>OX463828.1:10000000-11365000 GCA_949825045.1 Argyresthia goedartella | reverse complement strand
ACCGTATACACTTCACTCAAATGGCGTCTATTTTCCTTTACACATTCTTTCAATCTTGACCTCATGTCGTTGAAAACTCGCTGGCTGAGATCTGGCCCTCTATGCTACTAAGCACAAGTCTCAGTCAAGCCTATCGAAGGCTCGCGCTATCTCTCTCTCTCCCGACTCGATGAAACGTGACTTCCGAGCCTGCGATAGGCGTGTGTGAGGCTTGTGGTTAGAAGCATCGGCGCCCTGAACTGATGGCAGTAATCTCACATCGGATATTTTCCTGTAGGGCCTCTGTTGTTTATAGCGAATTGCTGTATACCTTAGAGAAGGTATCCCAACAGGAAAAAATTGCATGGGTGTTTATGACTTTTCCAGGCAAAATCTGTCTCACTTTGGTCATTAAGACCCTAGCCGTGTGCTGTGGCCACATCCTGCTGGAAATAAGTTCTGTTATTGTAGCCAGCATGGTAGTTAACCTTCGGCACAAAAAGCTATCCAGCATCGCGCAGTATCGTTCTGCATTCACAGTTTCACGTGCGCCGAAGAAATAAGGGCCAATTATGCCATTGCCAGTCAGTGGTCACGGGCAATGAAGGGGTTTTTGATGGACTTCTTTCAGGTTTTTCTTGCTCTAATAAAGCATATTCTGTTTATTAACGTAACCTCCAATGTGAAAATGCATCACTAAAAAAAATTTTGTTCAAGTGGCCGTAGAAAATCGTTCCAAAATGACTTCAGCGTAATTCTGCCTTCGCATATAGTCTCCTTTAAATTTTTGGATGATTTGCAGTTTATTTGAATGTAATGCCTGGTTATCAGATCGCTTTTTTCCTTTCGGAAATAAATAGATTAACATTCGTGAATTTTGATTTCATAGATATTTTTTACGTAACACAGTGAGTCGTACAGTAGAATTAAGGGTGGATGACACTCTTATACTACACCGAATTATTCCAATGCAACCCGATGGAAGTTGCAAATTTCATTCTATTGCGTTATGTCTATTTAATTCCGTTGATATACAAACAATAGGCTGCGCGCGTCCACAGTAGAGTATGTACGTCGTTACTGGCAAGATTTAAGTGCCTAAACTTGCACCTTGCACCCAAAACGGTGAACCATACGACTCAGAAGAAGAGTACCACGCAAGTATGCTTCATTCGACAACTTATGGAGCGGTTTCTGCATTAATGCCCGCAGGAGACTTGTATTTCATTAAAATCAGATTTATTTTAATTAAAATGATGAATATAAACTATATTTTTTTAATTAAAATTATGAACATTAACTATAATTTATTTACAATAAGTAATGATATCCCACCTTAAACATAAATGTGAAAATGGGAGCCAAGTTCAATATTAACAGTATTTTATTAGGTATTGCAATAGTGTGCCTCGCACCAAGAGAAACACAGATTATAATATGAATTCCTTTGTTTAAGGGATTATT
This sequence comes from Argyresthia goedartella, assembly GCA_949825045.1. Lineage (NCBI taxonomy): Eukaryota > Metazoa > Arthropoda > Insecta > Lepidoptera > Argyresthiidae > Argyresthia > Argyresthia goedartella. Next base: position 11,363,557 of record OX463828.1, on the reverse strand, counting down.
AGTTAAGATCCAATGAGCCTATTATTAGTTAGTTTAATGTTTATAAAGGTGCACACAGTTAGCCTAGAAAACGTTTTAGAACTTATGTTATTGTATTTACCTGTTAATAGTTACTAGTACTTACAATTTATATGTATCTTCGTTAAATAAAGAATTATGAAGAAAAAAAAAACAATATCGCGGCTGTCGACTTCGCCGACAAAAGATTTGAGATCCAAATGAATGCCAAGTTCTGTAGGTAACTAAGATAATCCTGAAACTCTAACGTTACACAAAGTAGATAACTTAACACTTTGACAGCCGAGCTTTTTGTTAGCCGCATTACACGACCCGAATGGCCGAGTTGGCAGTGACCCTGTCTACGAAGCCAAGGGTCCCGGGTTCGAGTCCCAGTGGGAGCAAGTGTTTGTTTGATGATAACGGATGTTTGTCCTGTTCATGGTTGTTTGTCTATCTAAGTATAATATTTATCTATATAAGTATGTGTATTGTTGTCCAGTACCCAACTTATAGGTTTATACAAAATGAAATAAGGGTATTATCCCTACTTATTCCTGTCTCTAATTGTGGCAGGGATGGTAGGGGTAGACACCCTAGAGCTGAGGCGGAAGGTATCCCTGTTGGTCCACTTTTATCTGCTCCTCCATAACAAGGTGGATAACCCGATCGCACAACAAAGTGTTGCCCTTAGCGCGCCGGCTCGGTACACGATGTTACGGTCGCGGTCGCCCTTCGCTGCGGGTGTTTTTCGTACAGAGCACGCTCGTCACGCACCCACTTTTCAGGCACTGACCCTACTCATTGCCTGTGTCGCCCAGCACTTAGAGTTGGACGTTTTTCATATGCCCCTATTTATGTTTTTTAAAACTGTCTATATGTTTTTAAATAATTATATAACATGATATGTTAAAGTATATACTGTTCCTCTGTTTTTCTGTATACTTTTATTTTGTTGAGTATTTTTTTTTATTTTTCTGTACTTTTTTAATTTTTATCTGTGTACTTATGTTTTGTTTTTTCGTGACGGTCACACGTTTTGGTCGAAAGACTGTAAGTGTAACACAGTAATTGTGAATAAATCTTCTAAACTTACAGGGAATCCTAGTGTGGGGCTATGTGTGTAAGTAGTGTCCCAAGTATTATTATTCCCCCTGCGCCGGGCATTTTCGTAATTTTTGGTTATTCAATATAAAAAGAACTAAACTAGCTCTTTTGGTATATGTTAGAATAACTTATGATTTATTATAATAAAAAATAAAACAACTAGTTTAGATTTTTTTTTATTGAAAAAAATAAAATTAAAATGGCTTGTTTTGTAACATCCGTAAACGTTCTCCCTTGTATACTACTGCCGCGTGACCACAGAGTACATTATGTAAACAGTGTGTCGTGCTTTTAATGAAAATCAAGGTCGGGCCGTCACAATATTTTTAAGGTTAATAAACATTTAAGTTAAAGATTTTAATTGGCTAGTTTTTACATACTTTCGTCTTATATTTGGCTAATAATTACTTGTTAGTGTTATAATGTTTTTATGCTTCTTACGTCATTGTTTATTGGTGTAATCAATGTATCTTAACTTCTAAAATTTGATTTGCCAATAAAAACTAGCCAAGTTAAATCTTCAACTTCAATTTGTGATAAGTTATGTATTTTCACATAATTATTTTTTTGGTGGGATTATTTGTTCCTGCATAATATTATTTATAATATGTAATATTTGTATTTGTTAAGCACAACCAATGTTTAAAAGAGATCTAAAAATCAATCTGTGGGAGTTTCTTCGCCCTACTTCTCTCAAAGTGGTCCAATCTAGAGAAGAGGCAAAAAATATTGTTTACTAAGCATATGTGAATATCTGCAGTTATAAAGAAATTTGGAAATTCGTGCTATATATAGATTTTGAGGTAACCAAAATGAGAGACAATTAATAGATTTTAGACAGAAAAAAATAATGCTTTATGTTTTCTGATAAAAATGAAAATTCTTTTGTTATATTGAGTTTTGACAACTCTGGGCAAATCAGAAGATTTTTATGAACCTATCTTCAGACAGGTTCCAAACAAGCAAAATGACATGTACTCAACTCAAGAATTTCATGTAGCCCGATCAAGAAGATTGAGATTATTTGCATATCATGGTGTTGATGACAAGATCATAATATTTTGCACTCCAGAGGCAAAAAGAAAAAATCAGAACTGTTGATACTTTTTATGGAGATGGAACATTTCAAGTTGTGCCAAACCTGTTTTACCAAGTCTATTCTTTGCATATTGATTTATCTATCAATAGCGTTAATTTTATTCCTGTTAAATACATCCTTCTACCAAACAAGAACTAATCCACAAATGTTTGTTTGTTCGCAAGGGTTGGCTATATTATGTAAATGTCTGTCCCTGTCCCCTTAGTATAGTTTTTTTCGAGGTTTTTAAGAAATAAATAAATTTGGTTAAAATTTGATGTTTTTTAAATTTTTGCTATCAAAGTGACATTATGCAACCCGTAGAGGGTTGGGGGAGAGCTTCCTATGCGGGCTCAGCCCTGTAATAGTAGGGAAATTTTGAAGATAGACATATAAAAAAGGGGCAGAGGACCGGGTCCTCTGCCCCTATTTTTAATACATCTATGTTAAAAATTTCCCTACTTTACTTCAAATTTAAATAGGTAACTTATTTCTCAAAAACTATACATTTTGTGGTCCCGCCCCCTTATCGACACTCTAACCCATTTTGTTGCAAAAAAAACTGTATTAGGTGGACAGAGGAGCTCCCCCTACCCCAAAATTTAAGGTGAATGATGCTTACCTAGTAAAGTCTATGTCGTATAAGTTAGCTTCAGGACTGCAGAGGTAAGTATCAGTGATCCGGTCCAGGCGTAGAACATCCTCAGGGGATATTTCATTGGAAATTAGGTCGTCCTTAGTCGATTCTGTTAGCAATATCGATTCGCACTTCTTGCCAACTAAACTCATTTTGTCGACAGTGATGAAGACCACTTATGGAAAATATTGACTTTAAATGATACGCTTGAGTACTGGTTTTTTTAATAATTTTTACAACATTTCAGTTTTTTAGATAATAATTAATAAAAAAATTCGTCGTAAAACAAGCTTAGTGACATACAAAATGTCAGTCAGTCTGTCAGTCACTATTGTCGGGACGTTTTGATTTAAATAATGGTGCCAGTAATAAAAATAACTAACATGGTAGTAAATTACCGCGATAAAAAGCTTCAAAACAAAACAAAATTTTAATATCTGGTAATTCCGAGTTTTCATAAGCTACCGAAAAAAAATGCGGCAGTAATGCAATTGTAAAATATATAATTGGACTCTATAGTATATTTTTAACAGTAAATTAATGACTGGTATCACTAAAACCATATCTATTCCAATGATAATAATTATTTTCTTGGATATTTTTTATTAACATATCCAAGAAAATTATTTTTAAAAATAATGACGTAGTACACATTTTCTTTTCTCGAAACTTAAATGGTATAAATTGATTTTTACGTATTGACAACACAGTGATGTGAGGCCGGTCCACACTGGGCGAATGTGGCGACTGAAGCGACTGACTAAAACAAAAAAGACTGCTTCCTTATATACAATTATTTCGTCTGATAAGCGGTATGTTTTATTCTACAGGTATTTCTGTAAGCACTGAGGCAAAATCTAAATCTGGGTTCCTTGAGTTAGATTGGTTCGGCTACTTCCATACTCCATATGTACATAAATAGGTACATTTATGAGTTTAGGTGTTGTAATGATGGAAAATGCATACGGATTATTTATTTTTATAATAGTTCTCCTTATTTGAGTGATAAATCGTACCCATGGCCACGTTTTTTTAATTATTATTATTAGAAAAAAATAACAGTGTGATCTATGGATCATATGATTCATTTAGCAAGTTTGAAACAAAGAGCGATTAAAAAAATATTGATTAAGGTTTTGTGATGAAAAGCGGGTATTTACGATTTTCATACAGATTTGAACACCTGAATGTTACAATACAAACGATTGCTCTGTCAGGAAGGAGTTGCTCACGCCCGAAGGAAATACTTGGTTACTTCATCCTATCACGTCCTCCCGGGTTGAGGCTGGCAAAATTAACCTCAAAAGAGGCTAGCACGCAAATTTGAAAGAAGCAAAAAAGAAACTTACCTGTTACCAGCTACGAATAAAATTATCTACGTAAATATTCAGATTAATTCACAAGAGAGCAATCCTAACGTTACACATACCGTGTCAGAAGAGATAAAGTTTCGCGATATAAAGAGAGTCAACTTGTAAGTGAATATCCGAAGTTCAAGCGCCGCACTGTGCACGAAGAATTGAACTTTATTGCGTTGTAGCAAGAGTCGCTATTTAGTTGAATGTGTTTCGAAAAGTCCAATCTGTTCCGAACTCTTTATAAATCTGAGCGCTCCACTATATTACCTGTAATATGTGTGCTAAGAACTGTCTCTTCACTGTGCTTCGGGTAATATATTATGTTCGATCGAAGATCGTGTTTTTATTTATCACTGCTTTGCATCCCATATCTACTAGCTAACCTTTAGCTAACGCAATCAAGCAAGAGCCGCAAGGATATACCTTCTAATACACCAGACATCGAAGTCATTTGCTCTTGCCGTGGCTCCTCGCCCAGTGTGGACGCGCCTTATGTCAAATTTCGAAGTATTGTTTCTTTTTTCGGCAGATGACTAAGAAACATATTTTAGTTCGAAGAAGTTAAGAAATAAGTATTTGACTAAAATCCTACCACGTGGACAAAATAATCAATTCTATTAGGCAACATTAATAAATAACGTTCCGCTACCAATCCATTGCATAGCAAAGATTTATCAAAACTTGTGACTATCTTCATTAAATATAAACAACAGTAATACTAGCTATAGCTTGTGATTTTTATTTGCCCATAATAACATTTTGTTAATTATTATTTGCGAACACAAATTATTTTATATGTGCAAATCCATTACAGTTAAGCGTATGAAGAGACGTTGTATTTCCGGCAGATCAAACCGCTCTGGACTACGCAAAGTTGTATTTTGGATAATTATTAAGAACATGATTCCAATCTTGCAGATACAGTATAAATTTATTACAATATTTAATTTATTTTTCTTGAAATAATTAAATTTATTGCAAGCATGATCTTCATTCACGTTAAATTTATTTTAAAAGCCATCAATAAATCGGAACGTCATCTAATCGCGTTGACGTAACATCCGTTGCGTCATGATGAAGCATGCGCCTTGTCATTTAATTTGCTCGCGTAAAAAAATACAATAATCGGGCCATCGCTCAAGTATAGTACTGTGATAAGTCCATTTTAAGTGCTTGTGTGGACTCTGATGTGCATAAAAGTGAAATTAATTTATTAGACACAATGATTATCAAAGAATAGTGAGTATCACTGTCAAGGTTATGTTATAACTTCGGCTGTGATGATTATACATCGATTTTTGGCAATCCTGTCTGAACAAACCTACAACAGCTGTGTTCTGTTACCGCCTCGTAGACCTTTAGTTGTCTTTTAATTCCACGTTGATGTTGCAAGCCTAGAAACCCCTTCATCGTGGTGAACATAGAAAATATGAAGGCTAATGTATGATTGAAGATTGAAGGGAATGGAAACCTTTTCCATTATGTTCCTAGATCATTACTTTTGGATCTGAATTTCTGACCTGATTACATTTTTGATGAAGTGATACACTTATTCTTGAATAAACACACACCTGTGTCAAGTTTCTCTTGCCAATTTTGTACTTAACTAGGTGAATCTTGGCAATAACTTTTATTTTTATTTTTTTCAGCCGAGTTACACTCCCCCTAACAGTAGAAGAGGTAAGTGGAAATTTATTTGTACATTTTCCTATCTTGACACATATCCATAAGTAAATCAACCATCATTCCTATCAGTGATGTGGGACTCCTAGGGCTGTTATTTACTATAAAATTAATGTAGCTTTAAAATATTGAATTTTGTATTTATAAAGCGAGAATAAGCCAAGTGGTAGAAGCAGGTAACACCAACCTCAATTAAATTGACAACTCCATATAATTTTTCTAGAGTTGTCAAAGTTTCCTCCAGTTTAGTGTTAACCGCATTGGAAATAGTCACACTAAGTGATTTTCCCCAGGTTACCCAGGTTGGAACATTTTATAGCCATAATCTCATTGAGTACCTATATAATAAAACATTGAATGATTAACATATAATTGAGTTTTACCTACCTACTTGTATTATGGATAAGATAGGAACATTAATCTATTCATTTTGTAACATTCTCCAATCCAAATCAAAAATTATTTGAATTGCACAAATTTTAAAACAATTCAGGTTTGCCTCTTCCACCCCATATGGGAAAGGTTGTGAAATTGACCATCCCACAACCTTCACACATCCTGGATGGTGGTGAAATTCACAAGATCTATTATGTTTATTAGTATGTATATTGCAAGATTTCTTGGTGCCTGAGTGAGGTCACCCACTTAGAGTTCCCATGTGCTACTACCCCCTCCAGGCGGCACTCAGGAGCCAAGAAACTTGCATCTTGCAAGCTTGGCATCAGGTATATACAAAGTAAGCATCTATCAGTTAAATGAAAATAGGTAAATAATTCATGATCAAAACAGTGACCTTGAGAACATAATATCAAACATGTTAAACTAGTTATAAATAACATGCTCAATTATATGGCATATAAAAAATCAGCAGCCATCAGCATCTTTATTTCCTTGGCCTCAAAAATGTACAAGGTCTTCACTTTTCTATTCTCATGACATTATTTTCTGTTTACTGTAACTATTAACTGTTTCGTAAAGAAATCTGATGTTTTGTTTCATATTAACAATGTTTGCTTTCTGACACACATTCGTTTCTTGAGAAAAATTTAAATCTTATCTGCTTTCTGGATACAGGCTCTCTCAATTAATGATTATTTTAATTCTTAAATAACTTTACTGCAATATGATTTTAGCCAAAAAAGTAAATGGAATATTGAGAAGTTGAATGAAATGTTTAATTATTTTGTAATTTAAACTTATGATCAAATTACATCAGCTTTAAAATTGGTACTAGTTGCCTGCTTAAGTGAGTTTCCTATGAAAATAGGTAAATCAGTATGTCATGACCATGCATGCATTAAGTTCATAAGTACACAGACACATACATACATACAAATGCTCATGACTTTTTCTCGGAACAGGGGTACATTTAACATATATGAAATCTCTTGCAGTAAATAAATGGGACATAATTCAAATAATTCCGTATTTTATGTGTTATTATTAACGACATAATATAAATATATTTTAGATTAGAGTTATCATCATCACCAATCAAGAATTAAGCTCCAATGCTTATGTAATTTGATAGCAATTTTACATAGAAGATAGTTTACTGTATCTTATTTATGTTTTATATTATACTCTTTATTAGAAAAAATACTTAAACTTAGTATTGATAGCATACAATTATGAATTAGTTGGGCGGACTGCATAGGTATTAATTTAGTATGAAGGCTCAGCTGATTCCGTTGCTAAATGTACCTGTGTTTACTATGTTAAGATGAATTTTGTTGGCTAATCCATACTCTTTTTCCAGTACCAAGTTGCACAGCTGTACTGTGTCGCAGAGGTCTCAAAAAATGAGACTGGAGGCGGCGAAGGCATAGAAGTCATAAAGAATGAGCCCTTCAAGGACTTCCCATTACTCGGTGAGTGAATGTAACACCCAATACACTGCTCACAATAGTATTACCTGTAGAGGGCAGAAAGAGCTGCAAAGACACAACCATGTTTAGCAAAATATGAGTAGGTTTAAAAGATGAGTGAAACACCTGTTTTATGAATGATTATTTCGCGGTAATACGGCGATGGCCTTACCTCTTGTCACGCAACAATTGGAATTATTATAAAAACAATTAACCTGACTGCATTTTCGTTCAAAACCACATAAAAATGGATGTATGTATGGAGTATGGAAGTAGCCGCACCAATTACTTTGTAAAATACATTTTGCCATCCAATATCCAATCTATTGGCTTTTACTACAATTATATAGCCTATGACACTTAAAACTGATGCGAAGCCAACAACACCTCATTTATTAAAATCTCTCAAGCCGTTTGGGTGGTAGCGCTTGGTAACTACCGCTACCGAAATGGTCATACATACATGCAAACATACAAACGCTTGAAAACATTACCCTCCTTCTTGTGCAGTGGGGTAAGAATAAGAATTAATTACTGTCTAATTAAACATGGGCGCAATTCCACCCCTAGTATGAACATTATTTCTCTCCTAAACGATATAATGCATAATTTTATTATAGCACACAAATAAGGTGGATGGGTTTTAACATAACAATAGTGTTCAAAGGCGAGCTTATTCCATATGTTTACAATCGTCATGCCTTTTCCCATACGGTGCGGCATATTTACGCTACGGAGGCACGTTTCTATTCTCCACTTTTACGTAACAGGGAGCTGGCCTATAGCCGCAGTTATGAATGTATGAAGGTTTCCTCGCGATTTTTTCGTCACCACCGTTACGGCGTCCTTATAATAATGTACTAATGGCGTTGATGCAGGATATATTCTACAACCCAGCCCTTTCCCCACTTCCTATCACCCACTACGAAGTAAACGCGGGAGAGAAAGTCTACGGACGTTTGGCAATAGACTAGTAGTAGCTTGCTAGTAGTAGCTTGCTAGTAGCCGCTAAGCCATCCCCTATTTCAGAGAAGGACAAGAAGAAAATAAATGAGGACACGGCAGGCGAATGCTCAAGGACGGCCGACGGGAAAGAACTGGCCAAAGACTGCAATGTCTGCCCCAGCTGCATAAAGAGTGGTGGTGAATAGCATTGCATACTACACACATAACCCATTCCGCGTCCGGCCTCTAAAAAAATATCGTCATTTTGAACTTTATACCATGGTAATAAACCTCAAAACCTAGGAAAATTTTACGCACGCAACTGTTTCGCCTGGGACGCCTCCTGAGTTTCCTGAAGGAGTGTCCACATCGGCTACCCGAACTCATTAGTTCCGCGTAGCGTTTTTCCCCACTCGAGTTTTATACTGATGCTCTTCAGGGTTCCTGTGACACTGTATTTACCTCATCTGTTCTTTTCATACTATAATTTGCATTCATATTAAATAATTATTCAGTTTTGTTGTGTGGCACAGACATAGCATAACCGAGCCGGTCTCCACAATAACCTGTTCTTTCTCAGGTCGGGTGGCACAAGCATAAATACACATAGTTAATTTAACCTTTCTACTTACAGCTTTCATTATTTTTGACAGCTGTCATAATGACAGCTTTCATTATTTTTGACAGCTGTCATTCTTTTTGACCGTTTTCACAATTTTTGGCATCCTGTCATTATTTTTGAAATGTAACAACTAGGTGGACTAAAAATATCTAAGTTGTGACATCTGTCAAAATTAAAAAATTGTGACAGATGTCAAAAAAATCATGTAGATGGTAAGGTTATATTTTGTGAAGTTATGCCTCTGCCACACTGTCATTGCGCCACAAACATCTATTGTACAAGCGATTGCCTCCCAATTTCACTTGATTACACCGAGAAGAAATAACAAATCAGAAGCTTTCATACGATTTATTAGTAAGATTTTTAATGCCTTGGTTTTATTCTAAAAAGCATTAGTAGGAAAAAGATATAATGCGAAAAATGTGAAATTTTAGAAATTTCGGGAACAGTAGCTTTTGATACAAGAAAGCGTCACTCAAAAACTCGGGGCAAAACGTGAATAGAACAAATGCTACGCGGGACTAATCATAATCAGTTTGTGGAGCAGTGCGCGAGGGAAGACATCATTTACGACTATCGAAGTCTCGCGCCATACCGACCTCACGGAAACGCAGCCCTCTCGAACCTCTGCACTATCTTAGGAAACTGTTAAGATGCTCTATGCCTGTAGGGGCCGATATTTTCACTAAAGACAGTTGTAATAGTCCGCGGGGATTGGGCGAATAAGATCACAATTTTCTCCATCCTATCCTCTGCTTTTACGCCTCATACGCTCATGTCTCCGCAGACCATGCGTGCGTCATATGTAAGAATGTCGCATCTAGAGTTGATATCACAGTTGTGTGTGTTGTTTAAACGAACGGTTGGTCGAATCTTCGGTGTACGCACAGTCTAACAAACCGTGTTAGACTGTGCGTAATCGCATCGCGTCATAAAAGCGAGGTCCTGAGTTAACTTGGCGGATAGTAGTTCAGTTACAATTCCGCCAGAAGTAATTGAAGTTACCGACTAGGCTTTCTTTGCCCCCGGCATATTCACATGCACTCTTTAAATCCATATTATATTGTTAAGCTCATCATTTATTTTTTGTACTAAAGTTTGTAATATCTGTAAACGGCTGTAGATTTCCATTTTATAGCGGGTTTAATTGTCCATTGAACTTGAATCTCTGTAATGTATTCATTAATCGTTTGAAGGTTAACTGTATGTAATCGAGTACCTGCTCATATTAATTTATTAGTTAGTTTGCAGGTTATTTGATAACTATAGAACAGTCGTTATTCAGTATTAAGTAGTACTCACAATTTTCACATAAGATTCCAAATTATTGTTATCTTATAAGATACGGTGATACCTGACAAAGGCAAATTCCCGGTGGCATCCGTCACCGAATCACTGGTTTGCAGCTGCTGCTGATTGGCCAATATCCTCCAATTATCAGGTTTGCCAGAACGAAAATTTAACGCTCCCGTCTATATAGTACTACCTTAAATACTAGGTTGGCCAGTACACAACTTGCACTCTACCCATATTGCAGGCAAGGCTGTATAATAAGCTGTAAGTGAACTACGAAAGTTTTTTTCCCTTAGTCACAGACCACAAATTAAATTCACAAAAAATCGCTTACCGCAGCTTTCAAAGAGCTTATAATCTTTTAAAGGATAATTCAATTTTGATGAAACATATCCAAGAACCACTGCAAGGAAATCAGTTTTAAAATCTGCCCAATCGTTTAATAGCTACGATGCCGTTTAATAGCTACAGTTTATGAGTCAGGGGTTAACTCACGTTCCACACTCTTGTGTCTCATCAATTGATGTCACGTCACGTGTGCCAAGGTCGATTGCTTCCCATGCTGCTTTGACCAGTAAGCACTAACATTAGTTAACTCGTAGTCTAAGCTTACCCAGCCCGTAGGACGCCCGCCATTGTCCGTTAAACCTGATGTGAATGAACAGCTGGGGCCTTAGCCTGTATCTGAAACAATCTCTGTAGCCTTTTAAATTGACGATTCACTGTCCACAATCGCTTTATTTAAGAGCTGGTGTGATATAATCATGTTCTGATTGATCAAAAGTCTATTTGAACTTAGCAAACATAAGGATGTTTGGAAGGCCAAACCCCAATTTGAAGAGGACTGTGGTAGTTATCAGAGATACAGTAGCCATAGTACGTAGTTCTGATATCAGGCGCAATGCCGTTCCAATTCGAAATCAACCAATGACATCGCAAGGAAAGACAGCTTGTCAAGTGTAAAATCATCTTGTTCCTATTTTGGTATTTGATTGCTAGTCAAAATAGATACTTTTTAGGAACTGTCGAAACGTCAATTTTGTTCACGAGTTCTATGAAGTACTAGCATGTGGCGTCAATGTCAAATGCTGTCTTTTTAACACAAAGTTCAGTTTATAAAATACAACTGCTAGAAATATACAATTCTGATATTGTCATACTTTTTTATTGAAATAGGTTCAGCTTGAGACACGTTTCTAGACTTATTAGACTACCTTGTCAAATACCGTATTTGACTGGTGTTGTTGCGATTGATTTCAGAAATACCTAATAAGGCTACTGAATCAATCTACTGGACACATCGTCCGATCCTAGTTTTAAAATAATTACCTGTGACCATCGAGCTATCACTTATTTATTTAAGAATCTTCAGTAAAATTACCAATCTTAAATTGTTCATACCGGATTATCCGCGAGAAAACTTGGAAAAACGGGGAAAAGATGAGACCTAGCTAGAGATCGATTTTTGCCCACAAAAACTCCGAAAACCAAAATCCACGAAATTATTAGAGCCATTTTCGATTTATAATAACATAAGTGAGTATACATTCGATGCAGCAAATTTGGCTCGTTTCACATGGGATCTAATATTCAAAGACAAATTACAGTTTAGCAAAGACACGTGTGGTTTATTAAATCTTACTCGTAAAAGTTGGCATTTATTCAGTTTTGACGATCAGTTAGTAACCTATAACTCGTTTTTAACTGTTCAAAGACATCGATTATATCAGACAAGCGCGAATGCATCGTCTTAGATTACAATTGTTAGGGCACTTTGAGACTTATATGCCGGCCATTAGAGTAGAAACTCGAAGTGAACACGGTTGGTGATCCTACTAGACAAATGTAGTGGTGACGTCAGGTTAGTTAGTTTGTTCACGCTATTTGTTCAGGTGTAGCAGCTCTTCACAAGTAACAGGGGTACAATATAGAATAAAGACAACTAGAACTCCGTCACAATCAGGCCATTTATAATCCACCAACCCAACTAGACGCCTGTCAGGCATCTTCCATAAAACAAAACATGCTTCAAGAATGTGACATGAGATGACAGATGTCTGACAGGCGTCTAGTTGGCTTGGTGGTGTAGTAAGTGTCTCACTACGGCTAAACAAAGGCCTCCCTATATTGCGTCTATATATTGCCGTCTCTCACAACTAAATTAACTAAACTAATTATAAAAAACAAGTTTCAAAATACAACCTTTGGCAACCAGTAGTAGAAACCAGTCCGTTAGTTTTGATGCGTTCAGAAATACACAGAACATCTGGTGCTTCTGCAATGTCTGTAACTTGATGCAATGACGTAATGACGTTCTCTAAGGAGGTCCAATATCATCTATTCTGTATCTCTGACGTGTAATCCAGATACATTTCTAATTGATATTTTGAAGACGTCTGGCCAATCAGAACGCGATTATTTCGCAAGAGCCGTCATCTAAAGCAATTGTGATTTGAATCTGAAAGGAATCAGGTTTATGTCAAGAGACAGAAGGAAGACAAAATTTGGTCTGCTGAAAGTTTCTTAGCCTTTGCACATTGACCTTGCTAATCGACCATACTTTCAACCTTATGGTTTTGTTATAGAGTCAAACGGCAGATCTCAGAGGTTAAGCAAAGAATTTCAGTATCATCAATAGCTATTGATGGTAATGTGAGGTCGAGCACTTGGGGTGTCGGTACGTGAAATGCTTTTTGTTACACAACACCTACAATGAATATCGGTGGCCTGAACGTGTGAAATAATCATGTTTTGATTGTTCAAACGTCCATTTCAAAGGGATCGGTAGATGTTGGTGATACAAAATGAAACTACTGAGCCTTTTGTTTTCCCTATTCACGAAGAGACCTCTCACGCTTGGTTCCTATCTGGGACATCTCGTCTTTGCAGCTGGCAGACTAGTGCTCCCGAAATAGACCTATCTTCGCGGCTGTGTGACCTTGTTACATAGTTAAAAGTGACCCTAGTGAAATGGCATGTCTACTTGCTATTATTATGTCTAGGGTTTAACTGATCTGATCACCTATTATTACTAGGGATCTTAAACTTGGAGGCAAATACAATTCACACAATCTAAATGATATTTCTGAGATATTATGCATCGTTTTATTAGACAAAAAAACTTGTGCAGATTACTGTAAGGTCATCGCACCGAACAAATTTATATGTTTAATTTCTTTCATCATAATGATATTTTATTACAATAACCATGCTAATATGCTAGGTATTTTTTGTTATTTTCACTTTATATTCTAAACAATAACTTGTCCTATTATTACAACTTCAAGCACACAACACAAACAAACAATGAGAGTTTCCCCAGTGGCCTCTAGCTGTAGTCTAGGAACAGCTAGTGGTCTATTTACGCTAAAAGACCAGTTTTACTTCCGAAAAACGGCGGAAAGCGAAGACTGCTTCTCAAATTAAGTGCCGCTTAGATGTCATACTGGCGATGGCGTTGTCAGTGCCGATAGTGACTTGAGTGTCCGTCAAACTGAGTTGTCAGTTCATCATCCGGGCCTTCGGCAAGTGACAAAAATTCATTCTTACCAATCAACCAATGACATCGCAAGGAAAGACAGCTTGCAAAGTGTAAAATCATCTTGTTCCTACCTTCGGCAAGTGACAAAAATTCATTCTTACCAGAATAATGCCAGTACCATAGTTGTAGTAAAAGCGGGGTATTCATTAGATTCATTAGAGGCTGTAGCTGTAACCGAGCAGATACAGTAGCAAGTTCTAGTGTGTACAGAGTGTGAGAAGCTTCATTCATTCAAGCTCGTTCGCGATAGGTTGGGAAGACATAGTAAGTATACGTCGCGCCACAATTTATGAGCGGTGGCCTTGAATGCGCAGTAGTCACTGCAATACCTGTACATATGCGCAGTAATTCCCGCCAACGTCACTCAGCGCTCTTAATTAGCTGCGCGACTTATACATGTGCGTTTATCCCCCCCCCCCCCCCCCCGTTTTTAAGTTACGATTCGTGCAACGGATACAGTTACGGCACGCTACTGAGTATCCGGCTTAGTATTGTATCATAATCGCTGGCAAGTTGCAGCGTGTTATTACGTTATAAGAGATGCGTTTTAAAGAAGTCAGTGCAGGGCAAGGGCCTTGTTAAACCCCATTTAGTTCTAGTTGCCGTTAACACAATCGCGTCATTCACGCTGGCTCTCAAACATGAAGTGTGAAGATATTGTGTTTGTGTTTAAGAGAACCACAAACGGAGTGGTAAATGGATTATTTTCTTACCATTATTGATTTTATTCAAACGACCATACAGTTCCGTAAGTGGTATCTCAGATGCAAAACATCTTATTGACACAGAACTATCCGCCTTACGATTTAATGACGTCATTACGATAATTTATTTCATTACTCATAGGTAGTGTAGCAAAATCACATATTATCCGAGTCAGTACTCAATGTCACTTGGACCAGAACGGCCGCAGACCCCACAAATTGGAGCATAATGGGGATGAAATTAGACCTTTCCACCAATCGACAACACATGCTGAAGTTTTCTTCAACAGTCCAGAAAATTTTGAGCTCTAACACAAAAATATTCAACAATCCTATCCTATCCTTTCAAACCTTTCACCCAAGTGTAGGA
The DNA here is from genome assembly GCA_949825045.1 of Argyresthia goedartella. Taxonomy (NCBI): domain Eukaryota; kingdom Metazoa; phylum Arthropoda; class Insecta; order Lepidoptera; family Argyresthiidae; genus Argyresthia; species Argyresthia goedartella. The sequence goes on along the minus strand of OX463828.1, from coordinate 11,348,354 downwards.
TATTGGGATTCCAGAATATGCAGAGTTTAACAATATAATAGTAGTTTATTTGACTGCTGCATAATGGAGGGCATTAAAACTCGAGAGTGGGTTTATGAAACGAGCCGAAGGCGAGTTTCATAATAATATCACTCGAGAGTTTTAAGGCCTAATTATGTACAGTTACATACACTAGTTTATCTACACACATATCATAAGCTCTCTTTGATGTGTTCAGGAACCGCATGTTTGACCGGCATTGTGGTTCTGCAATTGTTTAGCTTGTTCTTTAGTACCAACTTCACGCAGGCGGGCGTCGGCGTTCGAAATTTGAATGTCAGTATCAACTTCACAGACAAACTAGGGACGGCACGCGGGTGGGCGTCGGCGTTCGAAATTTGAATGTCATTATATGTAGAAAAACTACACATAATGACCATTATGTGTAGTTTTCCAGATACGAAACGAGTTTTTACCAAGTAGTTTAACATAATGCTGATCGTAACGTGCGGTTTTTGAACGCAGTAAAGAGGGTTTATGATACGTGTGTAGATAAATAATATTTCCTTTAATTCATTGTTATTTAACAGTAGAGGTGTAACGATAGCGCGCAGCTTGAACAGTGGAAATATCCTACCCGTAAAACCAAAGGAATTCATCTCATTTGTCGCAGCGGACTCCGATATAAAAACTAATATTTACGAGTGAGAAAGAAATAGAATTCCGTATCGGAATGAGATAGATTTATTTGTGTATATTTCAACTCTTAGAATAACCAGTAACCCATTTAGTTTAATTCGTTTCGATATTATTGCGTATAGTGGTATTTTGCGTATCCGGCATTATGCGTCGGAACATAGATGCTAAACCTAGTTCAGTGTCGGAGGATCCCTTTGCTATGGTAATAAATACACGTGACACTGTCCCGCAGGTGGCAAATTCTCGTCCGGCCAGTACACATACAAGATCTACCATCTCGCGTCGAAGGTGCCAGCCTTCATCCGGCTGCTGGCGCCGAAAGGCTCCTTGGAGGTGCACGAGGAGGCGTGGAACGCGTACCCCTATTGCCGGACGGTGCTTACGGTAATACACTCTTCACTATGTACCAGCAGGTCGTGACTCGTGCCAGTCCCCTGACTCACTCAAGTCGACTGAAAGGCGTCGATTCCCACATCTTAAGCCGCGTCGGTAAAATAAGCAACTTGCTTCGTGATGGTTCAAATTTTGGACACCACCAATCACCATATTAAAATAAAGCTCATAATAGCTCACATTGCAACATGCCTGTCACGTCAGTCGCTGCGGCGGAACTGTGCGAGATATGTGTGTTTTTTTATTTTATTTTCAAAAACTGTCTTCTTACTTTGCGACCTTATCTACGAGTGTCATGTAATTCTGACATATATGAATTTTATACGCATTCGAAAAAATTACCAATAAGAACATCGCAAAACAAGCGACTGTAATTCCTAGATCTAATTAATGATAAGGCTGCATTATTTTTTAGTTTTAAGTTATTTTGAATATCTTTTTTTGACGCAATGACCACATCAATATTTTTCTAGATCCCAAGAAATACCAAGATGTAGATGGAACACCAGGTTTATATTTTTTCGTATAATTACATTGACATACAGGGTGTTTGATAGATCGATGCAAAACTGTAAAACGAAGATGATAGTACAAACCATTTAGAACCATTCAGGCCAAATTAATGTCAGTAGAAGTCTTTTCGTTTGATTTTCATCTATGTTTCAATAAAAAAAACAATAGTTTTCGAGGAAAAACCCCAAATTTTTACAGTTAAACGGCAATGATTGCGATTTTGAACTATAACAATAAAAATTCTATAATTTATGAGATACCGTCGTACATACATGATATCTCAAGAGATATATAGCAATAGCCAATCAAATTTTAAAGACAAACAAAAAACTCCTCTGTATTTTATTTTTTGAAGTCAAAAAACCTTGTTTAACAGCTGAGGATTTTTCTAGCTCTTCAAAGGTCTGTAAAAACCCTTTGTTCCCCGGACATTACTAACTTACATAATTAGCACTGGGAGAGGACAAATAATTTATATTCCAAAACCGGGCTTTATAAAAGGATTTTTTCTTTCCTTGTATAAACCCAACGTCATGGGCATGGAAAGAAAAATCCTACTACAATAGCCTGTATTATTGCCTTGAACAGAACCAAAACGTCGGGGATCGGTGATGTATGAGGAAAGAGATTTCCTGCCGCAAAACTGGCTTTTGTAGCAGCATTTTATCACTCTCGTTGCAAAATCCAAACGCCTCAAGTAATAGTAGTTATTTATATCTCAATTAACATAAGTCTCATCATCTCAATTATAATTAAAAAAATACGATGCTATTCTAACCATGGTTAAAGAGTACTTAGTAAACCGGGGGGTGAGTTTGATCAGCTGGGGTGATATTGATAATCCACCATGTCTTATGTCACAGATGCTTAGTTTTATTAGATTACTTAATCAGTACTTAATTAGAAACAGAAACTGTAAAATGAATCCCACCAAAAACATTCTGTAAAAAACTAGCCAAGTATCGATGGAGCTGCTTGTTTATCTCTAAAAAGTAATGAAATCTAGACAAAGTCGTGTCAAGTCTAAGGTTCCTTACTGCGATTTCTTTATTATGATAGTTAATGTTGTGTGACTTGGCCGTTGAACATTCTTTATACGTTAGTGGGTACAAGTCTTGTAAGTATGTGATTATAGTTTACTGGATGACGAAAATTTCTGCGTTCTGGTCTTATCCAGAGGTTCTTAAATAGGGGCCTGAGAATGCGGCGAAATGGTTCCAGTAAAGGATCTGCTTCGCGCTCGACTTGGCGGGGGCACCGCCGCGCCGCGCCCCCCGATCAATAATTGTTTTCGTCAAAACAATAAAACGTCGATTAAAATTCAACGCGAAGACTTTGCATAACACAAGTTTGGCCGAATGGTTCTAAATGGTCTGTCTGTCTAAAGATAGTATCTTCGATTTAAGGCTTTGCATTGATCGACCAAACTCCGTGTGTACTACAACAAATAGGCTGTTTATGACATGATCAAACACAAAAATGTATGGCGTTTGAATTCTGTTTTGAGGATAAACTATGTTTAAGTATTTTTTTGGTAGACGGATAATGTTTCTTACACATTGAAGGAAATGGAAATATAATTTTATCAGTATCTGGGAAGTGGCCATAAGGAATAGCGCTTTAAATTTGGGTATTTTACAATACAAGTCAAGCTGACATAAATAACGCCGATTTGAGTAAGCGACACAGCCGCAGGAAAAGAGGACCAAGGCAATCTGTCCATTGCTTAGCCAATGAGCGGCCGTCTGTTTCGTTTCCATATAAAGGCACATCGCTAGTTAGCGGCGTATCTATATTCTTTCTATCAGTCAGTCGGTCCGCTTACTCTCGGCCGTTGTGAGAACAAAGACAGAGACAGAATGTACTGCACAGACTTGTATACTCGGGACATGGCACAAGGCGCTTGAAATGTCTCCACTTTATTACTCGACGACCTCTGTGGCGCTGCGGTTGTGGTTATGCCTACCATGCGAGAGGTCCCGGGTTCGGAAAAATGAAATCCCCAGGCCTTGGATGTGTGACGTCGCTGTTTCTGGTTCCCACGACACAGGGTATCCTAGTGTGGGACTAGAAGCAATGTATGTGCCTAAATGTAAATTATGTTATTGAGTGAAAACTGCTTTTTGGCGCTATGTAAAGTATTACACCACAAAGTAAGGCTGACTGTGGTCAAAACTGGCCCCAAGGCAATTTCAGTTCGACCAAACCACTAATCATGTATGCCAGCCTTGTTACCTTAATGGCAAAGTCCGACTAACGAGGAAGTTCTCAAGTCCTGTACAAAGGTCAAGGTTCCTTGAGAAGGCGATTTTTTTAAGATAAAATATTGTAGCAGATTATTATACTATACATTTTTTACTATACTTTTGATTCAGATGGGCAGGCCAGGTTTCTTGGCGTTTGAATGAGCTGCCACCTTCCTCGCTCTCCCCCACCTTACCCAATGCCAGAGTGACGTAATAGCTCGCTCAAAGCCAGGAAACCTAATATTTTTCGTCAATCAAATCGAATTTGGATAAATAAACGAAAATAAATGTAGCCCAAATTAATGTCCCCACCGAGGGGCCCTCACTCGAATTCAAGTAAGACTGAGCCATATTCCAACACACTGGCTCAGTTAAGCTGATACGAAAAAAAAAATGGGGTTTTTTTGGAATCCATTTACTCCACCATGAAGTCGTCTACAGATTTGGTTTTTGGGTTAACGTTTATTGAGTATTTGATTAAGATTCTCACTAAAGGAAAACGTGATTGGATGAAATTTTCTCGATAGAATTTATTTACGAAAACACCTCTCAATTGTTATATTTTTTCCTGTAATTCTGAAATCCTAACTAATTTCATTGTGAAAATGCGTTCAAAATTTAGATATTATGTTTTCGCAAAATCTCACCAAAAAACTATTTAACAAAATAGCGTAGTTTATTTTTAAACAATTATTCTGTGGTTTAGCTCTACGTTATGACATTTTTTCCCGACTCCGTCCCTCTCACACTGCGGGTCTTTCCGCCTGGAATCACGGGGACTTTTGCACGGACGAGGTAGCGCCTTAATAAGCAAATGTTTATTCGCATTTTTCAGAACCCAGGCTACATGAAGGACAACTTCGTCATCTGCATAGAATCGCTCCACGTGCCGGACGTCGGCGAACAACACAATGTAAGTTCAACTTTATAGATATCGAATGAATTTACTAATTTCAATGCAAACCATTTTCTAGTGTTTCTAAGAACAAACATGATGCCCTTGATGACGTCCGAATTCGTCACTCGAATAGTATCTTAATCTAAAACCGATTTTATTTGTAGAAATTTTTCTTCGGTCCGAAATATTGAGCTTCGTCACCTTACAAAAACGTTTAATAAAAAGTGTTATTCGATTTTATTACTCAATTTTGATTGTCGATTTTCCCAATAAGTGTAGAGAGAATTACATTCGGCCCTGAATCTCTGGATACTATTTAAATGATTGTAAAACATCTAACTGATATACTATTTGAGTAATTAGTCGCTTAATAGAAATACTATTTCTGCGTTTTCCGCAGTAATTATTGTAGTTTAAACACCTCAGTATTTTGTTATCAATGCCTTGGCGGCTTTGCGTCTACAAGCCCAAGATAATACAAGTTTATTACATGATTAACTACTGATGGCCGAAGATTTCAAGGCTCGGCGTGCATTCACATAAAGCCAACTAATATTATACCTACATGTGAAAGAATCGGTGTTTAGATGTTTGTGTGTTTGTGCCTCAATCACGCTAAAACGGCTGGACGGATTTGAATGAAATTTAACTCACATATAGTTTATGAGCGGGATTAACGAATAGGATACTTTTCATTCGACTGCATCAGAAGGAGGAGGGTAATGTTTTCTGGGTTAAGGATAATTCCTAGGTACGCGCAGTCAAAGTTGCGGGCAACGGCTGGTAATTAAATAAGTGCACGCAGGTGCAGGCGGACATATTGACACACACGAAAAAAAACAACACATTCAGTCAAGTGCGTAAAATTCAATTTTATATATAAAAATTTCCTTGACAAAAAAATCTATTACGCTAGTAAATGTAGCCTCTGGACGTAACAAAGGATAGATTAGTTCACAGGAATCCTTGCAGTAAACAATGTTTTTCCTTAGACCGCAAAACCCGGAAGCCGTCGACTGTAGATAACGATTTTTGCAACTATTAGAGCTCGCTGCTATGTAGCTAGATAAGCGAGCGATAACTTGGCCCAGTAAGACTTGATAAGCGAATGTTGCAAGCAGTCTTTATATCACCGTCTTATATTAATTTTGGGAGCGTAAAACAGTCGGAGACGGTAGGTCTGCCCCAGGATTTGGGCTGGCTGTGTAGTCTAGCAGATGTCATAATCAAAATGAGTAATTTATTGCTCAAAAACGACGTACAGAAAAAGAAATCATATACATAGTGTACAAGGGCGAGCCTATCTCTAACAAGAGATCTCTTCCGGCGAACCAAGTAAGGATGAGATAGGTTGGTTGATAGAAGTTTAGCAAAAGCTGCAAAATCATTTGATGATATAGGATATGCACTGTAATGATAATATGATGTATTTGTGCATATATAGGTGACTGGACAAAATTGCGACTGAAATTACAGAAAGTTTATCTCAATAGATTTCTTCCAGCAGTCCACGGGTCGATAAGGGGTAGGAAAAAATAGATCGATGATCTCATGCTGTCTCACTTTAAGCCACTCCGCGGTATAACAAAGCTGAGTCTCTTTCTGGTTTCGGACGGTCCCGAGTGCACTTCCTTGCACTATAAGAGACAGTCCCACTCTTTTCTCTTTTAAGAAAAGTATTAAAGAGCAATACCTCTCTCGTTCGTAAAAGTTATTGTATGTATTTATATGTCAAGTGTATATAGTACATCGGTATGTATTTAGTAGTTACTGTCTCTATTTTATAGGTAGTTATTTTTTTCCTATGCATTTTATTTATACCCTTTCATAATAATATTTCCTTTAATGCCTTGGTTTGCTGGAAGAAATCTCTTTTTAGAGTTAACCTCGCCTTCGTACATGCATTTTATTTTAATGTAACTTGTAAAATATTTGTGTGCAACAGAGAATTATGAATCACTTAGCGGATTTCGTTAATGCGCTTCTTACGTGGTTCTTACACACACACACGCGCAAACATAATCATTAACATTTGCATACAGATGTTGCGTCTCACGAGCGGATCCTGCCATCGTGATATATATAACAACTGTGTCTGTATGTACACAGGTGTAGAATAATGGCGTCTATTATTCTATCTGTCACTTGATTGCGTCTCATATGTATTGTTCAATAAATTATTTAGTTTTGTAATTTCACTTGCATCGAGTATAGTTTTATAAAAGTTTACAGTACCAGTACCATATTCTACAGATAGTGGTTGCAAATTGTCACTGATGCCTCAAGCCTTATTATCTAAGTATTTAAAAATCACCATGTTATCTATTTTCAATCAGAAATAATTTGAATCGCATGTGAACAGCCCAGCCGCGACCAATGACGGGCTTCTTTCATTAGACCATTATGAACGCTTGAAGGTTAGATTGTTACAGTTGTTTCTAAAGAAAGAAAGAACTTACCCTTGTCACCAAATGTGATTTACACAAAATGCTAATCATTGGGCTTATTATGTATTTCTGTAAAAATCGAAACCGACCAAACAGCTCATGTAAAATAATTGTGTTCTACATGAGCTGGTTGCTCGGTTAATGTTGTCGGTTATGGTCATACGTGACAGGCTATGTTGGGTTTTGTAAGAGTCCCATTCATACGATCCGTGACGTCACTTCGTTCATAAATTGGTAGGAGCGCATAGGTGGATCGCGATTTTCAACATTATTGCTTGGTAATAAAGTTCAAAACCTATGAAACCATATATGGGTTAGTATGCAGTAAAGGGTTAAGAGAGCTTTTTAAATCAATTGATATACTAACTGCAGCTAGTCAATTTATTTTAGAAAATATACTGTTTGTAAGTACGCAAGAACCTTACAACATTTTCCAAACTTAGCGATAGCCGTAATGTTAACCTAAGAAATAATCACAGACTAGTTGCGCCCCGGTTTAGACTCGCGAAGGTTAGCAATTCTTTCAAGGGTCTATGCATTCTCTACTACAATAAGATACCCTCTGGAGATTTTAAAATTTCCATTTGAGCAATTTAAAAAGCATGTTAAAGCGACTTTGTCGATGTGCCGGCCCGTACGCCCGCTACAGATTACAGATATGCGGAAATATCTCATCACGTACTATGTCTTATGCACGTCTTTAATAACATGTACCAACCTAGTATATAAGTTAGGATTGTATTCCAACTAGAGACAAGACTTTAACTGAGCATGTAGTGACAAGCCTTTTATTACGTCTCCCGTCGGTTGCCACTCTGTCGGCAAAGTCGAAAAAGGGATCGGGGGTGTGTGTGGGAGTTTCTACGCCCTTCTTCTCCCACAGTGGTCCAATGTAGAGAAGAGGCAAAAAAATGACGTTTATAAGTATATGTAAATATCTACAGTACAGATTGGCAAACTTATCTGTAGAATGAAGGGATGACGCCACCATTGAAAAGGGTTGCCACATATTACATAAATTGCTGCAATCGGTGCAAATAGTGGATGTAACGACACGATTATTTTTAGCAATCTATAAATTTAGGATTGATACATAAATATAGCCGTTTTGTTAGCCAAATAAAAAATATACATATGTACATAACATTTATTAATAACTAAAATCCACAATATGGCACTTGGCACTTGGCACTTATCACAACTTTTAACATCTAAATACGTATTTTACAAGAGGTCTACCATTTATTAATAACTAAAATCCACAATATAAAGCACTTGGCACTTATCACAACTTTTAACATCTAAATACGTATTTTACAAGAGGTCTACTCGACCAGACCGTACGATCGACAAATAATTAAGAATAAATTTTGCTTATAAAAATATAAAAAATTGCTGACACATTGCATTTCAAATTTTCGTTTTATTGAAATTTTTCACACAGTAATTATGATCTAATGAAGCCGAAGTATGTGCACTAATGCCATATGTATGGTCGAGTGGATAAATTCCACTAATTTCCTTGATTATAAAGGGCTTATCTAAATATCCGTGGTTTTGTCGATAATCCTCTTCAATTTTTTGCACGTGTGCTTAATATTTTTGCCATTCTAAGGCATCAATAGAACTGAACGCTTCGGTTACTAGTTTCGGCATATTTTCATTTTTGTGCTCTATATTTACTTCTGCTACTCTCCTTTTCATTGAACTCCATACCATCTCAATAGGATTTAGGTCACAGTGATAGGGTGGCAGCCGTAAACATTTGTGACCATGTTGTGCTAATAAATAAAAATTAACAACTTCATATACAGGGTCAGGTTTGTATCGTTTGACAATCTCCAGCAACTGTGGTTTAGTTTCATTTCTGATAAGAATTCGAAACGACTCTCATTTAACCACTTTTAAATTTCGGGTTTGTTTATGTTTGTACTTGGAGCCTTATTAACCCGAATGCTATGGATGGAGCGTTCTCCATTACTACCAAAGATGGTTCTTCAAGATTGGGTAGTAATTTTTCGGTTAACCACCTTTTGAAGTTTGTGTTATTCATTTCGTCGTGGTAGTCCCCACTTTTGGTATTTGATTTAAATACAAGGTCTGCGTTTTGGACAAACCCCGCTTCTCCTCCGGCATGAACAATAATAAAACGTTGCCCTTTAGATACAGGTTCTAGAACTCCATCTGTTTCTTGACTTTGCTAGCATTTTTTAGTGGTATATGAGGAATGTATATAAGTCTCGTCTAAGTATGCAACTGGTCAACGATTAGCTGATAAAGCGTTTTTATTTAATTCTTGCAAATATTTAGCTCTCCACGCAGAAATATCATTGCGCTCGGTTAAAACCTTGCGATTGCTTTGTGTTTTTTGGAAACGAAAGCCAATTGTTCGTAACAATTTACGAAGTGTTTTTCTGCTACCTTGGAAATTAATGTCGTCTTTTAGAACAGTAATCAGTTTATTAATCGTTGGTAATTCCCTTTTAATCGCATAAAATTCATGCACTTTTCGCTTGATCAAACCTAGATCGAAATTGTCAACTTCTATTTTGCCACGTGTCCTTTTTCTCGATTTTCCTGGTGTGGTAATTTTGGTACCCATTTCTGCAGCGGTTTTACCTTCTGCAACAATTTTATAAATCGTTGATATACCAATACCTAAAAGAAAAATAAACTCATCATTAGAGTAATAAAATTTGAGAAAATGTGACCGAATTCTAGGCGGCCGAAGTCGCGGGCACCAGGTTATATATAATCTATATTAAATTGGACCTAATAAATACCGACAGCTGTTTTAGTTAATAACGTATTAGCAACGAGAAGTTATTTAATAATAATCTGGTAACACTAGCCTGAAGCGGCTGCAATGCGTTTGTATTCTTTTTCAAACGGTATTTTGCAGCTTTTCTGCATCAAAGAATAATTTCATTTTGAGAATAATTTCTCGTACACCACCTTCGATTGCTTTCGGCATGATTATCAAACAAAATACTTGTAATATTGAAAAAACGAATGGACTCTCAACTGAACAACACAACACAGCAACAACTGACAGCGAAGTGACATTTTCAAAATGGCGTCCGTAGTTTCCCCTTTCGCCGTTCTACAGATAAGTTTGTGGCTCTGTAATAAAGAACTTTGACTTTGACTTTATTGGTTGTAACCACAGCGTAAGGAGTTAGGTTTATCTGAGGTTGGATTGGAACACATAGTAAATTTTGACACATACACAGACCTTTTTATTTTTTATTAGTAAACCTAAGCTTTGGATTCTCTTCCTTCAGCTGACATCCACAGACCATAAAAGAACGAACTCACAACAGACATCCACAGACCATAAAAGAACGAACACAACAAACTACAGCGAGTCAGTTTTTACTCTGACTCGCTGTAGTTTTATAAATCGAAAAAACATGAAACGCTCATTAAGGTTTAAAAAGAATTTTGCTTAAACAGGTCTACAAATATAAATTAGTTATTTTTATAGGTTAGACTGCTAGGCTTTAGCGGGGACATAAAGTTATACTGAATTTCATTATGTCACAAACTAGATCACTCCAGCGTTTAAAGTGATTTAATTTCTCATAGTTCTTATTGCCATGGTCTTAAAATCTAATTTTATGAAATACGCACGGCGCTCAACGGCGGGGCGGAGGCGGAGCGCGGCGCCCGACAATCGAGCTGGCCGGGGCGAGCTGAATGGAACACATTTTGTAAAAAACAAAGCCCGCGATTGTTGCACGACTCTGCCAACTGGACCAATGTATCAAACACAAATTTTCACATTAATTTACGTTAATTACATGCTGTTTTAGTAGCCTTGATTTTTATATTTGCTCGCAGGAGGTGAGAAAATTAGTGTATACTCCTCGGGGTTATATGTACTGCACTCAGGACTCAAATTTCCCTATCCTCGCTTCAATCGGGAGTTATCTGTTCAGCCGTTTTAGCGTGATTGAGGCACAAACAGACAAACATCTAAACAGCGCCACTTTCACATTTATAATTTTTATTTATTATTTAATATATACAGGTACGATATACAACATTACAGGTATACACCCAATACGCTGTACAAAGTCAAATAGTTATGCAATGTCAGTATCAATTTAGGTAAGTCGATTTCACAGGTAGGGAACAAAGGGTACAAATTCGTAGAAAATACTACATATTAAATTACATTTAACATAATACTAGTTGGATTATTAAATTTCACAGCGGTACACACTGTGGGACGGGACAATAGGACATCCCATTTTTATCCAATAAACTGTTGTTACTCCTTGTTATAACAAAAACGAGAGCAAATCCGTCGGCACACGCGGTGCATAGTCTAAAATAGTCCAGCAACTAGTCCAGATTGCAACTCCACAATGTCACGGAACAAAAGCCACGCGCACGCGCCATGCACGAACATACTACATCTTCAGGTTGTAACTGAAATGTGTAGTCATATTTTAGGGGGTTGCCAGGGGCATCATTCTGAACAACTTTCACTATGAAACCGATTTGATCAGAGCAACTTATTTTTCACTTCTTCATACATTTCGGTCCGGGCGGGCGGTCAGCTGATTTGTACAGCGAAGTGAAAAATAAAGTTGCTCCGATCAAATCGGTTTCAATGTGAAACTTGCTTAGAATGTCCCTAACAACCCTCTGAAATAAGACGACAACTTTTTGTTAGAACTGTGCAGTTTGACGTGTAAAATGCAATAACTGATTTTGTAATGACCGGTTATACAGTAATCCTATAATTATGGCGAAGTGAAGGAAAACCTCGTGGTTAATTAGTATTCACGAGGAAGTTGTTTATTACCTTCTGCTCTAGTGACGATGACATCGTATAGATCGGTTAACTAAAGCTGGCACGTTCAACACATTTACACATTGCGCTTGTGTAATGTCTGTGAATAAGCGCGCGGCGTGACGTTGCACTGCATGGCCATCAAGAATAGTCTGTCTGGCTCTCTCGCGCGCGGTCAAACTTATGGGTATGAAGTAGACAGTTATTGTTTTGCTTTTGCTACTGCTTATAAATGTAGAGGGATGTTTTTGCATTCGTGTCACGTGTCAATCAACTCGCGTTGTTTATCTATTTTGAGGTTAGAATAGAATCGTAAAATTTTAAACATACTGTATAGCGAAACGCATTAGTGTGAGTACTTTGAACGTTCCAGCTTTAGTTAACCGATCTGTATCGTTGTCGAATGTGTTTAGTACCTAAGTCATAGAACCTATTTTTCACGGTTGTAAAATTTCCAACCGTTTTCCATTGGATGATTTCAAATCATTACTTGGTTAATCAGATTCTGTTGCCAATATATTTCGAGTTCCCTGCGGAAATATCTTAGGAGAGTTACAGAAACTGGCTTTTAATTTATGGTAAACTGTTCACATAAGTTTGTGTTTCCAGATTACAGCAGGAAATATTGATATTTTATTTTAGAGTGTCAACAGGGACGGAATTTTTCGTAATAAATTCCAAATTTAATTTTAAATAACTAAATCAAACATTCTAAACTCCCCCGACACGTTAATGAAACCTTACGGCTAATATGATGCAAAAATCCGCATGGAGAATGGCTAAATAGTTTCTGAGAAGCCCTCAAGCGTCAACCATTCTGGCTGCTGCAGCGCCCCCTGGTAGCTTGCAACCGTAAACCATATCTAAGAACCCAGCTCTGAAATTACAGCTGTTTAATGCAAAATACCGCATCGAAATCGGTCCAGTAGTTTTTTAGGAAAACGGTAACGATCATTCTTACACACACGCACACAAACAACCTCTAACCCCAAACGCATACAACTCCTCCAATCCGTTCCGTCAGTGGGTCGTAAGAAAAAAAAAACACTAACAGTAGTTCCAATCCAAAACCAAACAACTCAAGAAAGAAAGAAAGATTTTTATTGCACACAAACAAATAAACACACCTTACATAAATAAAAAAGACAAAAATAAAACGCAATACGTACGTTATTGGACTGCTAGTCAAAATAGATACTTTTAGGAACTGTCAAAACGGTAATTTGTTAATGAGTTCTATGAAATACTAGCATGTGACGTCATGGTCAAATGCTGTCTTTTTAACAAAAAAAAAACGTAAATATACAACAGGTGGAAATATACAATTCTGATACTGTCAAAAGTGTTTTTTTTTAATAGGTTCAGCTTGAGACACGTTTCTAGATTTATTGGACTACCTTGTCAAATATCAACACAGTAGGCGGTAGGGTCACGGTGTGGCTTTGGTGTGCAAAAGGCACTAATTCAGCATGATGCTGAGGGTGGAGCCCTCAGCGCCGATATTCAGTTAGTGCCAACTCCAACCAACACTCAAGCTCCCATTTTTCATTGAAGGTCCACGAGCTCCCGCCGGAGAAGCTGAAACTGCGCGAGGTGGTCAACATTGACATCGCGAACGACCCGCTCTCCTCCACCGACTACAAGCCCGAGACCGACCCCACCAAGTGGAAGTCGATCAAGACGGGCCGCGGCCCGCTGGTTGGGCCCAATTGGAAGAACGAGCAGAACCCAGTGATGACTTGTTACAAGCTGGTTACTGCTGAGTTCAAGTGGTTCGGTCTGCAGGTACGGTGTTGATTCTACTGTCTGCCTCTTGGCACACTTACCTATCGTTTGCCTAACCAAGCCTGCATCCTAAATTACGAAAAAAAAAAATATATTTGTAACAGGACGTAGATGAATAATATTTGCGATAAAATGAAACAAAAAATACAGTAATCCGCTATTGTCTTCTTCATATCTCAGATGAACGGAGCTCTTGGTCTCATTTACAAATTCATGAAAATTAAAATGTGATATTGCTGAATGAAATATGTAGTTTATAATAGATGTGCGGACTTTATGAAACCGCTTTTCAAAATCACACTAAACCCAATTGTCGCTTTGGTAGTTTGTCCATTTTGTTCCGGGTTTCGGTATATTCGGTATATATTTCGTAACCATATCATAGAATTGACTATATCATGAAATAGCTGAAATAGCTAAGCATGGTTGAATTGGAACTTTCATTGAAGGAATAAATATGTTAGGCCAAAACAATGCGGTGGCTTTAGGTGAAGACTAAAGGGGCGAGCGCTACGAAGCTCCCCAATAGTCTTCGTGTTAGTTCGATATGTGTGATAAAAAAAACACCACGTAGCTTTTAAAAATTACGCTTGCTAAATAATGACATGTTTTCGTGAAATTTAACCCATTCTGATCATTTCATGAAGTAATCCGTTTCATGGAATGATCAATCCAAGGTTGGCTATTTCATGAAATATCAAATTCTACGATATAGCTACGGCATATATAAGCTACGGCATACGATATAGCTACGGCATATATAAGCTACGGCATACGATATAGCTACGGCATATATAAGCTACGGCATACGATATAGCTACGGCATATATAAGCTACGGCATACGATATAGCTACGGCATATATAAGCTACGGCATACGATATAGCTACGGCATATATAAGCTACGGCATACGATATAGCTACGGCATATATAAGCTACGGCATACGATATAGCTACGGCATATATAAGCTACGGCATACGATATAGCTACGGCATATATAAGCTACGGCATACGATATAGCTACGGCATATATAAGCTACGGCATACGATATAGCTACGGCATATATAAGCTACGGCATACGATATAGCTACGGCATATATAAGCTACGGCATACGATATAGCTACGGCATATATAAGCTACGGCATACGATATAGCTACGGCATATATAAGCTACGGCATACGATATAGCTACGGCATACGATATAGCTACGGCATATATAAGCTACGGCATACGATATAGCTACGGCATATATAAGCTACGGCATACGATATAGCTACGGCATATATAAGCTACGGCATACGATATAGCTACGGCATATATAAGCTACGGCATACGATATAGCTACGGCATATATAAGCTACGGCATACGATATAGCTACGGCATATATAAGCTACGGCATACGATATAGCTACGGCATATATAAGCTACGGCATACGATATAGCTACGGCATATATAAGCTACGGCATACGATATAGCTACGGCATATATAAGCTACGGCATACGATATAGCTACGGCATATATAAGCTACGGCATACGATATAGCTACGGCATATATAAGCTACGGCATACGATATAGCTACGGCATATATAAGCTACGGCATACGATATAGCTACGGCATATATAAGCTATAGGTTACAGTCGCACTTGATGGTAGTAGTCGTAAAGCAGCGTGAAGCAGCATTGTAGGTCAGCATAAGGAGGATTGATGCAAAGTTCGGGTTTCGGCCTTGCATTTCTATGTCTGTCATACTTCATGCTCGGCTTTCGGCCTCGAAATTGGTAGAGTTTTACCACATCCAGGCAGTGCCTCCTGCTCTCTTGCATTTGGTGCGTTCAGTGTTTGTGGTATATCAGTCGCAGATTTACTAACGTTATTTCTATGTGGAGTAACGTCTAAAATGTTTGCCACAGCTGTTCACTAATTAATTTCAGTTTGTTTTAGATGTGGACTGAAAAGTGTTTATAATTATGTTTCTCTTATTTCAGAGCAAAGTAGAAAATGTCATTGTGAAATCAGAGCGGCGGCTGTTCACAATATTCCACAGGTGAGTCAAGAGACAGTATTTGAATAAATTGTGGATTTGGCAAATACCACAAAGAATCTTATTGTATATTATGTGCACGCCTAGGAATATTGGGTCTGCTCTAACAATCTTATTGTACATTCTGTGCACGCCTAGGAATATTGTACATTATGTGCACGCCTAGGAATATTGGGTCTGCTCTAACAATCTTATTGTACATTCTGTGCACGCCTAGGAATATTGTACATTATGTGCACGCCTAGGAATATTGGGTCTGCTCTAACAATCTTATTGTACATTCTGTGCACGCCTAGGAATATTGTACATTATGTGCACGCCTAGGAATATTGGGTCTGCTCTAACAATCGTGTTGTACGTTCTGTGCACGCCTAGGAATATTGTACATTATGTGCACGCCTAGGAATATTGGGTCTGCTCTAACAATCTTATTGTACATTCTGTGCACGCCTAGGAATATTGTACATTATGTGCACGCCTAGGAATATTGGGTCTGCTCTAACAATCGTGTTGTACGTTCTGTGCACGCCTAGGAATATTGTACATTATGTGCACGCCTAGGAATATTGGGTCTGCTCTAACAATCTTATTGTACATTCTGTGCACGCCTAGGAATATTGTACATTATGTGCACGCCTAGGAATATTGGGTCTTCTCTAACAATCGTGTTGTACGTTCTGTGCACGCCTAGGAATATTGTACATTATGTGCACGCCTAGGAATATTGGGTCTGCTCTAACAATCTTATTGTACATTCTGTGCACGCCTAGGAATATTGTATATTATGTGCACGCCTAGGAATATTGGGTCTGCTCTAACAATCGTATTGTACATTTTGTGCACGCCTAGGAATATTGTACATTATGTGCACGCCTAGGAATATTGGGTCTGCTCTAACAAACGTATTGTACATTCTGTGCACGCCTAGGAATATTGGGTCTGCTCTAACTCGCCAATGCGGTGTTAAATAATTAAAATAACTTTAAAGTCATGTCTGAAGCTGGAGCATATTTCCGGCAGTTGTATTTATTTTATAAACTCAATTTTGTGTAAATATTATGACGTCACATGATTGTATTTCGTAGAACTGTCGACAGTAATTTCCGCTAATAACATTCCAATTCAGGCTACGTACATCGCTTCTGGCCTCACACTAGGATATCCTGTGTCGCACACATGCAAAAATCCAAGACCTGGGGATTATTTTCACTTTTCCCCGGCTGTGATTCGAACCCGGGCAATCTCGCCCGCGAGGCGCAGCCTAGACCGCAACCTCGCAGAAGTCGACTGCGACTGATATCAGAAATAGTAAACAAGGCTACTGTATCCCCCAGGCAAGTGACCTGCTCCATGGACGAGTGGTACGGCATGACCATGGCCGACATCCGCGCCATCGAGGAGCGCACCAAGTTGGAGCTGGAGCGGTTGCGGCGCGAGGGCGAGGTGCGCGGCATGCGCGCCGACAACGAGTAGTGCGCGCCGACTGCGAGCAGTGCGCGCCGACCACGAGCAGTGCGCGCCGACCACGAGCAGTGCGCGCCCGGCACGGCAGCTGCAGTGGGCACGCGTTAGTGCTGCTGCGGACCGAATCATACATGGTTACCATGGTCACGGGGGGGCGACCGCGCTACCATGATACGCTAAATGATAGTAACTTTGAACGTTGCACGCAATAATTAAGAATTGCTAAACCAATTTATGAGCGTACAGTGGTAGACAGGGGTCGGTGACCGCTATTGCAACATTGACGCGCACCCACTATAGTTATGCTACTTGTGTCTCGGTACAGTACACTGTTGTCAGCAATACACGTCCCGCCAGGTTTCCTGGCCTCTGAATGCCGCCTGGAGGGGGTAGGGGGTACAAGAGAGATAGAGAGGGGTGAGACAGCTCGTTCACACGTCGAGAAACCAGTCGGGGCCTGTACTTTCTTGTGCATTTTCGGAATTCGTACATTCTAAACGGCCCGGTAGGCGCCAGGGACGTCTGGCTATACGGATAGCAAGTCTTGGGTCGGTCAAGTCACTTCACTTAGATACCGCCGCCTTTGAAAGAACTTTTTCAAAGAACGCCGACATTCACTCAAAGGAAGCCGTCACCAGAGTAATAAATAAGGTATTTTTTTTTATATTCTGGCGGAGGCTTCCAGGCGCACGGAGGCGGCGTGATCAAATGTGACGCAAACAAAATTATTAAGCTCTAAAGTCTGTTCACTTAGATACCTCCGTCCTGGCACTTGTTAGACCTTGTCAAAGGATGCCGACGCTCACTCAAAGGAAACCGCGGCAGTATCTAAGTGAACAAAAGAACACTGTTTCGTATGCACGATTCTTAAATCCGACGACGACGCATGAGGCTCGTGTCTTCCGGGCATTATTCTCTGACTGAAATCTACTGAAACTTGTGGTAAAGTAACAATAACAGTTCTCTCATACTAACAACAACCAGAGACTTTCTATCGGCCTACAGGTTTGTCGGGCTCTAATCAGTCTGAAGATGAATGCCAGTGCGCACATTATAACGATTCGGTTTGTTCGATCCGAATTGCGCTGGAACCCCAACCAGACCTATACCTTGTCAAATTCGTACGTAGCACTCCCATGGTCTGCGGGCGACGGAGCACGAAAGATGCGGGGGCGGGAAAGAAGAGCGCGGGCGGCGGGGCGCGTAGTGGGAACCGCCGCATCTTTCGTCCCCCGTCGCCCGCAGACCATGGGAGTGCTACGTACGAATTTGACAAACTGTAACTACAGGCCGATCAAAATGTCTGTGGTCTGTAACTATTCTGTATGTAATGCCTCGTGAATGCGACACCGTCCGTTGCGCCTATTCCGGGCCCAAGCGGTTCCAAATGGCAGTCTACAAAATAATAGTTTATCATTTATCTCAAGGAGGTTGACCTTGTGTGTGTGTGTGTGGGTGCATATATCTTGTATGGTAATACACACTTGTCAAATGCGATCAGACCTGCTACAAGCGTGATCAAAGAGGCATGTACGTAAGAGAGACAGAAATAAACGAGCCTCTTTCTTTTTCTTTCACACGCATTTGTTCCATAATTACCTGATAGGCCAAGCCATGCTGAGTCCGTCCTCCTGAGATAAATTTGAACTAAAATTGCTAAAATCGACCACTTCTGTCATTCTGACCACCTAAGTCCTAGTTTAGAAGAAATTATCTCAGCGTTGAAATAAACTAAAATACGGTTTAAATTGTAGCGGTATAAGTTGTTACCGGTGCGGGGGAAATACAAAGAATTATTATGGATTATTTTTTATTAGAAAACATTTAGATGCGGTGCATAGTTCGCATTAGTCGACTGATGTTCTGCAATAACCAGCACCCGTCCCGCCCGGCCCGCGTTTACCGCGCATTTCATCACGTCATCGATACTTCATTATTGTACGACGTGAGTCGCGAATGTTGACGCCATTAAATGCGCGATATACACGAGTCGCGCCTGGCATGTTACGGATGCTGATTGAAGAGTAATCTTATTGTTAACAATGATGTGATTTATAGTTACGAATTAATTTTATCTCATCCATTCACAGGCGTTCATAATGTTACATCTCAACTGTCTGTCATGCCAGTTATATGATGACTTTATAATAACGATTCATATAGCGTTATAGCCTCAGAGCTGCTTTGTATCAAATCCCAGACCATAAAGCTAGCAATAGATAAGAGTTCTCTGCCATAAGTACGACACAAAAAGCATGTTGGTATTCTAGTGCCATGTGTTTGCATGCTATATTAAGGCCATTGTAAAAAGTCACATTTGACACTTCAGCAAAATTCAACAACATAATCTTTAACGGAGGACACCCAATATTATTTATTTTCTAAAGCCAATTTTTCAATTTAATTTGTCTAATAAACCATTATAGAAATAATAAAAAGAAAAAACACCGTTACAAGGTTACATTGGTGAACCCTTTCTCTTTTTAAACACTAGGGATATTACCCAAATGATTGATCGATCAAATCGAATTGAATGCGATGATGACTGCATTGAATACACAGATGCTTCAAATCACTCAAAATTCAAAATTCAAATAGAGTTTATTTCCATAAGAAACACATAGGTCACATTTGGAGAATGTCAAATCTTAAACCAACACATATAAAAGGTATAGGGAAAATATAGAACTCCATTTGAATTCCGTCACCTCAATATTTTAGATACTGGCTAGATAGATTTAGATAGATAAGATAGAGGCGACTATTGTACTATTTGTACAATAGTCGCCTCTTTGCCTCCAGCATCTAAATGTGTATTTGTACTATTGATTCATTCAATTTAATCAATGTTTTTAAGCTGGTCAGCTTACTATGAAGCTAATACTGACAGATGTCAAATGGGACCTGTTACAATCATATATAACATGTTTAACCCTACTAAACATGTTTTATGTCAGTTCCAAGGTAGGTGGATGTAGTAAAATGGAATTGTGTAATATAAGCCCCCATAAGACAGTGCTATGATGTATTGAGAGATCCACGGTTAGATTCAAAGTGGCTACACCCACTTGAGTCCGTAACAACAACAGCAACATGTAAATGCGGCCGCAACTAACTTACCATTAGCAAAATGTTTTGAGATGTGGAATAGATTACTATGTATTTAAATAATAAAGTAACTAATAAGTCGATGTAGTCAGTGGTTAACAGGTAGGTCTGTCCTTACCTGACATATTTAAGGAATGGTTATAAAGAACACCTTTTGCGTTTGTGGCAACGTCGAATTGTGAAAACATCTTAAACACACTTGAATTGCATTTCTCTGTTTCATAGTTAGCCACAAAATTACCGAAGTTTTATTCCCGAAGTTGGGGTATAAACTCGAGATTTGTTCAAACGGCGGCGTTTTAATGCTGCGGTGAATTTTTCAACTTAGTCGTTCATAGAAGGTCTCGCTTAGAGCGAGCGGTTATGTCTGTTGTCTGTATTATATATAATACTACGCGTTCTGCGCTACTGGAAGTGACCATCAAAGGCTGAGCACCACATTTTTGTCTCAGAATATCCAACTGTAGCTATGACAAAGCGAGCAATTGTTACAACCGAGATATTCTATGGTGCTAACGCTACCGTCGCCTCTCCAGTTCGACGCTACGAAACAAATGAGTTCCGTGCAATAATATATAAACGTTTTAACTTAGTGACACGTGCCGGTACGAAGGATGCAGGGGTGTTGCACGGTGAATGGAACTAACATGGACGGTTGGTCGGTGATGTGTTAATATATTTATGGTCTAATCTAATCCTCTGGGTTCATATTGCAACATCCCTTGGATAATGTGACTATATGTATATTTGTTGTTAGTAGTTTTCTTTCGGTGTAATGACAAATCAGTATTTTTAATATTTTGTGTGACATTCCAGATTGTCTAAAGTTACGGATGTGAATCGGTTGGCTTCTTTGTAATTTTTGAATATCGGAGAGCTCTCTTTTCTAATCCGACCGCGGGTCGCCAGTCAGCATACCAAAAATGTTAAATCTTAATTAAAGATAAAGATAAACAAATTATGTTCACAGTACAATTTGTTTTATTAATTTTCTATATCGCTCGTCATGTGTGAGATAACTTTGTCGGTTATGTTCCTTCATTTAAGATTTTATTTTTTTGTGAAATTCGGTGGCCTTGTTGCTTTTTCGTAGGTACCTATATATTTATTGCGACTTCTCGCGAATTGTATTTTGATGGATATAAATTTTGAATTCACGAGAATTCCTAAAATATCTTTTTGGTTGGTTTATTGCACTTTATTTACTTTTAAGTTTTTTTACTTGTATTTGTAGTTTTACATCAAATACAGCGTAACATATATTTGGCCGTTGTTTTTATTAATAGAAATTAATAAGTTGTTTCTTACCAGCTTTTAGCTACGCTTAGAGCTTGTTTGGTGTTTATTTTTAATATTTTTGTACAAAATGTTCTTGTAACTTATTAAATAAATAACTATCTGTCGGTCTGTTTAAGGCGTACTGAGGTATACAATGACTAGGTACTGTAACGTGACCGTCTGTAGATAGGACCTCGTAGTTAATCTAAAACACTCCTTGTTCATAACACCTTGCAAAAACACATCTGAGAGATATTTTACTAACAATTTCTTTTGGATCAAAGAATCTATTTTTCTTGAGATGTCTTAGATTTTTCATAGACTATTTGAGTTATCGGCCTTGTGTATTTAAATATGATTTCTAGAATGTCGTTTAAATGTATTTCTTGACCTCCTTCGCTAATACATCTCAGCTTATATTTAAAATTATTTAACTATTTGTTGCAGTTACCAAATAAAAGTATGCACATCAATATTTTCTTTTCATTTTATGATACGTTATATAATTTAAGTTTGTGTATGTACCGTACCGTACACGTAGGAGACGCATGCTCGTTTTATTCAATTATAGAATCAAATGTTCGAAGATTATTATATTACGGTTGTCCCTGTTAACTTCCAACTTGAATTTCGCTACATTTTTAAGATATGTGTTTGAATATATTATATAGACTTGTCGATAGCAAATGCATGACTATCTATGGTATCTATCTAATGTTGCAGAAGTATATAGCGCTAAAATTGTCAATTTTTAAATGTTTATCTAATAAAAGGTTTTGTCGAGTCCTCTCAATAAAGTATAAGTATTAGCTAAGTAAACGTAAACATTTGTTGTAAAATGAACTATAAAATATTTTGATGCCAACAGAAATAAAATTAATTTAACCTGTTTCGAATGGTTTGTTTGTAGTTAGAAAAACGCTTTAGAACAATTTGGTCGTTTATTTGTCAAAAGTAAAAAGTAGATTAATCAATACTTTCATAATGAAAAAAATATCGAATACAAACTTCGTACAATGAAATATGTAGTACATATGAATTAAAATAAGTAATTAATTTAACTTAACATGAGAACAGCTGTATACTAATAATATAGCATTGACTAGCACTTCATTATCAATGTAAAGTCACAAATGTATAGAAATGCGAGATAAAGCTACCAGAATCCCATTCCACCAACTGAAATAAGAATGCAATTCTGCTAATCAGCTTCGGGAGCCATGGTTACTATAAAGCTTTATAATGGAAACCGTCAAAAAAACAAAAAAAATACATGTTATTTTGTAATACTGTCTAATAAAAATGGTTTAACCACTGTTTTAAACAACCTCATGTATTTACATATGGCTCATGATTTCTACAGGAGACTAGCTCGCATACTGAATCTATCTCCCTATTTTTCAAATGCTAAAATAACAAACAAATGTACATTATTATATGGACTGAAATGTTACTAATAACAATTAATTATGACTAGCTGTCTTGCCACACATGGCTTGTTTAACAACGCTTTCACACTAAGAAGGGCGCGCGCGGGCGGCGTCAGTTATTCCATATAACTTTTCGTTTCGCCGTTACGTTGGCTGCAGTGCAAACTATAAATTAGTTTTTCTGCGAGAACAGTAGACATCGATTGTTTAAAGTTTGAAGCCGTACATTAGAATTTTGATGATCGATGAAGTGACAAAATGACGGAATTTTCAACAGTTGTGTCGTTTCCAATATATTGGTTCAAATTGACTGAATTTTGGGAATTTGCGTATTCAATTGTGACCTCAGAGACTATTCAGGTGTTTCCTTTATTTACAACGAAAAAACCTCGGAAGTGCTTCCCCTCCACTCCCTCCTTCTGGATTAATTTACAACATCTTGTGTAGATGAAGACCTTGTGTAGTGTGCCGCTCAAATTTGATTGAAATCCGTCGATAACTAACGCTACACAATTAAACATTTAAAAAATCAAAGAACTTGTGTTTATCACAATCGGTTGAAAAATGCGACCTGTAGGCGAGAACAGACAGACAGACGGACAAAGGCATTTTTGACCAATATCGAAACTGGACGCTTCGCTCGCTCGGTCAAAAACGGGGAAAAGCAATATCCGGTTCCCAGAGTAAGATCACAATTCCCCACTTTAGAAAAATAAGATAGCCGGAATGTAGTTGCGGATTTCAATATTGCTTTCATTCTTTAAAATCATTATAATCATCATCCATCAGTCTGGCAGGGAACCCACTGCTGAGTATAGGCCTCCTCATGTACACGCCACTCGACCCGGTTCAGTGCAACCAGTCCACTGCTTTCTCACTCTTTTAAATAACTACTTGTTTTACTACTTATAGGTAAGTTTTGATTCCTATATAATTTGGGGTAGGTTAATTCAGTTACATATGTCGGTCACTGATAAGATATTTTTCCCTAACTTTTAGATAAAACATTTTTTATACGCTAGCAACACTGGTTTCTTTGCTGCCAACTTAACGCCGCGAAGGGAAAAGTTATATGGAGTGCACTTTATTTAACTGGGTTGCAAGCGCACTGCACCCATTCCTAAATTAACGAGAAAATGACAGGCTAGCATTTTCGAAATAAAGCGTGCGTGCCACACCGCATCGCGCGGCTGAGTGCAGTGTGAAGGCATGTGCTGTGCTGCTGCCGCGCGAATGCCGCCCTAATGTGAAAGCTGTCTAAATGCAACTCTGCGAAGCACTCGCACTATTGTACAGACTACATTATTAAAAACAAAGCAATAATAATATGTTATACATTTTCAGAAGAGTATGTTTAGTTCTCTGTTGCGTTAAGTAAACTAAAAATCAAACAACCGCGAGATTCTCTCGATTATAATTAAATAAAACGGTCAAGCGCGAGTCGGACTCCCGCACCAAGGGTTCTTTACACACTTGTAGATACCTATTATGTATGTATGCCATGTATATGGAAAAAGTTCGTCCATCACGGGGATCCAGACTCGGAAATTACCACGGAAGCTCTTAGATACATTAACGATAGGGTCTTTGGGTATGTATTTATGTAATTCACCAAAAACATTATTTTTGAAAGCCAAACTACAAATTTACAATTTTCGGATTTTACCCTTTATTTGTGCTATCCCAAATTTCATGATTCTAGGTTAACAGGAAGTACCCTATAGGTTTTGTATCAAGCAAGTTCAGCAAAGGGATATAAACGTAGTTTTTGATTGCGTGGACCTAGAAGTTTGAATTTTTCATAGTTCCAAGAGTCCACAGACGCGAGTAATTGATATCAACTTCAATTTGATACCTGCACGCGTTCCTGAGAAAAAGGGTTGTGACATACGGACACACTCACCATAAATTGAAGTGATTTGAACACAACAGGCAGCCCAACACCACGACACTTATGCTAGCCCATTTGCAACTTCAATCATCAACCTCTAACTCTAGTTCAATATCAACCAGGCCGATCCGTCGGAGTGTGTTGATGACCATGTAACGAGAGAAGAACACGTACAGGTGCCGGAACCACACCATCTGGGAACGGTGGCGCTTCATGGCAGACACCACACGACGGCTTTCTGTCCAACGGAGGAAGTATCTGTAAAAACAGTTATGTACAGGCCCCGCCAGGTTTCTTAGCGTTTGAGCGAGCTGTCAGGGAGCAAAAAAAATATCTTGTACAATGACGCCTTTTCCCATACGGGGTGGCGCAAAAACACGCCACAGACAGAGGGCTAGCCCATTGCTGCTATGATAGCTCCGTAATCATGACAAATATGAATGGTACCTACTTAGGTTTGGGATAACTCTAAATCACATCACACACGCCCAGGAAATGACGCAGTGGTCGAAAGTGGTGCGATTTCTTATGCATTAAAATGCCAGGAAAGGGCTTTATTTCCTCTCGGTGTGGTTTCAGCTAATTCTATTTAAGCCTGATCATTTTATTAGTGTGCCTTCTGTTTACTTCTTTTTTGTACCTAACTAAAACCTGAATACAAACCTTTTGGAAGACAGCAAGAAGCTTAGCGGAAGATCGAAGAATCCCCAATACTTCCTCACTATATTTACAGAATCTAGTGTGTACACTGTGCACCCTGGAAACAAAAATAAATTACATATTATACTGAAACTTTACTGAGAATTTGTCTGGTGCAATCTTTGAGTAATAATGTAAAGGGTGCAATATGCATTTGTAATATTTTAAAATTGTTAAATGTAGCAAGTAAAATAGAAGTTTTGTAAATATATTTTGTAAAATGTTAGTTTAGAAACTACTCTGGTTTCAGCTTCTTCATTTCAGACCTAGTAATATGTAAATCATGTTTAGAATGTACTTCTGTGTAATGCTGTCTTGGTATAGATACATTACAATGGCAACAAATATAATGATCACCAAAATATTTTTTTCCTACCCAAAATAGGTAAATGAACACCAAAAGTTGCAAAAAATATCAGGGCAAAATACTGCGGTAGCTTAGGTGAAGGGTAAAGGGGGTGAGCGAACTTTATCCTTCGTGTTAGGTTGAATATGTAAGAACAACAAAAAATACTTAAAACATAAACTTAAGTAGGTACACAAAACATAAAAAGAAGTTTGGTGATCATTTATCCAAACACAATTTGGTGGACATTCATCAATTCTGGCAGTCATTTCGAATTTATTGGTAGTAAAATAGGTGCGTTTTTGGTAATCGTTCAAACATAAGCCCATTACAATTTTAATACTCACGTTGCGGCATAAGCTTCTCAACAAAAATATAAGCAACCGCATAAAATACTGCAGCATGATTCTTATGTGATGACACACCCCCTCTATCAAACGTAACTAGAGTGTCTATTTCAAGTGACTCTAAATGATGCAGTATCAGCTTAGCCACCACAGTCACCGGCCACTGCGCCTTGGGGTCATCCTGGAGTCTGGTGTCATTGACCAGACATATGTTATGTTCCTTAACGCCGAGGACTCCGCAAGCGCCCCAGAGCTCTTTGCGGCGAACTTGGCCCTTACCTTCGTAGTTCCCTGAAATTGTTTCAGTTTAGAGTTAAAATTATAAATTAGGAGGATTTATGAGAAGGCCTAAAAATACTAGTAATAGCTACCGTGACAAGCTGATAATGATAAATTATTATTATTATTATATGAGAAAAGGTTAGTATATAGGTATATAATACGTACATACTGTGGAATGTAATTTCAACATAGAGATCTCTGATTGTTACAATCTGAGAATCAATTCAGCCACCTAGCCAAGTACCATTTGCTAACTTTTCACTCATTACGACAATACTAAGAAAATGTATGTGATTTGACATCAAAGTATAACTTGCATGCCAAACATCAAATCACATTCATCTGATCCACAGTAGCCAAGAGGGGTTGAGTTTAGATCTCAGATAACACGCATAATTTTAATTTAGAGATATTTAGGAGGATAATTGGCTATATTATTGAAATTTTTAGTCTTAATTGCAGTGTTGCCAGGTCCTACACGGGATATGGAACGGTCGGAAATCTGAAAAGGGACGGTTTTCACAAGAAAAGGACGATTTCTATTTTCTTTTAGTAAATAAAATTATAATCAATTATTTGGAATAGGAAATACCTGTTTTAGGTAGGATTAGATGATGATTTGTATATAAGCATGAACTTATATACAAATCATCATCAATCAGCCCACATTTGTATTATCGAATCAATATATTGCATTCCGATCGGAATACTGAAGCGAAGATTATCAAAATTTATTGACAAATCTATCTCATTCTACAGTTTAAATAAAATATAAAAAGTACCCTTTTTAGTCATTTAATGCAAGCTGGATTAGGTAAGTTAAGTTCATGCGAATTATTTAATCAAAATTATTGCAATTCTGAATAGGAAATCTGAAAAGCGACGACTATCATAATTAATGTGTTTCTCTTCTTTAAAATTAAAATAAATACAATTACCAAACAACTTTGTTTTGTTGCACTTGTTTGCGTTGTGAGTTGATTGGTTGTGATTTGTTTGTTCCTTAATTCATGTCACTCAGTCAACCAACCAATGTTCAAGATCAAGATCAAGCACAAACAAACTGAACATTCATTTCCTTTATTCTGCACTGTGATGAAAATGCTTTTAGATAAAATTTGTGCATTTGATGTAAACATCCCAGAAAGGATGGTTTTGCCTTAGAGTCTTAGTAGAAATATTGTAATTTGTTTAGATTTAAAGTTGATTTATTACAACAAGTATAATTTTATTACTTTGATATGTTGTTTTATTGATTACTGCAATTAAATAATACAAAATAAGAAAAGCTGTAGATTTATAGTTCTGTAAGTAGAAATTTACAGTTTTCTACAGCTTTTTGAAAGCTTGTTTGCAGTTTTAGTCTAGATTGGGGTTTGCAACACTGATAACCGGAGCCTATGCAAATAAAAACAATATTTATACTTACAGAAACAAAATGTGACTTTTTGTAAAACCTTAAAATATGATTCATAAAATTCATAACCAAAAAAGCCCTGGTTTCCCACAATTGAAACCTGAAGGAGGAGACCCCTACCACCCTCTCCCCCTACAATCTTAATTTTAAGCATAGTTTTTTGTTTTTAGGGTTCCGTCCCTTAAAAGGAAAAAAGGAACCCTTATAGGATCACTTTTTTGTCCGTTTGTCTGTCATTCTGTCACAACCCCTTTTCTCAGGAACGCGTCAGGTATCATGTTGAAATTAATATAGATTACTCAGGTCTATGGTCCCTTGGAGCTGTAAAAAAATTAAACTTCTAGGTCGACGCAATCAAAAGATACCGCGATATTATTTCATGATTTTGATGAATTTGTATACACTCGCGTGGAACTCGCAAGGGAATCAAAACTAGGGTACTCCCTGTTGGCCTAGGGTCATGAAATTTGGTATGAAGGAAGGTCTTATAGCACAAGTAAAGGGAAAAATCCGAAAACTGTAAATTTCTGTCTGTCTGTCTGTCTCACCATCTGTTAAGACTTTTTCTCAGAAACGCATGGAGGTATGAATTTGAAATTAATATAATAGGGTACTGTCAGTGTACGGAACCCTTGGTGCGCGAGTCCGACTCGCACTTGACCGGTTTTTTTATTTATTGATCACAGCTCTCTTTCATAACAATATGTAGGGTATTTTATTAACCCTTTCGCTTGTCCGCTGGCCGGAATAGAAAAAATAATGATATAACAATTAGGGCAAATTTTATTTTGTTGCCCCGCAAATGCCTACAATAGAATCTTCAGTACTCTAGGTGACTTCTGGACTCACCTTTAGCGGATAAGCTACTCGCTAGGGCGTCCAAACTTTTTTAGCGTAAAGTTCATTCGATCATCTTCCTGAAAGTTTCAGGTTGCGGAACTCAATAGTTTTTAAGGGCAACAAATATAATGATCACCAAAATATATTTTTTTCCTACCCAAAATGAATAAATGAACACCAAAAGTTGCAAAAAATACTGCGGTAGCTTAGGTGAAGGGTAATGGGGGTGAGCGAAGCGAAGCCCCCTTTATCCTTTGTGTTAGGTTGAACATGTAAGAACAACAAAAAATACTTAAAACATAAACTTAAGTACACAAAACATAAAAAGAAGTTTGGTGCTCATTTAGCCAAACCCAATTTGGTGGACATTTATCCATTCTGGCAGTCATTTCGAATTTATTGGTAGTAAAATAGGTGCGTTTTTGGTAATCGTTCAAACATAAGCCCATTACAATTTTAATACTCACGTTGCGGCATAAGCTTCTCAACAAAAATATAAGCAACCGCATAAAAAACTGCAGAATGATTCTTATGTGATGACACACCCCCTCTATCAAACGTAACTAGAGTGTCTATATCAAGTGACTCTAAATGATGCAGTATCAGCTTAGCCACCACAGTCACCGGCCACTGCGCCTTGGGGTCATCCTGGAGTCTGGTGTCATTGACCAGACATATGACAGACGAAATGCAAATAATATCGATGGTGGAAAGGCTAAGTGACTGAAGCGACCTAAACCATACTTTACAGGAGAGCCATTTAAAGTTTTTATTTTGGAAAAAACGTTTGTAACCATTTATCATAAAGCCGCACGAGGAAGTGTTCTATGAGAGCCCTACAAATATGTTTTTATGCATAGTCGGGCATATAGTTATGGACACTAATTTAAATAGACAAAAAGTTAGATGTCGCTTCAGTCACTTTAACTTCCAGACAGAATCAGGCTAAATGACTGATGCGACAAAAATCGCCAAAAGTGAAAAAGGACCTAATTTCTTATCCATCCTTACTTTTTAAAATAAAATCAAGCTAAATGACTTATTTGCTGCAGTTTTCCTTTTTAAAGCTCGCAAAAAAGCATGATGATCTAAAGGTACCTGATTGGTGAAAGGCTAAATGGTATAAATGAAAGAGAAAATGAAATCAAAATAAACTTTATCCATACAAAACATAAATTAAAAACTCTCAAACTCTCTCTCTCTCTCTCTACTATCAAACAAAAATAAAAAGGAAAGTCATTCTTGGACCAGTAAGAACAATCACTAGATGTTGAAAGTTTTCAAGACACTACATTCAAACATAAAATATTTTTTCAAAACTTTGACCATAGTTATCTACAACAAGGTACTTAAATAATAATTATTTTTAAATTAATTAACAAAATAAATCTTATTTTTCGACCTTCAGCACAAGAAGGTATCTAAATAACATTGAAAATAAGGTTGGAGTTCACAATGGCAATTAATTATTTGGTAGTTGGTACCACTCTTAATATTTGGTAAATGCAGTCTTTTGATAGGTATTAAAATTTTTGCAATTAAACGTTAGCTAGGATCTAAAACTTAAAGGCGTTCTTTAGGCGGACTGTTACTGTATAGGTGCACAACATTATTTAGGTGTAATTTGGGAACATGATAAAAAATATCAAAAAATAAATTACAATAATAAGTTGAAGAACAGCTCAATCAGTTACGTCTTCAATATGCGAATCCAGAAGAACATCTTTTTTTGCACCATCATACGAAAGCATTTCGTATTCTCGGTGATATTTTTTTTGGTATTACATTCTCTTTGCATAGTCTAATCAAATCATCATATTTTTTTTTGGGGGATTGGCAAGCAGGCTTTGTATTTTTTTTTCTGGCTTTGATTTTGATCCTATCACTGCTATATCTTCACTAATGGATTTCGGATCCATAGAATATTTTATTGTTATTTTTTGACTGAAACGACAACATAGCGGCTCTTGTTTATATGCCATGTCAGCTTTGCGGATAATCTGCTAAGACTTTTTGGCTGTTACACCGTACATTTAAAAAACAGTTTCATTGTTTTTGTTTTAAGCACCAGTCTCTCCTTATTTTATTGGTGATATTTTTGGCTTATATGCCAAACGAGTAGGAAACTATAATCGGTAATTTTTGCTGAAGCGACACAAAATATAGTTTCTGGGATAAGGCGTTTTGGGCTGAAACGCCATTGATCTGTGATAAAGGATTCAAGCTATATGACTTATCTACCAAAAACAAAATGTATATTTCAACGCCTTTAGCTTGACCGACATTGCACTATTAAAGTTGTGCAAGAACAAAATTCTGATGTGGCAGCTTAGTGGAAACTAGAGTTAGGAACAAATGGTTTATCCTACATCGGACCACCAAACTGGAGTGAGGCTAAATGGCTTGACAGCCATTTTATCCAAAACTTAAGTTTTCTAGCAAGTTTCAAAAGCCAAAATAAAAAAAACGAGATTTCGATGTCACATCAGTCCCAAGTTTTCCAAACGCCCTACATTTTTTTTTTTTTGCTGATACGCCAAAAACTTGCTCCGATCGAGCTGAGATTAGGTGCATTCAACGCGTCTTGCGACACTGATTCTAACAATGTACATATCTCCATTTCAACCTATGTGTCGCTTCAGTCACTAAGGCTTTCCACCGTCGATATGTTTGAATCTCTGTGGTCAAAATACATTGCCTACGTTTCGCTGCACGCATATTTGAAAAGAAGAGAATTCTCTAAAAAAGAAGGAAATGTGGATTCGTTTTTTTATAATACCTATTTTAATAAAAACCTTCATTCAACTTACAATTTATGTTTGTTTATTTATTTAATACTTATTATTATTGGTTACTGGTGGGTTGATGGGGTTTAACTTGAACCATTTATCCTGTTTTTAAGACTAGGACATTTGGGCAGTCTTGTGGCTACTACTAGGTTAGTGTTGGTACCAAACGGACATCTAGGCAGTCCTTCCTGGCCAGTCTTGTGGCTACTCCCTAGAGTGTTTTTTATGAGCCGGAGGCAGCGACGAGCTGCACGGGGACAGTCGCCGCGCTACGTTGGACCGGAGCAGAAGCATAAGCAAATATGGATTTTAGTAGAAAACATGTGTTAGGTTAGGTTAGGGGGAAGTTTCATATGTTTTTAGGTACTGAAAAATTACTCTTTTTACAGATGACCTGGGTACTAGAGAGCAGTGCCTCTCTTACTGTGAATAGAGACGAGTTTTTTAGCCATATTAAAAATATATAAACCTTAAATTTTGTTTTATTTTAACAAAATAACCTCAAAACTTTAAAAAATCGTATCTCAGCAACTAGGCATTTCCGCGCGGGGGGGAGTAGTAGGGGGGCGCATCTACCCCCCTCCCCCTCCTTACCCAGTCAAGGTCAAAAGACCTTCCACTGTCAAAAAAGTTCCTTTTTAGGTTCTCTGCAACTCAGCAGGTTAATGAAATAGTGTGAAGGATAGGTTCTTACCATTAGACAAACAAAGTATATGCACCCCAGCATCCTGCTCACACAACCTGAATATTGAGGGGCCAAAGAACATACTCTCGTCATCAGGATGAGCTACTACCACCAACACTCTCTTCGCCTTCAGTGACCCTCGAGTCCTGGTCGGGAGCCGCCTCGCATAGCGTCTATACACCACACAACACAGCAGCAGATACCCACACACCCATACACTGATATACAATGCGAAATTAGTCAGATAAACCAGGACATCAGCGATAAAATTCACATACAACTCATGGGCTAACTCTGATCTAGAAATGGTCTCGTTGGATAGCATTTCTGAGTACACTGAGTAGACCACTGGGGGCTTAATAGCGTCAGGGCATATCCGAGCAATATACGGAACTTCGTAGGTACAGGTTTTAACATATTTCCATTGATTTTCTTAGAATTTTCCCTGAGCTGCCGAATGAGAAATTATTAAATCAACAATGTGATCAACAACAAATGAACAAAAAAAAATGTGAATGACAGTTTACCTTTTTTAAGGTGTGACCACACATATGAGTTACCCTACAATGGAACAAAGAGTACTAAGAAAGACATTTTTCTACCATATAGGCAAACCCATAATTGCCATTTAATGATGATCATAAATCATAACTAAATTTAATGTTCTGTTGGTACAATAGTCTTCCATCGACGAACGTAAGTTTTAATTTAAAAAAAAATACATATTTTTCCACAAAAATTAGAGGAATTATTCCGCAATGTTCCCAATGGGATTCTTTCAGAGCAGGGTTTTTTCAAAATCCAACAGATGGCGCTGTAGACGGCCTGTTTTTGGTCATAGAGTACGACTTAAACTATCTAATTTCTCATCATCAATCATTTTAATGATCATCATTTCAATGTTATGCAAAGAGATTCCATGATCTCAGATTGTAGAGGTACGCAACCATTGAACGAAGGTTCGGTAAAAAGGTTGTATAATGGTTGAACGTAACCTGATGAAAGTTATCAAGTTCAAATTGTTCAGGAAAAAAAGCGCGGGAACGCTCAACGAAGTTGGCGGCTTTTTTGAAAGTTAGAAAATAATTTTCAAAGTTTTTGTAGATTTCTTGTATAATTACGTGTAAATACTGTAAATATCGTTTATTAGTATGTGAAGAAATACATAAAATGTAAATATGGGGAAAGGGAAGGCGAAAAAAAGGAAAAACGTGATTAACCAGAAAATGATCATTCGCCACCAGCCCTACTAAGTTCAGTTACTGAGTCTGAATCAGACTCATTCACAACCGAAAAAATGAATACGCAAAACGACCAAAATTTAAACCCAAACAACGCAAAAGATGGATCACGCACACCTAAAGATGACTTCAAGCCATATAGGGTAAATGATTATACCAGGAGATACCCCAAAGACTCACCAGGAACTGAGTTTGTTGTTTTTGTGGAAAGTGACAAAGAAAACAGTCCCATAGGTTTACGAGACATGATGAATCTGAACAACTGCTTGGTGCGATTCGTAAAGGGAATCAAATACTTCAATAAAATAAATAAATACAAAATTTGAGTAGTGTTTGAGAAACCTACGCTTGCAAATGCATTTCTAGGCAACACCACATTCCTGACAGATTACCAATTAAAAGCCAGCATACCAGCAAATACTACAGATATTACTGGGTTTGTGTCATCTGTCCAACAGATATGACTAACAAAAAGATATTCGAAGCCCTATCTTATAATAGGAAAATTATTTGTGTACGCAGAATAATGAAAAAGTTAAAGAAGATGAGAAATACGTCTTGCAGCCAACACAAGCTGTCGCTATAACCTTTGCATCCTCCTCTTCATTGCCAGGACATGTATACCTGAAGAAATGGAGGCTCCCGGTTCAAGTGTACATCCCACCCGTGTAACAGTGTTTGCGATGCCTCAGCTACGGGCACATGGCCAAATACTGCAAAAATAATGTTTGATGATGGAAGAAAGAAAGTATTGAAAGGTTAACATTATTAAATGCTCCTATAATATCCAAAAAAGCACACGATAGATACTGCTTTTTAGACAAAGCATTTTGAATATCTAAATACGAATGAGAAAGACTTTCTCTAGCTGAAAAACCACGTCTAAAACCAAACTGATTATAAGTTTGAAAAATTCAAGTCTTTGTTTAAAAGCTGTTCAAAAATCTTACCAACACAAGAAGGTTAATGTAACTGGGCTATAGGAATCATGTAAGTTTTTGTCTTTACCATGTTTCAGAACAGCAATTTAACAATCGGTTTTCCATTGTTTAGGAATAAGAGAATTAAGCCAAAGTAAATTGAGGATATTCAAAAAAGTACTGAAATTGGTTACATTTAATAATTTTAACATTTTGTATGATAGCCAGACTAGACCACAGGCAGAGTCCCTTCTAGATTTTAAAGCTGAATTAAGTTCAGTAATTGTGAATTGTGTGGTTAAATAGGAATCATCTCCATTGGATGAGATCTCATCAGATTGAGCATTTAAATTCACTGTATTTTCAACATAGTCTGGGGTGTATTTATGAATAAAATTATTCACCATTTGTACTTTGACTACTATTTGAACTGCTTTTATTTAACTTTATCATTGTATTCCAAACTCTGGTCATTGGAGTAAATCTATTTATTGAATTACATAATGCAGTCCAACTAAGTTTGCGCTCTTTGTTAAGAGCCAATTTCTTTTGTAACTTTTTAAAGTGTATAAAATTCTGTAAATTGGGATCACCTTTAAATAGTATGAAAGCTTCTTTACTTGCTTCCACAACTCTAGAGCATTTCTCTTTCCACCAGTGAATAGATTTTATTCTTTTTCGGTAAACAGCTTGAGATTTAGATTTTGTAGTTAGTTTCCGCCATAATGACACTTTGATACTTTGACTGATTATAGAACAAAATTGATCATATGATTTCACTTGATCATTCTCTTGAATGTGGAAGTCAAGTAAATAATTATTAACTTTCTCTGTATAATGTTTCCAGTTAACTAAACGTAGATTGGGGTGATAAGGAATATTGGATTGATTTAAATTATTATCAACTGAGATATTATCTAATATAACTTTTGCTATAGTAGGAAGATGATAGCTACCCAGAGGGTCGTCATGAACCCACCCATCGCAATGAAGAGCGAAGTATGATGATATAAATGTGAGATCTAAAGGATTTGACTTCCATTGATTTGTACCTACCGTTGTTACCTGACCATCGTTATGAATTATTATAGCATTCTCGTCTACTGTATCTGAGATAAGACTTCCTCTGACATCTGTGGACCTGCTACCCCAACCTGCCAAAATCAAAGGTTTGGGGATACTTTTGATTAAATTGTTAAACTTAGCTTTAGTAAAACTTGGAGTACAATTACCTCGACTATAAAAAATAGCAATCGAAATATGTTTCTTATTTATGTGTATCCTAATAACTATGTTTTAAACTGAGTTGTCATAAAAAGTATCAACTTTATCGAAATCTATAGATACTATTGTGAATAATTATTGCAACACCATTGTGATCATTACCACAGTCGTTTCTTATATAGGTAATTGTATAACCTATATATTGAATCTTTGATGTGATTTTAACCATGTTTCGCAAATTAGGGCAATTGTATGTTCTTATCATATAAATCTTATCACCTGCGAAGAGGAAAGAGATGTTTCTTTTTCACTGAATGTTTCTTTCAAAGTTTCAGTAGGTAATTGTTTTTAAGCAAATTTGAAAATGATCTGTCTTGTTTAATGCTATGAGTTTAATAATAATTTTTGTAAACAATTGCAGAGGATCCATCCTAGTTTGGTCTGTTGCGCTATTGGTGCGTAGTTGTTTTCCTGTTTGAGGAGGCCGCCCATTATGATTTCGGGGTAGTAGTCCGCCCCTAACAGCACGTCGATTGGGCCAGATATGGCCGAAGTTCTCATGTTTCAAATTGGTGATCGGCAAATTGTTTATCAGTTTTCTCATTATCAGCGCTTTCGCTTCAAATTTGAAGTCGGAATGAATAGATCTGCATTCCATCCTGACTACTCCTTTGCTGTTTCCTAAGGATGCGCCAACTCCAGACACTACTGCGCTCGGTTTTCTCCTAGGAAGTCGTAGCCGTTGTGTAGCGTTTTCGGTGATCAGAGTTACTTGAGAGCCTTGATCAATGAGTGCTCTCAGTTTCACGTAGTCGCCGTCAGCATTTTTCACCAGTAGTTGGGCAGTAGCCAATATCACCTCGTTGCCATCCTCATTTATGTGATTTGCTGCCCTCAGTCATGTAGAAGGTCCTGCGGTTGATGTCCGAATACTTTCAACTTCAAAAAAGAAGAATCAACAAAAACTTTGGGTCTCAGCTGGATGACAAACGACGACGTATTTTTCTTCAACTCCCAACAAGCAACGGAAAACTGACAAAACGTATATTGCTATCCGAAATAAGCAAACTATATGACCCACTGGAATGGTTGGCCCCTATGGTTATCAAAGCTAAGATCATGTTCCAAAAACTATGGAAGGATAATTTCACATGGGACGAATGCCTGCCTTACGAAATAATAAAAGAATGGGAGTTATTGCGCTCCGATCTACCTAACATCAAAAACATAAAACTACAAAGATGGATTAATTGGAAAAACCCAAAGGCAGTCGTATAACTACACGGATTTTGCGACGCCATCGCCAGCGAAAAGGCTATTTCAAGCGTCATCTACAGCAAAACCGTATCTGAAACTGGAAAAAGCAGCATAACCCTAATTATTGCTAAAACAAAAGTGGCTCTACTAAGGAAGAAAGTAACTCTACCGAGGCTTGAACTGGAAGGGGCCGTCCTATCATTTAGTGCCATCTCGTAGCCAGATTTGGTAGCTAGCTACGAAATGGGAAAAATAATCCCATTTCGGAGCTAGCTACGAAACGGGAATCTGGAATTCCCATCCCGTAGCTAGGTTTTGAAGCTGGCTTCCAAATGGGAAAAATAAACTCAATTCGGAGCTAGCTACGAAACGGGAATCTGGAATTCCCATCTCATAGCTAGGTTTTGAAGCTGGCTTACAAATGGGAAAAATAAATCCAATTCGGAGCTAGCTACGAAACGGGAATCTGGAATTCCCATCTCGCAGCCAGATTTAATAGCTGTCTACGAAATGAGAAACCTGTTTTCCCATTTTGTAACTAGCTAGTAGCTAGCTATATATATATATTTTTATTTTTAACTTCTATCTACTTACACTTAACAGATGAATAATATTGTTTAGCCATTACAATAAAATAATAAATAAAATAATAGACACATGAACCAACTAAACTACCTTTTAATAAAATAAAATAACACACTCCGCTTAAACTGAGCACTGGTTAAAAGAACATGAGTTGTCAATAGGATTTAATAACTATAGAATTGTAAGTGCTTTTACTAGGAAAAGTCATGAGCGTGGAGGCTCTCTTATTTTAATTAATAATAATATAAACGCAAAAGATAGGAGAGATATTGTATCACAATCCATTGAAAGCACTGTAGAGCTGTCATGTGTTGAGCTGGAACTGTCAGTTATAATCTGTGTTTATAGAATACCTGGTTCAAACTATAAAACTTTTGAAAATGTCATGGAAGATGTACTCAGTAATTTAATTAAGCTTAAAAAATACATTATTGTTTGTGGAGATTTTAATATTAATATATTGGAAGAGTCTACCCTCAAAAGTAAATTATTAAATTTATTTTCATCTTTTAACTTATCACATGTATTTCAAGAACCAACACGGATAACGCCTACCACAGCAACCTGCATCGATAACATTTTTTGTAGCAAAGATTGTGACATTAAATTTAAAAGTATTATCAATGCCTTGCCCTCTGATCATTGTGGACAAATTATTAAAATACCGTTCACTAAGCTACACAAAATGATACAAATTAAATTTAAACCTATAACAAATAGTCAGATTTTGAAATTTAAAACCATTATCCAGCAGTCTTTAATAAATATATCTACTAGTACTCCATGTGACAAGGACCCCAATATATTATATGGAAAAATGTTTAATATTTTAGAAAAAGAGTTTAATGCCGTATTTAATGTTAAAATTATAACACGTAATAATTGTAAATCTTTCTGCGACTGGGCTACTACGGGGATTCACATCAGTAGAAGAAAACTTTATGACCTGTATGCCGAAAAAACACTAACGCCAAGTCCAGAATTTCATGAGTATGTTAGAAATTACTCAAAGACATTTAAAAGGGTATGCCTAGCAGCTAAGATATTGCATATTAAAAATAAAATAGTTAAATCAGATGATAAAATTAAAACCGTTTGGAAGATGATTAATCAGGAATCTGGAAAGTCTAAATTGCAAGATAGAAATATTTGTTTCATCTTAGATGATAAAAAAGTAGACTCACCAGCTGAAGTTGCAAACATTTTCGAAAGGTTTTTTAAGGAAATTCCATCCCAACTAACCTATGGGCTTAATTCATCACCAGAAGCAGCAACCAAACTGCTGATAGAAAATGTTAGCAGATGTAATGAAGGTTTTTCATTTAAGAAAATTAGCGATTATACTATTATTAAAACATTTGGTCAACTTAAGTTAAAATCAACTGAGGACCACTGGGGACTATCAGTTAAGGTTATTAAATCCATTATAACAAGTATAGCTCCATTGTTGGCACACATCTTTAATGTTTGCATCAAAAATGGAATTTTCCCAGATCTCATGAAATTAGCTAAGGTTATACCATTATTTAAAACAGGAGAAAAATGTGATCCTAATAACTATAGGCCAGTTGCGATATTACCAGTGTTAAGTAAACTCTTTGAAAAGATTATGCTCAAGCAAATGCTTTATCACTTTAGTTCTAATGGGCTTTTCCACGCGAAACAGTTTGGGTTTACGAAAGGTAGATCAACTATTGACGCAGGCATAGCTCTTATATCCCATATTTATGATTCTTGGGAAAATTCAGAGGATGCTCTTGGAGTATTCTGTGATCTTTCTAAAGCCTTTGATTGCGTAAATCATGAGACCTTGCTCAATAAACTTAAACATTATGGAATAAGAGATAAGTCAAATGAATTAATTCATTCTTATTTGTCGAACAGAACCCAAAAAATCAATGTTAATGGTATTGCTTCAAACGGATGTGAAATGGAAATGGGTGTCCCTCAAGGATCAGTATTAGGACCATTTTTATTTCTTATTTATATTAATGACTTGCCATACCTTATGGAAAAATCTGCCGATATTGTATTGTTCGCTGATGATACTTCTATAATATTTAATATACAGAGACAATCTACATCTCTTGACAAGGCGAACTCTGCTCTATCGGTGCTACTAGATTGGTTTAATAAAAATAATTTAAATCTTAACACTAAGAAAACTAATTGTATTAAATTTGTTCTACCAAATGTAAGGCAAGTTGAAGCACCATTAAACCTGGGCAAGGAGACACTGGGCTTTGTCGAGAAGGCAGTGTTTCTTGCCTTAACACTGGATAGTAAACTGCAATGGGGTCCACATATTGAAACACTGGGCTCTAAATTAAGTTCTGCGGCTTTTGCTGTTAAAATAATCCGGCAACTAGCTGATGAAAAAACAGCAAAGCTTGTATATTATGCCTATTTTCACAGTGTAATGTCATATGGAGTACTCCTTTGGGGCGGCGCTGCCAATGTTGAACGTATTTTTATCTTACAGAAACGTGCCATTAGGGCCATTTATAACTTGAAGGCTAGATCATCTTTGAGAGATAAATTTAAGGATATTAATATTTTGACTCTTCCCTCTCAATATATTTATGAAAATATTATGTATGTCCGCAAAAATATCAGTAGCTTTAATAGAAAATGTGATCTTCACTCAGTTAATACTAGAAACAAATTAAAATTATCTTATACTCATTTTCGTTTAAGCAAAGTTTCCTCTAGCTTCAAGGGGCTTTCTGTTAGGTGTTACAATAAGTTGCCCTCCAATGTTATTAATTTATCAGAAAAACAATTCAAGAAAACTGTTAAGAATGTATTAATTAAAAAGGCATACTATAAAGTTGAGGATTATTTAAATGATAAACTGGTCTGGCAGTAAATTAGCTCCATTTGACAGCTTCTTTTCATGTAAATTGACCAAACAATTATTGTTTAGACATAAGTACTTGAATTTTGAAAAGAGTATGCAATGTGTTTCTTGTGCATTCCTCACATTGAGGACAACATTTCGAATGCACCTAGGCAGGTAACTATTTTTAATTTTAATGACTATTTTTAAGAGGTTTTATAATTAGATTCTCTATGTAAAATCCAATGAAAATAAACTATTTAAAACTGAACTGAACTAAAGATATTTGACATTTTTTGCTTATTGCATCATTCTTTCAATTAAACTACTATACTTAAGTAAGTTTTACTTCAACATTAAACTGAAAAAGGTCCAATTATTTCGATGCAGTGACCGACGCTGATTTGATTATTTCTTAATTGTTCAATAGAATCTTCAATTTCATGATCAATTTCAATATAGTTCATATTCTTTTTGTTCTCATGAAAATTGCTGTTTATTTATTTATTTATTTTCTTTATTTAGGACATCAACAGCAAATTACAAAGTAGTACTTAACATCAAAATTAAACATAAGTATTGCCAATAACAGATATCCCCTAATTTAACATGTGAAATTGAAGTTGCGGCGGAAAAACAAACCATTACCTAAATTATGATTATTAGATATATGAATATTATATATTATTATGAATATTTAAATAC
This sequence comes from Argyresthia goedartella, assembly GCA_949825045.1. Classification (NCBI taxonomy): domain Eukaryota; kingdom Metazoa; phylum Arthropoda; class Insecta; order Lepidoptera; family Argyresthiidae; genus Argyresthia; species Argyresthia goedartella. Next base: position 11,307,193 of record OX463828.1, on the reverse strand, counting down.
TTACTACTTATATAAACTACGGATATGAAATATATATAGATACCTACAGATCTACATAAAATAAATATGTATTCAATATATACATACAATACAAATATATGTACTACATAATAAATAAATACCTATATAAAAATATAAAAGTAAGAGCCTTTGGACCTATTAGAATTAATCAGTCAAATTGTCATCGCTGTCTGGATGCAACAAATTATCAACAATATTGCGTCTGAAAGTTGTTTTGGAGTGCTGGAATAGATCTACAGAGTTAAAGTCTTTGTTGTATGTGTTAGCTAAACGAGTTAAAGGTTCGTTATTCGCATAATTAGTGCGATGTCTTGGTGCATGTAGAAGTGGAGTGTGGTGGGTGCGACGCCTAGGAGTTACAAAAGCAATATCGGACAGTAGTTCTGTAGAATCAAGCCTACCACGAAGAATGTCATAGAGGAGCATCATATCCAATACTGTCCGCCTCTGTTCTAATGATAAGATGTGATGTTTTTTGCATCTACCTTCATAAGAAGTATGAGAACGTCGTGTTTTGTAGTCAAGAAATCTCAAAAATCGTTTTTGAATATTCTCGATACGATGCTTATACACGTCATATTGAGGAGACCAGACACTGCATCCGTACTCCAAAATACTACGCACATAGGAAAAGAAAACTACTTTGATACATAAAGGGTCATTGAAGACGGAGCATGTCCGTATAACAAAACCAAGATTTTTATAGGCTTTATTGCAAATAATTTCAATATGTTGATCTAAAAGAAACTTACTGTCGAAGTAAATGCCCAGGTCGCGAATTAAAGAGACTCTATCAATAGTTGTATTGGTAATTGTGTAATTATTAATGATTGGTTTTCTTTTACGGGTAAAAGTTATGACTTGACATTTCTGGGCGTTAACTGTTATACGGTTTCTAATGTAGTATTCCTCAAGATTATACAGGTCGTTTTGTAATCTGGAGCAGTCATGTGAATTATTTATATCAAGGAAGATCTTAGTGTCATCGGCATACATGAGAAATTTTGCATTCTTAAGACATGTATAAACATCGTACAGATATGCGTTGTAGAACAGAGGCCCGAGATGGGATCCCTGGGGGACGCCAGATGAAATTGTAACGTAATCGGATTTAAATCCACCCATAACAACTGCTTGAGACCTATTTGAGAGATAGGATTCTACCCAGCGAAGCAAATCTCCGTGGATACCAAGGCGATGGAGTTTCTGCAGAAGGATGACGTGGTCTACCCGATCAAACGCCTCCTCAAAATCTGTGTAGACCACGTCAACCTGGCTGCCTTTTTCCATCGCGTTAAGAACAAAACTAGAGAAGAGCGTAAGATTAGAGGTAGTGGACCTACCTTTAAAAACCCATGTTGTTCATCGGGGATTCCTTTGGACAATACTGGATAAATCTCATCATAGACTATCTTTTCAAAGATCTTACTGAATGTATTCAGGATTGAAATTGGTCTGTAATTCTCAATTTTAGTGGTTAGTCCTTTTTTGTGAATTGGAACAATACGTGCTTTCTTCCAAATAATTGGGAAGGTGCCTTCGTGAATAGATTTATTGAAGATGATCGATAGAGGATAAGCTAAAGAACTTGCACATTTAACTATGAAAATGGAAGCTACATTATCGTCTCCAGCCCCTTTACTAGTAAAAAGTTTTTTTAGTAGAAGATTGACTTTAGATTCTGAAATTTGCATTGTATGAATACCATCGTAGTCACCGTATTGGGGTGGGGGTAAATCAATAGTAGGGTACGATGAAGCTTTAGGAGAGAACATTCTCATAAAGAAGTCATTGAAACCTTTAGTGATATCGGAACCATTATTAAACTGCGTATTACCTACTGTAACTGTGTTGGGATACTGACTTCTACCTCTTTTTGATTTGACAAATAACCAAAAGTTTTTAGGATTCGATTTTATTGAATCCTGAGCATTAATGGTCATATCTTTGTAACAGTCTTTATGAACTTTGTGGTAACGGTTCCTCAAAAGAGAAAACTCTTGGTAGTCATTAAGATTGCCATATTTCTTCCAACGCTTATGAGCTCTGTCTTTCTGATGAATTATTTTAACTAAATTACGCGAGTACCAAGTAGGATAATTATTGTTTTTATGTGTTATTGCTATTGGAATAAACAACTCAAAACACTCATAAATTCGTTCGTAAAGTAATGATGCAGAGTCTTCGGTATCTAGCGGTTCGAAGTCGGAAGTCCAGTCAAAATACATGAGACGTTGGTTTATTTTCTCGTAATCTCCTTTGTAGAATTTAAATTTTCGAACAGGGGCGTGAACAAGAGGTGTAAAAGAAATGTCTGCATTAATGAGTAAAATCGGATGAAAAACATCTTTTTTTGAGAGTGGTGGTGAGCATCTATTTAATTCAAGGTGAAAATTACTAAAAACTAATTTTAAGGTGTTTCCACATGAGTTTTTAAGAAACTTATGTTGTAAAAAACCATTTAATGTCATTAAATCCACAAAATCCTTAGCTAATAATTGTAGTTCTACTGAGCTTGCACTATGAAATAGAGGGCCTTCCAACGTCCATTTTATGAAAGGTAGGTTAAAATCTCCCAGTACTAAGAAGTTGTCAGTGCAAGATTGATTAATAGTATTGGTTGTGTAATTCATGAAACGGGAAAGATCCGCTATTTGGCGTTCCTTATCAGGTATGTAGGTAGAAATGATGTGAAGGTCTTTGTCAGAGTTGAGCAATTTGGATGGAATAGTAACACAAAGAATCTCCGTAGGTGAATGTGAATAATTAATATGTGATGTGGAATTAAGTTCCCTACGCACGCAAGTCAGAATACCTCCACCAGTCTTTTTATTTGTCGCAGTAAAATCTCGGTCAAGTCGGTGTACGTCATACCTGTCGTCACATAGCTCGCTACTTAGTATACCATCGCAAAGCCACGTTTCAATCAAAACGATTACATCATAGTTATTCGCTAGTATATTCTGATACAGGTTATGAGTCTTTGTCCGCAGCCCACGGACATTCTGAAAGTAAATGCGGAGGTTCAATTTATAAGTCATTGTATAGAATTAAACAAAACAGTAATTAATGAGCCATGTAATAATGGGCTGGTAACATAGTAGCATTGACATAGCGCGCAATGAGATACTGTGTCAATAGGGACAAAATGTGGGTGGATAGAAAAATATGCAGTCGACAAGCTATGTAAACTCGCGGTCACTGATTTATAGATAAAACTGTAGAATGTTATATAAATCGGACGGTGTATTTCAGTATTTAAACGTCTAATCCTATAGGCAATGTGATAGTGATAAAATATAGATACAGTAAGATAAATACGATACATATATTCAATAAATATTCGTTCACAATAAATAATAATAAAGTAAACACCGTTACGGCATAGAGAGTTCCTCAAAACATACGTAAGTTCGTTGAGTAGCACGTTACAAATATAACTAGTAAAGAAGCACTCGAATAACAACCGATAGTTTATCAACGCAATTTCCGTAAATCTGCTTCTTCGCGGATGTGTATAGCATCGGAATCTTTGTCCTTCCTCATCATAATCTTGCAGTTTTTTGTCCACAAAAATTGATATTCCCTTGCTTTCTGGGCATCACGACATTTCTTGTGAAGCATTTTATTTTCTACAGTCAAATGTTCGGAGACGAATATTTTCTTGCTATCGTTGGGATTGTCGCCGGACAGGGAAATATCTCGAGTAGTCATTCCTTTCGATGTGCGCAGTCCGGCAATAATGTTGTCTTTGTAGATGCGTTTCGTAAGCTTAAATACTATAGATTTTATGCGTGTAGAATTTTGCTGAAATGGTTGTACTCTGGTGGCATGCACAATATCCTGAGGTTTCAGTTGAACTCCAGCATGTTTGGCGATCTTGATGACGATATCAAATAAGTCTTCATTTTTGGATTCTGGAACATTACTAACTTCGAGATTGAGTAGACGGTCCCACTGCTTTTGTTGGTTTATTTCTTGTTTGAGCTCTGCGACTTGAGACCGAAGGTCAGCTACGTCTTGATTTGAGTTCTTGATCTCGGATATCGTATTTTCGAGTTTTTTGAGCTGAGAATCGAAGTCATCTTGTTTTCCGGAGTTGAATTCAACAGATGATTTTAATTCGTTTATATCGGAAGTCATTTCCGTTTGTCTGATGTTAAAGTTACTCACAGCCACATTGAGATCAGATCTTAAATCAGAAATGGAGGTGGTCACATCAGCTAGTTCAGACTTCACAGTTTTCACAGGCTTGCAAATTGGTATTCACGTAATTAATTGTCGTCTCAAGGTCCAATTTCCATGTTGACAGTTTCTGAGTTATCTCGTCGGAAAATGAGTCCATAGCAATTGAGAACGGATTGTCGGAAAAATCTTTCCTCTTTCGAGTATTAACGTATAATGCGTCGTTACCATCATTTTTAGTCAGATTAGGTGTTGAGGAATGCAGCGGAGATGAAGTCATGTTGACGAATATTCTGCACAATCACTACTCCACTCCTCCTATGTTCCAACTTCGCACAGATAACAGGTACGGCACCGCTGTTATGTTCACTCGCGACGATACAGTTTCAATAGATCGGAAGACAACGATTTATGTTGTTTGTAATTGAACCATATGGTGGTGATTATAAGGTCAATATTGCAATAAGGTTAATTGATTAGACGATAATAAAAATAGGTAATAGTAATACACGTCCGCTCGCAACGGCTCGCGCGGCTAGCTGGCTTTATGGCTGCATTTGAGATAGGTACTGTAAAACGTTGATTCCTTTTGCAAAACTTGAAGCAATTCGGGCAAAGTTGGATTTTTACGTGATGTGAAACGATTGATCCTAGCATGCCAGCCTTCAAGCTTGTTATTTGTCCGGATTGGTTCATCTCCGCACCACCATATTTTTATCATGTCACGTCTTAGCCATTGCTTTGAAAAATACGAGTTGAATTTTGAAATATCTTCACCATCCTTCGACTTATCCACGACATACCGATAACCAGCTGGTACAGATTCCAATGGAAGTAAAGCAAGAGCTGCATAGCGTGCAACGTGCCTTCGTCCCACTCTGCTTTTAATTTTTAGTACACGAGCCTTCTTCCATAGGCTGTTGCAATAGTGATAGAAACAACCTTTGATTGTTATTCCTGGGAAAATGTTTTGGAATGCCTTTATAGCAGAAGATTCAAAATCTAACGTTATTTTTTCAGGGTCCCATTCATTCACCTGTGATTTAATTAATGAAAACAGAACCTCATAAGTTTTTACATCTTTATTATGTATGAATGCGTAAAATAACGGTAATATGCAATTTGTTGTACTGTCGAGAGCATGGATGCTGTATTACTGCAAGAAGGGTCGTGGGCATGATTTAAACGTGCCGTCTGCAAAAGAGTGCCCATATTTGCCCATGTCAGTAATATTGCCTTTATCAGCGAATACCAGTATACGCGTATGAAGGTCCTGATAATCAGCGAGCAAAAAGTCTAAAAATTGTTTTGGCACTGACATGTTTGCAGGTAATTTACTTCGAACTTTTTGAACACCCAAACTTTATTTCGCTGGCGATAAGTCGCTGATTTGACATTTGATAATTTGAGTTAGTCCCATCTCGTAGCCAGATTTTGTAGCTAGCTACGAAATGGGAATCGTGTTTTCCCATCTTGTAGCCAGCTACCAATATATTTTCCCAGGAATAACAATCAAAGGTTGTTTCTATCACTATTGCAACAGCCTATGGAAGAAGGCTCGTGTACTAAAAACTAAAAGCAGAGTGGGACGAAGGCACGTTGCACGCTATGCAGCTCTGGCTTTACTTCCGTTGGAATCTGTACCAGTTGGTTATCGGTATGTCGTGGATAAGTCGAAGGATGGTGAAGATATTTCAAAATTCAACTCGTATTTTTCAAAGCAATGGCTAAGATGTGACATGATAAAAATATGGTGGTGCGGAGATGAACCAATCCGGACAAATAACAAGCTTGAAGGCTGGCATGCTAGGATCAATCGTTTCACATCACGTAAAAATCCAACTTTGCCCGAATTGCTTCAAGTTTTGCAAAAGGAATCAACGTTTTACAGTACCTATCTCAAATGCAGCCATAAACAGCAATTTTCATGAGACCAAAAAGAATAAGAACTATATTGAAATTGATCATGAAATTGAAATTTCTATTGAACAATTAAGAAATAATCAAATCAGCGTCGGTCACTGCATCGAAATAATTGCACCTTTTTCAGTTTAATGTTGAAGTAAAACTTACTTAAGTATAGTAGTTTAATTGAAAAAATGATGCAATAAGCAAAAAATGTCAAATATCTTTAAGCGGAGTGTGTTATTTAATTTAATTAAAAGGTAGTTCAGTTGGTTCATGTGTCTATTATTTTATTTATTATTTTATTGTAATGGCTAAACAATATTATTCATCTGTTGAGTGTAAGTAGATAGAAGTTAAAATTAAAAATATATATATAGCTAGCTACTAGCTAGTTACAAAATGGGAAAACAGGTTTCTCATTTCGTAGACAGCTATTAAATCTGGCTGCGAGATGGGAATTCCAGATTCCCGTTTCGTAGCTAGCTCCGAATTGGGTTTATTTTTCCCATTTGTAAGCCAGCTTCAAAACCTAGCTATGAGATGGGAATTCCAGATTCCCATTTGGTAGCTGGCTACAAGATGGGAAAACACGATTCCCATTTCGTAGCCAGCTACAAAATCTGGCTACGAGATGGTAATATCGTTCCCATTTGGTAGCTGGCTACAAGATGAGTCAGAGTCAGAGTCAGAGTCATTTTTTTATTGAATATAAATAAATAAATAATCTTATTCAACGTCAAAATTATACTTACTTATATCTACAAGTCAATTTTTTTTATATAAAAAAAAGACTACACCGTTTCGGAAGGTGGGCCTCGGGGTTAAGAAGAAACGGCAAGAAACTCACCCATACCTTTTTTTTTTAAAAGTGACTTTACAACAGGTACTGGTTTCGGTCTAAGGAAATTCGCCGGCGAGTGATAGACTTGATCCATCGCCCCTCGTCGAATTTCTGTGCGCTGAGATGGTATGGACCATGCAGTTTTGTCATCTAAGTATTCTTTAATACTATAATAGAACTTTCTTATCAGCTCATTTTTAACATAGTTTTTGAACCTCTTTTCAGGAAGGATCAATGATTCCTGTGGTATTTTATTGTAGAAGCGAATACAGTGCCCCATGAATGATGTGCCTACTTTACTTAGTCTAAATAATGGTAGTGCTAACCTATTTTTATTTCTATTGTTAATTGTATGGCTATCACCTACAATTTTAAATAAAGCTATGTTTTTTCTTACATGCATGATATTCTCGTATATATATTGACAGTTAACCGTAAGTATATTAATTTCTTTGAATTTTTCTCTTAATGATTCTCTAGCATCTAATTGATATATCGCCCTGATCGCCCTTTTTTGTAAGAAAAATATCGTATTTATATCTGCTGCTCTCCCCCAGAGCAATATTCCATAAGACATAATACTGTGAAAATAACTAAAGTAAACCAATCTGGCAGTTTCAACCTCTGTAAGATATCTGATTTGTCTGACCGCAAAAGCGGCTGAGCCAAGTCTTCGTGCGAGATTAGTTATGTGAGGACCCCATTGAAGTTTCGAATCTATAGTGATTCCGAGAAAGATTGTGTCTTCAACGAGGTCCAATCTTTCAGATCCTATTCTAACACTGCTTTCAACCTGTCGTACATTAGGCAAACAAAATTTGATACATTTTGTCTTCTTTGAGTTTAATAACAGGTTGTTTACATTGAACCAACTTAACACATGAGAGAGTGTACTATTTGCGTCGTCTAGAATTTCTTTTTGTCTTTTCACCTTGAAAATAATAGATGTGTCATCAGCAAATAGAACAATCTGAGTCATTTTTTCCACCATATAAGGCAGGTCATTCATGTACACTATGAAAAGGAACGGACCTAAGATAGAACCCTGGGGTACACCAATATTCATATGGGTTCCAGTGGACTTGCATCTGTTTATATCTACTTTTAGTAATCTTTCCATTAAATAAGATTCCATTAATTTTAACGCATTATCTTTGATACCATAGTGTTGAAGTTTGAGCAAAAGAGTTTGATGGTCCACACAGTCAAAGGCCTTGGAAAGATCACAGAAAATACCAACCGCATCCTGTGATCCTTCCCACGCACTATAAATGTGTTCTACTAGCGCTACTCCGGCGTCTGTTGTTGATCTGCCTTTAGTGAATCCGAACTGGAGTAGCCCAGATGCATTGAAGTGAGAGAGTAGTTGACTCAATATGACCTTTTCAAACACCTTGCTCAACACTGGCAATACAGATACAGGTCTGAAGTTGGCAGGGTCTTGTTTACTACCGGATTTGAAAAGTGGTATTAATCTGCTCATTTTCATGAGGTCAGGAAAAACTCCGTTTTCTATACAACTATTGAATGTGATTGCCATGTATGGTGCAATCACATCGATTACTGATTTAACCACGTTAACCGACATGCCCCATAAATCTTCAGTCTTTTTCATGCTAAGAAGTTTAAATGTTTTAACTATAGTTATAGAGCCTATTGGCTTGATGTTAAAGCCATCCTTGTTTTGGGGCACATTTTCAACCAAGTAATCTAAAGACTTTTCAGAAGAGGATGGTAGTACTTCTGTTATTATTATTGGTATGGTACTGAAGAACTTTTCAAATGCGTTAGCAACGTCCTCGTTTGATGAGAGTAATTGGTCGTTAACTTTTAAATTAAAACTAGATTCACTAGACCTAACCTTGCCTGTCTCTTTTTTAATAATGTTCCATGTAGTTTTAATTTTGTCGCCAGAAACTTTGATTTTATTGTTAAGATGTAGGCACTTGGCTTTGTGGCAGTCTTACCTAAAATTTTTAGAATAATTTTTGACAAAGACGTTAAACTCAGGACTGTGATCATAGGATTTTTGCTCATACAATTCATATAGTCTGGACCTGCTCTGTCTTAAATCCTCTGTTGCCCATTCAGAGAATTTTGATTTGTTGTCCGGTCTCCCTTTTGTCAGATTGAAAACGTTTTCAAATTCCGCAGATACAGATTTGAAGAAGCTGGAATATAATGTGTTCGGATCTTCACAGTAAGGTGTTAACGGTAGACTTGACACTAGTCCACTACGAAATTTTTCCATTTTTTTCAAAGTTACTGGTCTACACAATACTTTAACGGGCTTTATAGCATTACTTTCTTCAAATACTACAATCTGACCAGTGTGGTCTGAACTTAATGCCTTAACTATTTGTTTATCGTGAATACTACATTCACAGAATACGTTATCTAGACAAGTAGCGGAGGTAGCCGTTATTCGTGTAGGCTCCAGAAAGACATTGCACATATAGTAAGACTTAAATACTGCTAGGATCCTAGTGCGAATAGAGCGGTTTGCGGTGTCTAGTAAATCTACGTTAAAGTCGCCGCAAACTATGACGCGTTTGGACTTGTTTCTGGATGCAAGTTGAAGAACTTGTTCCATCACTGATTCAAAGACTTCAAAATCTCCTTCGCCCCGCCTGTACACACTAACAATAGTACATTTTTCCATCTCAACACACGAGACTTCAGCATTCATTTCGCTAGAAAGACTAACAATATCCTTTCGTTCTTTACACTTAAAACCATCTTTTACTAAAATTAAGGAACCACCTCTAGTTTTAGTCTTTCTATTGAAACAGCTGATCACTTTATAATTTGGTATGCTGAACTGCATTGCACACTCTTGCAGCCAGTGTTCTGTCATACAAAGTATATCTATTCTTTCGCTTTCTAAAAACATTTCTAATTCTAGTTGCTTGCCAGAAAAGCCTTGTATATTTTGGTGCATTACCTTTAAGCCGTGCTTTTCTGTTGTCGGTTGCGGCAGTTTAAAGATACAATAGTATCGTTTGTACATATTGCCTTGTCAGTAGTTACATGCTTCTTAGTACGTGTACTAATCGTTGTGGTGACCGTTATACAATTACTTACTTCTGTTATACTGTTTATAACAGATTCTAAAATAAATGAAGCTAAAGACTTAGCTATTACGTCAGTGTCAATTTTAACAATAATAACTTTGATGTCCTCACTGTTTCCGTCAGTGATGTATTTACAAATTAATAGATTTGTGTCAAAGAATACAATTTTTGTATTGCGTACAGTCATATTATACATATACATATTTAACCTATGAGAAAATCACTTCATATTTAACCTATGAGTAGCGTGCTGTTGCTTTCCATTAATTGTATTTTTGTGAGGGAAGGCACATAGAACAATCTTGCCCACTTCTAGATTAGAGAGAGCATCAACAAACTTTATCATAGTTTGTTTCCCTACACCTAAACTATTCTCCATATATAATATTACGGTTGAACCCTCCTCACATTTGTAGTTTAAAATGTTTTTGGCCATAACTTTGAAGGGGACATCGGGCATGCAATAGTTAATAACCGTACCTACGCAACAAGCACGAAGAGCTGGTCCCATACCTATACCTAGCCTGTCCGAGAACATAACAGTCCTACGAGGTGTCACGTGTGAGGTCCCGGCCGGCGGCGTCGCTGTGCACGTCGTTGCAGGGCTGTCTGGCTCCTGGCACTGGCGCTGGTGTGCAGCGGCAGGCTGCGGCATCAGTGGCGGCGGCGCACGTGTGAGCTCGGCGGTGACGTCACTCGGGGCGAGCTGCTGGTCGCTCGTCACCATGTGCGCAGTGAGAGGAGAGACCCGCGGCTGATGTAAAGGGTCAGTCTCGGGCTCTGCGGCGGCGTCGGTGTCGTCACTTGGTGCGAGCTACTGATCGCTCGCAGTATACTTGATGCGAGGGCTCGCCGGTTGTGGTGGCGCGCTGAGGCGGGCCCGCGGCTGATGTAAAGGATCAACCTCGGACTCCGCTGGCGGCGTATCCCCGGTGTCCAGTGCGACGATGGTGAGCTCTTCGGTGGGCGCGGTGGTGTTTTGCTGAGACTCACATATCTGGCAGTTTTCATGGATGCATTGCTGTGTCTGTTGCGACAACTCGAGTACTCTCCGTAGATTAGTATTGCTGTCCAGTATTATTTTGTTAAGTTCCACGATTTGTTTTTTTTCTGTCCATGAATACTTGGTAACTACATCTTGAAGTTCTATCTCCAGTCGCAATATTTTAAATTCTAAATCAGTTACTGTATTCTGATATTCCTCTGTCATTTCCTGTAGCAGTCTTGCTGAATCTTCAAATTTCTTTTTTTCCGGTGTAGGGCAAATGTTATGTTTCTGGATCCGTTTCTGTGTCTTAATGATAGCTTTATTTATTTTCCTCGTTTTTTTAATGTATTTTCTTGTTTTTAGTAGTGGAACCATGGGAAAACACGATTCCCATTTCGTAGCTAGCTACAAAATCTGGCTACGAGATGGGACTAACTCCGTCCTATTAGTGAAACTAATGCAGAAGGTCAAACATTCCTTAACTGAAGTACCACTGCAAATTTATTGTTGGACAGGGTCCCAAGTGGTCCTAGCATGGCTATGTGGAATAAAGCCAGATGGGAAAAATTCATCGGAAACAGAACCGCACAAATCAAGAAAATCACGTCCGTAAAAGAATCTCCGGTACGTGAAATCGGGAGAAAATCCAGCTGATTGTGCAACCAGAGGTCTCCTGCCCACACAACTAAAAACCTTCAACATATGGTGGGTTTGGACCTCAATGGTTACCTGACTGGAATAAACAGGAAAAAACGGAAATGAGTTCGAAATCTACAATTAACGAACTCGAAGTCCACCAAACGTTTGTATCAGAAATACGTACACAAACACATGTCGAGACGACGAATTAAACATCGGTCATCAAAACATTTCGCGCGCACTTCGTTAGAGCATATTACAAGAATAATCAGTTGGTTGCTGAGATTTAAAGAAAAAACAACTTCGAAACGAACATTTGAAAACAATCTGGAACTGCAAGAACTTGAAAAAGCAAGAAACATTGTCATCAAGGCCACCCAAACGGAAGAATTTGGAGATGACTTGGAAAACATAAAGAAAACTTGATCCGTGAGCAAGAAAATTCAACTACTGCAACTGTTACCCTTCATAGACGACAACGGTATACTGAGAGTTGGAGGACGTTTACAAGCTTCAGCGCTACACTACGATACGAAACATCCTATTATTCTACCTCACAGCAGCCGCTGGTAATCGAGCTGACCTACAAGCAAACTTTTCTCGGCGGTCCCCGCCTAACGTTAGCCAAATTAAGGCACCGGTATTGGGTCGTTGGAGGAAATAGAGCTGTGAAAAAACAAACCCGGCTTTGTATCACTTGCCACAGATACAGATCTAACAAGACCGAACAGATCATGGGAAATCTGCCGAGTGTTCTTACCCTGACGGTGTTATTCTTATAGCACCGTCGCACCCCTTCACTCACACAGGGGTAGATTTCACCAGGCACGTGGAGATAAAAATAAACAAAGGCAGAGGAGTGAAGACAAGCAAATGCTACATAGCTATCTCCATCTGCATGGTCCCGAAAGCCGTCCACATAGAACTCGTGTCGGATATGACGTCATCAACATTCCTCGCGGCTTTGAAGAGAATGTGTGCCAAAAGGGGTACCCTAAAACATAAATGTACTCAGATAATGGCTCCAAATTTTTAGGGGCGGCAAGGGCACTACGACAAGAATTCAAGTCCTTCAAGACGCTGATGTCCCCGGAATTCTGTAGTGAAGTCAACTCCTTAGAGATACAGTGGCACTTCAATCCACCACTGGCTCCAGAAGCAGGAGGACTATGGGAAGCTGCAGTACAATCAGCAAAACATCACCTGTAGAGGGTCCTTGGAGATCAAAAGCTGACATTTGAGCAGTTTTCGACACTACTGCACCAAATCGGAGCCTGTTTAAACAGCCGCCCTTTTTGTCCTATCTGAGAAGACCCAGATGACAAACTCAAACTCAAACTCAAAAGTACTTTATTACTGTAGATATTTACATATACTTAGCAAACGTCATTTTTTGCCTCTTCTCTACATTGGACCACTGTGGGAGAAGAAGGGCGTAGAAACTCCCACAGATTGATTTTTAGATCTCTTTTAAAAATAGGTTGTGCTTAACTAATACAATTATGATTTATTTTTATTTAATAAGCTGGAATAAATAATTACAAAATTATTAACAGCAAGGTCTGTGTTGAGCCAGATTAACCCCATACAGTCCTGTCATTTAAGTAATCTTGAACATTGTAATATCCCTTTTTCGACAAAGTCGCTTTAACATGCTTTTTAAATTGCTCAAATGGCAATTTCAAAATCTCCAGAGGTATCTTATTGTAGTAGAGAATGCACTGACCCTTGAAAGAATTGCTAACCTTCGCGACATCGAGTACTTAACGCCAGAATACTTCCTTACGGGAAGTCCCATCATGTCACTGTACCAAGATGACCACAGTGGCATTAAAAATATCGATCTCAGGAACAGATGGAGATTAACAGAAATGTGGCATCAACACTTTTGGAAAAGTTGGTCCAATGAATACCTTCATCAACTAAAACTTCGAACAAAATGGCAACAGAAACGACAAAACCTGAAAAAAGGCGATCTTGTACTAATAAAGGCAGCAAACCTGCCTAATCTAAAGACTTTTCAGAAGAGGATGGTAGTACTTCTGTTGTTATTATTGGTATGGTACTGAAGAACTTTTCAAATGCGTTAGCAACGTCCTCGTTTGATGAGAGTAATTGGTCGTCAACTTTTAAATTAAAACTAGATTCACTAGACCTAACCTTGCCTGTCTCTTTTTTAATAATGTTCCATGTAGTTTTAATTTTGTCGCCAGAAGCTTTGATTTTATTGTTAAGATGTAGGCACTTGGCTTTGTGGCAGTCTTACCTAAAATTTTTAGAATAATTTTTGACAAAGACGTTAAACTCAGGACTGTGATCATAGGATTTTTGCTCATACAATTCATATAGTCTGGACCTGCTCTGTCTTAAATCCTCTGTTGCCCATTCAGAGAATTTTGATTTGTTGTCCGGTCTCACTTTTGTCAGATTGAAAACGTTTTCAAATTCCGCAGATACAGATTTGAAGAAGCTGGAATATAATGTGTTCGGATCTTCACAGTAAGGTGTTAACGGTAGACTTGACACTAGTCCACTACGAAATTTTTCCATTTTCTTCAAAGTTACTGGTCTACACAATACTTTAACGGGCTTTATAGCATTACTTTCTTCAAATACTACAATCTGACCAGTGTGGTCTGAACTTAATGCCTTAACTATTTGTTTATCGTGAATACTACATTCACAGAATACGTTATCTAGACAAGTAGCGGAGGTAGCCGTTATTCGTGTAGGCTCCAGAAAGACATTGCACATATTGTAAGACTTAATACTGCTAGGATCCTAGTGCGAATAGAGCGGTTTGCGGTGTCTAGTAAATCTACGTTAAAGTCGCCGCAAACTATGACGCGTTTGGACTTGTTTCTGGATGCAAGTTGAAGAACTTGTTCCATCACTGATTCAAAGACTTCAAAATCTCCTTCGCCCCGCCTGTACACACTAACAATAGTACATTTTTCCATCTCAACACACGAGACTTCAGCATTCATTTCGCTAGAAAGACTAACAATATCCTTTCGTTCTTTACACTTAAAACCATCTTTTACTAAAATTAAGGAACCACCTCTAGTTTTAGTCTTTCTATTGAAACAGCTGATCACTTTATAATTTGGTATGTTGAACTGCATTGCACACTCTTGCAGCCAGTGTTCTGTCATACAAAGTATATCTATTCTTTCGCTTTCTAAAAACATTTCTAATTCTAGTTGCTTGCCAGAAAAGCCTTGTATATTTTGGTGCATTACCTTTAAGCCGTGCTTTTCTGTTGTCGGTTGCGGCAGTTTAAAGATACAATAGTATCGTTTGTACATATTGCCTTGTCAGTAGTTACATGCTTCTTAGTACGTGTACTAATCGTTGTGGTGACCGTTATACAATTACTTACTTCTGTTATACTGTTTATAACAGATTCTAAAATAAATGAAGCTAAAGACTTAGCTATTACGTCAGTGTCAATTTTAACAATAATAACTTTGATGTCCTCACTGTTTCCGTCAGTGATGTATTTACAAATTAATAGATTTGTGTCAAAGAATACAATTTTTGTATTGCGTACAGTCATATTATACATATACATATTTAACCTATGAGAAAATCACTTCATATTTAACCTATGAGTAGCGTGCTGTTGCTTTCCATTCATTGTATTTTTGTAAGGGAAGGCACATAGAACAATCTTGCCCACTTCTAGATTAGAGAGAGCATCAACAAACTTTATCATAGTTTGTTTCCCTACACCTAAACTATTCTCCATATATAATATTACGGTTGAACCCTCCTCATATTTGTAGTTTAAAATGTTTTTGGCCATAACTTTGAAGGGGACATCGGGCATGCAATAGTTAATAACCGTACCTACGCAACAAGCACGAAGAGCTGGTCCCATACCTACACCTAGCCTGTCCGAGAACATAACAGTCCTACGAGGTGTCACGTGTGAGGTCCCGGCCGGCGGCGTCGCTGTGCACGTCGTTGCAGGGCTGTCTGGCTCCTGGCACTGGCGCTGGTGTGCAGCGGCAGGCTGCGGCATCAGT
This sequence comes from Argyresthia goedartella, assembly GCA_949825045.1. Classification (NCBI taxonomy): domain Eukaryota; kingdom Metazoa; phylum Arthropoda; class Insecta; order Lepidoptera; family Argyresthiidae; genus Argyresthia; species Argyresthia goedartella. The sequence goes on along the minus strand of OX463828.1, from coordinate 11,291,506 downwards.
GGCGGCGGCGCATGTGTGAGCTCGGCGGTGACGTCACCCGGGGCGAGCTGCTGGTCGCTCGTCACCATGTGCGCAGTGAGAGGAGAGACCCGCGGCTGATGTAAAGGGTCAGTCTCGGGCTCTGCGGCGGCGTCGGTGTCGTCACTTGGTGCGAGCTGCTGATCGCTCGCAGTATACTTGATGCGAGGGCTCGCCGGTTGTGGTGGCGCGCTGAGGCAGGCCCGCGGCTGATGTAAAGGATCAACCTCGGACTCCGCTGGCGGCGTATCCCCGGTGTCCAGTGCGACGATGGTGAGCTCTTCGGTGGGCGCGGTGGTGTTTTGCTGAGACTCACATATCTGGCAGTTTTCATGGATGCATTGCTGTGTCTGTTGCGACAACTCGAGTACTCTCCGTAGATTAGTATTGCTGTCCAGTATTATTTTGTTAAGTTCCACGATTTGTTTTTTTTCTGTCCATGAATACTTGGTAACTACATCTTGAAGTTCTATCTCCAGTCGCAATATTTTAAATTCTAAATCAGTTACTGTATTCTGATATTCCTCTGTCATTTCCTGTAGCAGTCTTGCTGAATCTTCAAATTTCTTTTTTTCCGGTGTAGGGCAAATGTTATGTTTCTGGATCCGTTTCTGTGTCTTAATGATAGCTTTATTTATTTTCCTCGTTTTTTTAATGTATTTTCTTGTTTTTAGTAGTGGAACCATGGGAAAACACGATTCCCATTTCGTAGCTAGCTACAAAATCTGGCTACGAGATGGGACTAACTCCGTCCTATTAGTGAAACTAATGCAGAAGGTCAAACATTCCTTAACTGAAGTACCACTGCAAATTTATTGTTGGACAGGGTCCCAAGTGGTCCTAGCATGGCTATGTGGAATAAAGCCAGATGGGAAAAATTCATCGGAAACAGAACCGCACAAATCAAGAAAATCACGTCCGTAAAAGAATCTCCGGTACGTGAAATCGGGAGAAAATCCAGCTGATTGTGCAACCAGAGGTCTCCTGCCCACACAACTAAAAACCTTCAACATATGGTGGGTTTGGACCTCAATGGTTACCTGACTGGAATAAACAGGAAAAAACGGAAATGAGTTCGAAATCTACAATTAACGAACTCGAAGTCCACCAAACGTTTGTATCAGAAATACGTACACAAACACATGTCGAGACGACGAATTAAACATCGGTCATCAAAACATTTCGCGCGCACTTCGTTAGAGCATATTACAAGAATAATCAGTTGGTTGCTGAGATTTAAAGAAAAAACAACTTCGAAACGAACATTTGAAAACAATCTGGAACTGCAAGAACTTGAAAAAGCAAGAAACATTGTCATCAAGGCCACCCAAACGGAAGAATTTGGAGATGACTTGGAAAACATAAAGAAAACTTGATCCGTGAGCAAGAAAATTCAACTACTGCAACTGTTACCCTTCATAGACGACAACGGTATACTGAGAGTTGGAGGACGTTTACAAGCTTCAGCGCTACACTACGATACGAAACATCCTATTATTCTACCTCACAGCAGCCGCTGGTAATCGAGCTGACCTACAAGCAAACTTTTCTCGGCGGTCCCCGCCTAACGTTAGCCAAATTAAGGCACCGGTATTGGGTCGTTGGAGGAAATAGAGCTGTGAAAAAACAAACCCGGCTTTGTATCACTTGCCACAGATACAGATCTAACAAGACCGAACAGATCATGGGAAATCTGCCGAGTGTTCTTACCCTGACGGTGTTATTCTAATAGCACCGTCGCACCCCTTCACTCACACAGGGGTAGATTTCACCAGGCACGTGGAGATAAAAATAAACAAAGGCAGAGGAGTGAAGACAAGCAAATGCTACATAGCTATCTCCATCTGCATGGTCCCGAAAGCCGTCCACATAGAACTCGTGTCGGATATGACGTCATCAACATTCCTCGCGGCTTTGAAGAGAATGTGTGCCAAAAGGGGTACCCTAAAACATAAATGTACTCAGATAATGGCTCCAAATTTTTAGGGGCGGCAAGGGCACTACGACAAGAATTCAAGTCCTTCAAGACGCTGATGTCCCCGGAATTCTGTAGTGAAGTCAACTCCTTAGAGATACAGTGGCACTTCAATCCACCACTGGCTCCAGAAGCAGGAGGACTATGGGAAGCTGCAGTACAATCAGCAAAACATCACCTGTAGAGGGTCCTTGGAGATCAAAAGCTGACATTTGAGCAGTTTTCGACACTACTGCACCAAATCGGAGCCTGTTTAAACAGCCGCCCTTTTTGTCCTATCTGAGAAGACCCAGATGACAAACTCAAACTCAAACTCAAAAGTACTTTATTACTGTAGATATTTACATATACTTAGCAAACGTCATTTTTTGCCTCTTCTCTACATTGGACCACTGTGGGAGAAGAAGGGCGTAGAAACTCCCACAGATTGATTTTTAGATCTCTTTTAAAAATAGGTTGTGCTTAACTAATACAATTATGATTTATTTTTATTTAATAAGCTGGAATAAATAATTACAAAATTATTAACAGCAAGGTCTGTGTTGAGCCAGATTAACCCCATACAGTCCTGTCATTTAAGTAATCTTGAACATTGTAATATCCCTTTTTCGACAAAGTCGCTTTAACATGCTTTTTAAATTGCTCAAATGGCAATTTCAAAATCTCCAGAGGTATCTTATTGTAGTAGAGAATGCACTGACCCTTGAAAGAATTGCTAACCTTCGCGACATCGAGTACTTAACGCCAGAATACTTCCTTACGGGAAGTCCCATCATGTCACTGTACCAAGATGACCACAGTGGCATTAAACATATCGATCTCAGGAACAGATGGAGATTAACAGAAATGTGGCATCAACACTTTTGGAAAAGTTGGTCCAATGAATACCTTCATCAACTAAAACTTCGAACAAAATGGCAACAGAAACGACAAAACCTGAAAAAAGGCGATCTTGTACTAATAAAGGCAGCAAACCTGCCTAATCTAAAGACTTTTCAGAAGAGGATGGTAGTACTTCTGTTGTTATTATTGGTATGGTACTGAAGAACTTTTCAAATGCGTTAGCAACGTCCTCGTTTGATGAGAGTAATTGGTCGTCAACTTTTAAATTAAAACTAGATTCACTAGACCTAACCTTGCCTGTCTCTTTTTTAATAATGTTCCATGTAGTTTTAATTTTGTCGCCAGAAGCTTTGATTTTATTGTTAAGATGTAGGCACTTGGCTTTGTGGCAGTCTTACCTAAAATTTTTAGAATAATTTTTGACAAAGACGTTAAACTCAGGACTGTGATCATAGGATTTTTGCTCATACAATTCATATAGTCTGGACCTGCTCTGTCTTAAATCCTCTGTTGCCCATTCAGAGAATTTTGATTTGTTGTCCGGTCTCACTTTTGTCAGATTGAAAACGTTTTCAAATTCCGCAGATACAGATTTGAAGAAGCTGGAATATAATGTGTTCGGATCTTCACAGTAAGGTGTTAACGGTAGACTTGACACTAGTCCACTACGAAATTTTTCCATTTTCTTCAAAGTTACTGGTCTACACAATACTTTAACGGGCTTTATAGCATTACTTTCTTCAAATACTACAATCTGACCAGTGTGGTCTGAACTTAATGCCTTAACTATTTGTTTATCGTGAATACTACATTCACAGAATACGTTATCTAGACAAGTAGCGGAGGTAGCCGTTATTCGTGTAGGCTCCAGAAAGACATTGCACATATTGTAAGACTTAATACTGCTAGGATCCTAGTGCGAATAGAGCGGTTTGCGGTGTCTAGTAAATCTACGTTAAAGTCGCCGCAAACTATGACGCGTTTGGACTTGTTTCTGGATGCAAGTTGAAGAACTTGTTCCATCACTGATTCAAAGACTTCAAAATCTCCTTCGCCCCGCCTGTACACACTAACAATAGTACATTTTTCCATCTCAACACACGAGACTTCAGCATTCATTTCGCTAGAAAGACTAACAATATCCTTTCGTTCTTTACACTTAAAACCATCTTTTACTAAAATTAAGGAACCACCTCTAGTTTTAGTCTTTCTATTGAAACAGCTGATCACTTTATAATTTGGTATGTTGAACTGCATTGCACACTCTTGCAGCCAGTGTTCTGTCATACAAAGTATATCTATTCTTTCGCTTTCTAAAAACATTTCTAATTCTAGTTGCTTGCCAGAAAAGCCTTGTATATTTTGGTGCATTACCTTTAAGCCGTGCTTTTCTGTTGTCGGTTGCGGCAGTTTAAAGATACAATAGTATCGTTTGTACATATTGCCTTGTCAGTAGTTACATGCTTCTTAGTACGTGTACTAATCGTTGTGGTGACCGTTATACAATTACTTACTTCTGTTATACTGTTTATAACAGATTCTAAAATAAATGAAGCTAAAGACTTAGCTATTACGTCAGTGTCAATTTTAACAATAATAACTTTGATGTCCTCACTGTTTCCGTCAGTGATGTATTTACAAATTAATAGATTTGTGTCAAAGAATACAATTTTTGTATTGCGTACAGTCATATTATACATATACATATTTAACCTATGAGAAAATCACTTCATATTTAACCTATGAGTAGCGTGCTGTTGCTTTCCATTCATTGTATTTTTGTAAGGGAAGGCACATAGAACAATCTTGCCCACTTCTAGATTAGAGAGAGCATCAACAAACTTTATCATAGTTTGTTTCCCTACACCTAAACTATTCTCCATATATAATATTACGGTTGAACCCTCCTCATATTTGTAGTTTAAAATGTTTTTGGCCATAACTTTGAAGGGGACATCGGGCATGCAATAGTTAATAACCGTACCTACGCAACAAGCACGAAGAGCTGGTCCCATACCTACACCTAGCCTGTCCGAGAACATAACAGTCCTACGAGGTGTCACGTGTGAGGTCCCGGCCGGCGGCGTCGCTGTGCACGTCGTTGCAGGGCTGTCTGGCTCCTGGCACTGGCGCTGGTGTGCAGCGGCAGGCTGCGGCATCAGTGGCGGCGGCGCACGTGTGAGCTCGGCGGTGACGTCACCCGGGGCGAGCTGCTGGTCGCTCGTCACCATGTGCGCAGTGAGAGGAGAGACCCGCGGCTGATGTAAAGGGTCAGTCTCGGGCTCTGCGGCGGCGTCGGTGTCGTCACTTGGTGCGAGCTGCTGATCGCTCGCAGTATACTTGATGCGAGGGCTCGCCGGTTGTGGTGGCGCGCTGAGGCAGGCCCGCGGCTGATGTAAAGGATCAACCTCGGACTCCGCTGGCGGCGTATCCCCGGTGTCCAGTGCGACGATGGTGAGCTCTTCGGTGGGCGCGGTGGTGTTTTGCTGAGACTCACATATCTGGCAGTTTTCATGGATGCATTGCTGTGTCTGTTGCGACAACTCGAGTACTCTCCGTAGATTAGTATTGCTGTCCAGTATTATTTTGTTAAGTTCCACGATTTGTTTTTTTTCTGTCCATGAATACTTGGTAACTACATCTTGAAGTTCTGTCTCCTGCCCACACAACTAAAAACCTTCAACATATGGTGGGGTTGGACCTCAATGGTTACCTGACTGGAATAAACAGGAAAAAACGGAAATGAGTTCGAAATCTACAATTAACGAACTCGAAGTCCACCAAACGTCTGTATCAGAAATACCTACACAAACACATGTCGAGACGACGAATTAAACATCGGTCATCAAAACATTTCGCGCGAATTAAGTTAGGTGTGGCGGAGGAATTAATAAAAATAATTTATTTAAACGGACAGAGTTTCCACTAGGTTTATTAAGACAATAATAATTAAATCTAAAATACAATGATATTTATATCTAAAATAGTGAAGCGTTGACAATTTAGATTATGACGTACGTTCTACATTTTAGGATGATGACTTAGTGCTGACGAATGATAATTGTAAGGGTTGCTCAACCTTAACACCTCCCCCCTTAAGAGAGAAATTATCTGAAGACGTTGAAGACGTATTCGGAGAATTTCGGCTTATACATTTTGTATATAACTTGAATTTAATTAGAAGTGATAACAAGATAATAAAAATGATAGAATAGAGTAAAATTGTCCATACACTTATGTTTTTCACAACATACATATAGTCGTCTGAAATACTTTCACTGACACTAAACTTGGCACTGTTGATAATGTCTTTGATATCACTAAAATCCACGTTTCGGAGGTTGAGTCGTTTGTCTTCTTGTCTGATGCCGTGACGTACTTCTGGTATCTGTACAAACGGTAGTTGAAGATTGATCGTTGAAGCGTTTGTCGGTGTTTTTATTACGACATCTTGTACCTGGGTTGTGCAGTGCTCGGCCATATTAGAAATGTCCCTTGTATGTTCTGTTTGTAAACTTCGTCTTCACAGTGTTCCGTGATGATTAGTCCTGTTTCGGAGTATATCAGCCAACAGTTTCCGACTATCCTCTGTATCTTCTCTTTTTCCATGTGTATAGGATGCTGGTGGCATCTGCTGCAGTTGTCCTTTAGCGTCATTATCTCCTCTATGCAGGTTTCGGTAGGGTACTGTGCTAGGTCGTCTCGCAAACACAAGAACTTGTTGTCCTCGGCTTCTTCACACAGGTTCGCTACGGGTCTGTATTTCAACCTATTCACCATTAGGTAGGGGTGTTTGGGAATGATGGTAACGGTTTTTCGGTTTAAGGGATTGTATATAGGAATGGGAATTATTTTATAATATATATACGTGTTGGGTTCTATTAGCGGTACTTCTAATACAAAAACTAACTTATTCCTGTCAATGTATGATTTTAACAAAATATTACGTTCTAACTTAACTAGGCTTTCCCTTGTTACCGGGTAAATTAAATTATCATGTTTCTCAATTTCTATAAGGACTTACATAAGCTCTGTGGAATTTAATATTGACTGATGTAGGGTATGCAACTTGCTGAAGGCAATAGCGGTCTCGGTTTCTTGAATGAAATCATAAATAGTACGAAAGTTATTGGAAATTTGGTACAAGTTATTCATTAATGTAATTATGTTATAACGTCGGCTTTCTGTTTCAAGAAGTGATTGAATCTCAACTGTTTTGTTATCTAAGTATTTAATATTTGAATTCATACTATCTGATAGATTAGTGAATTTATCTAAAGCGTTAACTACTAAGGATACTTTTCGTTCGACTGAATGTTCTTCCTTTTTTAACTGACTTATTTCAAAGTTGTATTGTTTTGCGTCCTCTTCGTCTAAGTTTCCTGAAATGATTTTTACTAACGAACCTAAAGGACTAAATAATGCCCTTTTTACTCTAAAAGTAGGTAAAATCTGATTAATCCTAGTTTTTATTTCGTTTACTAATGATTCAATTTGCTTACATAAACTTCCTAATTCATTTTTATACTCATTATTACTAGTTACTATAACGTTTATCTTATCATACTGTAGTATATTATTATCTACTTCGCTTACTACAGTTTCTAAATCTAATGTCTTAAAAATAGTCCATATATTAGTCCTCATCACTGCTGTGCCAAGTTTTATCGGTGTTATTCCCGGATTCTGGTTTAGGTTTTGAAGTTCCAGGCTGCCGATCTGTCCGACTAGTACTAGAAGTACTAGGTTTGACCTGTGGAGGACGTTTAATATTCTTAATAGCTAGCCTTGTTTTTCTCTTCTTTATCTCGACTGGAATAATATTCCTAGATGGTGAGCCTATGACCTTCGCTTTCTCAAAACGGGGTAGATCTTTCGCTTTTCTTGTTCGGGTATTTTTCATAAAGATATCATCGTCATTTTTTATTTCAGGTGGGTCCTCGCCTCCTCTTTTTTCTCTAACTTTAATCTTATCATTTTGCAGTTTATCCGATACATATTCATATAATACTTTTAATCGTTTCCTATGATCTTGAAGTAATTTTTGCATTAGGTTTCGTTCCCTATCTATGTCAAATACATTGTTTGAGTCTGTGTTTCCAAAAACGATCTCAAAAGGAGTGTAGCTAGTTGCGGAATGGATGGAGTTATTGTACGCCATTGTTGCGTAAGTCATGACAGAAGCGACGTCAAGTTCGCTTTTCTCATACTTAGCTAAGCGATAAATCTCAATGATTGTTGAGTGGAAACGCTCTACTATTGCTATTGAACTGGGATTATTTGGGGTGCCAATATGTAACTCTATTTTGTATAGATTTAATAGTTCCTTAATCAATTCATTGTTGAACTCGGTTCCAGAATCGCCATTTATTTTCTTTGGTAGGCCGTACATACTGAAGTACTTGATAAGAGCTTGTACTACTTCTGGTGTGCTACGATTTGGGATATTAATAGCTTGTCCTAGCTTACTAAATGCATCGACTATTGTTAAGTAGTATTTCCCTTCGATATAAAGAAGGTCCATAAAAACTTCCTGAAATGGTGCATTTTGAGTTTGAGTTAATTGTATACTTGGTTTTTCGGGTTTCCTTTCATACTTCATTCTTTTGCACTGTTCACGAGTTAATTATAGCTGTAACTGTTTCTTTCATGTTCGGCCACCAATAATGTCGTTTGATTTTCGTCAATGTTTCGTTAATACCCCTATGACATGTTTTACCTTCGTGGTACTTTAGAATAACCTGACGTTGATCTTCTTCTGACTCTGACAGATTTACCGTACGCTCGGTGCATTCGGTCAAATTTAGTGTCCCTTTCTTGTATAATCTTGTGATAACATTTGAGAATGTTGTCCTAAATATCGGGTCTTCGAAATAAATGAAATATTTGTGTTTAGTATCTACATATTCTTTAAAAAAAACTTTCACTAACTTTTCATTATTGACGGGCATAAAGACTTCTAAAATTCTTTGTTTTTTATTAGAAATATTGTTTACGGAGAAATTATCCCTAAACCACGTGTGTACTATTATTTGTTTCGGTTTGCAATTAATTGCCTCATTAAGAATAGGGATTCCTTCGTGTTCCCTATTAGAGATTGAGTTTGCAGTTGCCCCATCATCTGAATCTGAAATTTCTTTGATCTCCATTTTGTCACTTTCGGAGCCAGAAAAATCTATCGCTTGTGTTTTAACACTCTCAGTATCTGAAATATCCATTATTTCTTCCTGTGGTCTAGGCTTCTAACGGTCACATTTCGTTCCAATTCTTCAATAATTTCCTGGACACGGTTCTCGTCTGCATCTACATTTACTAAAATTGAATCTAAGTCATCCTCTAATACGTTAATCCGAACTCGAGAAAGGGCGTCAGCATTAGTATTTTGCTGCCCTTTCTTATACTTTATCTCGAAATCGTACTCTTCTAATCGTAGGCGCCAACGTGTGAGTTTGCTGTTTGGCTCTTTGAGTGAATACAACCATGCCAAAGGTCTGTGGTCAGTGTAAATAACAAACTTCTTACCGTAAAGATACGGTCTAAAATGTTTTACGGCCCATACTACCGCCAAAAGTTCTTTTTCGATCGTACTATATCTACTCTCTGTATCGCTTAACGTCCTACTAGCATATGCTATAGGTTTGTCTGAACCTATAGTGCCTTGTGAAAGGACAGCCCCGATAGCAAAGTTGGATGCATCGGTGGTCACTACAAATGGTTTTTAGAAATCTGGGAACTGTAAAAGAGGTGCGTTTGTTAGCAGCTTCTTACAAGTTTCAAAACTATTTATGTAGTCTTCATTTAACACGATCTTTTTCCCTTTCTTTAAACATGCCGTGAGTGGTCTCGTGATTTTGGCAAAATCTTTGATAAACTTCCTGTAGTAACCTATCAGCCCTAGAAAACTTTTAATTTCTGTAGCTGTTTGGGGAATTGGATACTTAAGTACTGCTTCTATTTTGTCGTTATTTGGTTTAAGACCCTCGTTCGTGATTGTGTGTCCTAAATACAAGACTTCTTTCCTAAGGAAGTGAGATTTATCTAACTGAATTTTCAAGTTAGTCTGGCGGAATCTATCAAAAACAGCTTTTAATTTCTCTATGTGTTCTGGCAAGCTTTTTGAAAAGATAATGACGTCATCAAGGTAAACAAGGCAATGCAAACCTTGTAACCCTCTTAAAACGTTGTCCATTGCTCGCTGAAAGGTCGCGGGAGCAGTTTTAAGCCCAAACGGCATTCTATTGAATTCGTAATGCCCGAATGGTGTACTGAAAGCAGTTTTTGATTTATCTTCCTTTTCTACTTCTATCTGATGGTATCCGCTCGCGAGATCTAGCGTAGTGAAATACATACTCTTCCCAAGCATGTCAAAAAGATCATTGATGTTTGGTAAAGGGTATTTATCATCAGTAGTGATATCGTTTAAACGCCTATAATCGACTACCATTCTCCACTTTTGTTCCCCTGATGCATCCAACTTTTTGGGCACCAGGTGTACTGGGGCGCTCCAAGGCGAGTGTGATTCTTGCACAATATTATCTCGTAGCATTTTTCCTACTTGTCTTTTTATCTCTTGTGTCTGGACTGGGGGTAGTCTGTGTGCCTTTAAATTAATTGGATCCTCGTTTTTTGTTCTGATTTTATGTTTCACCTGATTACTAAAAGACAGAGGTATGTCTTCACAATAGAATATGTCTTTATATTCTCTACAAGTTTGATCTATCATCATTCTTTCTTCCTCGTTCATATGTTCTAACCTAAGCTTACTATCTAAATTATCGTCTAGTAATCTCTCGACGTCCTGATAACTTCCTGTTGGATTCAGAGATGTTGAGTTGACGTTGTGTGATTGTTGTTGAAATAACTCTATCTTGAACGGGGCCGTAACTGTTATTTTTTGAAGTAAATCGGTTGTATTTTGAATTACTGTCGTTGCGTAACCGTTAGTACATTTTACTATAGCGGCCGGCATTCTAACTCCATTATTGAATTGGGTATAATTTAGAATACCCTCTCCGTTTAACAAGTTGACTGGTAATTTGACTCTCATTTCGCATCGAGGAGGTAGGTTATACATCTCTCTCGTGGGTGGCGAGTAAATGATAGGTATTTTACTAGAGTCCGTGAACAAAGTTTGAGATTTCATGTCGATCTTGGCATTGAGTTGTTTCAATAAATCACTTCCTATTAGACCATCGTACCGTTCATCAACCGAATAAATATAAAACTTATGTTTATGGCTGCATTTAAATATCTTTGGCAAGTCAATGTAGGCTACCTCACTGTGTTTGCTTGATGCGTGGGTGCTAATGACTTCGAAAGACTCTTTCTGCATAAGCAGAAAGAGTTTGTTTGCCACTCCGAAAGTGGCAAACAAATATTACGCAAGTTATAAAACTTGCGTAATATTTGTTTGCCACTTTCGGACTAATAAATGATCGAGTGCTGCCCGTATCTATCATAAAACAGCATCTAGTTCTGGTATGCGAATATGAGGCAAGTTCAAAAGCTTATGACAATTAAGTTTTATACGTTCCCTATCTCGGAGGCTTCCGTATAAAAATTTCCCACCGGCTCACTGTACGAGACAGAATTTTGACTGTCTTTCGTACATTGTTGCGAGTTACACGGTTGAACATCGTTATTATTTTCTGTGTAATTAACACGTCTAGAACTCGCTGTTCGCATCGTAACATCGGTGTTTGACCCCGAAGGTATAGGTGACGCATGATATTGCATCGGAGCATTGTCCGCATAGTGCTGACGCTGCGCTTGTACCGTCGGTTGCACTGACTTATTAAAACGCGGCGAATTATTATAAGTGTTATCGTTAAATCTATTATTAGCCTGCTGCTGTCTATTGTTTCTAAATTGGAATGAATTATTTGTCGAGTTCTGCGCACTGTTTTGCATGTGAGTAGATGCATTATTAGGTGCATGTGCACCTGGTACTCGTTGAGAGTTGTCGTACCGTGGAGGGTTATATTGAGCGGATTGATTTGGCCTTACTGATTGATTGCTACTTGAACTGTTATTGGGTCCATTCCTGTTTGGATTGAATCGCGGACCGTTCTTTGCATCGTAAACTGTTTGGAAGTTTTGTTCCTCCAATACCATTTTCAAAGCATCCTCCAGGGTAGTAACATTTCGCAAGCGTACTAGCCTAACTAAGTAAGCCGTCAAATTGAAAAGAAAAACATTCAGCGACATATTATCGTAAATGTGGTGTTTAGCTTGGCGTAGATTCACGTCACTGATGGTTTCATTAATCTTCGCGAATAATATACTTCTCAAATGTTGGATTCTGTGACAAAGATCGCAATAACCTTCGTTTCTATTTCGTTTTAATGCTTCCAGTTCCATGGCCAAACATTCTTCGGACCTTGGATCGCCGAAGTTTTGGCCCAATGTTTTAACTCATCCCATGTATTAATGCTTTCTCGTTCCCCAACTAGTTTAGCTGCTTCCCCCGAAAGCCTACTAGTTATAACATGGAACAAGTACTCGTTTTGCAAATTTCCCCCTTGGAAAGTGTTTAGGATGTAATCGCATTTCTTAACAAACAGTGGTAATAATCTGGAGTCCCCATCGAATACTGGAATGATCTTGACCATTTCCATGGGTACTCTCACAATATTATCCATCTTGAACGATGAGAAAAAAAAACCTATCAAAACTAAAGACTTCTAAAATTGACTACTAACACTATCTAAATTGTTATTCGAGAAAATGTGAATTCCCAAATAACAGCCTACCTACACGACTTTGTCATAACAAAGTCGTGTAGGTAGGCTGTTATTTGGGAGGAATTAGAAAACGTCATAACGTTTTCTAATTCCTAACAACACGTATAGATTATGAACGAAAGGAAATACGGAATGATAAGGAATGGTGAAAAGGTGTACTCACAATCCCGTCGCTCCCATGTCCTTTCGGAATATTGCTTGTTTGCCGAAGTGTCCTCTGGTCCTGATCCTCTCCTGGCCTGGTCCTGGTCCGATGTTTGGTCCTGGTCTCGTTCCTGTGACGTCGCCGCTTGACTCCTCAGGAACTACGTTCGCCTCTTCTTAATATATTTATTTGTTCGGTAGATTCAACTTAACCGTAGAAACGGACGATGAATATGGATTCAACTGTTGAAATCCTACCGGCTGCGCCAATTAAGTTAGGTGTGGCGGAGGAATTAATATAAATAATTTATTTAAACGGACAGAGTTTCCACTAGGTTTATTAAGACAATAATAATTAAATCTAAAATACAATGATATTTATATCTAAAATAGTGAAGCGTTGACAATTTAGATTATGACGTACGTTCTACATTTTAGGATGATGACTTAGTGCTGACGAATGATAATTGTAAGGGTTGCTCAACCTTGGTTGAGCCTTAACACGCGCAGTTCGTTAGAGCATATTACAAGAATAATCAGTTAGTTGCTGAGATTTAAAGAAAAAACAACTTCGAAACGAACATTTGAAAACAATCTGGAACTGCAAGAACTTGAAAAAGCAAGAAACATTGTCATCAAGGCCACCCAAACGGAAGAATTTGGAGATGACTTGGAAAACATAAAGAAAACTTGATCCGTGAGCAAGAAAATTCAACTACTGCAACTGTTACCCTTCATAGACGACAACGGTATACTGAGAGTTGGAGGACGTTTACAAGCTTCAGCGCTACACTATGATACGAAACATCCTATTATTCTACCTCACAGCAGCCGCTGGTAATCGAGCTGACCTACAAGCAAACTTTTCTCGGCGGTCCCCGCCTAACGTTAGCCAAATTAAGGCACCGGTATTGGGTCGTTGGAGGAAATAGAGCTGTGAAAAAACAAACCCGGCTTTGTATCACTTGCCACAGATACATATCTAACAAGACCGAACAGATCATGGGAAATCTGCCGAGTGTTCTTACCCTGACGGTGTTATTCTTATAGCACCGTCGCGCCCCTTCACTCACACAGGGGTAGATTTCACCGGGCACGAGGAGATAAAAATAAACAAAGGCAGAGGAGTGAAGACAAGCAAATGCTACATAGCCATCTCCATCTGCATGGTCCCGAAAGCCGTCCACATAGAACTCGTGTCGGATATGACGTCATCAACATTCCTCGCGGCTTTGAAGAGAATGTGTGCCAAAAGGGGTACCCTAAAACATTTATGTACTCAGATAATGGCTCCAAATTTTTAGGGGCGGCAAGGGCACTACGACAAGAATTCAAGTCCTTCAAGACGCTGATGTCCCCAGAATTATGTAGTGAAGTCAACTCCTTAGAGATACAGTGGCACTTCAATCCACCACTGGCTCCAGAAGCAGGAGGACTATGGGAAGCTGCAGTACAATCAGCAAAACATCACCTGTAGAGGGTCCTTGGAGATCAAAAGCTGACATTTGAGCAGTTTTCGACACTACTGCACCAAATCGGAGCCTGTTTAAACAGCCGCCCTTTTTGTCCTATCTGAGAAGACCCAGATGACAAACTCAAACTCAAACTCAAAAGTACTTTATTACTGTAGATATTTACATATACTTAGCAAACGTCATTTTTTGCCTCCTCTCTACATTGGACCACTGTGGGAGAAGAAGGGCGTAAACTTCCACAGATTGATTTTTAGATCTCTTTTAAAAATAGGTTGTGCTTAACTAATACAATTATGATTTATTTTTATTTAATAAGCTGGAATAAATAATTACAAAATTATTAACAGCAAGGTCTGTGTTGAGCCAGATTAACCCCATACAGTCCTGTCATTTAAGTAATCTTGAACATTGTAATATCCCTTTTTCGACAAAGTCGCTTTAACATGCTTTTTAAATTGCTCAAATGGCAATTTCAAAATCTCCAGAGGTATCTTATTGTAGTAGAGAATGCACTGACCCTTGAAAGAATTGCTAACCTTCGCGACATCGAGTACTTAACGCCAGGATACTTCCTTACGGGAAGTCCCATCATGTCACTGTACCAAGATGACCACAGTGGCATTAAACATATCGATCTCAGGAACAGATGGAGATTAACAGAAATGATGCATCAACACTTTTGGAAAAGTTGGTCCAATGAATACCTTCATCAACTAAAACTTCGAACAAAATGGCAACAGAAACGACAAAACCTGAAAAAAGGCGATCTTGTACTAATAAAGGCAGCAAACCTGCCACCTGGAAAATGGGCTATGGGAAAAGTGATAGACCTATTTCCGGGAAGCGACGGCAACACACGGGTCGTCACTCTGAAAGCTAAGGGTGGTACACTGAAACAACCTATCAACAAACTGGCCCCACTACCGAGCAACGCTTTAGAACCAGAAGTCAAGCTGGATTCCCAAGAAGAGCAAAAGAAGCCAACCCCAACAATGAAGGAGTCTCGAACCAGAGGAAGCGAAATCACCAGCTTCATGGCATGTCTCATGTTAACGCTGCTAACCGTACCAATCAGTAGCGCCGCTACAAGATCAACAGCCTACAGCATTAACCGGGAATCGACCGATCTACTTCGATGAAATCGGCAACATACTTACAAATGATACACGACAAGTGGATTCTACTGGTTTATTACGACCTCACTTCATATTGGAACACAACAAAAAACATCTACTCTACATCATCAATCTACATCAGTCGACATCGATCAAATCGACAAGCTCTGCGATCAATCAGAAAAACCGACATCTTGTTATCCGATGATCAACCAATTGCGACATGAAATCCATCAACTATCGGGATTCAACGAATTACTGAGAACTCAACACCTATCAAGAAAACTACGGTCACCCTATTCGGTGACTTAGATGAAGAATTCGCGAAAAAATACACGGCATACATCGAAAAATTACAATCAAACCAAGAATATCAGCGAGAACTCATCCGAAATAAGACTCTAATCGTGGAAGCTGAAAACGACGTCATGAAGAAAAACCAGAAGTTCATCAAAGAAAAATTTGAAGAAATCAGGAAATGCTGACGGACGCCCTAACCGACGTCTACAGAGGCCATCTAGATACCAAGCTCTTCACTCCAGCTCAGCTGATCGAGCAACTCAATCACACATCAACTAGAATGTCAAAACGACTATCTCTACCCGTCAAGAACTTTCAGCAAAACATTAACGAAATGTACAAACTTATCTACGCAAAAGCAAGAATAAGTGACAACTACCTTCTCTTCGAGTTACACTTACCGCTTATAAGCGATGACGAATACAAATTATAGCACGCGATACCTATTACGATGAAGAGGAACGATATCTATATCACCGTAAAGCAATCGCCAAAGTACATCGCTACAAACATCATGAAGAACACATTCATAAACCTGGAAGAAGAGGACATGCAAGAGGACATCTAAAAATAACCTTTTATGTCATGCATACCATCCCATCTACAACACATACGGAAATAAAATACCATGCGCAGCAAAAATTATAAGTCAACAGACTGGAATCCAGTGCGAGGTCGAGCAAGTTCCTTGCACCGACAAATGGATCAAATTACATCAACAAAACGTATGGCTGTTCACTTGTTGCGGATCGTGTCAACTTCGAGTGATATGCGAGAATCAAGTTGCAGCGTCGACAGTACTAGGGCAGGGCTGCGTGCTACAACGAAATGGAGCTAGCCTTTACTCTTACAACACGTTCGGGAGTAAAGTGAAGTTAGAAGAGAAATACATGCCGGTGCCAAACTTAAGTGCACCAAACGACATGGAAATCAAGCCAATCGACGTGCAACTGAAACTACGCGAATACAACATGACAAATGAGAAGATAGAACAACAGATTGCTTACCAAAAAGAGCATGAAAAATTGGTGGTCCCAGTAACAACACACGATATAAATCATTACACCTCTACGTCACTGCTGTTCATTGGAGCAATAATCGTAGTTCTGATCTGGGCCGTAAGAAGAAGGCAAATGGCAAGGATCAGCCAGCGAGCCAGTCACGCGGAGAGGACGGAGCGACGAGGACACGAGAACACAGGAATCGAGCTCCAGGAGATCTTCACACAGTTGCAACCCCAAGAGCCGGTACAGTCCCACCGAACCGAAAGATTCAATATTTAACGTTTAACGTCACCGATATTATGGACTTGTGTGATTTATGTACTTAGCTTAGTTACATTAATAACTTTGGTACATTACTTACATTATAACTCTTATGTTCTGTAGCTGCTGTGGTTCGTTTTTTGTTCCTTTTTTTTCCCTCGGGAGCATGTACAGGCCAACGCCTTGTACAATACTTACTTAGCAATTATTATTTTATAAATTTAGCAATCTCTTATACCTAACCGCCACTTACTTACATCAACTACTAGTGAACAGAACCGAACCACATCAGCGGTCTACTTTTGTATTACTTGATAATAAAAGTCAGTTATTAAACTAGCTGGATTTAACTACAACTAACGAACGAAGCAACGGGCTGCGGCAACAAGACCTGACGGCCCATACAGAAGACGACGGGCGAATGCGGCGCCCCTCACCTCAACAGCCAGAACTGAGCCTTAAACTCTGAATTCTCGACATATCGAGTCGAACATATCAAATTTAAAACGTTGTTGAAGAAATTAGTCAACTCAGTAACTTACTTTACTAAGTATATAGTCTCATTGACTCCAAATACTACAAAGTAGTACCTTCTATATTAATATTTCAAACTTCATTCCATGTCACTGGAATAACCACAATTTTAATATTCATTCAAAGTCTCAATTTCATTCAACATAAATATGAATAATGTGACAGTTGACTGACTTTATCCAAGATTCAGGTAAAAATAGAGTATTAAGAATAGATATTACTTAAAACGAGAAGCAAATAAATTCCTTTAAATAACATATATTAAGGGAGAGGGATACCGGTAGGGATACCGATACAGGGAGAGAGGGAACCAAGTGGATAAGTAGCTTATGGGCCCTGTAACTTTGATCATGTATTTCTGACATTAATCGCAAAACGAGTCAAATTTAAAAACCGACCAATCGTAACACGATCTCTTTCCTTGCAATGTGATCGGTGGATTTCCAATTTGAATAGCATCGCGACTGATAACAGATATAATAAGGCTACTGTATATCGAAGGCGGTGCAAGTATTGTATTCGCAACATAAACCTTCACATTCAGGCACATACATTGCTTCTGGCCCCACACTAGGATACCGTGTCGTGGGGACCAGAAACAACGACGTCACACACATATAAACATCCAAGACCTGGGGTTTTTTTTACCCCCAGCCGGGGATCGTACCCGGGATCTCTCGCATGGTAGGCAGAGCCACAACCGCTGCACCACAGAGGTCGTCTACTCGTCGATAAAACTTGATTTAAGATTTTTTGAAACTCCAGAAGTATTTTATAAAATCCCTTATTTCTCATTTTTTAGCTTATGAAGACCTACATAAGAGGAGTACTCTACAAACCAAACCACACCTTACATATTAGTTAGATACGAACTTTACGAACGAACGAAGTTAACGAAAGAGGCTATTAATAAAATGCGTTTGTAAAACATATATTTTTTAATCAAAATTATATTTAGTTACACACTTCGTCAAGTTGTATTACAATATCAAATCAAATTAATTATCATGTCATTACAAATGAAATAAAAGCATTGTGCATTACAATTTTGTGCAAATAACTAAAACACTACAACTAACGAACTGTATCTACGTTATAAATAAATAACAAAAATAAATGAGTAGTATCACCTTATCACTGGGTCAAATTACACTGAAGTACAGGAATTTTTTATATCTTGAACCAAAATGGCGGTGTTCTGCGCAGATTACGCAGATTACCTAGCTCAACTTATAACGGCGTGAGGTATACGTAATATGTACGTATTGAATATTATTTGTATTGAAGCATCTTTAGTGAGGTCTATTAATTAAGACGGCAACTCAAGTTGGTGTTTGTGACAGCTCTCAGAGCTGAGAGCGGTTTATTAATAAATAAGGGACCTTACACGCCGTGACATCAATTGACCTGATTCTAGTGTAATATTGACCTAAGTCAGATCTAATTAAATCTCAATTATTATTATCTTTGGAATTTTTAGGGTATCATTATAATCGAAAAAGTTTCTCCAAAAAATAAGCTTACAAAAATATTATCATTATAGATAGAGGACAGGCGATAAAAAATTGACTGGATGATTGCATTAGTGTCCAAACACACTAAGCCGAAATTGCGCGACCGAATTCCGCGCCTGAATTTACGTGCCGACGTAGACACACCATAATGAATAAATTGAATAGAGATGCTAGTTGAGGCCGAATACGCCCGACCGAGGTTCGGTTGTAGGTACGCCAAAAAGTGAAGAAGTGGCGAAGTGTGTGTGAAGTAATTAAAATAGCATCGAAGGCGTTATCAAGCCAAACTTTGTGCGAATAATTTCGGCATAGTGTGTTTTGACACTAACATGTCAAGAATGATATAAACAATCACTGTATATCATACAGCATCTACTTGGACAAGAATATCTTTTGTGATAAAGTAGTACAAAAACTAGCTTAAACTAATGAATGATCGAATACTGCTCAAATGCAATAAACCAGTTTTAGGTTTTGAGTTTTTGGTTGCCGTGGCATAAGGTTCAAAATCGAGACTTTCCTCATTTAAAATAACGGAATGGAAGGGTTAAATGCTGAACGTTCTGGAAGGGTTAAATGCTGCCACTTAATGTCGCACTGGCGTTCTCATATTGCCCGTGGTCTAAATGGACCTAATCCTAAATGGATTAGGTCCATTTAGACCTCTTTCCATTATGACAAGATTCATAATCACAAGTTCCTATTTTGACCACTTCCCAGTTCGATCAATGCCAAATTCGACTATTTCCCGATTCGACAATTTCCTAATTCAACAACACTCTACTTAGATTTATAGCCTGTTTCAAAAAGTCCCGATGCTTATCGGGCTTAAGGGCGAATGCCCACTCAATAACTCTATGAGTTCATACGTTCTATGAGTAATTGACAGATTCATCTGTCATTTTACAAACAAAATTTGTGATTTATCTGAGCAATAGGGCTTATCGGGACTTCTTGAAACATACCCTTAACCTCGTAACTCGTGGACAGGTCCCATAGAGTTATTGAGTGGGCATTCGCCCTTGACTCACAGCCGAAATGTTGTCGAATTGGGAAGTTGTCGAATCAGGAATTGATCGAATTGGGAAGAAGTCGAAATGGACCTAAATGACTGAGTTTTAGTCTTTCGAGGCTTTCAACAGTGACGGAACGAACATCTGATTGAACATTTAATTACCTATTTGAAGACCTGGTTCACTAATAAGTATAAACAATTAGGTACTAATGAAATTACAAAAACCAAATTACTTTCCACTTAGTATCCATTCCATTGCGTAATGTGTATAAATGTAAATACAAGTACTTAGCTAAGTATAGCTATTAAATTCTATGCCAAAAATTTAACTAAAATATTGAACACCATACAGTATATTTTCTTATCGTTATACATATTTCGACAAATATGATTGTCTTTATCTATTGAAATCTTTGTTGGATCCATCTCATTTTTACCAAAAGTATTATTGGACAGATTTCCATGAAACAAGGGAAAATAGGTATTAATTCATGTAATAGGGTCTTATGGAGAGGATTCATATTCAAATAATACTGTTAACCTCAGGGTGAATATTTTGCATTACAACATATACAGACCGCGCCAAAGTTCACAGTTCTCTGGTTCGGAATGAAATGACACCACTATAACACTCTTACATTATCATATTTTGACATCTTATTATTGACTTCTCATACGCACCATTCGTTCAGAGCCGAAGGTATTTGGCGCGTTCGTTACCTCGGATCCACTCATTTTCTCACTATCTACTCACATTGGGGTGGCCGACTGGATAGTCAAAGAGAACTACAATTACGGGATGACATTTAATTTTGGGGAATGATAGTCATCAGTAATCAGCTGGATCGGGTCAATGTACTGAGGGACGATTTTTTTTGTCATTTGCGACTATATGTTTCTTGGGAAAAGTTGTTCATATTGATGGGTACTATAATTCTCCAAAATATGGTCAGCTAGTTAAATGTCACCTGTATCTACACAACACAAAGTTAGGTATCGTTTGGATATTCATGCGAGACTTATACATTTCGCTATTCATTTGTAACTAGTTTTTTTTACTATCTAGTTATTAACTGTATCGTTTCGTATGGCACAGCACTGAGATGGACCAACCGGGGCGCGCGTCACATTGTGAAGTAGTTGTTTAGCTTGATGCAATCTTAGTCTTAGACCCAGACAGTGCGCCCGAATCTGAGGACAAATTTAGCAATCATGAGAATTTTTCATACCAGAATATTTATAGTATAAAATTATATTCAAATAATAGGAATTTTTGGACTTTCTTTTTTATACTGATCGGGGATATACACAGCTATAAGGGGAATGCATGCTACAACTACAAAGGTATAGCTAAGAAGCTCAAGGAAAAAATCACGATACGTCATCACGCCTGGGTGATTCACAGGTAACTGCATATTACCCGTTCATTTCGAGTTTGCCGTCGCTGACCGTTTCATAATTAGAATTTGTCGTTTTCTCAATTTCCTCTCCCAGCACCGCACTCATATGCTTTAGTACCGATAGCATCGCTCGCTAGCCACGTACGAGGTGTCCCGTGTCGCTCGCGATTATAGTAATACCGAATTGTAATAGTTTTGTTTGTTATAGTTACTGTAATTTGTTGACTTTTTGTTTGAAGTAGCTGTTGTCGTTGTGTTGCACAAGCCACGTTCCACTATGAGTAAAAAAGGAAAATTTGCTGCTGACCTGGCTAATATCGTCATTGTGATCTGGGCGTCACAGGTAGGTCATTCTACCTACTCTATTTTGATAGCTATTGCGTCTAACTACCCACTTGACAGTCTTACTATGTATATTCTGCCTGATATATTCATCCACCTACCTATCGTCAAAGTGGGCCTGTATTTAAGATCAATACTCATTTTGTCAACACCACTAGGTCAATAGCTTCATGGGTTAACGGTTTACTGTATCAATGAATAACGACATCGATAGTTCATCAGATCAACAAATCATTTTGCCAACAACTCACTATAATACGAGATCGGCAGTTCATAAGAGCAACTGATCATTATATCAACAAGTGCATCACCAGTGGAATAAGTAAAATAATATCAAATCATATTATCATAATCACTTTTTAGGGTTCCGTAGAGAAACAAGGAACTCTTATAGTCTCGTTAAGTCTGTCTGTCCGTCCGTATGTCACAGCAACTTTATGCAGAAACTATTAGGACTACACAGTTGAAACTTAGTATGTAGATGTATGCTGTGAACCGCTTTAAGATTTTTATACAAAAAAATAAAATAGTAAAAGGAGGCTGCCCCATACATGGAACTGAATCCAAAAAATATTTTTTTCATCAAACCTTTATGTATCCCCTATAAATAGGTCTTTAAAAATTACGTTCAGGTTCCTGAAACCATTGTTCCTCAAAGTAAATAGTTAAAGGACAGACCCTTCCAAAGTGGAAAAATGTGTGTGTGCCCGTCTAACTTTTAAAGTAAGAGAGTGAAAAATCTACAAAAATATATATGCTGTTGTATTGGTTGGTTAAATTGGTTTGAATAAAATAAAATAAGTATTTTTAAGATATAAAACATTTATTAAAAACCACAAAGATAACTTTGTCATTCATACAAACACTATGAAAAACAAAGTTTCAACACAAACATCCAGTCCACATAATTACTTACTACAGCGGAACCCTTCATGGGCGAGTCCGACTCGCACGTGGCCACTTTTTATTTAACTTACTTACAAATCAACACTCAATAATATTGTAATCTCTCTTCATTTACCTCATTAAGGAACAAATATATGTAGTTGTGTAAGAATTAAGCAATAGCTATTAGCAGTAGTGATAAATAAGGTGACACAAGGGATTACTCGCTTAGGTCGGGCCGCTAATGGGCAGGTTAGGTGTGCGGCTATTGAAAGTCGTGCGCGCTAGTCAGCGGGTCAAATCTAATACACAGGAAGCTGACTACTAGAATTATACATGTGTACTGTAAGGTTCGATATTTGTTTATGCGATTATATTGTATACGGGACTCTTTAGAGTGTGTGTTCACTTTGACACTGTTACTTATTTTGTAGTTTTAAAAAGAAAGAGGCTTGGATGTGAGAAGTCAATGTGACCCACTTCACCTTAGGCTTCGGCCAGTGCAATTGCAATACCTGTATACTATTTACATTCGTCGCATAGAAAATGATAATAATGATCAAGAAATTAAATTAAGCAGCTCTACCACCAAGTGGGATAACTTTTTTGTCAAAGGTAGGAATAGAAGTCCCTGTGACATCATTTTGTAACTGTAAGAGACGGCAAACTCGAAATGAACAGGCAGTAGTTGAGGGAAGTATTTGGGGGAATGTAGGCTCTGAATGCTCGATTGGTGGAATGAATATGAAACAAATAATTGAATAATTAATAAGTGAACAAAACGCACAGAAGTAATTAAAAAAAACCGGCAAAGTGCGAGACCGAATCGCGCACGAACGGTTCCGTACCATTTTCTATAAAAACGGCAAAAAACACGTTTGTTGTATGGGAACCCTCTTATATTTTATTTTAATTTAATTAATTGATTTTAAGTGAATAATATAACTCAATATTCTGTGAACATTTAAAGCGTCTACCTGTTGCCGTTGTTAATATTTAACATTGAACAAAAACGAGGAAAAAATAAGTTTGTTGTATGGGCCCCCTTAAATATTTACTTTATTCTTTTTTTGTATTTGTTGTTATAGTGGCAACAAAAATACACTGTCTAGCTATCACGGTACATGAGATACAGTCTGGTGACCAGACGGACAGACAGACGGACGGACAGCGGAGCCTTAGTAATAGGGTCCCGTTTTATCCTTTGGGAACGGAACCCCAAAAATGAACGAAAGAATGAATTAATACAATAATAATATAATAATAATGCCTTGGGCACTATTTACCCAAATAGATCTCGCGCCAAACTAGGATTCCCTGTATGTTGGGTTCTAGACAACGATACACATACTTATATAGATAAATATTATACTTAGATAGATAAACAACCATGACTAGGGTACAAACATCCGTTCTCATAAAACAAATATTTGCCCCCACTGGGACTCGAACCCGGGACCCTTTGCTTCGTAGGCAGGGTCACTGCCGACTCGGCCATTCGGATCGTCACAATAACTCACTACGTACCTCCAGCGTCCTTCGGGTGCAGTCGCTTCACGATGCAGTTCAGGTCGAGTCCGGTCAAGGTCTTCAGGGCCGGCGGCAGGCTGGAGGCCAGGCGGGACACCTCGCCCGTCACGCCGGCGTCACCCACCATGACGATCTCGTCGGTCTTGGCTAGAGGCGCGGACACTTCCGCGGCGATCTGGGCAGTGGACGTTGGACGAATCAGTAAATGGCTTAAGGCTTGAATTCTAAGTCAAACAATTTTAATAGCTAAATTGGTAATTTCTCTTGTTGTAGTAGAGAATGTACTGACTGTACTTGAAAGGATAGCTAATTTTCGCGAGTCCAAACAGGGGGCACCACTAGTCTGTGATTATTTATCGGGTTAACATTACATATCTACCGCTAATTTAGGAAAATGTTGTATAAACTGACTAGTATGTCAAATTCTTTCAAAAAAAATCTCAGGGAATTTGTGCGTTTTTTTAATTATAAATTATTCGAATAAACCTTTTCTGAAATATAATAGTAGTTCATGTGACTGATGGGGGATTATCATGGGGGCATTAAAACTCGAGAGTGGTATTTATGGTATTTTCATAGTAATATCACTCGAGAGTTGATTGTCCCAAGATTGGATCTTGCGCCTGTGCCCTATACAACATAATGTCTTAGGGGTCTAAATGTCGTGCCCTATCTCGCGTAGTCTGATAACACTCAAAGTCAAATTTATTTATTACTGTAGATATTTACATATACTTAGCAAACGTCATTTTTTGCCACTTCTCTGCACTATTAACAAAAGTGTATGAAATATTTTCCAGTGCCGACGGTGCGTCGACAGAGTACTATCAGCAGCTCGCACTGTGTAACCAGGTATTTAGTAGGCACTTTATTTTAGCATCAGCCGCCAGCCTTAGGTCACTGAAGAGAAGTCACTGAACTTCGGCAAAGCCTCCAGCCGACGTCTCCCGAGCCATTGCCGTCGGCTATACCGAGCACCAAGACTGACTGCCTTCGGATTAGGGCCCAGATGCACAACCGAACACTCAACGCTTGATGGACACTCATAGTCTTACTGTCAGACCTTCGCTCAGCTAATTAAAGTATGCGAGCTGACGTGCGAGCTGATCTAGTCAGTTACAGCAGTGTAACCGCATCAAACGAATTACTGCCATGTGCGAGTCGGTGCGAATCTACTATCATGGGCAGTAGCTCTCTGCTGTCACTTTAGCAGAACCCTTCAGCCTTAGGTCACAAAAGAGACTTACCTTCGGCAACGCTTCCAGCACCAGCGCCATGATGGCCGCGTCGCCATACTGCTTGTAGACCTTCGCTTTGGCCAGCATGCGTTCAGCGTCCGCCTTGCCGACGTCGCCCATGGCGTTCGCCTCGGCTATACCGAGCACCTTGATGCGTTCCGCGTCGGCCTTCGCTGACTCGATTGTTTGGGTGCTGGGAGGAGTAGCTTTGGTTAGTATTTGTGACAGAGTGTAGTCATATTCTAAGAGGTTCTTAGGGACATCATTCTGAACAACGTTTACTATGTCACCGTTTTGATCAGAGTAACTTAATTTTTTATTCCACTATCCGTTTTTTCCCGGTCACTTTCCTCGGTTTCTCGGTTTCGGTAAATCTGTTTCCTAAAGAGAGTTGCTCAAAATGATGCCCTTAAAAACCCCTTCAAATATGACTAAACTTTTCTGTTGTACCCTGGAAAACGATGCCTAAGAAGACGGCCAAATAATTTTAAAAATTTTCGTTTCGTTAAAATACGAATGACCTCCAAATATCAGCCGCCGGAGCACACATTCGGACTTCATATAGCAGCGGCGATGGACTGGTCCGTTGTCCCAAGCCCAGGAAAGCCCCGGGCGCAGACCGAATACCCAACACGGCGCTGTTACATTTGCCGCCACGCACTGTGGCGGCCGTTACGCGCCTGTTTAACGGTATCTTGCGCACGGGTCACTTTCCAACCCAATGGAAGGAGGGCTTGGTTATCATGTTGCCCAAGCCGGGCAAGGACACCAAGCTGCCTGAGAGCTATCGGCCGATCACCCTACTGAGCACCATCTCAAAGGTGTTTGAGAAGCTCCTGTTAGCGAAGTTACTGCCCCACATCCAGCCGCGCCCGGAACAGTTCGGCTTCAGGCCCGAGCATTCTACGACGCTTCAGCTCACCAGAGTACTGAATGACATGACGGTCTGTTTGAACAAAAAAGAATACACTGTCGCAGTACTTCTGGATATGGAGAAGGCGTTCGACAGAGTATGGCACGAGGGGTTGCTGTACAAGCTGTCGACGTCACCTGCCCCAAGAAGAACGGTCAAGACAATCGCCTCTTTCCTGAAGAATCGCCGCTTCCGAGTGATGGTGGAAGACGCCGTCTCCGAGGAACATCCCGTCGCAGCCGGCGTCCCCCAGGGCTCCTGCCTGTCTCCCGCCTGCTACGCCCGATACACGGACGACATCCCCGTCGGGCCGGGTGCCCAGCTGGCACTCTTTGCAGACGACGCAGCCTACTATGCGTCGTCGTTCCAGGCTCCGCACGCTGCCATCAAACTGCAGCGCACCCTGGACATCTTGCCCGACTGGCTCGCCAAGTGGCGACTGTCCGTCAATGTTGGGAAAACGCAGGCGCTCATCACAGGCCAGAGTCTCCTTCCGCCATCGCTCCAGCTCCAGGGACAGCACATCGAGTGGTCTTCGCAGGTGAAGTACCTGGGAGTGACCATTGATCGCCGGCTCACCATGAAGCAACACGTCGACAACGTCGTCAGCCAGGTCAAGGTGGCACGCGCCAAGCTGCGTCCACTTTTCGACTCCAGCCTCCCTCTGAGGGCGAAGCTTGGGATCTACAAGACCTACGTGAGATCCCGCCTCACCTACGCGGCTCCGGCATGGTACGCCCTGTGCTCGGAGACGAACAAACGGAGACTCCGAGCCCAAGAGAACCTCTCTCTGCGTACCATCGTCGGCGCCCCCCGCTACGTGAGGAACGCGACAATCCAGAGGGACCTAAGATGGGAAACCGTGGACTAGTTTGTCCAGAGGCTGGCGAAGGGCATGTTCGCGCGTGCGGATGCATCACACCTTGAGCACATCGCCGAACTGGCGCCGCACCACGCGCGCCCGCCCGACCGCCGCCGCCTGCCACGCGACCTGGTTGCCTAGCCGGCGATCACCCACTGCACACCAGCGCCACAAGAAGACCACCGCCCGCAGGGGCCATCCGATGACCTGTCCACAGGAGTGGACAGAGGCGATTCTTCGGGAAGAGGTCCGTCGACCTGACCCCGACTCCCCACGCCCCAGAAGGGGTGCGTGAGATGACTATGAAGAAGAAGAAGATGGTCCGTTGTCAAGCAAAATTGAGTATGAAATATCTGCCTTAACGTGGGAGAACTGTGCCCCTGATACACCGTATGGGAAAAAGAAGTTATGTTGTGATTATTCTTGTTACGGATACTTCTTCTTTGGTTGCCATTTGGTTAGCGAGGTCGGCTGTCATTAGGATAGCACTACCTTTTTATTTGGGATACAGACTTGTTGATTACGAAATATCGAAATATGCTTGTGATTGATTATTGCGTCTTCTGTAACCTTAAGTATTTCTGATATCATCCTCATACCAGTCACATTGAGTCAGAACACGATTATTTTACATAAGTTCTCTCTTTACATTTTTCTCGTTGGTCGATTTCGAATTTAAATGGCATTGCAATTGATATCAGAAATACGTAATAAGGCTACAGGTCCGACATACGACCTCCGTGGCGTGGGGTTCGAGGCTCCCAAGCGAGAGGTCCGAATCTCGGCTGGAGTGGAAGAAAATAAATCCCAGGTCTTGGATGTTTATGAGGTCGCTGTTTTTGGATTCCACGACACAGAGTAACTGTGGGGCCAGAAGCAAGGTATGTGCCTGTACATACAGGGTGACATTTAACCCTTTACCATATACTAACCCAAATATGGGTTTCATAGGTTTTGAAATTTATTACCAAGCAATGCGGTTGAAAATCGCATTTCGGGTAAAGCCATGCGTTAAGAGGTTATTTAGCCGACCATATTTCGGGGAATGATAGTACCCATTATTATGAACATCTTTCGTCAAGAAAAATATGGTCGTAGACGAAAAAATGTTTGGAGTCCCCCATAGTAACTCGTAATCAGCTGACAGGCCAATGTACTGAGGATCAGTAAAAAAAAATGCGAGCATACGTTCCTTTGGGAAAGTTGTTCGTAGTGCATTCCGTCACCCTGTATAAAACAACATGTTTATATATGTAATGGTTGGTGTTACCGTCTCCCCTCAGCGATGGTCTGCAGGCGGTAGGACTCCGCCTCAGCTGGTAGCCGGATGGTGGCTATCAGCTCCTCCTCACGACGCAACACCTCTTGTTGTTCCACCTGAGAAGCAGCAAAGAAGATTGTAGGCCAATTGTCAATAAAAAGAAGTGCATTGATTTATTTTGCTTTCATTTTCACGTATTATATCACGGCGAATAGACCCGAGCATCTTAAAAAATCTAAATACTAAGATTTATTGCCAAAAATCGCGGGTTCTTCCGACAGTTGACAGTTTGTTTGGCGCGATAACGTATGGGACATAGCATTGCGTCACTCTCACAAAGGAAAGGTACACTGATGCATATCTCTGTCCCTTTCTTCCTGTGTCTTCCTGTCACAAGACGCTGAAGGCGTTTTAAAAAACGTTCCGTTCCTTTGAAATATAATTTTTTGTTGAAAATCAACAAATTTTTGTTTTTTAGGCCTCAAAATATTATGAAATGTGATAAATATCCACAATTCAGCTTTCCTATTGTGCATACTCGCTTTAGACAATTGTATGAGAGGAGGTTTACATGAATACGGCAAATTTAATTTAAAAAAAATAAGTTGCCTGTCAGTTCCCAGATGACTTTGTTAAGATATTTTCCCGTTATTGGTTTTGTATTTTATCATCATTGCATCGAGATTTGGGGCTCGGAAGGGTATTCTGTTTTTTTTTTTTTGTAAAAGATGACATGGTTAATATACAGGTTTCAATAAATCCTCACCTGCACCAATAAAGAGAGGAGTCCATATTGAAAGATTATTTAGGTAGGTTGGTAATCTCATTTGAATTGCAAGCTTAACCCAATTCGAATGAATTCTCGCGATCCCATCTAAATTGCAACGATATTTGCACAATCACGGTAAGCTATACCATTTCAGCAACATTTTGCTCCCTATGGTGTACGACCTAAGAAAGGCGCTTACTCCAAAAGGCGTAGTTTATCTAGAATCTATAGTCAAAGCTTTAAGTTATAGAAGTTATCTCTACTCTACTTATCCTTTTCTTTAAGTTGGCACTAAACTATACGTATAATTGAGTGGTTCATATGTTTATTATGGATTTTCGATTTGCAACCACTGTAGAGCACTTGACTAAATCGAAATTCTGTAATCTATGAATTGCGTACTTTGTCTCGGCGCACAATAGCCACATAAACCACACCACAGAGGCCGAGTCCATATAAAGGTCGTTGTGAGTGGCGTTATGTGGCTCTTGTGTGGCCGTGTGGTTTCATCTCACCTCAATCTGCTTGCGTCGTTCCACCACATCTATCTGTATCTCCTCATTCCTCAGCCGCTGCTTGATCTTCGCGGCTTGCAGCTCATACGCCAGTGCCGCCTCGGCTTTCTGAAACGTAACGCTATTGTGTCAAAACAACATAACATATAACACATTGGCTATGGCCGCACACTGGGGGACGCTGTGCCACGTGTGCCAGAAACAGGCATTTTCTTCCTTGGTTGGGATTCGAACCTCTATGCCACAGTGGTCGATAGGCAAGTTGTTAGCCAAATTACGTTCTAACCGAGACTTTGATGTAAAATTATATCGCGATTCTTTATTGGATTTATTTTTAACAATTTCTTCGGAGACTTTTCATTTACAGCAATATGTCGAAGATAAATTTAAAGTTTATTCGTGTAACCTCAGTAACTAAAACTTCGCGTCATTCATGTTCACGAAATTGCGTATTTTTCTTTCCTGTGACTTTTGAGTGGCATTTACGGTCATTATTATAAGCAGTGGTCGGAACACCTAACACCTTGGAGCGCTACGACAGCAAAAGCATGGACATGACTGTTTAGCAGTACTCAATTTCCGGAACTAAAATTGAAACTTATTTTCACAAATATACTCTTCTAATAATTGTCTAAATCTTAGTTTGTTATTCGAGAAAGTAATGCATTTATTTTCAGAAAATTAAATGTGAAATAAATTGCTTTGGCCGCTTAATGCCTTATACCTCATAACCATTATAATACATCCACATCCGCTACACGCACCACACCTACACTCTACATTCGCAAATGGTACAAATGCGTTGGCTATTTTAATGGTAATGCCTCCCTGTTGCGACCTCCTTACATCGCAACTGCAACATTCAAAATTAGACACTTTTGGTCAGATATGTCAGTCTGGAGAAAACGAAAAATAAACTTTAAATTAATCTTCGACATATTGCTGTAAATGATAGGTCTCCGAAGAAATTGTTAAACATAAATCCGATAAAGAATCGCGATATAAATAATAGTGCGTATTTTAGGTCAGCAAACATGCCGCCGCAACCAGAATTTTTTAAAATGGATTGCTGCTTAGCACCCGGAAAACGTATAGGACTCTTCGACAATGTCGTTTCTTTGTACTAAGTGCGATTTTCATTTTCATTTGAACAAATCAACAGACAGAGACGTTCGAAGCGTAAATCATCGTGGCTTGGCTTATTTAACAATGAAAAAAAAAACAAAAGCGGTCGAATTTTGCTTCTGCCTCACAAATTTTTTGATAATGTGCAATATACCTTGGTTTCAAGTACAACAAGCTAGCGTTCAGGATTTATTCATAAAAATACAACAACGACTGTACTTGCTCAAATCGGACGCTGCCAGATGAGTCTTTGTTAGGAAAAATGTACTCGGAAAAGTTCTTTGAAATTAATACGAAGAAAAGAATCCCTTTTTGATGATTTTACCCCACTTTACGACGATACCTCCCATTCTCGAGGATTTCAACACCTGTCTTCTCAATAATGTTTCCCGTTCTGCCAAACTCGGGTCCTCAAGTTGCAAGATGTGGATTCAATCTCCACATCTAGCCACTTGAAGCCGCTAATTTCCAACCGCATTGTTTTCCCTCTCTTCAAGACATCATAATCGTCTCCAACTTGGATAAGGTCCTTTCTCCTTACACGATCCTAAATGATCGTGAAAGTAGAAAGGAGACTTCAGAACTTGTTTCGAGTACGCGCAGGTCTTCCCCCGTTCAACATCGCCTTTCCTATCCATCAAGGTATTCTGGAAGAAATCTCTTGTTAGAGATAAGCCCTTAGTACATGTTTTTTTCTATTATAAGTTATCTGTAAATCTGTTTCAATTCAAAGTATTAGAATCTGACGAAAAGTTTGAAATTTGCAAAAGTGCTGAAACCAATTCAAGGCAGAATGCGAGACAAAACTTTCTATGTTAAGGTGATACGAAAAAAAATGGGGTATTTTTCGAATCCATTTACTCCAACATGAAGTTATCTACAGATTTGATTTTTGGGTTGACGTTTATTGAGTATTTCATTAAGATTTTTACTAAAGGAAAACTCGATTGGATGAAATTTTCTCGATAGAATTTAATTACGAAAACACCTCTAAATTGTTTTATTTTTTCCTGTTATTCTGAAATCCTAACTAATTTCATTGTGAAACTGCGTTCAAAATGTAGATATTAAGTATTCTCAAAATCTCCTTAAAAAACTTTTTAACAAATTAGCGTAGTTTATTTTTAAATAATTTATCTGTGGTTTAGAGCTACGGTTTTGTAATTTTTTCCCGGGGACCTTTCCACGTACGAGGTATCGCCTTAAGGGCAAAATCCTCTTTTTATTATCTACCAAGACCAAGATACGGATGATTTTATAATTTAATTTTACTATTTTTACATTTATATTTACAATTTTATTTTTAACTATTCCATTATGTCAAATATGCTTTGGGTTAATACCTAAAAATAAACGATTTCATTTCATTTATTATAAATCTGTTGATGGATCGCATATCAAAGTTAAATGTTACTTAGCGAAGATGTATTGTGTGTGAGCCCCAGTTTTACCGTTTCAATATTAGTATTTTTTACATACATGCATACATACATACATACATTCATTGCTTCTGGCCCTACACTAGGATAGCATGTGTCGTGGGAACCAGAAACTGCGACGTCACACACATTTAAATATCCAAGACCTGGGGTTTTTTTCTTTCTTTACTCCCAGCGGGGGATCGAACCCGGGACCTCTCCCATGGTAGGCACAGCCACAACCGCTGCAGCACAGACGTGAAATAAAAGTGGATTCTGCCCTTCTCACACAATTTTTTTTCATATTACAAGAGAATTTTATCCTTGTCACTTACAGCGGTATTGATCTCCTGATCGAATTGGGCCTGCTGCAGTTTGTAGAGTCTGGCATTATCCTCGATCCTTGTATCCATAGAGTACTTCACGTCCATGGAACTCTTCTCGCATTCTGCTTCCTGTAACAACGTTTATGTGTAGAGTAATTGCATTATAATTTGAGCCATCTTTGGGTCAGACCATGACCGCCGCCTGAATGCAAGGTGGGCTAATGGTACATAGAAATAAACAAAGATAAGAGGGACCTTATACCCTAATTTGACTCAAATCGAATGCGTCCTTAGGGCAATGTGCTACTCCCGTGTCAGCGTCTGTGCCTTGCCCAAGATGGCCAGGTGCACGTAAACGTAGACAAGTCACCAGAAACAACCAGAAGCTAAGCGGATTGTAGGAGGTCACTCACCCTAATACCGACATCCCTATTAGCATAAGCCACCCTCGCGTCAGCGTCACGCTGGATCACTGCCGTCTGAGCCTTACCCAACTGGCCAGGTACTACACGTAAACATAGAATAGTGACCAGAAACTACCAGGAGCCAAGCGGATTGTACTAGGTCACTCACCCTAATAAAGGCATCCCTATAAGCATAAGCCACCCTCGCGTCAGCGTCGCACTTGACCACCGCCGTCTGCGCCTTGCCTAAGATGGCCAGGTACTGCACGTAAACGTAGACTAGTCACCAGAAACTACCAGGAGCCAAGCGGATTGTATGATGTCACTCACCCTTATACCAGCATCCCTATTGGCATGAGCCACTCCCGTGTCAGCGTCGCGCTTGACCGCCGCCGTCTGCGCCTTGCCCAAACTGGCCAGGTACTGCACGTCATCGTAGACGTCCTTGATGGTGAAGGACAGGATCTCGATGCCCATCCGACCGACGTCGGGCGCCGCCACCTCTCGTACCAGTGCCGCGAACTGGTCCCTGTCCTTGTACACTTCTTCGACTGTAAGCGTTCCTGGTGAAGACGGGATGTCGGCGTAAGTACAGCTTAGATTTTGTGACTTGTGGAACAAGAAAAAGGGACAGTAATAATTGATGATTTTGGACGAACCAGTTTGGGAAGACGGCGGATAAGATGGGTGGTGGATACAGAATTATAGTCAGTACCCATATGTGAGAGAAAGCAGCCCACTTATTAGCTTTATCGGAAATGGGGTTTGAAGTAGTTAATTCAATCACGATGAATACACGCCAGAATAGTACACGAAACTTTCTCATTAAAGAGTGCAAGTATAAATCCTAGCACGTACCTTCTTATATTAAACCACGTCAGCCCGATAGTTAAACATATCGGCAGCAACATTACACGCATAATCATTTTTACACTCTTGACACCAAAGTTTCTCTTACAAGTAAACGTATTACACTATATTGCACTTGGAAGACATCATACTAATTGACACTGTTTTGATTGGCCTAACGATATGAATTATATTGACGCGCTTGGTATAAAATAATAGCAGATTAGAGATTATCATGAAGGTACCTATGAGCTTACGTCTATCGAATATGTAACAGGTAGGTACCTAGTTATTCGATCTATTGAAGATTCTGCCGGAATCCAGTATTTGAAAATATTTTTTTCCTCTGCACACGAATTTTTTTGGATAATTTTTTCTTTCAGGAATATACTCGTAATGTTGATTTATGGCGACGACCTCTGCGACGTTGCGGCTCGAGTATTTGCCTCCTAAGTAAGAGGTCCCGGGTTCAAATCTCGGCTGGGTAGGAAAAAAACCAAAGGTCTTGGACGTTTATATGTTCGTGACGTCCCTGTTTCTGGTTCCCACGACAAAGAATATCCTAGTGTGGGGCCAGAAGTAACGTACATATGCGCCTCTACATAAATGTTTAAATTTTTGTAACTGTCTCTATATTAAAATTAAATTCCCGGCTAAGAATATTTGGCTACTTTCAGTGTCTCTAAGATCGGAGTGGAAATACGACTGAAGCTTAACTGGAAATAACAGGAAATACAGCGCAGAGAAGCATCAAAAAACGTTCTGATAATTCCAGGATAACACTTTTATTTTGGTTGTCATAAGAGCTTCATTCCCGTGCAATTATGAGTTGATTCAAGTTTATTTACACTACAGAAGAGAAGATATAAATATGGCATAGTTGATAAAACTACCGCATGATACGTATCTCGAACTGTCTATCTTATCTACGGTTAGCGCTGACGACCTTAATTTTTATAGAATCAGATAAAATCCACTGTTACTAAGGTCTGAAGTATCGACTGTAGTGTATAGTCGGACATAGCCATGTTGATACATTTAACTTCCCCATCCCCGAGCAATAGGTGCTAAGCTGGGAACAGTGTAGATTTGTCTTTAAGTACATAATGCAGTCCATATCATGATACAGATCGGTTAACTAAAGCTGGCACGTTCAACACATTTACATGTCGCGCTTGTGTAGTGTCTGTGAATAAGCGCGCGGCGTAACATTGCACTGCATGGGCATCAAGAATAGTCTGTCAAACTTATAGGTATGGAGGAGACAGTTATTGTTTTGCTTTTGCTACTGCTTATAAAAATAGAGTGATCTTTTTGCATTCGTTTCACGATCCATTGTTTTGTAATTGTTTACCTAGTTCGAGGTTAGAATAAAATCATTAATTTTTAGGGTTCCGTACCCGAAGGGTTCCAAACGGGCCCCTATTACTAAGACTTCGCTGTCCGTCCGTCCGTCCGTCCGTCCGTCTGTCACCAGGCTGTATCTCAAGAACCTAGCTAGCTAGAGAGTTGAAATTTTCACAGATTATGTATTTCTGTTGCCGCTATAACAACAAATACTAAAAAACAGGATAAAATAAATATTTAAGGGGGCTCCCATACAACAATACCACATACAAACTTATAGATGCACCTAGTTACGTACATGGAGTGTGAAAGTAACCGCACCAATAACTTTGTAAACAATATTTTGCTGTGTAAAATCCAAACTATTCACTCCACACCATCGCTTCCATTGAACGGTGGTACGGAACCCTTCGTGCGCGATTTAGACTCGCACTTGACCGGTTTTTAAACATACTGTATAGTGAAATTGCATTGCACATAAAGTGGCAAAAACATGCAACAATAATACTAAAAACGTTACGACGGTAAAGATATATCAAAGACGAAGAAAATAAACTACTAACGGAAGACCTTTGCATCTTTATATCAGGTCAAGATGGATAAAATATTACAGGAATCTTTTAAACATCTCACACCCCCAAAAACAAGATTACATCAAGCCAGACCAAATTCAAGGTCCAATCCCTGCAATAGAACCACTTTTGCACCACAAACCTTTAAAAGTCAAATCGGCGATAGACCTGCAATGTTGTACGGAGCAGAGTTTGGCCCACCACATTACGACACCTGAACAAAAATGCACATAACTGAGATGCGCATGCTACGCTGGTCAACGAGCTTCACGCTACTATATAAAATTAGAAATTAAAATATAAGAGTGTTCGGAACCAAACGCAGTCATACGTACTTACGTACTCGTTAGTGCAATTCGGAACGCGCCTTTTTTCTCTCGTTGTGTCAAAATGAGTTGTTTTGAGGTTAACTTGGACTGTCATCGCATTTTCGTCTCGATCGGGTGTACGGGTGTGTGTGTGAAAAAGTTTATTTCTTTAACTAAACTTAACTTAACAAACAATTTGATGAGACCTCCTTTTAAGTATTTAAATATCTGTGCTAGAAGGTCTCGCTCTTTTGTTACGAGACAGTAATTAAGTTATTGTGAATAAACCTAGTATTTGTTTCGTTTGGAGATTTGTAATGGAAATCAAGTAGTATTGTGGTAATCCATTCCCAAAACGCGTGTTTGGTGATCAATGTCGTGGCTCAGCGTAGTCGTCAGTGCATTCGGGGGGATATTTTGGGTTCCGCGGGGGAACAGACTAAGGAACAGAGCCTAAGTGTCGCACGTGAGTTCGAAACCTCGCCGGGAGGTCCGTGCTTTTAGAATTAAGTGGAACGGGGTGTCACTTGCGGTCGGCAAGTAGACGCAGATAATCTCCTTCAGCGAAAAACTGGAACTAGGTGTTGGAGCAACCAACTATAAAGCGGAGACGCGGAAGACCCCCTGCCACTTGGTTGACGACGGTTCAAAAAGACCTTAAAGACAACTAACTTGACACCGCCGACCCCAAGTAAATGGGAAAGACATTAGGAGAAGCAGAAGAAGATAGTGAAATTGGACTAGTGTGAGTATTTGAACGTGCCAGCTTTAGTTAACTGATCTGTACACACGTGTTCTCGCGATATAAACACCACAACACGTCCTAATGGTATCACAAACACAAAGTATGTTGTTAAACATCATTTTCTAGATCAAAGTTTGATATCCAAGCTTGCTATGATATCCTAGATTATATAGGTATTAATGACAAGGGCGCATGGAGTTAATCTAACGCAACACAAAACTTGCTGTTAAGATTATATTTATTTGTTAATAATGATTTATATACAAATTTCGTACTTACTTAACTTATTTTTAAGAGATCTAAAAATTTATCTGTGAGAGTTTCTTCGCCCTTCTTCTCCCACAGTGGTCTAATGTAGCTAAGAAGCAAAAAAAATACGTTTTATAAGTATATTTGATAATATCTAGAGAAATAAAGAAATATTGATTTGATTTTTCTGCTGTCTGCCCGGAAAAACCCAATGTGACAAACGTACATTAATCAAAATGAATTTATGACGAATTTACTTCATAAAAATAGAACTGTGGCAAATTAATACATACTTTTTTCGTGATGAATTTAATTTGTGACGATGTGCACAAACCCCTAGTCTTCACAAAATAAAAGGCCCGGTGGCCTAGACTAAATTCAACCTTATTACGTCAGTGACACGGACGCTGTCACCGGGCCTTTTATTTTGTGAAGACTGTAATATTTGACTCTTACGTCTTACGACAAGCATGAGAGAGATGCAGCACTGAGTATTCTTTTGTGCTAGCCTAGATCAGCACAAGGTAGTCAGTAAAACACTTCAATAAAACGGCGGACGACTTTTCAGTCGATTCAG
Source organism: Argyresthia goedartella (assembly GCA_949825045.1). NCBI lineage: Eukaryota > Metazoa > Arthropoda > Insecta > Lepidoptera > Argyresthiidae > Argyresthia > Argyresthia goedartella. The sequence goes on along the minus strand of OX463828.1, from coordinate 11,253,930 downwards.
CAGGTTATTCTTATCAATGGGTTATAATTTCATTTCAAGAGTCTCTACGCAAATATTTATAAACATATCATATCATTTATAAACGGCTCATGATATATTTATAAATATATCATGAGCCGTTTCCTCCATAGAATTATTGCAGAGAAAGAGATTGAAAGAAAGAATGTATGTGTGTGGTAAGAACTGTATTATAACTGTAACTGTATTATATATAAACAACCCTGGGTACCCACATTCAGACAAATAATCGAGAAATATTAAACTGCACATCAAAAATACAATACCTGATTTGCATAGCAAATATCCCTTATATTTGCTGCGGTTGCTTTGGTGAAGGGTAAAGTGGGTAAGCGAAGCGGAGGCACCTTTTTCCTTCGTGTTAGGTTCTACATGTAACAACAAAAATACTTAAAACATAAACTTAAGTACTCATAAAAATATTTTAATAATAAAAAGTGTTTTTGCTGATCCTTTTTTGTTGCGCAAATCAGTATTTTTGTTGTGCGATTAAATACCAGCTATAAACTTTCCTATATTCGGTATGAGGTTTTTTGACTTGTTTGTGTTTGTAGGTCTGTTACCATTTTCCTGGAAAACTACTAGACCGATTTTGATGCGGTTTTTTGCATTATACGGCTATAATTTCAGAGCAGGTTCATATATGTGTTTTACGGCTGTAGACCACCAGAGGGTCCTGCAGCAGCCAGGATGGTTGACTCTCGAGGGCTTCTCAGAAATCTTTAAGCTATTCTATGCGGTTTTTTGCATTATATTACCTGTAAGGTTTCTTTATTGTGTCGAAGGTGAACATATTCTTTTATTTATAGTTATATTATTTTATCGAGCTTGCACGGCAGACGCCGAATTGGACACGCTTGGCTAGTAAACAACATACATTAGAATTAAATTGAAGTAAGCATGAACACTCTCTACTCCTTGAGGTAGATATTTAAATCAATGATGAAGACACCTCACTTGCCAATGTCCGGCAAGGACATGCACTAGAACTCTAAACTTGGTTAATTATTCGGCAGTGCAGGGTTGACCTCTTTAGCTGACTTATTATGGCGAGAAAATATTTTAATAAACGAATTAGAAAATTGTGGCAGACGATCAGTTTTGAAATATACTTCGTAGATTTAGTTGTGGATTAAAGTTAGTGCTTAAGGAGGCAGGTAACGCATAGGTCCATTAAAACTTTAAATCACTGTCAGTCAATATAGGGTTTATAAACCACAAATCGTCGTCGAAGTTTCCCGAAAGCCGCTTTCGCTCCTCCTAACCGAGTTAAATCGAAGTTTATAATTTATATACGAACTAAATAGGAAGCCGCGTAAGTTCTGACGAACTCGGTCGCCATCAAATTAAATTATCTACCGACGACCGCCACTGGCTACCGACAGGTCGTGTTCTGCAGGTATTTTCATGCTAATGTTCATGAAAAAACAAGAATAAAGAAGAGAAGCAGTCTTTTGTCTTTTGTTCAAACCCCCTATCTGATCAAGGTATAATAAAGGAGTACCTATAAAGTGAATGTAAGCCATTCTTTAGCCGTAAGGGAATCTTGAGTTTCCAAACAAATACCTGTCCGACTCAGCTGAATTGGTCTTGGTGTTCATCAACCTCGCCCATATTTGTACGTGTGCTTCCACCTCGCCCATATTTGTACGTGTGCTTTCACCTCGCCCATATTTGTACGTGTGCTTTCACCTCGCCCATATTTGTACGTATGCTTCCACCTCGCCCATATTTGTACGTGTGCTTCCACCTCGCCCATATTTGTACGTGTGCTTCCACCTCGCCCATATTTTAATTGGACGACGATATTTATTGTGTCTTTGTGTCAATTTCCGCAATTAGTTCATTTCTAATTACTTTATTTCCTTACAATGTCAGAAAAAAATCAGGTAATCCACCAACAACACATCTGGCAACACGTTATAAACTTTTACCGCCGCGGTAATAAATTCTTTGAATACAAAATTGGCAGAAAGGACGTAGAGTTATTTTCTTGAAGAGTATTTTGTCTCTTATGATTAAGACGTTGTATAGTTAAAGGTACGCTTCTAGCTTTAGAGATAATAGTTATTTCGTGAAATGTCGTGAAAACTATATATTTTTTTCTCTGAGGATATATAAAACTATATATCCTCAGACTAAATTGGTTAGGTTTCTCTTTTTTTTGAGTCATAAATACAACATTCAAACTATAAGTTTTCTATTTTAAGTTATACTTTTAAGTTGTTTTATATTTTTTTATGATTTTGGTCAAATTTTTTATCTAAGATACGGATCTTAGGATATCTATCCTTTTTGATATAAATAGATAATCAGGCACAGATTATCGGGTATGCATACATAACCCCATATCCACTATAAGGTGTGCATCACATCACATTTATTGTCTCTACCTAACGGAGTATTCAGCAACTGGCTTAAGGGGATACCTCTTCCGTGAAAAAGTTCCCCTTCACTCCAGGCGGAAAGACCCGCAGTGTGAGAGGGACGGAATCGGGGAAAAAATATAAAATTGCTTTGAAAATTTCCATAACAGGTAATTAAGGTATTGTCAAATCCAACTAAATAAATATTTTAGACGTCTGTATGCTATTCCAATTTGTCAGAAAATAAAAAATTGAAAATTTAGTCCTCATTTTATTAATTATTTCTGTTCAGGTAAGCTGCCTACTAAATCTTAGTATCAACATGGAGAAAGGTATCAATATGGAACGCCTTTGTCTGCTGTCGCGAAAACATCCTTTTTCGTTTGTCGTGTCGCGCAGTAGATACTTTTCTCACATCTGTCATTATTATAGTATACGACCCGAATGGCCGAGTCGGCAGTGACCCTGCCTACGAATCCAAGGGTCCCGGGTTCGAGTCCCGGTGGGGGCAAATATTTGTTTGATGAGAACGGTTGTTTGTACCCTAGTCATGGTTTATCTATCTATGTATAATATTTATCTATATAAGTAAGTGTATCGTTGTCTAGTACCCAAGATACAGGGAATCCTAGTTTGGGGCTAGATCAATGTGTGTCAATAGTGTCCAAGGTATTATTATTATTTATTATACAACTATTTACCGAGATAAGCCTAAACGAACCAGCAAGAAGCAGTGGGACTTCACACCGCCGAGCCCAGATCCAGGTTGCGATCGTGAGAAGGCTTGCAGAGGCAAAGCAGAGCTGATGTAGCTTTCCAAGCGTTAGTAGCCTGACACAGGAACGGAGGTAAGTGAAACTCTCATCTCTCTTTGTTGAGCCTAGAAGTCTTTACTGCCACACATCAAACTTACCTTCATAAACCCTTTTCTTTATCGTCAGCAGTCCGCTCATCCCGGGCGTACAATTTCTATAGAGCGAATTTCCTCCAATCGCATTTCTGATAACACAAAATCTAGAAAATGGTTCCAAATTTGTGATACTAATTTATTTAAGTTGGGACTTCTTTTGAACAGCAGAGAAATAACTTCAAAAATTTTGATTAGGTCGATATCTCACCTTAACAGGGCCTCTGTCTCCACATACGGGAAAAGGCGTGACGCTATATAATGTCAAGTTTTCTACTTATACGATAACATAAATGTCTTACAAAGCTTACATGGGTGAGAGCTGTTGTAAATTTCAGAAATGTGGCTTTCTCCGTCGAGCCCGAGATGTCTCGATCTAGCATGGCGACCGCGACCGAGATAGAGATGACCGAACCTTGTCTACAACCATGCCGGTAGGTAGCATGGCGGCATTGCCGAGATGATTTCGGCCGAGTTAGACACTAATTTTGACATATGCGACTGAGACATGTCTGGTACCCATGGAGGTGCAGACAACGCTTCGAGAGCTTAGATTCGAGAGGAAAAATACAAATGTTGTTATGTGTTTCATATTTTAGATTTTCGTTTGTTGATATAAGTATATTTAGTACATAGAACTACTTATCACTTAGGTAGTTGATAATATTCGGACTCTTGTGTTGTGTTAGTAATTAATTGTAAACTAGCTCCTTTGTAAATAGAGCTTGTGTGCGTCATCATGCCAAGAGGGTGGCGCAATCATCTACTCTTCGGTAAACCGGTAACTAAATTTACAGAAACCCCGACAAAAATACAACACTTTTATTTAAAATCCCGGATGCCATCCTCGCACTTTAGACATGGCAAGTACACCTAAATATCTCACTCGATGTCGACAGAGAGTCAAAACGTGCATGCTAAGCGAACAGGGTCGTGGTCATGGTGTGACTAAATCTAAACAACTGCCCAGAATGACGGTGTAACTGCACTTATATCGCTCTACCCCGAAGTTAGATAACGACTTCCCATTTCGTCAGGAAAGATTTTCGTGAAATTGCTACGGGAATTGGGTAGATCTGTTGTTCAGAATAGTTTAGATCACTATTTATTTTATAGGTTTGTGTGGATACATACTGGTCAAACTGTAGTTTGAAAATAATGTGCAACTGAAGCAGAAAAACATAAACATTAACATTCATATACAGGCACATACATTGCTTCTGACCCCTCACTAGGATATCCTGTGTCGTGGGAACTATAGAAACAGCGACTTCAAACACATAAACATCCAAGACCTGGGGATTATTTTTCTTTTATCCCTAGCCGGAGATCGAACTCAGGACCTCTAGCATGGCAGGCAGATCCACAACCGCAGCGTGACATAGGTCGTCATAAAAAAAAAAGATCGTATATTTATTCCTAATTTCGATAATCTCTCTGAATCAGTCCAAAGTTGACAATAGGCCGAAATTCACATCTTCTGATTCTAACTCATATGTTGAGTACTTATCAACATCTTTTTGATGATGACGATTTGACATAGAAGTCACGCTTTAAGAAATCCAGCCTGAAACCCAAACCATCTGCCTACACCAAAGCTAACATCCCTATCAGAAAATAAATCTCGGCAATTTCCCTGAATTGATGAGTTTCCAATATGTCTGTCATGGCGATCGAGTAAGCGCCAATCGCAGACCAATACTACCAGCCTATTTAGACCTCCCTCCTCCAACCCCCATTGTGTCATTGAAATTGCCACTTGAGCAATTTAAAAACCATGACTTTGTCTAAAAAGGGATATTATAATGTTCAATGAGAAAATTATAAAAATTATGGAGGAAGCCCTCATTAAACTTTGTAATATAATAACAGAAAAAAGTTAATTATTATTGGCGATCTTAATGTAGATTTGCTTGTAGAAACAACGATTAATAACTCTGTTCAAATCATTTAATTTATGTCATATATTTTTAGAGTAACTAGAATTATACTCACCAGCCAAACTTGCTTAGATAACGTTTTTTGTGACTGTGAATTCACAAGTAAAAATGTAATTAACTGCTAACCTTCTGATCACATCGGTCAAACAGTTTCATTCCCAATTGCTATGCAAGTAAGGTTAAGACTGATCCATCATTTTATAGGCCTATTACATCCATAGACTAGAGACGTATATATAATATACCATATAAATTTGCTAGTACCGGATTTTGTTGAACAGACCCCGAACAAAATATATTCTGACTTCTTCAACATTATTCAAACAGAATTCGATAAAGTTTTTAAATTAAAGAAAGTCAGTGTCAACAACGGTAAATCTAAATTCAATGACTGGGCAACATTTGGAATTCGTAAAAGTAGAGCTATCTTGTATGACCTTTATGAACAAAAAACCTATAACTTTGATAGGAAATTTAATGAATATGTTAAAAATATTCCAAATCTTTCAAAAACTTTCCAAATTAATAGAAAACATACAAAATTAAAATAATATAATAAAAACGGTTTGGCAAATCATAAACCGTGAAACTGGAAAAGTTATACCAAGGGACAATGATATCTGCTTAAAGATAGGTGATGATGTTGTCAAATCCAACGCTGAGGAAGCTCGAACTTTTGAAACATTTTTCACCAATGTACCCTTACTCACAACAGAGCGTCTAAATTCATCTGTGTATGAATGTAGTAATGTATGTAATGTAGATTTTAAATTTCATCATGTATATTCTCAGGCTATTGTCAAAACGTATAGATTACTTAACTTAAGACCTGTGGGGTATGTCAGTCAAAGTCATTGGTTCAATAATACTAGTTATAATAGCCCCACACCTACTATATATAATAAATGTTTTGACGATGGAGCTTGCCCAGACCTCATGAAACACAGTGAACTGATACCTCTGTTCAAGTCGGGAGACAAGGGTGATCCTTCAAATTTCAGGCCAATATCTGTTCTTCCAGCACTAAGTAAAATTTTTGAAAAGATTATACGCAATCAAATGCTCTCACTCTTCAACCGTACAAAACAACTCCACGCCAAACATTACGTTTTCGCTAGGAGTAAATCGACTACGGATGCAGGTATTACCCTAATATTTCACATTTATTCTGCATGGGAATCCGCACAGGATGCTATCGGTGCTTTTTGCGATCTGTCGAAGGCATTGTGTCTATCATGATAAGCTACTAATGAAATTAAATAATTACGGAGTTAGAAATAAAGCGTTGGATCTACTAAGATCATACCTAAGCAATATAATTCAACAGGCAGAGGTCAATGGCGTTAAATCTGATGCATCGGGTATAAAAATTGGCGTTCCATAATGTTCCATATTAGGCCCTTTCTTATTCATGGTATATATTAACGATCTACATTTCATGGTGGAAAAATTGACTGACATAGTGTTGTTTGCTGATGAAACTTCACTGCAAAATTGAAAGACAAAAAGAAGATTTTGATGATGTTAATGTTGTCTTTAACCTTGCATTGGTTCACAGTTAATAATTTATTGTTAAATGCTGGTAAATTCAAATGTATCAAATTCTAATTTCCACTGTTACTTGCGCTGTTAGGAACATCAGACAAAACACGGATGTGGCTACATCTAGGCTAGTATATTTTAGTCTAGTATTATTTTTATTTACAGAAAAGAGCTATTCGAGCAATTTATAATTCAAAACGCACAGACTCCTTAAGAGCGCTTTTTAAATAAATTGACATACTAACTGTAGCATAGCTAGGCATTTTGTTTTTCGAAAATATTATGTATGTATGCAAAAACCTCACAACATTTTCCAAACTTAGCGATAACTGTAACGTTAACCTAAGAAATAATCACCGACTACTTGCGCCCCGGTTTAGACTCGCGAAGGTTAGCAATTCTTTCAAAGGGCAGTGCATTCTCTACTACAACAAAATACCTCTGGAGATCTTAAAATTGCCTTTTGAGCAATTTAGAAACCAATGTCAAAGCGACTTTGTCGAAAAAGGAATATTACAATGTTCAAGATTACTTAAATGTCGGGACTGTATGGGGTTAATCTGGCTCAACACAGACCTTGCTATTTATAATTTTGTAGTTATTTATTCCTGCTTATTAATTATAATCATTCATATTGAAATATTTGTTTAATCATTTTTAAATCATTTTTAAAGATTTAAATCTCTTTTCAATCTGTGGGAGTTTCTACGCCCTTTCCTTCTCCTACAGTGGTCCAATGTAGAGAAGTGGCAAAAAATGACGATTGCTAAGTATATCTAAATATCTACAGTAATAAAGAGATTTGATTGATTGATTGATTGATTGATCAAGATCACTTAAATGACGGGACAGTATGGGGTTGGGTTTATCGAACTCAACACAGAACTCGCTGTTAAAAAAAATCGTAATTATTTATTCCTGCTATTATTTATTATAATTAATATTGTAATAATTGTATTAGTAAGTAATTTTTAAAAGATATAAAAAAATCCATCTGTGGGAGTTTCTTCGCCCTGCTCCTCTCACAGTGGTCCAATGTAGAGAAGAGGCAAAAAATGACGTTTTCTAAGTATGTGTAAATATCTACAGTAATAAAGAAACTCTGATCTTAATTTTGATGCGAGTTGCTGTAAAAATGGGGAAGCACACCGTTAAATTATTTTCGGCTATGTACATTATATTATTTATATTATATTATCGTAACAAATTATTTTCGGCTATGTACATTATATTATTTATATTATATTATCGTAACAAATGACATGGGGATTTGTATGAGCAGGAGAAGGACTTGTTATTTTTTGTGTTTATGAATCTCTTATGAATATGCCTCTGTGAACTCATTATTACGGGTATCTAATTAACTTGTAATTGACAATTAGCATTGACTTCTAGACCGGGCAGTCAAACAAATATAAAAAATACGCGTGCAGCACTGTACACGGGAGAGTTCGTAAAACCTCAGACTACAAAACTGGTTAGGTTAGGTTATGGGTGACGGACGAAGAATAATAAAAAAAACTTAAACATAAAACCCCCCCATCAAAAATCATGACGTCACCTAAGAAGTTTTTCTTCAAAAGTCATCATGATAGACGTTGAAGCCTTCTAGATAAAACAGCTCCTCCAGAATTGTAAACTTTCAGCAGATATGATGACGGTCAAGCAGTTGGTTCATTAGAAACAAAATCATATATGACCCACTAATTGACCAACTAGTTGTACAATTTCGTTGGTTATTCAGGAACACGGGAAATTTTATAGGTCTAAACATAAGGGTGTGTAAAAAAGCCATCTTTTGACAACAATGTGTTATGTACGACGTCACATCACAATGTTTCCATACAAGTGACGAACAAAAAAGCGTTTTGACAGTTCATAAAAGGTCTACCCTTGCCAAGTAGCCAATTGCCGGGCTATGAATGGCGGGTTTCAGCGGATCTAGACATCCCGAGCGCGGTGACCCGCCGCTCGCGACGTCTGCGGCGGGACTGACTGGCGCGAACGAAACGCATCCTCGGATGGTGGATGGGAGATGAGAGTACGTTTAGATATTGATAAAGCAAAGGGCGGTTTATTAGGAATCGCTCGAATAGCAGTTTTCTGATGAGTTGCATCAAAACTTTAAGCTTTGACATCATGAGGAATTAAATAATTGATGATCAATGGATTATATAAATTTAAAACCTTTATGAAACCTGATCACATCGAGAAATACAGAGTGGGAAAGCTAGCCAGTTTATGCTCGTAGATCTTCGGAGCAGATAATTCTGTAACAACATTACTTCCTCTGTAATGTTGTTACAGAAAGAAGCTAGTTTGATGCGGTAGCAACACTAACAACGGAAAAATGAAAGAAATGTCGTAAAAAGAAATTGTTTGAAGTAACTACCGAGGAAAAGCGGAAAATACAGACAAAAAGGTAGGTATACCGAGAATGACTTTTTTCTTTATTGTAGTAGCTTTATCGGGCGATATTTCTTAAATATTTTATTACCTTTATTAATATGCCGCAAATGATACTAATGTCAGTCGTAGGAAATTATAGCTGTGCTCAATAAACTGGTTCATTAGTAAATCCGGATAACAATACTGTATTAAATGGACACGGTAAACATAAACTTAACATATATATCATCGAATGTTTTTAAAAAATATGTCTTAGGCATATTTAACTTAGAGATGTTTATCGTTACGCTAGCCTCAAGCAATAATCATCACTTCCACTTTTCCGATCCGCACTTTTCAGGAAAATGATAATCTCGCCAAAAACACTTTTACATACATATAGGCCAAGCTTTCGCTTTCACTCAAAGTTATTAAACTTGAGAACCAAGCCGCTATCTCATAAGAGCTAACTTGGGACGCAACTCTAATCGACATTACTGTCGGCTTGTCAAATGAAACTAAGCCACTTTGAAGGTTTCCCCTGATTACAACACCTCAAGATTGAATTTTCTAATTCTTTTTGCGGTTACGCTTCTAGGTCAGCGTTTTTGTCTATGTCACAATCACAACCAGAGACGGAAACTCTTGCATACTATTGTATAAAGTTACACAAACACAGCGTCACTCGTTTACACATACCGGGTGGCAGAGGCATAGTTGTGCCCACGTTTAGCCAGTTACTCAATACTAGGGATGGGCACTAAGAGTAAAAACTCAAAATGATAAATACTGAGTAAATACCCATATGGGTAAATACCGAATACTTACTGAGTGTTACTCGAAACCAAGAGAAAATAAGTTAAAAAAAACCGGTCAAGTGCGAGTCTAAATCGCGCACGAAGGGTTCCGTACCACCGTTCAATGGAAGCGATGGTGTGGAGTGAATAGTTTGGATTTTACACAGCAAAATATTGTTTACAAAGTTATTGGTGCGGTTACTTTCACCACTCCACTCCACTCCATGTACGGAACCAGGTGCATCCATAAGTTTGTATGTGGTATTGAAAGAATTGTTGTATGGGAGCCCCCTTAAATATTTCTTTTATCCTGTTTTTTAGTATTTGTTGTTATAGCGGCAACAGAAATACATAATCTGTGAAAATTTCAACTCTCTAGCTAGCTAGGTTCTTGAGATACAGCCTGGTGACAGACGGACGGACGGACGGACAGCGAAGTCTTAGTAATAGGGTCCCGTTTGCAACCCTTCGGGTACGGAACCCTAAAAATTCTTAAGGTAGGTTGCAACTACCATGAGGATTTTTTAAAAAAAATGACGATGATGCTAAATAAATGCGGAAGAGTAAATTGTTTTGCAAAAAAATATAGAAATATATAATTTGGTTATATATTTATCGAGTAGAAATGAGTGTTCATGAGTATTAAATACTCTCACTTTTTGATATTTTTCGAGTAGTGTTTACGAGTATGTGTCGTTCGACGAGTAAATACTCGAATAGAAACCCATTTCTACCCAATAATCCATTTTACGTAAAAGGGGGCTAGCCAAAGCAGCTATGTAGATATGGAGGTTTCCTCACGATGTTTTCTTCCTCCGTTAGAACGTCCATATAATGGTCCTAGGTTAAATTTATTGTATCATTAGAAGATGGTCGCCGGATGTGAACCCGTATTTCCTGCGTGAGAACGGAGCGGGAAACCACAAGACCACGGAGCTCTTTACAATTTACTTTACAATCCAGTTCACTTAGATTTTACATAATTTACAAGCAAAAAAGCTACATTGTTATTAAAATGGAAAGTGCTCTTTACATAGGATACCTGAATAGAAGAAATAGTTTAATAACGATGTTTCGTTTAGCTAGCCAATATTTTATCGACTATGAATCAAACATGTACAGATCTCGCCATTTTATGTACATATGTTCTCTGTTAATGTTACGTGTTTATTTATGTGTTTATGAAAGTGTAAATGAAATGAAACAGGCTATTTACAGGGTGTTTGGTAGGTCGATGCAAAGCCTTAAAACGAAGATAGAACAGACCGTTCAGAACCGCTTAGCCCAAACTTGTGTCAGACGAAGCCTTACAAGACTTGTTTATAAAAAGATAATTTACTTCTTTTTCAATAATGTATAATTAAATATTGTTTAAGAAATATATACAATGTTGCTCCAGGCATCTGTGACTTGAGACTTAGTTTTTACAGAACTTTGAAGAGTTAGAAAATTCCCTCTGGTTTGAAGCATGGATTTTTACTGCATTTTTTTAAATTTATCAAAAAACCAGAGGAGGAAGTTTTTGCGCGAAAACCATTTCAAAAAACATGCTTGACTATTGTCTCTGCTATAAATTATTTATATTGTAATAATTATTATATGGTGTGCTGTAGATATGCCTAATTGAAATAAATAAATATGATCTTTTTACACGATAATTTGACTTAAATAGTTGATCTTGCAACAAGATTGTATTCACTATTGCCTGTCGCAGCTTTCACTTGAGTCCTATGGCCGCTTTTACACCCTCGCGCAAGACATCCCGGGGCTGATGTACATTGCGTTTTTCAGACTACCAATATCAGAATCTTCAAAACGCAATGTACACCAGCCTAGAGTCGTCTCGCGCGAGAATGCACAGCTGCCGTTATATGAAAACGCTTCGTCGAAATTTGATGGTCCCTCAACACACTCGATGTCGATAAAGATACAAAGCTGCCTTAGAACGGGGTGGATATAAAATCGTCTACAAAGCTGGTGTACTACGACCACTCAAAGGATTAGGAATTCAAGAAGACGTAATGAATTTCAAATTGTCATTAATGTTTCATGAGACTGTGAGTGACAAAGTACAAAAGTTTAACGACCATAGATCTAGTGGCAAAAGCTGAAATTAGTATAATAAATAACCATATCGATTTCTATCTGCAGTTGAAGAACCCAACTTAAGAACAGGCAAAGTGTAAAAATACTGTATTTATTTAGATGATTCCACCAGAAGGATTAGAAAGGTATACTGCATTATGTAAGTGCTATTAAATCGAGTATTTTTTATGGATCACCTGCATACCACTGAGAGATGGAGTATCACATTTACATCCAGAACGTACATTTTCCCTTAGTTTTGAGTTTTATTACCATGCCATCAGGATCAAAATCGCGATGCCTAGTATTTATGTACGGAAGACTTAAACAAGTATTTGCACAGAAGTATACACAACACTTTTATTAACTACCGTGGTATTTATTATACAATTAGTCTGCTTATTCTATTGAATGTGTCTTGATCGGTATTTCCAAGTAACTAACGTAACATTTTAATGTGAAAACAAACTAATGACAAGAGTATTTATATTAGTATAATATTTCATATTAGCTTTATTTTTAGTGCTTCCTAACCATAACCACGTAACATACTACAGAACGGTGTAAGGCACGATCTAGCCGTTTAATACTTTGTACTGTCGAACTAATATAGAAACTATGTGGCACTGTTCAATGTGTTCTGTGGGATGACGAGTATTCAGTTGATTAGGAATAAGTATTTAGTTTTATCAGCGAAACGATTTGCTTTCTACTGAAGTAATATTTCATAAGGAACTTAATTAAGTTTTTGATAATTACGTATCCAAAATTTTTGAAACTTAATTAAAACATTCTAGAGTAATGCATCTAAATAATATGCTCATAGCTGTATTCCTAAAAACCGGCCAAGTGCGAGTCGGACTCGCGCACGAAGGGTGCCGTACCAATAGCTATTAAAACGGCAAAAAAACACGTTTGTTGTATTTGCCCACCTTAAATATTTGTTTTATTTTAATTTATTTTTAAAGTGAATATATAACTAAATATTCTGTGAATATTTCAAGCGTCTACCTGTTGCCGTTATCAATATCGAGCAAATACGAGGGAAAAAAACGTTTGTTGTATGGGAGTCCCTAAGATTTATTTTATTCTATTTTTAAGTATTTAAAAGAAATAAATCATCTGCGAAAATTTCAACTGTCTAAGTATCACGGTTCATGATGAGATACAGCCTGGTGACAGACGGACGGACGGACGGCCAGCGGAGGCCTTCGGGTACGGAACCCTAAAAAGTAGCCAGGCAGGGCATCAAGACATCGAAATACCTCTAAAAGATCACGATATCTTTGCCCACATCGCACACTGATTCGTCTAGAACATGCTAGCTGGACAAAATTATTTTTTTGATTTCTAATGGCTTATTTTAGCTTTAATAGCAGTTAATTGTTGTTACTAGTAGGATTCGAGACTATCCCGCAATTTTAGGGGGATATAAAAAATAAATAACAAAAAAATATTTAAAAAAATACATATTTATTCAAAAGAAATACACACCTTTTGGAAATAAATAAAGAAAAATAAATTGAATAATTACAATGCACAAAATAAACGATATTTACAAAATTATAACTGTAACTTAAATTAAAAGGATCATAATAAAAACCTATTTCATTAAATAATTGATGCAAAACTACACTAAATCGATTTATTTACACATAAAAATACAAAAGTCATTCTTCTTCACCCTCAGACGAGTCGGATTCTGTATAATCTAAATTATTTCTAATTAAATTACAAGTAGGTGGCGAAATGGCCACTGAAGGCGGGATAATTAAGTCACAGACTTCAGGCATTAACTGTTCGGGTTTTTTTCTACGAACGTCTCTGAGTGAGTTGATTAAAGGGTCAGACGATGCCAAAAGAATGTGGATCTAGTCTGTATTCGTGGCAATACGTGACGATTTGCGAGTATTATGCAGCCGTAAACGGCGTATGTCTTTGTTTCTCGCTTCTTGGGCTTTTTCGGAGAACTGCCCAATCGGAAGTAACGAGGTCTTTATTACCTCAGTACTGTGCATAAGGATCTTATGCACAGTGGCAGGCATGAAGTACCACGAATACAGACTTAAGTAGAGTTTCCGCGTTTCCACACAAAGGTTTTAAAATTTAACCAAATCGATATCATAGCCAGATGATAATGTTCTTAATATTATATTAAACTTTTTAATGAGATTAGCATCTAACCCTGTAATCCCTGCACTCAGATCCGCGTTATCAAAAAATCTACGCGCGGTGTTTCCATCATTTGTATTTCCGAACCCTGGTTTTGGTTGGTCCACAATCAAACCTTCCATTTTGAACATTATAGCCTCTGCGCGGTTTTTTACACTTAACTTATCGTCTTCACCCCTGGCTTGCCATTTCTTGATGTCCAGACGATAACTTATGTGCAACAAACACTCAAAACTGCGAATCCAGGCATGCAGAGTGGACAACCCAAAACCAAAGTTTCCTTGCTGACCATCATAACCTTTCACTTCATCATTCATCGTTTTCGGCGTGGCTTGACATATGTAACACGTTTGTGCTGAACGTGTGTCCGTTAACGCGTTACATACTGTCCCATCGACCATAGTTAAGATAAAATTGTGTTTCACAGAAATTTGAACGTCTCCGACTGAAAACAATGTTGGAACCAACTGAGAAATCTTTTCCAGCACTTTGTTTGTTTCTATTTGTGTAAGCTCCGTTGATTCCTTTGAGAAGATGAATTTGATGGGTCTGCAGTACATAGTTGAAGATGGACGGGGCTTTTGCCAAATAATGAGGTCGCCATCATACAACCTCAAAGGAACAAACGAATACACAAATAGGAACTCATCAGTGGCCTCGGAGTCCTCAAATTTCTGTTTGTAAGTGCTATGGCCAGAACTACCGTAACAACCCCACTTGCTTATCATCGTGAATGATGATCTAGGGAGCACACTCCTAATGACTTCACTTTGTGCCATAAGCAATCTCTCCGTTGTCTTATCCAAAAGAGGTTGCAACTTACAATCGACACGCGTTTCCGTCACAGGAATGTGCTCCGCTGAAGGAAAAGAACTATTAATTGACTTACGCATGCTATGCCACGATGGAAACGTGTTATGTCCCGCCTTCATTGACCACTTCCTCGCCGTCTTATAGGTATGACTATTCCCCTTGGAGTCAAAGTAATAAGCCCAACCTTCATTGGTAGACAACTGCCTACCATCAGGGCACGAAGTAGCTTTAGAGGTTTTACCATCACTTGCACGTTTTATTGCTTTTGCGATGCTTCTCTTCCCCTCCGCTCTGCTTGCGACCTCAGCAGCAGTCGCCAACTCCTCAGCAGTCCACTTGTTCACAGCTTCTTCAACACGCCGTTTCTTCGTCTTGTGTGAAGCGTCTTCAAAGCTGCTTTTTGGCCTTCCCGGGGTGCGTTTCTCGGTGATTGATGAGCTGGACGCCTTTGGGCTGATCACATGAACCTTGAACTGAAAGTCAGCACCTTCTAACCAACTTTTATTGTTAGTTAAGAAACGATCTTGATGACGTCTTGATGAGGCCCATTTTTCCACTATCTTATTCGAATATGATGCGATTTTGAGGTGTATTTCTCGACGTGACTCTTCGGTGATATTCGTGAGGTCAATCCTCGTAGACAAAAAGTCGAAAATCCGTGAATTCCGGTTTTCTTTATCGTGTTTCACCCATTCCTCGAAAAAGTCAATTTTCGAGACAGTGAGAATGTGTTCTGAAAAAAATTAAAAATAAACATGATGTACCGAGATCGCGCAATGAAATTTTATCTTAAATCAAAGCTAAGGGTTATGTCTAAGTAATATAAAAAAATTAGCCCGGGTACACGTGGATACAAAAAGATATGGTCCTTTAAACTTTTAAAAAGGTAAAAAATTACGCTATGTTTCAGACTAAACTTTAGATAGTTAAAAAGGACACAAAACAGACATTTAGGAGAGGTTTGAATATGATAACATAATTTACATACCTTCAGCAACAAAATCCATAGCACAACACTTTTGGTTTTTCACAAAATAACTCATGAGACCCTTTCTGTAGCAAAATTGCAAGTGACGAGAATTAATCAAATACAAAATCTAACACTCACCCTTTTACCTGTCATTACTTAATGACATCCGTACTTTGAAACAAACAATTCTTGGGAATGTTCCCTCTGGGGTTTTGTTAATGACATGTGACCACTAATTCTTGGAAATTAGGAGGTGACTTTTGTCCAGCTAGCATGTTCTTGACGATTCAGTGTGCATCGTTGAAATGGGGAAAAACGAGAAAACACGTCTTGATAGGGATGATAACAATGAAAAGAAATGAAGTAAAGTGTAGAACACATGTCGGGAAGATAAAAGTGAGACACGGAAGACAATGGACCCAGAGAAATGAGGAGTCTAGTGGAAGTGACACAGTGAAACTTTCAAAGGGACTGCACTTCCTATATACTTCGTTTTATTTCAGCTGACTGGAACTCAACAAACAATTTATATACTCACGTTTAGGTATTATATTGTGGAAGAAATTGTCGATAATAATGTGGCTAAATGTGGGCACAATGCCACAATTGTGCCTCTCCTAATCCGTATGGGAAAAGGCGTGACGCTATGGTATCTGTGAAGTATGAAGATTTGTATTCGATTGTAAAATGATTTGGTCGATAATTTTCGATTGATTTATTTGTTTGATACCATACCCTTAATTTTTTATATCATGCATGTGTGAACCAAGGCCCATAAATTAAATAGGTACCTAGCTAGCAATATACCATTGTGATTATTGTAGGTTTTTCCGCCATCTCGCATTGCAAGTATTCAAATATCAATTAACAAGGTGTAAAAACATTTTAAAGGGCATTGGATATCATTATGAAGGGAACAACTTCACTAAGGATGATGCAATAGACGCATTAAACAATCAATATGCTTTAATAATTCGACCAGCGGACGATTTTTGGATCCCCAGATAGTTCAGTTCAGTATTTATTCATAAACAATAGTACAATTGTGTCTGAAATACATCGATTAAAACTAAAATATTATTTAAATGGTATAACAATTCTATACAAGTGAAATCATTATAAGCCAGAAATATAATAAAATGTAACTTAATTGAAATTAAATTATATAAATAAGATAAACAGACAGATGGCTTTATTTGACATTTTACTGAAACAAATTCTGTCAAATTCCTCAGATAAACAGGCAGACAAACCCTATCTGAGGATTGAAAAATCGGCTGGAGAACGAGTCATCTCTAAAGGTACTACTAGGTAATCTTCATAATACTGTAGCGGTTATGGTCAAACTTTTCATTAAAAACCAACGGTAACCCTTTCTGGCCCTTACCTTCAGCACTGCGGTATTCTGTGCTCGTTCCGTTGAGCCCTGCTTGCCAACGCACGCACGCGGCACATCTGAAGGGTAATTTTCCTCCTGTTTACATCATTTCCCCTTTTCTTTTGCCACCTGTTCTAATTTATCAAAAACAACTCTGTGTTATGAAAAACATTTGTCAGTGCGTGCTGTCTACGTGGTAGAGGAACAGGATTAGGTGTGTTTATTAAAAAAAGACGTCTTTTTGTTGTTATATATACACAACTAGTGGCCCTGTGGGCTGTAGACCTCGCTAACAGGGGGGACTGTGAACCAATTTATAGTTAAGTATTTTAGATTCAATATAAATCAAGTAGTAAAGAAGCCGCACCAATAATTTTTTAAACTACATTTTGTGATTTAATAATATAATTTATACAATCTATCGACTTTCCACGAAAATTGTTATAGTCTATTTCATTCACTCTCATGGTCTGTAGAGATCCTCTTTACTAATCCGTCTCCTACTTCGAAGAAACTTGGTATGTTTAGAAAATATTTATTGGATTTTTAGAAAACAGGCGGCCGAAAGGTAATGATGTAGTATATTTTTAGAATCGGCTCATGAAGCCCTTTAATTTGGTACCAAAGTCATACAAAATTTAAAGACGTTATAACTCTCTCCCAAAGGGGAATCGAGAAAAGCTGTCGACAAAAAAAACATATTTTAATTCAAGGAACAGGTGTGCCAAGTTTTGTGAGGATCGCTTGAAAACTTTGGCCCCTAGACCGGAACTGACAGACGCACATAGAGACAGAGACAGACGAAAGAAAAATCGGCCTCCTATCTTGTCGAAATGGAGCTCTTCGCTCGCTTCGCTCGCTCGGTCAATTGTCAAACACATTCAGAGCAGAGTACCTATCCCTTGGGCAAGCACAGACAATAGGCCAAGACTTCATCTAGACAGGCTGATCTGTCTTGAGATTAGACGCAGCCGGAGGCAAAGTTTACCTGAACAGGGAAAGTTTTACGGAAACTGCTCTACTCAATATATTGGTAGCGTACTATCGCAGCCGATTGTAGAGGTCTATACGATTTTAAAGTTCCTTTGCAATTCTTACAGCTCTTTCTAACTGTAAAATCAAATATCCCTTAATGAATGGTAATCAGATATTAACTTACAGCTATTTTTAGTATTAATTTAAATTATGCCACACTTTAATATATACATAGTCAGGTCATAAGTTCTGCCACACAATAAAAACTTTTGAATTTAGAACGCTGGCCACAAAAAAGTTTATTGAATTCGAATTTCGAATTTTTCATGAAAATAAAAATGTGTACTTTTTAGAATTTTCCTCATTTTTAAATATGGAGTGGACACTTAAAGAAGACCGTGTCGCAGTTATTGCGTTGCATCGTTGCGGTTACGCGCCAATTCAGATTTTCGACTTACTGAAAAATTTGAATATAACCAAAAGATTCATTTATCGTACCATAAAACGATACAATGAAGACTCTAGTGTAGATGACAGGTCAAGAAGTGGTCGCCCTCGCTCCGTTAGGACTCCAGCAGTAATAAAAGCTGTGAAGGCGCGAATTCAAAGAAATCCCATAAGTAAGCAGAAACTGTTAGCCCTTCAGATGGGGTTAAGCAGGACCACGGTGAAAAGGGTGTTAAATGAAGACTTAGGGCTTAGGGCATATCGAAAAAAAACAGGACATCGTTTGGACGCTCGTTTAATGGACCTGAGACTGAAGAAGTGCCGCGCTTTGTTGAAGCGGTACGCGGGAAAAAAGCATCGGGAATTTTTTTTTTCGGATGAAAAAATTTTCACCGTGGAAGAGAGCTACAACAAACAAAATGATAAGGTGTACGCACACAGCAGTGAAGAAGCGAGCAACCGTATTACGCGTGTCCAACGAGGTCATTTTCCATCCTCGCTCATGGTTTGGTTGGGAGTCTCTTATTGGGGCTTAACTGAGGTACATTTTTGTGAGAAAGGCGTAAAAACGAATGCAGTTGTGTATCAAAATACAGTCCTCAAGAACCTTGTGGAACCTGTTTCTCATACCATGTTTAATAACATGCACTGGGTATTCCAACAAGATTCTGCGCCAGCTCATAGAGCGAAAAGCACACAAAACTGGCTGGCGGCGCGTGAAATCGACTTCATCCGGCACGAAGACAGGCCCTCCTCCAGTCCAGATTTGAGTCCGTTAGATTACAAGATATGGCAACACTTGGAGGAAAAGGCCTGCTCAAAGCCTCATCCTGATTTGGAGTCACTCAAGGCATCCTTGATTAAGGCAGCCGCCGATATTGACATGGACCTCGTTCGTGCTGCGATAGACGACTGGCCGCGCAGAATAAATACCTGTATTCAAAATCGCGGGGGTCATTTTGAATAAACTTTATTACCATAAGAATCTATGTTTTATTAAGTTCATTTTGCTATATAAATGTTTACATAAATAATAAAGATGTCTAAATTATTTCATATTGCACATGTGACAGAACTTATGACCTGACTATGTATAGGTTTCTCATTTTGTCTGTGCGACTTGCTGAATTATAATAAGCCGCAATGAGGTCACAAATCCAGATGCACGTATATTTGACAGAAGGACCGTCGGACAAATAATTGAACAAAACCTTTAACGAGTTGCCTAAACGTACCTAGGCGAATGATTAAAACAAGACGAATCCGTCC
Source organism: Argyresthia goedartella (assembly GCA_949825045.1). NCBI lineage: Eukaryota > Metazoa > Arthropoda > Insecta > Lepidoptera > Argyresthiidae > Argyresthia > Argyresthia goedartella. The sequence continues at coordinate 11,233,863 of OX463828.1, read as the reverse complement.
AATCGGCCTTCCATCATGGGATCGCCTCGCTCCACTGCGCTTCACTCGGCACATAAAGTAGCGACCTAACAGAAACTATCTTTAGTGTTAGGACAGAAAGTCACCTGTTCGTATTTCACCTATGTACAATCGAACCAACTGAATCATGACCTATTTGCCTGATAATTCGTTTGAAACTTTCAAACTTGTAAGATCTATGTAAATGTCAGTGTCTAATCAAATGATAACAAGTTCGTTACCAAGGAAATAAACCTTCAAGCGAATTTCGACCTACTTGCATTTAAGGGGTTTAGCAAAATAAGCTTATGGTGGGTCATGATTCAGATGGCTCGATTGTAAGTTGTCTCCATCTTGCAAAAATGTATTGGTTAGGTTCGCCATTCTTCTTAATAAGGCTGACTTTCGGTCGGGCTATTTGTCAAACGTTTCTGACGATGCTGTATTTTAATCCATTTAATTTAATCCATTTGCTTAAATCATATAATCATATCTTGGACACTATTTACACACATTGATCTAGCCCCAAACTAGGAATCCCTGTATCTTGGGTACTAGAGAACGATACACATACTTATATAGCTAAATATTATACTTAGATAGATAAACAACCATGACTAGGGTACAAACATCCGTTCTCATCAAACAAATATTTGCCCCACCGGGACTCGAACCCGGGACCCTTGGCTTCGTATCGGCCATTCGGGTCGTCGTCCGGTCCTTAACTTATCCACGACCCAACCTCGTTATGAGGCTTCGCGATTTTCATGCCATGGTAATAAAAGTCAAAACGTATAACGAGAAAAGTCTTGCCGGCAAGACATGGGCCGTTGAGGGGTTAATGAAGGGCCCGGGCTATCGATTAAAGGCTTTTATGTTTAGCTGTTTATCAAATTGACCAAACAGTTATAACAAATATATTTTTATCTCAAATTTACTAAAAGTTCAGCAAAATGTACAATACCACCCTATATTATAATAAACTACATATGGTCACCTCACTCCGCTCCGCTTTGCTTCGGCTCCATGTTGTATTATAAAGTTATTTATAAATGTGGCAGTCAATACTTATTATTCGTAAGCAATATATTTGTTATCTTAACATAACATAACTTAATATTTAACCAAACGACGAGGACGGATGGACTAAGACAGACAGACAGACAGACAGACAGCTCAATTCGCTTACTTATTCGATGCGTTCGTGGTCGGGGTTCATATATTGTGACTATATCTGGAGCTCTAGGGCTCTTCGGGTGTGAACAGAGTATTATTTATTGCGTCGTTAAATGCACACGAAGCGCTACTGCCTGTTTCGCTCCATTTGGCGCGTTGCTAGGCAACGGCGAGGGCCCTTATTACGAGGTCACGAGCGCGACTCGCTCAGCTGAGGCAGTGTGCTGTCAGCGATTTTCTATAGCAAGGGTCCTTTCATGCCATTAGGCGGGACATCGCGAGGGTCCAGGTTGGCTTAGCCAGAAAACTAAGAAGGAATTAAAAGACGCTTAACGGAAACGGATAACGTTGGGAAGTCCGGTGGGCTACAGGCTACAGGGTTGTTTAGCCAAACGCAACATATTTTCCCGCAAGCACATCCATATGTTTTCACGAGCGTAAGAGTCTTTCAACTACAGGTATGAAACTGGATGTGGTATTGACTGTCCATAGTTTTATCCGTGGGAGAGTCTAAATCTGATTTATACGCATCGAATAAACGCATAATGAGAAACGTTTGTTCGGAGTCATGAGCTGAGTCGATTTCACTGACTTTGATTAAAGATCATATTTTTAAAAAGAAAAAAAGTTATTGTTGTTGCTCTGTCTCTTTATTGCTAAGCTAGAGAGAGAGATAGAGTTTACTAATACATGATATCCACATTTTGAATGCAATTCCGCAATGAAATAAGTTAGGATTTCAGAATTACGTGATAATCTTAATTAAATATTCAATAAACGTTAACCCAAAAATCAAATCTGTAGATGGCTTTATAGTGGAGTAAATTGATTCGAAAAAAAACTTCATATTTTTTTAATATCACCTGAAACGAATCTCACACGAAACCTGATTTCGTTTTCTTTGCTACGCAAAATGAAAGGATAAATTTGGAGGGTACGCGCGTGCCACGAAATTGTGATGTAATGACAGTGACAATCAAGCTGTGTCGGTGTAATTTGAGCGGTTCGTGGTACGACACACAGCGACTACTACGGTACTTTCACAAAAACACACACAGCCCGTAGGTACAGTACCTACATTTGGTGTGCATTAAACTCGCGAGCGAATTGTAGGTACAATCGAACCAACTGAATCATGACCCTTTTGCCTGATAATTCGTTTGAAACTTTCAAACTTGTAAGATCTATCAAAATGTCAGTGTCTAATCAAATGATAACAAGTTCGTTACCAAGGAAATAAACCTTCAAGCGAATTTCGACCTACTTGCATTTAAGGGGTTTAGCAAAATAAGCTTATGGTGGGTCATGATTCAGATGGTTCGATAGTACAAGTAAGCAAAATACGTCGAAAATTATTTAGGCATTTGAACAATTGCGAGTTCCGCGCTCTCGTCCCGTTTCATATAAGCCGAGCCAAGTTTCGGTGGCTCTGAGTGAGCGGGGACTCTCTTTCATTCATAGGTCGGGTGAGAGAGAGAAAAGTACCGCTCGTCTAGAGGCCAAAGAAAATTGGCGAGAACTGTACGGTTAGTGAGGGCGGGGTCGGGGAATTCGAAGTGCCTTGATTTTTGCGATGTTTTTTAGTTAGTAGGAACCTAACCAAAATTTTAGTTTCACTTCATCTTTCCATTGATTTATTTCTAAATAGGTACTTACTATGATGTTGCTATGATAACCTAACTAAGCTAAAAAACTAACGTACCTTAAAAAGTGTGACGGATAATTTGATTGAACTCGCGGGCCGCGGCACGCACGCACCACAGAGGTGTGAATTTGTCAAAAATAATGACACAACAACTTAAGTCTCAAATATTTTCTACAATATTAGGCAAATATTTGTTTTTTTTTATCAATATTTTTTTATTAATAAAAAATATTCAATGACAGGATGTACATTGTATACAGGGTGACATCTTATTAGCTGTCCATATTTAGGGGAATGATAGTACACATAATTACGAACAACTTTCCACAAGAAACATATGGTCGCAAACGAAAATATGGGTCTCCCATAGTGACTTGCAATCAGCTGATCGGGTCAATGTACTGAGGGACGATTATTATTTTTCGTTTGCGACCATATGTATCTTGTGGAAAGTTGTTCATATTGGTGGGCACTATCTTACCCCAAAACATGGTCGGCTAATTAAATTTCATCCGGTATTAATATACCCTTCTGGACACCTGGACCTGGTTATCGCGATTTCGAACCTCATGCCATTTTAATAAAGTTCAAAACCCATAATGGAAAAATGACACGTTCCGGCGTTACCAGGGTTCAAGGTGTTAAGACGCTGATTAAATAAATATGGGGTGCTGTTTTCATGTGTTTTTCAGGAAATACTGGGCAAATCGTAATTAATTTCTGGTATATGTAATTTGACTATATAATCTAGAGATTCTTAATTGGAAAACATGTTTGGATAAAATTTTCTCGATAGAAAATAAATACAAAGTCAACCCTTTTTTTATGGTTTTATCCTATTACACCGCAGTAGTAAGTGAATATGACTGTGTGATAATTGCAATGTATGAACAATTGTTATTTCTAACGATTTTCAATTTGAAAGTTAATTCCCTGAAATAGTTTATTTTTTATGATTTTTTTTTACGTTTTGGCGCTTACGTTGTTTCAGATTAGTTGCGAGTGCATTATTGGCATCCCGCTTTTTCTTATTCGCGATTAATTATTGCATCTCACTTCCACTCGACAGCGCATTTTTATTCCATCATCGCCTTAAATCGAATAGTTTAGTCTCTCAAGCAAGTGTCTACAAACGAGGAAGCAAAAGTATCATTTTCTCTGCCAATGAGGAAGCAATAGACTTGATCGTTAAAAAAAAGTGAATTAGTGAAGCCTACCTAGTTGAATGGTACATATAAACTGGCACTATCATAGCCAATTTACTGTAACCTCAGGTCAACAAGCGATGTCGCGTCAGTCCATTAAGTCTCTCCTTGAACTTGGCATTATACAGCGATGCAGGAAGGTCAACCTTATGGTCTCACACCACATTAATTATTCAACAGGCAACAGCTAGTTCTATTTCAGTTTTCACAAGACCTCGTCGAGCGGCATCGTTGTAAAATATTGGTAAATGTTTGTCGTATTCGGTGGTGAATGTAAATATATAACAGCTTACCAGCTAATAACCACGTAGAAGTTGGGTAATGATTGTATGTTAACATGTTTACGTACCTTTGCCCTAAGTTTGACGACCCGAATAGCCGCGTCGGCAGTGATCCTGCTTACGAATCCAAGGGTCCCGAGTTCGAGTCCCGGTAGGGCAAATATTTGTTTGATGAGAACGGATGTTTGTACCCTAGTCATGGGTGTTTGTCTTTAATAAGTATAATATTTATCTATATAAGTATATGTATCGTTGTCTAGTACCCAAGATAAAGGGAATACTAGTTTGGGGCTAGATAAATGTGTGTAAGTAGTGTCCAAGGTATTATTATATTATTATTATTAACTTTAAAAGTGTCAGTGGCAGCATGATACTCGTATTCCATCATCATCATCTTCATCATCAGTGGGTCGATGTGGGCTGAGCGAGCATCATCTCCATGCTCAGTCCACATCGACCCGCTGATGGGCAAAGGCCTCTTCACTAGGCGCCAATCATCACGGTAAATACGGTCAATCCTCTCATTCAAGCGTTCATGTAAATTGCAGCTGCTTAGATTTAAAATCCCGATGAAATAAGCAAGAGCTACAAATAACCCGCAAATACGAAAACTTTTCAGGCAACGCTAAAGGCGCTATATGAAATTATACTTCACAGAGAGGTTTTTTTACAATACCTTTTTTACAATCCCTACGTGGAATCGGTGTAATTTACGACGGTAAAATGTTTCTGGACCTCGAGAATGAATTTGCGAAGGATTATTTAAACGTATGACCGTGAATCCAGTTTATGATTGACGAAAATACCGAGTTTCCTGACAAAATTACTGAAACGCACGAAATGCAGAGCGCGACTAGAAATACTGAAAGTCCGCAGCATGTACAATTTAAAATTATTTTTATCAAATATCCTTAGTAAAACATTTACTGAAATTCATTTATTTATATGGTAAATGGCATGCCGAAATGTTTTTTAGAATATACTAAAATTAAGTTATGATCTTAATCTAAAATATTTTTGCTCAATTCAATATTGTGGTAAGTACTACTATCCATCCATCAATCTTGTTTTGTCTGTGCAAAACAAGATCGATAGATAGTGGGAGATAGGCTGTTTGGGTAATGCGTATGTGTTGTGTTTGTGTTTGTGAGCGCGAATTTAAATGCATAAAAAGATTTAGATACTGGACGGATACGTTATGTCTGAAGGAGGCAACTTGAAAACTTGCATTTTGTTGTTCTTACATGTTCTACATAACACGAGGCTTGCTTCGCTCATCCCTTCATCCTTTATCTACCCTATTTGATCCACTACTTCGCCTTTCTTCTGTCTTTATCTAGCCAATAAGCGTTGGCTAAACCATTCAGTATTTTTTGTCGCGCATATCAGTAATTTTGTCGCGCGAATCAGTTAGTTATCAGTAATTTTGACGCTCCATTTACGTAATTCCTCTGCCGTGGTCATTCGCTGCTCCGTTTCAGCCTGGGCGATAATAATTCTTTCGTAGTTCTGTCCGGCGTTCTTCCTCTAAAGGTCGCATTTCTCCTTCAGGTTCACTTTGTATTCTCGTGTTTTTTGTGAGCCATAATTATATGGTCCTTTCAGTTTTTGGAAACAAATCTAAATGGCGGAGATATGGGATTGAAAATGTAAAAAAAAAAACAGTCACAACGCTTTTTTTATCTACCCTTCTGTCTGAACAATTTTTTCATCCGATTAATTTCAAGGGGTCTTCACGAGGTCTATTGCTCACAGAGCCACAGTTTACCTGTAAGATAGACCTGTCGACTGCTTGTAATAAATACCTATAGAATCTTCGGAGTTTCACGATAGTATGAGGTGAAAATTATTGTCATGATTACCTAGCAAATATTTTTTTACTTAAAATTACAATGCAATACAAAAACCAAATAGAATACAACAGAGCATCGAGATTTATACTTCGCACTTTATATCAATATTTTCATTATAAGAATTATTTAAATAGTAGGTAAAATTTATATGATGTCACTGAAGGACCTAGGTGCTTACACTAAGTTGTTACTCTATGATTGTGGTCCTGAATATATCCCATCGTGCATTCGGCAGAGTTAAGGTTAAGCTCTCGGGTGAGACCTTTGAGGTTTGGTGTCTCTATAAAGTAGGTCGCAAAGCTTAGAAAACAAAACACAAAATCGTAGTCCTCTCGAAACAATTTCATGTGAAATACCTACTTTTATCTGAGAGTTGAAGAAATACTGATGATATTCGATACCTGTCTGCTTCTCCTTGGGTCCTATAATTCCTTGGGAGCATAGGGCCTCAATAACAGCTTTTTTTTCTTGCCAGCTGACTCCGACTTGGCTTCGTCGGCAAATATCCTCTTCCGCGAACATTTTAGTCACCCTCTCTTACGTTTACGTTCAGGGTTGAAAACAAGAGTTTGTCGGATCAGACCGGTCCCTGTCGCAGTGTATGCCCAATCCATTGTCATTACCGTTCTAAGATCTCGACTTGCATTGTTTGTTGGCCTGTCATCTATCAAAGATCCTTATACCATGTACTTCTTCGTTAATCAGAAAACGTTTTTAGTTAGTGCCTTACCATTTAATAACTGCATATGTGCACCCAACAGTTAGTCCCAGATTAAAAGCGCCCATCCACAGCGAAAACATGGTTGCAACAGCTTCCGCGAAAAACGGCACGAATCAGAACGCAGATAGAACTGGACTGCACTAGGGAAACGATCCGTGCATTCCGGTCACACGGAACACTGGCACAATACACTGAGTCACAGTTTAGACGAAACAAAAGCATTCAAAAAATAATAAAATGTTCCAATTGACAAGCAAATGCGCGGGAAAATGTTTTCCAGCCAGTAAACTTTCGTTTTAAAACTATTTTTCGAATCGACGTACAGTGTAGAGTTCAAACGACTATGGAGTCGGTTGTCGTTCGCTAACAATATAAAGTGGCGGTTTCCCCCCACTCCCGAGCTAACTGTAAATACAGTTTTGTTTTTCTTACTACGAGTAGAACAATCTTTTGTGATGGAATTGCGTCAGATATTGCGACAGGAACATTTGTGCAGTTCTGTTTTGGATTTAAAAACAGCACTACACAAACGTTCTTTCATTACGTACAACGTCTTTGAACGACATTATTAACTTGGCGAGGTAAATAATAATGCGACCCTTTTTTCGGATTACGTTCTGATCCGTTGCAAGTATCATTTCGCGGATTTACTAATAATAGTTTAAATTAGATGATCTAAGTTATTGGCTCTTTTGACTACTTTATATGAATGAGCTGATTAGCCGAAATTAGAGAGCTGTTCTTCTAGTCGTCATCCGAGGTAGCGAATACTAAATAGTTCGCAAATGTACAATGACCTTGGTATATTTTTTTCCATATATAGATAACACGGTTTATCTAAAATATAATTTTATTATTCAATGGCTTCAAAAATAAAACAAAGTGTGACGTCTTTGGGGGCAGGACCTACACGGTTAGGTAACTATAATCGAGACAAGTAGGTAGGACGATTTGACTTTTTCTAAACATTAAAAGCGGTTTGAAGCGGCTTTCATTGTTATAAATTACTAAATCTAAGGAGTACGAATTCGTAGCAAATTGAAAAATGTCCGTAATATGACAAATTGCGTTTTCCTCTATCTGATTTGACAAAGGGTTTCCAGGTACAAGAGTGAAATACCTACATACGTACATAATATACCCACCCAGAACATGTTTTATTAACACAAGTATGCACGGTAAAGAAATAAAAACAACCATTTCCCTGTTGTATTTCTGTATCTGTAGTATATTATTATCTAAAGTGTATAATTAAATTACTTAGCAATGGTAATGTAAGTATAAGTATCGATTTCCTTGTCATCATCAGAACTCCGACTTCAGGGTGTAAATAAAGGTGTATTGAGGGGATTATTTGGCCATTAGTCTGAATTTTTTGTCTATCAATACGATTTCAACAGAATATCTTTGAGTTATTCGTCTAAGGTATATTTATTATCTCTTCATGCGTTTTTTGACAAGCAGCCAACAGGGTTGTTGATTGGAAAATAAATCTATCTATACCTAAATACATATAAATGAATCGCTAAATGTGTTGGGAAGCGCAAAACTCGAAAACGAAATTTTTAGGGTTCCGTACCCAAAGGGTAAAAACGGGACCACATTACTAAGACTCCGCTGTCCGTCTGTCTGTCTGTCTGTCCGTCTGTGTATCTCATGAACCGTGATAGTTATATAGTTGAAATTTTCACAGATGATGTATTTCTGTTGCCGCCATAACAACAAATACAAAAAAGCGGAAAAAATATATATTTAAGAGGGCTCCCATACAACAATTCTTTCAATACCACATAACTTATTGCTGCACCTGGTTACGTACATGGAGTGTGAAAGTAGCCTATGTAAAGTCCAAGCTATTCACTCCACACCATCCCTACCATTATACGGTGGTACGGAACCCTTCGTGGGCAAGTTAGACTCGCACTTGACCGGTTTTTTAAACAGTTCGTTGCAGTATTAGGAAGGTTCTAAGGGAGAGAACATTTCGAAAAACGCATAGGGAACAGCAGAAAATCAAAACATCTTTAGTTCAGTGTAGGAAGCAGGAATAATCGAAAAAGCATGCGAATCGAACAGTCAGTGACTCTTATGTAGAATGAAATAAGGTTAATTTTATCTGATCTCGAACACTTTTTTATTCTGGTAATTATTCCTGCTTGAGCCTCTGTTCATTCTTCTGTCAACATATGGCATTGGTAGTCCAATAGCTTTTGAACGAACGACATCCATTGTCGGTCAGCTAGTGACAGATTATATCGATTTTTTCACATTGACCACACGTTTCTGTTACACCGTTACACCTTTCTACCTCTACTCAGATACTACACAGGTATTTTCAGTCCTCCTGTACGGTGCTGAAGCATGGACACTAATAGGAGTGTAAAAACTATGTAGGTGTACCGAAGAATGCTGAAAATACCATAGACGGATAGAATTACAAATGTGGCTGTTGTAGAAAAAATGCTCAAAGGAGTAGAGCTGATATGGGTAATTAAGATCAGGAAGCCGTATTTCGGAAATATTACGCGCAACGACAATTACAATCTGCTCCAACTAATAATACAAGGCAAGATCCAGGGACGCAAAAGACAGACTTATGTACATTCACATAAGGTTCGTTTTCTCTGAACTCGTACACTTTTTCACTCTGGTAATAGTTCCTGCTTGCGCCACTGGTCGCCCACGTACGTGGTACCTCCTAGCCCCCACCACTTCCGAGAATGGTTCGGGATAAGTACCACTTGCCTATGCCGGGCGGCCGTATCCCGTGGGCTGGTCGCCAACCTGCGATAGGAGATGGTACCCGAGGAAGAAGAAGATTAAGAAGTCTGTAATACACGTATCACTGCTGCCGATATCTTGCGCTAAGAATACAAGTCTGTTACCAAGAAACCAGAGTTTATGGTCAAGCTCACTAAAATGTCTTTTCTTGCGGCGGCTGTAGGCGCCTGTGTAGCGGGTTGCTCCCCTCCCTCAAATATGACGAGGGTGGTGATTGCTGGTGCACAAGTCATACTCGTGAACGGGTGCTGGTTGGGGGGACTGGTCCAGTATGGTTTCTTATAAGTTATGTTCATTACAGCTTGTTTTTCTTTTTTATTTAGTTATTGGCTGGTCAACGCCAACCAGGGCCTGGATCCCAACAACAAAATGGCGGCTCAATGACAATGACGTGACAACCACGGCCCACTTTGTTTAAGGAATATTTGGCGTTGGGAGTACATTATTATTCTTTTAGGTACAAATAAGTGTAATAACTTTCGAATGAGTTGGTAATTCAGCAAGTTATAAGGATTACAGAAATATGAGATATGGATACTTAGCGTGGAGTTCTACTGTCATATTATATCGCTGTCCTTGAGTAAAAATTTGCTAGCTCAATATATCGGCAAAATTACCTGCTAGTGCACTAAGACTTCTCGTAGTAATACTACACTAGTACTACTTCTACTACTACTACGAGCGATTTGAATATTCTCTGACGTACAATTTCAAAGCCTTATTGCACTCTCTAGCGCTATAATGGAAGTTGATGAGAAACATTATTAAATTATAAAGGCTTCAAAGACTTCTTCGTATTCGGTGTTGCGGAGAAATATAGTACCAATTAAATCAATTATTCCATGCAGATTTAGGAATTTTTCCTTAATTTCCAAGACTTCCAAAAATCGATTTTTAGGCATATTTATAGGCTCAAGTTCTGAGAAAAAATCATACGAGTCGATATTGTTATTTAGTAACGGCATTTCCGTTTCAGCGGATCAGTCGCTTTGACGCGTACCCAACAACAACAAAATGGCTATGACAACTGGATCAAACCGAAATGTCACAGTTAACAAATCAAATGATTTTTAATCAATCTTAGTCAGTGGCCAAATAACACTAACACGAGATGGCTAAGGTGCAAATTACAGATTCCACAACAAATTTAAGATATAATCATGTTACCATTTTATGAAAATTATCATTCATTCGTTCTAAAAATATACCAATTTATCGATATAACTACAAATGAAATGAATCGTCTATTGTCATATCCGGTGATTGGGTAGAAACAGTCACAAATATGTAGTTACAACTCACAATAGAGCATAACCTTAGAAATAGCAATAAGTTACAATTAATAACGCCACGGAGGAAATACGGAAAATCTAGTATCTTGTTTAGGAGCACAAATGTTTAACAAACTACCGCTAAATATTACCGAAGCAAAATCACTTCTTAGTTTTAAATCACAATTAAAAAAGCATATTTTGTCCAGTATAGTCGATTTTATTTAAGTCACGGTGTCACAACTAAAACATTTAATTACTCGCATAAGATTAGTGTGCTAACAAATATGTTACTAACATTTATTTAATGTTAAGTTTAATGTTTCTCTGTAAGTGGACTAAATTGCTGTTCTTTTGAAAAATTAATTCTAAAACCTACATAGAGCAGTGATCACCCCCCTCGGGTTTCAACAGGCGTCGCACCTCGTCATAATCAATAAATAATCTATCTATCATAATAGCAAATAACTATCTCATCGAGATGTTGACACTATATATTTTTTTAGTTTATGTAAATAACATTAATTATGACGTTACTTGGCGAAAAACACATACGCATTCATCAATTCCATGTGTTGATAATATCAACAAAGTCTTGAGTAGGGAAATAAAATGTTGTTTTTTAAAAGTTTCAATATTGTTTATTGTTTATACTTTATTGCACAAAAACAGAAGATACAGATACAAAAAAATGGAAACTAGGTGTACAAAGGCGAGCTTATCTCTAAAAAGAGATTTCTTCCAGCAAACCTAATATGGACAGAATACATGAAATAACAGGTAGACCTATGTGCACAACGTTAAAAATATTAAAATAATAAACTAATTACTAATATGTACATAAATACATAATATCAATACAAATAGACAAAATACAAATACATAAATCTAGTATGGAAGAGAAAGATAGTGTTCTTTTAAGCGAGTTTTAAAAATAGAAAGTGACGAACGGATATTTTAATAAAGAACCATTAAATAACTGACGCGTCTTCGGCACAGCTTTGGGGACCATCTCATTATACCAAATGTAACAAACAACAATGTGCAATGTGTACTCAACTATTCTACTTGTTAGTCATTTATACCAGTGAGAGAAAACCAAGAACGAAGTTCGAAGAACTATTCAAGGGCTTCCAGCTGATTATAGATAATGTTTAACCAGCTGGGGTATAAACGGGGTACAATTACAGGCGTTTGACTCCCCGAAGGCCTACGTGACAGCAAGCACATGCACACGGGTAAGTAGAGACAGCAAAAAGTACGATTAGCTAAGTCGGAGGTGGGTTTTAAAAGTATTCAACATGATGTATTATTAGTGGTAATGGTGACTATCAAAGGCGACGCATTACGCCGAAACAGTGTTTTGTGATCTCAAGTTACGCAAAATAGGAGTATTAAAATAAAACAGACGACCTCTGTGGCGCAGCGGTTGTGGTTCTGCCTACCATGCGAGAGGACCCGGGTTTGATTCCCGGCCGGGGATAGAAAGAAAAAAATCCCCAGGTCTTGGATGTTTATATGTGTGTGACGTCGCTGTTTCTGGTTCCTACTACACAGGGTATCCTAGTGTGGGGCTAGAAGCAACGTATGTGGCTGTTAGTAAATGTAAATGTGTAAAGTCACTTTTCTTTATGCTAGCTTGTTGATCATGAGTGTCAGCTTGCATTTGCTAACGAATATACGTAATTTGATTTTACCTGCTCGATAGAAAAGTCTTCCGAAGTAATGACAAAATCAGTTTCTCACAATAAATATTTGTACAATTTCGCATCGAATTTGATTTTTTGCGGGTACTTATTACAAATACCAAATACCGTATTGGTAAACAATATATTTGATGCCAAATTTAAGCAGATACCTATCTAGTCCAATGCTATCCGTACAATGATACCAATATCTATATGCATTTAAAAGGATGACGCAACTTGCCATCTTTCTGTTGAAAGTGTGCATGGCGCGGCATACCAACAGCGACATAGCAACAACTGACTCACGGACCACGTGCGTATGAGACCCGACCCGCACCAAGGTGAGTTGAAGCGACAAGGTTGCATGTCGCAGCTCCGTGCCGCAACACTCTGTGAACTTCCACCGTGCCTGACTTACTCATTTGAAACGACCGAAAATTGTGGAAAATCACAGTTTTTCCATGGACGTTTTCTGTATCGAAATTTTTTTAGTTTTTGACGCAAACTAAGTCGGTTTTGCTATGGATTTGAGTTAGCGAAAAAGAGGGTTGTAAAATTATTGCTAGAATGATAGCTCAGGTTGTCCTTTTATGCTACTTCACACTATTCTACTTCCATACAAAATATAGACCGCCTTACCATAAAAAAATAAACTACTGTTCAACACTTGTTTAAAAACAAAAACGTATGGGATTTGACGTTTGTTTTGAGGTTAAACGCTGTTTAATATTTTTTGTGGTAACACGGCTAGTGTCAAAGTTATTACTATGGTAAACGTTTCAAAATGGCAAAATCGCAGAATTTTGAGGGGTTAAAAGTGTTGAATTGTCTTTGCCTTTGTAGTAGTGGGCCTAAGATAATGTATTATTTAATCGAGCATCTAACGTCGTGTTATGCTTAGAAAGTCAAGCCCTTTGGCCCTTGGACAGAGCCCATTTGAATGTAGCACTACGTAGGTCGAATGATCGTGATTCGTGTCGTGTCAGGTACTGTGATGATGGTACGTAGGTCGAATGATCGTGATTCGTGTCGTGTCAGGTACTGTGATGATGGAAGGAAACTGGTCAAGTTCGAAACGTGCGGGCACGTCAAAGGTTTCCTGCCTTATCATAGTTGAGATCTTTGCTTTGAGATCCTATCGATAGAGATCCTATTGTTCCAGATGCTGATAGCTCGCAGTCTGAGCCATTGTTCATATGCGGCTGTTTTGGTGTCAATGGTATCTCCGGGGCCTATCCGAAGACAGAAATTGCAATCGATCTCGTAAGAAACCGTTACGAGTAATAAATGGAACCTAGTATTTAATAGCATATCTAAAATACTGATTTGCAAAGCAAAAAAGGATCAGCAAAAACACTTTTTGTTTTAAATATTTTATGTGTACTCAAGTTTATCTTTTAAGTATTTTTAGTTACTCTTGCATGTTCAGCCTAACACGAAGGATAAAGGGGGCTCCGCCTCGCTCACCCCCTTTACCCTTCACCTAAGCTACCGCAGCATTTTGCCCTGATATTTGCTGTGCAAATCAGTATTTTTGATGTGCAGTTTAATATTTCCCGTAATAAATTATAGTTGAAGAGGCAAACGAGGATGTGGGATAGAATATTCAAGGATAAAATATTAAAACTCTAGCAAGCTGCGAGACTAGCTCAGTATTTCAATACCAGACTATCATGAGTTTGGGATTTCTTGCAGTATTTTTCAAAAGAGTCACAATGAAAAAGAGATCCTATTATGTGCTGTTATTGCTTAACCAAAGATTTTCCTTGGAAATAATAGAAGCGCCTCGCCAGCTAATTACTATTTTGCAAAGGGAAATACTAAACTGCACATCAATAATCCTGATTTTCACAGCAAATATCAGGGCAAAATACAGCGGTAGCTTAAGGTGAAGGGTAAAGGGGGTGAGCGAAGCGAAGCCCCCTTTTTCCTTCGCATTAGGTTGAACATGTAAGAACAACAAAAATATTTAAAACATAAAAAGTGTTTTTGCTGATCCATTTTTGCTGTGAAAATCAGTTTTTTTGTTGTGCGATTAAATAAATGCCTTTTGCAAATTACAACAAATAATGTTTCAGAAATCAAAGCACCCATTAGAGGTAACATGGTTTCTCCAGCAAATCGTACAGAGCAAGATGATTGAGTGTGATTCGACTTTGATAACACGTTGAGACCCACGACTGCGGAAACAGGCAGTTCCGTAATGAGCACGTGTTAGAGAACCTTCGACTGTGCACGTGCAAGTACATTGACCGGCATGTGGACTGCAAACAGGCCGCATGGGGTAACGTGGGGTGAGAGAGCGAGAGGTCACAGCCCGCTCAGAGCCAAAGAAACTTGGCGCAAACTGTACATGACATTTTGATGTTGCCATACTATTACCGTGTTACCACAAAAAATATTAAACCGCGTTTAACCTAAAAAAACTTCAAATCCCATACACTTTTGTTTTTAAACAAGCGTTGAACAGTAGTTTACTTGTTTGTGGTAAGGACCTTAATGTTTTTAGTTTTACTATATATATAGGTAATTAGAATTAGGTACCGCTAAGCGGGGGCTAATTGTAATTGAGGGGCTAATTGTAATTGAGGGGCTAATTGTAATTGAGGGGCTAATTGTAATTGAGGGGCTAATTGTAATTGAGGGGCTAATCGGAACTAATACACGATGCAGAGATTTGGCTGCATTTTCTATTAATTCCAATTAGCCCCTCAATTCCAATTAGCCCCCTTTTACGGGTTGACTAATTCCTGTACAAAAAAAATCTTGTGAAAGTCTTAAAGTTAGTCGTTAGTCGTAGTATAGCTTGGAAAATCTTATCCAGATTTATTTGTAGTTCCTTTTTAGGGTTCCGTACCCGAAGGGTGCCAAACGGGACCCTATTACTAAGCCTCCGCTGCCCGTCTGTCTGTCCGTCCGTCCGTCACCGGGCTCTATCGGATCAACCGAAATAGGTAGAGAGCTGAAATTTTCACAGAATGTGCATTTGTGTTGCCGCAACAGCAACAAATAATGAAACATAGCGATTTTCGAGAATTAAAAGAAGTACCCAACCAAGACATTATTGGTATGGCCACTTTCTTAGCCATTTTGTTTTATTTGTTTATCGGTGAAAAATAGAATCTCCCAATCTTATCGGAAAAGATTTTTAATTGCAGGTATTGAGTTTTGTGCTTAGTTATTTGTCATTGATTGATTAATAATTGCTCATTCAAATAATCCTAAATCATATTAAGTTTTTTATCATATTTGATTTTATTTTGTAAATAAGTTCATTAACTCAATTTTTATCCACTTCCGGTTTCAATGAGCAAAGAGTTTCGTTAACCTGAGATCATAGTTTAATACTTACATACTAAATACACAAAACTATTTTTCAATGTTTCGATGTACGGCCTTGAATGTAGTCCTACCCAGTACTTAATCTTTTATTATTAAATATTAAATAGGTATATGTATGTACTCGTACAAAACACTGTCGTTTTACGTTTTTCCGTATACAATGGTATGGAACGTTTCGCACTTGACCGGTTTTATTTAGATCACCGATCAATCTATACAAGGTGTAGCAGAAAGGTATAGTCATATGTTAGGGGGTTGTTAGGGACATCATTCTGAGAAACTTTCACTATGAAACCGATTTGATCTGAGCAACTTTGCGATCTGGGCAGTAAAAGTTGTATGAAACAGGAAATGGAGGCGAGACGAAGAGGGAGAGGGAGAGGGAGTAAAGGGTGGGGGGGGGGGGGAGAGCTTAATGTTTGTATGGACGGGCCATTTTTACACGAGTTTGGGCGAGCGAAGCCGCGGGCATCGGCTAGTAGTAAATGAACAAAGAAAAGAATTCTTTAAAAAACTCAGAACCCAATAACTATAACCTTCCCTAGTCATTGCAGGTGACCCAAAACAGAGCGAGAAGGTCAATATGATAACCAGACTGTGATGCAGTTATATCCGCGTCAACGAAAGGGTTTACCTTCTTAGGACGGGGGCTACATACAATCATACAGCAATGCTATACCTTACCTTGATCACCAGGGTGTCGGAAGCATTAACAATGATTTGTGCTTTGTTAAGGCGATACCTCGACCGTGCAAAGGTCCCCGTTACTCCAGGCGGAAAGACCCGCAGTGTGAGAGGGACGGAATCAGGAAAAAATTAAAAAACGTAGCGCTAAACCACAGAATAATTGTTTAAGTATAAACTACGCTATTTTGTTCAAAAGTGTTTTAAGGAGATTTTGCGGATATCTACATTTTGAACGCAGTTCCACAATGAAATTAGTTAGGATTTCAGAATTACAGGAAAAAATAAAACTATTTAGAGGTGTTTTCGTAATTAAATTCTATCGAGAAAATTTCATCCAATCGCGTTTTTGTTTAAGTGGAAATCTTAATCAAATATTCAATAAACGTTAACCCAAAAACCAAATCTGTAGATGACTTCATGGTGGACTAAATGGATTCTAAAAAAAACCCATTTTTTCTTCGTAGCACCTTAAGGAAGTCCGGGGCGAGGAGGAAACGAAGTCTTTCCGATTTCGTGACATGATTTGTGCTAATTAGAGAGCATGACTAGCGTTATTTATGGCCATAGAGGCTGGCTCAAGGAGGCCCATACTCGAAAGTAAAGCGGGAAATGTGTTAGCAGCATAAACAGGCATTGACAGGGAGGTGTGTCAAGTTACAAATACCGTACAATAAGATGAGAATGTGCCATGGGGGTTTTAATGTAATAACACCGTAATATGATTTATACCAGAGGCTATAATTATTTCATGGTGTTCCAAATAGTAATCTTATATGTTACTTTTACAAAACAGTTAGTGGTATCAATAGCATGTCTGATATTTACGCCAGAACCGCCATTGCAAATTAAGCAATGATCAGGGTCGTCCGCGACGCCATCTATGCCTCTTTGAAAGTATTATTCACATCTTGGGAGTCTCATTTCTCGACAGAACGCTAACGGTTGAAGTTGCTTTATGTACGTTCTCTATAGTTCAACGTTTACACAGTAGAGGGCGCCTTACCATATATATATATATATATATATTTAATTCGCTTACATAGATAGGATTATGCACCTGCTCTGTTACGACCTTACTAATAAAAGAAGTTATTAACCGTGTAACTTATACAGTGTTTTGTCTTGCTTTGACATTTGACATTTACTCGACGTATGAAAAGGACAAAACACTGTATAAGTTAAACAGTAATTAACTATTTTTATTAGTAAGGCCGTTAATGTTTTGATCAAGGGTTCAATCCAACATCTTATACACTAGTTAGCCCAATACGATCTAATCGCGATCACTCTATATGAGAAGAAGAGTACACTGACCAGAAGAAAACCCCCACTTACCCAGAATGGCTCTCAAGTGCCCCTCCAAGGTCTGCAGCACGGTCATCTTGACCTCCCCCACTGACTTGCCGAGGAACTGCTCGCAGGCCGTCGTCAGTAGCTCGTCTTCGTTCATGATCTTGCACTGGGCGACGCCGGTCACAGTAAGCGGAACGCCCTGCGCCGTCTCTACGTACTCGCACATCGGGTTCAGGGTCATGACCTGGAGGATATACCAGCTATCAAAAGAACAGCCCAAGTGTGACTCAAAGTTGTGTATCGCTTCTCAATGTCACTGGATCGGGAAACAACAGTGCCAGTATGAAATTTGAGCGGCATTTTATTTCGGCAGAAATCTGCCTTTCTGACGATAATGAGTCGGATCTCAGCAGAGATTTCAGTCATCGGCTACGGAAGTAAAGATTCATGGTGAAACTAGAGAATCATTCACTGATTACTTCAGCAGAGTAGCTTTTTCAACACTTTCATACCCGACGTTGTTTAGAATAATTTGCCACTGTGGTAAGTGAATTATTCACATCTTCATTAATTTGGAAACTTTGGAGGATGTCAACTCAAAACCACATGCAGTTCACTATCCGTAGAGCAATTAGGTATTAATTGATCGTAAGAATTTGCCACGATAATTTTCCTAGGCGCATTCATATAAATTAATTAGACTTGGTGACCCAGGTAGACAGGATCTTATAGTATTGGAAATATAGATTAAATCATTTAAGGAAAAGTAGCCTGGCTTTGCAGGCTGCCAATTCACAAGTGAAGGAGGATCGTGATAGCAGAAGCCCGGGTAACGGCCAACACATGACTGGAGCTTATCACGATGGCCATGAGGTTGGAATAGCAAAGGCGTATGTCGGTGACCTGGTGGTCAAAGTTATGAAGCCTTAGCATGTCAATATGTCAATTGTATAATTGTTGTCAGAAATGTTACCTCGAGGGAGATACGCTGCACATCGGTGACCAGCCAATAGGCGAATGCCCATCCGCCGACGATAGTGCGTTTCTTCGTTGAACCGAAGCAGCCACCTGTAACAATCAATTTGTTAGATGCGGTTGTCATGATAAATTCACTTGACTTCATCTCACGAGAAGTTTTCGTCTTCCGTATACTAGTGACAATTTCTTTTCAAATTTGAAACTATGTAGAGCAGGGTCTTAAAATGGTCCAAATAATTTTAGCATATTACATATTTTTCCCAATCACGTGACTGTATAGTGCAACTTTAGATAGAGAATCATGAATTCAAAAACGAGAGCCAAAGTTTATTTATGACGTCAACTAAGGGCGCTCACCTGTCCAGGAGAGAGTTAACTATCAGCCACAACACAACCTAACAAATTTATACCAATAGGAACCTTAACCTCAAAAGCTCGTAGGATTCATCGTTGAGTTGGACCTTCGTCGGATAGTATCAGAACTTGTTTTTAACTCTTAATCTGGTTTTGAGTTGAGACGTCGATCCTGTGTTCTACTGCTAGTATATAGGAAGTGTTGTGGAGCGGGAATAGAAATCGGTTAGTTGTTGAAATTAATCAGATTGGCTGCTGTCGGTTTCTCTAGAAACATTCCTTTGGAATGCGTAAATGTTGAGGAAATTGTATCGAGAAATGTTCCTGGTATAGGTTGTCAAGCGACTTCCACTCTGCAACTTATTAATGGTTATATACAGTAACAGTTACGAAAAGTGCCCCTCCCTAACTTATTATTTGTACACCTTTAGGGTGGCATACTGATGTCAATTATGTATCGTTGCGCATCTTGAATCCACGGTGATAAAGCTGCTACTCTATAGTATAAAGCATAGAATAACTATTTATTCTATGCTTGTTCACAACATTCTCTCCTAACCGCTAAGAAGATGATCTTGAACCATTACATGTAAAGGTTCAGAGATCAGTGAAAATCTGATACGAATATCTATGTTTATTTATGTTTCCTGTGCTGGTCCAAATGCATCAACTACCTAAATAGACATAATTATGGTTCTTCAAGAGACGGTTACAAACTTTCTTGAAATCATTCAATATTATACGCATGGCTGTATTTCTTATAAGGGTTAGGCAGCGTTGCCAGAGCACTCAATGATACCACAGCTAATTTTAATAAAATAAGCGGTCATTGTCAATTTTCTGTATTATTTAGAAGTGACCAGTACCAAATATATTTGATATGAGTGAATGCGTGTTTCAGTATACGCTTTGATTTTCTATATGTTAACGACATGCTAATTTCAACATGGGTGTCTAGGGCCCTTGGTCCATCGTTCCGCAAAACAGACAAAACAAAATATGGTAAATTAAATAAGGCCCTCGAAGACTTGTTTACTGACAGGTCAACTATTCAAAATATCTACAGACGAGTCGAGAAAGGGTAACATACATAAAAAATGATTGTAAACAGACGGATACGAACACACACTTCGACGCACGCCCTTAGAAAGTACTCGTTTCAAACCATACAAAAGGGTTCCAGCAATTTGTTGCGATTACTCTGTTGTCGACCGCGACACTTTCACGACTTTCACTCTCTTTGAAATAAACAACATTTGATAATGGACAGAGATAGATATGGGCCCATAGTGCAAAGGCGGGCTAAGAAACCAAGGCAGTTTTTTTTTATTTTTGATTTTAGAAATATACTTCCTGGCGCAAGCGTATTTACAATCAAAATACGCATCGTGCGAGCGGCTATACTGACCGATCGTCTTCTTTTTATCTTGTGCAAAAGAACTGTCTGTTTATCCAGATTTTCGGCTGTTCTCCTCTACAAGTCGTTTTTTTTGTCGGTGCAGTTTTACGATATTTTTCAAAATGGCGGTGATATGGGGTTACAAAGTTATTGGTGCGGCTACTTTCCTACTCCATGTACGTAAACAAGTGCATTCATAAGTTTGTATGTGGTATTGAAGGATAATATGGTCGATATTTGTTCATCTGATAAACTTCAAGGGTTCTTAGATGTGAGGGGGTAGAAAATAATGGATAAAAACGATTTCATGTATCGCTCGCGTGGTCTATAGCTCACAGCCATCAGACGTATACGTGTGTATACGTACGTATTACGAAAGGGCCTTGCAGTGTACAATGTATGTATATCCCAAAATGTGCTGATCCTTGTGAAAGAAGATAACTAAAGGATAATTCTTTATCTGCTGAGCTAGACTCTCACTTGCTTGATTTGGCAAAATACGGACCAAGCTAAGAGAGGAAAAGTCTTAGAAGAAATGCTCAAGACTACTAGTCTTGAGCATTTCTTCGATATATCACGAGTATAATGAAACATATGCACAAGTGTTTTATTGCAGTACCATTTCCGCAGAACTTTCATGCTTGCATTTCACCATCACATCTCAGAAGCGTGAGTCAAATCGACCTTGGATGCCGTTTAATCCCCCACATTATTCACTATTACACTGTTAATGATACCGCACGATTCCGAATAGTAATCGGGCACTCTCCCACCATTTCTCCAGCGAACAACTCTAGAACAGTTCGTATGAATTTTCGCAGGAGTTTCGTTCCAACCACGTCCGAAGAGACCCGTTAGCTTCGAGCAGACATTCACACACAACACGAACAAACACACAAACAAACAAACACGTATTGTGAGCTCTCCTGAGATTTAAATTGAAAATTAATAAAAGGCTACAGATAGTTGAATGTAGAGCCATTGCGGAAGCCAATACAAACTATTGCGATATATTATAGCAAAAAAAGCCGGCGAAAGTGAAGGAATTTCCGTTAAGTGATTCATGTCGTGTTTTTTTTCCGGTGCTCAGTGGGTCGGGGAAGGTTTCAGATGTCTAAGAATAACAAGTTAAGTGCTAACTTGGAAGAGGATAGAACCGAAGACACAGAAGGCAGCTTGTGAAAGTGTACCGAATCTGAGGTGAGTTTTTCGATCTTTCATTGATATCAATATTCAAGACTGCTGCAGCTGGTGCAGAAATCTTGGATGCCGATCTTGGTTGCTGGTTTATGGAACAGTTCTGGCATTCCATTCCATTGCAGCTATTTAAAAAATATTTTGTAAATTGTGCAGTACCGTCTGTGCCTACTGCAGTAACCATAAACTACCACAAATCATATTAGTTTCCTGCCTTATAGTGCTCTTCTTATAATGGTTCGATCTCTGTTCATTACTAATGCATATTTTTTTAGTATTTTAGGATGAAATTAATATCTTGTATCGTTGATTATTTGCTTGGTCAATCATCTTCTTTTTATAATGCCGCTATTTGAGGTCATGGATAGGTTAATTCATCTTATGAAATCGCGACGAGCCTTGTAAGATGCTTCGTCATTTAAGCTTGAAAGATAATTAAAGTTAATTGAATTGCAGGAACATGAAATATTGTAGATATGTAGAAAGAAACATAGTTCCTATATAAAATGTTTAATTAGTACTTCTAAGAGAGAAAGAAGGAAAATGAAAGAAGACAATAGACACTGATTAAACGACTAATTGACTTACAACAAAAGTGTGAGCTATTATAGTGCTTGTAGTAGCTAATGCTCTGTCTGTTGTACCTAATGCTCAAGCCTTGTCTACGATAGTATAGTAATTGGCTACTGGACTGGAAAGTCTAACAAATATAACAACCATGTTAGACGTCTGAGAAAGCCTTTTAAACAAAAGGGCTCGTCGATATCAGAATTGTTAATCTTGAGCAGTTGTAATTTATAAGCATAATTTCCTGTAAAAAATACCACGATTTGACAACAATTTGACAGAAGTCAATTGATAGCAATGCCGCGATGGACATATAGAAAAAGACAAAATAAACGAACACACCTTTTCACACACGGCTTGGCAGAGGTACAGTTGCGCCCACGTTTATTGTAACCCAGTAAGGGGGCGTCCAATTATTACGTGAGATGGTTAAGAGGGGAAGAGGGGGGGGGGGGGTTATAAGCCAAGTCTCGTACTTCCCCCCCTCAAACAGCTTAGTTAAATAAGTCAAAGGATAACTTTATTAGATCCCATTGCAATATAGAATACGATGTTATCAATCCTATAGATAGATAGAAGATGAGGTGGGACGCCCGCTGGACACAGGCGGGTGATCGGTCCTCTATTGCGACTATTCTAACCAATTCCCAGTGTTTCAGCGCCGGTTACTGTTGGTTCAGCTGATTTCCCTCCCTAAATCTCCTTGTACTTTTAATGAATTCTAGTACGTCGCTAATCTATCCTAAATACTAGGATTTAAATGATTAATCTAATTGAGTTTTATTTACAATTAAAACTTCAGAAAAATCTCACCTGAGATTTTATTGGGTCAAGCCAAATCTCGCCATGGAGGGGATTAACTCTTGAAAAACGTCTCAGGTATGTTCCTGTGGATAATGTGTGGGAAAAGATATCGATACGTACAAGTAATCCGAGCACAACACAACATGACATACGGATTCAGTAAGGTACTCAATGACTATCAAGTTACTTGACTCAAGTTGAAGACCGCATCGATTGGATTACGATACTAGTTTATGACGTCATCAAATGATGTATGGGGTTGATCTGGCTCAACACAGACCTTGCTGTTCATAATTTTGTAATTATTTATTCCTGCTTATTAATCATAATAATTAATATTGTAATATTTGTATTACTTAAGCACAAGCAATTTTTTAAAGAGATCTAAAAATCAATCTGTGGGAGTTTCTAGGTTCTCTATTGGAAGGCATAAAGTCATTTATACTAATATTGTTACTCATAATTGCTTTAAGGTATCAAATTAAACTACAATGGTTTCATATTCGAAAAAAAAAAGACTTTTGGTTGGTATGTTTAGTTCCAAAGTAGTAGTTTTTACATGTTCTAATCTAACCTAACCTAACTACTGCCCAGATGTTGGTTTCGGTAGCAACACTGACCTAACAGTGCCATAATTGACTTTTGGTTGGTATGTTTAGTTCCAAAGTAGTATTTTTTGTTGTTTTTACATGTTCTAACCTAACCTAACCTACCTATTGCCCAGATGTCGATTTCGGTAGCGTCACTGACCTAATAGTATCCTATTCTGACTTATAGGTAGGAAGGTTTCGTTCTGAAAACAGAGTTTTTTTTTGTTGTTTTTACATGTTCTAACCTAACCTAACCTACCTATTGCCCAGATGTCGATTTCGGTAGCGTCACTGACCTAATAGTATCCTATTCTGACTTATAGGTAGGAAGGTTTCGTTCTGAAAACAGTGTTTTTTTTGTTGTTTTTACATGTTCTAACCTAACCTAACCTACCTATTGCCCAGATGTCGATTTCGGTAGCGTCACTGACCTAATAGTATCCTATTCTGACTTATAGGTAGGAAGGTTTCGTTCTGAAAACAGTGTTTTTTTTGTTGTTTTTACATGTTCTAACCTAACCTAACCTACCTATTGCCCAGATGTCGATTTCGGTAGCGTCACTGACCTATTAGTATCCTATTCTGACTTATAGGTAGGAAGGTTTCGTTCTGAAAACAGTGTTTTTTTTGTTGTTTTTACATGTTCTAACCTAACCTAACCTACCTATTGCCCAGATGTCGATTTCGGTAGCGTCACTGACCTAATAATATCCTATTCTGACTTATAGGTAGGAAGGTTTCGTTCTGAAAACAGTGTTTTTTTTGTTGTTTTTACATGTTCTAACCTAACCTAACCTAACCTACCTACTGTCGATTTCGGTAGCGACATTGACCTAATTAATTGCTATTATCTCTCATCTGCAAATTTTAGAATAAAAACAATTCTACATAACAAATATGTATATGATTTCGAATAACAGTTTAAAAACCAATTATTTTGAGAAAATATAGGAAAACAAATAGTAGTACAATAGATGTTTATTGTTACCGACATTATGAAGTTGAATGATTCGGAATTAATAACATTAGGAACAGAGTAGTTATTGATAGTGATTGTTAGGATGAAAAATTGTAGTAACAAGATTTTCGAAGTTACAATAATCGAGGTAGAAATCTTAGGTTAACTTTGGCGCACCCGGAAAAAGTTCGTCCATCACGGGTCTCCGTCTCGGAAATCAAATTGGTTTCAAACAATAGTATGCGTAATGTGTTTTCGGCCAATACAAATTAGTCCGACTGAAATTATGCGAGTATTATTCATTTTAAAAACCAAAATTATGGATAATGACAAATATACCAAATAATTATTAGCCCAAACAATAGTATGCGTAATGTGTTTTCGGCCAATACAAATTAGTCCGACTGAAATTATGCGAGTATTATTCATTTTAAAAACCAAAATTATGGATAATGACAAATATACCAAATAATTATTAGCCCAAACAATAGTATGCGTAATGTGTTTTCGGCCAATACAAATGAGTCCGACTGAAATTATGCGAGTATTATTCATTTTAAAAACCAAAATTATGGATAATGACAAATATACCAAATAATTATTAGCCCAAACAATAGTATGCGTAATGTGTTTTCGGCCAATACAAATTAGTCCGACTGAAATTATGCGAGTATTATTCATTTTAAAAACCAAAATTATGGATAATGACAAATATACCAAATAATTATTAGCCCAAACAAATAGTATGCGTAATGTGTTTTCGGCCAATACAAATGAGTCCGACTGAAATTATGCTAATAGCGTACTATGCCAAAAAAGTAGTGGCCAAAGTATTACTATGCGAAAATACTATTATGCCATAACAAATTATGCCAAATCAATTATGCGAAGCAATAATAGTCTAAATAACATTAAGCGATCCAAGGGGAACCGTCCAATGTAGAGAAGAGGCGAAAAAAGAAGTTTGCTAAGTATATGTATGTAAATATCTACAGTAATAAAGTACTTTGACTTTGATGCATCTATTGAGACGACAAGCATTTCATTACAGCTAAATGATCGTGAATGAAGGTATATATTAATATGAAAGCAACAAAATTAGGTTATGTGTAGGAAGATACTTTTTCATAATTCCAAAGATAAAACATACGCTTTATTTTGTTTGTGTTAATTCAATTCTACCTAGATTGATCTGTTAATAGGTACATGAAATAACATATCAAAACAAATCTAATAGTTATAACGTCAAAAGAAAACTAACGCAATACGACGCGACAAAATTGATAAATTAACAAAACTGGTTGTCGTAATAAGCTCCTATTGCACATCAATATTCACCAACTAATTCACGTGTATCGAATCCTTAATATAATTACTTGTGTTGCGTAATGTCCATTTTCACCGGACACAGAGTGACTTGCATACTCTAAGTCCAGCCAGCCAAACGCTGCATCAGTAGAAATACTTTCTACGCCAAATTGGAGTGGATGATAGGCAAAATATATTGGTCATGCAATAAGCCCGCGTCGCGTGAAGGGACCTGTTACCAGAAGTACTGTTTAGTTCGTAATTCGTAATTTATTTATTGTAAACAGGTATTGTATACATATGATTTAAAAACATGTACAAAGACTAGCTTATCTCTAACAAGCGATTCTTCCAGAAAACCATGATGGGTAGAAGAGGTTGGGATGACCTGCGCGTATAATATAACAGTGGCAGCTCGTCAAATACGTACAAATATTACTTGTATATATTTCTTAATAACCATAAACATACTTTATTGGAAACTATATTACCACGTCTGTTGGCCGAATGCTCAACTACAGCTAAGATAAGTAAAATTTAAATGTCTTTCTTTGAGCTATAATTTTCCTGATGAGTGACAAAAGAACCAGTGTGGCTTTGAGACATTTAAACGATCATTTAGCAGTTGAATGTGCTTCCGGGCTCCGTTTCTATTAAAGATTTTTTTCAGCTGGATTAGGGAACATACATCAACAAAATCTTGTCTATTTTTATATAAATAGGTGTTACATTTCTAGCATTCCAAATTACTTCATCGAGAACGTTAACTTGCTTATTAATCTGGACACTTAAATGGTCTAATAAATTGCACCGAGTGAATTGAAACAGATATGACAAAGCGCATTAACAAGTGAAACTGCAAAACGCGGAAGAATCAATCGGACATTTCGATCGAGAAGAAATCAAGAGAATTTTTTATGTCTCCGTCGTAACACTAAACTAGTACTTGAATCACATGTTTTCTAAACTTTTTGTAATAGGTACAAAGACATGAATTCTGACTCAGCATAGTGTTGAAATATGTACCTTCCCTCTTATCTCGCATTCACAAAAGTAGCGAGAAGAATTGCGATCTAAACTAATATACATAGTCAGGTCATAAGTTCTGTCACATGTACAATATGAAATAATTTAGACATGTTTATTATTTATGTAAACATTTATATAGCAAAATGAACTTAATAAAACATAGATTCTTATGGTAATAAAGTTTATTCAAAATGAACCCCGCGATTTTGAATACAGGCCTTTATTCTGCGTGGCCAGTCGTCTATCGCAGCACGAACGAGGTCCATGTCAATATCGGCGGCTGCCTTAATCAAGGATGCCTTGAGTGACTCCAAATCAGGATGAGGCTTTGAGCAGGCCTTTTCCTCCAAGTGTTGCCATATCTTGTAATCTAACGGACTCAAATCTGGACTGGAGGAGGGCCAGTCTTCGTGCCGGATGAAGTCGATTTCACGCGCCGCCAGTCTTGTGTGCTTTTCGCTATATGAGCTGGCGCAGAATCTTGTTGGAATACCCAGAGCCTGTTATTAAACATGGTATGAGAAACAGGTTCCACAAGGTTCTTGGGGACTGTATTTTGATACACAACTGCATTCGTTTTTACGCCTTTCTCACAAAAATGTACCTCAGTTAAGCCCAATAAGAGACTCCCAACCAAACCATGAGCGAGGATGGAAAATGACCTCGTTGGATACGCGGAATACGGTTGCTCGCTTCTTCACTGCTGTGTGCGTACACCTTATCATTTTGTTTGTTGTAGCTCTCTTCCACGGTGAAAATTTTTTCATCCGAAAAAAGAATTTCCCGATGCTTTTTTCCCGCGTACCGCTTCAAAAAAGCGCGGCATCTCTTCAGTCTCAGGTCCATTAAACGGGCGTCCAAACGATGTCCTGTTTTTCTTCGATATGCCCTAAGCCCTAATTCTTCATTTAACACCCTTTTCACCGTGGTCCTGCTTAACCCCATCTGAAGGGCCAACAGTTTCTGCTTACGTATGGGATTTCTTTGAATTCGCGCCTTCACAGCTTTTATCACTGCTGGAGTCCTAACAGAGCGAGGGCGACCACTTCTTGACCTGTCATCTACACTAGAGTCTTCATTGTATCGTTTTATGGTACGATAAACGAATCTTTTGGTTATATTCAAATTTTTCAGTAAGTCGAAAATCTGAATTGGCGCGTAACCGCAACGATGCAACGCAATAACTGCGACACGGTCTTCTTTAAGTGTCCACTCCATATTTAAAAATGAGGAAAATTCTAAAAAGTACACATTTTTATTTTCATGAAAAATTCGAAATTCGAATTCAATAAACTTTTTTGTGGCCAGCCTTCTAAATTCAAAAGTTTTTATTGTGTGACAGAACTTATGATCTGACTGTGTATATTGCTGCGACGATGGGCTAGCCCCCTGTTTGTCACTCAATGGTCTCGTGGTGTGGTTGTCACCACACTTCCCGGTGCTCACCATGTACCAATGAGATAAGTACAACATATCGGAAATTCGGTATTGGACTGCTAGTCAAAATAGATACTTTTTAGGAACTGTCAAAACGGTAATTTTGTTCAGGAGTTCTATGAAATACAAAGATGTTACATCAAAATCAAATGCTGTCGTTTTGTACACAAAATTTAAAATTACAACTGCGGAAAATATACAATTCTGATATTGTCATGTCATTTTGTAAATAATGCTTCAACTTCAGACTTGTTCCTAGATATAATGGACTGCCTTGTCCAATACCAATTCTTACACTGATGGAAAACGTTTCTAGGAAATCAGATCTCCATCTTTCCATGCAAAGTGGATCATTGAATGTCTGGGTATACGTGGGTGCAACTATGCGATGCCAAACTGTACGGGTAAAGCCATGATGCTATATTTACAGTTAGTTTAATATTATTGTCAACGCCACCCAAAGGTCCGTAACGCAAAAGTCTAGGCCAGGCATTACGTCCCGAACAAGTAAACTGTGCCGCCGTAAATCGGGTTACCGTTAAGGCTACGTGCGCAATGTCAGACGCGCGCGCGCATCGAGGATAACGGTGCGAATGTAAGTCGCTCTCGAGGCTTTACCATAACAATTATATATTTGATAAGAATAAAACAACAATTCATATCAGATATGCGATCTGCTTATTGCTTCGTCAATCACTAAAATTAAATTAAATTTACAAAATAAACAAAAAGACAAAAGAACTGCTCCGGGCCATATCAGACCCAAAAGTCCTCAGCTGGCAGCTTGGCCGCTTTGCAGCGCAAGGGAGATCCTCTACATAAAAAATAGGACGCCCAGAGCGGAGGCGGTCATAGCTCCGGTCTCTCAAGCGGCGTCCTATCTCCCTTATGAAAGTCTTGTCCTGCACCCTCCAGACCCAATTGTACCATAACTTAACACATGAGATAGTACATTGTATGAACATTGTTTGTATTTCTGTAGATATGAAGGGATATTAGATTTAAGTGACAGAATCACACATATCTTACTTAATCTATAGACTGGTAGTGTCTGTTCAGTTATGAGTAGCTAGCAGCTTTAAAGAATGGGATATGCTCCATGATTTATCCCGCGTGCTTGCGCTATGCGCATGTATGCAATCTTTTTTTCGGGATAAATGCAGCACTTATGTTGTCTAGTACCCAAGATACAGGTTATCCTAGTTTGGAGCTAGATCAATGTGTGTAAATGGTGTCCAAGGTATTATTATTATTATTATTATTATTCCAGGTTATACATATGTATTAAAAGGTCCAGGTTTACAAAAGATGATTTTTTCTTTCCTACAAGAATGTGTAAGTAACCTTACATAACGAACATCAGTGTTAGTGCTAAAACTTGTCTTGCACTGTTTCAGACGTCAAGATGAGTGCTATAGTGAACGCGGCCGCCGACGTCATATCCGGGTCCGCCATCGCCGCTGCCGCAGGTGGGCAGGTAACTACAACATTCTCCTGACATGATAGACGGATACGGCTTTCAGTTTCTGTCTTGACATTACTCCTGATTACATATATAAAAAAAAATAAAAACTATGACCATTCCTGACCTATCTGTTAAAAATGTTAGCTTATAGGCCAGGAATGATGTGCTGCTATGACATATAGCCCAACATTCCTTTGTTGCCCATTCCCACTGTGTAATTATTGCATCGCGCTTGCACGCCGTGACTGCAAAAACAGTTTGTTTGTCTCACGTGTCCAAGTAACAGCTTGGGCAAATGAGGGTTATGTGTATGTAGGAGACATGCCCAAAGGCCTTTTATGAGTGACACATGCGGGCAAGCGCTTGAATTCCCCTAGAGAAAAGAAGAATGTGTTCCCTTTTTAAATTGCCACGATTTCCTTTTCCAGGTGGCCTGGTTCATCCCAATGTTGGTGGCCGCGATCGCGTACTTCCAATACGACCAGACGGACCCCGAGGGTAGGCCCGCGGACATGTCCGCCGGAACCATGCTGCCCGAGTATGACTTCATTATCGTCGGCGCGGGTTCTGCTGGTCAGTGAGTAGAAGGCTTGTCCGTTATATCATCATCATCATTAGGACTCTTATATTTTGACAGATAGTTTAATTAGTCTCTGTTTGAGAACGGCACTACCACTCGTGGCTAAATAATCCGATCCGTGAACGGCACAAATGAGGACAAATTGGTTCTAAAAGACGTCTAGAAATTTCAGACTCAACAAGATCGAAACTAATAGATTACATTCGTTGCTGTGTTCCCAAAATAGGGTAGCCAGATCAAAAACACTAATTGCATGACTTAACATTTTTCAATACAATGCAATAACTCAAGACCCTTCTCTCAAATTCCAGGTGCAGTTGTGGCTAACCGCCTCTCCGAGATAGGTCACTGGAAGATTCTGCTTCTGGAGGCCGGTGGAGATGAGACGGAGATATCAGACGTCCCTCTCTTGGCCGGGTACCTGCAGCTAAGCAAACTGGACTGGAAATACAAGACTGAGCCGCAGGGAACCAGCTGTCTAGGTGGGTATTTGTTAGATGGTCAATTCTCAATAAGTTAAAGTTTAGGATATGAAAACATTTATTAAAACAGACAAGTAAATATGTTTTCATCATCCATCAGACCAGCAAATGTTATACCTTAAATACAATAAATGTTATTCCATACTCAATAAACATAATATTATTTTCTCACTTCCCAGCAATGGAAGGCGGTCGCTGCAACTGGCCTCGGGGCAAGGTGCTCGGTGGAAGCTCAGTGCTCAACTATATGCTCTACTTGCGAGGAAATAAGAAAGACTACGACACCTGGGAATCTCTCGGCAACAAGGGATGGGGCTACAAGGAGGTGCTGTACTACTTCAAGAAATCAGAGGACAATCAGAATCCTTACTTGGCTCAGACACCGTACCACAGCACCGGTGGATACTTGACGATTGCTGAAGCACCATACCACACACCGCTGGTCAACAGCTTTGTTGATGGAGGTGTCGAAATGGGCTACGTAAACAGAGATATCAATGGCGAAAAACAAACGGGTTTCATGGTGGCCCAGGGAACTCTGCGTAGAGGCAGTCGATGCTCGACATCCAAGGCTTTCTTGAGACCAGCCAAGTACCGCCAGAATCTACACATAGCCATGCACTCTCATGCGACGAAAGTTTTAATCGATCCCAGAACAAAAGCCGCTTTTGGCGTTGAGTTTGTGAGAAACAAAATGGTTTATCGCATCAGAGCTCGAAAGGAAGTTATTTTATCCGCTGGTACTGTTAACTCAGCCCAACTATTAATGCTATCCGGCATAGGACCAAAGGAGGAATTAACAAAGCACAGGATCCCGGTCATTCAAGATCTGAGAGTCGGTAAGAATCTTCAGGATCACATTGGCTTAGGAGGGCTAGCCTTTATGGTGAACAAGCAGATCGCTATAGTTGAGCAACGACTTCATACTGTCACCACGTTAATGGAATACGCCGTGCTTGGAGAAGGTCCTTTGACCATCATGGGCGGGGTGGAAGGCCTGGCTTTCGTCAACACCAAATTCGTAAACACCTCAGATGACTTCCCGGACATAGAATTCCATTTCATATCCGGGTCGACAAACTCGGACGGCGGCGAACAACTTCGCAAAGTTCACGGACTGACTGACAAATTTTACGACGCGGTCTTTCGTCCCATAAATAACATGGACACATGGAGTATCATACCAATGCTGCTGCGGCCGAAAAGCAAAGGCTACATACAACTACGCAGCTCGAACCCATACGACTACCCCTACATTTATCCGAACTATCTGACTGAAGAAGAGGACGTGAAAACTCTCATCGAAGGCGTAAAGATAGCCGTCGCACTATCTAGAACCAACGCTTTTCAGAGGCAAGGCTCTACCATGAACAAGCATGTCTTCCCAGCATGTGCGACTATGCAGAGGTATACAGATGCGTACTGGGAGTGCATGATACGGCAGTACACCTGCACGATATACCATCCAGTTGGTACAGCTAAGATGGGACCCTACTGGGACCCTGAGGCGGTAGTGGACCCTGAGCTAAGGGTGTACGGAGTGAAAGGTCTTCGAGTGATCGACGGCAGTATTATGCCAAATCTTGTAAGCGGCAACACCAATGCTCCTATAATCATGATCGGAGAGAAAGGCAGCGATATGATAAAGCAGTTTTGGATGAAACGAATAGCGCGAATATCCAGATATTACACCTGATTCGAGACGTACAAAATGTTCACTATTTATTGATTAGTAGTAGAAATTTCTATTTGTAAATATTCATTTCCATTTGACTAAGATATTATATTTAAACTGATTGGATATTTTTTGAGTTATCATTCTTGAGTTTTACTACATTTAACATAATTAAAACAAAAAAGATAAGTATTCTCCTTTGCCGCTGTTCTCTAACTATGTACCTATTTAATGTGCTCACGTAGTATTCTCGTACCCTAAACACATCAAGCTACACACTTATATTGTTCTATGCATCATGCAAAAATGCTGCGAAAACATCCAATGTAGCTGACATAAAAGAACAGTAGAAATTGTGAACGCAAACTTGTGAATACTTTATTAATCGTTTATGATAAGATATAAATAAGTCACGCCAATGAAATCTTCCTCATAATATATGTGATTGATTTTAACCTAATCAATTCAGCGAAGGTATTTTACTTAAATCGATTTCCTATGCTAAAATATAATGTATAGAACAGGCATTTGTCTGGATGAGTTTTTCTAAAATTTACAATTTATCTAACTACAAGGTAAAGATAATATTCAAAACCATTTTTAAAGTAATATCCACACTAAGAAGGGAAGACATATATTTTTTTGGGTCTGCATCTGCAAATAGGTCCGAACAGTAAAAAATGGGACCAGTTCAAAATACCCTCTCGATATCCTTTACAATGACCGTACTGAAGCAGTGCTTTGAACAAATAACAATGATCAATGTTGTAACGTGCGAGTACGTAAAACAATTGCATCAGACATTATAACTGAATTACGCTTTCTACGTGCCACAGAGAAATGAAATTTAAAGAGAAAACGATTGGAAAAACTAACTAACTACTAACTATAAGTAATTCTGTGGAGAAAACTATTTTTATAATCTATTCAGTTCAGTTCAAAGATTTTATTCATAATAGCACAAAAATTGAGACTTAATGAACCTCATAACATAATCAAGCAAGCATAATATAACAATAAGTAGGTGCCTAATTATTACATAGTACATAAATATAGGGTGCAATGAACTGGTTTAATGCCAGATGTCGGTGTCTTGTAAAAAGTCATTAATTTTGTAGTAAGCCTTTGTGCACAAAGTGTGCTTTATACATTTTTTGAATCGAGCTTCAGCTAAGTTTTGTATTTCTTATATATATATATGTAATAATAATGAACGCCATAGTACGCCTACCTAAGATGGCAGAGTAATAGATTGGCGTAGAATATATATATTTTTGGCTTTCGATAAGTACCGTAAAGGTACTATCGAGAACTAGCTGCCGACTTATCGCAAGCAACTTATATCGAAATTACGATTTTTATTGTTAATGATATTTTAAACAGCAACGCATGGTACCACATTGACTTTTCCAGCGAAAATATACCCAACAGAATGTTCTCGCAACTCCGAGTTTCATCGTACATTATATTGGTACAACATCGTAATAATTTTGTCGGAATAATGCAACGCAAGCGATCCTACTTGATATCACAACCTACATAACGCATCAATATTTGGTCAAACAAATGGTCACACAACAATTTACTAGAAAAAAACAATCTAGTTAATTGTTCACGAAAGCTGTGATTCAAATAAATAATTTCACTTTGCATTATTTTGTATTAAAATTGAAGTTATCTTATATGAGGAATTCCATCTAAAACTGAAATAAATTAAACAGGATATTGTCGCTTGCATTAAAACTTTGAACAAAATAATAAAAAAAAGTTATTTGAAACGCCATTACTTCACACATAATTACTACACAAAAACAAAAAGAAGATGACGGCAAAAGTGTTGGAGGCGCCAAAAATTTCATAAAATGCCACAATTTTATATATTTTATAAGTTTCATGTATAAGTTTTCCAAAATAAACGTTCAAAATTAAGTTTTGAGTTAAAAATACATTTATGTGTCAACATATTTAAAAAAAGATCCTTTTGCAAAAAAATATTTCTTTCGCTTACATAAAGTCGGTGACACTACAAAAAACACGTCAATCATATTGAAATAGTGCTCGGTAGGTACTCTACAGCATTCGCTACTCTAGCAACAACTTGACCTGCACACAATAGACGTTTCAAACAAACTCGCTGACACAGCGCTCATTCATTACCATTGCATATCAGTTGCATCGCGTCACCCAACGCGCTCAGTGCGAAAAGAATCACCATGTCCCTAAAACCTATATATTCCAACACGCGAATACTATTCAGCCTACTTCCAGGTCTTGGCGCAATGATAGTCATGCGAATGGCCATACATCTCTACAGGCCAGACATAGAAGACGTTCAAAACCGAGCCAGGGATCACCCTTTCGACCAACTGTATGACTGCTATGACTTCATCATAGTTGGCGGCGGGTCCGCCGGTGCAGTGCTTGCTAATCGGCTCACAGAAAACCCTCAATGGAATGTGCTATTGTTAGAAGCAGGTACGGATGAAAACGTGCTATCAGAAGTCCCTGTACTGTTTCCGGTGCTACAAACCTCATCGATCGACTGGCAGTTTGTAACGGAACCGAGTGATCACTACTGTCTCAGCATGGTGGACAAGCGTTGCAAGTGGCCAAGAGGCAAGGTGTTGGGCGGATCGAGTGTCCTCAACGCAATGCTATATATCAGAGGTAACAAACGCGATTACGACAACTGGGCCAGCTACGGTAATGTAGGCTGGTCGTACAAAGACATCTTACCATACTTTTTGAAGTCTGAAGACATGCGGATAGGAGATTATCAGAACGATCCGTATCATTCAACGGGAGGACCATTGACAGTCGAATACTTCGGCTACGAACAACCAATAACGAGAAACATATTGGAAGCCGGTGAGCAGTTGGGATATAAGATTCAGGATATAAACGGAGAATATCAGACAGGCTTTACAAGATCTCACGCCACAGTTCGTGAAGGTCTTCGTTGCAGCACAGCAAAAGCCTTCCTCAGACCGGCTTCTAAAAGGAATAATCTACACGTCAGTGTTCACTCGTTGGTAGAGAAAGTTCTAATAGACGAGCACAAGCGTGCGTACGGCATAAAATTCACGAAACGCGGAAATTCGCGTATCGTCAAGGCAAACAGGGAAGTGATACTCTCAGCTGGTGCTATTCAATCGCCGCAACTCTTGATGCTATCCGGGATAGGACACACTGAACACCTGAAAGAGCTGGCCATTTACCCCGTAGTCGACCTTCCCGGAGTGGGGCAGAATCTACAAGACCACGTCGCGATGGGTGGACACAGTTACCTCTTCGATAATCCTTATGAAAACGGAACAGATTACTGCTTCAACATTAATTCGGTGTTTTCTATCGGGGCCCTCATTGACTTTGCGGTCAACAAAATGGGTGTTTTCTACAGCATGATGGAGGCTGAAGCCATGGCGTTCGTTAACACAAAATATCAAAACCCAGCTGAAGACTACCCAGACATTCAGTTCTTCATAGCGCCAACAGCTGACAACCTGGATGGCGGTTTGTTTGGTAAACGGGCCAACGGTTTAACTGATGAGACTTACGCAGAATTGTATGAAGACATTCTTTTTGACTCCTCGTTTTCCGTCGTTCCTTTACTTTTGAGACCAAAGAGTAGAGGTTATTTGAAGCTCCAAGATGCGAATCCCTTTTCGCCGCCTAATATTTATCCGAATTACTATACACATCCAGACGACATCAAAGTTATGGTATGTACTCATTCTTACTAATCAACTGAACCCTAATAATTTATAGTAAATTCTTTGGTACAGGGAATGCATAATATAGTATGATAATGTACTACAGCATTTCTGAAAATTTACGATTAAATATTTTGTTAAACTGTAAGAGCTCATAAAAAATGTAATATTTCAGGTTGAAGGCGCACGCATAGTCCAACAACTAGTCGAGCAGCCAGCGCTTAAGCAGCTCAACTCTCGTCCGAACCCCAACCGGAACCCAGGCTGCAAGCATCACCCCCTCATGTCTGACGAGCATCTGGAGTGCCAGGCCAGACACCACACTCTGACCATCTACCACCCGGTGGGGACATGTGCCATGGGCCCGGCCACCGATCGAAGGGCCGTCGTGGATCCGAGATTGAGGGTGAGCAAGCTTGATAGTTTTATGTGACCTATACGGACGTCATCAGGCAAAACTACCCTTTAGTCCGACGATATTATCAAGACAATGGGATCTAGTTGGGTGCGGTTTCCACAGGATCATGTGGATTGGCGATATAGATTACAAGCGTATGCCCAGCAGTGAGTCGATATGGGCTGAGTATGGTGATGATGATAGACGTTCTACAACATCTAAGGATAGAAGTGAGATCAGCATTCTCTAGGGATGACCTTACAATACAAAAGGATAATTGTGAATGAACGAGGCTTATTCTGATGAAACTGTCAGAGTATTTGTAAGTATTATGTAAGTAGAGATATTAAGTATCTGTATTTTTTTTCCCCAGGTGTATGGCGTCAAGAACCTTCGCGTTGTAGATGCCAGCGTGATGCCGACTATCGTCAGTGGAAACACCAACGCGCCCACTATCATGATCGCGGAGAAAGCTGCCGACATGATCAAAGAAGACTGGTCGGAGGTCACCGACGACTACATCCTGAAATGTGGCTCATCGGTGCCTCATTATAGACATGACGAGAAACAAAAAGTCGAATACGAGAAAAATGCGAAAGTTGGACAAGAGACATATTATTCAGAAGACCTCTCCACTGATGGTGTAACCGTGAAAGGACAGAATTTTCCACCAAACGCATTTAACGAAACTACTGATCTGTTTCCTAACTTGTTGAAGAATGAAATTCACAAGATTCCAAGAGCGTCTACTGAGAAAATTAAAAAGAAAGGAGCAACCGAGAAAAATTATGCCGAATATGGAAATATGCATATGGAAACATCGCCGACGCGTAATTACTACGATTCAAAGCCGTATCCTGCAGACAATAGTTATGATAGCACAATGCATATAACACCGCAAACGTATACGGGCTACGCCATACCACCAAACTATGTGGAACCAAAATATCCTTGGCCACTAAATGCTTTACAAAACCAGAAACCGCATACTAGACCTTACTCTGGATATAGGCAGCCAGCGAAAATGACCTGTGACAAATTGAATATCAAGCAAAAATTACACCAAACGTATAATAGATTATACAATACACTTTACAGAAGGCCCAGGTATCCAATCAATCCTCTTTACAACTATGTACTGGATCGTCAAAACTACGAGTACGAGAAAGATAACGAACCATCAGTTTCTTCTGAAACTGATGAGGTGGCACCTCCTGGTCAGCAGAAATGTCGCCTATGGCTGAACTTTAATGGAAACAAATATGAAGTGGTATTGTGAACTTTAGGCTTAAATTATTATTATTGCTTTTAACCAGTGTTTCAAATAAATAAATAATAAATTAGAAGTTGTATTATGTATCGAGTGTATTTTACTTGACCTACCAATAGAATCTCGTCCTATCCATTTACTTTTTTGCCGTCTGAGATTTTCACAATTCATTCATATTCTTCTAAGATACCCAATGCAAATACATTCAAAATCTAAAATGACTGATTTGTAAAACTAGAACGAAAATGTAAGTATGAACCTAAGTTCCTTTAATAGTCGAACATTGTGTTGTATACTTCCCAAACATAACTTATATAATTAACTTTCCCAAAACATTTAATGATAGTCTACTAGTCTACTAGACTTGTAGATGCGGATGGGCTTCACCTTCGCTGCTATGTTAATATTGACATTGGATATTAGGAGTTTGACATTGACGATGTTGAATAAGACTTCTGGAAAGAATAAATCAATACTAAATGGTAATCAAATGAATGATGTACATACCTACCTCAATCTACCGAATGATATAGAAAAGTAGTCACAAAGATTAAATAAAAATCAGTCAAGTGAGGGTCGGACTCGCACAAGAAGGGTTCCGTACCATCGTACAATAAAAAATACACTAAATCCTAAATAATAAACCAAAACAAAAATAAAAAATATATGTGTTCTCTGGGAATCTAACCCAGATTTCGAAACCGATACGAAACGACTGAGCCATCTCAAAGTTATTAAGAGGAGCGAAATTAATAGTGATATTGAATCATGATTTTATGAGGTATTTCGCAGGGGCAGGGATTTAAAAAAAACAATCGCTTGTATGGGGACCCGCTTTAATTTTCAAAATTGCGTGTAGTTCATTATTTCTTGCTGTTGCGGCAACAGAAATGCAAATTCTGTGAAAATTTCAGCTCTCTACCTATTTCGGTTGATCCGATAGAGCCCGATGACGGACGGACAGACAGACGGACAGCAGAGGCTTAGTAATAGGGTCCCGTTTGGCACCCTTCGGAACCCTAAAAACAAGAAAACTGCGTAGGATCTGTGGATTTCTTGACTGAGTTAGTATTAGATCTGAGTAGTAAATAAGTAGCTGATAAGGGGCTGTGTTTGACATCACACTTAATCTCCAGGTGCTGATTTTAATAAGGCCATCAAAGATATCACCGTCATTTTATCAATACGTTATCGAAACACCACTTATTGTTTATGTTGTAGTGTAGAGAACCAACCTAGATCACCTTGCACATGTTAATATTGTATTGACCTTCATAGTTATACACGATTAGGGTCAGTGTTTTTCAATTTTTTTTTGTTATATTGTTAATTCACTACCGTGTAGAGAAGACGTATCGGACCAGATTAATATCTGGTACATAAGGAAGAAACAACAATAACTGAATTACCGATGTGATGGTTTGATTCTGGTTGAACCGTTTTAGTGGAAGTGCAGTGCTTATGAAAAATATATATAAAAAAACTTAGAACATCCTAAATCCTGACTGATTTCAACCCTTCAAGCCAGCAACCCCGTGCAGCAACAATTTAGTGGAACAAACTAACATTTTCGCATCGAGTAAGTAAGCATATTGAATTGTCAGTGTGTGTGATTGCAAAGGATTCAAAAGTGACAAGCAAACGAAATAAGCCGACAGTCTTATCCAGTTGCATCCAACTAATCCAACTAATATTATAAATGTGAAAGTAGTGATGTTAAGATGTTAAAGAAAGGCTGAACGGATTTGAATGAAATTTAGCAAAGCGATAGTGAATGTGAAAGTAGCGATGTTAAGATGTTTGAATGTTTGTGTGTTTGTGCCTCAATCACGCTAAAACGGCTGAACGGATTTGAATGAAATTTAGCATTTATGAAGAGATTTATGCAGAAATTTATGAGCTAGATTAACATAAAGGATATTTTTTATCCGACTGCACCAGAAGGAGGGTAACGTTATCCCGGTAAATGATCATTCCTAGGAACACGCAGATGAAGTTGCCGGCATAAGCTAGTATATTATAAGTTCTATTTTCTAAATATTACGGCTCTGATTTTGAGGTCAGTGATCCTTACGTACAAACAAATATAAACCAGTTCAAAGCGGCTCGATAAATCAAATAATCGTGATTTATCCCCATCCTCAGTCTCCAAGAAAGGTTTCCACCATGTGGTCATGCGACCCAGTGCTGACGGCCACCATCCTGGACAGCTACCAGGTGGCCGGGCCATTATTCGCGGCAGCTCTCCAGAGCCTGATGGCCGCTCACTGCGCTCTCGCCGGCGACCACTTGTGGCCAGCTGATGCTACGGAGGCAGTGATAAAAGGTATGATAAACTCGGTTTACTTTGGCCCCATGGGGATCAACTAGGCCCAAACTGAAACTTAACTTATTTGCTGATCAACCGATGTATAATTGAAGAAAGATCTTTAATCCTTCAAGCGTTCTGCCTAAGGATGAAAACCCGCTATAGGTTTTGCATCAAAGAGGACGGGGTGCTGTTACTTATTTATCTGTTTGTTGGCCAAAGTTGACACACAGGGTCGAAGTAACCCGATTTTACCGGTATGGTAAATACCCATAACTAGCAAGCTGCCAAGTGGGCTGTGAAGTTGAGTAAGAGATAGATATGAGATCTTAGTAAGTGTGGGTCCTTAGTCTCCAGAGATAGGTAGCACAAATTGATATGCGGATGAGGAATATGGTCCGACACCAAAACATCATTCAAATCTGTATACATTCGACAATAAACTAGAGAAGAGGATAGAGAGCTGAGAGTGTGCGACAGATCATATGTTGAATGTTTTTTTATGAGACTTGGTACAGTTCGCGCTATGTTTGTTACCTCTCTCTCTCACACACCACCTTACCCTGTGCGAGAAAGAGAGGTCACAGCTCCCTCAGAGCCAAAGAAAATTGCTGAGCTGGTAAGGTATTATCTACGAAACACGGCATTTGGTTGTATTACAATGATTACCCTTTTACCCTTTACTGTTGTGGCGTGATCATAAGAATGTCTCCATTCCAGACCCAAACTACGACTTCATAGTAGTGGGCGCTGGATCAGCTGGCGCCGTCGTAGCTAATAGACTGAGTGAGGTGCCTGAGTGGAAGGTGCTGCTAGTTGAAGCTGGTGGAAACCCGACCTTGGCTACTGAGGTAGGTTATCTCTACTTCGCCTTTTCCCTTGCGGGTTGGCAGAGGCATTGTGCCCACGAATAGTCAGTTATCACTCGAATACAGCGAAGCTTAAAGGAGGGTTGTCTGGGAGCACGGCAGTGCCCCCGCCAAGACGAGCAAGCGAACCGCAAGGGCACTAACCTATACCATTTCTCGAAGCGCTTCGTCGAATTTTTGAATCCTCACAGCTTGGGTTTGGATTATAGCATTTAAATAAAATTATTAGGGTTCCGTACCCAAAGGGTAAAAAGGGACCCTATTTCTAAGACTCCGTCCGTCCGTCCGTCCGTCTGTCACCAGGCTGTATCTCATGAACCGTGATAGTTAGATAGTTGAAATTTTCACAGATTGTATATTTCTGTTGCCGCTGTAATAACAAATACTAAAAGCCAGAATAAAATAATTTATTTATCTGTAAACTACATACAAACTTAAGAATGCACCTGGTTAGATACATGGAGTGTGAAAGTAGACGCACCAATAACTTTGTAAACAATATTTTGCTACCTTTGTAAAATCCAAGCTATTCACTCCACACCATTCCTACCACTGTACGGTTGTACGGAACCCTTCATGAGCGAGTTTGACTCGCACTTGACCGGTTTTCGGAATATGATGTCAGTAGTAGTCTTAATATATATAGAAAGTTTCAATAGCAAAGCTCTTATACTTTAAATTTTATTGACATCTAAAATACCCTGATTTCGTCAATGACTCACTCACTGATCATCATCAAAGTTCTTAGGGTACTTCCTCAAGTCCTAGAATGCTAAAGTTTGGTATGTGTGCTAGTGTTAGTAGTAGCTAGTATTAGTACACATGCAACAACAAAAACTTGGAATGTTTACCCCCCAACCCCTTGAACTAGGGGATGGAAGTTTGTATGAGACTTTCGCAAATATTGATGCTAGAGGTCTAAAAATGTATATAGGGACTCCTTGTTATAAATAATGAATAATATTTATTAAGTGAATCACCCCCAAGCCTTTAATTTAGGGGATAGGAGATTGTATACGAATAATGTTATTACACTTATGTACTTCGTTAATTAGTACATAAACAACAAAAAAAATCCTACCCCTTAAACTAGGGGATGGAACTTTGTATAAGACTTCCATACATTTTGATGCTAGAGGTCTGAAAATTGATAAAGGGACTCCTTGTTATAAAATATAAAACACATATTTCAGGATTTTTAGTAAATCACCCCCCACGCTT
This sequence comes from Argyresthia goedartella, assembly GCA_949825045.1. Classification (NCBI taxonomy): domain Eukaryota; kingdom Metazoa; phylum Arthropoda; class Insecta; order Lepidoptera; family Argyresthiidae; genus Argyresthia; species Argyresthia goedartella. The sequence continues at coordinate 11,191,322 of OX463828.1, read as the reverse complement.
TAAATTAGGGGATGGAATTAAGCGCGCGCAAAACGCCTAAATTATGTACCCGAACATCTGGCTAAGAATGTTGTCAAATCGCGAGTGCGGTGCATTAGAGGCCAGTGATACCATACGTTGTTGGGTACCCTATTGTATGCCGCTGATCCCTAGACGACAATCAGGTGGCTATAATGTCAACTTGAACCGCAATCAAAGAGTCAAGTCTAAAACAGAAATGGCAATGCTGAATCCCGATTCCATATACCTATTACGAATCGGCAAAAGATAGAGAGTGAGCTATGAAAAAAGGGCACCTCTGATGTGCAACTTACAAAAAGGAGTGAAATCCCACCAAAATCATTTTCAAAATGTATACTTAGAAAACGTCATTTTTTGACCCTTCACTGCATTGGACCAGAGAACTCCCACAGATTGATTTTTAAATCTCTTTTAAAATTGGTTGTGTTTAACTAATACAAATATTACTATATTAATTATTATAAATAATAAGCAGGAATAAATCATAAAAAATATATTAACAGCGTGTTCTGTGTTGTTAGTTTAACCCCATGCAGTATTGTAGTGTATGTAATCTTGAACTTCGTAATATTCCTTTTTATTCAGGCGTTTTTACATTTTGCTCAAATGACAATTTCAATATCTCCAAAATCTAAGTTTTGTTTTTCAACTTCATACTCAATTTAGAGTGACAAGTGGCTAACCCTTCTCAGCAGCTCTATAGGGTCCCTCACGATGTTTTCATAAGAACGTCTGCACTCATCTCTAACACTTGTACTCGTCGTGTACGAGTGTTAGACATGATGCTTGTGTGTGTAAATGTTACTATCGACCAATGTGACATGGGGCAAAATCAAACAATAGGAGTTTCTTCGCCATACTCTTCCACCATGTTCCAATGTAGAAAAGAGGCAAAACAAATACATATGCAAAAAATATTTACAGTAATAAAGACATTTTTAATTTAAAAAAATAACTTTCTCGAAGGTAATTTAATTTAAACACTGTTAAAATATATGTATTAAACTACGGGGAGCTTACACAAATAAATGAATAAACATGTTCCTACAGGTCAAATCAAATCCAATAACAAGCAAAATATATATATCACATATGTGACAGACAGGTTAAATATATATCACATATGTGACAGACAGGTTAAATATATATCACATATGTGACAGACAGGTTAAAATATATATCACATATGTGACAGACAGGTTAAATATATATCACATATGTGACAGACAGGTTAAATATATATCACATATGTGACAGACAGGTTAAAATATATATCACATATGTGACAGACAGGTTAAAATATATATCACATATGTGACAGACAGGTTAAAATATATATCACATATGTGACAGACAGGTTAAAAGATGACAGATAAACCAATATCCAACCCTCCTTCAGACTCTAGGTATAAATATATGTATACCTTGATTTTAAGACTATGGTTATTGTGAAATTTTCATCTTTAAAACGTTATTCCTCCTAAAGGAGACACTTTCCAATTCCAGAAAAATATATATGATGAAGACATCTTAATGATGATAGATAGAATGATGTAAAAAATAAAAAACTAAGTGGATGTTTTTGACGTAAAATGTGTTATCTCGTGGGATCTAAAAGAAATATTGATATGGCTCTTGGTTCAACAAATAGGTACCAAAATATTCAAAATATTTTATTATAAAATTAAAATAAATAGGAATAATTAGTGGTTTTAGAAAAATAGATTAAAAACACAATGTTCGCACTAGTCTGCCGCAGCGACTGAAAAAGTGAATTTTGAACTACCCTTCCCAAGGAACCCAAATGTGTACTTATTGTAAGTACAGGTAGGGCCACCACTGCAACAGGTCACTTTTGTCATTTGTCAGTCTGAGCTTCATAGTGAGCTGAATTGAATGCTGTCATCATTGCGTTCAATTCTTGGTAATAGAAAGATCGTTTTTATTTTGGGTGGGATGTAATCCAAAAAAATAGGATCGATCGACAGTGTTTAAAAAAATGTTGATTTATAAAAAAACGGTCAAGTGCGAGTCGGAATCGCGCGCGAAGGGTTCTGTACCATCGTACAGTGATAGGAATGGTGTGATGTGCATAGTTTGGATTTTACATAGCAAAATGTTGTTTACAAAGTTATTGATGCGGCTACTTTCATACTCCAAGTACATTCATAAGTTTGTATGTGGTATTAAAAGAATTGTTGTATGGAAGCCCACGTAAATATTCAAATATTTTGTTTTTTAGTATTCGTTGTTATAGCGGCAACAGAAATACATCATCTGTGAAAATTTTATCTGTCTAACTATCACGGTTCATGAAATACAACCTGGTGACAGACGGACGGACGGACGGACGGACAGCGGAGGCTTAGTAATAGGGTCCCTTTTGGCACCCTTCGGGCACGGAACCCTAAGAATAGGACCGATCGACAGGTGCTTAAAAAATAGTTGATGTATTAAAAAAACGGTCAAGTGCGAGTCGAACTCGCGCACGAAGGGTTCCGTACCACTGTAAAATGGTAGGGATGGTGTGGAGTGAATAGTTTGGATCTTACACAGCAAAATGTTGTTTACAAAGTTATTGGTGCAGCTACTTTCACACTCCATGTACGTAACCAGGTGCATTCATAAGTTTGTTTGTGGTATTAAAATAATTGTTGTATGGGATCCCCCTTAAATATTTATTTTATTCTGTTTTTTAGTATTTGTTGTTACAACGGCAACAGAAATACATCATCTGTGAAAATTTCATTTGTCTAACTATCACGGTTCATGAGATACAGCCTGGTGGCAAACATACGGCCGGCCGGACGGACGGCTTAGTAAGGCTTAGTAATAGGGTCCCGTTTGGCACCCTTCGGGTACGGAGTCCTAAAAACGGTCAAGTGCGAGTTGAACTCGCGCGCGAAGGGTTCCGTACCATCGTACAATGGTAGGGATGGTGTGGAGTGAATAGTTTGGATTTTCCATAGTAAAATGTTGTTTACAAAGTTATTGGTGCGGCTACTTTCATACTCCATGAACGTAACCAGGTGCATTCATAAGTTTGAATGTGGTTAACAGATAGAAAACCTCGGCAATTCCGGGAAGGTTTTCCTGTAATTTTTGGCTTAAGTTCTATATTCTGTATTTTTTTCATTATTTTAGACAGTAGTTTCGGAGATGGGGGGGTGGATGGTATTTTTTTTGCAAATTTTTTGATGATAGCCTCAAAATTTTTTTTTTAATAGTTTATAAAGAGCCCTTCTGAAGATGACTTATTATGAGAATTACGTTGCGGTTATCAGGATAAGTATTTTTGCAGAAGATTTAAAGACTATCTCTTATAATTCCAGAGAAAAGTGTCTGTTATAGACGGATGGACGGACGGACGGACGCGAGTTATAAGAATAAGGGTTCGTTTTGAGATACCGGACCCTAAAAATTAAAAATAACCCTTAATATTGCCAGGGGACGAATTATAACTTGGTAATATATTCGAATATTAATGAATAATTCTGCAATTTGCGGCCCTATTAAATGTTAAAAGGCTTTTATTACTTCTTAAAGAACTCGAGTTCTCATCAAGACGAATCATACGACCCCAAACTTGATGGGGTTGCGTCGGATCATTTCAGAGTTCCCATGGGCACCTTCCGGCTCCATCATCAGATCAGCTCCATGTCATAAAAATATTTCAATGTCATCGAATTTACATATGCATGCAAAATTTCAGCTCAATTGGATACCAGGAAGTGGTTCAAATTTAACTTGCAAGATTTGATTACACACAGACGGATGGACAGAGCCCGGGACAGGTGAAACTAAATAAAAGCTTTTAAAGAGGGTTCACCGAGTTAACCTTGTAACGGTGTTCAGTTTTTTACAACAAATAGTAGTTTATGTGACAGCTACATAATGCCTAATTATGTACAGTTATATACACTAGTTTATCTACACACATATCATAAGCTCTCTTTGATGTGTTCAGGAACCGCATGTTTGACCGGCATTGTGGCATTTCTCATTGCTCTGCAGTTGTTTAGCTTGTTCTGTAGTATCAACTTCACAGACAAACTATGACAGACGGCACGCAGGCGGGCGTCGACGTTCGAAATTTGAATGTCATAATATGACAAATTTTATTACATTATGGTCACAATGGACAAATTTTCAGATAAGAAATGAGTTTTTACCAAATAGTTTTACATTATACTGGCCTTAACGTGCGGTTTTTAGACAAAGAGGGTTTATGATACGTGTGTAGTTTTTTTTTTGTGTTTTGAATGGCATAGTCAAAGTTAATTATAAAATTGCCCTATTTTACAATAAATATAAATTTTAATTGAAAAAGTATGCAGATATAAGTAATTGTGCAGATATAACTTTGAAAATGATAAATAATATTGTGTGCGCTACAAGGTTACTTTTTGAAGAACGATGTAGTGTCAAATGTGACTTGTACCTATGGCCTTAGTATAGTTTTTATTTTATCACAAAAACAAAAATATCAGGGTTGTATTCTCAACCCATATTAACTAAAAAAACACCAACCATAGTTTTTATCTCAATCACATTTTGACTGGGTCTGAAGGGGATACTGACATACTGTTATGTACTCCTAAGTTTTATCGTTGATTACTCAAACCAACTGCTCTGGATATTGGTAGGTATTATTAGACCCCGCTCCACTTTGCGGCTCACTGCACTGCTCTCAGATAAACTATTGCACTCAGATAAACTAGACTTTGCTAACATTTCAGATGCCACAACTATTTATTGGCAACATGAACACCGCTGAAGACTGGAGCTATGTTACACAGCGGCAAGAGGGCGCCTGTCGAAGTTACAAGAGAAAGGGTTGCAGCTGGCCACGAGGTAAGACTCTCGGCGGGAGTAGCAGCATCAATGCCATGTTCTACGTCAGAGGAAACAAACTGGACTACGATGAATGGGCTGCAGACGGCAACGCAGGCTGGAGCTTTGATGAGGTCCTGCCATATTTTATGAAAAGTGAAAACTTTTCCCAGGCGTCTAACTTCAAAAGTCACCACAAATTCGGTGGCTACCTAAATGTAGAAAGAACAGGAGATATCCACGAATTGGAGAAAATCATACTAAAAGCTAATGAAGAATTAGGCGTCAAAATATTAGGGGATGTAAATGGTGATGAACAAATGGGAATAACTAGAGCATACACAACAACAAAACAGGGTACTCGACATAGCACTGCAAGAGCCTTTTTAGTTCCTGTAAAAGATAGACCTAATCTACACGTCTTAAAGAATGGTTTGGTGACCCAAATTGTATTTAAACCTAATTCGAAGGAAGTAAGCGGTGTGATTGTGAGCAAAAATGGTGAGGATATTGTAGTCAATGCAAGGAAAGAGACTATTGTTTCCGCAGGGTCAATAAATACACCACAGTTGCTAATGCTCTCAGGAATCGGTCCCAAAAAACACTTAGAGGAACGTAATATTAACGTAAAGGCAGATCTGCCTGTTGGAGAAAATCTACAAGATCATGCATATGTTCAGACATTCTACACTTTTAAAGGGAGTAAAGAACTCGCTTCACTACCCAACATCGTCGGAGCTGTGGTAGAATATATGATTAACAAGCAAGGTCCCTTAGCCGATTTAAGCCCCAACAAAGTGATAGGCTTTATAAACACAACAGACGATAATGCAATCAGTCCTGATATCCAGCATCATTATTTTTACGCTATACCTAGTCAATCAAATATAGTGGACGTGTACCGTAAGCATGGTTTATCGGAAGAGATATCTAATAAGTTGAACGAAGTCAACAAGGACCACTTCGTGCTAGCGATTTGCACTGTGCTACTGAGACCAAAATCAAAGGGCCGGATATTATTAAAAAGCACAGACCCGAAAAAGTCACCACTTATTTATCCACACTATTTTGACGAAGAAGAAGATCTAAAAACCCTTATCAGAGGCACCAAACATGCAATGAAGTTAGCAGATACAGAGATATTCAAAGCAGCAGGTTTAAAACTGCATTTAGTTGATTTAGAAGCCTGTAAAGACTACGAGAAAAATACTGATGATTATTTGGAATGTTTCGCTCGAGAGAGTACATTTTCTTTGTACCATCCTATTGGGACAGCGAAGATGGGACCAGATGCTGATACATCAGCTGTGGTCGATCCTGAACTGAAAGTTAGAGGCGTGAAGGGCCTCAGAGTGATTGATGCAAGCGTGATGCCAACGATACCGCGAGGAAACACCAATGCGCCTACAATAATGATAGGAGAGAAAGGCGCCGACATGATAAAGTCATACTGGTTGTAACCTAAGTTAGATCTGTGAATATATTTTTTGGGACAGGTTACTCAAAGCAGAATTTCAAGAAGTATTAAACGGCAAATCTCATTTCAGATTTGTATGAATTTTAGGTTACTATTAGATAACAAATTATAATAATTGAATCAATTTTGTTCCTGGACGTATGTATTAAAATTATTATCATTTATCCTCGTAGTTAGTACCCACCTCGATTCACAGATAGTGAACTGGTTACCTTTTACTGTTTTATAGCATAATTTTCAATATTTAACTTGTTGGACTGATCAAATCATTTTCCTAGTAAGATGATCATAGATGTTAAAAAAACTACTTTAAAACTGTTTTATTTTCATTAAAATATAACTCACTATTCCGCGTTGATGAGTTATATTTTAATGAAAATAAAATGTATCTATGCTTAAATAGGTATATATAATAATACCTTGGACACTATTTACACACATTGATCTAGCCCCCAAACTAGGATTCCCTGTATCTTGGGTACTAGACAACGATACACATACTTATATAGATAAATATTATACTCAGATAGATAAACAACCATGACTAGGGTACAAACATCCGTTCTCATCAAACAAATATTTGCCCCCACCGGGACTCGAACTCGGGACCCTTGGCTTCGTAGGCAGGTACACTGCCGACTCGGCCATTCGGGTCTAAATCATATCATATCATATCTAAATCATGTATCTTCTTCTTTCCTTCGTCTTTCGTAAAAAGCTTAATTTCTAGGTTAGGTCGCTTTAAATAAAATTTTAGGTTTTTTTTTTAACATCTATGATCATCTTACTAGGAAAATGATTTGATCAGTCCAACAAGTTAAATATTGAAAATTAGGCTATAAAACAGTAAAAGGTAACCAGTTCCCCGAAGTAGGTTTAGGTTTAAAGATCTTTAACTCATAAGAAATTACATTTCACTTAAAATGAGATATTACAATAATTAAATTTATTACGTAAAAAAATGATACACATTAACATGAGTAGCAGTTACAATTAAGCATAAGTATATTATTTAGTATATAAGTGTATATATAGTAAAGTAACAGTGACCCCACACTAGGCAAAGCCTGTATCGTGGGCATCACGACAACATTAAGCACAGTTAAAATTATTGTAACAATGCGGAAATCTAAGCAGACTTATTATAGGATATATATAAAACGATAGTAGTACACAACCTACCTTACAGTACCTTTCGGCGCAAGCTAAGGGTATACCTGCTTGATCAGCAGAGACTACCATATTCCTGTTAACCCTTTCGTTACCTTATGACTATCCCACCCACTAGACTGGTAATCGCATCAATTATCATAAATTTTCAAAAATTTTTTTTTTTGTTGTTTGTGTCTCGTCGTCCTCTCTGGTATCATGCTTATGTTCCGCTCTCCTGTGCCATCTTGTATATTGCTTGTGTGTTTTGTTTTTATTTAGCTGTGGTGTTTGTTTTTTATTACACTGACCAATGTCATTGATACGTACCTACTTTAATATAGTTATTGTATTGACAACATTTATACAAGAATTATATCATATGACTATTTATTAATTATGTACATGGCACCACGCTTGCCGAGGCTTGTAGGACTGAACACGAGCGGTAAGTTGTGTTCACCTGAGCATTATGCTGAGTCAGCTGCCATTTCGCAGCTGCTGCTGTTAAATAGGTTGTAGGTATGCGCCTCCAGCAGCTGCGAATAAATGTTTTCTTTCTTTCTTTCTAGATATGCTTAAAAAATATATTGGTATATTTATTTATGGAACTCGTTGCGATATATAAATGTGTTCATACTTTCATAAATCTTCACATCATTTGGTCATTTATTAAACAGCTGCAAAATAATTCTACATAAAAAAATACTAAAATGCACACAATTAATGTAAAGCTTTTTATCACATACTTAACATTGTCGATTTAAATGTGTTCAGTTGGCGCACGGTCAGAACTTTGAATTCGTCGTAAAGACTAGTTGTAGAGTTCCGGAAACGTTTCTTGAACATGGTTTATGTTCAAGAAACAGGAGTTTTTGAACACTTTCAGCTTTTAAGATATGCGTCTTGCATGCACCGCCCCACACAGGTATGCAGTAATATAGGATGCTCTCACAAAGCCCGAGATACACCATTTTTAGTGGATAGCTATGCCTCGAAGTAGTTTCATGATGGTAATAACCTTCCAACACGAGTCACTAGTTGATCTAGATATGGCTTCAACGATAGATCATCTATCAACACGCCCAAATATCTGATGAATATCTGACGCCCAATAGCTGGTATTCTCTATAATTTTACATTGACAATTGGGTAATACTTTCGCTGCACGTACGCCACACTTATGAATGGCTGGTATTTAATCGCACATCAAAAATACTGATTTGCGCAGCAAAAACGGATCAGCAAAAAAACTTTTTATGTTTTAAATATTTAATGAGTACTTAAGTTTATGTTTTAAGTTTTTGTTATTGTTCTTGCATGTTGAACCTAACACGAAGGATAAAGGGGGCTTCGCTTCGCTCACCCCCTTTACCTTTCACCTAAGCTACCGCAGTAAATATAAGGGTTATCTGCTGTGCAAATCAGTATTTTTGATGTGCAGTTTAATATTTCCCTTTATGAATCTTTATTGAAGGGGTAGTAATCTATATAGAAGCAGGAGCAGACTCATTAGTTTTCGACAAACATAGGTACTTTGTCATTTGCACGTTAAATGTCAAGAGGTTGCGGTCCAACCAGGTTGATATAGTGCACAAGCTGCCCTCTACTACAAGAGGTTGCGGTCCAACCAGGTTGATATAGTGCACAAGCTGCCCTCTACTTTTTCAAATGTTGTCTGCCATGTCACTCGACTGAAAAGCAGCGCAGAGTCATCTGCGTAACAAATCACTTCGGTATAATTTCCAAAAAAGTCAGCGATGTCATTTATGTAAATTAAAAAGGGAGTGAGTTCTAATAACTAAATACGGCATTAAAATAATGATGTCAGCTGTCACCTCTCCCTTTATCAAACTTACCTACGCGACAAAGAGAGGTCACAGAGCTCGCTCAGGGCAAAAGAAAATTGGCGCGGCCTATATCACAGACATTGTTGCACTGTTGGTATAAAACCCATCGCGGTATCCCCATACAGATACACCACACCAAGTGATATTTCTGGAGTTAATTACACGATAAACTGCGTGTGCTGTGCAGTTCACATTGTTCCTGCACCTATGTATGTATGCAGTACCTATATGCAGCTCAAAATTTGTTTAAAAGTGACGTTTTATTGTTAATATCTGTAACAAGTCTTTCGAAAAATCAGGAATTGGATCACTAGTCGATGATTTCTGTTTTCCTGCTTATTATTTACTGTTATTGTGTTACTGGCGGTTACACGATTTTTGAACTTCTTAGGGGACGTGTTAAATTTGATCTTAAAACTCTTTTTAACAGGGCATATTATATTTAAATTAAAATAGCAATAAAGTACGCATTAACTTATTTTCAAGTAGAAGAATGAACTTATTTTCTCGTATCAAACAATTTCTTAGGATGCTTCCCGCCTCTCGATTCTCGATTGCAACGGAGGTCCCTGTAAACTGGACTGACCGACAGCCGCTAATCAGAGACCCACATAATAAGACGTCTCTATTTGTGTTGTGGAGCAGGATGACAGGGTGCGATATATATGTATATAGGTAGGTATGTACCTTTCGTGTTTATGCAGGTACACAGATATCCTAATAGTATTGCGATTCTGCGAGTAGGTATGTCGAGGTATAATCTTTTGTCAAATTTCCTATCAACTTAGTCAAAAATACTGAACATATATTATTTCTGATATTTGGTTCTGTCGTCGTGACACACGATATGTTATGTGTAATTTTTGTTTACCTCAATGCAGTAAGGTAAGTACAATCGTAAGTCCATACGAGACGTGAAATAAGCACAGTAGAAATAAGGAAGACGACCTGTTACATCATTGTGAATGTACGAATGTACAGATTTCTGACTATGAAGCTGTACAGTAACCCATACTGTGAGTAACTAGTAGTGAAAAAAAAGCTTTAATATAAAACCCTAAAGGACGAATTAAGCGGCGGCCAGCAAAGGCATCAAGCAAAGGCCACCTTGGAGAAGCGAGGCCGGCTCCACGGCATTCAGGACAATTCCAGCCAACAGTGTTTAATAATAATAATAATAATACCACCTTGGACACTATTTACTCACATTGATCCAGCCCCAAACTCGGATTCCCTGTATTTTGGATAATAGACAACGATACATATACTTTATATATACTTAGATAGATAAACAACCATGTCTAGGGTACAAACATCCGTTCTCATCAAACAAATATTTGCCCCCACCTTGGCTTTGTAGGCAGGGTCACTGCCGTCTCGGCCATTCGGGTTTGAATGAACATTACACAAAGAGGACGTATCTAGGAAGAAATATACAATATACTATACGCTACTTTTTGTGAATGCAACCGACGACGTCAATACATCGTGATTCGTGAGTCTATCTGAGAGCGTTCAAGAAATACTTGTACCGTAAATTGGGGTAAATAGGTCCATTCTTCACTTTCAAATGGAATTTAAAACTCCTTCCCTAACCAATAGAGTACTTTAAAGTATACCTGAGGATGTATGGTCAGCTTTTAGATGTTAAATAGCTTCAGGTTACTAAACATTTGCCATATTTTGAGAAATTAAAAAAAAACTCTGTTAGATTCCAATTTACCCCGAACGGGGTAAATAAGTTCAAGAGAGGGTTAAATAGAAATTTGCACTAGGGTTGTCACTTTTTTATTAATTCACTTAGTAGATACATACCCTAACAAGTAATTCGCAAGTTAGTAAGCATTACTTACCCCTCCCTTGTTAAATTTATTGAAAACTCGATTGTGAGATCATATCAATTTTTTATCATTTTGTGGACATTGATAACTAGTAAGACACCTACATATATGTCGCACAGGGGTTGATTTAAGTTTTTTGTCTCGGGTGTAATGTAATGGGCTTGTTAATTTTTTCTTGAGCCATTTTGTGCGCAGACCGAGGCGTGCGCCTGCTCTCGCCGCAATCGCCTGCAGAAGGGCGACTGTTGTACGCGTGGATGTATGCAAACAAACGCATGCCTCCCTGCCAAGGGCGTTTAAAGGTCATACTGTAATGGTACACGAGAGTCAGTACATTTGATGCTTCATTTTGCGTGACAGAGGGCTAGCCCAACGCCGCGCTGTTTTGAATACGAGAATCGGTTCAGATAACGTTTGGGGGTTTTGCGTAGCTCCGGGTAATTTAGCAAAAAAAACAGAGCCGACGCGTGGGATGGTTCGAGGAAGGTTACAGGTCAGGTTTTTTTTGTCGCATTCCTGCGAGATGTGTAGAGATCAGAGCCGATTTGGCTGCGCGTTGAATAAAATTATGAATAACTAAATAATGAAAGGTTATTATGGAACGATACGGAGAAAGCTATTACGTTGATTGCAAATATACGATTGCGATTGAGGTATGAGATGGAGAGTCTGACACGACTAGTATGAATAGCATTCTAGTGGTCTTTGCTTCGCGCGCCTAGCGGTCGGGAATGCTTAATTAATCGCAACAAGCTTTTATTGGTCAGCGATCAACAGATTCTGTGTATCGGCAGTACCAAATGATTTGAGTGATAACCTACGGTTGATCATAGTGAATATGCGTACACACAATTTGTAGAACGGCGGATCTGCATGGCATGGTTGAAAATAGACCCTGTGTAGTTAGTGATAAGAAGCTTCGCTTGGGCAGAGCGTGTTCGCAAAGGACGCTGTTTTTTTTTCTTTCAGACATGTGGGGCGTATAAATACGATTGCGGGGGAAGGGAGAGCATTCAGTCTCAGCGTCTAGCTACTGTGACAGTCGTCTTTCACGAGTTCTAAACAGTTTTGTCTGCCGTGTTACGCGTCAGAACTATGCGAGATTGTGATTGCGAAGTTTCAGTGGTTTTTCGTGAGTGTCTGAAGCGCCGAGATATACCTCGGTTCCTATCCTTTATATCAACCTACCCCAAATTCCAAAACTATCCTTGGGTCGTTAGATAAGAACTTGTAGGTAAATTATCTGAGTCTGAGTCTGGGCTTGGAGCGACCCTAAATTCCTTTTTCCTTCACCATAGGGTTCCTGGATTGGCTCTTAGGATATTCGCGGGCTAATCCTCTCCTCATTCCTTCGAGTAGCGAGTTTTGAAATTCCCTCACACACAGTCATTAAACATACAAGCACATTCAAATCAAACTCAACCATTTTCGAGTGGTGTCGATAATGGACGTGGTATAACACTAGGTTTTTAGACTAGGCTAGACAGGAGTTTAGTTGCGGCTAAACCTAGGTTGGCAGGGCATAGGGAGACTGTTTGATCGATGAGGTTCCGCGGATGGAAATAACAAATTCAGAACAAAGTTAAACCGGTGTCAACACAGATAACATATCCTGTTGATATTTTGACATTTGAGTGTTGTCGGGGACGCGCGAAGAGATCAATTTACAGTCTAAAATTCATTGTTTAGGACCGGGTAGGTGTTTTGCATTGCCTTGGGTCAGGTTGGATTCAAGTTTTATCTTTAAATTAAATGTAAATTTCGCTGGAGGTCTAATGTGTAGGCTGAGTCGGTATATATGATTAGGCTCAGTCGAGGAAGTGCTGCGGCTAGTGGAATTCATAGTTCGGTATTTATCGAACTATGCACTTCGCTATGGTGTGGGTTAGATCTCCTAAAGCAATAATGCCTACGTTTCGATAACATCCAGCTCAAATTGCGCAGAGTTGAAGGTTTCAAAACGTTACGGACCTTTTGAGGTAACCGCTAGTTCAGAACCCATTTCGGAAAATCAAATCGCAATTGTGTAAACCGGTCTTTTCGGATCGTTATTGCCATGAACCAAATATATAATTGAAACCACCACAAGCCGCTACTAGCGAGCACATGAAATATCATTGAGTACTCCCGTCGTAAAACTACGACGGATATCTATACGATATCACAAACAAATATTATAAATTGTGGTCGACCACTAAAAGAAGTTCCAAGCGCCCATATATACAAAAGTAAATGGTACCATCACACAAATACAACAAAGGTCGATCTGGCGCAATACACCGCTGATTGATGCGAATTACCGGCTCGCGGACATATATGCTTTCTCTGTCTAACTTGAAACTGTAACTTCCTGAACCAAACTTCGTTCGACTATTGTACGCCTAACGAACTTCTCAACGAACGAGAAATTCAGACTTATCATTCTCAACTTACAAATCTTACAGCTGAATCGGGACATCTCATTTTGGGGTAGATAGAATAGACGATCATAGCTACTGATAGCGGTGGCTCGACCTTAGCCTTTGTGCCGTTACAATACGGAATTTAAAAGGGATTTACACGATCAGTTCTACCGCACCGATTCGATGTCGCATCGGTCGCCGATGCGTTCTGAGGGCGGCCGGATGCTCACTCCTTTACTTACTCATGTAAAGGATTTAGCATCCGGCATCAGGGTAAATGCGACTAATATCATAGTTTTTAGTTTTATCGTTCATTTTTATTAGCATAGAGTCTGCCTTTCTCTTTTTAACCAGCTTAATAAGACTATAGTAAATAATAATAAACCATAAATGCCATACAAAAATGGCCCGCGATGTTGAACCTTATTATTTTGTAATGATAGATAGATAGATAGATAATTCATTTATTCATTGTTCGGTAAAACACAAAAACATTATTGGTTATTAACATATTACAAACCACACAAAATTAATTATGACAAAAAACATCAAAGAAATTAAATAAAACAATGAAAATAATTATAATTAACACAGCAAAAATATGGAAAGTAAGGATCACTATGTGGCACCGTGACTGTACCGCGACAATGAAATGGCCCTGACTCAGCAATGTCACAGACGAATCTGTGACGCTGATATTCTGCCAGAGCCAAAGGGGACGAGACAGAAATAGGCTTAAGTACACAAAATACACAAATGATTACAGCAAAAAAATAAAATTAAACAATAAAATAAAATATTAAAATCTACTAATATGGAATTAAATTAATTATTGCAATTGAATTTGAATTTAAATTGAATTAATAATGCATAGAATAGTATCGAAATTGTGTGATTTAAATAAGATGAAATTTCAGAATTGTATAATATGAATAGAAAAAGGATAATATAATGTCAATGATTACGGCGTATGGTAGTCAAAATAAAAAAGAATGAATTTTGTGAGGTAGGAGATTTCTTCAGGTTATAACCAAGGGCATTACAGTTTATATTTATTTTAAAGTGCTGCCTCCTCAGCCTTCTGCTGCAGTATTAGAAACCTTCTAAGGGCACTTCTGAAACCAGCCTTACTATTTAGCAATCGAAGGGGTGGTGGGATGTTATTCCAGCACTTTGTGGCACGGTATTTAAAACTGCCACGGAAAGCTGCACTTTTGTGTCGAGGCATTGAGAGGAGAGGAGCGACTCTCTGGGACAGACACCAGGTGAGTTTATCATAAAGATAAAGCGCTGTTCGCGTCCGGACAACCTCAAAAAGCAACATTGAATAATAAAGATTTTGTCTAGCTTTCATTCGTAAAATATTTGCCTTATTTAAAAAAGGAGTGACGCGCGTTCGAGGAGGAATCACGAAGCAGAACCTGGCACAGCCGTTTTGTATACTTTGTATGAGATTTTGCGTTTTCTCAAACAGACACGATCCATACACCGTAATACCGTAGTTTAGCTTGGAAAGCACTAAGGCTTCAATTAATAGTATTCGCAGGTCAACGCTGAGAAGATCCCGGATTCTATACAGAACTTTAAGTCTATAAAAGCAGTTTCTAACTACCTCAAGAACATGTCCCTCAAATCGCAGTTGATCATCCATAAGAAGACCAAGGTTTCGAGCCTCGCGGACCCGTGTGATAGCGATTCCATTAATCATTATCCACAACGTCCAACAGTGCTGATGTAGTACTACGCCCCTTTCTAAACCCAGATTGACGCTGACGCAGTAAATCTCTATTCTCACAGTACTTATAGACCTGGTTGTATATTACTCGTTCCAGAACTTTCGATAGGTAAGGTAAGATACTTATCGCCCGAAGGTCACCAATATTAACCGGATTGTCTATTTTAGGGATGGGACGGACAAAAGCAGTCTTCCATTGAGCAGGGAAAGTGGAAGAGGCTATGGACTTATTAACTATAGCAGTTATCACTTTAAGAGTACGAGGCAAGGTCAGCAAGATCATATCTTCAGTTATCCCATCTGCGCCTCTTGCATTTGAGCTCAAAGAAAGGATCGTTTTGGCTATATAGTTCTCATCCACTTGGTCCAATGAGAATAAAGTTCAATACCTATGAAAAAATTGTCCAGCTCCCGGTCGCCGGTCGTTTGCACTGTCAAAACGTTTCTTGTGAAATGACTAAACAACTTTTATTGAAATGACTAACTAGTCTTTTTCGCTTATATAGGAACTCTTAAGTTATACCTTTGTATAAATTTAAATTAAGTTATAATAGTTTATAGGACTGATACATAATGAGGGGCATCAAAATTCGAGTGTGGGTTTAAATTACAACGTCATACGAGTGTTTTAACGCCTAGTTATGTACAGTTACATAGACTGCTTTATCTACACAAATCATAATAAATACTTTTCGCTGAAAGTGCGAATTTGCCTTGGTGTTGTGAGTTTTAGGGCTACGTGAATGTTTAGGGTGTCAAAAGAGGCGTATCGGCAAGGGTCATAAGATATAAAAATATACATGCAAAACTTTTTGGTAGAGGGCACCACTGTTTGTTTGTAGCATAATTGTGTTCTGTGGTTTGTAACAAGCGACATGTCACATTGTCAAGAAAGTGTGTGACAAAAACCAGTTTCTTGCTTTCGTGGATTCGAGAAATTGAAGTATCTGAACCCTTTTATTTAGATTTCTATGAGGATGTATTGCATAGGTTGAAGGAAGAGCTCAGAAAACGTTGGATAATCATCATTTCTCTGATTAACGAAACTCTTTGCTTAAAATTGCTTTATTTATTTACTCTGATTAATTTGTAACGTCAGATGAACGATTCTCTTTGCTTTGTAACAAATCTAAGGGTTTGCTACAAACATTACTTTGTCAGGTTTGATCCTCATTATCCAGTATTACCAATGAAAAGGCCCGTATTAATATAGATACTGAGCTCATCTCTGAGTAAATGACAGTTTTGACATGGCATCATTGTGACATGACATGACAACTGAGAAAACTCTCAGAGCTGAGGACTGTTTATTTTAGTGGCTCTGTGAGCTGTAGACCTCGCGAGCGATACAGAAAATTTGCGTTTTTTCATTTGCATTATTTTCCACCCATTCGAATCCCCTTGAATTTTATAGGATGAACAAATATTCCGACCGCATTTTCTTTCATTACTATATAAAAATTTATGAATGCACCTGAAGTATGAAAGAAGCCGCACCTGTAACTTTGTAAACTACATTTTGCTATCTGAAATCCAAACTATTATTATTTCACTAAAATTAAATAGCCTTTGTCGTTTTTACAATTTCCACAAATCCAACTTGGGCTGTAGCGGTTTTTTTAGAAGTTTCAACCCGCCATATCTCGTTCATTTTGTAAATTTTCCAAAAACTGAATCGAAAAAAAGCTATTTAATTATCGAAACTGCTCACAAAAATTCACGAGAATTTAGATGAAACATGTTACTAGGTAGGTAACCTGTCTTAGTAATTTGCAATATATGAAAATTCCAAAGTGAAAAAAGTTTGATGTGTGTGCTTTTACCCTACGTGGCGGCACTCCAATCACTCGGGGCGCAAGTGTTGGCAACTCAGTGTATTTTCCACTAGACATGGTGGTTTAGACTTTCATTTTAGAGGTCAAAAAATGGTTGTAGTGGCTAGTGGATTTTCTATTGTATTAGGTTGATTTAGTTAGTCGTAAGGTACTACATTCAAACACTGGCATAATTTTCATAATTATTCTAGTTAGAACAGATCGCACTTATAATAAAAGTGCATTTTTTTTTTTGTAATGTTGGCAACATAACATAAATAACGTGGTGGTTTTGTGAACAAGTTTTTAAATTTCTTCTATGATTTCGATTATAGACTTTATTTGTATGAGTACTAGGTCAAGTTTAATTTATTGAAAGGTTTGTGTATTTCATATGCGTGTACGTGACCGCTTTTTTAGTTTAGGTACAAATTGCATACAATTCGTTTTCAATATCGTTCATTTCGATACGATTAGAAGTTTTCTTTTCTTTGCCACACAATATAGCGTAAAGAATCTGCTATACAGTAAAGCCTTACCACACAATATAGCGTAAAGAATCTGCTATATAGTATACACTTAGGATAACTAGGATTCTAACGATACCTGCGTAAATTTAATTAACAGTTTAGTAGTTTAGTAAAAATCGTGGGTGTTAAAGAATCTCACTCAGATTTATGTGTACATACTTATACGACATATAGGTACTCGTACATGTACCTACCCGTTCCCCATTACAGACCCAGTATATACATGTACGAGCCCCATTTCAGGGTACGTACAAGTATGTAACAACCCTGAAAACATTATGGAAAACCGGTCAAGTGCGAGTCGAACTCGCGCACGAAGGATTTCGTACCCCCGTACAATGGAAGGGATGGTGTGGAGTGAATAGTTTGTAATAACTGTGCCTCTACCATTTCACATGGGAAAAAGCCATGACGCTATGGTTTTTTTTTACCCGTATACAGCGAAGCCAAAAGAAAGTGTATGTGTTTGACCGGTATGTATGAATGTTAATTTGTTCCACCGGAACATCTTAACTACTTACAAGAATTTGACAAATAAGGTATCTTTAGAAGCATCTTTATTGTTCACAGGCTATGTCACTTCACACTTAAATTAATATGGCGGCCTCTAGAAGGCATAATGTATTTTAGATAGCAAAATGTTGTTTACAAAGTTATTGGTGCGACTACTTTCATACTCCATGTTCGTAACCAGATTCATTTATAAGTTTGTATGTGGTTAACAGATTAAAAAACCGTGGCAATGCCGGGTAAGTTTTCCTGTAATCTTTGGCTTAAGTTATACATTCTTTACTTTTTTCATAATTCTAGAGTCTGTAGTTTCGGAGTTATGGGGGGGAAGGTAATTTTTGGCACTTTTTTGATCATAATTTCTGAAGTTATCAAAACTTATGAATGAGAATGAGCACAAGGCTATGCAACCGGGCACCGAGCAGAAGGATTTTCGTACAGTAGAAGGACTAGGACCCTCTAAGCCGCAGCCAACGCATCGGCCGCCGGATCAGCCGCCGCAGAAAGCAACGGTCCCCCGACCTGTCGCCGCAGAACACAACGGCGGCCGATGCGACGTCGAATCGGTCGCCGCTGCGATGGCAAGAGTAGTGTAAAGACCCATCCGGTGGCTGATCCGGCGGCCGTTACTAGGTAGAACCGCTGTGTGAATGATCCTTTACCTGGCAGCAAAGTTCTACACTGCTGTAGTCCTTTCCTGGCAGCCGTGTATTTCGTCCTTAATGTGTCGAGTCAGCTGCTAATTCAGCTAATAAAAAATAAAATAAACAGTAACATATTGGAACGCACTTCCTTGCAATATAAGAGACAGACTCTTTTCTCTTGCAAAAACCGGGTAAAAGAGCACTTCCTCTCTCTTTCATGATAATAGTTATAGTATGTATATTATTACTAAATGTACAGGTTTATACATATATTGGTACTTATTTAGTAGTTTGGTATATAGGTTTTTTATTTTACATATTTTATAGATATTTAATTTATTTATTTATTATTTATTATAGATAAGTTATTAAATTAGATATTGTCCACTACCTACCCTTTCTTGATACATTTTCCTATCATGCTTTGGTTTTCGGGAAGAAATCTCTTTTTAGAGATAAGGTCGCCTTTGTACATATGTTTTCCACAAATGTAACTTTTTATTTATCTTGGTGAAATAAAGAATTATGAATTATGAATATTTTTAGAAATAAGCACTTATTAGTTGTAAAATAGAACTAATAAATACGGAACTCTATAAAGTAAGAAACAAATCTAGGACCAGAGTTCTTGTCGAGTCAAATCAGACGAGCTCAAACTCGATGGGGATGTGTCGTTTTACCACAGAGTTCCCATGGCCACCTTTCGGCTCCATCATCAGACCCTGGATGATATCCAGGGTCTGATGATGGAGCCGAAAACTAGTTAAAACAAATTAAACGAGCCTAAACTCGATGGGGTTGCGGCGTTTCACTACAGAGTTCCAAGGCCACCTTCCGGCCCCATCATCAGATCAGCTCCACTTCATAAAAATATTCCTTGGTCACCCGATTTATATCAAATTCATATATAAATATAAATCAAATTCAACTTACAAGATTTGATTATAGACGGATCGAGCCCGGGACAGGTGAAACTAAATAAAAGCTTTTATGAACTCGATTTCGTCACTGTGGCGATTCACTGTTAGCCACAAACGGCATTTGAGTAATAAGTCCAGTTGAAATGAACTTTATGTAACTGGACACAAGCCTCACTGACCGTCCGCTTAATCATTCGTAATCGGCGCTCAGGTCTTGATTAAAACGCAAACACTTCCAGTCGAGTGAGCTACGCGATAACGAGTAGTTCGTTTGGACAGCTTTTTGTAACTCAGAAAATTTGTGATAATATTCGGTGAGTTTTAGGTTAGTTGCATTTTAGATGAAGCTTTTTGGGATTCAAGGAAATAAACAGGTACCTACATAATATATTGAATAATTTCATAGAATGCTTTTCGACAATGAGATCACACAAAATTATGAGTAGGTATCAGTAGCTTTATTCTGTTTTTCTGACAGCAATCGCAAAACGTGTTATATTGAAAAATCGAACAATCAGAAATGATTATTTTACACGAGCTGCCTTTTCTATAGTATAGTATTGCGATTAGATATGGGTTTCTACTCGAGTATTTACCCGTCGAAGGATAAATACACACTCGTTTCTACTCGATAAATATCCAAAAGTGAGAGTATTTAATACTCATAAACACTCGTTTCTACTCGATCAATATCCAAAAGTGAAAGTAATAATTTCATTGCAAAACAACTTACTATACCGCATTAAGATTCCATATCGTTATATGTTTAACTATATGTTAACGCCCTATGAATGTTTGCACCTGCCATGAGGATTTTAAGACGTATTTACTCGCGGTGTCGATAATGAAGTCGGGATACAAAATAAAGCTACAGGATATATTTACTTCGTCGCATTAGATTAAAAGGTGAAACCTACACCCCTGCCCACATGCAACTGCAAATCTCATTCACTAAATCCAGTTCACAGGATAATTGTATGCAGTTTATATCAAATGGGCGTTTCAACAGCCATTTTTACACAGTTTTCGCCCGATGTGATTCAAATAAGTGGACATCATTCTGTCAGATGTGTGTCCACATTATAAGGGCATTCACTTGTACAAACCTGTTCGTACTGAGATCGTATTTATACTGGCAAGGTCAGCAGGAAAGACAATATTTTTATTTTATTTTCTGACAACAGTCAATGAGGAAGTCTGTCAGGACCTTTAACCTATAACAGTCTACTGACATAGTATGCCACCGTATGCAATACTAATATTCGAAGCTTACAAACTTAACGTCACGCCTTTTCCCATACGGGGTGGCAGAGGCACATCTGTGACCACGTTTAGCCAGTTATTCAATACTCTGTGTGACAGGCGGCTAGCCCAACGCTGCAGCTATGGAGAAATGAAGTTTCCTCACGATGTTTACCATCACCGTTAGAACGTCCGCATACTGTACATATCTACGTAAGATAAATTAATTACCTCTTTGGTACACCACCAGGTCTTGCGCCTCCTGCGTGACGGGCGAGCGTGTAACCACTAGGCACGCCCATTGAGCACTTCAGGTGACCATGTGGGCGTGTGACCCGGCAGTCACCGCCAGTATCCTGGAGAGCTACCATGCGGCGGGTCCTCTGTTCGTGGCCACACTCACTAGTCTCTTGGCCGCACACTGCGCCTTGGTCGGTGACCATTTGTGGCCAGCTGACGCCATTGAGGCGGTAACCCAAGGTACTACGAGTGGCTCTGTGAGATATAGACTTAGCGAGCGACACAGGATAAATACGCGCGCAAATGCGTTTCATTTTTCATTATTTTCCACCCCCTCAAAGTTCCTGTCCTTGAAGTTGATCGGAGGAACAATTGGAATTATTATAAAAACAAAACAAATCCGACTGCATTTTCTTTCAATGCCACATAAAACTTATAAATGCACCTGCTTACGTACCTGGAGTATGGAAATAGTCAATAACATCGTAACCCCATATCACCGCCATTTTGAAAAATATCCAAAATTAAAAAAATATATATTTATACAAATAATTAAAGAGCCTCACAAAATTTCACGAGAATCTGTCGAGAATTGTGACCTGTAGAGGAGAACAGATTCAAATCCGCCAATCCGGACAGACGGACATAGGAAAGCATTTTGATTCGCTCGCTCGCTCAATCAAGCAAACTTTTCGTTATTTTTGGGGTGACAGAACCACAGTTGCGCAGAGGTTTAGTTTAGTTAGGTTTAGTCAGTAACTTAGTAGTATTTTTACGTGACAGCATAATAAAAAATTGCTTTCGGGTAAAGCACAATAAACGACTATATATAAACCTCAAAAGGCCTATATATAAACCTCGAAATTTCACATCGACGGCCACGGCGTGGGGGCCATCGTCATCAAATACTGGTTGCTTGCTGTAAGGAGGTCCTAACGGCGAAGGAAAACATTGTGAAGAAACTCTTCGTGAGGAGCTTCAATCTCCATAGCTGCGGCGATGGGCTAGCCCCCTGTCACGTAAAATGGAGTATTGTATAACTGGCTCTGCCACCCCGTATGGGAAAAGGCGTGACGTTATGTTATGTTGTTGTGTTGCTTGCTGTGGGTTTTTCTACCGGGGATTTAGTAATGTAAAACTTGTATTTCGAGTTTGATTAATTTGTAATATTTCTTATTATTAATGAATAATTATAGCAATTTTTGGCAGAGATCAATAATGTTCGTGTTTTTCAAAATACGAATTCTTGGGATGAAACCCTAATTACTAATGATATTTATTGAGGTTAATTTGTAAAAAAATATTCTCCATCAAACAGAAAGATAAAACGGATACGATAATGGGTACTACATTGATGGCTCTTATAATTTCCATATCGTTTAGTATATCATATGTTCTATATGTTCATCACGCTGTTTGGATATGACTACATATCAAGTAAATAAAGTAGATGAATATTTTACAGTTCACCCTCCTCAACCTGCGGCTCATTAAACTCGCAATGCGCATTTATTTATACACTAATGATTTTATCTATATACGTATCATAAACCCTCTTTACTGCGTCCAAAAACCGTACGTTACGATCAGCATAATGATATACTTCTTGATAAAAACTAATTTCTTATCTGAATATTGATACATTATGACCATAATGTACCAAAATTTGTCATATTATGACATTGAAATTTCGAACGCCAACGCCCGCTTGAGTGCCAACCCTAATTTGTCTGTGAAATTGGCACTACTGAACAAGCTAAACAACGGCAGAGCAATGATCAATGCCACAATGCCGGTCGAACATGCGGTTCCTGAACACATCAAAGAGAGTTTATGATATGTGTGTGTGTAGATAAACTAATGCATGTAACTGTACATAATTAGGCATTATGTAGCAGCCACATAAACTACTATTATTTGTGCCCTTTCCAGATCCCAACTATGACTTCATAGTGGTAGGGGCCGGGTCCGCTGGGGCCGTGGTCGCAAACAGACTCTCCGAAGTCCGGGAGTGGAAGGTTTTACTGGTCGAGGCAGGAGGAAACCCCAGTTTTGGGACTGAGGTAATTAATACAAACGCAAAACGCATTTCAAGTTTTATTAGTTAATTGCTTATGTTTTATTGTTCATCAAACTGAGTAAAAATTTATATCCAAAAAATACCTTTTCATCCCAAATTAGGTAAATGTTCACCAAAAGTACCATGGGAAGTTTTATGTATGAACTGGGCCCACTTTGCCAACATTGTTTTACAGTAATGAAACTCATGTCATATAAAGGCTTTTGGGTCTACTTTGTTTCAAGTCCAAATCCAGCGTGAACATGGTGTTTTGGTATGATTAAAAAAAACATAAATATCAAAATGTACCAAATGGGCCCATGTGTGCTGTAGTCTCTAACGACATACACGAACGGCCATGCAGCTGAATTAAATGAGTCCCCTTTAATTAAAAATTTATTTTTATTCTCTTCTGACTTTCTAGGCACCAATGCTGTTCTACGGAAACCTCGGAGGTCGAGAAGATTGGGGATATAGGTCACAACCATCCAATGGCTTCTGTCGAGGATACCAGACCAAAAGATGCCCTTTCCCACGAGGAAAACTTCTCGGAGGTACAAGTAGCATTAACGGCATGTTCTACGTCAGAGGGAACAAGCTTGACTATGATGAATGGGCTTCGTTCGGAAACAAAGGTTGGAGTTACGAAGAAGTCTTGCCATACTTCAAAAAAAGCGAAAACTTCTCTTCGCTCGCAAATATACCGAATGTCCACAAATATCACGGATCTGGAGGATACTTAAATGTTGAAGAAACAGAAAACCCTAATTTTATAGAGCTCACAGTACTAAAAGCTCTTGAGGAACTTGGAGTCAAGACGTCAAAAGATGTTAATGGCGAAATACAAATGGGCGCAATAAGGTCACACAGTACCACCAAAGGCGGTATGCGACAAAGCACCGCAAGAGCTTTTCTGAGCCCAATAATGGACAGACCTAATCTACATGTAATAAAGGATGCCTTGGTCACTAAATTATTGTTCAAGGATGAGTCTAATGTCGTAAGTGGAATAATTTTTACAAAGAATGGCAAAGAAATTACTGTCAATGCTAGAAAAGAAGTCATAGTATCCGCAGGTACTATAAATACTCCTCAGTTACTGATGCTGTCTGGTATAGGGCCTCGAAAACATCTACAAGAACACAATATTAAGGTAAAATCAGATTTTCCTGTTGGAGAAAACTTCAAAGACCACGTATTTGCTCCATTGATATATACTTTAGAAGGAAAAAAAGAGCTGACAGTTACCTTACCAGGCATAATGCATGTTATGTCCGAGTTTATACTGAACCAGAAAGGTCCCTTATCTGATGTAAGCCCACATAAAGTAATAAGTTTTATCAACACTACAGATTTTAATGCAAGCAGTCCAGACGTACAATACCATTTCCTCGCTCTACAACCAAATCAAGGAATACTATTAGACGTGTTCAAACAACACGGATTTTCTGAAGAAATTTGCCAAAAAATCAGAGAAATTAACAAAAACAACATAGTTCTAGTACCTTACACAGTTTTGTTACATCCGAAGTCAAAAGGAAATATTCTTCTTAACAGTAATGATCCACTTGACAGTGTTTTAATTAATCCAAATTTTTATGATCATCCTGATGATATGATATCTATCATTAAGGGTATGAGATTCGGGATGAAGTTAGCAGAAACAAAAACTTTCAAGGAAATTGGTTTGAAGCTACATTGGTTAGACATTGAAGCTTGTCGGGGCCTTGAAAAAGAATCGGATGGATTACTGGAATGTATTGCGAGAGAGATGACTTTTACTCTGTATCATCCTTGTGGTACAGCTAAAATGGGTCCTAAGACTGATCCTACCGCTGTGGTGGACCCTGAGCTGAAAGTATATGGTGTGGAAAGGCTAAGGGTTATTGATGCCAGTATAATGCCAAACGTGCCAAGAGGTAACACAAATGCACCAACAATAATGATAGGCGAGAAAGGAGCTGATTTGATTAAAAAGGACTGGTTAAATTTACACACTGAACTGTAATTATCTCAACGTATGTATCTCAATACTCATAATAACAGTGATTTATTTGTATAAAAACCTGTTCAATTTGAACCAATACACTTACGTAGGTTTCGACAAAAATAGATCAATGTCATTCCTCATATTGTGTTTATATTTGTTCAATCTTCGCAGTGTTAACATTTGCCAAATAAAGCCATGAGCCACTAAAAACAATCTGATCATTGTACCATGTCACTCACGCTCACCACCTAGGCGTCGACCACTGAGCCTCTCATTTGTATAGTGGATTCATCAACACAAATAACATCAACATAGATATATGTATAGATCTATCATCTGACATAAGGTAAAGCTGAGTACAAAATCTTAGAACAAATAGCTAAGATATAATCAATAAGAACGACTGTACGCCAAAAGGTAATTTACCTAGATGACAAGCGATCACGGATATGAATTTAATTATATCTATTAGTAGAATAAAATATTGTTTATTTTAAGTACAGTCATCCATAATAAGCTTTTTTACTTGTAGTGGAAAAATTACTCGAGAACACATGGAAATAGTTGGTAAAACACTACTCCGATGTGGTGTTGAGTGAAGTGTAGCCAGGGTCATTTTTTGGCAGCCGGATATCTGCCGGGGATTCTTAGCACGCACTGTCCCGTCGGAACCTGAACCGCTGCCGGAGCTAGGGATAGCGGGGCTGCCGGGGACTGAGGGCCGTGGTTTAGTTGTGCTAATCATATTGGAGAAAGGTTTTGGCCGTAAACACCACGCAGCTTGGCGACTTTAAGGGGATTAGGGAGGGGAAAAGAAAGAGAAAAGGATTGTTATAGACAGGAATATGAGTGTAAGATTAATGGATACCACTTTCTCGGAAGACTAGGGGTGAGTTGGTGGTAGCTCGATATGAGTATACATGCAGTAAGATAATCAATCATTAAATATTTTTTATCGGCCTTGGCCTAGTAATTTGAACATTCTAAAATAGTCGCAAACAAGTTTTTTGACAACAAAAAAAGGTTTTTAACCTTGATAACAGCGTTCAGTATACAGATATGATAAACAATTATATCCATCACCAGAGCCTGAATGTCAATATTCAAGTCCAATAAATAATCCATCTATAAATCCAAAGTCCGATTTGAACTATTTTCTAGGTTAATTTATGCTCTAATTCGGTTGATCGAACACAATGTCCTCTATGTTTTGTTATAGATCCGTAATAACTCAAATATATCGAAAATTGGGCTTTCCTTTAGTTTTCCCATACACTGTCCGTCCGTCTATTTGACAAACACTGCGTTAATTTTGCTGTGGATGGGATTTACTGAATAATGTGGCAGTTTGAGACCAATGTAACCTTAGAATTCAGAATTTAAATAGACGTTTCGGACAAGAAAGATAAAACATAGACAGCAATAGTGGAAACTTATTATTGCTACTAATATAATTCTAGGCGCCTCTGCTCTTATTATCCTTTTAGCATAACGTGAAGATTAGGCTTACGCCTCACAGCCTCAAGAAAGATCATGTCGCAGCCGGGACATGGCTGTGCCTACCCTCGGGGCAAAGTCCTCGGAGGAAGTAGCAGCACTAATGCCAAGGAATGAAGGCTGGAGCTACTTGTGAGGTTTACCTTATTTCATGAAGAGCGAAAATTTCACGACTCAAAAAACGTGTCCAATCAAGACAAATATCACGTGAAAGAACAAATATATGAATATAATAAAAATAAATGAGTATTGAATTTAGTAAATCTGATTTAACGAGTCAAATGTCAGATGAAGCGATACTCCAAGAAATTGCTCTGTTAGGGGTTAAGACATTACCCGAATTCACTGGATCTGACCAAATGGGCACCAGAGTACAACAAAATTTGGCATGCGTCATAGCACTGTCAGAGCGTTTCCGAATCCTATTAAAGATAGGTCTAACCTTCATGTCATGAAAGAAGCTCTGGTAACAAAAAAATACTTTACTACAAAAAAATAAAAAATAATAAGACAATTCCAACGTAGTTACTGGAGTGATAGTGAATAAAAGCGGTTAAGACAACTAAGAAAGAAGTAATCGTTTCAGCAGGAGCCATAAATACTCCGTAGCTACAAATTTTACCGGGTATGGGACCACAAAAATATCTCGACGAACAAAATATTGCAGTTCTCAAAGATTTGAGTGCCGGCGATACCTTTCAGGATCATTTGGTTGTAGCCTTGGTTAGAGCCTTTAGTTGGAGCCCAATTCGCCCAGTCCAAATATTCAACACCATTACCCTGTCTTTCCTAGAAATCGATACATCTTCATCGACATTTTCAAAAAGCATGGATTCTCCGACGCTATTGTCAAACAAAGGAATGAGTTCAACAAGGAAAAATGTATCATGTAAGGTACCATGATCAATTTTGCCTTATTGAACTCATGCCTTTGTTCCACGATATTATTATCTCCCAAATCAAGAGGAAGTCCCACTAGGTAACAACCCATTAGACTATCCTTTAACTAGGCCTAATTTCGACGATCCTGAAGTTATGATGCAAGTAATCAAAGGAATCAGATTGTTAAGATACTATCAGAAAGTATTTTTTTAAACAAATGTGTTTTAAGTTACAGTGCCTGAAAATCGTAGCTTGTCGTCGTCTAGAAAAGGAATCTTAAGAATATTTGGAATTTGTAGCAAGAGAGAGTACTATGACTTTATATAACCCATGTGGAATGGCCAAAATGGGTCCACAGGATGATCCAACAGCGGTTGTTGATCCACAACTAAAAGTGCACGGTGTGGAGAGACTCGAGAGTAATAGACGCAATTATAATGCCAAGGATAACAAACACGAATGCTCCAAAGATTATGATAGCAGAAAAAGGTGCTGATTTAATTAATAAAGACTAGTTACATTCACATACGGAACTTTAGAGACTTTGATTAAAATAAATGTATTGAGAATAACTTTGTGTCTAGGTACGAAAACGCTAAAATTTTATGCGGTCACGGGATAAGGAAGGCTTGCCAGGAAATGCTATAAAAAATGGCAATATTAGTGAGAGAGCTACTACGTGTTCAGCGTGTTCTGATAGACAAACCAAATATATATTTTATCTAAACACGCAGTGGTCTGAAAATGTTTAATGCCATCATTTATTTTATATAATATATCCAAGCTATGGTGTTTGGCGGAACGTAGATTAAATATACGAATATGGGAGGTAGGTGGGGTTAACTGCTACTTACTCAGAGGCAAGGATTTGACCTAGGCCCCAAGATTTTTTTATTTCCTTTTTTTTGTTTTGTTTGGAATTTCGTCCCTTTCTTACCTTTTAACTCCTATTTTTTTATGGGCCGATCTGTTCTTTTTAGGGTTCCGTACCCAAAGGGTAAAAACGAGACCCTATTTCTAAGACTCCGCTGTCTGTCTATCTGTCCGTCTGTCACCAGGCTGTATCTAATGAAACATGACAGTTAGACAGTTAAAATGTTCACAGATGATGTATTTCTGTAGCCGCTATAACAAAAATACTAAAAAACAGAATAAAATAAATATAGAAGGGGCTCCCATACAACAATTCTTTTAATACCACATACAAACTTATGAATGCACCTGGTTACGTACAATGACGTACATGGAGTGTGAAAGTAGCCGCAATAATAACTTTGTAAACAACATTTTGCTATGTAAAATCCAAACTGTTCACTCCACACCATCCCTACCATTGTACGGTGGTACGAAACCCTTCGTGCGCGAATTCCGACTCGCACTTAGCCGGTTTTATTTAATTATGATTAGAATCCATCCATCCATCCTTTTGAAATAAATATGTGTTGCAGGTTATTGCTAGAAACAAAGTTATGGACCCTCAAACATAAAGAGGTTTTTCTTAAAGCATTACTTCGCGTTTCATTAAAAAAAAAATGATGGATGACTTCTGATTTTTCAAAAACATCTCTTGAGTTTAATAATAATAATAATAATAATACCTTGGACACCATTTACACACATTGATCTAGCCCCAAACTAGGATTCCCTGTATCTTGGGTACTAGACAACGATACACATACTTATATAGATAAATATTATACTTAGATAGATAAACAACCATGACTATGGTACAAACATCCGTTATCCGTAATCAAACAAATATTTGCCCCCACCGGGACTCGAACCCGGGACCCTTGGCTTCGTAGGCAGCGTTACTGCCGACTCGGCCATTCGGGTCGTCGAAGTTTGCTTTGATATCTTTGTTGTAACCAAAGTTATTCGTTGTTATTTACCTAGCCGGACCATTTCGACGAAATTCTACTTATGTGGAAAGTTAATAGTTTTGAAAAGGTGAAAATAATGAAACGATCAATTAAAATATGGTAATCTTTGTTTAAAGTCATCAGTCACTTAAGTTCAAAAAAGTACTTTTTTCAACGTTTAGTTTAAGTCTTGCTCATGTAGACGCCCCTCATTCGCCATGCAAGCTCTGCGACGGTTTCTTATTTCAACTGTTGTTGTTCGCAGTAGCATCTCCTGTTTCATCGTCTCGAACGCAGCATATTGATGCCACAAATACCTACTCGAGCCAAATCGAGCCTATTTAACTTTTAGGAGTAAATTGCTAAAGTTAAAACCCCAGTACGTCAACATCAACTATTTCCCACGAATGATATCCAGAACGATATATCTCTAAGTAATATGAATATCACCTTCAGAACAAAAGCTCCAATAATGACATTGGAAGACTCCATCCTAACGGACTCTAACCAAAGCATTGTTGGGGACACACTTCAAGAACCTATAGAGAAATTTATAATCCAAGATGAATCTTCATCACAGGCCACAGCAAAACATCGCAACAAACAACATCATGTACGACAAACAACCAAGATTCCCAAACAACACTCCTGATGGTGGCGCCCAAATATCCATACTAGACCATGTAGGTAAACTACTGAATAATTTTCGCAGAGACATGGAGAGGGCGATTGCCAAAGAATTTAGTGACATAAAATGCGAACTAACAGAATTACGAACAGCAATTACAGTCAAACTAAATAAAAAAGAAATAGACCAGAAAAAAGACCAAGCCCAGTCTAAACTAGTGCAAAAACCAGAACAAATAGTTAATGACAACCCTTCCGTCAAGCAAAAAATTGAGCAAATACTTGATGACCATATCACCAACCTTGAAGGACGAAAAGCTGAGCTGAAGGCAGATATATAGGAACTCAAAAAAGACGTCAACCACCAAAAACAAACTACAGACCAACCAATAAATATGTCCCCTGACACCGATATCAAAAAGAAAAATTGTTTTGTATTGTTTTGAAGTACATCCCTGGGAGGACCAAAACTAACTATTCGACCGAATCCTAGACACATTTTCAAGAAATTCTAAACATAGATCTTACCGATCACATCGAGGATATACAAAGAATTGGTAAAAGGAGAAACAGACGAACAATACTGGTCGAATCACTAAACAAGAACATGACTAAACAATTTTTACAAAGAGCCCATTATTTAAAAAATACAGGCATTACCCTCTTTGAATGCCTCGACGAAGAATCACAAGAGTACAGAAGAAAATTAATTGAAATCTTAATAAAATCGCGACGGGAAGGCCACCGAGCTCACATACTTAATTCTAAACTTTACAGTGATGGCACAGAACTCAAAGAAATTGACAGTAAAATACTGAACAACACAACAAATACAATAGACCAAATATTAGAAAGAGATAATGGGTCCGATTGCGTTTCTTTCCGAATCTAAATAGTGGCGGACTAAAATTTTACTAATTATGTCCATCTCTTTACGTAATAGCTATTGTGTTTCTGTGAAAATAAGTTCATGTCACTAAATCAAAACTTACTGCTGCGTCTATGGAATTGGAATTAATTACGTTCATTCGCCGCCCGCATATGGCACTACTGCTATACTCAAAACAAATCAGAGCAAACGTCAAACTGTTCATTGTCGCGTGGAATTTGTGTAAGAAATACTTGTGTTCTTCGATTCAGCTTAGTCCTTACATTTATCTAATTGGTTGCTTATCTTTTGGTTGTATGAAGCCAGGCTAGATTACATGGGAAATACTTCGACCCATTGGGATATTTCGTTGCCTACTTTGATATGGACAGGGATCCCGTGCTGCCTTTGCCGATTTAAATTCTGCTGCAGACTCTCCACCCAGTTTGCCCAAAAAATGCCCAGTTTCGTAAGCACTGCTGTAGGTACGTCGAATGGATAAGAATGGTTCTTCAAACTTCTTTTTACGTTTTGTGTCCTTAAGTTTATGTTTTAAGTATTTTTTGTTGTTCTTACATGTTCAACCTAACACGAAGGATCAAGGAGGCTTCGCTTCTGTGGCTCAACCCCTTGACCCTTCACCTAAGCTGCCGCAGTATTTTGCCCTGATATTTTCTGCAACTTTTGGTAGTCATTTAGCCATGGGTAGGAAAGAAATATTTTGGTGGTCATTATATTTGTTGCCATTCCAAAATATACAAAGTATAGGAAACAAAGTACATCTAATAGAAAATTTACTACATAAGTCTAATATTGCAGTAACCGCACTAAGTGAACTCTGGAGAGATGAAAACTTATGTAATGCACTGGTTTTCCCAGGATACCAAGTGGCATCATTTTTTTGTAGACAACACCATATATGCGGTGGAGTAGGTAAACTAATTAAAGATTCATAATTTATTAATAGAACAGATATAATTAACTTTTCAATAGAATATATATTCGAGTTATGTGCAATTGAAATACCAAAGTTAAATTGTATAATTATAGGATTACATGGATTAGATCGTCAAATAGAAATATTTTATGAACAAATACTGAGAATTCTCTCCCACTTAAACAATAAAGATAAATGATATGCAAACATGTGATAATAGGGGGAGTCTTAAACAAAGATATACTAGATAATAAAAACAAACAAACTCAAGAGCTCCTAAACATAATACGCTCCTTTACTCTAACACAATTAATAAATGAACCGACACGTGTTACACCTACAAGCTCAACTTGTATTGACCTGATATTCACAAATTACAAGCCGCTCATAAACAAGTCTTACGTAGAGGATCATGGCCTGTCCGATCATAAATCAGTAAACGCAAATGTAAATATTAAAGACCAGAAAAATAAAACCCTATACATTGAAAGGAGAATATTCTCAAACAGTAAAATTCAAGCATTTAAAAAATCTTTACAAGAAACAAACTGGGACACTATTTTCCACAACACCACAAACACAAATCTAATTTATGAGCTATTTCATACAATAATATCCAAACAAGCGTGCATGCACAAGAGAATACTTCGGATTATTTAAAATGAAACCAAAAGCAAAGTATTAAAGACATATTACAAACATTACATATTACATTTAACATTCCACATAAGTAGAATTTCGTCAAAATAGTCCGGCTAGGTAAATAACAACGAATAACTCTGTTAGAAAGCTTATACTCAAAAGATGTTTTTAAAAATCAGAAGTCTTCCAACACTTTAAGATTTTTTTAAAAGCAACGCGAAGTTAAGCTTTAATAAATATTTACTCTTTTTTAATGTTTGAGGGTCCATAACTTTGTTTCTAGCAATAACCAGCAACACATATTAATTTTAAAAAGGACCTACCAAATATTAAGATTCTAATATTATTAAAAACAGATCTGCCTATAAAAAAAAAGTTATAGGAGTTTAAAGGTTGATGAATAGAATAATGAAAGTGACGAAAATCCAAAAAAAAATAACTTGGGGCTTAGGTCAAATGTTTGGGTCTGAGTAGGCTGCAGATGACCCCACCTACTTCCATTTTCGTATGTTCGATGTTCCGCCAAATACAATGTGCAACGTTTGCAGCGGGATGTTGGGGAAAATTTTTCCCCCCTAGTGTATTAAGGTCATAGGTCTTCAAACGTTAGGTTCAATTTTGAAAAAAATAGCAATGTTCGTGTAAACTTTTCCAACGTTGACCAACAGAGAGAATAAATATTAACTTTTGAGACCATAATAAATTCTTATTTATCAACTTTTTTCTACGGAAAATGTCCAAAAAATATTTCTTCCGCTTATATAACACAATTTTCTTATAAAAGCGGAAATATTTAACAGTCTGCTTTTTTTTAAAACTGCTATTATTGCATACTAAGTTTCATCTTTTGTCCATGTTAAAGATAAGACAATGAAGGGTTTTAGTTACCGATCGTTGATTCTACTATTATTTATTTGGAGCACGTCATATCGCTGACCTGTTACCTACCTACTGTGATCGGGAGATCACAGTCGCCTGCATAAATAATGACAAAGTGAAGCTAGTGATTATATTACCTATATAAGCGCTACTGCGCTGCAAAGAAGGACTATTAGTAGCATACTGAATTATGTAATGACTTAACTCAATCAATGGCTTAACTTTGTCATTGTAGAATTCGAAGTAGGTCAAATGACGTACGGTAGAATCGACACTCAGTACCCATGCATCTCTGGACGCAAACGCAAGACGAGTCTCGATGCGCGCTCGCAAGTAACACAATCCTGTTTGCGACACGCGGGAGGAAGGTCGCTCTTGGTACTGATACTTGGTAAGTAGGCGTGTTTGTTTCATGTGGTTTCTCGTTTTTGGAAATTGGATCTAAGTATATTATGAATACGTGTGTAAGTTATTTTATTTTAATTGAAATCTATGGGTTAATAATAAAATATGAATGGCATAATGCTATAAAAATGGCTAATGAATGACACAAGCTTCCAAAATCCAAAAAATGTATGAGAGGCCAAGATCAAAATCGGATGCAGGGTACGCAGACTTATGGCGTGTTTGTAAACAAGTCATCAACATCTATCACAAACCGTGCCTTTAGATACGCAAATTATCATGAACATGGAAAAAATACAAAATTTCTATATTTTCAGCCATGGAAGCCCTAGTCACCAACATAACAGGGACCTGTCCGGCGTCCTTCGGCGGTGCAACAGGAGGATTATTTGCACAAGCCGTGGCCTCCTTAGTGGCAGCACATTGTGCCATAACCAGTGGCCCTGGCACTCAGTGGCCGGTGGACAGGGCTGATGATATTTTGGCCAATGCTGCAGGTAACAAAACAATATATGCCTGATATAGTCAAGTTTCTTTATCGGCAATAGGAAATATCGATGTGATTTAAATTTGGCTGAAATTATATTTTTCTGAATATTTCTCGTCCTTACAACCTATCTATGACATACTTTTATTATTTAGTCTCTATTCAATTGTCTAAAAAATTAAAATTGCAAAATAAGGACAGGAAATTTAATTTTAAGAAACGCATTACAATCTGTCGAAACGGAATGTGACGTAGATGCCACGGCCGAGCCGGGGCGCGGCCTCAGATGAATCAAACTCTTTGCAGGTACTACTTACTACTTATTCCGTGTCTTTATCTAACTCATTTCTTTTGCCGAAGTGTCACTTTTTCCCCGTGTTCTTTCATTAGGTTGTATAGAACACAAATTTCCGTATCCTCCTTTACTTGAAATAAATTCAATTTTCTTTGTCGTGAAAACTAGGTTTTAAGTCGGTAACAAAGTATAATCCAAGCAAAACTTACTTCGGATATAGGAAGAATTGGCAACATGCTAACTATATAAATGTAACATAAAGATACTTAAGCTACAGTGATCTTCATAACAATATGATAACAACATGATGTTGGCGATATTTGATCTCTTCTGATTATAATAAACCATTGTGTTCGTATTTTCTGAACTCTTGGAACTTGAAAAAAACACTTTACATGGTGCACTTCTAATTGTGTAATTAAGAAATTAGAAATGTCCACTTTCAATACCTATAAAAAGGTTTTTTATCTTAATGAAACTGATTTGGATAACTAATCGGCACCGGCAATAAACAAAACAAACAAAGAGTGTGGCGGGTGGCGTGCCATGTGACGTCATGCGCCGCCGCAGCGATAAATGGCGGCGTTGTAGAAGCCAAAATTTACTCCGTGATTTTAAATGTGATTTTAATAGTTATGATTCTTAATAACAGTATTTTTGTTGTTTTCTGTGATATTAGGATATAAACAGTGAATAGAAAAGGAAAAAATACATCGATATTTTCTATTGTTCTAATCGAAGTAACAGCTAAATTGCTATTTTAATTCACCCGGCGTTTTTAAGTGTATTTTCGCCTTTATTGTTATTATGTTGTATGTATTGTATTATTCGTAAAAACACATAAAAATCTTAAATATAAATCAAAAGTAAGATTGCTATGTTTGTGATGTTTAAACTGGATTCCAGATGGCGTAACATACGATTTCATAGTAGTGGGTGCTGGTACAGCTGGCTCGCTTTTGGCCAGTCGACTGAGTACCATGTTCCCTTCCTGGTCCATATTGCTAGTGGAAGCTGGTGATGACCCTGGCTTGGACAGTGAGGCAAGTGAATAAAACTCTATATCAAGTTCATCTTCAGCCACCTTCATCTATTCTAAAAGTGAAAGCTGACAAATACCCAAAATTCCTTTGGCATAACTAGTTAATTTTCAGGAATTTATTTCAGATACCAGCATTTTTATCCCGGAATTTAAACTCAAAAATCGATTGGAATTATAAGACGCACCCTGACATCAACCACTGCCGAGGTTTCAATGGCAATAATTGTATCTGGAGCAAAGGCCGAGCCATGGGGGGATCGGGCTCCATAAATGCAATGTTGTACGTCAGGGGCCATCCAAAAGACTATAAAAGTTGGAAAAATGAAGAAAACGCGGACTGGGAATATACAGATGTCCAAAAATACTTTGGAAAAGTCGAAGAAACATTTAATGTCTCTAAGTGTAAAAACGCGGAAGAAGAGACAAATCCATGGTATGATGTACTTAAGGAATCATGGAGAGACATCATCAAGGATTCGGAAAGTTTAGGGAATAATCTAGCAGGAATTGGCACTCAGGTAATTAAAATGCTTGTTGCTGATGGCAAAAGGCTCAACACAGGAAAATTAAGTCTTCAAAGCGCATCGCATAACAATTTACATGTCATAAAGAATACAATGGTTCAGCGCGTTATAATAGACTCTAAAACTAGGTCAGCGCTAGGTGTTGAGATAAAACATGCAAGTGGTGTTGTCATGCAAATGGAGGCGAGAAAGGAAGTAGTTTTGTCAGCTGGCTCAATCGGCACACCACAGATACTTATGCTATCCGGTATCGGCCCCGCCGATCACCTATCTGATATCGGCATTGAAACTATAGTTTCGCTTCCTGTTGGTAAGAATCTACAAGACCACGCGTTCTTCCCTCTCCTATTACAAATAGATAAATCTCTGTCTACTCATTTAACTGCTGAAGTGTTAAACTCAAAGCTTGTCCAATACATGCTGACAAAAACTGGTCCTTTAACAAATTTGGGAATAATAGACTTCATGAGTTTTATTGATACAACGAACGAGAAGGATTATCCCGATATACAATTTATCCACACGTTTTTCCTCAAAGATGACAATTTTATGCTCACACCATATTTCAAAAGCGTTGGATATACGGATGAAATATTGAAATCGATCACAGAAATTAACAAGGAACATAGCCTACTAGGAATTTATCCAACATTGCTGCATCCTAAATCAAAAGGCGAAATTCTGCTGACCGATTCAGATATATCATCAACACTAATAATAAAAGCCAATTATTTCCAAGACCCTGATGATATCAGAACAATGATTCGTGCCATACGTATTATTCAAAGTCTGTTAGAAACGAAAAGAATGAAGGAGTTCAGCGTAATGCTACCTGAGCTAAAAATTCAGGCTTGTTCAAATACACAATATGATTCTAATGGATATTGGGAATGTTACATAAGACAAATGGGAAATTCGGTATACCATCCGGTAGGGACAGCAAAAATGGGTCCAGCCACACACGAAGACAGTGTGGTCAGTCCTAGTCTTCTTGTTCACGGTGTGAAAAACTTGAGGATAGTGGATGCAAGTATAATGCCCAGTATTACAGGAGGAAACACTATGGCACCCACTCTCATGATAGCTGAAAAGGCCTCGGATATTATCAAGAAGCATTATACAAGGAGTTATCAAGATATTTAATATGTTAATATGTTTGTCTTAGCTGCAGTCCATAAAACTACACTTAGCTGGCATTGGTATACCTGTATTGTAGATGTCCTAGCATGCATCTAAAATGCTAGAATTGTATCTAAATATTTAAAGTAGTTGCAAGCGGTCAATAACCTTCCAAATAATAACTAAAATATAAAAATGGATGGACAGGCGTCAGAAATATGTTATGTGCTTATATATTCCTACAATAGGTCATCTCGCTTCATCGTAAAGTATGACTATTAAGTCATACTTTACGAAATTATTCGTATCAAAAAAACTATTTTTTTACTTGTCTTATTGTGTGTCTTTTCATTCACTTCATATAAATGTGTTGTGTAAAATTTGAATTACTAAATCGCCTAAGACTCGATGCTTTGTTTTTGATCTTTGATCCTAGTAGTTATGTAAAATGTCTAATGTCAAGTGTTTCATTAAGTATATTCAAGTTCACAAACAGTACAAAAATAGTAGGTCTAGTACCTTTACTATCGGAGAAGCTCTAGTCATCCCATACGACTTATTTGGAAAACCCCTCAAATATGATTAAATAAGGTCATGGCGCCGGAAAAAAGTTGTAACTGGTAAAGATTGACTCAAATAATGAGTGCCCGCTCAAATTATATTCTGGCACTGGCATTGAACTATTTAATGAGAGTCATAAGAAATTGTAATCTAAAATGTAACTTTATAATAACCGCGAGCATTGCGACTATGATAAGGTGAGTTACCACAACATCTTATGCCGATTGAGATTAGGAACCTAATTTGATCCACACAATTACCGTGACCTTCTTAAAACAAAGTCTTGGTATTAGGTAAATAAAGCCTATTATGGCGAACTGGAATGGAAATGGTTGCGATGGTGATGTTCTTGTTTTGAACCTAAATTGATTCGGAAAAATATTGTAGTAATCCCCCAGGTTTTTCATCCATCCAGGGTTTTCATAAAGTGTGATTCAAACTATTGAAAACTATTTACCTATCTATTCATTATTTAGGCTATTTATCTAATAGCATTGCGGAATCATGTCTCCAAAGAATGACTTAGTGACCAGCCCTCAGTAAACATAAGAAAAATAGACACTCTGCCACGTATAGCACCTTTATGTTCTGTCTTGCATCATATCGAACTATTGCCGAACCATAGAGGGAGCACTGAGGTAGCCCAATAGTGTACCTTACCTTGCATAATAATACTGAGTGTCATCAATCATCAACCTTGGGAGTTGACGATGCGGTGACGAAATGAATGCACATTAGTTTTATATCGAAATAGTCCACACTGCGGTTAGGTTGGAGTTCTAGAGCAATATCAACTGCTGGATTTAGGCTTCTCTTAAAGCATGCTATTTGTTCAGGACTCTGCTACTGTTATTCAAAGAATCCCAACTACCTTTTGTAACGGCCAGAAGATATTTTTTTACTTGCAATAACTTCAATATATTTGTGTAGTTTTGATTCAGTTAAATTAGTATTTCGTGTTCATTTGCTGCATCACTCGCACTGCTTGCTACTAACGTACAATATCATTTCGTCCGGCGTTTGCCGATGCACAATATATAGGTAGGTAATATCCTGAATATCATGAAACAATTTTATGAATTTAACGGACCCGGCAGCTCTTGCACGGACATGTAAAGCAAGTAAGTCACCGATGATGCCGCAACGACTAGACTTACGAAATGTTATTTATGTATAGGTATGTAAAACCAGTGTCAGTTTCGCAAAAACACAAGTCCCTTGCGAGACTGCAGAATACTGTTCTAACGTAAGGGCAAATGTCAGCCCCTATCAAGACAAGTTCAGAGGTCCTGCATATCTTGCTAAAGAATTGCTGTAGGACATAACACAGCAACTGTCAGACTACAAAGATGTGATAATTATACTCTAACCTACAGGTAGTATAACAGAAAGGTTGTCGTGTACAGTGTATTTGTTTTTACATGCCAACCTAACACGAAAGACTATTCGGGGGCTTCGCTGCGCTCGCCCTCTCTAGTCTTCACCTAAGCCACCGCAGTGTTTGCCCTGATATTTCGTTTGCAATTCAAGTTTGCAAACAACACGGATTTTCTGAAGAAATTTACAAAAAAATCAGAGAAATTAACAAAAACAACATAGTTCTAGTACCTTACACAGTTTTGTTACATCCGAAGTTAAAAGAAAATATTCTTCTTAACCTTGACAATGTTTTAATTAATCCAAATTTTTATGATCATCCTGATGATATGATATCTATCATTAAGGGTATGAGATTCGGGATGAAGTTAGCAGAAACAAAAACTTTCAAGGAAATTGTTTTGAAGCTACATTGGTTAGACATTGAAGCTTGTCGGGGCCTTGAAAAAGAATCGGATGGATTACTGGAATGTATTGCGAGAGAGAAGAATTTTACTCTGTATCATCCTTGTGGTACAGCTAAAATGGGTCCTAAAACTGATCCTACCGCTGTGGTGGACCCTGAGCTGAAAGTATATGGTGTGGAAAGGCTAAGGGTTATTGATGCCAGTATAATGCCAAACGTGCCAAGAGGTAACACAAATGCACCAACAATAATGATAGGCGAGAAAGGAGCTGATTTGATTAAAAAGGACTGGTTAAATTTACACACTGAACTGTAATCATCTCAACGTATGTATCTCAATACTCATAATAATAGCGATTTATTTAAATAAAAACCTATTCAATTTGGACCAATATACCTATGTAGGTTTCGACAAAAATAGATCAATGTTATTCCTCAAGTTGTGTTTATATTTCTTCAAACTTCGCAGTGTTAACATTTGCCCCATAAAGCCATGAACCACTAAAAACAATCTGATCACTGTACCATGTGACCCACGCTCACCACCTAGGCGTCGACCAATGAGCCTCTCGTTTTTATAGTGGATTCATCAACATAAGGTAGACAGATCTATGTAGAGATCTATCATCTAACATAAGGTAAAGCAAAGTACAAAATTTTAGAACAAATTGCTAAGATACAAGCAATAAGAACGACTGGACACCAAAAAGTAATTTACCTAGATGACAAGCGAGCACGGATATGAATTTAATTCGATCTATTCGTAGAATAAAATATAGTTTATTTTAAGTACAGTCATCAATAACAAGTTTTTTTACTGGTAGTAGTAAAAATACTCGAGGGAGAACAAATGCAAATAGTTGGTAAAACTCTACACGTGTTGAGTGAACAAGAATTTATAAAAATAATAATATAATAATAGGATCCAAAGGTGATTTCGATCTTGTGCACCTATTTCATTATATCAAATAGTGATATTGCGATCTTTATCGGTATACCCCGTTATCAGCGGTGCTATTTGGGCGCTCGACCTTCTTAGGGATGGGTAAAAATAATTTTAAAATATAGCTAGACTAGAGAGCTGCATGTCGATACATTTTCTTCAACATTATTTATTTTCTTGTTTTTTTTTTCTGTTTTGTTTAATGTACGAATGGATCGTGCCATGAAGATAACGATGTCTTTACGATATGATTTGATTAGTTGGAAAGTTATGTAAGGTAAGATTTATTGATAAACAGGAAAGACGTTAAGACATATTTATTCATGTTGTATTTAGTCATGTCATGTTTTTCTAATAAATAAGAGTATGGCAGAGAAAAATTATCAACAGAGTTAAATTAAAAAAATATATTTAGCCATTCCTATGAACAACGAGCACAAATATTACTAGTAGTTCTGTGAGTACAGTAGACCTCGCTTGTTTTAAATTTAAAGCTTGTATATTTTTTATATATTGTATATAATTCATAGTCTACTAGAAGTACATTAGAACTGCGATGAAGATGAATTGATGGGTGATCGATGATGATGCAGTCAGTGACAAAATGAAAGGACTTTCAACGGCTGTCGTTTCCAATCTATTGGTTCAAATTGAACTGAATTTTGCCTATTTAAATTGCACCCTATTAGTCACAGATAATTCAGGTGTCTAGCTTTATCTGCAACATAGTTACAGGGCGATCGAAAATACCACGAAGTGCTTCCCCCTCCACTGCCCCCTTTTGGATTTTCATTTTGCAACATCTTGTGTAGAGTGAAGTCCATTGTGTGCCTCTCAAATTTATTCGATATCTGTCGATAAATAAAGCTACAACAAACTTCCCCCCCTATTTTACCCCAATCAAAAATAACGATCACAATGGCATTCTTGGCCAATCACGAAACTGGACGCTTCCCTCGCTCGGTGGATAAGGGATGATTTTCCGCTTGGTTGTTTCAATCATCATAAACTACAAGGCCTAATAGGTAAAGTTTGGTTTTGGACACACGTCAGTAACTCTTAAGATATCATCAACCACTTGTAACAGATATTCTAAGAGATGGTTACAATCTATTTAGAGCTTTATTCAGTTACCTACATGCCAACGATTTTATTCATTATATTCGTCTACATTAATCAATGAAAGCTGTTAACTTTAGTAGATAAAATACATCCTAGTTACTGCGAACTTCGCTTTTCAGAACAAAAACTAATGTGTGTTAATATAAAACACTATTCAGGGTTCGGTGAGATGATATGTTTCATTCCCGTATTTATAAATATACATAATATACTCGTAGTCTACGTACAAAGAAAGAACGTTGGCTGGAAGAAATCTCTTGTAGGGCCTTTCCGACAAATCGGTTGCCATTGTACATGTTTTTTTTCGCCTTTGCCATTTTTAATTGTCTGTGTCATTGTTTGGTGCAATAAAGTTTAGTGTAAAGTACATACTTGCGAATGTTGGAAGATGTAAACTAGTGGCTCTGTGAGCTGTAGACGTCGCGGGCGTCACAGGAAATTTGTTTTTAATATTTTTTTTATCCCCTCACAACACACCGCCGACCCCTTGAAGTTTTTAAAAATCCGACAACATTTTCTTTCAATTCCACATACAAACTTATAAATGCGCCTGGTTACGTACATGGAGTATGAAAGTAGCCGCACCAATAACTTTGTGAACTACATTTCGCGATCCAAAATCCAGCCATCCAAAAGTCAATACTTTTCAGTAAAAGTACGTCAAACTAACGGTCTCCACAAATCCAACGACACCTCATTTGTTAATATCTGTCAAGCCGAAACACCATAAATAAAATTTGCTAGATTAATCACTCGGAAACGACCTGGAACAAGAACGAGTCTTAGGGGCCTGCAACACTCTCGATATTTTTCGTGATATTTAGATCGTAATCCAGGATCGACATCGTAGTGTATCGACGGAGCGTGATATGAATCGTCGGATTTCCAGAAATCCAGAAATCCACTATGTATCTGTATCGAGAGTGTAGTCTTCAAGTCAAATATAATGTCCAGCAGCGGCAGAGATTTATAATGATGGTGATGAAGGTTTACGCGAAATAGCTGGGTGACATCATTTGTACATAACATGCTGTTCTAGTGATACTTACTCTTTACCTGGTTCTTAGCTTTACCGCGCAATACGCTTTAGGAATAATAGCGAGTCTTAAGAAATTAGTGAGCAATTTAGATTGCTTTTTAGATTATTAGTATCAACTTGCTAGCATTTGTTCTAGTGAAGAATATTTATTATTAGCACGTACCTGTCGTACTTACTGTCATACCTTAGCATAAACATGCTGTGTATTGTGGGCTGGGCGGTAACTGCTGACCTCTAAAGTAGAGCCACATCTGCACGTGTAATCATTACAGATCACAATATAAGAAAAAGCTATGAAATTTTCGTCGATACTCACAAAAACTCAATCCACATCAGTTAAACGATGGCATACCTGAAACAAAAATATACGTTATTCTTTTCCTTTTTCAGATCCGATCACTATCTGCGGGAGCTGTGGTCGCCAACAGACTCACTGAAGTGTCTAATTGGAAGGTTCTGCTAAAAGAAACTGAAGAAAATCTTAGTTTAGGGACTGAATATAATGAATTCAAAATCCGACATGAGTTTAAGTATACATCATCATCATAATCATCATCATGCTCAGCCCACATCAACCCACTGCTGGGCATAGGCCTCTTCTCTATAGCGCCAACAATTACGGTCCTGAGCCTTCTGCATCCATTGCGATGCTGTCAATTTTAGTACATCGTCGGACCATCAGGCACTCCGTGACTGCTTTAGTCCACCGTCCGTTATCCCGTCTAGCCAAGTGTCTCGCCCATCTCCACGTCAGTCTTGTTATCTGCTTACCTACATCTTCGACCTTCGTCTTCCGGAATTTCGACGTTTGGCACTTGGCAACGAGAGAGATACCTAACATGGAACGCTCTATTGCTCATTGAACCACCTTGATTTTGTGTATAATTTGCTTAGTGAGCATCCATGTTTCGGTTCCATAGGATAGGCAAGACACATTGGTTATATACCTTAGTCTTAAAGCATTGTGGTAGTTTGGACTTAAAGACTTCATCTAGTTTCCCAAAAGCAGCCCACCCTAAGCCGACGCGTCTGATGATCTCCTTCACCCGTGCATCGCGGTCAAAGGATAAACGATGTCCAAGATAGACGTAATCGATGACGTTGTCGTTGCCAACAATTATGTTCGGTA
The DNA here is from genome assembly GCA_949825045.1 of Argyresthia goedartella. NCBI lineage: Eukaryota > Metazoa > Arthropoda > Insecta > Lepidoptera > Argyresthiidae > Argyresthia > Argyresthia goedartella. The sequence goes on along the minus strand of OX463828.1, from coordinate 11,147,422 downwards.
CATTTAAGAGCGATTGGTCATGATCTTGGTCTTGGACATGTTCATCCTGAGACCGACTTTCACGGAAGGTAAGATATCTAGACATTTCAAAATCTTTGACGGTTTGGGCAATTTTGCAACGTGTATTAGTCACTTAATCCTAGTAATATCGTCTTCACTTGTGATCTTGATAACAGAAGCATTATCTTTCTTGCGCATATGGATCACACAGTTACGGACTCATAGGTACATGTAACACTTTTCGACCTTCAGCTCATGGGCATGTCTAAGAAGCAGCTTGTTTTTTGGCGTCAGATGTTCATTAATGAATATAGGCCGTGGAGGGCCGTCGATGCCAATGTCAGAGGTCATTATGCCGCGTCGCGAACGCACAGCTGCATTCAGCTCATCCTTGCAGCGCCGGCGAGTTAGTCGCACGATGATGGATGGGTCAAGACGCACGTCAGGCTTTCCCTCTGTTTTGCTACTCTCGTCAACGTCGACGACTGATTTCGGCTTCCCGCGAACCGGATCAGGATAACGGCGTACGCGGTGGATACCAACGGTGAATGGGGAATACCAACCTTGATGAACAGTCCCTCATTATGTAATACAGGTTTTCACCCTTTTTGGAGGGTATGCCGGAAATCTCCACATTATTAAATCGTCCATACTGGTTGAACCTATCATTTTCATCAGTTAAAGTCTGTATTTGAGATTCGCTACTTATAAGTTTATCTGCTAGTCCTTCCAGTTTTTGGACTTTTGACTCCACGGCTGAGAGACGTACGTCAAAACTGTTTAATTTGACGTTAATTGCCGCAATATTTTTTTTCAAATCGGATATGCCAGTAGAAAGAGCGAGAATCACAACTCCCGCTCTTCACATCGAAATGCTCGTAATTCCGTCATTATGGCCATAAGAGTTACTTGCTCCTTATCACTTAGGTTATCCGTTCTTCCAGGGGCCTTCAACGAAACCCAGGCGACCGAAGCGGGGGCAGGGGGTCTCACTCAACAGTTTAGGTACGTTCAACCGGCCAACCCGACCGACGGGAATTCAGTTATTTTGCCGCTCGCTTAGCTCGCAGTCGCCTCGTGCGCTAGCCGCTCCTCATAAGCAACTTTTCTGTGATTTTTGCAACAACAATGATTAAGTATTTTAGGGTGTCTAAATTATTCACAAAGAAAATTCGATTCCTTTTTAATCGAATACCTTTTTGTTTACCTAAAAGTAAACACTTTAGACCCAGTATAAAACAAATTACAATGACGTAAGTAAGAAGGTAGATACCTACCTACCCTTAGATTTGCCAATAGCCTCAATTATTACTAATAACTCCTCTCTTACACAGAGTGGACTAAAATTCACAAACACAAATCGCACGTAGGTAACCCTACCGTGATCAAGCGAGACAGGAGTTTACAGGACGAGTAATGTCAGAGTAAAAGAAGCTCTCAGGCGTCGTGATGCGGCGCGTGCTTAGCGATTGTTGTAGGTAACGCAGGTGCGAGCTAGATTGTGCTTTATTGTCGCGCAGCGAGAGTAACGATTTATTTAAATGTATTTGCGGAGTGATCTTTCTGTACGTAGTACTATTAAGTATTCTGTGGCGGGGTTAGGCTGATATTTCATGCACGTATAGAACCAATCTAAAATGTAACTTTATAATAACCGCGAGCATTGCGACACACAATTACCGTGACCTTCTTAAAACAAAGTCTTGGTATTAGGTAAATAAAGCCTATTATGGCGAACTGGAATGGAAATGGTTGCGATGGTGATGTTCTTGTTTTGAACCTAAATTGATTCGGAAAAATATTGTAGTAATCCCCCAGGGTTTTCATAAAGTGTGATTCAAACTATTAAATACTATTTACCTATCTATTCATTATTTAGGCTATTTATATATTAGCATTGCGGAATCATGTCTCCAAAGAATGACTTAGCGACCAGCCCTCAGTAGACATAAGAAAAATAGACTCTCTGCCAAGTATAGCACCTTTATGTTCTGTCTTGCATCATATCGAACTATTGCCGAACCATAGAGGGAGCACTGAGGTAGCCCAATAGTGTACCTTACCTTGCATAATAATACTGAGTGTCATCAATCATCAACCTTGGGAGTTGACGATGCGGTGACTAAATGAAAGCACATTCGTTTTATATCGAAATAGTCCACACTGCGGTTAGGTTGGAGTTCTAGAGCAATATCAACTGCTGGATTTAGGCTTCTCTTAAAGCACGCTATTTGTTCAGGACTCTGCTACTGTTATTCAAAGAATCCCAACTACCTTTTGTAACGGCCAGAAGATATTTTTTTACTTGCAATAACTTCAATATATTTGTGTAGTTTTGATTCAGTTAAATTAGTATTTCGTGTTCATTTGCTGCATCACTCGCACTGCTTGCTACTAACGTGCAATATCATTTCGTCCGGCGTTTGCCGATGCACAATATATAGGTAGGTAATATCCTGAATATCATGAAACAATTTTATGAATTTAACGGACCCGGCAGCTCTTGCACGGACATGTAAAGCAAGTAAGTCACCGATGATGCCGCAACGACTAGACCTACGAAATGTTATTTATGTATAGGTATGTAAAACCAGTGTCAGTTTCGCAAAAACACAAGTCCCTTGCGAGACTGCAGAATACTGTTCTAACGTAAGGGCAAATGTCAGCCCCTATCAAGACAAGTTCAGAGGTCCTGCATATCTTGCTAAAGAATTGCTGTAGGACATAACACAGCAACTGTCAGACTACAAAGATGTGATTATTATACTTTAACCTACAGGTAGTATAACAGAAAGGTTGTCGTGTACAGTGTATTTGTTTTTACATGTCAACCTAACACGAAAGACTATTCGGGGACTTCGCTGCGCTCGCCCCCTCTAGTCTTCACCTAAGCCACCGCAGTGTTTGCCCTGATATTTCGTTTGCAATTCAAGTTTGCAAACAACACGGATTTTCTGAAGAAATTTGCCAAAAAATCAGAGAAATTAACAAAAACAACATAGTTCTAGTACCTTACACAGTTTTGCTACATCCGAAGTCAAAAGAAAATATTCTTCTTAACCTTGACAATGTTTTAATTAATCCAAATTTTTATGATCATCCTGATGATATGATATCTATCATTAAGGGTATGAGATTCGGGATGAAGTTAGCAGAAACAAAAACTTTCAAGGAAATTGGTTTGAAGCTACATTGGTTAGACATTGAAGCTTGTCGGGGCCTTGAAAAAGAATCGGATGGATTACTGGAATGTATTGCGAGAGAGAAGAATTTTACTCTGTATCATCCTTGTGGTACAGCTAAAATGGGTCCTAAGACTGATCCTACCGCTGAGGTGGACCCTGAGCTGAAAGTATATGGTGTGGAAAGGCTAAGGGTTATTGATGCCAGTATAATGCCAAACGTGCCAAGAGGTAACACAAATGCACCAACAATAATGATAGGCGAGAAAGGAGCTGATTTGATTAAAAAGGACTGGTTAAATTTACACACTGAACTGTAATCATCTCAACGTATGTATCTCAATACTCATAATAATAGCGATTTATTTAAATAAAAACCTGTTCAATTTGGACTAATATACCTATGTAGGTTTCGACAAAAATAGATCAATGTTATTCCTCAAGTTGTGTTTATATTTCTTCAAACTTCGCAGTGTTAACATTTGCCACATAAAGCCATGAGCCACTAAAAACAATCTGATCACTGTACCATGTGACCCACGCTCACCACCTAGGCGTCGACCAATGAGCCTCTCATTTTTATAGTGGATTCATCAACATAAGGTAGACAGATCTATGTAGAGATCTATCATCTAACATAAGGTAAAGCAAAGTACAAAATTTTAGAACAAATTGCTAAGATACAAGCAATAAGAACGATTGGACACCAATAAGTAATTTACCTAGATGACAAGCGAGCACGGATATGAATTTAATTAGATCTATTCGTAGAATAAAATATAGTTTATTTTAAGTACAGTCATCAATAACAAGTTTTTTTACTGGTAGTAGAAAAAATAATTTTAAAATATAGCTAGACTAGAGAGCTGCATGTCGATACATTTTCTTCAACATTATTTATTTTCTTGTTTTTTTTTTCTGTTTTGTTTAATGTACGAATGGATCGTGCCATGAAGATAACGATGTCTTTACGATAAGATTTGATTAGTTGGAAAGTTATGTAAGGTAAGATTTATTGATAAACAGGAAAGACGTTAAGACATATTTATTCATGTTGTATTTAGTCATGTCATGTTTTTCTAATAAATAAGAGTATGGCAGAGAAAAATTATCAACAGAGTTAAATTAAAAAATATATTTAGCCATTCCTATGAACAACGAGCACAAATATTACTAGTAGTTCTGTGAGTACAGTAGACCTCGCTTGTTTTAAATTTAAAGCTTGTATATTTTTTATATATTGTATATAATTCATAGTCTACTAGAAGTACATTAGAACTGCGATGAAGATGAATTGATGGGTGATCGATGATGATGCAGTCAGTGACAAAATGAAAGGACTTTCTACGGCTGTAGTTTCCAATCTATTGGTTCAAATTGAACTGAATTTTGCCTATTTAAATTGCACCCTATTAGTCACAGATAATTCAGGTGTCTAGCTTTATCTACAACATAGTTACAGGGCGATCGAAAATACCACGAAGTGCTTCCCCCTCCACTGCCCCCTTTTGGATTTTCATTTTGCAACATCTTGTGTAGAGTGAAGTCCATTGTGTGCCTCTCAAATTTATTCGATATCTGTCGATAAATAAAGCTACAACAAACTTCCCCCGCTATTATACCTTAATCAAAAATAACGATCACAATGGCATTCTTGGCCAATCACGAAACTGGACGCTTCCCTCGCTCGGTGGATAAGGGATGATTTTCCGCTTGGTTGTTTCAATCATCATAAACTACAAGGCCTAATAGGTAAAGTTTGGTTTTGGACACACGTCAGTAACTCTTAAGATATCATCAACCACTTGTAACAGATATTCTAAGAGATGGTTACAATCTATTTAGAGCTTTATTCAGTTACCTACATGCCAACGATTTTATTCATTATATTCGTCTACATTAATCAATGAAAGCTGTTAACTTTAGTAGATAAAATACATCCTAGTTACTACGAACTTCGCTTTTCAGAACAAAAACTAATGTGTGTTAATATAAAACACTATTCAGGGTTCGGTGAGATGGTATGTTTCATTCCCGTATTTATAAATATACATAATATACTCGTAGTCTACGTATAAAGAAAGAACGTTGGCTGGAAGAAATCTCTTGTAGGGCCTTTCCGACCAATCGGTTGCCATTGTACATGTTTTTTTTCGCCTTTGCCATTTTTAATTGTCTGTGTCATTGTTTGGTGCAATAAAGTTTAGTGTAAAGTACATACTTGCGAATGTTGGAAGATGTAAACTAGTGGCTCTGTGAGCTGTAGACGTCGCGGGCGTCACAGGAAATTTGTGTTTTTAATATTTTTTTTATCCCCTCACAACACACCGCCGACCCCTTGAAGTTTTTAAAAATCCGACAACATTTTCTTTCAATTCCACATACAAACTTATAAATGCGCCTGGTTACGTACATGGAGTATGAAAGTAGCCGCACCAATAACTTTGTGAACTACATTTCGCGATCCAAAATATATACTTTTCAGTAAAAGTACGTCAAACTAACGGTCTCCACAAATCCAACGACACCTCATTTGTTAATATCTGTCAAGCCGAAACACCATAAATAAAATTTGCTAGATGAATCACTCGGAAACGACCTGGAACAAGAACGAGTCTTAGGGGCCTGCAACACTCTCGATATTTTTCGTGATATTTAGATCGTAATCCAGGATCGACATCGTAGTATATCGACGGAGCGTGATATGAATCGTCGGATTTCCAGAAATCCAGAAATCCACTATGTATCTTTATCGAGAGTGTAGTCTTCAAGTCAAATATAATGTCCAGCAGCGGCAGAGATTTATAATGATGGTGATGAAGGTTTACGCGAAATAGCTGGGTGACATCATTTGTACATAACATGCTGTTCTAGTGATACTTACTCTTTACCTGGTTCTTAGCTTTACCGCGCAATACGCTTTAGGAATAATAGCGAGTCTTAAGAAATTAGTGAGCAATTTAGATTGATTTTTAGATTATTAGTATCAACTTGCTAGCATTTGTTCTAGTGAAGAATATTTATTATTAGCACGTACCTGTCGTACTTACTGTCATACCTTAGCATAAACAAGCTGTGTATTGTGGGCTGGGAGGTAACTGCTGACCTCTAAAGTAGAGCCACATCTGCACGTGTAATCATTACAGATCACAATATAAGAAAAAGCTATGAAATTTTCGTCGATACTCACAAAAACTCAATCCACATCAGTTAAACGATTGCATACCTGAAACAAAAATATACGTTATTTTTTTCCTTTTTCAGATCCGATCACTATCTGCGGGAGCTGTGGTCGCCAACAGACTCACTGAAGTGTCGAATTGGAAGGTTCTGCTAAAAGAAACTGAAGGAAATCTTAGTTTAGGGACTGAATATAATGAATTCAAAATCCGACATGAGTTTAAGTATACATCATCATCATGATCAGCCCACATCAACCCACTGCTGGGCATAGGCCTCTTCTCTATAGCGCCAACAATTACGGTCCTGAGCCATCTGCATCCATTGCGTTGCTGTCAATTTTAGTACATCGTCGGACCATCAGGCAGGTGGTCTGTCCACTGGCCTTGTTGCTCTCCTTGACCTCTACTCCGTGACTGCTTTAGTCCACCGTCCGTTATCCCGTCTAGCCAAGTGTCTCGCCCATCTCCACGTCAGTCTTGTTATCTGCTTACCTACATCTTCGACCTTCGTCTTCCGGAATTTCGACGTTTGGCACTTGGCAACGAGAGAGATACCTAACATGGAACGCTCTATTGCTCATTGAACCACCTTGATTTTGTGTATAATTTGCTTAGTGAGCATCCATGTTTCGGTTCCATAGGATAGGCAAGACACATTGGTTATATACCTTAGTCTTAAAGCATTGTGGTAGTTTGGACTTATAGACTTCATCTAGTTTCCCGAAAGCAGCCCACCCTAAGCCGACGCGTCTGATGATCTCCTTCACCCGTGCATCGCGGTCAAAGGATAAACGATGTCCAAGATAGACGTAATCGATGACGTTGTCGTTGCCAACAATTATGTTCAGTACATTTAAGAGCGATTGGTCATGATCTTGGTCTTGGACATGTTCATCCTGAGACCGACTTTCACGGAAGGTAAGATATCTAGACATTTCAAAATCTTTGACGGTTTGGGCAATTTTGCAACGTGTATTAGTCACTTAATCCTAGTAATATCGTCTTCACTTGTGATCTTGATAACAGAAGCATTATCTTTCTTGCGCATATGGATCACACAGTTACGGACTCATAGGTACATGTAACACTTTTCGACCTTCAGCTCATGGGCATGTCGAAGAAGCAGCTTGTTTTTTGGCGTCAGATGTTCATTAATGAATATAGGCCGTGGAGGGCCGTCGATGCCAATGTCAGAGGTCATTATGCCGCGTCGCGAACGCACAGCTGCATTCAGCTCATCCTTGCAGCGCCGGCGAGTTAGTCACACGATGATGGATGGGTCAAGACGCACGTCAGGCTTTCCCTCTGTTTTGCTACTCTCGTCAACGTCGACGACTGATTTCGGCTTCCCGCGAACCGGATCAGGATAACGGCGTACGCGGTGGATACCAACGGTGAATGGGGAATACCAACCTTGATGAACAGTCCCTCATTATGTAATACAGGTTTTCACCCTTTTTGGAGGGTATGCCGGAAATCTCCACATTATTAAATCGTCCATACTGGTTGAACCTATCATTTTCATCAGTTAAAGTATGTATTTGAGATTCGCTACTTATAAGTTTATCTGCTAGTCCTTCCAGTTTTTGGACTTTTGACTCCACGGCTGAGAGACGTACGTCAAAACTGTTTAATTTGACGTTAATTGCCGCAATTTTTTTTTTCAAATCGGATATGCCAGTAGAAAGAGCGAGAATCACAACTCCCGCTCTTCACATCGAAATGCTCGTAATTACGTCATTATGGCCATAAGAGTTACTTGCTCCTTATCACTTAGGTTATCCGTTCTTCCAGGGGCCTTCGACGAAACCCAGGCGACCGAAGCGGGGGCAGGGAGTCTCACTCAACAGTTTAGGTACGTTCAACCGGCCAACCCGACCGCCGGGAACTCAGTTATTTTGCCGCTCGCTTAGCTCGCAGTCGCCTCGTGCGCTAGCCGCTCTTCATAAGCAACTTTTCTGTGATTTTTGCAACAACAATGATTAAGTATTTTAAGGTGTCTAAATTATTCACAAAGAAAATTCGATTCCTTTTTAATCGAATACCTTTTTGTTTACCTAAAAGTAAACACTTAAGACCCAGTATAAAACAAATTACAATGACGTAAGTAAGAAGGTAGGTACCTACTGTAATGGTACACGAGAGTCGGTACATTAGATACTTCATTCTGCGTGATAGAGGGCTAGCCCAACGCCGCGCTGTTTTGAATACGAGAATCGGTTCAGATAACGTTTGGGGGTTTTGCATAGCTTACTGGCAAAGTTTGGAAAAAAAAAAGACGCGTGGGTTCATTCGTGGAATTTCAGTTCAGGTCAGTTTTTTTTGTCGCATTCCTGCGAGATGTGTAGAGATGAGAGCCGATTTGGCTGCGCGTTGAATAAAATTATGAATAACTAAATAATGAAAGGTTATTACGGAACGGAGAAAGCTATTATGTTGATTGCAAATATACAATTGCGATTGAGGTATGATATGGAGAGTCTGACACCTCTATTTTGAATATCATTCTAGAGGTCTTTGCCACGCGCGTCTAGCGGTCGGGAAATGCTTAATTAATCGCAACAAGCTTTTATTGGTCAGCGATCAACAGATTCTGTGTATCGGCAGTACCAAATGATTTGAGTGATAACCTACGGTTGATCATAGTGAATATGCGTACACACAATTTGTAGAACGGCGGATCTGCATGGCATGGTTGAAATTGGACCCTGTGTAGTTAGTGATAAGAAGCTTCGCTTGGGCAGAGCGTATTTGCAAAGGACGCATGTGGGGCATATAAATACCAGAGCGTGGGAGGGGAGTTCATTCAGTCTCTGCGTCTAGCCGCTGTGACAGTCGTCTTCACGAGTTCTAAACAGTTTTGGCTGCCGTGTTACGCGTCAGAACTATACGAATTGGTGATTGCGAAGTTTCAGTGGGTTTTCGTGAGTGTCTGAAGCGCCGAGATATACCTCGGTTCCTACCTTTATATCAACCTACCCCTAATTCCAAAACTATCCTTGGGTCGTTAGGAAAGAACTTGTAAGTCAATTATTCTGAGTCTGAGTCTGGGCTTGGAGCGACCCTAAATTCCTTTTTCCTTCACCATAGGGTTCCTGGATTGGCTCTTAGGATATTCGCGGGCTAATCCTCTCCTCATTCCTTTAGAGTAGCGAGTTTTGTAATTCCCACACACACAGTCGTTAAACATTCAAGCACATTCAAATCAAACTCAACCATTTTCGAGTGGTGTCGATAATGGACGTGGTATAACACTAGGTTTTTAGACTAGGCTAGACAGGAGTTTAGTTGCGGCTAAACCTAGGTTGTCAGGGCATAGGGAGACTGTTTGATCGATGAGGTTCCGTGGATGGAAATAACAAATTCAGAACAAAGTTAAACCGGTGTCAACACAGTTAACATATACTGTTGATATTTTGACATTTGAGTGTTGTCGGGGACGCGCGAAGAGATCAATTCACAGTCTAAAGTTCATTGTTTAGGTCCGGGTAGGTGTTTTGCATTGCCTTGGGTCAGATTGGATTCAAGTTGCATTTTTAAATTAAATGTAAATTTCGATGGATATCTAATGTGTAAGTTGAGTCGGTATATATGATTTGGCTCAGCCCAGGACGTGCTGCGGCTAGTGGAATTCATAGTTCGGTATTTATCGAATTATGCACTTCGCTATGGTGTGGGTTAGATATCCTAAAACAATAATGCTTGCGTTTCGATAACATCCAGCTCAAATTGCGCAGAGTTGAAGGTTTCAAAACGTTACGGACCTTTTGAGGTAACCGCTAGTTCAGAACCCATTTCGGAACTCAAATCGCAATTGTGTAAACCGGTCTTTCGGATCGTTATTGCCGTGAACAAAATATATAATTGGAACCACCACAAGCCGCTACGAGCGAGCACATGAAATATAATTGAGTACTCACGTCGTAAAACTACGACGGATATCTATACTATAACTGTGATCGATCACTAAAACTAAAACTAAAATTACAACAAAAGATGTTCCAATGCGCTCATATATACAAAAACCAGATGGTGCCATCACATAAAATATGACAACGATCGTTTTGGCGCAATACACCGCTGACTGATGCGAATTACCGGCTCGCGGACATATATGCTTTCTCTGTCTAACTAGAAACTGTAACTTACTGAACCAAGCTTCGTTCGACTATTGTACGCCTAACAGATTTCTCGATGAACGAGAAATTCAGACTTATCATTCTTACTTACAAATCTTACAGCTGAATCGGGTCCTCTCATTTTGGGATAGATAGAATAGACGATCATAGCTACTGTTAGCGGCGGCTACGACCTTTAGCCCTGGGCCCGCTACAGATTTTTGGTGCCGAGACGGAAGGATATCCTAGATAGTCTGATACCTAGATATTCCTAGATATTCTAAAAGAATCAAGGTCTAACGCGTTACTTTTAAAAATAACACAACGTAGAAACGATTTTAAACAGTTCAGTTTTGTAAATAAGAAATAAGCAAAAAAAAGGGGCATTGGTTTCAGACGAGCTACGACTAGAAAAAAACGTTAGTCGGGTAGCACGAGACGATAGCACGGGTTGACGACCCGAATGGCCGAGTCGGTAGTGATGCTGCCTACGAAACCGGGGGTCCCGGGTTCGAATCCCGGTGGGGCAAATGTTTGTTTGATGAGAGCGGTTGTTTGTACCCTAGTCATGGTTGTTTATCTATCTAAGTATAATGTTTCTCTATAAGTATATATAACGTTGTCTAGTGCCCAAGATACAGGGAATCCTAGTTTGGGGCTAGATCAATGTGTGTAAGGGGTGTCCAAGGTATTATTATTATTATTATTATTATTATTCACTTTCGCATACAAGTGAAATGGCGTCAGGGCAGGTGACGCAATTGTTATCTGAAATAGTGAAAAGATTAGACAGTTTGGAAAGGGGTTCCAGCACGAGCAATACTAGTAGGACTTCGGACAGACAGACTGACAGACAGGAACTAGAGACGTTTGAACAATCGGTAGAAAAACGTCAATCATGCATTGTGAAAATGACACAGAAGTTGCCGACATTCGATGGGCGGAATTCGGAAAATCCGATGATTTTCTTAAGAGATTTAAAGGCTTATATTAAAGTCTCGGGAGATACTTCTAGGGCTTTGATATGGGCAACGGATAGTTTGGTAGGAATTGCGAAAGTTCGAATGAGCATATACAGAGACTCATGGCGAACCTATTCGGATTTTGAAAAAGATTTCAGAGAGGTATTCTGGGGTGATAATGAACAGGAATTAATTAAGCAAAGATTCCTAACTGCGAAGTTTGATTCTAAGAAAGGTCAAAGTATGGAAGAATTCTTTGCCTCTCAATTGAATAGCATATATGAGCTTACGATACCGTTTACTGATACGGAGAAAATCAACACGATTTTCAGACAGTTGCCGCGTGATATTCAGGTAGCGTTTTTTTGCTAGAAAGGAGACTATGACCATACGGGATGCGGTCGAATTCCTTCGGCATTTAGAACGGAATGTCGATGGGGAATTAAGTGCGATACATGATTCGGAACCTATGAATACTAATAACGTGAGGCGGGATAGCTATATGCGTGGGCAATATCGAGCTATGCGGGTAAATACGTTACGTTATAACGCGATAAGTCGTAGTAATAATTATAACGCGATAACGAAGGGGCGAAACGAATTTGGGACGCGTGGTCGCGGTTATTTTCGCGGTAGAGGCAGGCAGCCTCAGCCTAGCTTCAAGGCAATAAAGTTTCAGAGGGGCAATGATAGTTCAGGAGATACAGAGGCAGGGCAAAGTTCAAGTGACAGGAATAATGCGATAAATCAGAATTCAAAAAACTAGTGGACTCGCGCGGGTCGTTCGCGCTCAGATATTTATTACGGTTTGGGTGGACAGCCGATCAAATTGGGAAAAAGCATAGACTGTATGATTTGTGTAATTTGGATTCGAACGTGGGTGTGAATGAATTTATTCAATTACTAGCGCATAAAGCGCACGGATATGCCGTGTGTTTAGAGGAAAAATCTAGATCGAATTATAGAGATCGAAATGACAGACGTTTACATACGATATTCAGAGACGACGATTCGACTGAGTGTGGGCGCGAGTTATGTAGTACTTTGACATTACCTGAGATAGATGTGCGTATTGGGAATATTGTCGTAAGGAGTTTGATTGATTCGGGGAGCGAAATCAGTGTAATAAGTCGGAGAGTGTACGAAGAAGTGTGCAGTCAATTGGGAAAACCGACGGAAATACCGATTCCAAGTTTGAGAATCACAGGTGCATTTGGAGTCAGTAAGGAAAAGGTTGATAAATTAGTAACGTTACCATTAACAATAGGTGAATGCGTTATCGATACTCCAATGCTAGTATTAACAAGGGTGCCTAAAGATTTAATTTTGGGGTTTGATTTTATACAACAGACGCGAGCCAGTTTAACGTGTGAGGGTAATAAGAGGCTAATTATACGAAGCGCCGGGCGGACGTGTGAAATACCATTAGGTACTGGCCCTAATCAGGAATCTTGCTGTTGTACAATGGGAGTACAGAACCAAGATACCAGTAGAAATATGATAGAGGAATATGTGAATAATTCATCAATACCTGTTGAACACAAAACAAGGTTATTGCCGGTGTTAAATAAACATGCAGAGTTGTTTAGCGATGGGATAGGTCGGACAAATAAATATATACATGAGATAAAAATGAGAGATGAAACGCCTTTCGTAAAGCGAAGCTATCCCATACCGTTCGCATATCGCGATAAAGTAACAAAACGTTTGGAAGAGATGGAATTGATAGGTATTATTAGCAGGCAATCTACGGATTTCAGCAGTCCATTGACTTGTACATTAAAGAAAACAGGAGAGGTCCGTATTCTTCTAGATGCACGACAATTAAACACAGGAATGGTCGGGGAGGTTGAAACCACACCTTTAATGAGTGAGATATTGCAATCCGGGCGCCGGATAAATTACATAGGAGTTATTGATATCAAAGATGCGTATTTTTCTATACCATTATCAGACGAATCTAAAAGATACACGGGTTTTGTATATCAAGGCAGAAGTTATGTTTACAACGTTTTACCTCAGGGGTTGAAAACCAGTGTGGGTTCATTTTCGAGGGCGATGGACTTAATTCTAGGGCCAGAGGTTAGGTCATATTGTTTAAATTTTGTTGACGATTTGGCAATTTTAACTGAGGGTGACTTCCAACAGCATTTGTCTCAAGTGGACACGGTTCTGAGTAAATTGAAAGACGCGGGCTTCACATGCAAACTAAAAAAATGCGAGTTTGCACAAAAAAAGGTCAAGTTATTGGGGCATATTTTGTCTACACAAGGTTTGCAGATGGACCCGGACAAAATTGAAACACTTAAATTATATCCGTCACCCAGAACTGTCAGGCAATTGAGGGCGTTTTTGGGGTTCATAAATTACTTTCGGAGGTTTATAAAAAATTTTGGAACGTTGACACGGCCCTTGTACAATTTATTGCGGTCTGGAGTCAAGTTCGTCTGGAGTGCGCAGATGCAAAGTGCTTTTGACGAGATAAAAAATCAATTCTCAGAAAGTATAATTTTGAGTCAGCCATTGGCGGGAAAAACATATTATGTTCAATGTGACGCCAGCGCTATAGGAATTGGGGGCTATGTTTATCAGTTAGATGATTCGGGCCAGGAACTAATTATAGGGTTCTGTTCGCAGGCATTCAAGGGTGCCCAGACTAGATGGTCGGTCAGTGAACAGGAAATGTATGCAGTTATATACACTTTAAAGCGATTTGAGATATACTTGCGGGGAGAAAAGGTTATTATTAGAACTGATCATAAAAGTTTGACGTTCATTAAGTCGTGGACTTTATTGGGTGCACGCGTAACGAGGTGGATTATGTTTTTAGAGCAATTCGATTACGACATAGAATTTGTGCGAGGGACTGATAATCAAATTGCCGACACGCTAAGCAGGCAGATAGCGGGACCTGGAGGTATGAATGACAGTACAAATGTTCAGCCGGGGATATTCTGGTTTCAGGCATCGAATACCGCAAGTGTTATTTCGAGTTTACGGGACATTGCGAGATTACAGAGCGAAGATGAGCGGTTAAATCGAATTAGCGGTTGTATCAGACGTAATGTGGTAGATACCGGAACGAGAGGTTTTGAAAATTATAAGCTAGTAGGTGATACGTTATATTTTCACGTGCCGAAGCGAAACGTACAGTTGCTAGTAATTCCGAAATCACTACAGGAGGAACTAATTTTACACATACATGAAGAAATAGGTCACTACGGCAGATATAAAATATTAGCACTGATGAAGGACAGATATTATTTTCTTCATATGAGTAGGGTGATTAGCGCGGTGATAAGAAGTTGTGACATATGTCAAAAGGTCAAGCCAAGTACTAACAATACCGTTGGTCCTTGTACACCGGTGTTGGCGGAAAGGTTGGGTGAGAAAGTTTTCTCGGACCTTTATGGGCCATTGCCCGTTGGTAAATTCGGATATCAATATATATATGTGATTCAAGACGTGTACAGTAAAGTAATAAAATTATATCCAATGCGAAAAGCGACAGGTAGGAGCGTGCTCGCTTGTACAAAGAGATTTCATAGGGAGATACCTATCGAAACTATAATTACGGACTCAGGACCACAGTTCATATCGAAAGTTTGGGAATTTGGACTCAAACAGCTGGGGATTCGGGTCACTCATACGTCGGTGTATTGTCCAAATTCTAATAGCGTAGAAAGAGTGAATCGCGAGCTAGGTCGGCTGATTAGGACTTATTGCGGCGGAAGTAATCGTAGTTGGGTAGACGTGTTACCGGACATTCAGAATTGCTATAATAATATCGAACACACAAGCACAGGCTTTGCGCCTAATGAGTTAGCGTTTGGTAGGCGGGAACCGTTAACTATTGACAAGGAATTAGGCGATGAATGGTTATTAGGCCATAGTGTGCGAGATTCGGAACAGGTGCGGAATGTAGCGATAGAAAACTCTAAAAGTTCTAGTGAACGACGTAAGCGACAGGCGGACAAACGGCGTAAGTTAGAGGTCTATCGTATAGGTGATTATGTGAAACTTAAAACTTTTGTGCGTTCAAATAAAGAACATAAAATCATGCGGAAATTTTCGTTGTTGTATAAAGGGCCTTATGTTATTTCGGCAGTGGTATATCCTAACTGTTATACGTTAGTAGATCCGGGTTCAAATGAGATATTGGGTAACTTCAATACTATAAATATAGCCAGGTATTATGTGAGGACGAATAAGGGCGTAGATAAATAAGATAGTGTATAAAGGTTATATAATTAAGCTGTAAGCTGTAAATTTGAATAACTACTTAGTAGGTTTAAGGATCTTGCATGGTTTGGAAACAAAAATAAAAAAAAAAAAAAAAACAAAAAAAAAAACAATTTGTATATATATAGTAATACGAATTAGGATAAATTGCGGGTAAGCGAGGTTGTATAGTAAGATAGATAAAAGAGATAAGACAGGAGAGAACTCAATCGAGTTGTGTAAATATTATATACATAATTGACAGATTCATCGGTCGGTGTACATGATTTGAGATGTCCGAACATATAGAGTAGATATGTACAAAGTATGGGTAGCATAGTGGTAATGAGATCCTTGCGCCATGTTAACTGAGATAAACAGTGTCTCAAGGTCTGGGAGGGGGCTGTAATGGTACACGAGAGTCGGTACATTAGATACTTCATTCTGCGTGATAGAGGGCTAGCCCAACGCCGCGCTGTTTTGAATACGAGAATCGGTTCAGATAACGTTTGGGGGTTTTGCATAGCTTACTGGCAAAGTTTGGAAAAAAAAAAGACGCGTGGGTTCATTCGTGGAATTTCAGTTCAGGTCAGTTTTTTTTGTCGCATTCCTGCGAGATGTGTAGAGATGAGAGCCGATTTGGCTGCGCGTTGAAT
Organism: Argyresthia goedartella; assembly: GCA_949825045.1. NCBI lineage: Eukaryota > Metazoa > Arthropoda > Insecta > Lepidoptera > Argyresthiidae > Argyresthia > Argyresthia goedartella. The sequence goes on along the minus strand of OX463828.1, from coordinate 11,131,101 downwards.
AAAATTATGAATAACTAAATAATGAAAGGTTATTACGGAACGGAGAAAGCTATTATGTTGATTGCAAATATACAATTGCGATTGAGGTATGATATGGAGAGTCTGACACCTCTATTTTGAATATCATTCTAGAGGTCTTTGCCACGCGCGTCTAGCGGTCGGGAAATGCTTAATTAATCGCAACAAGCTTTTATTGGTCAGCGATCAACAGATTCTGTGTATCGGCAGTACCAAATGATTTGAGTGATAACCTACGGTTGATCATAGTGAATATGCGTACACACAATTTGTAGAACGGCGGATCTGCATGGCATGGTTGAAATTGGACCCTGTGTAGTTAGTGATAAGAAGCTTCGCTTGGGCAGAGCGTATTTGCAAAGGACGCATGTGGGGCATATAAATACCAGAGCGTGGGAGGGGAGTTCATTCAGTCTCTGCGTCTAGCCGCTGTGACAGTCGTCTTCACGAGTTCTAAACAGTTTTGGCTGCCGTGTTACGCGTCAGAACTATACGAATTGGTGATTGCGAAGTTTCAGTGGGTTTTCGTGAGTGTCTGAAGCGCCGAGATATACCTCGGTTCCTACCTTTATATCAACCTACCCCTAATTCCAAAACTATCCTTGGGTCGTTAGGAAAGAACTTGTAAGTCAATTATTCTGAGTCTGAGTCTGGGCTTGGAGCGACCCTAAATTCCTTTTTCCTTCACCATAGGGTTCCTGGATTGGCTCTTAGGATATTCGCGGGCTAATCCTCTCCTCATTCCTTTAGAGTAGCGAGTTTTGTAATTCCCACACACACAGTCGTTAAACATTCAAGCACATTCAAATCAAACTCAACCATTTTCGAGTGGTGTCGATAATGGACGTGGTATAACACTAGGTTTTTAGACTAGGCTAGACAGGAGTTTAGTTGCGGCTAAACCTAGGTTGTCAGGGCATAGGGAGACTGTTTGATCGATGAGGTTCCGTGGATGGAAATAACAAATTCAGAACAAAGTTAAACCGGTGTCAACACAGTTAACATATACTGTTGATATTTTGACATTTGAGTGTTGTCGGGGACGCGCGAAGAGATCAATTCACAGTCTAAAGTTCATTGTTTAGGTCCGGGTAGGTGTTTTGCATTGCCTTGGGTCAGATTGGATTCAAGTTGCATTTTTAAATTAAATGTAAATTTCGATGGATATCTAATGTGTAAGTTGAGTCGGTATATATGATTTGGCTCAGCCCAGGACGTGCTGCGGCTAGTGGAATTCATAGTTCGGTATTTATCGAATTATGCACTTCGCTATGGTGTGGGTTAGATATCCTAAAACAATAATGCTTGCGTTTCGATAACATCCAGCTCAAATTGCGCAGAGTTGAAGGTTTCAAAACGTTACGGACCTTTTGAGGTAACCGCTAGTTCAGAACCCATTTCGGAACTCAAATCGCAATTGTGTAAACCGGTCTTTCGGATCGTTATTGCCGTGAACAAAATATATAATTGGAACCACCACAAGCCGCTACGAGCGAGCACATGAAATATAATTGAGTACTCACGTCGTAAAACTACGACGGATATCTATACTATAACTGTGATCGATCACTAAAACTAAAACTAAAATTACAACAAAAGATGTTCCAATGCGCTCATATATACAAAAACCAGATGGTGCCATCACATAAAATATGACAACGATCGTTTTGGCGCAATACACCGCTGACTGATGCGAATTACCGGCTCGCGGACATATATGCTTTCTCTGTCTAACTAGAAACTGTAACTTACTGAACCAAGCTTCGTTCGACTATTGTACGCCTAACAGATTTCTCGATGAACGAGAAATTCAGACTTATCATTCTTACTTACAAATCTTACAGCTGAATCGGGTCCTCTCATTTTGGGATAGATAGAATAGACGATCATAGCTACTGTTAGCGGCGGCTACGACCTTTAGCCCTGGGCCCGCTACACTACCTACCTGTTTAATTTTCCACGCCTACCGAACGGCGTGGAATCCGAAGGGGGTGTGCTTTTGCCAACACGTGAGAGAAAAGAAGTGAATGAATTTTGTTACTGACCTTGTCTCCGTAGGCAGGAAATCGAAAGCTCGATTCGAGACGGGAATTCGGGAAAAGGGCAGAGTTTGGGATAGGATATGGGGTGAATCTCACTGTCGCTGCCGACGCTGTCGCCGGCGTGCTGCCTGCCGACGTGGAGTCGCCGCTCCGATACGACGTTGACCAATCCACGCGGATCACTTGACCGCTGACGCGAATCTACTTATTTCCCGACGATGTAGATGATTAACACTCCGACCAGGCCCGACGCCTGTATTTAGTAATTGGTACACCGAAATACCATCAATGACACGAGGCCCGAGCCGACATGTTTGTTCTCACCGACGAGAAAAGAGCAAAGAGTAAAGATAACCTCCAATTTTACATCTCGTTCCGGTACGAGTGACAGCTGCTAGTTCCGTTTTCGCTAGTGATGTGCCGATTACTCGCGATCGATTCGCGCAACAAAAACCGGTGCGTTTCCGAAGCATAAATATTAAACACTACCCTTAGAATTTGCCAATAGCCTGAATTATTACTAATAACTCCTCTCTTACACAGAGTGGACTAAAATTCACAAACACAAATCGCACGTAGGTAACCCTACCGTGATCAAGCGAGACAGGAGTTTACAGGACGAGTAATGTCAGAGTAAAAGAAGCTCTCAGGCGTCGTGATGCGGCGCGTGCTTAGCGATTGTCGTAGGTAACGCAGGTGCGAGCTAGATTGTGCTTTATTGTCGCGCAGCGAGAGTAACGATTTATTTAAATGTATTTGCGGAGTGATCTTTCTGTACGTAGTACTATTAAGTATTCTGTGGCGGGGGTAGGCTGATATTTCATGCAAGTATAGAACCACCACCACACTCCTCTTCAGGCACTCCTAAACAGGAGTAGCACAAGTATTTTGAGCAACTACTGCACTTTATAACATCAATAAAGTCCTCTTTACATATGAAGCACTGCATTTTACTTAAAATGCACGAAATAATTGACAAAGTAAAACCAACCGTAAGTTCAGGACGTACGAATTAAATTCGACTGGGGTTTAAATTGTTGTTGTCACGTACGTCCGTTGAATCTGGTGAGTCTTGTGTCGGTACTTTGGAAGCTCACCAGTTCCAGTAAAACTCCTCAACTGTCTTTATAATTTGATCCCGATCAGTCACAATGGTTCCAGCTGTATCCGTGAACTTGTTTATCTCCATTTTGTTTTTGTTCAGCTTCTTTTTGAAGACTTTGGGGCCCTTTTGTCCTGGATGGTTTTGGCAATAGCTTTGGTATTATAAGCACTAACGTCGTTGTGGATTGCCTTTTTAATTGCCTTATTAATGGTGTTAAGCTCTCTCATGTCCAATGAGGAGCTGTTTTTCATTTCTCTTCTTCGAGATAATAGAGACAGCGTGTCGGGCATCACTACTTCGGTGGTCTTACCCCCCTTATGTGTTTCATGGTGGTATGCTTTAGGGTAGTACACAGTGCGTGGTTTAGTGAGTCCACATCCTGGTTCTCTTCCATTAGCCCATCGAAAGAGTGTTTCAGTTCAAGTTCAAGTTGAAACTCTTTTTGCAGGAATTTGTAACTGTTTGGGTCATATTGTGGGCTAGTTGACGTTAGCAGCTTTGCTCTTTCTTTGTGCAGGTTATACCTGAATGTGGCTCTCACTAAGCGGTGATCGCCACTGGTTTTGAAGCGTGCTAAAACAGAGACATCTGTTACGTTCGATTTTTCCGAGCTTAGTATGTAGTCAATTTCATTTTTCGTCCTACCGTCCGGGCTAGACCAGGTCCATTTATTACTCGAGGGTAGCTTTTAAAAAAATGGTGTTCTTAGCGTAGAATTGATTTTGCTCGAGAAAATTAACTAGGGTTTGCCCTGGAGGATTTCGAATACCAAACCCGAATTGTCCAACCGACGTTTCCTGTTCTACAGGGGCTCCTATTTTTACGTTAAAATCACCCATCACCACCGTGAAGTAACATGGGTTCACACGACACGCTCTCTCTCTATTTCCTCGTAAAAAGGTTCTATTTCATCTTCTTTATGATCTGAAGTAGGGGCCATACACTTATACGACTTTAATAGCATAGACGACGTTAATCTGACTCTTACTCAGCATCAGATTATCGTAACATACTCTTGTAGGCTCACTCGTTATATTTTGGACTGCTGTATAACAGATGACCAGATGCCAGGCGCGTTAGGTCTTCACCCACCCTCCTAACTTCAGATAGTCCTATTAGGTCCCAATTTATATGGACTTTGGCTGGACTTCATCCAGTAGTTCGAGAAGCCTTTCGTCGGTACTCAGTGTCCTTGTATTTTATGTAGCCGGGATAGCGGGGCTGTCGGAGAATGAAGGCCGTGATTTAGTTGTGCTATTCATATTGGAGAAGGATTTTGGCCGTAAACACCACGCTGGCCAGGCGACTTGGTGTCTTTAAGAGGATTAGGGAGGGGAAAAGAGAGAGAAAAGGATTGTTGTAGACATGAATATGAGTGTAGGATTATAGGATACCATTTTCTCGGAAGACTAGAGGTGAGTTCGTGGTAGCTGGGTATGAGTATAGATGCAGTAAGGTAATCATTAATATTTTTTACCGGCCCTGGCCTAGTAATATAAATATTCTAAAATAGTCGCAAACAAGTTTCTTGAAACAAAAAACATGTATTTAGCCTTGATAACAACGTTGAGTTTACTGATATGATAAACAATTATATCCATCGCCTGAGCCTGAGTGTCAATATTCAAGTCCAATAAATAATCCAGCTATAAATCCAAAGTCCGATTTGAACTATTTTCTAGTTTGATTTATGCTCAAATTCGGTTTATCGAAGTCAATGTACTCTATTTTTTGTTATAAATCCGTAGATTAGTGCAGAATCCCCATATTCACTAAGTCAAATGTATCTAAAATTGGGTTTTCCCGTAGTATTCCCATACACATGTCCAAGATAGACGTCAAGATAGACCATCCGTCCGTCAGTCCGTCCGTCTATTTGAAATAAACTGCGTTAATTTTGCTGTGGATTGGATTTACTGAATAATGGGGGCAGTTTGGGACCAATGTAACCTTACAATTTAGAATATAAATAGACGTTTCGTACAAGAAGGGTAAAACATAGACAGCAATAGTGGAAACGCATTATTGCTACTAATATAAATCTAGGCGCCTCTGCTCTTCTCCGGATTTTTAGGGGAACGTGAAGTTAGGCATACGCCTCACAGCCTGAAGAAGGTTCATGTCGCATCCGGGACGTGGCTCTGCCTACCCTCGGGGCAAAGTCCTCGGTGGAAGCAGCAGCACCAATGCAAAGAAATGAAGGCTGGAGATATTATGGTGAGGTTTATTTGATTTCATGAAGAGCGAAAAATTCACGATGCACAAAAATTTGTCCAATCAAGACAAATATCACGGGAAAGGAGGTTAAATTAGTAAATCTCATGGAACGAGTCAAATTTTAGAAGAAGCGATACTCCAAGCAATTGCTCTATTAGGGGTTAAGACACTACCCGAAGTCATGTTTTCCCGCATTCAGTCATGAATGAAGCTCCGGTAACGAAAAAAACTGTTTAAAGACAATTCCAACGTAGTTACTGGTGTGATAGTGAAGAAAGCGGTCAAGACATCTAAGAAAGAAGTAATCGTTTCAGCAGGAGCCATAAATATCCCGTAGCTACTAATTTTATAGGTAATGGAACCACAAATATATCTCGAAGAACAAAATATTACAGTTGTCAAGGATTTGAGTGTCGGGGATGGTTTCAGGCTCATTTGGTTATAGCCTCAATTAACACTTTAAAAAACAAATTATTTATCTTTACTTTATTTATCTTTCGGACTGCATTGTCAAACAGTATGGGATTTTATTAACACTACTAAATATTCTCCACCATCTTCATCGACGTTTTCTAGAAATCGATACATCTTCATCGACATTTTCAAAAAGCATGGATTCTCCAACGCTATTGTCAAACAAAGGAATGAGTTCAATAAGGAAAAATTGATCATGTCAGGTACCATGATAATTTTTTCCTTATTTAACTCATTCCTTTGTTCCACGGTATTATTATCTCCCGAATCGAGAGGAAGTTTCCGACTTGGTCATAACCACCCATTAGACTATACTTTAACCAGGCCTAATTTCAAAGATCCTGAAGTTATGATACCTATAATCAAATGAATCAGAAAATAATCAGTTAAGAAACTATCTGAAAGTAAAACTTTTAAACAAATGGGTTTTAAGTTACAGTGGCTGAAAATCGAAGCTTGTCGTCGTCTAGAAAAAGAATCAAACAAATATTTGGATTTTGTAGCAAGAGAGTGTACTATGACTTTATATAACCCATGTGGTACGGCCAAAATGGGTTCAAAAGATGACCTAAAAGTGCACGGTGTGGAGAGACTCGAGAGTAATAGACGCAAGTATAATGCCTAGGATAACAAATGGTAACACGAATGCACCAAAGATTATGATAACAGGAAAAGGTGCTGATTTAATTAATAAAGACTGGTCTCATTCACATACGGTACTTTAGAGATCTGATTTAGATAAATGTATTGAGAATAAGTTAGTGTATAGGAACGACTACGCTTTAATCTAAGGGGGCTACGGGATAAGGAAGGTGCGCCTTGCCAGGAAATGCTAGAAAAAAATGGCCATATTATTGAGGGAGCTACTGCATGTTCAGCGTGTTCTGATAGACAAATCAAATATTTATTTTATCTAAACACGCAGTAGTCTGAAAATGTTGTCATCATTTATTTTCTATAATATATCCAAGCTAGGGTGTTTGGCGGAAAGTTGATTGAGGTAGGTAGGTAGTTACCTGCTACCTATTCAGACCCAAAAATTTGACCTAGGCCCAAAGTTTTTTTTGTTTTGTTTGGAATATCGTCACCTTCTTACCTTTAAACTCCTATTTTTTTATGGGTCGATCTGTTCTTTTTAAGGTTCCGTACCGTTCCGTTCCAACGGGACCCTATTACTAAGACTCCGCTGTCTGTCTGTCTATTTTTCTGTCTGTCCGTCTGTCACCAGGCTGTATCTCATGAACCTTGATGGTTAGACAGTTGAAATTTTCACAGACGATGTATTTATGTTGCCGCTATAACAACAAATACTAAAAAACAGAATAAACTAAATATCTAAGGGGGCTCCCATACAACAATTATTTGCATACCTCATACTATAAGTATGAATGCAACTAGTTACGTACATGGAGTGTGAAAGTATTCGCACTAATAACTTTGTTAACAACATTTTGCTATGTAAAATCCAAACTATTCACTCCACACCATCCCTACCATTGAACGGTGGTACGGAACCCTTCGTGCGCGAGTCCGACTCGCACTTGGCCGGTTTTAATCAATTATGATTAGATTCTTAATGGACCCTCAAACATAAAGAAGAGTTTTTTAAAGATTTACTTCGCGTTGCATTAAAAAAATAAGTGATGGATGACTTCTGATTTTTCAAAAATATCTCTTGAGTATGAGCTTTTTAACAATATGTAGTTTGCTTTGATATCTTTGTTGTAACCAGAGTTATTCGTTGTTATTTAAGTACCTAGCCGAACCATTTCAACGAAATTCTACTTATGTGGAAAGTTAAAGGTTTTGCGAAGGTGAAAATAATGAAATGATCAATTAAAATCTGGTAACCTTTATTTAAAATCATTAATTAAATGTGTGCAAAAAAGTACTTTTTTCAACGTTTAGTTTAAGTCTTTCTCAAATAGACTCCTCAATCGCTATGCAAGCTCTGCAACGGTTTCTAATTTCAACTGTTGTTGTTCGCAGAAGCATGTCCTGTTTCATCGTCTCGAACGCAGCATCAATACGAGTCATTAATTCTTCACGACGGAGAACATCAGTTTTGTAAACCAAATCCTTGGCTCTTCCCCAGACGTAAAAGTCAATAGGGGTGAGGTCTGGCTAGGAAATTGGACCATCCCGACCAATCCATTCGTTAGGGAAACAATAATCAAGACCCTCCCTAACAGCTGAGCTCCAATGAGCTGGGCAGCCATCATGTTAAAAAACAATAGCAGCATCTTCCTGGAACACTTCTTCTATTAACTCGGGTAAATCATTTATTAGAAATTCTAAATAATTACGTCAATTGATTATGTCTGGTACATAAAATGGGGTAAGTTTTTTTTGCGGGGAAATGTATAGTTTTTGAGTAATAAATAACTTATTCAATTTTTAAAATTGACTAATATTAATAATAATTAATACAGAATTTTCGCAATGTAATTGACATAAAGCAACATCTCTATGTTCATCTCATATCATAATTATTATTTTTATAAGCTTCACACCGCTCTGCTTCGCTACGCTCCGGTTTTGCTTCTTCTAAGTTCTAGCCTAACCTATAACCCAATTGAAATTTAGCCACAATAAACTACTCGAGCCAAATTTGACTTTTAGATGTAAATTGCCAAAGACGAGCAATATTAACACCCCAGTACGTCGACATCAACTATTTCCCACGAATGATATCCAGAACGATACATCTCTAAGTAATAATAATGTCATCATCAGAAAAAAAGCTCCAATAATGACATTGGAGACTCTATCCCAACGGACTCTAACCAAAGCATTGATGGGGATACACTTCAAGAACCTATAGAGAAATTTATAATCCAATATAAGATGAATCTTCATCACAGCAAAACATCGCAACAAACAACATCATGTACGTCGAACAACCAAGATTCCCGAGCAACACTCCTGATGGTGACGCCCAAATATCCATAATAGACCATGTAGGTAAACTACTCAATAATTTTCGCAGAGATATGGAGAGGGCGATTGCTAAAGAATTTAGTGACATAAAATTCGAACTAACAGAATTACGAACAGCAATTACAGTCAAACTAAATGACAAAAAAATTCACCAGAAAAAAAAAACCAAGCCCAGTCTAAACTAGTGCAAAAACCAGAACAAATAGTTAATGACAACCCTTCCGTCAAGCAAAAAATTGAGCAAATAATTGATGACAATATCACCTACCTTGTAGGACGAAAAGCTGAGCTGAAGGCAGAGATACAGGAACTCAAAAAAGCCGTCAACCACCAAAAACAAACTACAAACCAACCAAAAATAAATATGTCCCCTGACACCGATATCAAAAAGAAAATTGTCTTGTACGATTTTGAAGAACATCCCTGGGAGGACCAAAACGAACTATACGACCGAATCGTTGACGCATTTCAAGAAATTCTAAACATAGATCTTACCGGTCATATCGAGGATATCCTCGATGTGACCGGTAAGATCCTATTCTTTGCAAGGTGGGCCAAAAGAAGTCATACGATGTTGTTTGGCTCTCTTTTTTTTTCTAAATGAAAAACTTCGATATTTTTTTTTGATTATGTTTATTTGGACCTTTAGAATTTTATTGGTCAACTCGAGAAGATTATATCGGCCAAATGGGCGCCGTCACAATTGACTGCCATACGGGCTCGTTTTGTGGCATTTTTCGTCACTTCGGCGAGAACTTCGGGCGACAGATTCTCGCACTCGTGTCGAATGTTGTCCTTGAGGGCTTCCAGAGTCTCGGGCTTGTTCACGTAAACACGGGACTTCAAAAAACCCCACAAAAAAAAGTCTGGAACGCTTAAATCGGGCGATCATGTGGGCCAGTGCAAATCGCCAAAACGAGAGATGAGGCGACCCGGGAACGCTGCCTTCAGAATATCAGTTGTGGCTCGCGCAGTGTGTGCCGTTGCTGCGTCCTGTTGGAACCACATGTCCTCCAGTCTATCTAATTCTGGTACACAATAAGATGAGATTTGTACGCAGAAAACGTTAAAAGATTTCAGCAATGCTTATCTTACTTAACATTTCACGACATCTATTCATGCTGTAACGCAAATGAAGCTTTCAACCAATTTCACGACTTATTTAAATTGTTCTACGACCTGAGTTTTCCACACAACAGAATAAAACATTCTACGAAAAAACAACCAGTGACTTTGCCAGAGGCAATTATAAGGAGTGCGACATCTTCGGGAGTAAAATAAAAGGCTGAGATGCGCGCAAATACTAGACTAATTTATTATAGGAAATACTAAGCAACTTACTACAAAACTACGTGATGAATATAAATATACCTTATCTGTGACGGTCGTCAACTTATCGTGGAAATTTGACTAACATAGTCGACCGTCACAGGTACTCCCCCCTTTAGGGAAAAAATAAATGAATGTACTTATAACAATGAACAAAAATCTAAGTTAGAATCCAACAATAACCTTAAATGAATCAAAATAACTTTAAAAATGTGTATACCATAACAAACTTATATCAACTGCAATAATAACTAGTAGGATTTTAATAAACATAAATTGGATCTTAATTGTGCATACTTTAACTTATTGTAAAGGTAAATCTTACACGAATTAGAAAAATAAAGGAACTACGGTTATGCGAATTCTGCAAAAGTTTAAAGAATTACTACTGACTAGACAAACCCAATAAATTAAAAGAACATAGGTTAGTACCTACTACATATCAGAAAAGTAACATAATAATTCAGCGTTAACAGTAAATTACTTAATAATTACCTACAGGCAAGTCTTGTATCTGGCCGCACCAATCGTTTATATATAAATATACATAGTCAGGTCATAAGTTCTGTCACATGTGCGATATGAAATAATTTAGACATGTTTATTATTTATGTAAACATTTATATAGCAAAATGAACTTAATAAAACATAGATTCTTATGGTAATAAAGTTTATTCAAAATGACCCCCGCGATTTTGAATACAGGCCTTTATTCTGCGCGGCCAGTCGTCTATCGCAGCACGAACGAGGTACATGTCAATATCGGTGGCTGCCTTAATCAAGGATGCCTTGAGTGACTCCAAATCAGGATGAGGCTTTGAGCAGACCTTTTCCCCCAAGTGTTGCCATATCTTGTAATCTAACGGACTCAAATCTGGACTGGAGGAGGGCCAGTCTTCGTGCCGGATGAAGTCGATTTCACGCGCCGCCAGCCAGTCTTGTGTGCTTTTCGCTCTATGAGCTGGCGCAGAATCTTGTTGGAATACCCAGTGCCTGTTATTAAACATGGTATGAGAAACAGGTTCCACAAGGTTCTTGAGGACTGTATTTTGATACACAACTGCATTCGTTTTTACGCCTTTCTCACAAAAATGTACCTCAGTTAAGCCCCAATAAGAGACTCCCAACCAAACCATGAGCGAGGATGGAAAATGAACTCGTTGGATACTCGGAATACGGTTGCTCGCTTCTTCACTGCTGTGTGCGTACACCTTATCATTTTGTTTGTTGTAGCTCTCTTCCACGGTGAAAATTTTTTCGTCCGAAAAAAGAATTTCCCGATGCTTTTTTCCCGCGTACCGCTTCAACAAAGCGCGGCATCTCTTCAGTCTCAGGTCCATTAAACGAGCGTCCAAACGATGTCCTGTTTTTCTTCGATATGCCCTAAGCCCTAAGTCTTCATTTCACACCCTTTTCACCGCGGTCCTGCTTAACCCCATCTGAAGGGCCAACAGTTTCTGCTTACGTATGGGATTTCTTTGAATTTGCGCCTTCACAGCTTTTATCACTGCTGGAGTCCTAACAGAGCGAGGGCGACCACTTCTTGACCTGTCATCTACACTAGAGTCTTCATTGTATCGTTTTATGGTACGATAAACGAATCTTTTGGTTATATTCAAATTTTTCAGTAAGTCGACAATCTGAATTGGAGCCTAACCGCAACGATGCAACGCAATAACTGCGATACGGTCTTCTTTATGTGTCCACTCCATATTTAAAAATGAGGAAAATTCTAAAAAGTACACATTTTTATTTTCATGAAAAATTCGAAATTCGAATTCAATAAACTTTTTTGTGGCCAGCGTTCTAAATTCAAAAGTTTTTATTGTGTGACAGAACTTATGACCTGACTGTGTATATCTCTCTCTCTCTCTCTTCAGTGATTTGATTATTCTTCGTGCGATATTCTTCCTGGATGATTTCAATATTCGTTGAATTAGGTATATCGATGATGTTTCAATACTCTTCTGGAGGCTGGAACGGCTTCCTATGTCTTGAACTTGAAAAGCTGCTTGCTGTGAATGAATTTGCCGACGCGTTCGTTTCTGCTGGTGCGAGCTCCATTTTGATAAATCAGCAGTCGGCTGACTATCGGTTCATTATTCTTGCGGTATCTTGAGTTCGATGCGGGAAATCTTCAGTTGAAATCTTTTGGCTTCTGGTCCGTCATGGATTGCTTGATGTCGTCTTGGTTTGGGTGGGGTCTTGATTATGGATTTCTGCAGCGTGGTTTGAAATAGGGATGCAGAAGTTCCGGCTCGGCGATCTCGGACGAAGTGCTTCTTGCTTGCACTTCTAAGGTGGCAGCACACGGAGTTTTCTTCGCGGCTGGGTCCATGCTGCTATTACCGTGTCTAATTGCGTCCTATTATTGTGTCCAATTGCGGCAGAAAAAACTCGGTCAACATGGCCCTATAGCGCGCACCGTCCACTGTTGTCGTTTGGCCAACGGCATTCTCGAAAAAAAATGGCCCGATGACTATTCCAGCGTGAACAGCGTACCATGTAGTCACTTTGAGTGGGTGTAATGGCTCCTCGTGCATCACTCGTGGATTTTCGGTGCCCCAGAAGCGATAGTTTTGTTTGTTCACGTACCCGCTGAGGTGGAAATGAGCCTCATCGCTGATTATGATTTTGTTCGAAAAATCGTCCACTTCTTCGTCGAGATTGAGGATGGCTTGAGCGTAGGTTACGCGCGTTTGGCGGTCGGCAGGCAGCAGCTGATGCACGGACTGGACTTTGTACGGGAATATACGCAGGTCTTTGACCAAAATTCGCCTTAGGGACGTCCGGCTGATGGCTAATTGCGTGGCACGGCGTCTAGTCGATGTTTCCGGCGACAGCTCGACATCCTCGGCAACAGCGGCGATATTCTCGGCGGAACGGGCACTCCGGGGCCGGCCAGTCTTGGCAACGTCTCGTGTGGTCCCATATTCTTCAAGGTTGGTGGCCAAACGGCGCAGTGTTTGCGCAGTCGGTGTCGGACGGCCGGGGAATCGGCGACGGAATTCACGCTGCGCCAACACCACAGACGAATTGTTACGTAGAAAAAGAGACACAATTATTCCGCGTTCGTTGGGAGTGCATCGCTCCATGGCTTGTTCACTTATATTCTGCATCTGTCTAGTCCACAAATGTCAAAACAGATTTGACATTGGCGGCCATTCGCAAAAATTAGAGCATCTTCCAATAGGGTGATTTCTTTTGGCCCACCTTGTATATACAAAGAATAGGTAAAAGGAGAAACAGACGAACAATAGTGGTCGAATTAACATGCAAGAACTGACTAAACAAATTTTACAAAGAGCCCAGTATTTCGAAAATGCAGGCATGAATTGAATGCCTCTACGAAGAATCACGAGAGTACAGAATAAAATTAATTGAAATCTTAATAAAATCGCGACGGGAAGGTCACCGAGCTCACATACTTAATAATAAACTTTACATTGCTGGCACAGAACCCAAATAAATTGACAGTAAAATACTGAACAACACAACAAATACAATAGACCAAATATTAGAAAGAGATAATGGGTCCGATTGCGTTTCTTTCCGAATCTAAATAGTGGCGGACTAAAATTTTACTAATTATGTCCATCTCTTTAGGTAATAGCTGTTGGGTCCGATTGCGTTTCTTTCCGAAACTAATTAGTTGCGCACTAAAGTTTTACTAATTATGACCATGTCTTTACGCTATAGCTATTGTTTTTCTGTGAAAATAAATTCATATCACTAAATCAAAACTTACTGCTTACTTAATTACGTGCATTCGCCGCCCGCATATGGCAATACTGATAGTCCGTCACTCAAAACAAAGCAGAGCAAACGTCAAATTGTTTGTTGTCGCATAGAATTTGTGTAAGAAATACTTGTGTTCTTCGATTCAGCTTAGTCCTTACATTTATCTAATTGGTTGCTTATCTTATGGTTGTATGAAACAGGGGTCCCGTGCTGCCTTTGCCGATTTAAATTCTGCTGCAGGCTCTCCACTAAAAATGCCCAGTTTCGTAAGCATTGCTGTAGGCACGTCTAATTAATGGATTAGAATGGTCTCGAATGTGGTGATGAGCTAAACTTCTCGCGGCCCCTGAAATTAAATTTTAGTTTATGCCATAGGTATGCAAAACAAAGCAGTTTTACATAAAAATCGCTTTATTTCATACACGTACCGTTGCTGTACTTCATACTTTCTTCTTTGAACGATAGCCCAGGCATAAGGAAACTTTTATACTATTATTTTTTAATAATTTTCACTACAATTTAAATAAATACGTTTAAGTACGGTCTAATTAGGTGCGAACTTAGAGAACAACACTTCCGAAGGCCATACGTCCGTTTCACACCGAACAACTGCCAAACTGTTAGAAACGGAATAGACATGCAGTAGACAAAATTAAGCTTGAAATAGTCATAAATAGTGTTGTGAACTTAATTGGCCAACAAACGCAATAGGAATGTGAACTAATAATTTAAGTACGAATTTTAGACTAATTTAAGTCCAATAATCGGCCTTAAATAAGTGCAACGAAGAAACGCAAACGGACCCAATGTATCAATACCAGCAAATGAAGATACAAAAAATCCAGCACCTAACAACGAGAGCTCCCAACATCCAAAAACAAGAAAATAGATACAAAGAAAATAACAGCCGAAGCAATAACAAGATCCCAAAACATCAAGAACAGCCATTTCATTACAGATTTAGTTATAAAATTCCAAAATATACAAAGTATAGGAAACAAAGTACATCTTATAGAAAATTTACTACATAAGTTGTAGTGTTATGCTACTTACATGTCCTTTTCCTTGCTGCTGCTGTTTGATGCTTGCTGAGCTGTGCAGCTTATTATTTGTCATCACCTTTATTTCCATAGGACCCTGTAACGTTTTAAACCATAAGAATACATTAACAAATCATTTTTGCTTTGTATTTTCATACTATCAGCTCTTGTAAATCGATAGGGAAGGGATTTACCTTTGGTGGCCTTGTTTTTGGCTTTCTCCGAAACTCTGCAATCTCGGGCTTCGTGCGCGCTGGTGCGCTACCTTTTTTCCTTTCGCTGTTATGTAATTTACTGCATGGTTTTCTCATTGTTTACCGTATTACGAGCCTGAAACTAAACTTTGACATCTGTTGATGCCGTTGTTTATCTGGTTGTCATGGCAATGTCCATTCAAATTCGTTAGCGGACTGATATGCTTGTTTCAATACTTTTACAAAAATACTCTTTCTCTCTTGGCCACTCACAAAAATTACGTTTAATTTAAATAATTTTTAGAACTCTCCAAAAAGGGTATAAAAGCGGAACATTTCTGAAATTCTGGAGTCTCACGTCAGCTTCTGAACTAGAAGTTTCACCTAAAGGCCTTATCCCGGGGTCGCACTACCCCGGGATCCTGCAAGCCGTTCCTTCAAAACAAGCCTTCAAACAACGGAATCCTGCGAGCCGTAACTTCAAATACGCCCGCTTCTACATCGACGATCGTTCCTACAACGGAATCCTGCGAGCCGTAACTTCAAATACGCCCGCTACCTACATCGACGATCGTTCCTACAACGGAATCCTGCGAGCCGTAACTACAAATACGCCGCTACCGTTCCTACAACGACGATTTCAACAACATCTACAACAACAAATACACCTGCATCCTGGTCATCGCCCCACCGGTCTACTTCTTTCCGTGTTCTCCGCTTCCTTCTTTCTATCCAGACATCTGTATTTTATAAAACCTGTCTCATCTCATTCATCCTCATCTTCCTTTCATTTTTTAAATTACTTCACTGTAAATAACCAATAAACTGTCACTCTAAATTTTATCCTGGTTGTTGTTTTCTGTTAGGTTCTGGTTAGGTTCGTATCCTCACACGACATTTTTTACAACTCCTTAAGTAAGCCTGAATGTCCTTACGAAAACACACTTTTAGAGTGGTAGTCATTGAATGTGAACTCCACCCTTACCGGCATGAAGATGATGAATGTAAGAGATGGTATATCTGATTTTGCCTGTTGATGTATGTTTCTGCAAAGCTGTGTTTTTATGGTTTATTTTTGTACATATCAAAATTTTTGCTGAGTCAAAAAATTTTCCAGGGTCGGGGGGAAAATGTAGTGTTATGCTACTTACATGTCCTTTTCCTTGCTACTGCTGTTTGATGCTTGCTGAGCTGTGCAGCTTATTATTTGTCATCACCTTTATTTCCATAGGACCCTGTAACGTTTTAAACCATAATAATACATTAACAAATCATTTTTGCTTTGTATTTTCATACTATCAGCTCTTGTAAATCGATAGGGAAGGGGTTTACCTTTGGTGACCTTGTTTTTGGCTTTCTCCGAAACTATGCAATCTCGGGCTTCGTGCGCGCTGGTGCGCTACCTTTTTTCCTTTCGCTGTTATGTAATTTACTGCATGGTTTTCTCATTGTTTACCGTATTACGAGCCTGAAACTAAACTTTGACATCTGTTAATGCCGTTGTTTATCTGGTTGTCCTGTCACGGTCGCCAAAATGTAGTGTTATGCTACTTACATGTCCTTTTCCTTGCTGCTGCTGTTTGATGCTTGCTGAGCTGTGCAGCTTATTATTTGTCATCACCTTTATTTCCATAGGACCCTGTAACGTTTTAAACCATAAGAATACATTAACAAATCATTTTTGCTTTGTATTTTCATACTATCAGCTCTTGTAAATCGATAGGGAAGGGGTTTACCTTTGGTGACCTTGTTTTTGGCTTTCTCCGAAACTCTGCAATCTCGGGCTTCGTGCGCGCTGGTGCGCTACCTTTTTTTCCTTTCGCTGTTATGTAATTTACTGCATGGTTTTCTCATTGTTTACCGTATTACGAGCCTGAAACT
Organism: Argyresthia goedartella; assembly: GCA_949825045.1. NCBI lineage: Eukaryota > Metazoa > Arthropoda > Insecta > Lepidoptera > Argyresthiidae > Argyresthia > Argyresthia goedartella. Next base: position 11,114,120 of record OX463828.1, on the reverse strand, counting down.
AAACTTTGACATCTGTTGATGCCGTTGTTTATCTGGTTGTCATGGCAATGTCCATTCAAATTCGTTAGCGGTCTGATATGTTTGTTTCAATACTTTTACAAAAATACTCTTTCTCTCTTGGCCACTCACAAAAATTACGTTATAAAAAAGGTAAATAACAACGAATAACTCTGGCTTCAAAAAAGATATCAAAGCAAACTACATACTGTTAGGAAGCTGATACTCAAAAATGTTTTTAAAAATCAGAAGTCTTCCATCACTTTTGGATTTTTTAAAAGCAAAGCGAAGTTAAGCTTTAAAAAATATTTAAAGTCTTTTTTATGTTTGAGGGTCCATAACTTTGTTTCTAGCAATAACCTGCAACACATATTAATTTTAAAAAGGACCTACCAAATATTAAGATTCTAATAATAATAAAAAAACAGATCTGCCTATTAAAAAAAAGTTATAGGAGTTTAAAGGTGATAAAGTGACGAAATTCCAAAAAAAAAACTTGGGACTTAGGTCAAATCTTTGGGTCTGAGTAGGCAGCAGATGACCCCACCTAACTTTCATTTTCGTATGTTCAACGTTCCGCCAAATACAATGTGCAACATTGCAGCGAGATGTTGGGGAACATTTGTCCCCCCTAGTGTATTTAGGTCATAGGTCTTCAAACGTTAGGTTCAATTTTGTAAAATTAGCAACGTTGGCGTAAATTTTTCCAACGTTGATTTTATCTCAAATATTAACTTATGAGACCATAATAAATTCTTATTTTTCAACTTTTTTCTACGGATAATATTAAAAAAAAACCGCTTATAAAACACAATTTTCTTATAGAAGCAGAAATATTTAACAGTCTGTTTTTAAAAAAAAACTGCAATTATTGCTACTAAGTTTCGTCTTTTGTCCATGTTAAAGATAAGACAATAAAGGGTTTTAGTTACCGATCGTTGATTCTACTATTTATATTTATTTATTTATTTAACAGAAACACGGTCAGAAAAAGTTACATTATTAGGTACTTAGCTAAAATTGTGATACATAATAATTGGAGCAGCTGAGCCTGACCTAGGTATAAACCTGTGTTTCAGGCTACATTGCACTTCCCATACAAGACGATTTGCTAATTTAAGTTACATAGAACAAACACAAATACTGAATAATGAAATAAAACTTGTTGAAACTATTTAAATTGTAAGAGACAATTATTTATAATAAAACAAGTTTTTTTTATTTTTATTATTATTATTATTAATTTGGAGCACGTCATATTGCTGACCTGTTACTGTGATCTCCCTGCCTGCCTAAATAATAACAAAGTGAAGCTAGTGATTATATTACCTATATTAGCGCAGTACAAACACCCCACCCCACATAGAAAAATTGGCTGGTAAATTAAGTTCTGCGGCTTACGCTGTTAGGAACATCAGACAAAACACGGATGTGGCTACATCTAGGCTAGTATATTTTAGTTACTTTCATAGTGTCATGTCCTATGGTATCTTGTTGTGGGGAAAAGCAGCGGATATTAAAACTATTTTTATTTTACAGAAAAGAGCTATTCGAGCAATTTATAATTTAAAACGCACAGACTCCTTAAGACAGGTTTTTAAAGAAATTGACATACTAACTGTAGCTAGTCAATTTATTTTCGAAAATATAATGTACGTACGCAAGAACCTTACAAAATTTCCCAAACTTAGCGATAGCTGTAATGTTAACCTAAGAAATAATCACAGACTACTTGCGCCCCGGTTTAGACTCGCGAAGGTTAGCAATTATTTCAAGGGTCAATGCATTCTCTACTACAACAAGATACCTCTGGAGATCTTGACATTGCCATTTGAGCAATTTAAAATCCATGTTAAAGCGACTTTGTCGAAAAAGGGATATTACAATGTTCAAGATTACTTAAATGATGGGTCTGTATGGGGTTAATCTGGCTCAACACAGACCTTGCTGTTAATAATTTTGTAATTATTTATTCCTGCTTATTAATTATGATAATGACTAAATATTATATTTTGTATTAGTTAAGCATAAGCAATTTTTAAAAAGAGATCTAAAAATCAATCTGTGGGAGTTTCTACGCCCTTCTTCTCCCACAGTGGTCCAATGTAGAGAAGTGGCAAAAAATGACGATTGCTAAGTATATGTAAATATCTACAGTAATAAAGACATTTGGTATTTGGTATTGGTAAACAAGGACTATTAGTAGCACACTGAATTATCCAATGACCGATCAATGGCTTAACTTTGTCATTGTAGAATTCGAAGTAGGTCAAATGACGTACGGTAGAATCGACACCCAGTACCCATGCATCTCTGGACGCAAACGCAAGACGAGTCTCGATGCGCGCTCTCAGGTAACACAATCCCGTTTGCGACACGCGGGAGGAAGGTCGCTCTTGGTACTGATACTTGGTAAGTAGGCGTGTTTGTTTCATGTGGTTTCTCGTTTTTGGAAATTGTATCTAAGTTAAACGTCGGCTGAGTTATATTATGAATACGTGTGTAAGTTATTTTATTTCAATGAAAATCTATGGGTTAATAATAAAATATGAATGGCATAATGCTTTGAAAATGGCTAATGAATGACACAAGCTTCCAAAATCCAAAAAATGTATGAGAAGTCAAAATCAAAATCGGATGCAGAGTAAGCAGACTTATGGCGTGTTTGTAAACAAGTCATCAACATCTATCACAAACCGTGCCTTTAGATACGCAAATTATCATGAACATGGAAAAAATACAAAATTTCTATATTTTCAGCCATGGAAGCCCTAGTCACCAACATAACAGGGACCTGTCCGGCGTCCTTCGGCGGTGCAACAGGAGGATTATTTGCACAAGCCGTGGCCTCCTTAGTGGCAGCACATTGTGCCATAACCAGTGGCCCTGGCACTCAGTGGCCGGTGGACAGGGCTGATGATATTTTGGCCAATGCTGCAGGTAACAAAACAATATATGCCTGATATAGTCAAGTTTCTTTATCGGCAATAGGAAATATCGATGTGATTTAAATTTGGCTGAAATTATATTTTTCTGAATATTACTCGTCCTTACAACCTATCTATGACATACTTTTAATATTTAGTCTCTATTCAATTGTCTAAAAAATTAAAATTGCAAAATAAGGACAGGAAATTTAATTTTAAGAAACGCATTACAATCTGTCGAAACGGAATGTGACGTAGATGCCACGGCCGAGCCGGGGCGCGGCCTCAGATGAATCAAACTCTTTGCAGGTACTACTTACTACTTATTCCGTGTCTTTATCTAACTCCTTTCTTTTGCCGAAGTGTCACTTTATCCCCGTGTTCTTTCATTAGGTTGTATAGAATACAAATTTCCGTATCCTCCTTTACCTGAAATAAATTCAATTTTCTTTGTCGTGAAAACTAGGTTTTAAGTCGGTAACAAAGTATAATCCAAGCAAAACTTACTTCGGATATAGGAAGAATTGGCAACATGCTAACTATAGAAATGTAACATAAAGATACTTAAGCTACAGTGATCTTCATAACAATAGAAACATGATGTTGGCGATACTTGATCTCTTCTGATTATAATAAACCATTGTGTTCGTATTTTCTGAACTCTTGGAACTTGAAAAAAACACTTTACATGGTGCACTTCTAATTGTGTAATTAAGAAATTAGAAATGTCCACTTTCAATACCTATAAAAAGGTTTTTTATCTTAATGAAACTGATTTGGATAATATATCTAATCGGCACCGGCAATAAACAAAACAAACAGGGTGTGTGGCGGGTGGCGTGCCATGTGACGTCATGCGCCGCCGCTGCGATAAATGGCGGCGTTGTAGAAGCCAAAATTTACTCCGTGATTTTAAATGTGATTTTAATAGTTATGATTCTTAATAACAGTATTTTTATTGTTTTCTGTGATATTAGGATATAAACAGTGAATAGAAAAGGAAAAAATACATCGATATTTTCTATTGTTCTAATCGAAGTAACAGCTAAATTGCTATTTTAATTCACCCGGCGTTTTTAAGTGTATTTTCGCCTTTATTGTTATTATGTCGTATTCGTAAAAACACATAAAAATCTTAAATATAAATCAAAAGTAAGATTGCTATGTTTGTGATGTTTAAACTGGATTCCAGATGGCGTAACATACGATTTCATAGTAGTGGGTGCTGGTACAGCTGGCTCGCTTTTGGCTAGTCGACTGAGTACCATGTTCCCTTCCTGGTCCATATTGCTAGTGGAAGCTGGTGATGACCCTGGCTTGGACAGTGAGGCAAGTGAATAAAACTCTATATCAAGTTCATCTTCTGCCACCTTCATCTATTCTAAAAGTGAAAGCTGACAAAACCCAAAATTCCTTTGGCATAACTAGTTAATTTTCAGGAATTTATTTCAGATACCAGCATTTTTATCCCGGAATTTAAACTCAAAAATCGATTGGATTTACAAGACGCACCCTGACATCAACCACTGCCGAGGATTCAATGGCAATAATTGTATCTGGAGTAAAGGCCGAGCCATGGGGGGATCGGGCTCCATAAATGCAATGTTGTACATCAGGGGCCATCCAAAAGACTACAACAGTTGGAAAAATGAAGAAAACGCAGACTGGGGATATATAGATGTCCAAAAATACTTTGGAAAAGTCGAAGAAACATTTAATGTCTCTAAGTGTAAAAACGCGGAAGAAGAGACAAATCCATGGTATGCTGCACTTAAGGAATCATGGAGAGACGTAATCAAGGATTCGGAAAGTTTAGGGAATAATCTAGCAGGAATTGGCACTCAGGTAATTAAAATGCTTGTTGCCGATGGCAAAAGACTCAACACAGGAAAATTAAGTCTCCTAAGCGCATCGCATAACAATTTACATGTCATAAAGAATACAATGGTTCAGCGCGTTATAATAGACTCTAAAACTAGGTCAGCGCTAGGTGTTGAGATAAAACACGCAACTGGTGTTGTCATGCAAATGGAGGCGAGAAAGGAAGTAGTTTTGTCAGCTGGCTCAATCGGCACACCACAGATACTTATGCTATCCGGTATCGGCCCCGCCGATCACCTATCTGATATCGGCATTGAAACTATAGTTTCGCTTCCTGTTGGTAAGAATCTACAAGACCACGCGTTCTTCCCTCTCCTATTACAAATTGATAAATCTCTGTCTACTCATTTAACTGCTGAAGTGTTAAATTCAAAGCTTATCCAATACATGCTGACAAAAACTGGTTCTTTTACAAATTTGGGAATAATAGACTTCATGAGTTTTATTGATACAACGAACGAGACGGATTATCCCGATATACAATTTATCCACACGTTTTTCCTCAAAGATGACAATTTTTTGCTCAAACCATACTTCAAGAGCTTTGGATATACGGATGAAATATTGAAATCGATCACAGAAATTAACAAGGAACATAGCATACTAGGAATTCATCCAACATTGCTGCATCCTAAATCAAAAGGCGAAATTCTGCTGACCGATTCAGATATATCATCAACACTAATAATAAAAGCCAATTATTTCCAAGAGCCTGATGATATCAGAACAATGATTCGTGCCATACGTATTATTCAAAGTCTGTTAGAAACGAAAATAATGAAGGAGTTCGGCGTAACGCTACCTGAGCTAGAAATTCAGGCTTGTTCAAATACACAATATGATTCTAATGGATATTGGGAATGTTACATAAGACAAATGGGACATTCGATATTCCATCCGGTAGGGACAGCAAAAATGGGTCCAGCCACACACGAAGACAGTGTGGTCAGTCCTAGTCTTCTTGTTCACGGTGTGAAAAACTTGAGGATAGTGGATGCAAGTATAATGCCCAGTATTACAGGAGGAAACACTATGGCACCCACTCTCATGATAGCTGAAAAGGCCTCGGATATTATCAAGAAGCATTATACAAGGAGTTATCAAGATGAACTGTAGATATATTATTTATATGTTTGTCTTAGCTGCAGTCCATAAAACTACACTTAGCTGGCATTGGTATACCTGTATTGTAGATGTCCTAACATGCATCTAAAATGCTAGAATTGTATCTAAACATTTAAAGTAAAGTTGCAAGCGGTCAATAACCTTCCAAAATAATATCTAAAATATAAAAATGGATAGACAGGTGTCAGAAATATGTTATATATTCTTACAATAGGTCAGCTTTATCGTAAAGTATGACTTAATGTCGTATCATAAAAACTTTTTTTTTTACTTGTCTTATTGTGTGTCTTTTCATTCACTTCATATTAATGTGTTGTGTAAAATTTGAATTACTAAATCGCCTAAGACTCAATGCTTTGTCTTTGACCTTTGATCCTAGTAGTTATGTCAAATGTCTTATGTCAAGTATTTCATTAAATACTAATTCAAGTTCACAAACAGTACAAAAATACTGTAGGTCTAGTACCTTTACTATCGAGGAAGCTCTAATCATCCCATACGACTTATTTAAAAACCTCCTCAAATATTATATTATTAAATAAGGCCATGGCGCCGGACAAAAGTTGTTTTCTGTTGTAAATCTTAACTGGTAAACAATGACTAGATTAAAGAGTGCCCGCTCAAATTATATGCTGGCACTGGCATTGAGCTATTTAATATTTAAGAGTATTGTGATCTAAAATGTAACTTTATAATAACCGCGAGCATTGCGACTATGATAAGGTGGGTTACCACAACGTCTTATGCCGATTGAGCTTAGGAACCTAATTTGAACTGCAAAATTACCGTGACCTTCTTAAAACAAGTCTTGGTATTAGGTAAATAAAGCCTATTATGGAAAATTGGAATGAAAATGGTTGCGATGGCGATGTTCTTGTTTTGAACCTAATTTGATTCGGAAAAAAATTGTGTAGTAACACCCCAGGGTCTTCGTAAAGTGTGATTCAACATACAATTTACCTATTAAATCTATGAATCATGTCTCCAAAGAATGACTCAGCGACAGCGAGCCCTCAGTAGACATAGGAAAAATAGACTCTCTGCCACGTACAGCACCTTTATTGCATAATAATACTGAGTGTCATCCATCATCAACCTTGGGCGTTGACGATGCGGTGACGAAATAAGAGCACATTAGTTTTATATCGAAATAGTCCACACTGCGGTTAGGTTGGAGTTCTAGAGCAATATCAACTGTTGGATTTAGGCTTCTCTTAAAGCATGCTATTTGTCCAGGACTCTGCTACTGTTATTCAAAGAATCCCAACTACCTTTTGTAACGGCCAGAAGATATTTTTTTACTTGCAATAACTTCAATATATTTGTGTAGTTTTGATTCAGTTAAATTAGTATTTCGTGTTCATTTGCTGCATCACTCGCACTGCTTGCTACTAACGTACAATATCATTTCGTCCGGCGTTTGCCGATGCACAATATATAGGTAGGTAATATCCTGAATATCATGAAACAATTTTATGAATTTAACGGACCCGGCAGCTCTTGCACGGACATGTAAAGCAAGTAAGTCACCGATGATGCCGCAACGACTAGACTTACGAAATGTTATTTATGTATAGGTATGTAAAACCAGTGTCAGTTTCGCAAAAACACAAGTCCCTTGCGAGACTGCAGAATACTGTTCTAACGTAAGGGCAAATGTCAGCCCCTATCAAGACAAGTTCAGAGGTCCTGCATATCTTGCTAAAGAATTGCTGTAGGACATAACACAGCGACTGTCAGACTACAAAGATGTGATGATTATACTCTAACCTACAGGTAGTATACCAGAAAGGTTAGATGTTCGTTTACTTAGTAATTTTAGTCACATTTTAAAGGGGACATTCTAAACAACTTTCCGTTTGGAGGAATAGAGATATAAATAACTCCTTAAAGTTATACTGCTCCTTTCTGATTCGCCATGTGTTGAGTCGTTTGCTACGAGGTAGTATAATAAAACCGGTCAAGTGCGAGTCTAAATCGCGCACGAAGGGTTCCGTACCACCGTTCAATGGAAGCGATGGTGTGGAGTGAATAGTTTGGATTTTACACAGCAAAATATTGTTTACAAAGTTATTGGTGCGGTTACTTTCACACTCCATGTACGTAGCCAGGTGCATCCATAAGTTTGTATGTGGTATTGAAAGAATTGTTGTATGGGAGCCCCCTTAAATATTTCTTTTATCCTGTTTTTTAGTATTTGTTGTTATAGCGGCAACATAAATACATAATATGTGAAAATTTCAACTCTCTAGCTAGCTAGGTTCTTGAGATACAGCCTGGTGAGACGGACGGACGGACGGACGGACGGACAGCGGAGTCTTAGTAATAGGGTCCCGTTTGGAACCCTTCGGGTACGGAACCCTAAAAAACAATATTTCGTAGAAATTAAATGAAAGTTATCCGCATTAGTCTTAAAACTATGACGTTAATCCGACGTTTAACGTAATCCCTGTAATTAATTAGAGGCCGGATAGTTAGGCCGGCGTTGCCCTTGAATTACAACTTATTAGTGCAAACGGTCATCGGTAATGTTGATTGTAATATGAACCGGACTTTAGTGAAAACCAGTATTGAACGCTAAAAACTCGGTCAAGTGTACTGCCAGTCTGTCGAGAATGTGAATTACGTACACAAAATAGTACGTATTTTACGTGCACCATTCTTCAGCATTACTTCACCATGTTTTGGTCCACTTATGAACTAATGCCTCCCAATGTCCCAATGCATGCAACTATCTTGGTACTACAACTATCAATTTATATATTTCTGTTAATTATCAAGGATCTCAATCGGGATATATATTATGATTATACATCATATATTATGTATGTCACCGTAAGATTGTCAAAACCGTTAGATGATAAACTTAGGTTTTTTTCTCTCGTTAAATGGTCAACAGTTAGTAAACTGTAGCGTAGTGTTTACTATGTGACGCGTTAGTTGTAAAACTAACGGAGTTAGTTGATAAACTAACGGAATTAGTTGATAAACTAACGGAGTTAGTTGACAATCTAACGGTTAAAATAGTTTAATAGTAAATTAGTTTAAACTTGAATTACAAACGAAATACCAGGGCAAACACTGCGGTAGCTTAGGTGAAGACTAGAGGGGGCGAGCGCAGCGAAGCCCCCGAATAGTCTTTCATGTAGGTTGACATGTAAAAACAAAAGAAACGTAAATTCAAAACCCTGTCGGTCTGGTTTACTATCTGTCGATAGTTGATCAACTAATGCGTTAGTTTATCAACTAACGGTTTTGACTATCCTACGGTGACATATATAATATATAATGTATAATCATAATATTTATCCCGATTGAGATCCCTTGATAATAAAGCTATTTAGCTTTTATTATATGTATATATATAAGCTATTAAGATAATACATAATATAGCGCACGTATCCTAAAGGTATGTTATATATCCAAACTCATTTCCCACTTCCAGCCGTATTGGCCAACGACTCAAGGCCTTCGACATTTCCTATCGCTCTCAAACCTCTGACGACATTCGGTCAAACTCATACGTAGCTGTTTCATCGCTTTTAAGTACTTTATAAATAAATATCGTGAACATTATAAAAGCAACAAAAACAGTGTAGAAAGTAATAAAACTTCAATTACCTCTATTTGACCTAAGAATCTCGAAGAAATGAAAACGAGCTTTATTTAATTCATAATTTCTTGATTGCACAAAAATCATATAAAAAACAAGAGTTACATGAAAATAGCGTACAAAGGCGAGCTTATCTCTAATAAGAAATCTCTTCCAGCAAACTAGGTTAAGATGTACAAGGCAAGACTAAATTAAGATGGGAAAGGTGGTTTGCTGAGCAGGGGTAGACCAACCAATGTACATAAATATTAATAAATAAAATAAATTATATAATTACAATAATAACACTAAATACTTATAATAATATATTACTAGTAATAAATACTTACACACATACTACCTACAATTCTAAAGAGAAAGGTTATGCTTCTTCTTATATTCACTCAATCCATGTCATTTTGCAGGTTTTTACCAAGATACTGCCCAATAATTAACATACCAAAAACAACACCTTATTTTATAACGAACTTATTGTCTTTATCCGAAACGTACGCTGACCATTGATGAATGCAAATATACTTCTTATATGCGATTCCATAGCGATTTTATTCAAATTTAAATAGAGTCACGCCTTTTCCCATACGGGGTGGCAGAGGTGTTTAGCCAGTGAATCATTACTCCATGTTACATGACAGGGGGCTAGCCCGTCGCCGCAGCTATGGAGTAATGAAGGAATTCACGATGTTTTCCATCACGGTTAGAACATATTTTAATTTAATTAATTAATTTTAATTTTTTATTAAACACTCGTTTAGGTTAACGGCGATCCGACTGTGGAACGCACTTCCCTGCGCTATTAGAGATAGTCCCTCAATTTTCACTTTTAAGAAAAGATTGAAAGAGCATTTCCTTTCTCTTTCGTGATAGGTACTTTTATATATGTATATATAAGTAGTATATGTTTGATATATATAAAAATTTTTGCTTTTGTATTTTATTTAGTATATATCATGTATTAAATTATTATGTTTTAGTTGTAAACAATTAGATGTACAGTTTTATTGCGCACTAGGACTCTCCTGTTGCACAATTTTTCCTGTCCTACCTAGGTTTGCTGGTAGAAATCTCTCTTTAGAGATAAGCTCGCCTTTGCTCATAAAATGTTTTGTTACCTTACTATTTCTATAAGATTTCTGTGCAATAAAGAATATGAATATGAATATGAATATTTATAAAGTATTTAAGATAAATCATTCGGATTTGAACCCGCATCTCCTGAAAGCGAAAGCGAAGTGAAAAGCGAGCATGCACCCACTAGACCACGGATTAGAATATAATCCTAAATAGATTTTATTCACGTCATACATATAATAAGCCGTACATCAAAACATCTGTGATCAAAACAGTATACAGGCATATAGTATGTTTGACGCACCGAATGGCCGAGTCGGCAGTGACCCTGCCTACGAAGCCAAGGGTCCCGGGTTTGTGTCCCGGAGGTGGCAAATATTTGTTTGGAGAACGGATGTTTGTACCCTAGTCGTGGTTGTTTATCAATATAAGTATAAAATTTATCTATATGAGTACGTGTATCGTTTTATAGTACCCGAGATACATGGAGTCCTAGTTTGGGGCTAGATCAATGTGTGTCAATAGTGTCCAAAGTATTATTATTATTATTATATACATTGCTTCTGGCCCCACACTAGGAGACCGTGTGTCATGGGAACCAGAAACAGCGACGTCACACACGTATAAACATCCAAGACCTGGGGTTTTCTTTCTTTTTCTTTACCCCCAGCTGGGGAACGAACTCGGGGCCTCTCGCATGGCAGGCAGAGCCGCATCGAAACAGTGAAAAATGGGAGATGCTCGACCCGCTGACATTGACCGTTCTGGAAAGGTATGCCGGTTGCTCAACAGCAAGACAGCCGTGGAGTGGTGGCACCGCCGCGGGAAATCCACTAGTTGCAGACTAACCAACGAACCGAGCCTAGGGTCGTTAGTCAGGCTGGTGCAAGTAGTTCGAATTATTTAAAAAATAACTGTGTCGTGCTGTGTACCATTGTGTGTGTGCCGTAACAGTGTGGGAATCGTTGTGTACTGATCGTGATGAGTATTGATTAAAGGTAATGATTGTGCGTTCTCATCGCGGGAACCGTCGTGTTTCAAGATATAAATCACATCTTATATGTGAAATACTTCGGCACTTTATATATAGATGAATTTCTACGGTTTTTGATGGCAAGGCGGTGTTTTTATCTCAGTCACCCTGCCTGCAATGAATGGTCCCACCCGCTTTACGAGCTTTCAAGCTTTGGGTGAGCTTTGGTCCAGAGAGCTTGTTGCAACGAATAATTGGAAATCGAATAGCCACGTATGATAATGAAATAAAACAGTGACAGATATTATGTATGTCGACGACGCGAATGGCCGAGTCGTCAGTGACCCTGCCTACGAAGCCAAGGGTCCCGGTTTCAAGTCCCGGTGGGGCCAAATATTTGTTTGATGGGAACGGATGTTTGTACCCTAGTCATGGTTGTTTATTTAAGTATAATATTTATCTACATAAGTATGTGTATCGCTGTCTAGTACATGGAATCCTAGTTTGGGGCTAGATCAATGTGTGTAAATAGTGTCCAAGGTATTATTATTATTATTATTATTATATAGCTCGCTACAGTCGCTAAGCTTTGATTACTATGGGCTTGGAAAATATTATTGGGTTCGGTATTATATAGAGCTCAGTAAAGCCGGGTACTCATTAGCGAGCCGTAACTGTATCTGGGCAGATCCAGTTACGAGGTCTAGTGTGGACGCTGTACGGCTTTGAGAAGCTTCATTTAGCGGCAGTCTTCATTTATTTAGCGCTTGGTCGCTAGCGAGTTCGTCACAGTTCACAAGGCGGCAGCCTGTGCAGCCAATGGATAGCCTCTTCGTCGTCTATCACACTATTATATTTTTGGTTTCGATCCGTGCAATGGTTACAGTTACGGCTTGCTAATGAGTACCCGGCTTAACAGTGTAATATTTTGTCTCTCTTTTCGAAACATAATTTGCGTTCTATACCACCAAGCACTATAAAAACATGTTGTAGTGCCTATATTTAAGGTAACATGACTTAAGCCCCACAGAAATGGTGAATCAAAGCACTAATATTGTGGAAACCATGTCGTTGTATTCAAAATGTCTATGAATATTAAAGTTGACAAGAATTTAGTGCTAACTTGCTATCTATCTTTCGGATCTTCTGTCATACGTCGATGCGTGGTTGTGTCTGACTCCCAATTAGATGATGGAGACTCCGCCTGTTAAATAAACCCACATCGTGTCTGATATTTTTTAAATATTTGCAGTTCATTTATATATGTCACCGTAAGGTAGACAAAACCGTTAGTTGATAAACTAACGGTTTTTCTCTCGTAAGTTGATCAACTATACATAACAACAGTTTAAAGATCCAACGTAAACGGCAAAAGAAACGTTTTCATTGCCACTCCACGACAAAGTTAGGTTATGTGAACGCAATGTCAATTTCCGTTGTGTGCCGTGTTGACATTACTGCTTGCAAGTCCGTTGATTGGAGTGGGGAAATAAGAAATCTCCAAGCAAAACTATAATCCATCTACGCGCTGATGCCCATAGTTAAAAAGATGTCACAGTGTTATAAAAGGTCCGTAGGGCCGTTTACGTGTAAGCACAGCAAACGCATAAAATGGCAAAATATGTAACTTGTACAAACGTTTCCTGTTCCTACACAAAATAACTCTTCCCTTTGTCAGCCCTACAGACTACGAAAAATCTATTCTTAATCCACTATTGAACACTCCTTCCTATGATTTATAAATTTGAAGGAAAATCTCCTGTCATTTGATTAATAGAACAATTGAACTAGCGAGTAGAATGTAGATCGTGCCTATAATACTATGATATTCGATCACGCACTGTATAGGTATGTTTTGTTGTGTAATAAGTAATAACTAATATTCGTATGGTATGCACCGATTAGCCGTCTGAAATAAATCAGAAATCAGCGGAAAATCGTTAAAATTCAACATCAGTTCCGGTAGATTATCCTTGATATATAAAATAAGTCATATTGAACTTTGCTCGAATTCTCCCCTTGAGGTGGATAAAGGGGGAAGAAATTGTTCCTCTTCGTCCCCTGTAGAGAAAGGCATGACGCATGCAAAAGTGCATTCTTATTGCCTATTATTTGAGTTCTTGTTACGTAGGTGCCAACATTATCACGACCTAAATAAAAACAATTAGCACATCGATACACAGAGTACGTGTAAGAGGCTCTATTGGCAACATACTCTAATACATAATGTTTACCTTTAGCCGGCGCTGATGCAAGATCGACGTTGTTCGAAATACTAAGTTGGACCGAGACACTTGTACCGCAAACAAAGATTTTGCCAGTTTCAGTCGGTGTTGTTACCAATAGTTACGTGTATGGTTGTTCTAACCCTCCAAGGAGTAGCATGAGGTAATGTCAACCTTATTCGCCACAAGTGATACTAAGGGTCCGGATAAGGCCTATCTAATAGATAAATAATTTGAAAGTAAAATCACGATTTGTTACATTATCCGGATGCAATACGGCCAAATCAAATATTGAGAGATATGTGTAGATCTGGATGCACAATTGACAGTTAAAGCTTGACGGACACATCATGCTGTCCCATGAAATATGGGAGAGACTGACTGCCTATCAAACACCTCTCTATAGCTTCATCAGGGATAAGCGTTTAGATTTTTAGGGTTCCGTACCTCAAAAGGTAAAAAAGGCACCCTTATAGATAGGATCACTAGCGTATTTATTAAAACACACAACACAAACACAAATTATTAAAACAACACAGAATGTATAACTTAAGCTAGAGATTACAGAAAAACCTACCCGGAATCGCCAAGAATTTTTATTTATCTGTAAACCACAAACAGACTTATAAATGCACCTGGTTACGTACATGGAGTATGAAAATAGCCGCACCAATAACATTGTAAAAAACATTTTGATGTGTAAAATGCAAACTATTCACTCCATACCATCCTTATCATTGTACGGTGGTACGGAACCCTTGTCTCGCTCTTGACCGGTTTTTTCCACGGGATCGATCCTTATTTTTTGCTTGTAATTTAAGGTGGAAATATATTTTTCATTATCCTCTTAGTGAAATATGTGGTAAACAACGTCGATATTGCGAAATTCTGACCAAATAGTAAGGCAGACAGCAGACGTGCTTCCTCCTCGCCGGCTGGACTGCGAATAGCTCGGATCAAGGTCACTCACTGTGCTCGTGCGCAGCCTTTGCATGTGTGCGCCCGCGCGTGCAGCGACCGCAATACTTGTTGCAAACATTTGCAATGAAGATGAATTTGTATGAGATGCAGCCGGGTCATTATAAATGCCGACGGTCTTTTAGTATAAAGATCTAGTAGATTTGGGTAGTAAATAAGGACCTACGGTAATTACTACAGCAAATTTGTAACCGTATTACGGTGATTACAATTTTAGAATAACGTTCACAATACACGTACGTGGTTTGGTCACATTGAAAGGATGAATGAAAGGAAATTGACGAAACAGATTTATACAGCGGGTGTGAAAGGAGCCGTGTCGGACGGGGACTCCCAAGAAGATCCTATAAATACCAAATCGGCGATTTTTTTATGAAGGGGCAAATACGAAGTACCCGTAACCGGCGAGCTTGCATGAAGAGACTTATGAATGTTGAGGAAGCGAGAGATGTATGCCAGGATCGTAGCAGGTGGAGGTCTTTAGTCTCTGCCTACCCCTCTTCTGGGAAATAGGCGTGAGCATACGTATGTATGTATGATCATATTCAAACTTCAGAATCTTCAGCAATAGTCCAAGCTACTTTAACCTAACATAACTATTTTAACCGAACGTTTTGTAATATCCTTAATCTAGTGAGAAGGATATAAAAACAGTGGACCGTGTGTATGTAGGTTATATAAATCTATAAAAAGGATTAAGTACATGAAAATTAGATCTACAAAATGTACACGCAAAAGTTCATCAGGCTATCTATGAACATCTACAAAAATTTAGTAAATTTCAAGAAAAAACATAGCTCGCCTTTTCAACAGACTTCAGAAAGAGGAGGTTCTCAATTCGACTGTTTTTTAGGGTTCCGTACCCGAAGGGTGCCAAACGGGACCCTCTTACTAAGCCTCCGCTGTCCATCCGTCCGTCTGTCACCAGGCTATATCTCATGAACTGTGGTAGTTAGACAGATTAAATTTTCACAGATGATGTATTTCTTTTGCCACTATAACAACAAATACTAAAAAAACAATAAAATAAATATTTAAGGGGGCTCCCATACAACAATTATTTCAATACCATCCACGTTAGCATCCACGTAAAATTTCGGGGCAGCTTGCGCCGCCCTTCATAACTAGTTTGTTACTTACTCATAACTTGACTTGCAAGCCATGTCAGAACTGTGGGCAGCTTCGCCGCTACCTCTTATAGCCCAGCTCATATTAGCTTTTTGCATACATAAAGGGGTCCCATTTCGGCTTCCGCTGCTTCCTCTTACCAGCGTGTGTGTTCTTTATAACTCTAAACCTACGTGAAATTTTGGGTCACCTTTCGCCGCCCTTCATAGTTATGTAGGTATGTTTGTTTTATGACACAACTAATAGGTGTATGATGACATTCTCCCCAATAATGTGATGATATCTCCATGAAGGTCAAGGACTAATTCACAATACGTGTTATGAGTAAATAGTGTGATTCACAGGTTCATGTAACACAGGTGTGATGACGTATCGTCAATTTGTCGTTGAGCTTCTTGGCCTATATATATCTGGAGAGTTGTATCATGGTTTGTTGCTTGCTCGGAACTCGACATCAAGCCATGTGAAAATTCGCCTCTTATGTCCCAGTATGTTTTTTTTTATTTTAATGGTCAGTTATTCTTTCAAGGGTCAGTGCATTCTCTACTAAGTATAATAAGATACCTCTGGAGATTTTGAAATTGCCATTTGAGCAATTTAGCAATAGCCAAATTGCTCAAATAGTAATTTGAGCAAGCGACTTTGTCGAAAAAGGGATATTACAATGTTCAAGATTACTTAAATGACGGGACTGTATGGGGTTAATATAGCTCAACACAGAACTTGCTGTTAATAATTTTGTAATTATTTATTCCTGTTTATTTTTTATTTTTTTTATATTTCTATTAGTTAAGCACAACCAATTTTTAAAAGAGATCTAAAAATCAATCTGTGGGAGTTTAAACCCCCTTCTTCTCCCACAGTGGTCCAATGTAGGGAAGCGGCAAAAAATTACGTTTGCTAAGTATATGTAAATATCTACAGTAATAAAGTACTTTGACTTTGACTTTGCCATACACAAAACAGGATAAAAGAAATATTTAAGGGGGCTCCCATACAACAATTCTTTCAATACCACATACAAACTTATGGATGCACCTGGTTACGTACATGGAGTGTGAATGTAACCGCACCAATAACTTTGTAAACAATATTTTGCTGTGTAAAATCCAAACTATTCACTCCACACCATCGCTTCCATTGAACGGTGGTACGGAACCCTTCGTGCGCGATTTAGACTCGCACTTGACCGGTTTTTTTAAGTTTTTAACTTGGCGAATGATCTTATACGGGATGGCATAGAACACAGAGTGGTGTGTTTAGTTTAGTCAGTTGGGCGCTAGTACATTAAGCGTGTCAGAGGGTTATCGCCACAGCTGCTATTTATGGAGATAGATACGAAGTTTTCCATTATCGTGAGAATGGTGTCGTAGAGGCCAAGAAAACATAAAAAGATTTATGGTCATAACTAAAGACCGGATCAATGCAATATAAAAAGCAAAAAATATCAATGCAAATAAATTTGCCAGAAAGGTAGCTAAAATGTGTAAGAAAATCAAAAAGGGCCTAAATACGCACCATGGAATAATAAAAATCGTATTTTTAAATATATTTTTATTTTAAAAAGCTGTTATTTCTCAACGATGACAATATTTCACAATGAAATTTACCTTTAAAATGTATATCACTAAGGAACTGTTCCAAATTTTCTTAGAAAAATTGTCTCTAATAAATAATATACCGGAAAAGGGCCGTTCTACGTCCACTGAGGAGACTGGGCAAACTTTAAATTTGGGTGCCATGTTGGACTTATTGTGCCGGCCAAAATTCCACCCGCCCTGTTGAATAAGCTACCAATTTGTCATCATAATGGTTCAAACCCTGGGTATTGCTCAGTATGTTTTTTAAATTTTTCTTTGTGTTTACTGGGGAATAGCTCTGGCAACGAGGAGTTCCGAGGAGACGAATTTTCTTCATGAGCTGAATAGACAGATGCATTCAACGCTAAGCAATGAGTTTCAAGCGTTTTAATACAGATGTAGTGAATAATCCTTTCCTTTCGTATTTTCTCGGAAATGTTCGTTTTTGTCTTACTACTCATTTCATTTGACATTGATAAATAAAGTATGCGATTTATTTGATACCTACACGTAATTTAATAATACAGTAATTCATAGACACATCGGCACCATTCGGGTGTTATCGTTGTTCCGAGTTTTGCCGATAGGAAAGGATTATTCACTACATCTGTACCCGCAGGTGTTGTGGGCGAGACGACGTCATAGTTGTGAGACATCAGACAATCGTTGCCCTTGGTGAGCGCTTGCCACGACGCGAGTGCTTCAAAAATAGAGCTACAGAACGAGATAGAGATCGAGCGAAATATGCATAATTTTTAGAAAAAAATGTTAAAATATGCAACTACCGCTGAAAAGGTCCTAAATACGCAAATGCATACAATCTCTAGTCATATCAGTACCAATTTATTGTTGTACGTTGTCGTCAAACCGCATACATCTTCAAACTGCAAAAAAATGTTTCGCGTGAGAAACCGATGGGTTAAATACACATCATACTTACTTTGACAACAAATTGTATTCCCATGGCATTGTTCTCTCAACTCATTAATGGATAGTAATTCCTAATTAAGCAAAATTGACTGTGATGAGATTACGTAAGCATTGTAGTTAAGGGATTAAATATGGCCAGAAATGCATCTTTTGCTTCAATTCTAGGCTAAACTAGACAACATAAAAATGTAGGATAAATATATGTTATAGAGATAAGAACGGACTTTTAAAATTACCGGATATCTGTTATATTTAATACTTAAAATTATTTTTCATTATTATTCAACTAAATGAACAAGCGCTCGGAGACGAAATCAGTTTCCTATATGAAACTTACACGCAAAAATAGGTAAAAAAATGGGAAAATTTTTGGTTGTTTTATTTTATTTTTAATGTTATTATTACAGGAGTTTAGTAATACTTTCTATAATTTTCTTGGTCTCGGAGCTCGGGCTGCCCCGCGGGGCTCTGCGCGGGAGCATGCGTCAGTCTGCTTCGACGGGTATTTGTTTTCTTTGTCTAATTCTCAATGCCATTGGCCTATGTTCATCCCTAAAGGTAAAACAAAACATGCATTTGGGTTTGGTCAAAAAGGAGTCAAACAAAACAACTAGTGGTTATTGATTTTGGCTTCATCCCCTGTATCCCCTGAAGTACTATGGTGTCATGGCCGTACACACAGACAATGACTATAAATAAAAAATATAAAACACCCTCGAAACATTTATTAAACCTCAGGCTAAAATTTGGTTAACTTGTTTCCTATGTAGGCTGATTTTAACTAAACATATCTTAAAACCATCGCTGTGAAGTGTACTAGCAACTACGAAAAACCGTGTTAAAATCCGTCCACCCGTTTGACCGCTGCGCCACGGACAGACATACCGGCCATACTTAGGATTGGTTTCCACTTTGATCATTTGACTATATCACCCAATGATTACTGTTGAGGCGAGGGGCGCCGCATTCGCCCATCGTCTTCTGGCGGGGTAGCGGAAAGGGCGGGGTAGCGGGCGGCGCGGAATAGCATCGGGCCGCCCGAAAACTTAAAAAAATTAGGTGTTTTTCGAATTTACTGAAAAACGGAAATAAGCTAATAGGTAAAATTTAAGGATTAATACGGAGCTCTAAAAGAGGATAATTTAGGTATAAAAAATTATGTGAAAAATCAGTAATTTTATATTAAAATTATTGAATCTCCTTTTAAATATAGATGTTGAAGATTTTTACGATCGAGCCAAATTAATCCAATCGCGTAACGACATAGTATTTAAACTAGATTATCTCTTTGTGAATAACATATAGTTATTTGAGACCTATGAATTAATTGGAAATAATTTTATATTTTTTTTGCCCAAGCTCTCTTCAGTGGTTTTGTGTGATATTGTGCCTTAAAAATAAGCTAAAAGACAAAGTAAACAGTTTTTCTTGTAACAATCGTCCTCCTAAACGCATGTGTACAGAATACATTACATAAACAAGCTGCAATCACTCAGTATATTCATAAATACCCCTATGCCATGAGCACTATACGTGTTGCTCCCACGAACCATAATAGCCAAGGTGTTATCATATGAGACATTTCTGCTTGTAATGGTACACCTTATCTTTATGTCGCACACGTGTAAGGCACTCGTACTATTATTATGTAAGTGGATATTACATAAGGGATGGTCCTCGCAAATGGCGAAGAGACATGTTAACTAACAATGTGGTCCGTCGTAAAAATGAGTTAACTTTCTAGCAACAGACTGTCAGCTCAAAGGTATTCATGTAGTTTTACCTATTATTTACCGTGAAACCTTCTTAATAAAACGCTAATCTGGTATAGTCACTGGCAGACAACGCAAAGCGTGAATCGGTGGATTTGTAGTTTAGAGGTGGGGAAAGGATGTATAAATGTAGCCCATAGACGTCCCCACCGAGAGGCACAGGCCTTTACCCAGATACGAGTAAGATTAAGTCATACTCCACCACGCTGGCTCAGTGCAGATTGGTGGAGGGGTTTTACGACCACTACCACGTAGCAATAGTAGCCGGGACCTACATTAAAATTAATTATCTCATTGGTACACGGTCAGGATTCGGACCTGCATCCCCTGTGTGAGAAGCAAGCGTGAAACCCATTAGACCACGGAGCTCTGGAATGGATACTTTGGGCGTATTTAGCGACATGGCCGTATCAAAGGAGGGGGTACAAACACTAAGTAAAGGAATAATTCGCCAAGTTAAAAACCTATAAAACCGACTTCAAGTTGAAGCCCTATTTCTTCCTCCCCGGTCGTGATGCGCATGAAGTCTGTGTACATGAAAAGTCCTCGTCAAAACTTTTGCTGCACGGAAACACAAACCAAAACGTCACCTGTGTACATTTTTTTGTATTTGTTGATTTTTTCAAAAGGCGCTAAATCAATTTTGATAAAATTTATATGGGACCACCTCTGAAGTATGACCAAGAATACAATCAAAACAAGAATCATCAAAATCTTTTCATAA
This sequence comes from Argyresthia goedartella, assembly GCA_949825045.1. Lineage (NCBI taxonomy): Eukaryota > Metazoa > Arthropoda > Insecta > Lepidoptera > Argyresthiidae > Argyresthia > Argyresthia goedartella. The sequence continues at coordinate 11,093,196 of OX463828.1, read as the reverse complement.
TTGATGGAGTAATCGCGTAACAAACATACAAGAAAAGTTTTCAAAGTCGATTGAAAATTAAACATGTTTCTTTCGATGTTTTTGCTGATGTTGTCAGATATTACAAATAGATATGTTATGAAGAGGTCTTTTCCCAGCAGTAGGTCAGTAGGCTCGCAATAATAATAAAATGTTATGAAATCTTGGCACCCTTTGTATTCGAGTCGCACTTGGCCATTGATATACGACCCAACGCGGGTGAGGCCGCGGACAACTTCTAGTCAAGTATTCAGTAAGAATTTATATTTTTTTATTTCAATCTTCCCTTTTTAGGGTTCCGTAGAGAAACAAGGAACCATTATAATCTCGTTAAGTATTTCTGTCCATCCGTATGTCACAGCAACTTTATGCAGAAACTATTAAGACTACACAGTTGAAACTTGGTATGTTGATGTATTCTGTGAACCGCTTTAGGATTTATATTCAAAAAATAAAATATAAAAATAATTAAAAAGCCATACATGGAACTGGAACCAAAAATTTATTTTTTCATCGAAACTATATGTGTGGTGTGTCTGTAGAAAGGTATTAAATATATAGTATATAGGTATATATAATATATAGGTATTAAAAAATTACGTTGAGGTTCCTGAAACCATTTTTCATCAAAGTAAAGCGTTAAAGAGACAGACCCTTCTAAAGTGGAAAAATATGTGTGTGTCCCCCTCTAACTTTTAAAGTAAGAGAGTGAAAAATCTACAAAAAATATATGATGTGTATCTCAATACACATTTTTAACGAAAATTAGTTTGAACAAAATAAAATAAGCAGTTTTTAAAATATAACCCAGACACATAATTACTTGCTACAACGGAACCCTTCATGGGCGAGTCCGACTCACACTTGGCCACTTTTTTATATTAGGTGCCGATTGCGAGGTAAGACATAGAAGAGAAGTAGTTGAGTAATAATTATTACATTGCAAAACACGTTTAGACTGCCCAGCTAATGACAAAGGTCACATATAATTTTACTATGACATGCCTTCGTGGTTGGAATCAAATGGCCGGCGTTAAGTTGACTTTTGGCTTCGCATGTTGCGGATATCTAATAATGGAGGATGAGTTGTTGTGAAAAAGAAGCGTTTCTGCAATACCGATTTAAATAACACAAAAACGTGATATGAATTGGTTTTTCTGTCTTCGGATAGCCTCCTGAGACCCCCGGTATCACCTATGTTACTTGCACATAGAATTTTATTTCTGCGTCATCTAACCGCATATACTGGAACTATTTCTTGGTTAGTAAATAAGATAGTACGGCGCGTCATTCATCGGTGGCTATGGCGCGATTGGATAGTTTTCACAGTTGTTTACGATCATCTGAATGCTATTATTTTTGTGCACGACAACATGGCTGGGAACCAACGAGGTAATTGTTTGTTTTTACAAGGTTTTACGTGTTTTTTTCTTGTTACTGTTAGATCATATGTCTATTGTGTGCAATAAGTGAAATTTGTGATAAAAGTTTGCTAATTAGTTACTAATATCAACCGTATTTTATCGATATCATACATGATACTTTGGGCACTGAACTCATAAAATTCTACGATTTCAGGTTTGAGAGATAACCAAATATCAGACTACCTCGCGAACCTAGATGTCTCCGATTGTGAAGATTTTGACGAAGATGAACTGGAAGAAGATTTGCAGATCGATGTTGAACCTATTGCCGAAGATGTGGTGCCCCGTGAACCTGAAAGTGAATGGGAAGCTTCTGATGAAGAGCCCCTTTCTAGCCTTGCTCAGCCGTCTCGTGGTTCTGCTAGTGGAAGAGCAGTTAACCGGCCTCTGTTATGGAACCGTTCAGATAACTTTGATAATACGCTAGAAACTGATCCACCCTTAGAAGAGCAGCCTTCATTGAAAAGTTCTCATGAATACTTCTCCAGGTACATTCATCCCACATTTTTTGATACAATTTCAACTTGTACAAACGTATCTAGCGTTAACCGAACTGGCAAGTCACTAAATACGACATCTGAAGAGGTACGATCATTTATTGGTTGTTCAATGGCTATAGGTATTCTTGGCCTTCCGAGGATAAGAATGTTTTGGGCAGTAGAAACAAGAGCTAAACTCATAACTGAGACAATCACACGTAATAGATATTTCAACATCCGATCAAACATTAAAGTTGTGGATCACCATAACGTTTCTGCTGCTATGAAAGAGATAGACAAGTTTTGGAAGGTACGTCCTATAGTGTCACAAATTGAGAGGGCCTGCAGAGAAAATAAAAGAGAAAAGTGTGTAGCCATTGATGAACAAATAATTCCTTTTACGGGTAAATGCAAGCAGAAGCAGGTAGTTAAAGGAAAGCCAAATCCTGAAGGAATTAAGGTCTTTATAATGGCGAACCCTGATGGGCTTCCTCTGGATTTGTACCTCTACCAGGGAAAATGCACGTCTATTGATTCTGCATTACATCCTATGCCAGAGAAGATAGACTTAGGAGGTCGTATTGTGCTAAAACTTTCCGATACTTTGCCACAGAAGACATCTATCTATGTTGACGGTTATTTCACTTCTGTTCCTCTTTTGGACAATTTGGTAGAAAGAAACATGAATGCCACTGGTACCCTCATGAAAAACCGAGTTCCTGAATACTCACGTCCTAACCAGAAGAAGAATAGGAAAAAAGCTGTACTAAAAACAGATAGACAGCTTCAACATACGGGCAGAGGTAGCTACGACTGCGTGGTTAGGCAAGACCAAAAGATTGCTGTAGTGAAGTGGCTAGACAGTAAGCCGATTCATGTTGCATCCACAGAAAACGCAGTCCAACCTCTTGGAACCTGTCGGCGCTGGAGTAAGATAGATCAACGGTACCTTGACGTGTCACAGCCCGTAGCTATAAAAAAATATAATAGTTACATGGGAGGAATAGATCTGTTAGACAGAATTATAGGAAAATATCCTATGCGTGGAAGAACTGGTAAGTGGACAGTGAGAGCCATTTTTCACTTCTTTGATTTTGCTGCGGCGTCATCTTAGATAGAATATCGACATGATGCTGTTAAAAGTGGGCTCCCGCGGAAGCAAGTAATGCAATACCTGGACTTTAAAATGGATTTAGCTAACAATGCCAACGTCCATGATACAATGCTCAAGTCCGAGCATGGATCGCATCACGCGCAACAGCCCCCGTCAAAGTCCATTACCACTGCAGCTTGCAGAACTACAAGATGCTTTACCTGCGTCCTCTTCCAGGAGGCGAAGACTTGTAGAACCGATTCCTCACACGTCCAAACGAATAAAGGAAGCAAAACACTTACCAGTTTGTGCAAAAGGAAATCAAAACAGCCGATCCAAATGTCGATTGAAGACTTGCAACCAACTAACTTTTGTAAAATGTTCTGCATGTAATATTTTCCTATGTTTCAGTGTTAACAGAAACTGTTTTTATGAGTTTCACATTGCAAAAAATAATTCTGAATAAATGATAATGCAAGTCACATTTTGGTATCATTCGAGCCCAGAGTATCATCTATGATACACCCTAATTAGGCAAGTTGAGGGGGGCAGGATTGTTTTTATTATTTTTCCCTTACTATAAATATTTTAAATAACCCCCAAACCAAAGATCAACACGATCCGGTATAATTTTTCACCCTGGGTCTCAGGAGGATAGGCCACAGAGATCTCACACTCGGTCACTACTTACAACTCCGCAACATAACACTGCCGCCTTATGAGAATGGGTTCAGACTACGAGTTCCAGAGACTGATAGTCTCTGGAACAAACTCCGCAGCGCCATCAGAGACAGTCCGTCAATTCCGCTCCCGACCCGTGGTACAACTGCGATGTCCAACTGGTTGTACTACGGGGAAGTAAAGTTACCCTTAGTTCAACTTAGTTCAACTCTTTTTTTAAATATTAATGATTAAGACCCGTGGTACAACGGTAAAATTATGTCCAACTGGTTGGACCACGGGGAAAAGATGATCGCGTAAAACAAATGAACGTCTACAAAACAAAAGACCTATGTGAAATAATATACATTTATTTATTGAAAATATTTTTTTGAGAAATCTACAGCGTGTGTATCATACGGGCGTATAATGGATCCAGTTATAGTACCTGATCATACAAATCGTACAAGTTAATAATTTTCTTAAATAGTGTTATAAATTAGGTGTTATTATTTATTTCATTCTACCGAGCAGCAATGGCGTGTTAAGGCGATACCTCGTCCGTGCAAAAGTTTTATAAGGAGATTTTGCGAATACATAATATCTACATTTTGAACGCAGTTCCACAATGAAATTAGTTAGGATTTCAGAATTACAGGAAAAAATAATATAATTTAGAGGTGTTTTCGTAATTAAATTCTATCGAGAAAATTTCATCCAATCGCGTTTTTGTTTTGGTGAAAATCTTAATCAAATACTCAATAAACGTTTACCCAAAAATCAAATCTGTAGATGACTTCATGGTGGAGTAAATGGATTCGAAAAAAAACCCATTTTATTTTCGTAGCACCTTAATGAACACTGACGTGATAAGGCGATACCTCGTCCGTGCAAAGGTCCCCGTTACTCCAGGCGGAAAGACCCGCAGTGTGAGAGGTACGGAATCGGAAAAAAATGAAAAAACGTAGCGCTAAACAACAGAATAATTGTTTAAAAATAAACTACTCTATTTTGTTAAAAAGTTTTTTAAGGAGATTTTGCGAATACATAATATCTACATTTTGAACGCAGTTCCACAATGAAATTAGTTAGGATTTCAGAATTACAGGAAAAAATAATATAATTTAGAGGTGTTTTCGTAATTAAATTCTATCGAGAAAATTTCATCCAATCGCGTTTTTATTTTGGTGAAAATCTTAATCAAATACTCAATAAACGTTTACACAAAAATCAAATCTGCAGATGACTTCATGGTGGAGTAAATGGATTCGAAAAAAAACCCATTTTATTTTCGTAGCACCTTAATGAACACTGACGTGATAAGGCGATACCTCGTCCGTGCAAAGGTCCCCGTTACTCCAGGCGGAAAGACCCGCAGTGTGAGAGGGACGGAATCGGAAAAAAATGAAAAAACGTAGCGCTAAACAACAGAATAACTGTTTAAAAATAAACTACTCTATTTTGTTAAAAAGTTTTTAAGGAAATTTTGCGAATACATAATATCTACATTTTGAACGCAGTTCCACAATAAAATTAGTTAGGATTTCAGAATTACAGGAAAAAATAATATAATTTAGAGGTGTTTTCGTAATTAAATTCTATTGAGAAAATTTCATCCAATCGCGTTTTTGTTTTGGTGAAAATCTTAATCAAATACTCAATAAACGTTTACCCAAAAATCAAATCTGTAGATGACTTCATGGTGGAGTAAATGGATTCGAAAAAAAAACCATTTTATTTTCGTAGCACCTTAATGAACACTGACGTGATAAGGCGATACCTCGTCCGTGCAAAGGTCCCCGTTACTCCAGGCGGAAAGACCCGCAGTGTGAGAGGGACGGAATCGGAAAAAAATGAAAAACGTAGCGCTAAACAACAGAATAATTGTTTAAAAATAAACTACTCTATTTTGTTAAAAAGTTTTTTAAGGAGATTTTGCGAATACATAATATCTACATTTTGAACGCAGTTCCACAATGAAATTAGTTAGGATTTCAGAATTACAGGAAAAAATAATATAATTTAGAGGCGTTTTCGTAATTAAATTCTATCGAGAAAATTTCATCCAATCGCGTTTTTGTTTTGGTGAAAATCTTAATCAAATACTCAATAAACGTTTACCCAAAAATCAAATCTGTAGATGACTTCATGGTGGAGTAAATGGATTCGAAAAAAAACCCATTTTATTTTCGTAGCACCTTAATGAACACTGACGTGATAAGGCGATACCTCGTCCGTGCAAAGGTCCCCGTTACTCCAGGCGGAAAGACCCGCAGTGTGAGAGGGACGGAATCGGAAAAAATTAAAAAACGTAGCGCTAAACAACAGAATAATTGTTTAAAAATAAACTACTCTATTTTGTTAAAAAGTTTTTTAAGGAGATTTTACGAATACATAATAGCTACATTTTGAACGCAGTTCCACAATGAAATTAGTTAGGATTTCAGAATTACAGGAAAAAATAATATAATTTAGAGGTGTTTTCGTAATTAAATTCTATCGAGAAAATTTCATCCAATCGCGTTTTTGTTTTGGTGAAAATCTTAATCAAATACTCAATAAACGTTTACCCAAAAATCAAATCTGTAGATGACTTCATGGTGGAGTAAATGGATTCGAAAAAAAACCCATTTTATTTTCGTAGCACCTTAATGAACACTGACGTGATAAGGCGATACCTCGTCCGTGCAAAGGTCCCCGTTACTCCAGGCGGAAAGACCCGCAGTGTGAGAGGTACGGAATCGGAAAAAAATTAAAAAACGTAGCGCTAAACAACAGAATAATTGTTTAAAAATAAACTACTCTATTTTGTTAAAAAGTTTTTTAAGGAGATTTTGCGAATACATAATATCTACATTTTGAACGCAGTTTCACAATGAAATTAGTTAGGATTTCAGAATTACAGGAAAAAATAATATAATTTAGAGGTGTTTTCGTAATTAAATTCTATCGAGAAAATTTCATCCAATCGCGTTTTTATTTTGGTGAAAATCTTAATCAAATACTCAATAAACGTTTACACAAAAATCAAATCTGCAGATGACTTCATGGTGGAGTAAATGGATTCGAAAAAAAAACCCATTTTATTTTCGTAGCACCTTAATGAACACTGACGTGATAAGGCGATACCTCGTCCGTGCAAAGGTCCCCGTTACTCCAGGCGGAAAGACCCGCAGTGTGAGAGGGACGGAATCGGAAAAAAATGAAAAAACGTAGCGCTAAACAACAGAATAACTGTTTAAAAATAAACTACTCTATTTTGTTAAAAAGTTTTTAAGGAAATTTTGCGAATACATAATATCTACATTTTGAACGCAGTTCCACAATGAAATTAGTTAGGATTTCAGAATTACAGGAAAAAATAATATAATTTAGAGGTGTTTTCGTAATTAAATTCTATCGAGAAAATTTCATCCAATCGCGTTTTTGTTTTGGTGAAAATCTTAATCAAATACTCAATTAACGCTTACCCAAAAATCAAATCTGTAGATGACTTCATGGTGGAGTAAATGGATTCGAAAAAAATAACCATTTTATTTTCGTAGCACCTTAATGAACACTGACGTGATAAGGCGATACATCGTCCGTGCAAAGGTCCCCGTTACTCCAGGCGGAAAGACCCGCAGTGTGAGAGGGACGGAATCGGAAAAAAATGAAAAACGTAGCGCTAAACAACAGAATAATTGTTTAAAAATAAACTACTCTATTTTGTTAAAAAGTTTTTTAAGGAGATTTTGCGAATACATAATATCTACATTTTGAACGCAGTTCCACAATGAAATTAGTTAGGATTTCAGAATTACAGGAAAAAATAATATAATTTAGAGGTGTTTTCGTAATTAAATTCTATCGAGAAAATTTCATCCAATCGCGTTTTTGTTTTGGTGAAAATCTTAATCAAATACTCAATAAACGTTTACCCAAAAATCAAATCTGTAGATGACTTCATGGTGGAGTAAATGGATTCGAAAAAAAAACCATTTTATTTTCGTAGCACCTTAATGAACACTGACGTGATAAGGCGATACCTCGTCCGTGCAAAGGTCCCCGTTACTCCAGGCGGAAAGACCCGCAGTGTGAGAGGGACGGAATCGGAAAAAAATGAAAAAACGTAGCGCTAAACAACAGAATAATTGTTTAAAAATAAACTACTCTATTTTGTTAAAAAGTTTTTTAAGGAGATTTTACGAATACATAATAGCTACATTTTGAACGCAGTTCCACAATGAAATTAGTTAGGATTTCAGAATTACAGGAAAAAATAATATAATTTAGAGGTGTTTTCGTAATTAAATTCTATCGAGAAAATTTCATCCAATCGCGTTTTTGTTTTGGTGAAAATCTTAATCAAATACTCAATAAACGTTTACCCAAAAATCAAATCTGTAGATGACTTCATGGTGGAGTAAATGGATTCGAAAAAAAAACCCATTTTATTTTCGTAGCACCTTAATGAACACTGACGTGATAAGGCGATACCTCGTCCGTGCAAAGGTCCCCGTTACTCCAGGCGGAAAGACCCGCAGTGTGAGAGGGACGGAATCGGAAAAAAATGAAAAAACGTAGCGCTAAACAACAGAATAATTGTTTTAAAATAAACTACTCTATTTTGTTAAAAAGTTTTTTAAGGAGATTTTGCGAATACATAATATCTACATTTTGAACGCAGTTCCACAATGAAATTAGTTAGGATTTCAGAATTACAGGAAAAAATAATATAATTTAGAGGTGTTTTCGTAATTAAATTCTATCGAGAAAATTTCATCCAATCGCGTTTTTGTTTTGGTGAAAATCTTAATCAAATACTCAATAAACGTTTACCCAAAAATCAAATCTGTAGATGACTTCATGGTGGAGTAAATGGATTCGAAAAAAAAACCCATTTTATTTTCGTAGCACCTTAATGAACACTGACGTGATAAGGCGATACCTCGTCCGTGCAAAGGTCCCCGTTACTCCAGGCGGAAAGACCCGCAGTGTGAGAGGGACGGAATCGGAAAAAAATTAAAAAACGTAGCGCTAAACAACAGAATAATTTTTTCAAAATAAACTACTCTATTTTGTTAAAAAGTTTTTTAAGGAGATTTTGCGAATACATAATATCTACATTTTGAACGCAGTTCCACAATGAAATTAGTTAGGATTTCAGAATTACAGGAAAAAATAATATAATTTAGAGGTGTTTTCGTAATTAAATTCTATCGAGAAAATTTCATCCAATCGCGTTTTTGTTTTGGTGAAAATCTTAATCAAATACTCAATAAACGTTTACCCAAAAATCAAATCTGTAGATGACTTCATGGTGGAGTAAATGGATTCGAAAAAAAAACCATTTTATTTTCGTAGCACCTTAATGAACACTGACGTGATAAGGCGATACCTCGTCCGTGCAAAGGTCCCCGTTACTCCAGGCGGAAAGACCCGCAGTGTGAGAGGGACGGAATCGGAAAAAAATGAAAAAACGTAGCGCTAAACAACAGAATAATTGTTTAAAAATAAACTACTCTATTTTGTTAAAAAGTTTTTTAAGGAGATTTTGCGAATACATAATATCTACATTTTGAACGCAGTTCCACAATGAAATTAGTTAGGATTTCAGAATTACAGGAAAAAATAATATAATTTAGAGGTGTTTTCGTAATTAAATTCTATCGAGAAAATTTCATCCAATCGCGTTTTTGTTTTGGTGAAAATCTTAATCAAATACTCAATAAACGTTTACCCAAAAATCAAATCTGTAGATGACTTCATGGTGGAGTAAATGGATTCGAAAAAAAAACCCATTTTATTTTCGTAGCACCTTAATGAACACTGACGTGATAAGGCGATACCTCGTCCGTGCAAAGGTCCCCGTTACTCCAGGCGGAAAGACCCGCAGTGTGAGAGGGACGGAATCGGAAAAAAATGAAAAAACGTAGCGCTAAACAACAGAATAATTGTTTAAAAATAAACTACTCTATTTTGTTAAAAAGTTTTTTAAGGAGATTTTGCGAATACATAATATCTACATTTTGAACGCAGTTCCACAATGAAATTAGTTAGGATTTCAGAATTACAGGAAAAAATAATATAATTTAGAGGTGTTTTCGTAATTAAATTCTATCGAGAAAACCCATTTTATTTTCGTAGCACCTTAATGAACACTGACGTGATAAACGTTGTGTCGTATGAAAATTAGCTAGGTACGTTAATTGACGTCAACGCAACATATTGCGTGCTCAATTATTATGTATGAAAAAAAAACTTATCTTCTAAAAAAACAATGCAGTTTAGCTCCACAGGTTCTACACTAATCGTTATTAAAATATACCCCCTTATGAAATACACACGCTGTATAAAGAGAAAAGATTTGCAGACAAATTGGCCTAACGCAATTTGTCAATTGCATGCCCAATAGTTATGTGTCCATCCAGTAACTGCAGTTGTACATGGCTTACATAATCATCGTTCATTATATATTGTGCCCTTCTTTTATTACCGACAACACGCTTCTTCGGCATAGGTCCCTTGGATAAGTTACCTTTTTCACGAAGTGCATTTAACAATCTGAGTAAATTCACATTATTCTTGTTAACTCCCTTGTTTAAGTCGTTATGGAAGGTCTCGGCCACATTATTCGTCCTATGACGTTCTCCGAAGACAGTTATGTACGTTTTGATTTTCTTATTTAAACAAACGTGACTTATGTACTTCAAGAATTCACCCATTTTCAGAAATGCCAATGTTTTTACTTCGTTCTTTATGTATGTCCATGCCTCATTGATTATCCCGGCTGGTATTAAGGGTAATATAGAACACATTCCAACTACTCTTTTCTCAGGTTTAGTCTTTATATGTCCCAATACCTTTGCCTTCTTCCAAATATTTTTAGAAAAATGCATGTAACAGCCTTTTATCTCTACGTGTGGGAATACTTCCAACATTGCGTTGATTGCTGCAGTTTCATAGTCGCAGTGGTACTTTTTTAGCTCCCATTTTGGCAATTGCGATTTGATTATATGTAGCATTGTGACGTACGTCTCTTTTTTTTTTGTCCAAGAGTAGGGCATAAATTTGTGGAACAATATTAGTAATTTTGTTATCACTTCCAATATCACCGTGCAAAGTAAACAGTTGTACGTACGGGTGCGGGCTACATTTGAAAGTGCCATCTCCAAAAAATTCGTCAACATTTTCAATAATTTCTATTGCTTGGGGCGTAGAGAATATAAGTATTCTTTTTTCTGTGTCGCAACCCAGCATAAAATCCAGACACTGGTCAGGTATTTCAACTTCGTCCACAGATGAAAAAGTTGTTCTCGATACTCCCGCTGATTTATGCCTCGCGTTATAATCGTAACCTCTGTCTTTCAAGTTGGCCTCGTGTCTCTTGTATAATTGTGGTATCGGGACATCTGTGCTTGCTGCCTCATTTTTTAAACTTATAACTTTTTCGGCTATGTCGTTTTTGCCGTAGTCAGGTTGGCAAGAGTGTTCTTTTTCTTTAATTATTTGCATGTCCTGTTAAAAAGTAATATAAGCAATGATTATACGCTATATGTACACGCTGTCCGTGGAGATGCACTTCGAGGTGTGTGCGGTCGAGTGTGTCGGTCTAGACCTGATCGTTGTCTGTATTTATAGACCCCCACAAGGTGAAAACAGAGGTGACATTGATATCTTTTTTCCTAAAATTAACTCTTTACTTGATTTAAATGCATCCAATAATTATAAACTCATTTTAGTTGGTCGTTTGGTTTTAGTTAAAATGTCAACATTGACATTTTAAGTAAAACGTTACCGTCTAAGAGATTAATTTCCTCTTTAAAACAACATGGTTTAGTAACGTTAGTTAATTTTCCTACGAGAGTGACATCATCTAGTAGCACTTGCCTCGACCATGCCTACACTAACATTCCGATTAATGATATTCTAAAAGTGACCCCTGTCGAAATGTATTTGTCGGATCATTCTGGGTTTATTGTTGTAGCTCAAATAAAAGGTCAACATTTGAACCATAATGAGGTTACCTGTAAGCGATTGTTTTCGCAACTCCAAATTGATAATTTCTACGAGGCCCTATCTATGTATAACTGGGATAACATACTTCATAAGTGGCACTGTCCTAGTGACCAATTAAACGCAATTCTTAATGTAACTAAGCATCTTTATCAAGTATACTTCCCTATTAGAAAATATCCTGTAAAAAAAACCTTTCTCCTGGGCCAATCATAGGGTTAAAAAACTGCGAGGCGAAATTCGCAAAATTAAATTTGCATTAGCGAACCATAGTGATAAACATGACAATTGCCTACCAACCAGTGACTTGTTGCGGCTCGAAATGCAATATACAATGGAATTACGTAACTCACGTCGTGACTTCATTAACAAACAAATCGTCAACCCAAAGTTGGACATGCGCCGCACCGTGTGGCGAGTAATTGAGGCTGAAACTGGCCGAAGCTAGGCGGGGCGCGGGGGAGCCCTCGACCTGCTGGTGAGCAAGTCTGCCGGGAACAGCCAGGTGCACCGCGCGGGTGCAGCCGCCGCCGCCCTCAATAGCTACTACGTAGAGGCCAACAATGACCCCCGTGCACGACCCGACCTCTCAATAGCTATGAACTACCTCAACTCATACCTTGAGGGCACGGCAGAGCTAAAGTTGCAATTTATACCAATAACACTTTCCGAGCTGGTATCCGTGATAAAAAGTATAAAACGTAAAAACTCGACTGATATAAATAACATGCCATCTCATGTATTTGATTATACACCCCCAGTTGTAATTTCGTTATTATGTATGCTTCTTAATAAATGCGTTGAAAGTGGCGTTTACCCGCAGTCTCTTAAACAAATAAAAATTAAATCAGTGTACAAAGGCAAGGGCGAGATGGACGTAGAAAAAAGCTACAGACCGATTGCACAAATACCGATATTCTCTAAAGCGTTTGAACGTATCATTAGCAACAGACTGGACGAGCACTTTAGACATAATAACTTAATGAACAAACAACAATATGCCTATCAATCAAACCGGTCGACAGCGGACGCCGCTCGTGACGTGGTAGCGCGAGTGATGGGCCGGCTCGGGGACGGGCGACAGGTCGCGGCCTTGTTCTGCGACCTGTCGCGCGCCTTCGATCTTGTCAACCATGCGCTCATACTGGAGAAGTTGAACAGGTACGGTGTAAAGGATAACTTTCACAAAATCATATCCAGTTTCTTGTCGCACCGCCAGCAGTGCACTTTCGTTCTTGATGCTAAGTCTGAACTTCAGCAAGTTGGAAACTGTGCTGTGCCTCAAGGCTCAATTATGGGCAACATTTTGTTCCTCATCATAATGAACGACATCTCTGTTGATTCTGATGAAGCTGAATACGTCCTATTCGCCGATGACACTTGCGTAATTACGCAACAATTGTAGCTGCTGACGATTTTGAGATGCTAAAATTAAAGTTAAGTCGTATAACGAGTAAGTTGGCTCATTGGTTTTCTGTCAACGGAATGCTACTGAACCTTGAAAAAACCAAGGTTATGCACTTTCAGTTAAGGAAAACTAGGGTTCATGAGCTGAACGTGAGTTGTGATGGAGTCACGGTACCGCAGGTGGACCAGGTCCGCTACCTGGGCTTCACCATCGACGCCGGCCTCACGTGGGCACCGCACATCGATGCCACGTGCAATAGACTATCCTCAGCTTGCTTCGCTCTGTCTAGGCTGGCCCCAACATTAACCATTGACAATATTATGAAAGCATACTATGGATACTTTCACTCCATACTAGTTTACGGGGTGGACCTATGGGGAGACGCCTCAGACTGCGAAAGGGCTCTAAGGATGCAGAAACGGGCAGTAAGAATCATAACGGGCGTGCTTTGGGACTTTTCTGCAAAAGAGCTCTTTATCAAGTATAAAATTCTAACTCTTCCCTCGCTATACATATTAGAGATAGCTAAGTACGCGAGACGGAACTTGTCACAATTTGCAAAGAAAAGTGACACGCATACTATCAACAGCCGACGTCGTGATCACCTGTATGTACCATCCAGGAGACTCACCAAAGCCAACAAGTATTTATTTACTCTTGTGCCCAAGATTTATAACTGTCTTCCTGATCACATCAAAAGCGCGACTACTGAGAGCATATTCATTTCTAAGTTGAAACAGATACTGGTTGGTATGGCATGCTATACAACTGACGAATTCTTTCAGAATATGAAAGTAATTCCCTGTCTGTTAAGCTAGATTTTCATGCAAATTGTATATTGATTTATCATAGTATCATGACATAATGATATTAATTTAATTTACTTGACATTGATATAATACCTATTTGAATGTTATACTATTGTATAATAAGGTGTAATATAATTGTAAAAGAATACTATCTTTTACTAACTTGACATTTTTTGTAAAACTCATATGTACCATTTCCTGTCTGACATATAAATTATTATTATTATTATTATTATTATTATTATTATTATTATAGTATTTCAGTATTAAAAATATTAAAAAATAAATAAATCGAAATTATTACTGAGAGTCTTGCGAGACTATATAGCACCCAATAACACCCCGTAGTCTCACTGAACACCAATAGGCACCACGCGACTCTACTTTAAAATCTTTCACTTTGTAAAATTGTCGACCTTTTGATTGAATAAAACATAACCGCCTTTTCTTTCAATTATTTTTATAACTTCACAATTTTCCGTCATTTTTCTTTGGTATCGTGTGAAAACAAGAAATGTCATGCGTCAATATCAACGTTTTAATATCATCAATAGACAACTAATCAAAAGAGGTAGTAATTGCATTGCACTTTAGCATTGATAGATAACCTTTTTCTGTTTATTAGCAGTAGTTGTTCATAGATACATTTCCCAATAGTACAACTAGTTGGACCAAGGAAAGAACAACTCACTCGAATTGAACCATTGGTAAAGATATTTCCCCATAGAACAACCAGTTGAACTAAGTTGAACTAAGGGTAACTTTACTTCCCCGTAGTATAGGGTTGCCATAAGTGTGAGGACTCAGACCGGGACATTTCAAGAAAAACTAGTAAAGGTAGAAAAAACGGAACTTTTATTACAACAATAGGTAACTTTAAAGGTTTAGTCCTTGCCTAAACACAGAACAACTTTTAACACAGCCATTCAATGCCAATTCAATAGTTCTGATAATTTTACAAAATATTGATAAAAAAAAATATTTTTACGAAATCAACATTAACTAAAGTAAGTACCTATCTGTCAACATTTTTTTAATTAGCACACTATGCAATCAACAAACATAAAATTATCACAATATATTTACTTTAATAAACCCCAAATATAATCAACAAAATTAAATATAACATTCTCATCTATCCATGGCATCGTTATTTTTTAAATTGACACAAAATATAATCATCAAATATCCTCATTTATGCATGGCATTTTTGTCTTATTCTTATTACAAAATATAATAAATTAATCAACAAATATAAAATCCAGCGGTAATGAAGTTTCTTAACCTAATTGTTGCCGCTTTTCTGGGCCCATTCATACTTGTCAGATGTTCCCGCTTTACGGAGCAATTCTTTTTGGGACTTCACGTATTTGTAGAACTCAATGCATGTCATCTTGTAGTTGTATATGCACTGAATTATACTCTCAACTGTCCCCACAGCGAGCTGGTTCCTCTCTTTAGTCCACTGCGAGGTTATCAATGAAAATACCCGCTCCACATGTGCATTATGGCCAGGGATTGCAAAGAGATATTGACATACTTTGAGTAAATTAGTTTTTCTTTCTCTTTCCTCTGTCATTTTTTTTTAGTACCATGGACTCCACATCGATTGACATTACATCAGCGGCAGTGGAGGCTGTATTATGAAGAATGTGCGCGGGGCAACCGATTCCTTCCAACTCTTTGTTCAAAATGTCTTTTAATTTAAAGTACACATTATTTGTCCCGCGCCTTTCTCTTCCTCCAAAGTTAGTATTTGTATTATCCGCGCTAAAAGCCACCATGATTTCCAGCGGTATATTCAGATTTTTCAGAGTTTTTAGGCAAAATGACGTTATGGTATCGGATGTTTCATTCGGTAATATGTCTAATTTGAGAAGTTTGATTTGTAATCCCTCTTTTTCAGTGAAATACTGTATCAGCAAAGGAAACATCTTGTCAGCTTTATGGTTGCTGGAATCTGTGGACACGCCATAGAAAGGCACATTTTCAATTTCTGCTTTGACTTGCTCAATGGAGTGTGGAGCTAAAACATTTTTTATAATAGCGGTGGCCTTTGTTCTCGCTGTGGATTGTTTTGACGCTATGTTTGAGTCAGGATACATAACAGAATTCAGTTTTGTAGTACAATCTAAAGAGTTGAATGACTCGTGATGCTTCACAACTCGATACGCAGTGGTTAGCTCAGCAGCGCGTATCAATATATCTTCGGGGGTATCTTGTTTGATCATGAATGTTGATATATCTTTTGATGTCGAAGCAACCGTTAATTTCGTCGCATGAGCTCCCGTTCGAATATGGTCCTTCACAGCTGACTTACCTCCATGTCCAATAGATAAGTACAATCCACAAACTGAACAGAAAGCTTCCTTATCATGCCTACCTCTTTTAATAAACGACCACTCTTTTGTATAGTCGTCCGAAAACGAACATTTCCTTTTTCCCATATTGTATTATCACAGTCACAGTTACGAATTACTTGAAGAACTACCTTATAAACTGCATTAATTGTAACTCGTGGCACGCATAAAATAAGTTTATTTCGTTTATTCACTTGGTTTAAATTATCTGTCCAAACCACAAAATACACGCACAGCGCGACACAGAAAATAACTGCCAAACGTTTAGATAGAAAACATGTTTCTTCTACAAAAGGTATTATAACACAGCCACAGATTTGCAAAACAACCGAATGAAAATGGCTAAATATAAACAAACGAAGTCACAAATTGCGCTCCCGACTCGACTGTCGCCGACCTGAGCCGAGCGCAAGCCGAATGAGCGAGAGCGCCCGATAGTGTACGATAGTGTGCGTGACAGTGTGGGACAGTGTTCCCTATATCCCTGAATCTAGTTTTACACGCGCAAATTTACTTAATTTAACAGAAGTATTTTATTAAAAAAACTGAAACTAAAGTGTTATCAAGTTCCTTATCATTAAAGAGTTTTATTTATCGCGATTATGTTAACTGTATAACGTGATTAATATTTTTTACATAATAATATTCGATTTTTTTTTAATTTTCACGCTTCTTAGGTCGATTTCGCTCAAGAAGTATCGATACCAGGTATCAACTGGATGTATAAAATCGATATAAAATATCAATACATTAGAAAAATCGATCTTGTCAAATCAAATCAAATCAAATCAAATCATTTATTTGTGAAACATAGGTAGGTAGTAGGATATGTACATTCAGGTGTTATAAAAATATTATGTATCTCTATGTCTAGCCATCGGGCATACAAATATTTCATGCAAATGTAGGTAAGTACATATTAATAGTTTTAACAGAAAAATCAATTGGATTCATATTACATTACATTTGTCAAATATTACCATAAACTTACAAGTTATTATCAAAAAGGTAATCTGATATGGAGTAATATATTTTGTTGATTAGAAGCTTACGTAATTCCCTTTTAAATTGCAATATATTGTCGACATTACGTATATTATCAGGTAATCTATTAAATATTTTTGGTGCCATACCAAAAATACTGTTTTTAAATAATGCTGTATGGTGTTGGGGCATACTAATTTTGTTAAGGTGTCTTTTGCTATTAATTTTAGGGTATAGATGCATGTTCGTCTTAACAAACATAGCTACCTCAAGAATATATAGGGATGGCACTGTCAGAATATTGAGCCTCTTAAAATGTTGTTTAGCGCTATCTCTACGGCAAAGACCACATACGGCCCTGACACATTTTTTTTGTGCAATTAATACAGATTCTTTACCTACTGAGTTACCCCAAAAAATTATTCCAAATCTTAGTGTAGAGTCCACATAGCCATTATATGCCATCAGTACAGCTTCTTCACATACAGTTTTTGATAGTTTGTATAGGGCATATGCAAATGTATGCAATTTTTTACAAACTTTATCCATCTGTGTTTTCCATTTGAGATTTCGGTCAATGTAAATTCCCAGAAACTTTGTTACCTCCGTTTGTTCAACACTTTGTCCTGAGTAAGTTATGTCCAGATTCTTAATTGTATTATTATTATTATTTTGAAAATTTATTATTTTGGTTTTACCAATGTTAACTACAAGATTATTTTGCTCAAGCCAGTATATAATTTTATGTAGAGAATTATTAATTTCATCTTCAAATTTATTTGGATCGTCGCACGGTATAATAACCGTGCTGTCGTCTGCAAATAGCACCATAGGATGCTCTACAACATTGGTAGATCGTTGATGTAAGCTAAGAAGAGCAATGGGCCCATCACACTGCCTTGTGGTACTCCTTGCTCTATGTATCTAGGTTTTGATGTGTAGGTTTGTTCCATTTTTGACATCGTACATATTTTATTTATCTGTGTCATTTGCTGTCTTTTATTTAGGTATGATTTTATAAGTTCTATCGCGTTCCCCCTTATTCCATAATTCTGTAATTTACTTATAAGGATGTCATGTCTTACAAAATCAAAGGCCTTGCTCATGTCCATGAATATAGTCACTACTGGATTTCTTTTGTCTATGTTAGTAAAAATCTTAATCCATGTTTATAGTCTTATTTTTTCTGAACCCTTTTTGTTCCGGCGCAAATAGATTCTGCTTTTCAAAGTAACCGTATATATTTCTATAGATCACCTTTTCAAATATTTTTGCAAGAATGGGGATTAATGCTATAGGCCGATAGAAATTCATATTGTATTTGTCTTCCTTTTTAAATAATGGCTTGACAATTGCAATTTTCAGTTCATTTGGAACTTCCCGTGTTCCATACATTTATTTATTATATGACACAGGACTGGGGAGATTATGAGAACAACAAATTTTAAAACCTTAGTTGTTATTTCATCATAACCAGCGCTGTTCGTGTTCTTTAATGATTTAATGATTTGGAAAATGTCAAAGGATGTCACTGGGTTTAAAAATATTGAATTACAGGAATTGATTGAGTATAAATTATTATTGTTATTAGGAGATGTCAAGATAGATTCATTATTATTATTAGATGTCAAGTGAGGTTCACTTTTATTATTATTACATGTTAAAATTGCATTATAGTTATTCGTCCTCTTGTCAATTGATTTATTATTATTCGATATGTCAATAAAAAAGTTATTAAATGCTTCTGCTATTTCCATTGGATTTGTGATATTTTTACCATCTTTAGTGATTTTTTCAATATATTCCTTTGGCAAGTTTGTTTGAGATTTTTTTATTACGTTCCAGGTTTCTTTACATTTATTATCAGCGTTTAGAATTCTATAGTTGTTTTGAGCTTTTTGTGTCAGTTTAATAATATTTTTTAGCTTTTTTGTATATACTTGAAAAACTTCTTTGTTTGCCAAATTTCGGTGTCGTCGATATTTCCACAGCAGTTCTCTTTTCCGCTTGCAGCATAGCCGAATTCCCTTGGACATCCATTTCTGTCTGCACATTAAAGAAATTCTTACCTTTATTATAGGAAAACATAATGTATAGAGTAGGACGAACATATCATAAAATTCCCTAAACGCATAAATAGGATCGTCGGATTCGAATACTTTATGAAAAGATAAGGAATTGAGGTGTTTCGCAAATTTTAACATATTCTCTTCACTATAGTCACGTTTCAGTACATGCCATTGTTTAAGAGAGTAACTTTTCTTTACTGGGCATTTTAACAGTTGAGCGGAATGATCTGAAAGAGCGAATTCTATTACCTCACTCTTGCATCCACGAATATTGTGCATTATATTATCTAGACATGTCTTGCTGGCATATCTAGTAGGCTGATTGATTTCGATTTTGAGGTTGTAACTCATAGTTAACTGTTTGAACCGAGTGCTATTTTTATTAATTTTCAGTAAGTCTATGTTAAAATCACCACATAATATAATTTTTCTGTCGTTTTTGTACACAAAATCATGTAGAATATCGTTTAAAGCACAGAAGAAGGTTTCAAAAGACTTATTATCATATAAAGGGACTCTGTAGATACATATTATAATAATTTTATGATCAGTTAGTTCAATAGCACTGGCTTCGAATATATTACTGATATTGAATTTATCAATGCTTTTAATTTCTTTAAATTTATGAGGATTTTTAATGAGTATGCATGATCCACCATGTCGGTTTTTTCTACAAAAACATGAAGCCAATGTATGGTTAGGAAACGTCAATTGATTCTGGTCACTATCTATCATATAGAAAAGAAAATAAAATAAATAAAATAAAATATTATGTTCTGTAATACATATTACATCTATATCTGTATTTCTGCCCTCAAGTTCGTTTAAATGTATCATTAGCTCGTCTGACTTCGTAATTAGACCATCTATATTTTGATGTATTATATTTAACTTTTTATACACGAAAAAGCTGCCTACTATTGGTATTTCTGTCAATGTTTATTTCTTCTCTACATTTGATATCTTCAACTTCCACTAGTTCAGGATGGCACTCTTTGTTCTCCTCAATCTTATTGACATTGTGGTCCGGTTCTGTCTGGGTATATTGGTCGATTTGCTTGCTGTGGGTCATGTTAATAATGTTGCTTGTGGAATTAACTTTATGGTCTAGAAGTGATATTTCTCTTAAAATTAATGTACATAGTTGCATGTTATACATTCTCGGAGTCGGTCTAAATTGGTTGCTGTCCATTTCGATGAATGATAGGTTTATGTGCTGGCTGCATATAAACTTCAATTCGTAGTTAAGCTTCATTTTGTTTAGGTATTTGTTGTAGGGGATGTTGCAGACTATGACATTTGTTTTAGTTACCGTGTTAATCCAGCATTGGAAATCGAACTGAAATCTTTACGGATTAGTATCGTTGGTTCCTCCAAGCATTACTACATAATCTTTTTCTATCATTGTTGAAATCTCCTGTCTTCCCGATTTGACGACTTCTGTCATTGATGCACCTGGTTTACTATAGCATATTACTATGTATTTTTCTCCAACTAATTCTTGTATGATATTACGAATATTTCTCCCTTGTTGATCAGCTATAATCATTATTCTACGTTTTTTCGGCTTAGACTCTACATTGGGTTTCGTCAGTGGTGGCGTTCGCAAATCTACATTAGCCTTTTGTATTTGAGCTGTCGGCAGTACTTCAGATTCGTTTGTGAGTTCTATAAATGATTTTTCCAGCTCTCGACATACGGAATGTGAGTATTGTATCAAACATCTCTAAGTAACATAGTGAGCTTGATAGCGTGCCAAACGTAAATTCGTGAAACGTGAACGAACAAGTGTCAGCGCTTAAGTCGTTCTATCCACGTACGATTAGCCTAGCTAGTTAGAGCGCGTTTATTGGAGGTATATTACTGTTTACCAAGTCCAGCCCTCTATTAAATAACTATAATTTTTAAACCGGGACAATTTGCTTATCGGCCGGGACGCCGGGACACCATGCTTCAAACCGGGACATGTCCCGGCGTACCGGGACGTATGGCAACCCTACCGTAGTACAACCAGTTGGACATCGCAGTTGTACCACGGGTCGGGAGCGGTCAATTCACACTTTTAAAAGACGTTTGAAAGAACACTATCTATCTCTTCCATGATAAGTATTAGTATTTATTTGTATCTACTATTTATGTATATGTTACATATTTATATATAGCATTATTTTTAGTATTATGTAGATATATTTTAGTTTAATTAACATTTTGATTGTTGTGCACATAGTTCGTTAGTTTATTTTTTTCCTCTATTTATTTCTATAATTATACCATATACCTTGGACACTACTTACACACATTGATCTAGTCCCAAACTAGGATTCCCTGTATCTATGGGTACTAGACAACGATACTTATATAGATAAATATTATACTTAGATACACAAACAACCATGACTAGGGTACAAACACCCGTTCTCATCAAACAAATATTTGCCCCCACCGGGACTCGTACCCGGGGCCCTTGGCTTCGTAGGCACACGTTGCACGTAGGCAAGCGTTGATTTTACAAAAAATACGAAGTTATAGTAACACTTCTATGACACTGACACTTCTATTTAAGCGCATGAGCTACGCGTACCTATCTTTTTCTAAGCAAAACAAGGGGATAGACGCATAGCTCAATCAAAAATAAAAAATCTTAATTACTGTAGATATTTACATATAAGTTAGTGAACGACATTTTTTACCTCTCCTCTACATTGGCACACTGTCGGAGAAGCAAGGCGAAGAATCTCCCACAAGTAGCTCTGTCCCTTACTCACTTTGTGGTAAAAGCGGCGAACACATGGTACGTCAACGGTACTGTACGTTCGTTGTCGCAACAAACTGTTAACTGTCCGCGATTTTTAGCATTTATTAATTAAATATTTAATTTTTTATCATCGATGGGAGCTCGTAGTCTATTCAGTACATGAAATTCGAGAAAATTAAAGCAAAAATAGAATTATTTCAGTTTCTCTATTATACGCGCTTCCACCCCGAATGACCCCGTACGAGTACAACACTCCCACTTTCTCGATTCCAGTTCATCATGAGCGCCTGATCCGACAACTGCTAACATGGCGGCCGGAACCGTGGTGGCCGCCGCGGCCAAGAGCGCCCTCACCATCGCCGGGCTCAGCAAGCTAACCTTCATACCCGCCATGTTGGCAGCCATGGCGTACTTCAACTACGATCTGTTGGACCCTGAGAGCCGGCCCTTCAACCAGAAGTACCTCCGGGAGGAGTACGACTTCGTCATCGTGGGCGGAGGATCGGCGGGCTCGGTGCTGGCGAACCGGCTGTCGGAAGTTGAGGGATGGAACGTGCTGCTGTTGGAGGCTGGTGGGCATGAGACGGATATTAGCGATGTGCCGCTGCTGTCCCTGTATCTGCATAAGAGCAAGCTGGATTGGAAGTATAGGTAAGAATGATCTTTGGTGCCTTTGTTTAGGTTTATACGAAGACATGGTTAGTTTTAATGTTGACGAATAGAATGGCGTGTTTAAGCAGACTCATCCCTTTTATGAGTATATTTTGTATAGTACATATGTACGTATGGGTCAACAATTTATTATTGGTGATAGCTGTCCTGGTTACTCCCATTGGCTGGCAAACCTGGTTGGTCCAAGTTTGTATGGAAAAAAGCTTTAATTATTTTTCTTACCCCGCAAATTGTTCAAATAGTAATTAAAATGATAATACACAAAAATTTAGCTTTCTATGACCACACACATTTACAACTTAAATAATTTACGAAGTCGCTAAGTGATAGTTACTAAATTATTTCTATGTTACTTCACCATAATTTAAATGCCATAACAATATGCTAAAGCTGCCTTACATACTTTATTTTCTACAAATACCGAAAAAATATCGTCAAATCATTGCGACTCCTAAATATTGTTAGGGGCGAAGTCTAATCAATTAAAAATAACATTTTGGACCACTCGAATCATCATGGCTTTATCACCTTATTTGATTTTTTACCGATGCTTTTTCCTCTACAGACATATGATCTCAACAAAATCAATGTCAGGTTTACCTTAAAACCTAACAATTCTTACACAAGTCCACTTCTGTTTCCAGAACCCAGCCACAAGACACCGCCTGCCAGGCCATGATTGACAAGCGCTGCTGCTGGACCAAGGGCAAGGTCCTAGGAGGTTCATCAGTCCTGAACACCATGCTGTACATCCGAGGCAACCGACGAGACTTCGACCAGTGGGTCTCCTTCGGGAACGAGGGGTGGGGGTACGATGATGTGCTGCCGTACTTCAAGAAGTCGGAGGATCAGCGGAATCCGTACCTTGCGAGGGACACGAAGCATCATGGCACTGGTGAGTGTGATACTTTTACTTCATGGTACGTATTTGATGATAATTCTTTCAAGGGTCAGTGCCTTCTTTACTACAATAAGATCCCTCTGGAGATTTTGCAATAGCCATTTGAGCAATTTAAAAAGCACGTTAAAGCGAATTTGTCGAAAAAGGGATATTACAATCTTCAAGATTACTTAAATGATGGGACTGTATGGGGTAAATCTAGCTCAACACAGTCATTGCTATTAATAATTTTGTAATTATATATTCATGTTTATTAATTATAATAATTAATATTGTAATATTTGTATAAGTTAAGCACAAGCCATTTTTTAAAGAAATCTAAACATCAATCTGTGGGAATGTCTACGCCCTTCTTCTCCCACAGTGGTACAATGAAGAGAATAGGCAAAAATTATGTTTGCTAAGTATATGTAAATATCTACATTAATAAATAAATTTGACTTTGACTTTATCTGTGTCTAGATTCTGCAACCTAATTTAAAAAGAAATTATTGTCTCCCTATAATTTTCAAGGTGCACAGATACAACACCTGCATATTATCTTAAACTATTACTATAAATTTAAAATACCCCCGAAACATTAATGAAACCTTACGGTTAAAATTTGGTTCACTTGTTTCCTATTGAAGCTGATAACATTAGACCAGCTAAACTTTTTAATTAAATATAACTAAGAACTTGTTTCCTATTGAAGCTGGTAACTTAAGACCAGCTAAACCGATTTTAATAAAATATATCTAAGAACCTTCTCAGAAATTTTTATTACCATCTACGGAAAACCGCATAAAAATCTATCCACCCTTTTGACTGCTAGGGTGCCAAGGACAGACATACAGAAATACCGACGCACTGGCACACACTTCAAAATTATAGCACCCCTCTTTTGGTGGTCGGGGGTAATAAATAGCGTAAACTTATTTTTAATGGTTTCATTTTATACATTTCAGGTGGTTATTTAACAGTGCAAGATGCGCCCTACAATACTCCTCTCGGAGCCGCTTTCCTGCAAGCAGGAGAGGAGATGGGCTACGACATCGTCGATGTCAACGGAGCGCAGCAAACAGGCTACGCCTGGTACCAGTTCACGATACGACGAGGCACCCGGTGCTCCACAGCCAAAGCCTTCCTGAGACCAGTCAGGCTACGACAGAATCTGCACATCGCACTGTTCTCACACGTAACGAAAATCCTCATTGAAAAAGACACAAACAGAGCGTATGGCGTCGAATTCATCAGAGACGAAACAAAACATGTGGTCTATGCCAAGCGAGAAGTCATACTAGCAGCTGGAGCCATCGCATCACCACAACTTTTAATGCTATCGGGGATCGGACCGAAGAAACATCTTGAAGAAGTTGGGGTCAACGTCGTCCGTGACTCACCCGGAGTGGGCAGAAATTTACAAGACCACATAGCTGTGGGAGGCCTCGCATTCAGGATAGACTACCCCGTCAGTTTGGTGATGAACCGCCTTGTGAATATTAACTCGGCTTTACGCTATGCCGTTACAGAGGACGGACCGTTGACTTCTAGTGTCGGATTGGAAGTAGTCTCCTTCATAAACACTAAATACGCGAACGCGTCGGACGATTGGCCCGACATCGAGTTCATGTTGACTTCGGCGTCGACTCCTTCGGACGGAGGTACTCAAGTGAAAAGAGCTCACGGTCTGACTGATGAATTTTATAACGAAGTCTTCAGCGGCATCAATAACCAGGACGTTTTTGGTGTGTTCCCCATGATGTTGCGTCCAAAAAGTCGCGGTTTCGTGAAGTTGCGTTCAAATAATCCTCTGGACTATCCGATAATGGTGCACAACTATCTGACTCATCCCGACGACGTGGGAGTATTGCGGGAAGGTGTGAAGGCAGCCGTAGCTGTTGGAGAGACTCAGGCTATGAAGAGATTTGGCGCGAGGTTCCATTCAAAGCCTGTGCCAAACTGTAAACACCTTCCTCTCTTTACAGACGACTACTGGGACTGCCTCATTAGACAGTACACTATGACTATTTACCACGTCTCCTGCACTGCGAAAATGGGTCCAGCGAGCGATCCGATGGCTGTCGTTGATTCGAGTTTAAGAGTCTACGGCATCAAAGGCCTGAGGGTTATCGATGCTAGTATAATGCCGACAATCACTAATGGGAATATAAATGCTCCTGTGATAATGATAGCTGAGAAGGGAGCTGATCTGATCAAGGAAGAATGGCTACAAAAGAGAAGCAGACGATCCCTCAGGTGTTCAAGATTCGAGAACTTGGGATTGGGTAGTAAAAAAGATAGTAGGTTGTGTGTAGTGAATAGATGACGAGAGAACAACTGTTCTAGGGCCATATTGTAAAAATCTTAGAAACGATAGTAGGATGAAAGTGTGAACTGTGAAGTAAGTGTTTATAGTACTCTAGTAATAACAGTTAATATTCTAGTCTAATTATTATTGGTGAAGTCTGTTATTTTGATGGAGAATTTTGTATAAATTGCTCAAATACTCTTTTTTTCTGGAAATTGTACAAAGATTTAATATGTTGTTGACTGTTTTAGCGATAAGAAGGGAACGAGTGTCTGCAAGGTTGTGGTGGGTGATGTTTTTATTATTATATATATTTTTAAATACATAACCTATAAAAAGACTGTGTATTATTTTAAGTGCGAAATCTCTCACAGAATATACAATGTACGCATAACAATACACATTAAGGTACGCTCATATGATATGAAAATTAAAGCTATGACGACAAAGCATTATGTACAATTCTTGCTTCTACAATAAGGCTAATGCTGTAAGTATTTATATCACCAACTGTGCATATAAAAATCCAAGCGTTCGCACCTCAGAACAGAGAGTGCTTCTTCTTTGGGATACTGTAGTTACAAACTTACATTTCATGAACACTGGCCATGTGCGAGTGTCTAGAAGCGCCATCTATGAGTGTGGCATGACAAGTAACTCGTTGCAACATCTTTAAATGCAAGTATAGAAAGCTGTCGTAAGACGGTAAAGTGGAGATCTTGGTTAGTAGATTTAAAGTCAGATGGCGTTATGGTCGTCTTCTCAGAAAATTTTATTGAAATATTTTTTTTTTCCATAAACAATGTGCAGGTCCTTTAACGCAAATCGATCGTTTATGGAAGAGTGTCATATTTCCCAGACAGATTTTTGTGTTAGCGGTAATTTGAGTTAGCGGATAAGATCTGTAGGTCTCTATTTCAGATCCGGAAGTTTCCGGAACTGGCCACTGACATAAACAATATTTAAAAAGTAATTACTACATTTGAAAATGGAACTCTTTGGCTGTAGAATGCAGTTTGTTTCATCTGACTGTCGACTGTTTTGACATTGTGGCGCCATTTAAAAAAATGCGTATCTGCATTAACTTGGATTTAAGTCCGGAAAATGTTCGTAAGATGATTTTCTACGATTTTAAGTGTAATTTGACAACACAGCCGCTCACTCGGCTTCAATCTGCTTTTGGCTATGAAGCACCATGCAAGACGACTATTTATAACTGGTTTGCAGAATTCAATCGCAGTCATGTCAATCTCAGTGACGAATCTCACGATGGTCGCCCATCCACCGCTGTGAACAACAAAAACATCGATGCTGTGCGCCATATGATCAACACCAACAGGCACGTGACCTTCCATGAGATTCGCGCATCCTTAAACATAGGCATGAGTCAAATACAATCAATACTACACAAACATTTGGGTGTGAGAAAGCTGTGCTCGCGGTGGATCCCACACAATTTGACCGAGGCTCAAAAAAGGGATCGCGTCACGTGGTGCAATGCCATGTTTTACCAGATTCAACGAAAGGGCGTCAATTTTGGTGTGGGACATAGTAAAAGGTGACGAAACATGGATGTATTGCTACGATCCCAAAACAAGGCAGCAATCGATCGTATGAATCTTTTAAGATGAGCCGAAGCCAACCAAAGCGGCGCGCGTGAAAAGTGCAGTTAATAGGATGATTGCTTCTTTTTTTTAATAAAACTGGACACGTAGCTTCTGTTGCTTTACAGAATCGTTGTACCGTGAAAGTGACTGGTACACGACCATTTGTTTGCCGGAAAACTATTGACAAACTCTGTAAAAATAACCGTAAACGCCTTATCATCTTGCACCACGACAATGCTAGTTCTCACATGGCCAGACAGACAAACGATTTTTTGAAGTTGAAAAACGTAGACCTTTTGAGCCATTCTGCATACAGTCCCGACCTGGCACCTTGTGACTTTTTTCTGTTCCCAAAAATTAAGAACCAATTACACGGTCAACGATCACCAGAAGAGGCTGTCGAAGAGTATGAGGTCACCACGGAGAAGTGGCAAAAATGATTTCAAAATTGGTTCAATCGTATGAAAAAATGCATTTACGCAAATTTAGAATATTTTGAGTCACAATAAATTAATTTATGACCTTTAATAGTATTTTTTTCTTATTCTTTCCGGAAATATTTAATTCGCCCCAAGTAGCTCTATCAAAGATATTAAGAAGTCATATGATTCCAAGATGTATTCATACTCGCAGTGGGATTCTAAGAGATTGTATTTCAAGGTATACATAAATTGAGTCCATTAATCTCCCCACCAAGGGGCACGGGCATTTACCCGGATATGAGTAAGATTGAGCCATACTCCACCACGATGGCTCAGTAAGGGTTAATGGAGGGGTGGCGGGCTAGTGGCCAACGCGACTGTCTAGAAGTTAACAGGCTTTAAGGGCCTCTGACACCGAGTAGCGTTAGTAGCTGATACCAGCAGCTTCACGTGTCATCCGAAACACGGAAGCACCCGAGTCAAATGCCACATAGAAACGGACACCCATCCAGTACCCGTCTCGGCCAGATGTGCTAATACCGCTACGCCACGGACGCTACAAGGTATGAAAGACCGATATTTAGAAAGAAAGAACGGGATCTGAATTCAAGACCTCTAGCTTCTGAGGCTTTTACACGATTATGATAAAGGCAAGACCCTTATTCAACACCAGAACATAATAGTACAAGAGAAATCGTGTCGCCAATAAAGTGCGACGCAAATTGCTATTACCTAATCGATGACAATGACTGTGCATCATCACATCATTGCTCGTCAATCCCAAAAGAGGTCAATGATGCAAGAGCACTCATATTACATTATGATTATACACCTTCTCATATTGTATTGTTATTTTATGTACGTGGTCATTTGCTATTTGCCTGGTTGCGAGAATTTGCACTCTAGTATACCTATGACGACCCGAATGGCCGACTCGGCAGTGACATTGCCTACAAAGCCAAGGGTCCCGGGTTCGAGTCCCGGTGGGGGAAAATATTTGTTTGATGAGAATGGATGTTTGTACCCTAGTCATGGCTGTTTATGTATCTAAGTATAAAATTTATCTATATAATTATGTTTATCGTTGTCTAGTACCCAAGATACAGGGAATCCTAGTTTGGGGCTAGATCAATGTATGTAAATAGTGTCCATGGTTAAAACCCTATACAATATAGCGACGCCGCCGGCGCCACGCCGCCGCCGCGCGAGATTTGACGGCGCGCCGCCGCCACATACTTTTGGGGCGGCGCCCATATCTACCATGGCATGGTATTACCAATTAAAATTTACGAGTGTTTATAGTTTTTCGGTCAATCACCCATGATTATACTAATGTACGCACAAACGCCCTAACCACAAAAAAATAAACTACTGTTCAATACTTATTTAAAAACAAAAACGTATGGGATTTGACGTTTGTTTTGAGGTAAAACGCTGTTTAATCATTTTTGGGAAACATTAAACTGCACATCAAAAATACTGATTTGCACAGCAAATAAAAAAACGCTGCGGTAGCTTTGGTGAAGGGTAAATTTTATCCTTCGTGTTAGGTTGAAAATGCAAGAACAACAAAAAAATACTTAAACTTGAGTACACATAAAATATTTGAAAAATAAAAAGTGTTTTTGCTGATTCTTTTTAGCTGTGCAAATCAGTATTTTGATGTATGTGCGATTAAATATATATGTTTTGTGGTAATACGGATAATGTCTTAAATGACAATCTTATAGAGCCGAAAGGGTTTATTTCCAGATTCCCAAACCCCAAAAAGCCTACTGTGTAGTGATGAAAAACAAACACAAAGAACATTTGATACCAATTTGCAACTTTCATGTTGCGAATTCTACAAGTTTTCACATGTCACGAAAAACAGTAAAACATGGACTTTTCTCTATGAATATCATATCGCTTTCATTTGTTATCTCAAACATTAAACAAACCATTTGCAAGTAAGTGTGACCAGATGGCGTATCTTTGGCCGACAAAAAACCGTAGCACATACATACAATAAATACTGCAGTCACGGCTGTTTGGATAAGGCGTGAAAAACTAATGAAAAGCCACATAAAATGTACAAGACAATTGCAGGCCTCATTTATTGCAAAGTGACAAACTTAAGATAAGACGCCACCGCAAGCTAAACTAACTGAAAAAATGTAACAAACTTGTTCACATAAAAATCAGAGCAACCGGCAATTGTAACTTTGTGGAATCACTCAAACCGCGGCATTCGATCGCGTGGGTCTTGTTATATGTCGGTTACTGAGAAGGAGAACATTAATGCCAATTGAGATTAGAAGACAATTAATAATAAAAATAGAATGTATTAATGATTCTGATACTGCTGGCAATGGCGGTTCGTCAAACAGTGTTATGCCGAATTGGAACACGCAATAAGATAATGTGATGCAGTGACTTGAAAACTGTAGTTTAAATAGCAGTGAATAACAGTAAAACTGAAATATATCTCTAATTGGAGAATAGCTTGACCTTGTACATGACTTTTCTGTGAATGTCTTGTTATGTGCAATAAATATGTAAGAATACCTATGCAAAGAAAAGAAAAGTTGAAAGATAAGATAATCTATCTATCTATTCTACACTTATTCTCCACAGTCAGGAGGAGCTTAAGGTAAAATGAAAATAAGGAAATACGCAGAGAAAGTGCCAAAAAATCAAATATTTTTTGTATGGGAAGCGGAGAAGTCTTAGCCTCCTATCGCTAGATGGCGTTGGTAGCCAGATATTTCAAACTCCTTTCATTATCATCATTATATTCAGCCCACATCGACCCACTGATGGACATAGGCCTCTTCTCTAAAGCGCCAATCTCCCCGGTCCTGTGCTAATCGCAGCCAGTGGGATCCCGACGACTTGATGATATCGTCGGACCATCGGGCTGGTGGTCTGCTCACTGGCCTTGTGCTTTGGTCCGCCGTCTGTCTTCCCGTCTAGCCAAATGTCCCGCCCATCTCCACTTCAATCTCGTCATCCTTTTACCTACATCTGCGACCTTCGGTGTCCGTGGATTTTCGACGTTATGCACACGGTTAGCAAACTCCTTTGCCAGTGATTAATTAGGTAATACATTTAACCTCTTTGTTGGTAGCGGACTTTATCTCCACAGCTGTGCGATGCATATCTAATAGTTAGTAAGCAAAGGACAGATGGCGTTAGTATCGGAACTTTTTCACTTACCTTATACCTACAA
The DNA here is from genome assembly GCA_949825045.1 of Argyresthia goedartella. NCBI lineage: Eukaryota > Metazoa > Arthropoda > Insecta > Lepidoptera > Argyresthiidae > Argyresthia > Argyresthia goedartella. Next base: position 11,062,036 of record OX463828.1, on the reverse strand, counting down.
GTAAATTACTATAGACTTTTATTTAACGACCAACTATTTTATTACTAATTTTCTCGCCAACGCGACACTTTGGGGTATGTACCATATTACTTATTTTATAATCAAATTTTAGGTGGAACCAAGTTCACCGGGTCAGCTAGTAAGGATATAAAGACACAAAGTCATGCAATAACATTACATGCGGTAAGAGTGATTTCATTACGATAAGTTGTAATTTATTTTATAGTGACGGACAATGAATTCTGCATGACCTTTCATGACTTCGATGATAATGCCATATGCCGGCATATAATGTGTCAGCAGGTAACATTTACATTACAACTGTAAGAAGCCACTTCAAGATGACATGTTACGTCTCGCATCAAGGAAATATGCAGGCGAGACATGTAACGAATATTACACTGCACATCAAAAATACTGATTTGCACAGAAAAAATTCTGATTTTCACAGCAAATATCAGGACATAATACTGCGGTAGCTTAGGTGAAGAGTAAAGGGGTTGAGGGAAGCGAAGCTTCCTTTATCCTTCGTATTAGGTTGAACATGTCGAAACAACAAAAATACTTAAAACATAAAAAGTGTTTTGCTGATCCTTTTTAAATACTAGCCTATGAGTAATCTTAAAAGGAATGTAAGCCAATGTGCGACTTGCACCAGACATTTGAATGCCGCTAAATATAGTTTAAAAACAATTTAAATGCCTACAACACGGCCATGTTAAGTTGGCCCTGGCTGACAGACAATAAACTTGCCGTGCCTACATAACTTAACCGTGTTGTACCTAAGTTGTAACGTTGTTGAACGATAAGAAATATCATTATATGGAGTTGTCAAAGTTGATCGGAGAATAGTGCTAATCCGCTTTATAGCTAGTGGCACTAAAAGACTTCAAAACACTTATTTTTATTATTTACTTGTATTTCTGCCAAAGATCTACTGGTCACTGTTATCAAATTTATCCTCTTCATCTCAGGTTTGCTGGAAGAAAGCTTGCCTTTGTAAATGTATTTTCTATAGGCTTATGATGTGAATTTTCATAAGCAAATAACGTTCAAGTTCAAATATTCAAATTCCTAATAGCAAAAAAATTTAGACTTAATGAAGGTCCTAACATAATGAAGCAAGCATAATAAAATGTGCCTAATTATTAGTATTTTACACAATATATAGGGTGCAATGAATTGGTTTAATTCCAGATGTCAGTGTCTTCTAAAAAGCAATTAATTTTGTAGCAGGCCTTTGTGCACAAAGTGTGCTTTTACATTTTTGGAATCGAGCTTCAGTTAAGTTTTGTATTTCTTGCGGAATTTTATTGTAGAAGCGTATACAGTGTCCCATAAAAGAACTACATACTAACATTGCAAGTGTAACATTGGAAATGAAAGCTTATGTATATTTCTATTTGTACATATTAACCATATTTATTAAAACGATAAGAAATTTATTAAGCAAAAGATTCATGAAAATAAGTATAGAGAATATAAATAAGATATTCATTCTAGTTCAAGCCAGTACGTGTGGGACTGCCGCTCCATCCTCATATAGGCCTGTGCGACTCCACCTATGGCGGGTGCCGCGGATGCACATGCTGCTAGCCCTGATGATGGCGGTTTGAATTCTTGCTCGTAGCCAGCCCATTATTGTGGCAGGGGTCCGGTTCCAGCGGTCCGCCAGTGTTTCGGCGAGGTGTTTAGTGAATGATATCATTTGTGGAGCAAAAACTCCGTCGACAGAGGTTACTAAAGGGGTGAAGGTGGTGTGGCGCGTCTCGCATGGGTCGCAGTACTTCCTTTTCTTTTCTTCTTCAGCTGAACGAAGGACAGCCGCTACGGGGCGTGATGCGTGGGAGGGAGCGTCGGTGTCTATGACACGGATATCAAATAACGCCTCCCTCTGGGCAATCCATACCCCCCGACAAGCCAAGTCTCCGCGCAGCCCAGTATCGCCTTCGGAGATGACTGGCTCTTTCGTGACGTTTCCCCAGGCTTGCTGGCACAGTTCACAGAAAAGATCCCTTATTTCGTTATGTCTGCGTGTGATAAGGCCACCTGTTTTGCAGCACAAGGCGTGGTCCACGTTGAAGTTGTCATTGCCGCAGCCGTCGCAAGTCGCAGGCATGGAGATTGGTGTGCGGTGGTATCTTATGGCCAGGGCATCTCTAAATTCGTGGGGTGATAAGTCGAAGTTGTCTTTTCTTGTCGGTGTTACTGAAAGCCATGTTGATGTTTTTGTTTTCATTTTTGTCGCTATTGATCTTTCTATTGCTCTTTTCTTTTTGGATGGTAATTTTGTTAGAATGCTTTCTAGAGTTTCGTTCTCGTATGTTTCTTTTTCCTTGTTTCCTTCCTTTCTTGCGTCACGCAAAGAATTGTAGTGTTCAGCAAGGTTTATGTCTTTTATCTCGGTTAGGGCTGTTGAAAGTATTGTAGATTCCTGTTTTGAGATTTGGTATGCACGGTTTGGTGTGTTGAAGGGGTCAGAAAGGGCAAGTCCGCCTTTGTGGACTGGAAGGGTAAATAGCTGGGTTTCAAGTTTTGTGATTTCGCCTCCGATTAGTGTTGGTATGAATTTGTCATGTAATGTGTTAGTTAAGGGTTCAAAAAGTTCTTCTGAATTTTTTAAGACACGTAGTAGGAAGGACCATTTAAACTGAGCTGCTTTAGTTAGGGCAGTGTAAGCGACTTGAGGTGAGTTTTTGCAGATTATTGTGAGTTTCTCGATGATAGATATCCATTCGGTTACATTCTTTTTTACGAAGTCGTCCCCTCCTGTCCCTATGTAGCCTCTAGGAAGCGGGAGCCGGTAACTATGGAGACGTTGGTACCGGAGAACGTCTTTTCTGCGGTAGACTTGTCAGTTTCTGACACTATTAGAAATGATTTTTTACCTTGTGGCAAGTATCCGTATGCTGGGCCTGTTTTGTTTAAGTTGTCCCACCATTGTCGTAGGCTTTGGAAAGTGCCTTGCGCGGAGGAGTCATCGGCGTACCAGCATTGTGTGACTGTGTTTTCGGTTTTAAGTTTGTTAATTATTGGTAGTGTTGCAAGCGCGTACAGTGGCATTGCGAGTGGGTCTCCTTGGGTTACGCCTTCTCTGCTATATAGTATTGTATCAGAATCGCGAAATACCAATTCAGCGTGGCCATTGTAAGTATTATAAAGAAAGCGGGCGCAGTGTGGCCAGTATATTCTTGCTTGCCAGAGGGCTAGTTGTCTATTCACGGCGTTAAAAGCATTGTTCGCGTCAACGAGGAGCATTCCCCAGTTTGAACCAGGTTGGCAATCTCTTTGGAAGACATCGGTCATGGCATGAATGGCGCCTTCGATGCCACTGCCCAGTCCACTGCAGAGCTGTGACTGGCCGCATGCTTCAGTGACTTCAGAGCCTGTTGCTAAGATCATGCATTTGGATAATATTCTTCGTAGGCATTCGCCGATGCCGATAGGTCTTACGCCTGGGCATTTGTCTAAAGCAACAAGTCGGCTTGACATTAATGCTTGTATTTGGGTCCAGGGTATGGTTTCGTTGCTAAGTTTCGTTGTGAGCTGCGCTACGGCTTCTCTTAAATGGGCGCTTGCTTGGCCGAAGCGGAGTAGGAAATCTCTCCAGTTTTCGGCTGTGCATCCAGTGGGGCCTCCGCCGCCGTGTAGTTTTCTCGCAACTGTTTCGACATGGTCACAAGTTATTTCGATTTCAAGAAGTGGTGGGAGTTTTGTGACGTCTTTGGGGAGAGTGAATAAAGCGGGATCTGGAGTATTAGGCGGGGGGTGCTTTTCTCTCAGCACATCACTGACGGTTTTACCGGATGGATCAACTTCAGTGTCTGGGTTTAAAACTTTGCTCGTGTCTTTTGTGAGGAGCCAGTTGAGCGCTTCCCGCGTTTTTCCATGTAGTATCAGTCGTGTGAATAATTTTGTTTCTTGGTCATTGTTGTTTTGTTTCCGGTTTCTTGTATTCCATATAGATTTATCTGCTTTGGTGGATTCCGTGATGAGTTCCTCGAAACGTTTGTCTGCCCAGAGTTTTAGGCGCCGATCGAGTAGTCTCAGTATATCTTTCATTTTTCTAACGTTTTTGTCTCTTTGCAGTATGACCGCAGCAAAGGTTAATACGCGTTCAGAGGGGTAGGTTGATTTGGTTAGATGCTCAATTTCGTCGGCCAGAGTGTGTACGAATTTTCTACTGGCAGTACCGCATGGGAGGTCGTATAGCTTGCCATGAAGGTTACAGACGTTGTCCCAATGCCTTTGCCAGATGCCAGACTTGGGTTGGATGGCATTCAGGAATGGGGATCCGAAGGCTTCTTCCAAAGGTGACATTGGTGTTGGCCCATCGGTGGTTGTTTTAAGAGTAGCGGATGCTGATTGGTTTAGTACATCGTTATGTGCTGATCTCATGTGACGCTGGAGCCCATTTTTCTTGAATTTCCTGGGGCATAGCGGGCATTCGGTGTCAGCTTGTGACATATGGGTGGGTATTTACTTACTTGAGCTATTTGCACTATAATTTTGTTGTTTAGCTCTCGGATAAGGGTAAGATTAATAAAAACAAGGGATTTTGTTGATAAATAAATGGGTCTAAAGGAAATAATATTAAAATGAAGTATTTTTGTGAAAAATATGTCTATTTGACGTGACAGCTGACCATAGACCTATTTCTATTTGTACATTGCAGCGGCTATCAATGGTTTTAAAGCTACTGATATTTTTCGTCACATACATTATGTTTTCATAGATATATTGACTTGCAACTGTTTTTCAATGTATGAAGGAGGGGGTTCTCAATACGGTTGTTTTTATAATGATTTACCTCGAACCTGGTATTATTTATAACACAATTTCAAAAATTACTTTTATTTCAAAGAGTAACCTTCCAGTTTGGTCCCAATACAAAAAATCTGTCCAGTAGTTTGGTTTCTTAATAAAAATACTGGAATTATAATGTCATCCAGGTAAACGAAATTGCGTATTGTTGATTTTTTGTAACTTTTCAGTGGTGCTTACGGTCATTGGCATGAGATGATTTCTGGGGCCTAATTCCGGTACACAATGACAGATCAATGACAATTACATGACGATTACGGTCAACTTTATATATCCAATATTTGGCGTTAGGAGAATATTTTTCTAGGCAATCATGGTAAAAATTATGTGAATTGGAAAGCATCATAATTTAGTTTATAAACAAAGGGAATAAGATAACAAAATCCTCAGATATTGGATATCTAAAGTTGACCGTAATCGTCATGTAATTGTCATTGACGACGACATCGACGACCCGAATAGCCGAGACGGCAGTGATCCTGCCTGCGAAGCCAAGGGTCCCGGGTTCGATTCCTGGTGGGGGCAAATATTTGTTTCATGAGAACGGATGTTTGTACCCTAGTCATGGTTGTTTATCTTTCTAAGTATAATATTTATCTATATAAGTATGTGTATCGTTGTCTAGTATACTCGGCGCCACGACTAAAGAGCTTTGTCCTTGAATGCGCAGTAGTCACTTTTCACAAGTGTTTGGCGCGGGGAAGTGAGGAGCGACGGGGGCGGTAGTCAGCGCCGGCACCTGATTCGTTGATCAGTCGCTTCCCGATGCCCGCACCGAAAGCACGTCTCGAAGCTTCTTGAGTACAGTCGCATACAATATTACCCAACGTTATCTTTCGCCCCGGTCGAATTACAAATTATTAGTCAGCGGGAAGAAAAGAGTGTGCAGGACTATTACTACAAGTATCTATATTCACTAGGCCCTAGTGACTAGGGGCATTCTATGCTAGGGGGTTATTTATATATAGGTTTCAACCTTGACGTTAACAAATGTTGTCAATAGAGAGTACCTATAGTTTATTTGACACAAAGTCCATTATTTACATCGGCTAATATCCCAATCAACAAAATATCAAACAGAAAAAAAATAGAAGTGAAGAAAGTCCTGAACACTCATTCCTTCACACTAACCCTAAAAACGCACTTCGGAATTATGCCGCGACTGTACACATGCGCAGTAATCCCCGCCAGTTTCTCCGAGAGCTCTTTATTCGTGGCGCCGAGTGTACCCAAGATACAGGGAATCCTAGTTTGGGGCTAGATCAATGTGTGTAAATAGTGTCCAAGGTATTATTATTATTATTATTGTCATTGTGCTGTTATTGTGTACCGGAATTGGTCCCCTGGCTATAAGTACCGCATGTTATTCGTGTATGTCGTGTAATATGTGCAGAGTGCAGACTGAACTGTTAGAAGACGGGTTTCGTAGCCTCGTCTTCGTGTATGTAGGCGACATTAGCATAACGATCGGGGAGGACGAAATAGGGCTCCAAGTCGTTTTTTAAAGCTTCTAATTATTGAATAGTGAAGCGAAGTAAATCTTCTAAATAGTGAATTATTTAACGATTTCTTGACTTATGGAATAGCCTATACTACAGAAGTTAATCTTTCAACCCGGCGAATTATATATTGCCTTTATTGTCATTACTAGTTATTTCGATTCGTCGCCAAAAAAAACAGTAGACGTGAAATTTTCACAATAGACAGAAAAGGAGATGTTGGCCTGATTAAAAATTAAAAATATTTTATTTACACTCTATCATAAAATCAATTAAATCTAAGATACTTACACAAATATTTACTGCTGCTTTACCCCGTCGTCGACTCTCCTGGATCCGGGTCTCGTGGACTCTCTGAACATTAATTATCTAGCTTTGTGACGTCACAGAGCTATTCCTCGTCTTTTATGGTTTGTATTTAACACAAGCTGACACGACATATGTCGTTCTGTAAAAAGCTAGACAGAAGCATGAACTGAAAAAAAAACGGTTGTTCCCTTTGCGTAATACAAAAAAAAACTGTCCGTAAGAACCTTCATGAGACTTCAACAGTTTCAAAAAAGTTTACCCAAATCGGTACAGCCAGTTACGAGTTCCACCATTAGCAACAAATTTAGCGATTCATTTCATTCAGCAACTTCATCTGTGTGTTCCCAGGAATTATCAATTACCGATATACCTTCTGGTGCAGTCTGATAAAAGCTCATAAACTATCTCTGTGCTAAATTTCATTCAAATCCGTTCAGCCGCTATAACGTAATTAAGGCACAAACACACAAACATCCAAATATCCAAACATCTAAACATCGCTACGCTACGTTCACATTTATAATATTAGTTAGATATATAGATTTCCCGCCGAATCGAATCTATATTGTTACATAGCAAGTGTAACTAGTTTATCTAATAGAAACAAACGTGTAGATCCGCTGGTTACATTAAACATTACAGCTATACCTGATGTATAATCTTACAGCTTCACTATAAAGCTATAACTAACCGGTAATATGTACCGGTAGATTGGGTTATTATGATGCACTTAACTGCAACACTGGTTTCATGTCAACACTTCATCACTTTCAACTGCTTATTATAGAAGTTTATGTGACTGCTGCATAATGCCTAATTATGTACAGTTACATACACTAGTTTATCTACACACATATCATAAGCTCTTTTTGATGTGTTCAGGAACCTTATGTTGGACCGGCATGGTGGTATTGATAATTGCTCTGCACTTGTTTAGCTTGTTCAGTAGTACCAACTTCACAGACAAACTAGGGGCGGCACGCAGGCGGGCGTCGGCGTTCGAAATTTGAATGTCATTATTTGTCAGATAATTTTTACCAAGTAGTATAACATTATGCTAGCCATAACGTGCGGTTTTTGAACGCAGAAAAGAGGGTTTGTGATACATGTGTAGATACAATTATTAATGTTTATTATTGCATTGTGCAATTATCACGGTATATCCAACTACCCACTAATATTATAAATGTGAAAGTAGCGATATTTAGATGTTTGTGTGTTTGTGCCTCAATCACGCTAAAACGGCTGAACAGATTTGAATGAAATTAAGCACAGAGATAGTTTATGTTACGAGCTAGATTTACATATAGAATATTTTTATTCAACTGCATCAGAAGGAGGGTAACGTTATCTCGGTAAACAATAATTCCAAGGAACACGCAGTTAAGTTGCGGGTATCAGCTCGTATTGTTATATATGTAATATTGTGTACATCATCAAATATTTAGTCTGGTCTTTCTGGTCAGCCATTGGATCTCAAAATCCTAATATAGGAAACTCGTTTTAGACACTCTTGTGTGGGAATTCACAGAACCAGTACCGCCGTGTGTGGCGGCCTATTTCATTACACATTATAATAATAATAATAATAATGGCATGTACAATCTGTCAAAACCATCCCAATAGTCATCTCATCCACAGGAGTCATCCCATACACATTACATACTAGTCTCAAAACACTAAATATACCCAGATCCACACACATACTTCTTCAAAAAGCAACAATACTAAATACATGTAGAATTGTACGGAAATTCATGGGCAAGGACCGTGATCTTTAGTAGATAAGCACTTGGCGTAAGCCCGTGTATCAGAACCTCTTTATTACAAGAGTGAAATGGAAAATTCATAAAAATATAATAATAATAATACCTTGGACACTATTTACACACATTGATCTAGCCCCAAACTAGGATTCCCTGTAACTTGGGTATTAGACAACGATACACATACTTATATAGATAAATATTATACTTAGGTAGAGAAACAACCATGACTAGGGTACGAACATCCGTTCTCGTCAAACAAATATTTGCCCCCACCGGAACTCGAACCCGGGACCCTTGGCTTAGTAGGCAGGACTACTGCCGACTCGGCCATTCTGTCGTCGGGGACGTAAGAAATGACTAACCCCCAGTTTCCGAAAGAGTTGTCAAATGTAACAAGCGATTAATTTCAAAATAGCGGCATGTGATTGGCTGAAATGCGTTTAACAAGAGTTTTACAAGTTGTCACAGCTGATTTTCCTTTCAGAAACCGGGCGTAGAGTAACATAAGTTAGCAATTCCGGTCACTGATCAATTCCATTTCAGTAGCTTCTAAAACAAGAGAAGGGAGTGAGACCATTGCCCCCCTATTCATTATGATCTTTATTCCAATACAAATTAATCCCAAAATTGTGTTGGCAACGGCGAATCTCGCTAACGGCCGAACCGATTTGGATAATTTTTAAACTATCAATTGAAGTCGTTTTACGAAAATAAGCATGTGAAAAACGCGAAGAGAACAGCCATAAAATGAAATAATAATTTAGTATGGCGATTTTCTTTAAGAATTCAAGACGGGCCGGCGGACTTCGGGGGATCGCGAATCCAATTCCAAAATCGAATTTTGTTTTTTTGTCTAAATTCGAAGCGGCCAGTTCTCTTGACGGGAACTAAAACCGAAAGATGCTAACCACAAAAAAAAATCTGTTCGACATTTGTTTAAAAAGAAAAATGTATATGATTTGACGTTAGTATTGAGTTTAAACTATGTGTAAGATTTTTTGTAGTAACAAGGTTAGGTACTAAGACGCGCCACGGCAGCGAGTTGAGATGTACAAGTGACTCATGAAAATCGATAGATGCATATTACCGGAAGACCATTTTGCGAGTGTCCAAGTTCTGTACCAAGACCATTAACATTAAAAAATGCTTTTCCTCATTGGCCAGTAATCCTATAAGCCGTAATTGGTTTATAATATCATACCCACGTTTACACTGTAATAAACGTTCCTTCACTCGACGTTGATTCGTTTTATCTCTAAACGGTTCTCGTTGGGTTATTTCCCAAATTGGGTATAAATAGACTATGGTCCGGATGCTAAAGCAAACTAGTCAACGTTTGCCGAACACTCAGCGTCATGCTGCCACTATTTCTCGCTCGGAAATTGACATCGACATTTTGACCTTTAAGAGGCACTTGATTCGGTAAAACTTAGGGGAAAAATACAGATTTTCAAGACATTCTGACGGGTTGATTATAAAACTATGAGTGAAAATACTAAAAACCCGGTCTGCAGGAATAATGCCCGTTCTAGGAATTTAATAACACAAAGTCCCATCGAGCAGTGGCGTCTAGTTTTATGCGGATTTTCTATTAGATCTTGCTGAGTACGCTGGCTTCACTTTCACTAGAAGATTTGCTTTGCGCTCGCGCCGTCTGGTGCGGCGTATATGCGTCGAATCGGTACTTATTTCTAGATCATTTAAAACACGTGTCTGGTGTATAAAAGTGATTAAAGATATCTCTATAAAGTTTCTTCTCGGTAAATAATTTATAGCCACATAGTAACGAAACATATTTTGGATTCTTTACCTGACTATGAAGTATTTGGACTAAACTGACGAGAAGAAATGTTTCGTTACGTACCTGAAAACAAAAAGTATTTGTATAATGTTAACTTCCAACGTTCTTTTTCTCTCTTCTTTACATTGCACCACTCTGGGAGAAGAACGGCGAAACTCACAGATATTGATAATTAAATCTCTTCTAAAAATTGGTTTTGTTTACCTAATATCAATAAAAGCCGGAAATAAATGATAACAAAAATTTTAACAGCGAGTTCTGTGTTGAACTATATTAATGACTCAAGAGTCCCGCCATTTAAGTAATCTTGAACATTGTAATATCCCTTTTGAGAAAAAGTCGCTTTAATATGCTTTTTAAATTGCTCAAATGGCAATTTCAAAATCCCCAGAGGTTCTTGTTATAGAATAGGGCATGCACAACACAGTATAACTATTTTTTACTTTTCACAGTAAGCGCAGGAATATCCCTCCGTTATTTCATCTTAATATATTTTTTTACCAAAAAGAACAACTTCTATCAGGCAGTATGTTCATATGCATCTTTAATACAAATAAAAAAATGAGACTGCCACGCAGTAAAATAAAAATACTATCAAGCCTTAGTACAGGCCATTGTACACTAAACAAACACTTGACAATTACAGGTGCAACGGACCGCCCCCTGTGCAGGGGGTGCATAGGAAGTGAATGAAACAGTAGAGCACATGCTACTGGCATGTCCATCCACAACAGAACCCAGGATGGCTATCCTAGGGGACACAACTAACACCCACGAGCTCCTAGAACGCCCAGGCCTCCTACTCCAGCTGGTGCAGGAGTTGGATTGGCTGAAGTAGATTTGCAGGCGAAGGGGACATGCACAAAGGTCCCGCTCAAGTGGGCCAGGTGCAGGCGCTACACCCCCTTTTAGAAGATAGAAAATAGAATACAAAAACAAATACAAACATGTTTATTTGTTCATCATTGTTCTTAAATAGGTTTTATATTATTTACAGTGTTTGAAATAATGGTGCCCAGTAGTACTGGGTGTTTGTAGTACTGGGTGCAATACTAGGTGCAATTAGTACTCTATGTTACTGCACATATATTATTATCGTCCAAATATTTTTAAATTGCGCCTAAAGCGCTGGCTTGACGAGCAAATCTTCTACACATTTGCGGAATTCCTAGACCTACCGAACTAGTTAATTTCCTTATAATAATAACCCTAGTTAATTATGTTCTTATTCGCTTTTAATTTAAAGGTATTTATTTTATTTAATGTTATAATTAAATTCAATGGTAGGTGCTACATAATTTAAATTAATTTGACTCAATTTATTATATTGACGTGACTTGTAACTTACGTTATCTATCAATAAAAGAATATGAATATGAATATCCGTTCGTGTCTGGCAGACGTGCAATGTACACACATAGGTAATTCGTGTACACAGTAAACTCACACTACTCTTTCTCTGTCTATAAACTCATAAAGTGCACCCATAAACCACATTGAGAGATATTACAAATTATTCACTTAAATAGTTTTAATTAATCTGATGTAAGTACCGACTTTAAGAATTACGCAACTCCTATGGATAATAAGCCAAATTGCTCGAATGAAAGTGGAGTTAATCTAAGAATTCAATCAAAATGAATGAATCAAAAATCACCGCGCAAGTATGAACAGGGTGTAAGTTAGATATATTTCCTCACAACCTTCTACGACATTCTTTAGCTCTGGGTAACATTACGTAATTGACGTAATAAACGATTCAGAGAGGTGTTAATTCGAACAAATGACAATATAAAGATCCAATTTATGAGTTGAAGACGCGCTTGCTAATACTGATTTAATAATGCTGTCAGGTTGTCTTCATTGATACAGTGCGACAGTGCGCTTTTTGCCGATGTTACCGATATCTTTTCTGGTATAGGCGATGCAGGGCGGGTTGCGGCAAACTAGATAAAGGGATCTATTTGTAGTAAATATGTCTGCTCGCTAAAATCGGTTATATCAAAAGTAGTCATACATATGTCGCAGTTAGTTGGTTAAATCAGACACTTAACTAGACTCTAATCTAGACAGTTAATTAATTACCGACGTTTAACCAAGTCACTAAAATTCCGACAGGCAAGTGAGTCAACGAGACGTTTAACGAGTTGTCTAAACGTTCCTAGGCAACAAAACATATACAATATAAATCATTTTTTTATGTGTACTTATGTTATGTTTTAAATTTTTTGTTCTTACATGTTCAACCTATCACGAAGGATTACCTTCAGAAGCATACCCATCACCTATGCTACCGCAATATTTTGCCCTGATATAAGCTGTGCAAATAAGCTGTTGTCGTGACGCCATCTTGTTTTCCAACACACCGGCTTCCTATAAGACAGATTGTTAAACGTTTTCGACGATGCTTTATTTAAATCAAAACTTGGTTAAACTTCGGTATTTAATTAACGGTCTAGAGAGTTAGTTAAGTGGCTGATTTAACCAACCAACTGGGACACATACACCGAATCATTGGGTATTAAAGCACGCCACAAACAAGCAGGCGTATCGAGTCGTATGAGAGAACTTTAGTGTTTAGATCTCTGTGTGAGAGCTGTACTTCTCAACTCTAGTACAGTCAGCATCAAATATATGTGAGCAGGTTAGCTACTCAAAAAGATCTACACATCTTAACAAATCAGAAATATCGATACAGCCAATGTGACAAAATTATGTCAACACCCTCAGAGTTAACTTGGATGTTGACATAATTTTGACACTTTGGCAGCATCTTTATCTGATTTGTTTAGATGTGTAGATCTTTATGAGTAGCTAACCTGCTCACATATATCTGATGCTGACTGTACCGTTGTATAAACTAATCAAACGCATATTAGTTCTACGCCTTAACACTGGATGACTGCAGGCAAAGTTGTCTTACTGTGCTCATGATGAATAATGGTGCCGTCATGCAGCTGGCATGCTCTGTTACTGATATTGATTGGATTGTTAACGAGTGCTTAGTTACGGCGGCAGTTTTAACGAGTGCTTAGTTACGGCGGCAGTTAGTTAGCTAGTTAGTGGAAAATACTAGAACTGAGAGTATGTCTTCATTTACAAACTAGTGTGAGATATATATATATATTCGTGTCAAGCTCTTTTCGTATTACGGGTTGACATAAGGAGAATTAATAGCTACGGATATATAGTTTATATTGTAAGAGTAACTGATTATGGTAGTCCGTAATCTAATGGGTTTTAAGCTTGCTTCTCACATAGTTCTGACCATGTACCCCTACCCTACCCCTACCCTACCCCTACCCTACCCCTACCCTACCCCTACCCTACCCCTACCCCTACCCTACCCCTACCCTACTCCTTCCCTACCCAACCCATACCCTATCCTACCCTACTTTTAAACCTTCCCTGGTCTACAACAAACATTTCAAAACCAAAATCAGCTAAATCGGCCCAGCCGTTCTCGAGTTTTAGCGAGACTAACGAACAGCGATTCATTTTTATATATATAGATATTATATATTTAAGAGGACTGTTATTTGTATGTTAATAGGGATTTTATATCGTTTATCTACACACGTATCATAAACCCTTTTTACTGCGTCCAAAAACCGCACGTTACGATCAGCATAATGTTAAACTACTTTGTAAAAACTCATTTCTTATCTGAATATTGAACATTATGACCATAATGTGTAAATTTGTCAAACATGCGGTTCCTGAACACATCAAAAATAGCTTATGATATGTGTGTAGATAAACTAGTGTATGTAACTGTACATAATTGGGCATTAAAACTCTCGATTGATATTATTATGAAACTCGCCTTCGGCTCGTTTCATAAACCCACTCTCGAGTTTTAATGGCCTCCATTATGTATCAGTCACATAAACTACTATTATCCTCTGACCGAGATGCACAGGTGAAGGAGATCGAAAGTCGCGCCGGATTAGGGTGGGCTGCTTTCGGGAAACTAAGTGATGTCTTCAAATCCTCACTCCAACGATGCCTGAAGACCAAGGTGTATAACCAAAGTGTCTTGCCCATCCTCACCTATGGAGTCGAAACATGGATGCTCACAAAGCATAATGTGCAGACTCTAAATGTTGGGTATCTCCCTCAATGACCGCGTGCCAAACGTCGAAATTCGACCCAAAACGAAGGTCGCAGATGTAGGCAAACGGATGACGAGATTGAAGTGGAGATGGGCGGGACACTTGGCTAGTCGGGAAGACAGACGGCGGACCAAAGCTGTCACAGAGTGGTGGCCACGGGGAGCGACAAGGCCAGTGGGCAGACCACCAGCCCGATGGTCCGACGATATCATCAAGTCGTCGGGATCCCCCTGGGTGCGCTCAGCTCAGGTTGGCGCTTTAGAGAAGTGGCCTATGCCCAGCAGTGGGTCGATGTGGGCTGAGTATAATGATAGGAACTTTATCTTATAGACCCATTCGGGCAGGATAATATCCAGGTCATCTCTCTAGCCAAGCCTCTAAGGTAAAATTCAAAAACCAAAGTCAATGTCAAATAAATTTCTAAAATAACTAGAAACATGTCTACGTAACGTCGTTATCCTGATTTGAATACCTGCTCTCGATTCTTGCGGCTCATCTATAACTCGGACGATGAAGGAATACACCTAGCTGGCATGCGATTACATCAGGGAAATATTAAACTGCACATCAAAAAAACTGATTTGCACAGCAAATATCCCTTATACTTGCTGCGGTGGCTTAGGTGAAGGGTAAAGGGGTGAGCGAAGCGAAGCTCCCTTTATACTTCATGTTAGGTTCAACATGTGATAACAACAACAAATACTTAAAACATAAACATAAGTACTCATTAAATATTTAAAGCATAAGAAATGTTTGTTGATCCTTTTTTTCTGTGCAAATCAGTACTTTTGATGTGCGATTAAATACTAGCCATAACATCAGAGCGCCTAAGTGACGTCACTAATCCAGGTATAATAAGAGCTCGTGGTCTAGTGGTTTCACGCTCGCTTCTCATGCAAGAGATGAGGGTTCACTATGAGATAAGTAATTTATATTAAGTACATTATCAGACGCTCCGTGTTTCGGATGACCCGTTAAGCTGTAGATCCCGGCTACTTATCGCTACTGGCAGTAGTAGTCGTAAAACCCCTCCACCAACCCGCACTGAGCCAGCGTGATGGAGTATGGCTCAATCCTAATCGTAAATGCCTGTGCCCCCCCCCCGGTGGGGGACATTAATGCTACATCTATTTATACAAATTATATGGACGTTCTGACGGTGATGCAAAACTCGGGAAGAAACCTTCAAATCTCAGTATCTGCGGCGATAGGTTAGCCCCCTGTTACGCAAAATGGAGTAATGAATAACAACTGGCTAAACGTGGGCACGACTGTGCCTCTGCCACCCATGTATAATACTATGTATAATCCAGGTGTCTATTTAATTTGTCCGAGTAGCAGCGGTATTACGGTCATCGGTCGACATTCGTCTCTTTATGGAAATAAAATAATTAGAACGCCACAAAGCGTTATCTTATTAACTTTCTTTCTGAACCACCACCAGACTGTTTTTTGTAATTATTTTTGTTTGTCTACGGCGGCTTATTTTACTTTATATATATTCCAAATTTAAACATGTTGGCCGAACTATTTTTAATTTTTTAATTATTTATCTTATTATATTTTATATACAATTTGGACTTTATTGTACATATCGTAATAAAATCAACAGGGAAAATTCCGTCCTAGTTCCGACAGAATTTCGTCAGTTTTAGCGTAAATCCCAATGTGTGAAATATTTCAACACGTATTATAAATTCGTGACAGTGAGTGAGTGTCTAGAGCCGAAGAGAATATAAAGAAACCTAGAATAAGTTATTTATTGATAAATAAATTATGTAATTCGTGTTAATGTAACAGTCAAATGTTCGAGTGTCATATGTTTGTAAATATTCTCAGAAGCGCGTTGATGTCTTTTGTACGGGGCCCCGGAATTTTATAAAAACTATTAAAATAAAGTAAAGTTAGTGAAATTGTTTGTGAACGTATGACTGTAAATCCAGTTTTAGATTGGCAAAAATACTGGTTTTGCCGGACTGCATTACTGGATAGCGACAAAAAATAAGCGCGACTTGAAACTGTCTTCGTCTGTCCTAACTACTGAATTACGCGACTAGTAATTTAAAAACAGCAACTTGAAAACTTTAATTTGAATAATATAAAATATGAAACGAGCCTTGGACTTTGATGTTCTTACATGGTCAACCTAACACGAAGGATAAAGCGGGCTTCGCCTCACCCCCTTTATCCTTCACCTATCCTGACCCACCAATTCACCCAGGCAGTCTTTATTTAGCCAATAAGTATTAAAACATTTAGTATTTTTTTCTCTCATTTCAGGGAATTCCGCTGTTCATGGTCATTCGCTCAATTACTTTCTCATTCGGCCGTTTCATTACTTCCCGTAAAGTTTTCATACTCACATTTACATGTTTTAATATAAACATTAGTCTAATTTTAATATCCTCATCAAATTTTACAATGCGTTTCGGGAATATTCTATACACGGACCTACGCTTCCTGCGGTGAATCCAAAAGCAAACAAATCTTAAAAGAACAACCACACAGCACTCTTCCGTCTCCAAAACAAACGAAATATTACGTCACGCCTATTCCCATACAAGATGGCAGCGGCGGTTAACACGAGGTAAATCGAGGGAAACAATATGCTCATACGCGTAAAACACCAATTGTATTTTCGAGCCAAAAGGGAAATTGACATGTGATGAACATTCAAATGTTTTCCAGCGGACCACCATGAAGGGACATCAATCGAAACAACCACTTATGTTCCTCCCAAACCAACATAACTAGACCCTCTCAACATAACCGACGACTTTGACGACCCAAATGGCCGAGACAGCAGTGACCCTGTCTACGAGGCCAAGGGTCCCGGGTTCGATTCCCGGTGGATAAAAATTTTGTTTGATGAGAATGGATCTTTGTACCCTAGTCATGGTTGTTTATCTATCTAAGTATAATATCTATCTATATAAGTATGTGTATCGTTGTCTAGTACCCAAGATACAGGGAATCCTAGTTTGGGGCTAGATCAATGTGTGTAAATAGTGTGCAAGGTATTATTAGATATCTAGGAAACCAAAAGATAGATAATGATTCGATGAATTCTTATTAGATAGTTAGGTAACTACCTTAGTTAAAAGACTATGGCGCTGTGGGTGTGGTTCTGTCTACGATACGAGTGGTCACGAGTTCGATTCCCGGCCGAGGACAAAAGGATCAGAGTATGTGCCTATGTATAAACGTGGGGCTAGATCAATGTGTGTAAATAGTGTCCAAGGTATTATTATTATCATTATTATAACCAAAAACTTAATATTCACCAAAGTTTCGAAAAAACGCTGTCCAAATAAACGGGAGTAAAACATAATAATAGCG
Organism: Argyresthia goedartella; assembly: GCA_949825045.1. NCBI lineage: Eukaryota > Metazoa > Arthropoda > Insecta > Lepidoptera > Argyresthiidae > Argyresthia > Argyresthia goedartella. Next base: position 11,044,380 of record OX463828.1, on the reverse strand, counting down.
TCACTCCTTTTCTCATGCGGGGTGGCAGAGGCACATTTGACAGGGGGCTAGCCGATCGCCACCGCTATGGAGTTTGTTGGTTTCCTCACGATGTGTTCTATCACCGTTAGAACGTACGTTTAATGTACCTAAAAGGATTTGAACCCGCGTCTCCTGCGTGAGAAGCGAGCAGTAACTACTAGACCACAGAGCTCTTCGATTTACGGGAAGCCTCAAAAAAATAAATCGCCTTTCGAAAGTATGCTTTATGTCGTTAACAGTAAGAGATATCGATCGATACAATTATAATTAAATTAAACTCTGAATTTACGATGGACAGCGGGCACATTTGTTAGATGATGTTTTAACACGCAACCTCAACTTTATTTACGCTTTTGGTTCGCATTTATGGCATGCGTTAAAACTCTGTTTTTGACGTTTACAGTCTTACCTATAAAAATAACAAATTTGTGTTGGCTAGTATTTAAACGCACATCAAAAATACTGATTTGTTCAGCAAAAACATTTTTTTGTTTTAAATATTTTATGTGTACTCAAGTCTATGTTTTAAGTATTTTTTGTTGTTCTTACATGTTCAACCTAAAACGAAGGATAAAGGGGGCTTCGCTTAGCTCACCCCTTTACCCTTCACCTAAGCTACCGCAGTGTGTTCCCTGATATTTGCTGTGCAAGTCAGTATTTTTGATGAGCAGTTTAATATTTCCCTTAAGTGATTCTAAACCACAAATCAAAAATACTGATTTGCACAGCAAATATAAGGGAAAATACTGCGGTAGCTCAGGTAAAGGGTAAAGGGTGTGATAGATGCGAAGGCTCCTGTTAGGTTAAACATGTAAGAACCTAAGCTACCGCAGTATTTTGCCCTGATATTTGCTGTGCAAATCAGTATTTTTGATGTGCAGTTTAATATTTCCCATTCATGTTTAAGCAAAATCCTCTTTAAACCTTCATGAGCGTTTTATGTTTTTGTGAATTATAAAAGTACAGCGAGTCAGTTCTAACTAAAACACTGTTGTAAGTTCGTTCTTCCTTTTATGGTCTGTGAATGGAAGGAAGAGAATCCAAAGCGGTAAACTTAATTTAAAAAAGGTCTTTGTAAGAGTCAATATTTACTGTGTTCCAACAAAGAGTTTCGTTTATCTGAGGTTCCAACAAGCAAAAAAAAACATCCAACATTAATAAATACTTTAACAACTGACTGACGTTTGCTTTTGGCATCTGGTGTACGGTGTACACCATCCGTGTGATAATGCTTAAAAAGGGCTCATCGGACAGTTATGGAAGGGTCTGAGCTGCTTTAATTTGTAGAAGTTTTAACCATCCGTGTGATAATGCTTAAAATGGGCTTATCGGACAGTTATGGAAGGGTCTGAGCTGCTTTAATTTGTAGAAGTGTTAACCATCCGTGTGATAATGCTTAAAATGGGCTTATCGGACAGTTATGGAAGGGTCTGAGCTACTTCAACCTGTAGAAAGATTAACCTTCCGTGTGATAATGCTTAAAATACGCTTATCGGACAGTTATAGAAGGGTCTGAGCTACTTTAAGCTGTAGAAGGTTTAACCATCCGTGTGATAATGCTTAAAATGGGCTTATCGGACAGTTATAGAAGGGTCTGAGCTACTTTAAGCTGTAGAAGGTTTAACCATCCGTGTGATAATGCTTAAAATGGGCTTATCGGACAGTTATAGAAGGGTTTGAGCTACTTTAAGCTGTAGAAGGTTTAACCATCCGTGTGATAATGCTTAAAATGGGCTTATAGGACAGTTATAGAAGGGTCTGAGCTACTTTAAGCTGTAGAAGGTTTAACCATCCGTGTGATAATGCTTAAAATGGGCTTATCTGACTGTTACAGAAGGGCCTGAGCTACTTTAAGTTGTAGATAGTTTATAACGAAGCTCAAATACAGATTTTATTTTATAAATCACAACTTTGTTAGAACGGGTTGTAAGACTATTTCAGCTCCATATTATGAGTTTTAGAGATATTGAATCTTTATAAATAACACTTAGTTTACACGGCGACTTTTCCTAACTGAAGGATTGGTCACCGAACGGATTCAACGACATCAACTGAACTGATGTTTATGGAAAAACAGGGTTTCGAAGGAATAGAAATGATAACAGGTTGTTCTACGTGCATCAAATGAACTACTACATAACGTAACATAGCGTCACGCACCCATAAAAGGTGGCAGAGGTACAATTGTGCCCACTTTGAGCCAGTTATTCGATACTCCATTTTGCGTGACAGGGGGCTAGCCCATCGCCGCAGCTATGAAGTAATGAAGGTTTCCTCACGATGTTTTTCCATCATCGTTGGAACGTCCGTATAATGTACTTAAGATAAATTAAATGTCTCATTAGGACATGGTCAGGAATGGAACTTGCATCTCCTGTGGGAGAAGCAAGCGTGTAACCCATTAGACCACGGAGCACCTACTTCTTGAACTACTAATATTTGTTTATTGCAACTTGAGATTTATTGTAATGTTTTAGATATCATGTATCTGTAGTAGAAACCCAAATAAACACGTTAGTGAAGTAAGTGCGTTGATTCTGAGAGTTAAATAGACCCTTGACTGCCACTGGTATAGCAAGCTACACACCAAAACCACCACAAACCTTCTGGCTATCTTAAATATACCTACGTAAGGTCTTAAATGAAACAGCGAAAATCTGAATTCATTTTCGTATCAGATTCACAAGAATTAGAAAGTTTGTTATTCCGTAAATTATCTGAAGGAATCACAGTCAGGAAGTTGAAAAGTAATAATGCGGTAAATGATTTCTTATTACCGACAAATAGAGTGAAGTTTTGATTGCAAATTATACAAGTATAGTAAATGACTACTGTAATATTCACCTTAAAGTGTAAGAACTAGATTGAAATCTGAATTGTTAATCCTAACAACAGCCGACGGGGCATTAATAGTACATTACTTCAGAGGGAAGAAAGTGACAGTTCCATACCGAGATTATCAAACCATTTGAGGTATGGAACTATACTTTATCCTGAGGTATGTATAGTGCTTTTTATTACACCTACGAGGAAAATTATAGACATAAATGCATCCATATTTTACAAAAAACACAAAGATAAATGATAGATCAATCGAAGTTTTTGCGAAAATGCGCGGGCTTTTCCTTTTTTTATTCGCCCGTTTCTGGAGTAGGCTAAGATCATAAGGTCATGCAGCCACTTCTTCCGTGATTCCGCGCGTTTTATATACAAAAATAATTTCGTTTTTAATTTTCTGTATGCACCAAGGAGGTTGGTAACTGGTAAAAAAAAAACTGTATGTGGCCAGTAACAATTTACTTGAAATTTAATTAGTAGACAGTTAAAGTCTCTTTGCAGTATGACTGCTGACAAATAAAAAAAAAACCGGGTATGTAATGGAATTTCATACATACTTCCCACCCTTGGGTCGGAAGGATTTTCATACAAACTTCCATACCTTGGGATGAAAGGATTTGAAGGGCGGGATAAAGGCGTTTCTTCCCTCTAATTGGTATAATTAGTATGTATTTTCAGAGCAGGTGTGATAAAAAATAATTTTTTTATAATTTTTTTATCACAAAAAATTACAAAAAATTATAAAAAATAAATTTTTTATAATTTTTTTATCACACCTGCTCTGAAAATACATACTAATTATACCAATTAGAGGGAAGAAACGCCTTTATCCCGCCCTTCAAATCCTTTCATCCCAAGGTATGGAAGTTTGTATGAAAATCCTTCCGACCCAAGGGTGGGAAGTATGTATGAAATTCCATTACATACCCGGTTTTTTTTTTTATTTGTCAGCAGTCATACTGCAAAGAGACTTTAACTGTCTACTAATTAAATTTCAAGTAAATTGTTACTGGCCACATACAGTTTTTTTTTTACCAGTTACCAACCTCCTTGGTGCATACAGAAAATTAAAAACGAAATTATTTTTGTATATAAAACGCGCGGAATCACGGAAGAAGTGGCTGCATGACCTTATGATCTTAGCCTACTCCAGAAACGGGCGAATAAAAAAAGGAAAAGCCCGCGCATTTTCGCAAAAACTTCGATTGATCTATCATTTATCTTTGTGTTTTTTGTAAAATATGGATGCATTTATGTCTATAATTTTCCTCGTAGGTGTAATAAAAAGCACTATACATACCTCAGGATAAAGTACAGTTCCATACCTCAAATGGTTTAATCTCGGTATGGAACTGTCACTTTCTTCCTCTGAAGTAACGTACTATTAAATGATATCTGAAGGATTAGCGCAAATAATATGACGCATCGAAAAAGTAAGAGAGCGATATGTGTCTCCCTTTCCAGTTAGATATTGATTTGACGACCCGAATGGCCGAGTCGGCAGTGACCCTGCCTACGAAGCCAAGGGTCCCGGGTTCGAGTCCCAGTGGGGGCAAATATTTGTTTGATGAGAACGGTTGTTTGTACCCTAGTCATAGTTGTTTATCTATCTAAGTATAATGTTTATCTATATAAGTATATGTATCGTTGTCTAGTACCCAAGATATAGGGAATCCTAGTTTGGGGCTAGATCAATTTGTGTAAATTTATTATTACACACATTTTTACACAAATAATTGGGGTTATCAGTATGTATTGTTAGTAGTGTAGTACTCGGTTGTTCAGTAGTACCAACTTCACAGACAAACTAGAAGCGGCACGCAGGCGGGCGCCGGCGTTCGAAATTTGAATGTCATAATTTGTCGAAAATTGTTACATTATGGTCATAATGTATCAATATTCAGATGAACAATTAGATTTTACCAAGAAGTAATATTATGCTGGTCGTAACGTGCGGTTTTTGGACGCAGTAAAGAGGGTTTATGATACGTGTGTAGATAAAACAATTAAAGAGCACATACTCTTAAAAAGCATATTTAGCTTATAAGAAGTAAACGAAGAACGTAACGTAAGATACTAGAACGTGTAGTACGTATAGCTTATGTCCATAATGTTTATAATCGTGATCACTGGCACAAACCTAATTACATAGATAGGGAAAGTAGATTGTTAATTCAAGATTTATCAGTTTTTTATTTCTGGCTAGCTGCTCGTGGCGCGGCTTCACAGCGCGTTTTTGCGAAATAAGGAGGGATGAGGAGGGCATGTGTTTCACCTGTATATATGTATGTATGTATGTATGTCTGTGCCTGTGTCCACTCGTAACTACTCAACATCCCAAACGATTTTGATAAATGATGCGTCATTAGATTCGCCTTGGTGACGCATGTGTCACTGGGTACATATAATTAAAAAAATGTAAGATTTTATGCGCTTTTGTAAGCGGTCTAAACCACATTGTTCTATTGAACACTAAAAAAAATCTGTAAATCGTTTCGTTTTCGTTTTCGTTTTCGTTTTCGTTTTCGTTTTCGTTTTCGTTTTCGTTTCGGTTCAGTACATATTATAATCAATCAATCATAAAATTTCTATCATTATTTAATACTTTTTTCACTACTTATTAACCTTAATTGGCGTACTTAAATTATTATTTTCCGCATTCTAATCTCAGAATAAAACTTCGCCGCTTGATTTTGTGATCTCAGGCGGAAAAATTCTATTCATAACTCGTTCGAAAAGGCTTCTTTACGAACCTCGCTACGACGACGCCTTTGGCTGGTGCTGTAAACTTCTCGATTCGTAAATATAACCTTTGCGATCTCGTAGGAAATCTACTATTTTTAGGCTGAGAGTTTTTGCCAGTGCCTTTATTTAGTGCGGCGCTCGGAAAAGACAAAACCAGCGCGATATTTTCCACAAACATTTGTTTGCTTTTTCGTTGTGTGGTTATTATCAAATACAAGTCTGATTTTTTTTCTCACAAGTGTGTTAAAATTGTCGTAAGAAACTCGTGTGCGTTGGGTCATACATAATCGGCCATCTTACCGCCTCATGAGTTATATTATAACTAACTTAGCACACTTGTGTCTTAATGTACTATTAATTACGTCATTAATGTAGTGTTTGAGTTTAACTCATTGTATTTCAAAGATCATTTAACGGCCTCACCCTTATTCTAAACCATTGGTCAGATAACAAAGATCAATCAATCACAAACAAGCCGCACTGCGCGGGGCGTGCGCGCGCGTGTTACAACACCGTTCCGCTGCGCCCGCGCACCGCGCAAGCCCAGTCCGCACACGGCGCCTGCGACGGACGCGCGGACACAGAGCTACAACATGTGCGGTGCTTAGTTCCGTTTATTTGGATTTTGTGTTGTCGGTGCCTGAGGATTTTTTGGTTTTCGGTGAGTTTTTAATGTTTATTTTTAATGTAGGTACCACAAAAAACCGAGTTAAGCAAATCATTCATAAATTTCAGAATTTCACATGTGAAATATCAAATAAAGTTAGCTGTCTGTTTAGCTGGATATGGAACAATCTCCCCTAAATCAAGCAAAATAAAAAACCTCAAACCAATCTCTCCTAAATCAAGCAAAATAAAAAACCTCAAACTGATGGATGGACCCGGTAGCTTGTAAATATATAATTTTGGATACTGTAACATTCCGCAGTTTCTTACTACGAGCCACGAGTATATAATGATGGCGTTTATATTTTTTAACTCAATCTACGACTCGTGTGTTTTAGGTATGTACATATGTGACAGAACTAGGTAACTTTTCTAATCTACCTTTTATTACGTGTGTGTGTGTGTGTATGTGTATATATTGATATTGGTGAATTGTAAATGTTTGGAGTGGTGCAAGTAAAACGAGGAAATGTAGTGAAGTTATTACGTGGTGAGTGAGTTGCGCGGAGTTGACACTTTCTAAGGTAGACTGTGATTGAATCAATGATTTAATAGATTTACGTTCTAGCTCCACTGAGCTTTAGGTCCCGACTACGATCGCTACTCGGTGGATGTAGTCGTAAAGTAGTACCTAAGGCTGTTTCAGAGATACAATAGGTCAACATGAAACATGTCTGACAGTCAGCTTTGTCCAACGCCCCTCGATAAACCCGCATTTTACTAACAAGCTATTCCAATAAATCTAGAAACGTGTCTCAATCTGAACCTATATCAGCAATATTATTGGAAAATATTAGAATTGTGTATTTCCAGATGTTATATTTTATTCACTCACTAAATTCAATGTTGTGTTAAAAAGACCCCATTTTACAAAGGCGTCACAAGCTAGTATTTCATACAACTCGTGAACAAAATTACCGTTTTGACAGTTCTTAAAAAGTATCTATTTTGCAGCAGTCAAATACCGTATAGTATTCGAATGATTAAAAACCTCAATCACACTTCTCTTTTGTATCTGATTGATGGTCAAGGGACCTTAATGAGAGATCAACTTAAGTATTCAGGATTATATAGCTGACTAGACAGACTCTTCTGACTAAAACGCCGCTCAAATGGCATCTATACTGGCGCTGACATTTCCCGACCGCGAGACAATAAGCATGACTTTGAGAAGCCGTCAAAACTTTGAGTTATCCATTGTGCATCCGGAGCGAAAATCGCGAAAATCTGTCATCAAACGCTAGTCAGTAGTCAGTAGTCACTACTATCATATTATAGTATAGGCGACGCATTACGCAATAGCAGCCTTTTGTAAATCTCAAATTACGCCAAATATCGATATTATAATAATAATAATAATATGTTAGTAGTAGTATTATAAACTAATATTAGTACCTTCATATTTATTTTATTAATTAACTCATTTCATTTCATTTATTTATTTGTTTCTCGCGGTAAGTTTGACCGTCCAACGTTGTAACATTGGACAATCAAAACTCCTCGAGATCACCCTGAGAATAAGGTTGGTACTGCTCCAGCTTCTGTCAACAATGGATGCAATGCGTTTTCGCATGATTGCACAGAAGTCGTCTGTGCGCGCTTCTGCAAACATTGTCGATGCACCACAGAACCGGGGCAGCTCCATAAGAACATTCTGAAGATGTTGTTATATTGGACACGCAGGGCATTGTGAGTCTTCAGCTTATAACTGACCCATAGGCTGCGTGTGTAGAATCTTTGACAGTAGGACTTAAACAAAGTAATTTTGACCTTGTCTTGAACATTTTGCAAACCTACGAGCCAGCATATTACCTCTGACTGCCAACGCCCTGCGCTCCCTTTCAATATCTAAGTCATCTTTGAGATCCTCCGTGTCCGATGTGACCGAGATATCTGAAATGGGATTAGCCGCCTTTAAGATAAGAGGAGGTACATATTCAGGAGTCTTGTTACAAGATCGGAAAACCCTAAAGACACTCTTCTTCACATTATATCGAAGGCCGTGGCTCTCAGCGTAACTCTCGCACACACTTAACAATTTCCGCATTACATTAATCGCTATTACATTATTAACTCTCTTATATTAAAGCAGTTTTTCTTTCTATCATGTTGATCATGAGTGTCAGCTTCCATTCACTACTACTACTTTTGACAGCCTCTGTGGCTCTGCCTACCATGCGAGAGGTCCCGGGTTCGATCCCCAGCTGGGGATAAAGAAAAAAAAACAGGTCTTGTATGTTTATTTGTGGGTGATGACGCTGTTTCTGGTTCCCACGAAACAGGGTACCCTAGTGGGGGGCCAGAATGTTTTAACTGTTTTTTTTTTAACTCGGCTACTCTTTTATACATCAACTTATAAGCCTTGTTGACATTTGTATCCTTTCCTCTAAAACCGAGCTGAAGGTGATATTCTAGGTTCTGCCGTCGGTGTGCCCAGCCTTAACAGAGCGGCTATCTCAAATCATAGGTCCAGTTTCCGGAAGGAAAATTAGCTGCGACAACTTGTTAAACTCAGCCAATGACGTGCCTCTACTTTGAATGAATCTTCGATTGATCGCTTGTTACGTTTGACCACTCTTTCAGAAACTGGGAGATATACTCGTACTCAATTATAAACCAGCTAATCTAAAATAGCACCATCTGTACACAAGTGCCTCAAGCCTCGACCCAAATACACCAACAATGCAATAAGAAGGTGATCACTGATTACATAACACAAAGCACAATGAGCTCCACCTAACTCGATTTGAGGCCATTTTATTTTAAAGCAGCTCTTATTCTGCAATCGGACATAATCAACTTGTATTGTTCCTTATCATTTTAAAACTTGCTATCGTAAGAAGAATCATTATTCATCCATTTAAAACCTGATAGCGTGAGAAGATTCGATAACGCGGCTTAAGGCCTACTCCCATGTTCAGCTTCTGGGCATTTCATAAAAGTTACAACTAATGTATAAAACTCTTAATTTCAACTTTTACATTTCAAAACAAGACAATAAGTTCACAAACGAATACCGACTACTAGTACGATTACCACCGGCCGGTCAATACACTTCTAGCAAAGCAACGACCAATTGCTAATAATATTATACATATATGTATAGCTAGCTGCCCGTGGCGCGGCTTCGCAATGCGTTTTTCTTAGTCTAAACTAAACGAATAGTTTCCCTTCATGAAACTATTCGTTTATCATTTTATCTACACACGTATCATAAACCCTCTTTACTGCGTCTAAAAACCGCACGTTAAGACCAGCATAATGTAAAACTAATTGGTAAAAACTCATTTCTTATCTGAAAATTTGTTCATTATGACCAAAAATTTGTCAAATTATGACATTAAAATTTCGAACGCCGACACCCGCCTGCGTGCCGCCCCTATTTGTCTGTGAAGTTTGCACTACTGACCAAGCTAAACAAGTGCAGAGCAATGATCAATACCACAATGCCGGTCGAACATGCGGTTCCTGAACACATTAAAGAGAGCTTATGATTTGTGTGTAGATAAACTAGTTTGTGTAACTTTTTATAGTTTATGTGTCTGCTACATAATGGAGGGCATTAAGACTCGAGAGTGGGTTTATGAAACGAGCCGAAGGCGAGTGGCTTGAGTGTGTAGATAAACTAGTGTATGTAACTGTACATAATTAGGCATTAAAACTCTCGAGTGATATTATTATGAAACTCGCCTTCGGCTCGTTTCATAAACCCACTCTCGAGTATTAATGCCCTCCATTATGTAGCAGTCAAATAAACTACTATTATGATACGTGTGTAGATTAACATAATTATGCATTATTTATCAGTCACATAAACTTCTATTATCTACACACGTATCATAAACCCTCTTTACTGCGTTCAAAAACCGCACGTTACGATCAGCATTATGTTAAACTACTTGGTAAAAACTCGTTTCGTATCTGGAAAACTACACATAATGGTCATTATGTGTAGTTTTTCTACATATAATGACATTCAAATTTCGAACGCTGACGCCCACCCGCGTGTCGTCCCTAGTTTGTCTGTGAAGTTGGTACTGACATTCAAATTTCGAACGCCGACGCCCGTCTGCGTGAAGTTGGTACTAAAGAACAAGCTAAACAATTGCAGAACCACAATGCCGGTCAAACATGCGGTTCCTGAACACATCAAAGAGAGCTTATGATATGTGTGTAGATAAACTAGTGTATGTAACTGTACATAATTAGGCATTATAACTCTCGAGTGATATTATTATGAAACTCGCCTTCGGCTCGTTTCATAAACCCACTCTCGAGTTTTAATGCCCTCCATTATGCAGCAGTCACATAAACTACTATTAGAGGTGCCTTCATAGGTTTCTGAAATCCATATCGACATTAACGGCCCGTTTGTTGAGCATAATACGCCTCAGATCTCACATAAACGAAACTCTTTGCTTACAAACTGCATCGCACTGTCAAACTTAAGTTCCGCTACCAACAAAGAGGTTGAATGTGGTAAATTAATTAATCGACGACGATGGGGTTTGGGCGATGCTAGATCTATGGCTACCAACGCCATCCTAGCGAAAGAGGCTGAACTTTCCATACAAAATATTTTTCGATGTTTTGGCTGTTTCTTTGCGTTTTTCATAATTTTATATTTATCTTAACCTTCTCTGGACTGAGGAGAATTGAATTTAAACAGGTATTATACAAACTGATCGGGCTATTATAGAGATTTAGTAAGAGTTCGTACAGCGATATAATTATAAATATTTTACTAAGCCCTTTAATTTGATACCCAAAACGGCCCTGTTCATTTTTTTTAATCCATGTCTTTTTACCATTTAGAGGGCGCCATATTGTTCAGTTCAAGTTCAGTTCAGTTCAGTTAAAAGATTTTATTCATGATAACACAAAAACGGAGACTTGTGAACGTCATAACATAATCAAGCAAGCATAATATAACATTAAGTAGGTGCCTAATCATAAGATGTAGCTCAGAAGGCTGCCCAACTAAAATGGGACTGGGCCGTCCATGTTGCTCGGATGCTGCCGAATAGCTGGGCTAAGAGAGCCACAGACTGGCTCCCAGAACATGCAAAGAGAAAGCGTGGCCGACCCAGGAAGAGATGGAGTGATGAGTTGGGTCTATGGGACAAGGAGTGGAGGGAGACCGCTCAGGATCGGATAGAGTGGAAGAGGGGGAGAGAGGCCTTTGCCCAGCAGTGGGACATGGTGGGCTCGTAATAATAATAATAATAATAATAATATATAGGGTGCAATGAACTGGTTTTACGCCAGATGTCGGTGTCTTGTAAAAAGTCGTTAGTTTTATAGTAGACCTTTGTGCACAAAGTGTGCCTTATAAATTTTTGAATCGAGCTTCAGTTAAGTTTTCTATTTCTTGCGGAATGACATTGTAGAAGCGTATACAGTGTTCCATAAAAGAACTACTAACATTGTGAGTCTGAACATTGGAAAAGAAAGTTTATATTTATTTCTAGTTTGCACATTGTGGCGGCTATCAATGGTTTTAAAGTTACTGATATTTTTCCTCACATACATTATGTTTTCATAGATATATTGACGTGCAACTGTTAGGATGTTGGTTTCTTTGAATAAATCTTTCAGATACACTGTATTACATAGCTTATAAAAAATCGGATCGCTCTATTCTGCAAAATGAAGATGGTCTCAATGTCAGCAGCCCGTCCCCATAGTTGTATGCCGTAGGACATAATGCTATGGAAATAACTAAAATATACAAACCTAACAGTTGCAAAGTCAGTCAATTCCCTGATTCTTTTAACTACATTTACTGCGGAGCTAAGTCTGTGTGCTAATTTTACAATATGGGGACCCCACTGTAGTTTGGCATCAATAGTGATGCCGAGAAGTCTGTTTCATCTACTAGTTTTAGTTTGATCGAATTGAGTGTGACGTCACATATCCTCTAATTCCCGGTTCCTATATTTCAAAAACGATCCGTTTTTAGTTACGAATGGTAGTTAATTCTACGAGGCGTACGCTAAAACCGTTCCTATAACAAACGTCTCGTTATGCGGATGGGAGGGTTACCGGCAACGGAGCGTAAGCGTATTGTATGGTGATGTCACTTGGTTCCTATAAATATTTTAAACGTCAGTAGACTTTCCAGATAACTACTCGTAATGTCACTTGGTTACCCCTCAATTTCGGTCGGTTAAAGTTTATATTTCACTGTTTTCGCTGTAATTTTGAATTTAAAATGTCCAGTTCATCAGATAGTGACAGAGAAGTTTTCGAAATTATATCGAACTCCAGCGAGACTGACTCAGCAGAAGATAATAATCAAAACATGCAGCCCAGGACAGAACAAATGGAAGATCACTGAACAAGCCCCGTACCAACAACCATGACGGTCACGATCCTCAGCCACGAGGGAGCAACTAGAACGAAAGAACCGACAGAAATATCCCTGAGTCTTAGCCCTGAATGAAGATTTAGGTACCGAGGCAAAAACGTTGTATGCCTACTAGGCGGCAGACAAATTTGTAGATAAATCAAATGGTAAGATGATAGGTATTCACCGGCGTAATATACATTTCAAACCACCAACACTATGTATTATTTGATGAATTTGTCGACTAGAAGAAGACAAACTTTTTACAGGATATATATTTCAAATGATGGATGTCAATGTCGATTCAAATGTCTTCTTCGCGCGCTGAACGTTCCGTTCTTGTTATGTATTCTATGCATTTTATCAAGTTTGGTAAGGAAAAAAATATGTCACGAAGATGCCTGCGTTCGTGTAGCTCTAATAAACATCATAAGTTTAGAGAACTCTAAGATCAATTCGTATGTAAATCTAATTTGTATCGGCTTGAACTTTATCTTATTACAAATTTCAATCCTGCATATAACGAAACGCACATCTCTGGGCGCGTCGGTATTTCAATGACAGCTATGACCAACGGACGTCCGTAGGTAAAAGGTACAGAAAGTAAATTGTGGAACGGTATTAACGACTCGTAGTTGGTTAGGGAAAAACGGACAGTTACTTTTACGGATGTCGATCCGTTGAATATAGGAACCGGGCTTAAGTCGTGGACGATCAAGAGGCTTCTATGATATCTCAATTGTAAAATTCTGATAAGTAGCATTAGTCAATTTATCGTAGTGTTTGGCCAACATTTATACACAATTATTGAGTTAATGCTAGCAAAGCATCGAGCAAGACCTAGATGACCAAATTCGAGATTGGGCAAAAGAGCATTTGTCATTTTGTCTATCGTAAAATTTGGGAGCTGGTTCAATAGTTATATAGTATTTTTGTCTAGTCAGTTTTTAGGGTTTTTTTTAGATGCCGGACTTATGGCGTAAAATGGCGTTTAAAAGTTTATGGGTGCGGCTACTTTCACACTCCATGTACGTAAGCAGGTGGATTCATAAGTTTGTATGTGGTGTTGAAAGGAAATGCAGTCGGTTTATTTTATTTATAATCATTCCAGTTCCAATTCAGGTCCGGGGGGGGGGGGGTGACAGTGGAGGGGGGGGGAAGGGAGGTGGGGGAGTTTGCTTTAGCTAAAGTTTTCGTTTAGCGGATTTCAGTTTTTGATTTTATTTCGGAAAAAATATACCTGATAAGATTACGCAGTTCTATGCGCCTTTACAAGGCGAGCCCGTGGACACCGGACTGGACCTCCTTGGACCGAGGAGACACCGGATGTGACCTCCTTGGACCGAGGAGACGCGAGTCATCGCCAAAGCTTATACCCCTATTTTGCTCAAGTGTCTGCAAAGTAATTGGAAAATTCAAGCACCTAAAATTCTATTTAAAATTGGACTTTCTTCGTTAAATTGTTTCGCAAAATAAACTCGTATCGCATTATAATAAAGCCTTTTTTCCGTCAGTCGTGACGTGATTGATAATGATTCAGTTTTATGTATGTCGAAGGGCTCGCGATCTCTCATTTGATCGCGATCTCTCATTTGATCGCGATCTCTCCCGAACGACGACTCAACTTGAAGTGGTCCAATTGGGAAGAGGTCAAATGGGGCATGGTCGAATTGGGAAATGGTCAAATTGGGATGTGGCAATATGGAAAGTGGTCAAATTGGTACATATCAGTCAAAAACATAACCGTCCTTTTGGTTTTGTTGTAGTCGGGTAAAAACAAATAATATAATGAGCCTATGCCATTAGGAACGGGAAATTGCGTAACCATGCCTATACGTTTTTATTTCGCAGCGTTTAGAATTACACTCGTAGTGATTATTCTACGAAAATATTAAAGCAATTTCAGAATCAGCATAAATAAGATAATTAGGCCACAAATCACAGTTCCAAATGATATATTCACATACATGTTTAATAGATCTAAATGACAATGTGTGGTCATTGATCAGATGGTTCATTACAATTTAAATTGGTTTTTGGTTGCAGTATCATGTCGTAATTAAAATTTATGTTTATTTAGTTATTACATGTCAACCCAACACCCCAACACGAAGACATCGCTGCGCTCGCCCCCTCTAGTCTTCACCTAAGCTACCGCAGTGTATGCCCTGGTATTTCCTTTGCAATTCAAGTTTAAACCAGTTCACAATTTTACAGTTTTATTATAAACTAACGCGTCGTATCGTAAGCAGTGCGGTACAGTTTACAATTTATTGATAGTTTGTAACCTAACGGGAAAAAACTTTAGGTTATAAACTAACGGTTTTAACAATCTTACGGTGACATATATATAGATAGAGGAAGAAATACTTAACCTATTGCAGACACAGTATCATCTCTTTCCCATCCACCGGAAGCATAGTTTAGGTAACATGCCATAACTAAAACGGTTTCGAGACATTATACAGTTTAACACAATATTCAAATGTTTGCAGTGTATATGTCACCGTAAGTAAGATAGTCAAAACCGTAATTGATGAACTAACGCGTTAGTTGATCTATCGACAGATAGTAAACCAGACCGACATAATTTGGAATTTACGTTTCTTTTGTTCTTATATGTCAACCTAACACGTAGGCTATTCGGGGGCTTCACTGAGCTTGCCCCTCTAGTTCACCTAAGCTGCCGCAGTGTTTGGCCTTGCTATTTCGTTTACTATTCAAGTTTAAACCAGGTTACTATTTAACGGTTTTAACCGTTAGTTTATCAACTAACGCTAAACTGTAGCAGTACGCTACAGGTTACTATCTCTCGATAGTTGACCAACTAACGAGAACAAAAACGTTAGTTTATCAACTAATGGTTTTAAAATCTTACGGTGACATATAAATATATGACATACAAAGAAAATAAACCGCATTCAGTCCAATAAAGCTCGCAACCCATGCGGCATAATTTTGTATGCATAATTCGGCGAGTGATATTGTGGCGTAGCGGCCGGAGTTCTACCTTACAAGCGGGAGGTGCCAAGTTCGAATCCAGTAGCCATGTTATGTGTTGCTGATATCTATCGCAATATCATTCAAATTGAGACATCGACTAATCGCATCGCCAGAAAAGACGGCTCGTGTAAAATTAATCCTGTTCGAATTGGAATTTTTAATATTGACAGGTATTTAACAGAGGCTAGTATTTTATCGCATATTAAGAATACTGATTAGCACAGTAAAAAGTATCAACAAAAATACTTTTAATGTTCTTAAGTTTATGTTTTAAGTATTTTTTGTTGTCCTTACATGTTCAACCTAACCTTTACCCTTCACCTAAGATACCGCAGCATTTTGCCCTGATATTTGCTGTGCAAATCAGTATTTTTGATGAGCAATTTAATATTTCCCTTTAATAGATATCTGAAATACAAATATAACAAGGGTACAGTCCCGGGAAGAAGAAAATATAACCCCTGAGATGAGGACGACCTCTGTAGCGCAGACATTGTGCCTCTGCCTACAATGCGCGAGGTCCCGAGGTCGATCCCTGGCTAGGGTTACAGAAAAAAAAAACCCCAGGTCTTAGATTTTTGTTTGTGGGAGTGCGTCGATGTTTCTGGTTCCCATGACCCATGACCATGGGTATCCCAGTGTGGGGCCAGAATCATCGCAAATGCCTGTACATAAATTTTCATGTTTATGTTTATATGTTTGTGACGTCGCTGTTTCTGGTTTTCACAGTATACCAGTTTGGGACCAGAAGCAATATGTGTCTAATATATCCTATATAAAAGAGATCTAAAAATTCATCTATGGGAGTTTCCGCGCCCTTCTTCTCCCATAGTGTGGGCCTACACTGGCCCATTAGACGCGGCAAAACATTACGTAACATATGTTAATATTTACAACAATTAAAGAATATTGTGAATTTGAAATGGAATCTAAAACACGGGGATTTATTTTCCATCCTTGGCCGGATTCGAATCCGGAAACTAACAGTAAAAGTATTTTGTGCTATTGAAATAAGATAGTTGACCATAACCTTTAAATAACTAATACTTGTACTTTATACGATTATGCAGTAATATATGCTTTTCCATGTTCTCCAAAAAAAAACTCGCTTCATTCAATAAACACTCTTGCTAACTCAAGGTGGAGTCGAAATTGTTATTAATGACACTTGATAAAGCTAATAACTGCGAAGATTACTTATAATTGAGTTTTTACTGCATGTTTGACTTTCATTAACACATATTCACTCGTGTATCGGTAAAATTTGCAATCGATTTGAGTTTTTATTGTCAGTCAGTCATTATTGTTTCGGTGGACTATTTCTGGAAAATTTTTGGCTCAAATTTCAAACTTAAAGTCATAGGCAGTCCGTAGATATTTGATGTTATCAAATGTTCAAGCTGTAATCCTCACCAAGATGAATGATGATGATGATGAATGAAAGATCTTAATAACTCTGGAATCGTTGAAGGACTATTTCTGAAATTTGGCGTGTCTTGTGGACTAATTCTGGACTAATTTTTGAAACCTAAACCAAGTCGATAGGCCCTTCCGTTTGCTTGCACGGCAGATGAGGATCACAGCTTGACGTCAAGCTGTAATCCTCACCAACCTATAGCTAAAACTTTGAAACTATAAGTGGACTAATTTTATTTCTTGGTGGACTATTTAGGACTATTTCTGGACTATTTTTTAGCATTTTCAAATTTCATTTTCATGAAGGTTTCAATGGTGAGGATTACAGCTTGAAGGTCGTACTTTTTTCTGTACACCTGGAGCAATTCGTAAAGCAGTTATTTGATTACTTTACCAGTCCTCCAGTACACAGGGGGCCTTACTCCTTACTGCTTAAAATATATTGGCAACAAATATAATGATCACCAAAATATTTTTTTCTAACCCAAAATGGGTAAATTATCACCAAAAGTTGCAGAAAACATCAGGGCAAAATACTGCGGTAGCTTAGGTGAAGGGAAAAGGGGGTGAGCGAAGCGAAGCCCCTATCCTTCGTGTTAGGTTGAACATGTAAGAACAACAAAAAATACTTAAAACATAAACTTAAGTACACTAAACATAAAAGAAGTTTGATGATAATTTATCTAAGCACAGTTTGGTGATCATTTACTGATTCTGGCAGTCATTTCGAATTTATTAGTAGTAAATTTTCGAAATTTTTGGTAATCTTTTTAACACAAGCCATTATTGATCATTATTATTTTTCATATTGCTCGAAATAACAAGAATGACACAAAATTGCGTATTCTTTAAACACATTTGGGCACGTATGTTACTCAGAATATATACTTTATTCACAAAATGTACGGTGTATATGGTAGCCTACTTTTTCCTCAGTCTATCCGCAATGCCAATTAGTTAAACCACCTTCAGTTGAATATTCATATCGTACGGTTTGTATCTAAAATGACGCATCTTCTTTCACATTAATCGCAATTCATTTGCAAAAGTATTGCTCAATATTGTATATTTAGTGAATTGACAGAGGTTTTTTTAGAGAGATAAAGACCTTGGTAGTATATAATCCACAATATTAAGGTAGACAACCCCTTGCAGTTAGGCCCTTCTCCCAATACGGAAAACTTAGGTAAAAATCGCGATCTAAAATCCAATCTATAAAAAAAACTGAATCGACAAAGAAAAAACAATATAAATATCAAACATGCGCACAGAAATTCACGAGAATCGGTTGAGAAATGCGACCTCTAGAGGAGATCAGCCGGAAATCCGGAAATCCGGACATACGAAGGCATTTCGCCCAAGTTGAACGAAGAGGCTTCGTCGCTCGTTGAATAATTCTACTTATTCAGAGGCTAATGAAAATATAACGCAAATTTCCTGTGTCACTGGTATCCATTAAATTGCCGAAAAAGTATTTTTAAATTTCATTCATTCGTTCTTTCATTCCCTTCATTGCCCATCTCAACCAATGAACGAAACGAAATTTCAAACTAACTGTCTCATTTTATTAAGCTGTGTTAAAAGTTTCGTTAGATTAATAGTTTTGGGGATTTTTTTATGTTATTTCTAAGCAGAATTTAGACCAGTTTTAGTGAAATCCAGTGTTTGTAAATGAGTGTCGACAACTGAATGTGGTGACCTACAGCGAGTGATTCTTTCGGAATTTCGTCAAATGTAATCGAGAGATCTCTGTTTATTAAAAAGATAATTTATAAAAAAAACAGTGACTAGCATCCTTTACGTAAGCACTAGTAAGTTACCGCCGTTCTCAGAGTCATCAAATGAACCGTTAGTTCGATTCCAAATTTGAATTTACACACAAAATCGTTCACTAAGTTCCTGTTAGTGAATCATTAAACGACTCTGTGTATGGCGGCAAATCATACGTGATGAAAAATATGTAAACGTAACAGAATTATAATTAAATAGTAATTAATAGAGGTTTATGTGACTGCTGCATAATGCCTAATTATGTACAGTTACATACACTAGTTTATCTACACACATCTCATAACCTCTCTTTGATGTGTTCAGGAACCGCATGTTTGACCGGCATTGTGGCTCTGTAATTGTTTAGCTTGTACTACAGTATCAACTTCACGCAGGCGGGCGTCGGCGTTCGAAATTTGAATGTCAGTACCAACTTCACAAACAAACTAGGGACGGCACGCGGGTGGGCGTCGGCGTTCGAAATTTGAATGTCATTATATGTAGAAAAACTACACATAATGACCATTATGTGTAGTTTTCCAGATACGAAACGAATTTTTACCAAGTAGTTTAACATAATGCTGATCCTAACGTGCGGTTTTTGAACGCAGTAAAGAGGTTTTATGATACGTGTGTAGATAAATAAATATAAAATATAATATAGAATATTAAATAACTTTAAAATAAATAATAATAATAATAATAATAAAATTGTTTATTTCAGTCCAAAAAAGGTCCATACATTGACTTAAAACAAATAAAAAATATATTATAGAATTAAAATTACACAAAAATCATAAATAAAATAAAGCCTTATTTCCTATTCCCGTCCCGGTGCACGGAGACCCAGTGTTGCAGTATTTTATTATTATAGATGTTGTTCACTATGATCCCCAGGATACCATTGCTGGACCGTCTAAGGGCTTCCCAAAATACTGCAATCCTGGACCTCAGCAACGCAAAGAAGTCTGGAACCCTGGCATTTGCGAACATGCCCGACGCGCTACAGTGTCTCGGTAGTCTCATGAGACTACGTAGGGCATTATTGTACTGTACTCTGAGGGCGTTATAGGACCGTCTGGAGTATGTGGTCCATAACTGGCAGGTGTAGAAACACTGACAATAGGCCTTAAACAGTGTGATTTTAACGTCCTCAGAGCACTTGCCGAATCTTCGCGCGAGCATGTTACATCGCATAGCCAGGGCTCTGCGCTCCCGCTCGAGGTCCAGGTCATCACTGAGCTTCTCAGTGAGGATGTGCCCCAAGTATCTAAACTGCTGCACAACCCGTACTGGCCCATCATATAGATATACTGGGGGCACCGTCTCCGGACCCCTCCCTGCCCGAAACACCATAACCTCTGTCTTTTTGGTGTTATATCTCATGCCGTGGCTTGCAGAGTATTTTTGACAGACAGAGATCAGATGCCTCAAACCGCTGATTGAGGGGCTGAGGAGCACCATATCATCAGCATAGCTCAGGTTATTTACACAAATCCCATCAATATGGCATCCGATTTTGGTGCCCCTCAACTCCTCAATCAGCCCATTCATGTAGAGATTAAAGAGGTCCGGAGAGGTAAGCCCCCCCTGACGCACGCCACACTCTAGTCTGTATTCACTAGAGTGTGCGTCGCCCCATCGCACGCTGTTAGTCTGGTTCCCGTACCAGTACCTCAACAGATCCGCTACATGCGTGGGTACATTTGACTCATTCAGTTTTTTCCATAAGATCTGGTAGTTGACAAGGTCAAACGCCTTACTCAGATCTAGGAAACACGCGTACACTGACGTGTCCCTATTAATGTAGTAGTTGGCAGTGTACTTTAGTGCAATAATAGCGGAGTCTGTCGAGAGACCGGGACGGAAACCAAACTGCGCCTCGTCAATCTTTAAACTACTGCACAGCTCGGGCTGCAGCAGCCGCTCAAACACCTTACCAACAATGGTCCCTAGGGATATAGGTCTGTAATTGGTTAGGCTGGACAGATCACCGGTTTTGTTTTTAACGATCGGTACTATAACAGACTTCATCATATCTTTAGGTAGATAAGAGTGAAGCACACAACTGTTAAATAAGCAGGTCAAAACATCATACACGTAATCACTTGCATAGAGAATGTGCTCGATACTGAGGCCGTCATGTCCGGGGGACTTGCCACGTTTCATGTTTCTTATGACCTTAGCCACTTCTTTTTTGTCGAACACTCGTGGTTTGTCTTCGGTCGTACGAACCTCAGCATCGGGCACATCCTCCACGCTCAGAGGTTTGTTTCTAAAGTGCGCTGCAAACATATTTGCTATAGCTGCTGGATCCTGTTGGTTATTTACACTGACTGGTAAACCCTGCTTAGGGGTCATCTTTTTAGTGCTTTTCCAAAAGTTTACAAAATGTATAATGTATAATGTATAATGTATAATGTAACTAAGCTTCATACCAAATTTAATTTAACTGTTACAAAACTCATGTCAGATTTTTTATTGTACTTTTGCTACGGTTGTTTATCATTATAGTAACGTGTTAAGGAGGAGGGCGAGGTTTTTAGACTTAGTACAGAGCCTCAATGACAAGTAAGTGCATGATTTGTATATAATGCATAAATAATTTTGTTTAGATTTTGAAGTGAAATAAAAGGCCACGTTTTTGAATACCTTCAGTGTAAAATCGCCGACGTCTCTGCGGAAATTGATAGTTCAACAATACTCTCAGAAACAATTAAAACAATAAATGAGTATTTTAGATAATTCATAAGTTAACTAATTTTAAGACCTAAACAGACACACTTTCGCTTTCGCTTTGCAATTTTTATAAGACAATTAGCGTAATTGGAGAAAATTATTTCATGGCTCAGTTTATAGCAAGAGGAACCTCTGTGGTGTAGCGGTCGAGGCTGTACTTCCCACGCGAGAGGTCTCGGGTTCAAATCCCGACTGGAGGAGAAAACATAAAATCCCCAGGGTCTTGGATGTTTGCTTGTCTGTGACGTCGCTGTTTCTGGTTCCCACGACACATGGTATCCTAGTGTAGGGCCAGAAACAATATATGTGGCTGTATATAATGATATCAACACGTGTGGGTTTTACTGTGCCTCTACCACCCCGTTTGAGGTGGCTGTGGTACTTAATTAGCTGAATATATTTTGGGTATAATTTACCCACCATTATGAACAACTTTCCCTAAGAAACATATGTAAACTTAGTAACTTGTAATCAGGTGATCGGGTCAATGTACAGAGAGAGGAAAACAAAATTTTCAATTGCGACCTATCTAAGAAAATATAGATCGCAATCTCAAATTTTGATATATCTTGGGATATAAGTGACGGTCTTTTCCATCTAGACCCGAGAAAGTTTGTCTTCAGAACTTTGGACTATAACTAAATTACTATTTTTAATTTGAGGCCAGAAACTTTAACAAACAAATGTCATTTTCTAGAACAAACCCGTTGATTTGGACATTCATATAATATGTTTTGTACTGGAAAAAGAAAGTTCATTGTTTACATTTCTGGCCTCAAATAAAAAAATCTACTTTAGTCCAAAGTTTTGAAGACAAACTTTCGCGGACAATCTTACGGTGACATATATATCTGATCCTGACGGTACCGTCAGGTGTGGTGACATCTTTTATAAATATCGCAGGATATTTACCTTTGATATTTATCAAAACTTGGTAAATTTTTCAAGCAACGTAAAAATCCTGTTGGTTCGATCAGTCGAACCACGCGGTTCCGAGAGTGTTACTAACTGGTATTACTCGTCCGTACGGAAGTGATCACGACGGCCACTATGGACGTCATAATCAGTGCAGATAATGAAGCAATCTAGTTATTCTGTGGCAATACCCGTGGGCCGTAGCTCAGAATACATTAAAGCTGGTCGTAGCAATAAATCGTGAAATTCTCAAGGCGTCAAAACGAACTTACTAACGAACTATACTGACAGATGGTAATCCCATAGCTCTTATTCGGTTGCCATAGGTTCTACATCAAAACAGTTTATTTTATTAGTATAATAATTGTGCCGCCGCTTGAATCGTAAGTAATTGGATTACCACCTTCTTTTATATACTTCCGTTTCATACAGTTACACCATACATACCAACATACAGTTACACCATACATACCAACAACACAACACCTTGTACTCGTAGTAGTGTTGTATGTAATTTCCTAGAACCATAATCGTTTATTTTGAGAGTAAATTAGGATCAAAGCGGGTAAAACCTGGATTTTATTCGCGCAGAATCGGAAAAGTTTGCTCCAATGATATACTACATATCTAATGATATCGTAATAACTAGCTGCCCGTGGCGTAGCATCGCATCCACGTTTTTCGATTACTAATAGTTCCCCCGCTCCGCTCCGTGGTCTTATGGGTTTCTCGCTTGCTTCTCACAGAGGAGTTGCAGGTTCGATTCCTGACCATGTACCAATGAGATAATTAATTTATCTTAAGTACATTATCGCACATTCAGTGTTTCGGATGACACTTAAAGCTGTAGGTCCCGGCTACTGTCGCTACGTGGTAGTGGTTGTTTGGTGTTAATCTAGCTTAACACAGGCCTTGCTGTTAATAATTTTGTAATTATTTATTCCAGCTTATTAATCATAATAATAAAAAAAAAAACATGTTTGTAATAGTTAAGCACAACCTATTTTTAAAAGAGATCTTAAAATCAATCTGTGGGAGTTTCTACGCCCTCCTTCTCCCACGGTGGTCCAATGTAGAGAAGAGGCAAAATTGACGTTCGCTAAGTATATGTAAATATCTACAGTAATCAAGTACTTTGACTTTGACTTTGTAATCCCTCCACCAACCCGCACTGAGCCAGCGTGGTGGGGTATAGCTTAATCTTTCTCGTATCCGGGCGAAGGCCTGTGCCCCTCGGTGGGGACATCAATGGGCTACATTTATTATTATTATTTATCAATAGTTCCCGCGACGCGCGCGCGCGAGCCCGACGACGTCCAACGCCCCGCCGCCTTGAACTGGGGTTGCTAACTTTCTGGACAGGGACGGAAATCTCAAAACCATTTCGAGAAGTATGTCTTCTGTAAAAATTCTATTTATCAGATTAATAAATAGGTAGGTATATATATTTTAAGATATTTTAATAAAAACACAATGACATTCATTTGACCTTCTATGACATCTTCATAAGATGTATGAAAAGAAGCCTTTAACTGCCCGTCTTACCTACAAAAAAAAAAACAATTTGAGACGTCAATCTATTCCCTGTAAACTCTATTATATAAAATAACATAACTTTACTTATCTTCATAGAAAATCCCCACTAAATTATTGTCTGCTTTTTTCAATGTTTAATTTGCGTTTTTCGGATATTTTAGGATTCGTTTTTATCTGTATAGATAGATGTTATGAACGGTCACCAGCCTCCGTCAGGAGATGGTACCCGAAGAGGAAGAATATGATTCTACTACTCGAACCTACACAGTATACTATTCAAAGTATCTACTATAGTTTAGTTTAGTATAGCAGTTTTCCGCGGCCTTACACAAATATGGAATGGCGCCTTTTCCCATGTCGTGGCCATGTCTCAGAATTCGGAATTAAAACTATTTGCAAGGGCATCGTCCTGAGAAAACCATTTCGAGACAATGGGGTTGGCAACTGTCAAAGTGGCGCTAGCATCACTTGTACTCATAACAAACAGATTTTGTATGAACATTTTAGCATTTTTTATCAAAAAAAGCAATAATGCCGCGTTGTAGTGTAATTAGTTGCTCAGAAGTTGGAATTCATAGTTTTCCCAAAGACCTAAAGTTGTCAAAACAGTGGCTGAAGGCGATACGTCGTAAAAAAATTGTGATAAGCAATGGAACAAGGTTATGTCGGAATCATTTCGTGGAATCAGACTACGTAAAGCAGGGAAAATACTCGGGTGAGTTACTATGTTATAATATTCCATGTACCTAGTTGATTGATTAAGTCGAATCTACATCAGAACAGACATTGACCAGACCAACATTGACTGACAGTTGACACTGACATTGTATTATAGGGATTACATTCGAATCGATTAAATCAAAGATCGGTTTTGGATGTCCTATTCTCGAACTTTTTATATTTTTTGAAGCTTAAACGAGCTTAACCCATGGGCGTGTGAACTAGAATTGCATTTCCCTGAAGTAATCCCATCTTTTTTAATACAAACATATTCTTTCGATCCTTGCGCCAGATAAATTCAATCTCGAACGATTCGATTCGAAAAAAATAATAGCATCCCTACTTTTGAAGGAAGAGGTACAAGACGTGCTAGCGCCATCTGGAATTAGCTTTCACCGGCCAACCCCATTGTATTTTTAAACAAATATTCGCAACAAAAAATGTTACTGGAGAACTGTTTATCAAAATTTTTGTTAAGACGGAATGTCCTTCAGAGGTAAGCTTGCCTCTAGAGGGTAGTTTCCTCAAATTCCCCTCGCCGTTAAGTTGGCTGTACTGTGAAACTGTCCAATGTCAATAGTTTCCCGTCTGTCAATAACACAGTTGGCAGTCAGAACGAAAACAAATATTGAAATTACAGTTTTTTTTATTTAAAAAGTGGATCTCAGTTTATAATAAAGTCTTAGTGAAATCCTAAGATTAGAACGAGGCAATCATGCCTAGTGTAATAAGTGGGATCAAGGTGCACCTAAAGAGAAGAATAAGCCACGACGACCCGAATGGCCGAGTCGGCAGTGACCCTGCCTACGAAGCCAAGGCTCCCGGATTCGAGTCCCGGTGGGGGCGAATATTTGTTTGATGAGAACGGATGTTTGTACCCTAGTCATGGTTGTTTATCAATCTAAGTATAATTTTTATCTATATTAAGTATGTGTATCGTTGTCTAGTACCCAAGATACAGGGAATCCTAGTTTGGGGCTAGATCAATGTGTGACAATAGTGTCCAAGTTATTATTATTATTGTGTCCAAGGTATCACTAAAACCTTTAACAATGCGCCATCGTGAGTTTTCTATAGTTTTACAATTGATATTCTTTGGGACCTGTGCTAAATATATCGTAAAAACTGTAAAACAATGTTATTAGTCCATGATTTTAGGGTGAAGAGATATTTTAAACCGTCTTTTGCTCAATTTTGTGAAATGATGTCGTTATTATAAATAATAAAACATGTGAGTTGATGTGAGAGTAACATTGTTTTTTTCGTTCAGAAACAACTAGCTGCAAATAACCGTTCAAATTTTTTGATCGATTGACGCCACGAGGGGTAATTTTTAATGCATTATTTTAAAATGGATTAAGAGATTTATTACTCAAAATATTCAAATTAGTTTCTTCAAATAGGTTAAAAATTCATAAAATTAAATAAAAAGTACTGCGTATGTTTATTTACTATCGTCCATTGATCATTTTACGAAATAGCGAAACGTGGATAGATAATTACATGAAATGGTCAACCAATGAATTTAAAAGCATTTTCATTTAGTACTACGTCGCGTTTTTTTATTATACATGTCGAACTAACACAAAGACTAAATGGGGCTTCGCTGCGCTCACCCCAATGCTCTTCACCTAAGCTACCGCAATGTTTTCCCCTTAATTTTTTTCCTCGTTCATTAATAGTTCTAATTTAATCATGGTTGGACATTTAATGAAATGACCATTCTATGATATGGCCACGACACCCACACGGGGCGGCAAGCATTATCAGCATATCAATTAGGGCCAACCTTCCGAACAAAAGCTTACGTATATATATATATATATATATATATATATATATATATATATATCTATTTTACCTGACAGCCTCAAAATCTCAAAACAAGAGGGCCGCTCCAGATTTTAATCTAACAGTTATATCAAACCGTCCGTGTTGCACCATAACAACCATAATTCATAAGATTCAACTTAATTTCAACCCGCATCAACATTGCGTCGTTCGTTACGCCTACAGATTCCGCGGAAGTTACTGCACAGTGGCCACGGTCTTGTTGCTATTTAGAAACCATGTAAAAACTACTTTATCTAAGAAGGGATATTAAAATATTCAAGAGTACATAAATTACAAGAGTCCATCTAACTGGAAACAGAGCTCGCTCAATAATTTTGTAATTATTTATTCCTGCATATTATTTTGAATATGTAATATTTGTACCAGTAAAACAAAACCTATATAGCTAGGAGATCTAAAAATGTATCGTGGCAGTATTTTCGCTCTTCTACTCCCACAGTGTATTGGACCACTGTGGGAGTAGAAGAGCGAAAAAAATACGTTTTCTAAACATATGACGACCTCTGTGGATCTCTTGAGAAGTTCCCGTGTTCGATCCCGGCTGGGGATAAAGAAAAAAAACCCCAGATCTTGGATGTTTACATGTGTGTGACGTCGCTCTTTCTGGTTCCCACGACACAGGGTACCCTAGTTTGGGGCCAGAAGCAGTGTATGTGCCTGCAAGTAATTTATGTTTATGTTAATATTTAATGAAAAGAAAGATTTTTGAGTCCAAATTCCAAATTCCAAATGTCTTTATTACTGTAGATATTTACATATACTTAGCAATCGTCATTTTTTGCCACTTCTCTACATTGGACCACTGTGGGAGAAGAAGGGCGTAGAAACTCCCACAGATTGATTTTTAAAAATTGCTTATGCTTAACTAATACAAAATATAATATTAAGTGTGTTAATTTTTGAGGGTTGACTGTGTTGCAGTTGTACGAGGACGTATTCTAATGATCGTGACCAGCGGCTCAAAACAATGTAGGACTGAATGGATCGTCGTGAAACAAAGATTAACGTAGCGTCACCCCTTTTCCCATACGGGGTGGTAGAGGCACAGTCTTGCTCACGATCAGTCAGTTATTAGTAGTAGGTCCCGAAATCGGCAGTGACCGAAGTCGGTCGGACCATCATTGAGTGTATTGATAATTTTTTCGAAATAATATTTTCCTTGTATTTTTTTCCATTTTCGTTTCTTCCCCACGATTTATTTTTTCTTTACGTTTTTTTTTACTACTAGTATAATTTTCTTCAAGCTTTTATTTCTACTGTTTTATGTTTTACCGATATAATATTTTTCCAGGTTTTTATGCGTCTGCGATTAGTATAGGTAGGAAATCTATCTGAACTGAATTTACCACGACAGTTCCATGTCTTGGCTTTTACAGCAGATGTCAATCAAAGTTTAATCATCATTAAAAGCACTGAATTTGTAAGTGAAGAGGCAAATAAGTAGAACACGTGACCGGAGAACTTCGTATGAACAGGCTTATGGATGTTGAGGAAGCGAGAGATGTATGCCAGGCTTGTAGCAAGTGGAGGTCTTTAGTCTCTGTTCACCCCTCTTCCGAGAAAAGGCGTTTAGAAAATCGTGTGCTACTAGCAAAAATACATCGGCAGTACTGTAACTGTGGGCAGTTACTTAGTCAGACTGGTTAGGTCTGGTTCTAGATCAAGATCGAGAGAAAACCGGCAGGGATAGGCGAGGGGTTGGCTAAGACAAGTTAATCTGGGCAGATCTAACTGCGTGTAATGATGACGTAACACGAACGCACGTACGAGAACCTTCTGGTTGAATAACCTCAACTACTAGTGCGATTATGGGCGCCTGTTCACTAATACATCTCGGATGTGTAATTACGCAATAATACAATAATAATAATACCGGACGCTATTTGGAAACATTGATCTAGACCCAAACTAGGATTCCCTGTATCTTGGGTACTAGACAACGATACACATACTTATATAGATAAATATTATACTTAGATAGGGGTGGGATAGAATTCCCCCCCCCCCCCCCTGAAACTAAGGATAGATACTTAGATAGATAGATAGAAACAACCATGACTAGGGTACAAACATCCGTTCTCATCAAACAAATATTTTCCCCCACCGGGGCTCGAACCCGGGGCCCTTGGCTTCGTAGGCAGGGCCACTGCCGACTCGGCTATTCGGGTCGTCGCAATAAATGTGATCTGGGCTTTACGAGGAAATCGGATTGAAATAGGTTCATCTAAGTTGGAGTCATTCTTTGATATCTGTCAACAATAGGGACAGAGGTATGCGTCAGACTTCTTCTCCTGGTTTCGCTTAGATAAGGAAGGGAGACCGTTGCTAGCTCTGTCCCCTTCCGGAACATGCTGTCCGATTCCCAAAACACCCGTACCCAAAACACCCGTACCCAAAACACCCGTTCCAAAATAAGAGTTTTTTTAAACGACCCTACACCAACAGATCTGTTTATGATAGGATCCGTATTCCAAAACAACCGTTATTCATTATATCCGTATGTAATAAGATTCGTTTCTCATGACAACCGTATGTCCAAAAGATCAATTTCTCATAGGATCCGTATGCCAAAACAACCGTTTGTCATTGCAACCGTATGTCAAAAGATTAGTTTCTGATGACATTGTAAAGAGGTGACACATACTTATATATATGACGTAGTGACAGAAACGGATGTTGTCGGAAGGGATATCAAGTCAAACGTGTTTTTTGGGGTAAACACATTCTGGGAAACGGATTATTTAAGAAACGGTAGTGACGGGAAGGGCCGTTTCAGGATTAGGACTTTCTGGGAAAAACTTTTTGGGGAAAACACATTCTTGAAGACACATATATCGCGAATTCTCTGTCCCTACAGTTGACAGATGTCAAATGCTACTTCTAAGAGTGGTTCCACTTTAGTCTAGAACCTAAATGCGCGCTGTTGGTATAATCACGAGTCG
This sequence comes from Argyresthia goedartella, assembly GCA_949825045.1. NCBI lineage: Eukaryota > Metazoa > Arthropoda > Insecta > Lepidoptera > Argyresthiidae > Argyresthia > Argyresthia goedartella. The sequence continues at coordinate 11,014,866 of OX463828.1, read as the reverse complement.
TTCTCTACATTTCTTTACTAAAGACTGGGTTTGGCTTTAGACAGGTCAGTCAGCACAGCTCTGAGAGTCAGTCAAACATTGAGATAGTACTTGCGCATCTGAGCGTCGGTGTTTATTATAAAAGTTATCAAAGATTATATGGTCTGTGTTGAAGACGTGCATATGTTCAATAACCGTGTCACGGGGCGGATGGTGACGCCGCACTCGGTCTTGCGTAAGCGTCACCGGCGCGGGCGCATCGAACCGACCGATTTCACGATCCGAGGCTTGTTCCTGTCAAGGCCTTAGTTCGTAATTTCACTAAATAAAATAATATGTACATGAAGTCACCGTCCAATATAAAACTGTAAGGCTGTTGTTAAGACATAGGTTAAGAACATTGTTTTTTTCCCTAAATAATTATAAATAATGCTAGAAAAACAATGCAAAAAGGAGTAAACGACATGACTAAACACCTCAAAATAATAATAATAAAAAAAACACCCATTAATATCCCCACTGAGGGGCACAGGCCATTACCCCCATACTCCACCACGCTGGCTCAGTGCGGGTTGGTGGAGGGGTTTTACGACCACTAAACACGTAGTAATATTAGCCGGGACCTACAGCTTAACGTGTCATCCGAAACACTAAACACTAAACGTTCGATAATGTACATAAGATAAATTAATTATCTCAGTATTACATGGTCAGGATTCGAACCTGCAGCTCCCGTGCGAGACCCAAGTGTGAAAACCCATTGGACCACGGAGCTCCCAATCAAATTCACTAAAACTTTTTTGTAAAACACAAACAGTTCAAATAAATAAAATAATTCGACCTGGACGATTTATCTCAAAAGTATAGCCACATCGAACCAAACTGGAATAGCCCTTTCCTCATTATAAATTCATAATAAATTTGTCATGGTGCGCAGTAGCATGGAATTAATCACACCTTCAAAGAAGTTTGCAATATTATAAGCTGTTAAATAACTATAACTTTTATCTTAATTTCTCAACTTAAACATGAAATGACATAATATATCATGTGTATGTTCATATGTATGAGTTATAGTACAGTTTATATCAGCTGCGCCGCACGCCGCACGCCGCACGCCGCACGCCGCACGCCGCACGCAATAAGGCGAGGCAGTTGCAACCCTGAACACTCTTCGGTAATCCCGTGGTACCCCCCCCCCCCCCAGCAGGGCCAATTTCTATAAAACCTTGGCAACAAATATAATGATCACCAAAATATTTTTTCCCTACCCAAAATGGATAAATGAACACCAAAAGTTGCAAAAAATATCAGGGCAAAATACTGCGGCAGCTTAGGTGAAGGGTAAAGGGGGTGAGCGAAGCGAAGCCCTTCGTGTTAGGTTGAACATGTAAGAACAACAAAAAATACTTAAAACATAAACTTAAGTACACAAAACATAAAAAGAAGTTTGGTGATAATTGATCCAAAAACAATTTGGTGGTCGTTTACTTATTCTGGCGGTCATTTCGAATTTATTGGTATTAAAATAGGTGCGTTTTTGGTGATCGTTTAAACACAAGTCTTTGTAAAACCGGCAGCAACGGCCAAAGCCAACTTTGCCCGCTTCCCCCCTATCACAGACCTACCCCCCTATCACAGACCTACCCCCCTATCACAGACCTACCCCCCTATCACAGACCCCGGCGTGGTGCATGAGAGACTGCACAATTCTGGCACAAAGCTAGCCAGAATTGTGCAGTCTTTCAAGCACCACGCCGGGGGTAGCACAGAGCTTTCAAGCACCACGCCGGGGGTAGCACAGAGCTTTCAAGCACCACGCCGGGGGTAGCACAGAGCTTTCAAGCACCACGCCGGGGGTAGCACAGAGTTTTCAGGGTCGCAAACATAAACTTCGTATTAAAATATTAAACTTCGTAAATACATGCGAAATAGCGATGTTTGTTTTTTTACAAACTATACTATTATGGCCATGATTGGGTTACAAACAGGAAAGGTTACATACAAAAAATATGCAAAAAATATAAAGAGCATTTACTTAAAATCTAACAAATCCCGTAGGGTATCCCACTTGTTAGTTAAGTGGTGGAAGAAGTGAGCTCCTAGGGAGCAACAAACTCTGTGAATTAATAGTCTCTGGTCTAGCCAAAAAGAATACAAAAATAAAAAGTTAAATATTATATATCCAACGTGACTATCGTGAATCTGCGTGCAAAGTGCAACGCACCCACAGTGAAAAACAAGTAGGTACCTACCTTTTCCATTAAACAAACGCATTGACCAAGTTTCTTAATTGACTTTTCTTTTGGTAAGTGTTATATTTTATAAGGTTTTCCATCGAAATAATAAAACGGTGTTCATTTCAATGTATAATCGATATATGTACATACATCAATATCGTTGAACCGTGGATCCAAATGATATTCGATTGGTCGATTAGTCTAATAAGTGTAGAGTTATTTTAAACACTGGTATAAAATTATTAATTTTTTATCCCTGGATTAATTATAACTTAATTACCAGTTTGGCTTACTTGGCTATTATACTATGTACTTAGTCAATACATTTAATTTCCTATTCTGAAAAAAACACATGCGTTCTAGACATCATGAAATTGTGAATCTTAATTTTAATTGTAGTTTTTATTATTTCATTGTCATGAAAAATTGCTATGTTAATGAGAACAGATTGATTGCCATAATTATAAAATTACAATTTCTTATGAGAACGCAGGTTTTAATGATCTCATGCAATCATGAATATCAGCACATACCTATCTGAAATAAGAAAATTTTGTAGAAAATAACATTTCTTTAAAACTATTCGCTACTTAAATCATTACTATCTAACGTATTTATTGAGTACCTATCTTACTTGACACATCCATTAAAAGGTACTTAATGAATGTGTTTATCGAAAACATAACCTACTGAAAGGTTCGGGATTTACTTTTATTCCTTCGCCATGTTTGTTTACGAACGTTTGTTTCACCACTTTCACCTACCATGAACGATGAGTTTTGATAGATATTGGCCGCGCCATGCCGCGGTGATGGGGCCGGCTCCTAACGTTCTTTGTAGCACTAGAAGTATTAGGCAACAAATATTAGGTCCTTACATATGAAATTGGCGTTTCGCCGTACTGGCCACTTTGAACTCAAATATCTCCTCTATGGTTAGGAATTCCAAATTCAAATTATAAATAAATCCAACTATTTACTCATTTGTGTTTCTAAAATTATGATTCATTTGTTTTTTCCTCAATTTTTTTTTTCTTGCTTCACTCAGCTTACAAAATGGAAAACTTGAAATATCGCGTTATTTACGAGTATGAATTCTATCGTGGCACCAGTGCTGCAGAAACGGCTCGAAGGATTAATGATGTGTATGGCGACGGTGCCGCAATAGAAAACACAGTGCGTTTTTGGTTCCGACGTTTTCGTTCTGGAAATTTCGACCTGCAGAACAAGCCCCGTGGACGGCCGGAGAACAAAGTTGATAATGAAGAATTGAAGGCTATTGTGGAAGCGGATCCATCGCAAACCACGTCCGAGTTAGCTGCAGGCTGCGGTGTTAGTTATAAAACTGTTTTAATCCACTTGAAGCAAATTGGGAAGGTGAAAAAGCTTGAAAGGTGGGTGCTTCACTCACGAACTGAGTGAAGCAAATCAACAAACGGGCGTTGACTGCTGCGTTGCATTACTCACCCGGCACAATTATGAAAGGATTTCAAATCGAATCATTACCTGTGATGAAAAGTGGATCCTGTACGATAATCGGAAGCGCTCATCGCAATGGCTGAACCCTGCCGAACCAGCCAAACCATGCCCGAAGCGAAAATTGACTCCAAAAAAGTTACTTGTGAGCGTTTGGTGGACTAGTGCTGGTGTCGTTCACTACAGCTTTCTTAAATCTGGCCAGACGATTACGGCAGATGTCTATTGTCAGCAACTGCAAATCATGATGGAAAAGCTAGCTGCTAAACAACCGAGTCTGGTCAATCGCTCTAGGCCACTCACAGCTTTCGAGAGATAGGCCCTTGGCGCTAAGCTTGTATCGGAACCAGTGTCGCCGAAAATTAAGAACACGCACACATCTACACCACTCATACATCAATCCTTTCGCATTTATTGGTCAGTGCAATGTCATGCACCTATCGTCCGAACACACCCACACTACCGCAGGTACACTAGCTAGTCGAGCTAGTGCTGGGACATTGCAAGGACAGCTTGTTTCATCAATCCATTATAATTTATAGACAGTGGTATTTATGCCGGGTTATATAAATAAAATAATACTTTGTTTGTTAATATTACATATTTATTTTACAAGAAATACCTTACTAGGTTTACAGACTGTAACACATACGGGGTGCCATGCCCCGTTTGTTTGAACAACTTTCTCAATGCATCTGATTTGATCAGAGAAACGTTATTTTTTACTTCCCCATACAAATCAGCTGACCGCCCGGCCCAAAATGTACTGCAAAGTGAAAAATAATGTTACTCTGATCAAATCGTTTTATTTAATAGAGAAGGATGTTTAGATTGATGTCTTAACAACCGCCTTTCGGCATAGGTATATACCCTTTCTGTATAATCCTGTACAGTACAATACTACCTATTGACAATAAAAATTAAAATATTTATTAAGAACTTGGCGTTTTGACAATTTAGGCGTAGCATTTTTTGCTAACTAATGCAGTATTATATTAGTATATCTTCTCATTAGAGCTTTGATTAGTCATATTAGATTATTACCCAATGGGTTTTGTTCGAGTTGGTAAAAAATCTATTTCATTCCATAGATTCAAAAACATAATTCTCACTATCACTATTCCCATCACTGTACGTCCTCTCTGCGTGCTTGTAACAGTTCGCCTCCGTACCTCGATGCATATTTACTTTCGTATTTAGATAAGTGTGAAATATTCATTGCGTGTTATCTTGGCAATATGTAGTGAAATTAAGATACAAAACAAGCAATGGATAAATAAACGTAGCGAGAACAATATGACATAGTCACTTTAATGATCACCTCGTGACGTATTTTTTGTGAATGATTTATTTCCGTAATAATGTTTATTTCTTGTGTTTTAAGAAGAAATAATAGTTTGAATGAGACTTACAAGTGATATGTTACTCCGCCGTTCTTGGAGTTCACAATCCCGCTTCTATTTTTGCACATGAGTATTGCACAGGTCGGCATTTTCGAAAAACAGAGGAAATGAATTCGTCACTGTGGTCGCCCGTTGACTACCGAGAATTTTTTATATGAGGACTATCGGGGCTAGATTTGTTCGCACGTGCAACGCCCCTCAACCTATCTCTCAATATCTGTGAGGCCACTGCTGCTTCATGATAACGCTAGACCACACACTGCACAACAGATGGCTACCATATTAGAGGAGCTTCAATTGGAATGTCTAAGACATCCACCGCACTCTCCGGACCTTGCTCCAACAGATTACCATTATTTTTTTCCAAATTTGGATAACTCCTTGAAAGGGAAAAAATTCAACTCCGATGGGGCAGTCCAAACCGCCTTCAAAGATTTTATTGATTCCCGTCCGAATGTTTTTTTTAGTAAAGGGATCGAAGAACTACCTATGAGATGGCAAAAGTGTATAGATAGCAATGGTACATACTTTGATTAAATAAATTATAAAAAAAAACGACTTTATGTTCCTCCCATGCAAAACGCCAATTTCATATGTAAGGACCTAATATAATGACCACCAAAATATTTTAGAATTTTCGGTAATCATTTAAACACAAGCCGAAGTATTACAGGTATTTACAAAATAAAGCAGAGGTAATAATCAGCCTTTTAAAAAACAATTTATGTTGTATATCTTGTAACTCAATTCGTTTTACAGATGGCAAAATACCTATCTAACCAGCTCATTTTTATGTGTTTTGTTAAACGCCATCTGGTAGAATTCTGCAGAACTGCGACGTGATTTTACGATGATTCAATATTGGACTCAAACAGCTTAACAAGTGATGTCGCTACTAGGCAAAGTTCTGCTACTAGACACTAGATGGCGCTACGTGGTAACAATATTGAGATTGTTACGTATGACTTCAAATCTCTTACTGTGATGATAAAAATAGGATATCATTTAATTTTCTATTGTGAGCTGTGACCTCAAATTAAGTGTGGCTTTGAATAAATTGTTTAAGGCGATGATGGAATAAAAATGCGCTGTCGAGTGGAAGTGAGATGCAATAATTACTCGCGAATAAGAAAAAGCGGGATGCCAATAATGCACTCGCGACTAATCTGAAACAACGTAAGCGCCAAAACGTAAAAAAAAAACATAAAAATTAAACTATTTCAGGGAATTAACTTTCAAATTGAAAATCGTTAGAAATAACAATTGTTCATACATTGCAATTATCAGAGTCATATTCACTTACCACTGCGGTGTAATAGGATAAAACCATAAAAAAAGGGTTGACTTTGTATTTATTTTCTATCGAGAAAATTTTATCCAAACATGTTTTCCAATTAAGAATCTCTAGATTATATAGTCAAATTACATATACCAGAAATTTATTACGATTTGCCCAGTATTTCCTGAAAAACACATGAAAACAGCACCCCATATTTATTTAATCAGCGTCTAATTTAATTTATCACTGCTAGCAATAATTTTAAAATATAATCAAGGTTCATACCTTCATCAAAGGATATATACAGGTTGTCCCATGGCTATGCCACATAGAGGGAAAGTAAGTATGTACCTTAATTATTGTAGATAGTACATTTTACTGAAAGAAGAAATAAATTTTGTTTTTAACAACAATTTAAACTGCATTGAAATATATATTTTTAAATCGCCTGTCTTAACCGGGAATAGAATCCGCCAAAGGTGAAAAAACCTGTAATTTTTCGATACCGAAACCATCTTAAATAAAAAGAAAACTATGAAATTTTACATTTTATTAAATGTTTGCTGGAAAATTGTTAACGATAAAAATTGATTTACTTAGCCGTGTTTCGAACAACTGACTGATTCAAAAGTGTGTAATATCCCTTTTTAGCCTTTCAAATTGCTTTCAAAACAATTTCAAAATCTCCACGGGTATCTTGTTGTAGTAGAAAATGCACTGACCTTTGAAATAATTGTTAACTTTCGCGAGTCTAAAGCGGGGCGCAAGTAGGTGTACTTGATTATATCGTTAACATCACACTTATCGCAAAATTTGGAAAATAAAACTTCAAGGGGTCTGGGATGTGATGCGAAGGGATGAAAAAAAAAGCAAATTTCCTGTGACTACGTCCTAGTTATACGTATTCTCTGTAATAGAACTTGTGGCATTCAAAGTCTATTTAGTAAATTATAAACCCTATTTTGCGAATTCAGGATGTTAGCGGTTTGGCCAGTGCCTTTTTTAAACCTGCGCGCGCATCGCTGTGTGGAAAAAAAAAACATCGCGCCATTTTCCATGAATATTTGTTGACGTATTCCTTGTGTGGTTAATTATAATCAAAAGTCTGTTTTTTCCTCGCAAGCGTGTTGGAAAACATCGTATGAAACACGTGTGCATTGGTCATTAGACACTCGGCTAACATTTCGCCGATTTCGATAATACCACCTCATTTGTAATGACCAACTTTGCTCACTTGTATCATAATGTACTGTTTAGGCGAGTATACTTGCCTTCCAAAAGTGACCAATTGATGCTCGTGGGTTCGTAGAACAGTATATCTATCCCCTAACCTGGCAGTATTACTCCTGAGGTACAGAGTTCTTTGCTAGATGATTGTTACGCACCTGGCAGTGTTGATTCAAGTTCATTCAGTTTCAGTTGATTCAAAATCCAATTAAAATATTTTTATATCAAGTTTTCTGTCTTCCCTTCGACCCCTCAAAAAGTATTTTAGCGAAAAAATACAGAAATCGGAAAAAAAATGTCCTGCAAAATAAAAGCGGTTCAGTAGTCCTAATATGGGGACGCGGATTTAATGTAGTTTGTCGTAGTTGGTACATTTTGATAAAAACGGCTCAATAGTTCTAAAGTTATCTGCGTGTAGGGGCTTTTTTAAATCTATAATGATATCATTGAAATGAGTCCCTGCCCGGCCCAGTATTGTCCGGCCCAGGAATGTCCGGCCCCGGATTTGTCGTCCCGAAAGCCCACGATTCCGTCATTCCTGGGCCGAGCATTCCGTGGCCGTACAAAATAGTGCTCGACCCCGGAATGCCCGGCCCCGGAATTCGCGTCCCGAGTACCATAGACAACTTCTACATCAGAGATTAGGGTGTGTTCATAGTGTCTCTATCTCAAAAAATCTATTAATATCATTAATTTTTTTTTTATTTGCCAACGCTTCGCTCCGCTACGCTTCGGTTTGGCTTCTTCTAAGTTTTAACCTAACCTATAACCCAATTGAAATTTAGCCACAATAACCTACTCTAGCCAAATTTGACTCAATAAATATAATGCATTTGAACACAGTCTTCACAGTGTTATTTTTTTTAACAAATAGCAGAATTGAGTTTGTTTTTATTTTAAACTAACCAAATATGAACATTTTTAGGTTATGATATGTGTCAAGTAAATGTTAAACTTGCTTACAAAAAAAAAACTTACTACTATGACCGTGGCCTTAGATTCGTCTAAGTTAAATCGAAAATGTTCGACCAATCAGAAGCCAGTATTTCCAGCCAATGAGAGACGTCCCACAATTCCGGGGCCGGGCATTCCGGGGTCGAACAGGCAGTGCACGGCCTCGCAAAGCCCGGCCCAGTAATGTGCGGCTTGGAATGTCCGGCCCCGGAATTGGCGTCCCAAATCCCACGATTCCGGGGTCGGGCATTCCGGGGCCGGGCATTACTGGGCCGTGCATTCCTGTCCCCCCATTGAATTATGCATATTATACGATATTATCGGATAAACTTCAAATTTTGATATTTATTATATACAAATGTATATCGCAAATACACAGAAATGAAATGTATACAAATATACATTTCATTTCAGTGTATTTACTCACCATCCTAACCTGTTTCATTGCAGTGCATTTACCCACCATCCTAACCTGTTTCATTTGAGTATATTTATTTAACCACCACCCCAACCTGACGCCAACTATAAGTAAGTATATTTATAGTTAGCGACAGGATGGGATGGCAATCGGGAAGTCATTATGATTTAATTAAGTTGTGGCTTTCCTATCGTCCTCAAAGATCCCTCTGTGGTATGTATTGCTGGGTTAACATGCGAATGAATTGGACAGGTAGTCCGATAGGCAACGGGGGCGGCAAACACTTGTTCCGTGTCTTCCCCGAGTGCCGTCCCATCCTGTCACGAACAACTCAACTCTTGTAACTCTAGTAGCATGTTATGTAAGTTGTATGCGAACAACTCTATGATCTCAAATTGACTTGCTGCAAGATAAGCAATAATGAAAGAAATCGCTTATCTCTTTCGCCGATGACCGAATGTCAAGTATTTTGGACACATAATTTTGTGGAAGGAAGCGAAGGAGCGAGTGAGAAGGAAGAGATAATTTTTCTATGTATGCGAAAATGGTCTAATATGACACTATCCAACCTGTGGATGTACCTACATGGACACAAAGAGCAGGGCTACCTATAACTGCAATGGAAATGCGAATTCTATATAGAGTTTCCGTCCAAAACAGAGGATCAAGGAACGAATTCTATGGAATCCGCGTCACTATGACTTCTTCATTGACGTATTCTTGGGAATTCGCTGACCGCTATACCTAGTGTTAGTGTTATTGCACGAGATTGTTCGTTGTAGCAGCCAACCTAGTGTTATTGCACGAGATTGTTCGTTGTAGCAGCCAACCTAGTGTTATTGCACGAGATTGTTCGTTGTAGCAGCCAACCTAGTGTTATTGCACGAGATTGTTCGTTTTAGCAGCCAACCTAGTGTTATTGCACGAGATTGTTCATTGTAGCAGCCAACCTAGTGTTATTGCAGGGGATTGTTCGTTGTAGCAGCCAACCTAGTGTTATTGCACGAGATTGTTCGTTGTAGCAGCCAACCTAGTGTTATTGCACGAGATTGTTCGTTGTAGCAGCCAACCTAGTGTTATTGCACGAGATTGTTCGTTGTAGCAGCCAACCTAGTGTTATTGCACGAGATTGTTCGTTGTAGCAGCCAACCTAGTGTTATTGCACGAGATTGTTCGTTGTAGCAGCCAACCTAGTGTTATTGCACGAGATTGTTCGTTGTAGCAGCCAACCTAGTGTTATTGCACGAGATTGTTCGTTGTAGCAGCCAACCTAGTGTTATTGCACGAGATTGTTCGTTGTAGCAGCCAACCTAGTGTTATTGCACGAGATTGTTCGTTTTAGCAGCCAACCTAGTGTTATTGCACGAGATTGTTCGTTGTAGCAGCCAACCTAGTGTTATTGCACGAGACTGTTCGTTGTAGCAGCCAACCTAGTGTTATTGCACGAGATTGTTCGTTGTAGCAGCCAACCTAGTGTTATTGCACGAGATTGTTCGTTGTAGCAGCCAACCTAGTGTTATTGCACGAGATTGTTCGTTGTAGCAGCCAACCTAGTGTTATTGCACGAGATTGTTCGTTGTAGCAGCCAACCTAGTGTTATTGCACGAGATTGTTCGTTGTAGCAGCCAACCTAGTGTTATTGCACGAGATTGTTCGTTGTAGCAGCCAACCTAGTGTTATTGCACGAGATTGTTCGTTTTAGCAGCCAACCTAGTGTTATTGCACGAGATTGTTCGTTGTAGCAGCCAACCTAGTGTTATTGCACGAGATTGTTCGTTGTAGCAGCCAACCTAGTGTTATTGCACGAGATTGTTCGTTTTAGCAGCCAACCTAGTGTTATTGCACGAGATTGTTCGTTGTAGCAGCCAACCTAGTGTTATTGCACGAGATTGTTCGTTTTAGCAGCCAACCTAGTGTTATTGCACGAGATTGTTCGTTGTATGTAGCAGCCAAAATAAATGATGTGCCTCTCGGTGGGGTCAACAATCTTTTCATTAATTGCGGTGTCTTTGTCTATTATATCGTGGTCATCACTAAAATCATCATTGTCATAATCCTATTAAAAAGCGCTATGGCAGATTGATTCGTATTGATTGAGTAGAACATAATTTTTAAATTTAAAATAACCCCGCCACATTACCTAACATTTGGTTTGCTTGTGTCTTATTTAGGCCGATAACTTTTGAAACGCTGAACCGATTTTAATAAAATATATCTAAGAACCATCGCAGTTAAGTCTTGTACCAACTATTTAAAACCGCATTAAAATCCGTCCATCCCTTTTACCGCCATACTTTGTTAACTATCGAACTACCGAACCGATTTGAATAAAACATATCGAAGAACCATCGCAGGCAGGTCTACTACCAATAACAGAAAACCGCATTAAAATCCGTGCATCCGTTTGACTGCTGGGGTGCCACGGACAGACATACAGAACTGACACACCTCTCTTTTGGTCGTCGAGGGTTAAAACCCATCATTGTAAAGTTAACCCCTGGGTGCCCTACGGCGTCCAGGGACGCCATGTTTCCGTTATAAGTTTTGAATTTGATTACCATGGCATTAGGTTCGAAATCGCGATGCCTCGTCACCAGGTCCAGGTCCAGGTCTCCAGCGGTTGAGGATGTTGACATTAGACCTGTTATATCTATGGCGGATACAATGGTGCAAATTAAAATGCTCGAAAACAGTAGAAATTAATTATAATCAAACAAGGAAATAATTCAGATAGAAGTCAAGAAATGCGAAGGTACAAAAATGGTCGAGGTAGAGCCGTGGTCGCACCTACTGTATTCTCATTCTCCACGAGACCACGGCTCTACCTCGACCATTTTTGTACCTTCGCATTTCTTGACTTCTTTCTGAATTATTTCCTTGTTTCGCACTTTTTAAACCTCTTAACTCACGTAGTCGGGTTATAGTTTTTTTTACTTATATTTTTTTTTATTTATTGTTTTTAGTATTTTTTGTTATAGCGGCAACAGAAACACATCATCTGTGAAAATTTCAACTCTCTAGCTATCATAGTTCATGAGTACCAAACATTTACCTAACTAAACAGAGTTTTTCATGGCCGCTAGAGGGCGCCACATCAGATCTACATAGCCTATGTCACCCGCAGAATTATTACAAATCTATTGACACCTCATTTACTAAAATCGGTTCAGTAGTTTAGGCGCTACGAGTGGACATACATACATACCCACCCACATACATACATAGACTGCCAAAATCATTACCCTTCCTTTTGGCGGTCGCCGTAGTCGGGTAAAAAGTAATGGTGATTCTACAGAGGTCGTATGGCAAGTGAAAATGACAACCATTATGTATGGTAACATTAGATGCGCCTGCGCGTTGTTCACAGCAATGTTCACCGACACATGCACTGCACTAAAGTTTTGATAGGCTTCAAGCCTGAACAAGACCTGCTTTGCAGCCCGGGAGTATAAAATAACCTAACCTAACGCGACATAAGGCTGCACTCAGCCTTTTCACTCTCTCTCTCTCACTAGAGAGAGAGAAAATTCTACGGACTAATTGTACAAGTTGCTGACTTGCTATTAGCCGGATGCCTATGTTATGTCATCCATCATGCTCAAACCTGATCCGCCGATCTTTATCAAAGACCACCAATCGATTTACTATACGTAGTACAGTCCGCGCAAAGATTCTTTAGCTCTGAGCGGATAGGTTACCTCCCACCTTACCCTCGCTCAGAGCCGTACTAAAAATGTGTTCTGCCTCACGAATTTGGTATACCTTTTATGAAAGTGGTTTGATATCTAAGAGACTGTTGACATGAAGATCAAAAATGTCATGAGAGGTCATTGACATAGAATTAATCATGATTCTGGATATGAATTCTATGTAAATATATGCCTGTTTCGAAAGATTTTCCCGGGTTCGATCCCCGGCTGAGGGTAAAAAAAGACCCAAAGGTCTAGGATGTTTATGTGTGTGACGTCGCTGTTTCTGGTTCCCACGACATAGGTTATCCTAGTGTGGGGCCTAATGTTTTTTTTTTGTTTCATATGAGTTGGACAGACGACGTCAATAATAATAATAATACCTTGGACCCTATTTACACATATTGATCTAGCCCCAAACTAGGATTCCCTGTATCTTGGGTACTAGACAACGATACACATCCTTATGTAGATAAATATTACACTTAGATAGATAAACAACCATGACTAGGGTCCGTCCGTTGTCATCAAACAAATATCTGCCCCACATCAAACAAATACACAGGTACATTATACAATCTCTCACAACAATTTCTCAAATGTTTCCTAATCAGAGCAAGTCCAAAGTCAATCCAACAGCCTCGTCTGCGACTACTTAGTAAGTAGTCGCAGACGCTGGTAGTTACTATCTCGCATAGTTACGTTCAAGACAGGTTCTGCCGAGAAACGGTGACACGAGAAACTATCGTTAGGACCCTAATAAAATGTAATCTCAGTGAAAAGAAATGCAGGAACGCAGTGATTGAACATAACCTGCCTTCTGGAGGCGTACCTGTCTGACAGAATATTCATGACACAAGAGAGCGAGCAGAGGGTTTACGTCTTATGCCGATTCAGATTAGGAACCTTAATTTGATCCGCAAAATTACCGTGACCGTCTCAAAACAAGTCTTGGTACTAGGTAAATAAAGCTCATTATGGCGATTTGGAAAGGCAATGGTTGCCATGGTGATGTTCTTGTTTTGAACCTAATTTGGACCGGATAAAGATTGTGGTAACCCCCCTGTTCACCCTTAGACGAATAACTCATAGAAAGATAGTGCCCTTTAAAGGGCCGTCAAATAGATGAGGCACAATTGTTTCTTTGTGTGAGTATTTCACGCACACATTCACATTGTTTCCTTTGTCGGACGAACGCCAGCGCGCGCCGCCGCGCCCCGCCGTTGCGTAGAAATAAGGATAGCACCTCATCTTTACTTTCCTTCAAAATGAGCGATTTGAAATCATAGACTATGGTCAGGATAAGGATCCAATAAAAGAGCGGGTGTGGGATTTTCCCCTCTACTTGCAACATCTATATATCATGGCGGCGTAAAGAAATTACGAAGTGATTATATTGATAACTTGAACAAATTACACAGAAACATTGCATTATATGAATGACTAAGTATTGCAGTTGGATCCCACTAGTTTTTTTTTTATATTTTTAGAGCTTTTGTGGCACCAATTAATAGCAAAAATCCTTTGTCTCTTCAGAGATGTTTTCGTACCAAGGCGCGTTCTAATACTGATTGTCTGAGATTCTCACAGGCCGCCCAGCCGCCCACCCTCCTGTCAAAAAGATGTCCCTTACCTATGCGTGTTTTGTGGGCGCGTATTAGGGTCCTATGAGTAATTATTTTAAGAGTTCACCATTAGGGGTCTACAGACGATTAAGGGGATGTGTAACGTCAAATGCCAAGCCCTATTTCTCTTAGAGGAGATACTTCACTAATCCCGAAATATATATGTTATAAAGACATCCTTTTCCATCAATCTGTTAGTTTGAAAACATTATAAGTCATTTGGAACAATGGGAACTTTACGGGAAATAAAAACTAATTAGATGTTTTTCACCTAAAACTTGTTATTTCTTGGGATCTAAAAATAAGTTTGATATAGGGATATGGTAATTGCTGCAAAAAGTTGGTGTTTAAATTATCTTAAAATTATTAGTTTGAAATTAATAAATGATGAGTGGTTCATTTAAAATAAAAATAAATTTGACACAATTTTCGCACTATTCTGCCGCAGCGACTGTGGCAGGCAACAGCCATGTGCAGTGTGAGCTGTTGCGAACTTTATTTTATTATGGTCGGGTCCAACATTTCAAAACCACCACGGATCGAGTTGCTAATTTCACCGATAGACCAGCTTTAAAGAGAGAGAATCGAATCGAAAACCACCGAGATCGAGTCGCAGTCGAGAAGCCGAAGCGCGCAGACACGCGCACGCGCAGCCTGACGCAAGTCCGAGCCGGAACAGTACTGGCCGGTACTTTCTACCGATCGCGGAACAATTTCAAATAATTCAGTCGATTTAAAAGAAACTAACAATTCATTATTGTTTTCTGTGCTCAGAAAAGACGCTTCGTTTTCAAATTGGGAATAAGAAGTGACCTGAACAACACTGTGAGATGAAAGTGAATTAATTGTGCAGTTTGATGGTCATTCGTATGGAGATTGTCCCAGCGTGACGAATGGGATTTCTACAGTGAGAGAGGAGTATTGTGAAGAAACACGCATTTTGGCCGCAACAATGCCACCAAGGTTTGTCATTGCAAATTAGTCATATAATTGACTTTTCATTCAGGTTGCACGACGAGTGCGAGATGCAACTCGAAAATTGCGTGAAGGTTTAAGTACAATTAAGTATAGAAAGTTGCACAACAGCGAGAGCATTAATGGTTGAGAGCAGGTGACCCAGTGAGAAACCGGTGCTTGATTCAAAAACTTTTGGTCCAGCCACATATGTTTGGTAAAATTTTGCAACAACTTCAGCATTTAATGATTGTCTACCAAACTCGTATCAAAGTATTACGATGACTCAACAATCCACAGAAGTCCACAAGAAGTTTGTAAACAAGACACCAAACCAGATATCTATAGACAGTTAGGAAGTGGTCAGTCAAGATTCCTTAGACTCTGTTACGCCTTTTAACTGTTCTTGCCTCTTCCTTCTCCGAAATACTCCCATAATCGACCATACAATTTCACTGTTACCAAACGCAACTGCGTGGTTGAAAAAATGCAAACTTCCTAGGAAAAAGGTGAAGAAATGTAGAAAAACAATCAAGCAATACATTTTTATGCAGTTTCTGTGGGTAAAAACCACTTCATTGTCACGAAACTACTAGAAAAAGGCATTCCTTTCCGGAGCGTGGTCGACGTCAATGACCCAACCCAATCAATGTTTATAACCGAATTAAAAGAGAAATAAATTGTATCAAGTTTACAAATATAGTTTACAAGTTTACAAAGAACAAACCAGAAGTTTTAGGTCCACAAAATGATTATTACGAATGACAGCATGGTGATTTGATGAAGCAGAAGATAAATCATGGCCTTCCTTGTAGTTTTATTAAACTCTGTCCATATCATGAACTAAAGCTTCAACTGTTGACTATGGTCAAACCTAAACATACTCGTAGCCAGACATTAACACTTAGTATGAGGCTTACTTTTCACAATGGCTTAGACAAATTTAGGAAAAAATAAAAACAGTTAAGTACTCGAAACCCTTTAATTTTCTTTTGGGTAATACATGGTTAAATTTCCTGGAAATGGGCTCTACTTTAACCCCTCACAATATATGTATCGAATAACTAATCACCCTTCACAGTATAAACGGGCTCATATGCAAAGTATGGTAGGAAAGCGATATTTCGAGATTGAATCTTTAGATCTATTATTCAGGATGTTATATTGTAAAGTTATTCCCGACTCACGCACGTATTATACAATATATAAAACACATAGTGAAAAGTGAGCTTCAGAAGCGAAAGGCAAACCTTTGATCACAGTTCATAAGCTCCAAACCACCTGGGTTGGAGAGTAACACGAACAAGGAGGCCATCTACATACTATGGACTATCGAGTATAAATATACCTGGGTGTACTCCTGGGTGTACCCTCGAGTTTGGTTTTGAATTGCTGCAACGCGTAGGTTACCGTATCCTACTCTACGTAGTACAATGGATACTGGGTAAAGTCAAATTCGGTCAAATGCCCATCTTTGAAGAGCTATTCCTGAAATATTCCTTGAAGAGAAATCCCGAAAAAATATATGTTATGAAAACGACCCTTGTATTAAATCTGTTTGATCGAAAACCTCATGTCTCAATGGGAACTGTGTAAAACATAAAATAAAAAATAGATGTTTTTCACCTAAAACTTGCAAAAACTTGCTGTTTCTTCGGATCTAAAAACAATATTGATATGGTTCTTGAGTCAAAAATTCAAATAATATTAAAATTCAAAATATCCTAAAACTGTGTGTTTTAAATTTAAGTAAAAATATCTGTGGTTTTGAAGAAATTACTAAAAACACACAATTTTCGCAGTGTACTGCGGCAGCAACTGAAGTGACAGCCATGTTGCAGTACGAGCTGTTTTGAACTTTATTTTAATATGTTTGTTTCCAAATCTTCAACCACCACGAATCGAGCTGCTAATTTTACCGATAGACGAGCTTTAAGTCGCCGCCATACAAAATGAAACGTCGAGTGCGCCTCATGTACGGAGGGCTTTAACCTTTAAAAAACCGAGGGTATTTGGGACGGGTCGCGATTTTGAACCTTACGTCGTGGTAATAAAATTTAAAACCTATAACGGAAGAGTGGCGTTATCTAACGCCGGTGGCATTCAAGAGGTTAACCTTACCGTGTTGGATATCGCTGGCATAGATTACAAATTCGCTTGGCTAACGTTACTGAGATAGATATCATAATGCGAGAACGGTAAACGATGACGCCGCGCTTGGTAACGGTTCCGATGGAGCTGAGGCGTGAAATATAAGTCACAATGTTGTATGAGATAATAAAGAAAATAGCGGTAGTGTAACATGCAGCTGCTGTTTGGGATGAATATTTCGACTTTCACGACTTAAAAATCGGTCAATCAATCGGCAGATCAGACTCTCTCTCGAAGGGTTCCCAAAAAGATATAAAACAAAACCGAAAATAAACAATTTGTCCAATCTACTACGAATTTGATGTCGACCCAATTACGCCACCGGTGACGATACACGCGTATATGACGAATTACGTTGATATTTCAATGATGATGATTTAGTAATTCGCAGGGTCCAAGGTTATTAAAACACGTCTCTTGCATAGCGACCCCTTTTAATTTATACAATCTCTTTTAGTTATTTGTTGCAATAGCGGCAACAGAAGTATTTCTGTTGAATTTTGGGAGTTGAATTTTATACAGAATGTGTTTACATTCTGTATAAAATTCAACTCCCTACCCATTATGATTCATGGGATCCAGCCAGCTGACGGACAGACGGACAGTGGAGGCTTAAGTAATACAGTCCCTTCGGGTACGGAAGCCTAAGAATGGCTAAATTAATTAACTTAAAAAACAGGCATTCAAAGTTTAGACCCATTCATTGCTAATACTAATACATAAAGGCCAGAAATGATAGGTCAAGTATTTGAAGGCCATATGAAAGTCGGCACATTATACCTGTAATGACATTTCCCAATAATACTGGCAAGTATGTTGGTGTGCAATTAATGCAAATTAGGAAGAATGGTGATTAGTGTTATCCAACAGCGACATAAACGGTGAAGGTGACCCGATCACCGATATTTGAATATTGCAAACACACGTAATCTTCAACGACACGGAAATCTTCACCTAAGTATTTGTGTTTGATATAGTCAGATTTTAGTACAAAAAAGCCGTATTGTTTTTCGAAAATAAGATATCTGGATAATGTTTTCAAAAATACTTTTATTATAATTTTAGATTGCCCCTAGGAATGTCATATTATTAGGTGTGTGGTAGTTGTTTAAGAGGTTTAACAAAACATTTGCTGATGTCCTGTCCAGAATAGTATATTTCGGGGGCAATAGTTGCTCACGGTCGCAGGAAATACATAGATCCCACCGCCCTGCAAGTGGGTAATGCTAAAGGGCAACAAATCACCACTTCTTCAAAGCAATAAATTCTATAAAACACGCGACATTAGTGAAATTAACCTAAGTTGCTAGGCCGGCATTAATTAAGAAATTTAATTGAACAGCAAATTTCAATAGATCACGTGTCCATGGAAACTGAGAGCACAGCCACAATTCGGCGTGTGTTACGCCACCAGCGCGCGCGCAGTGGCTAACCATAGAGTCAATAGATGGTCAATCTTTAGCTTTCTCCTATTGGGCTATGAGGAATCGATCAGCTTACGTCAACTCCTTCACATGTGCAACCGGCTCTGCACGTAGGCTATTTTAAATGAATAGCCCTACTCTTCGCCTCCTCGTGTGCCAAATAGCAAAGCGGCTAATGAGTAACAAGCAAGGAGGTTTCATGTAACCCAAAATATAACCGAGACACGTCCCATCCCAGTTTGGATCGGATTATATTAAAACAATAAGAAACTATTACGGAGCAATGACGTGTTTAGAATTGCAAAACATTAGATAATTATAGGTATGCTAACAACATCAGGGACTATTCAGGGAGTCATGAATTACGGTTATATTTTAAACACAGAAGTCGTAATGGGTTTTAAATATTTGCAGTAGGTACGGCGAACATAATTATATCGTTTTAAAATTTAAACCGTTACAAGGATTTACGCAGGAATTTGAAGGTCTTTCCTCTTACATTTGACACTGCATGATTTGCTGACCATGGTTATAGGTTCCCTCTCTTGAGAAATATAGCAGGTTTAGTGTTTAAGGAAGGGTGTATGTTTGAATATTCTTGCCCTGTCTAATCAAATGTTCCATGCCATAGATACAGAACATTGTCATTTATCTCCATTACTGCTTCTGCTAGTAGCATAAAATCCTAGCCAACATCATCATAGCCATGTACTATTTCAATAACATTCGCGTGTTGTTCGTCATTTGCCTCTTATACATCTTCGTTATTATGCAATGCTAAAACAAAGCACCTATTAAGACTTGAATATTAAGCGGCTTTGCGCATTGCCTCTCCAAAAGATACTTCACACACATCGTCTATTATTCAGGTTTGGATGCAACTGTTGTGTACTACCACCATAAACACTGTTCCAAACAATGCCTTTATTGTAATGGTATACCTGTATTCTGCATTACTATGCTGCATTATGCAATAATTGTGGCTTGGCTAGTTGCACCGCGGGCCTTGGGCAACATTGTATCTCCAGTACTACAGAGTCCTTTTAGTTAATCTTTCTACGCTCGGTTATTTTACGACACATAATTGTTCGAATCTGTTATTTTAGATCTTTACTGGCTGTATAGCTTTGTGGTTAGGTGGATTTGTAATCCAAGGAAAACAATCACGGTGCTACTTAGTATTATGTTTGGCTCCTCAAAGTAAACCAGTACGGTTCACCTGTTAGACACTATTCTGAATAAGAATAGCTTCATTGAGTCATTAAATAATTCTTTTCACGTCCGTCGCTGGCTACCGGTGTTCGCTCAATGCATATTGTCTTTGGTTGGTACGCACATTTGTATTGTAAGTTTAATTCTCTCTTTTGTTTGGTTGGGACTCGTCATATTTTGAGTTATTAGGTTAGAGTAAATTATATTTATTATTATTATGTTTGCGCCAGCCCTCTTGTTTCAACTCAAATCTGGCGACATACACAGGGTGTCAAACAACGGTATAACAGAAAGGTGTAATCATATTTTCGGGGGTTCGGACATCATTCCCAACAACTTTCACTAAAAAAACCGATTTGACCAGGGCAACTTTGTCAGCTGACCGCCCGGCCCGAAACGAGGCCCGATGTAGAACAGTATTTTGAGGAAATAATAAAATAAAAAGTATGTAACCCATTACTGTCCCCACCGAGGGGCACAGGCCTTTACCACTTCACCTTTAGGACACGAGTAAGATTAAGCCATGCTCCACCACGCTGGCTCAGTGCGGGTTGATGGAGAGGTTTTACGACCACGTAGCGATAGTAGCGGGATCTACAGCTTAACGTGTCATCCGAAACACTGAACGTCCGCTAATGTACTTAAGATAAATTAATTATCTCATTGGTATATGGTCAGGGTTCGAAGCAAGCGTGAAACCTATTAGACCACGGAGCTCTACATTTGAGGAAATAAACATGAGAAAATTTCCTTTAACGCTTGCCTCAACCGAGATTTATATTGGAGTAATATTTGATCGTAAACCGACGCTAATATCCTATTTAAATCTGCCTACAAATAACACATGCCCTATCATCCTCATCTACGGTATAATGTTAACCAACAACAAATATCGCAATAAGACTTCCACAAAAATATTTGGCGACTACCGATTACAATATACTAGAGTGTTGCGAAACTGCCGGTGACTAGATTCTCAGTAGGTGACACCAGAGTTACCTAATCAAACAACCTCTGGCCTTCGGCATACAGATGAGTACCCTTTGGCTGATCATAAAGGGTTCTCATAAAGTAATCAGCAAACAGTTTGTAGCGAAAGACACAGGTTTAGAGATTCCATTATGCTTTGCGTCAGTCACAAGACATGGTCACATTTCCTCTTTACCTCGATGGAGCTGGGATTTAATAACCTAATGACAATGACGTCACGAACACAAGTTCACTGATATTTCGACGGTGTAGTACAACAACATACAAATAAAAAATAAGGAAATTTACGACATTGCGACTGTATGATGCACATGCACAGCTAGTATTGCGACTCTATGATGCACATGCACAGCTAGTGTACGACATTGCGACTGTATGATGCACATGCACAGCTAGTATGATGCACATGCACAGCTAGTATTGCGACTGTATGATGCACATGCACAGCTAGTATTGCGACTGTATGATGCACATGCACAGCTAGTATTGTGACTGTATGATGCACATGCACAGCTAGTATTTTGCAATCTTATTGAGATGCATACAGTTTCGCTACGTGTTAACTTTCTAAAAATGTTGTTGCTCTAGCCAGTTTGGAGTATGTACAGTATGAAACTGATTTAACTTGGCCGGGCCAATTTCATTTAACACAGAGTTAATGACTAGATAACATAATATTTACTATATAGGCACATACATTACTTCTGACCCCACAGTAGGATACCCTGTGTCGTGGGAACCAGAAACAGCGACGTCACGATCATCCAAGACCTGGGGATTTTTACTTTCTGCCCGAACCCGGGAACTCTCCCTTGGGGGCACAGCCTCCACCACCACACCGCAGTGGTAATTAACTACAAATGAGATAAGGCGACAGGTAGAGTCTAAAGTCTATTGCGCCGGCAGCATTTTCTTAGCGTGCA
The DNA here is from genome assembly GCA_949825045.1 of Argyresthia goedartella. Lineage (NCBI taxonomy): Eukaryota > Metazoa > Arthropoda > Insecta > Lepidoptera > Argyresthiidae > Argyresthia > Argyresthia goedartella. The sequence continues at coordinate 10,992,923 of OX463828.1, read as the reverse complement.
AATCGCGATAGCCGCGCGTCGTCCGCGCAAAATCCGCGCGGTCAGAAACCGCCGCCGGTGTGCATGTGCTCTACCCAGCGATATGTCAAATTTATATAGATAGAGGCTAAACAGACGGCGCTGACTTTCAGCCGTAATTTTTCAAAATTCTGTTTTTTATATATTACAGTATTACAAGTAATATAAAAAAATGCACAGCAAATATACTGATTTTCACAGCAAATATCAGTGCAAAATACTGCGGTAGCTTAAATAAAGGGGGTGAGCGAAGCGAATAGCCTTCGTATTAGGTTGAACATGTAATAAAATCAAAAATACTTAAAATATAAAGTGTTTTTTTTTGCTGATCCTTTTTTGCTGTGAAAATCAGTATTTTTGATGTGCGATTAAATACTAGCCTAACATGTATAGCTCTGGGTTATCTGTTTGATGCGTTACGTGGCGTTTGAGCATAAGCATGCTCTGAATTAGAAGTAAACTTCGATATTATCATCCGTCACAATCAACTTGGATGTAGTTTGCGGAAGAACATATGCGTTTAATAACGGTTTTTAGTATAAACCGTTATGCTACCGCTTTATGGGCTGCGCGCACGCCGATATTGGATTATGTGGCACCAGGCGATATCTTATAGATGGGGATTTTTATGATTAAGACTTGGAAGATAAAAAGATCGTGGACTATAGAAAAATGAGAGATTTTGGAAACACACAGTCAGATTCTACGCCGGGTAAGCCTTGGATCAAATCTAGTTTAAACATAAACTGTTAGTTAATACTACTCTACTCTGATACCAGAGGAGAAAGTCGGAAATATTTTTTATGAAAAAAATACAACTTCATTTTGTTGTGCTCTGACAAACACAGAATGTGCAACAAAACACAGAATGTGTAACAAAAAGTGAATGGTTCTTTTAAAGTTTGTAAGGTTAGAGTAGAAGACATATTAAATTAAGAAAAGCACTTTTAATTTTAAAGCGAGTCAGGAAAAGTATAAAAGAATAACATAATTTATATGGCATATGTGACATGTCATTTCAAATTGCATTTCTTTAATACTAAGCAAATAACACTAAATATATACTATTTTTACCGATAATTTGCGACACAAGCTTGTAAGGGTCTCTCAAAAAGTCAAAACTTTAAATACTTTTAAACACAGAGTCGATGTGCAAACAATTTACATGTTTACTTTCAAACCTTTTAACACCTTGAAGGACCTTTAAGACTGTTGCATGTTTTCTTTTATATTTATAGGTACATGTATTAACGCTGAATGAGGCTTCAATATAAATATGAGGTTTCAAATTGATTTTCAATTGAAATTTTTAACTATCATTCTTTAGTTCGTATACCAGCAGAAAATAAGCACATTATATAATTCTGTTATTATTAGGGAAACGATTAAGTTAGTTTTCAGTCGAAATAGTCCAAGTTAACTTTATAGCTATCCTACTAGAGACTTTAACAATATTGTGCCATAATACTATCACTATTACAGTCATGGTGATATATTGAGTACCCACCGTCATTGGTAACACCATCTATTACAATAATTGTAAATGATTGCATAATTTTAAAACCAGAATAGCCTATCTCATTATTACACACATTGAGATCTCATAGACCCTATGAGGACGAGCTCTATGGCACTGCGACTGTGGCTCCGCCTGCGAGAGGTCCCGGGTTCAATCCCCGGCTGGGGCTGAAGAAAAAAACACCAGGGCCAAAAGCAATGTATGCGCCTGTATATAAATGTTTATGTGTGTAATAATCTGCTTTGCTTTGGCAGGAGATTTATTTGCAACTAAACTCACAAACTGATACTGATGAGTATCGATCACCGAAGCAAATTGCAAACGCTTCACCTTTGATCCTCCTCCTCGGCGTATGAAAGGCAACAATGGTACACAAATGCGATAACCGTGTAACTGAGTGGACAAACAAACACACAGAAGTGTTTTCACACTTGTTACGCGGGCCGCTTTTGTCGAAGTCTGGCCAATAATAAAATCAGTGGCGCACGTGGTCTTTGGTGGTGGACCTTTTATTAATTTATTTTAATATTCTTAGGCCGAGTTCTTTTCGTTTCTTGGAATAACCATTGATAGCAAATTGCAGTGGGGACGTATACTTAGATAAATTGGCTTTTAGATTAAGTAACATCAGACAAAACAGTTTTAGTTACTTTCATAGCGCCCTGTTCTATGGATCTTGTTGTGGGGGAAATCAGTGGATATTCAAACTATTTTTAAATTAGAGAAAATGCTGTTTGGCACCGACTCCTTAAGATTTTTTTAAAGAAATTTACACATTAACTGCAGCTAGTCGATTTATTTTCTAAAATATAATGTATGTGCAAGAACCTTTCCACATTTCCCAAAATTAGCGATAGCTGTAAACCTAACAAATAATCACAGACTAGTTGCGCCCCGGTTTAGACTCGCGAAAGTTAGCAATTGTTTGAAGGGTCAGTGCATTCTCTACTGCAACAACACCTATAATTTGTAAAGTATACATAAGTAAATATAAATAAAACCTGTAGGTTTTCTGTTTTAGGAGATCAAGCTGTCACCAAAGTATCCCTGCTCCATCTTCGCATTGAAAGGCCCTGACATGTTATCTCGTGCCTCTTACTCTCATGGAAACTGCTTTTATAACTGAGATTTGTATTTTCACTTTCAGCCAGGACACTATTTGAGAATACGCTTTTCCCCATTTCTTGTTAAGCTTTGATGCGGTTTTTTAAAAAAAACTGTTATATTCAGTTCCTAGGGCTCCATCGAATGATATAACTAGTGGGGTGAATGAGGCTCATAGGTCTTCAGCTGCTCGGTCGTATTTTGTGTGTTTCTCTCGGCTATGTCTCTGTGCTGTTTTTTGCCAGTTGAGGTTGCTGTAAGAGGAAGCGTCGGCATTTACTATGCGCACGTCGAAGAACGCTTTCCTTGCAGGTTCCCAAACACTGTTTAGTAACAGATCACCTATAAGTGCCGGATGATTTATATTTGCATCTTGCATTATGGGTTCTATTGTGCTAGTTCCCCAGGCTAGTTCGGCCCAATTTTTACAATCATCTCTGTGTTGATCATGTCCTTTTTTATGAATCCTCCTTTCTTGCAGTTTAATGCGTGGTTTAAGTCGAAATTACTCTCTCCGCATCCGTCGCAGGCCTGAGGGAGGGAGGTTTGCAGGTTCGTGGGCGTATCTAATAGCTAAAGCATCCCTAAACTGGGTAGCTGTGAGATCAGTATTATTTGCGGTGGTCGGGATGATAGTTAGCCATTGTGAAGAGTTCGTTTCAACGACTCTTTGGAGACATCTTTTCATTTTATTTGGTAGTTTACATATTATGACATTACTTTTTTCAGCGTCTCTCTTTTGCCGCGATAGTATTTCTTCTTTGATAATATTTGTAGCATGAGTTTGATAGGCTAGTAAGTCTAGATTTTCGTCAGATTTGATGGCGTGCGTTAGTATACTATTTGATTCTATCGATTTTTATAACAGTCGTTGTTATTCATTGGGTTGTTAATGCCTAGCCCGCCAAGTTTCACCGGTAGGCTGAATAGCTCAAAATACTCTACTTGTTCTCTACTGCAACAAGATACCGACCGCTGGAGATTTTGAAATCACCATTTGATCAATAGAAAAACTTTGAAAAAATTACTTCGTCTAAAAAGGGATATTATAATATTTAGGGTTACATAAATAACTAGAGTGTATGGGGGAGAACTCCCTGATAATAATTTTGTAATTATTTATTCCTGCATATTATTTATAATAATTAATATTGTAAAATTTGTATTAGTTAAACACAACTAATTTTGAATGAGATCTAGAAATTAATCTGTGGGAGTTTCTTCGCCCTTTTTCGGAAAACTTATTCAAATTATATATCTACCTTCAAGTCATAATGAAATTTTGACTTTGACTTGCACCAGATTTTTGATAGCCGCTACTTTTGAATACGGTTTTAACACAACTTAAATATAACACGGCTATGTTGAGTGGAAACGCTGTCAGGCAACAACCTTGCCTTGCTTTACTATGTAACTTGACCGTGTTGTACTGATTACGTGTTTATTAAACTGAATTTAGCGATTATAAAAAGTTTAGTGCAAGTCGCCCAGCTTTAGTGCAAGTCGCCCAGCTTTAGTGCAAGTCGCCCAGCTTTAGTGCAAGTCGCCCAGCTTTAGCGCCTCCAAAAATAACACAATTTCGATACGTTTTTTGAAGAACTGTTTGCGCTATGCTGTTTCAAGTACCAGAGATACTATCTAAACTGTTACGAAGAGTCGAAAGTATTGCTATACATGGTGTCCCGTTGACCATCTCTATGACTGCTACTGTTGGATAACATCTGTGTAAGCACGAGAATACTTTGCCCAGATTAATAGCAATTCTTGTGCCAATCGCTATAAATGTTTATTGATTATGAAATGACAGTAAAAGCTGTAATACAATTAAATAATGTAACACTACCCACGGTTACGAAAATGTACTGCCGCATGTCTTTTTTACTCGCTACTTGTTTGCTACTTCTATTCTACAAACAAAACATTCAGTGTATAACAGTATACCTATTGAATCCTTTTCATTATACGTCTAAGAAAAAAGGCTTTTCCTATTTTCCTCAAAAAATGTAATTTCGAATACCATTTCGGCATTATCTGCCAATTGTACTACTCTATACGACGTTGTTACTATTGTTGTACTACTCTATACGACGTTGTTACTATTGTTGTACTACTCTATACGACGTTGTTACTATTGTTGTACTACTTCTATACGACGTTGTTACTATTGTTGTACTACTTCTATACGACGTTGTTACTATTGTTGTACTACTCTATACGACGTTGTTACTATTGTTGTACTACTCTATACGACGTTGTTACTATTGTTGTACTACTCTATACGAGGTTGTTACTATTGTTGTACTACTCTATACGACGTTGTTACTATTGTTGTACTACTTCTATACGACGTTGTTACTATTGTTGTACTACTTCTATACGACGTTGTTACTATTGTTGTACTACTCTATACGACGTTGTTACTATTGTTGTACTACTTCTATACGACGTTGTTACTATTGTTGTACTACTTCTATACGACGTTGTTACTATTGTTGTACTACTCTATACGACGTTGTTACTATTGTTGTACTACTCTATACGACGTTGTTACTATTGTTGTACTACTCTATACGAGGTTGTTACTATTGTTGTACTACTCTATACGACGTTGTTACTATTGTTGTACTACTTCTATACGACGTTGTTACTATTGTTGTACTACTCTATACGACGTTGTTACTATTGTTGTACTACTTCTATACGACGTTGTTACTATTGTTGTACTACTCTATACGACGTTGTTACTATTGTTGTACTACTCTATACGACGTTGTTACTATTGTTGTACTACTTCTATACGACGTTGTTACTATTGTTGTACTACTTCTATACGACGTTGTTACTATTGTTGTACTACTCTATACGACGTTGTTACTATTGTTGTACTACTCTATACGACGTTGTTACTATTGTTGTACTACTCTATACGAGGTTGTTACTATTGTTGTACTACTCTATACGACGTTGTTACTATTGTTGTACTACTTCTATACGACGTTGTTACTATTGTTGTACTACTCTATACGACGTTGTTACTATTGTTGTACTACTCTATACGACGTTGTTACTATTGTTGTACTACTCTATACGACGTTGTTACTATTGTTGTACTACTCTATACGACGTTGTTACTATTGTTGTACTACTCTATACGACGTTGTTACTATTGTTGTACTACTCTATACGACGTTGTTACTATTGTTGTACTACTCTATACGACGTTGTTACTATTGTTGTACTACTCTATACGACGTTGTTACTATTGTTGTACTACTTCTATACGACGTTGTTACTATTGTTGTACTACTTCTATACGACGTTGTTACTATTGTTGTACTACTCTATACGACGTTGTTACTATTGTTGTACTACTTCTATACGACGTTGTTACTATTGTTGTACTACTTCTATACGACGTTGTTACTATTGTTGTACTACTCTATACGACGTTGTTACTATTGTTGTACTACTCTATACGACGTTGTTACTATTGTTGTACTACTCTATACGACGTTGTTACTATTGTTGTACTACTCTATACGACGTTGTTACTATTGTTGTACTACTCTATACGACGTTGTTACTATTGTTGTACTACTCTATACGACGTTGTTACTATTGTTGTACTACTTCTATACGACGTTGTTACTATTGTTGTACTACTCTATACGACGTTGTTACTATTGTTGTACTACTCTATACGACGTTGTTACTATTGTTGTACTACTCTATACGACGTTGTTACTATTGTTGTACTACTCTATACGACGTTGTTACTATTGTTGTACTACTTCTATACGACGTTGTTACTATTGTTGTACTACTCTATACGACGTTGTTACTATTGTTGTACTACTTCTATACGACGTTGTTACTATTGTTGTACTACTTCTATACGACGTTGTTACTATTGTTGTACTACTTCTATACGACGTTGTTACTATTGTTGTACTACTCTATACGACGTTGTTACTATTGTTGTACTACTTCTATACGACGTTGTTACTATTGTTGTACTACTCTATACGACGTTGTTACTATTGTTGTACTACTCTATACGACGTTGTTACTATTGTTGTACTACTTCTATACGACGTTGTTACTATTGTTGTACTACTTCTATACGACGTTGTTACTATTGTTGTACTACTCTATACGACGTTGTTACTATTGTTGTACTACTCTATACGACGTTGTTACTATTGTTGTACTACTTCTATACGACGTTGTTACTATTGTTGTACTACTTCTATACGACGTTGTTACTATTGTTGTACTACTTCTATACGACGTTGTTACTATTGTTGTACTACTCTATACGACGTTGTTACTATTGTTGTACTACTTCTATACGACGTTGTTACTATTGTTGTACTACTCTATACGACGTTGTTACTATTGTTGTACTACTCTATACGACGTTGTTACTATTGTTGTACTACTTCTATACGACGTTGTTACTATTGTTGTACTACTTCTATACGACGTTGTTACTATTGTTGTACTACTCTATACGACGTTGTTACTATTGTTGTACTACTCTATACGACGTTGTTACTATTGTTGTACTACTTCTATACGACGTTGTTACTATTGTTGTACTACTTCTATACGACGTTGTTACTATTGTTGTACTACTCTATACGACGTTGTTACTATTGTTGTACTACTTCTATACGACGTTGTTACTATTGTTGTACTACTCTATACGACGTTGTTACTATTGTTGTACTACTCTATACGACGTTGTTACTATTGTTGTACTACTCTATACGACGTTGTTACTATTGTTGTACTACTCTATACGACGTTGTTACTATTGTTGTACTACTCTATACGACGTTGTTACTATTGTTGTACTACTCTATACGACGTTGTTACTATTGTTGTACTACTCTATACGACGTTGTTACTATTGTTGTACTACTCTATACGACGTTGTTACTATTGTTGTACTACTCTATACGACGTTGTTACTATTGTTGTACTACTTCTATACGACGTTGTTACTATTGTTGTACTACTTCTATACGACGTTGTTACTATTGTTGTACTACTTCTATACGACGTTGTTACTATTGTTGTACTACTCTATACGACGTTGTTACTATTGTTGTACTACTTCTATACGACGTTGTTACTATTGTTGTACTACTTCTATACGACGTTGTTACTATTGTTGTACTACTTCTATACGACGTTGTTACTATTGTTGTACTACTCTATACGACGTTGTTACTATTGTTGTACTACTCTATACGACGTTGTTACTATTGTTGTACTACTCTATACGACGTTGTTACTATTGTTGTACTACTCTATACGACGTTGTTACTATTGTTGTACTACTTACTCTATACGACGTTGTTACTATTGTTGTACTACTTACTCTATACGACGTTGTTACTATTGTTGTACTACTCTATACGACGTTGTTACTATTGTTGTACTACTTACTCTATACGACGTTGTTACTATTGTTGTACTACTTACTCTATACGACGTTGTTACTATTGTTGTACTACTCTATACGACGTTGTTACTATTGTTGTACTACTCTATACGACGTTGTTACTATTGTTGTACTACTCTATACGACGTTGTTACTATTGCAACAAATATAACCTCTGTTACTATATTCACTTTTTGCAGACAATCAAACTCAATCAAAAGATGCTTTCTCTAGTAGTTTATTTTATTGATTAAACTTCCGATTATTATAACTACAAGTGATATTACAGCTGCAGCAAAAAAGTGATAGTTACTAACCGACACTTAACAACAAGAGAAGTAACTTACATGACTAGAGCCATAAGAGTGAAATCTCTCTATATATACATCAAAGTCATCATCTGCTGCCTCAGCGAATCAATTTATCCTACGCATCATACATTGCTTCCTATGCATAGGCATAAAAAGAGAGGGCCCAAGATGAGCACGTAATGCATTCCGCCAAGAATGTTAGACGAAGAAAGTTGATTGTCAAGAGGCGGGTGAAAGTTGCATGACTAGGAAGTGTACTTTACGAAGTTCAAGTTGAACTTGTAATGGAAAAAACGACAAGGTGCAAGTAAACTGTGGTCTTGGGAGTTACATTTTTCATAATTACTTTGTATCGTACAATATAATAGTCTTCGATTTATTCGGTTACTTGAAACTTTATGAAACCAGTTAAAATAAATTTGTACTATACATAGTCAGGTCATAAGTTCTGTCACACAATAAAAACTTTTGAATTTAGAACGCTGTCCACAAAAAAGTTTATTGAATTCGAATTAAGAATTTTTCATGAAAATAAAAATGTGTACTTTTTAGAATTTTCCTCATTTTTAAATATGGAGTGGACACTTAAAGAAGACCGTGTCGCAGTTATTGCGTTGCATCGTTGCGGTTACGCGCTAATTCAGATTTTCGACTTACTGAAAAATTTTAATATAAACAAAAGATTCGTTTATCGTACCATAAAACGATACAATGAAGACTCTAGTGTAGATGACAGGTCAAGAAGTGGTCGCCCTCGCTCTGTTAGGACTCCAGCAGTGATAAAAGCTGTGAAGGCGCGAATTCAAAGAAATCCCATACGCAAGCAGAAACTGTTGGCCCTTCAGATGGGGTTAAGCAGGGCCACGGTGAAAAGGGTGTTAAATGAAGACTTAGGGCTTAGGGCATATCGAAGAAAAACAGGACATCGTTTGGACGCTCGTTTAATGGACCTGAGACCGAAGATGCCTCGCTTTGTTGAAGCGGTACGCGGGAAAAAAGCATCGGGAAATTCTTTTTTCGGATGAAAAAATTTTCACAGTGGAAGAGAGCTACAACAAACAAAATGATAAGGTGTACGCACACAGCAGTGAAGAAGCGAGCAACCGTATTCCGCGTGTCCAACGAGGTCATTTTCCATCCTCGCTCATGGTTTGGTTGGGAGTCTCTTATTGGGGCTTAACTGAGGTACATTTTTGTGAGAAAGGCGTAAAAACGAATGCAGTTGTGTATCAAAATACAGTCCTCAAGAACCTTGTGGAACCTGTTTCTCATACCATGTTTAATAACAGGCACTGGGTATTCCAACAAGATTCTGCGCCAGCTCATAGAGCGAAAAGCACACAAGACTGGCTGGCGGCGCGTGAAATCGGCTTCATCCGGCACGAAGACTGGCCCTCCTCCAGTCCAGATTTGAGTCCATTAGATTACAAGATATGGCAACACTTGGAGGAAAAGGCCTGCTCAAAGCCTCATCCTGATTTGGAGTCACTCAAGGCATCCTTGATTAAGGCAGCCGCCGATATTGACATGGACCTCGTTCGTGCTGCGATAGACGACTGGCCGCGCAGAATAAAGGCCTGTATTCAAAATCGCGGGGGTCATTTTGAATAAACTTTATTACCATAAGAATCTATGTTTTATTAAGTTCATTTTGCTATATAAATGTTTACATAAATAATAAACATGTCTAAATTATTTCGTATTGCACATGTGACAGAACTTATGACCTGACTATGTATTATACTCGTAGCTATAACAAAATTATTATTATATCTGATAGAGAATAATGCAAAGTGTGCATCACACTATGTATAATGTTTCAGATTGTTTTGGTTAAGTTCTCTCTTATCCAAAGCTAACGTCCCAGTGATAAGTGATGTCGTGGCTTAAAAAATGTTTTATGAAGAACCGATATAAGTGCAAAACAAAAGAAGTGCTCTGACATTACTAGATCCCAAATATTGCTCTTATGCAGTCATCTCATTTCTCACGTACGTCTGCCAGAATAAATTAATAGGAGCCAGTCGGGAGTACTATCACGTAAGCCTCAATTGAAAGCATTTTTCAAACCGGTATCAATTTCTCTTGCGGTCAAATATGGACCACTGGTGAGCATATATTTACGTTCATAGATTAAACCTGACTGAACTCTTGCGTTGTGAAACACGTGTTATATATTTGATACAGAAATGCTATCAACAACGGCCAAGGTCGAGCTACAGTTTCTTGTCCGCCTCGCTAGATGTCACTGTTCGTAATTCCTACATCGCGATGTGGTTTTGTTTTCGCCACAGCATATATTCTCGGAGCGCACATTTCCTCGTTGCCATCAGAAGGGTCTTAACTGACTCGACTGAACAGCGAGTGATGTGACTGGGATATGAATCCCTGTGATTCCACTCCGCTCTCTCGCAGGTCAACTATCGCAGACCTGCGAGGCGATGTTCTGACGCTGTTTTTGGCCACATTTTATACTATTTATATTCGTACAATGCGATATGTGTATGATTTTTAATTGTGGTTACAAATTTATTGTATACTTGCGTAGGCCCAGCAGAAGGACGGTGTGAGCTGTTTGTTCATTATCATGTTGAAAGATGATTTGAAGACATCGACTATAAATACCTAAAAAGGAAAAGTGTCAATTACATTTTTATTATATTGTTTCATGGTTCTAAGGTACGTTACAGTCCTAAAGTAAAGAAAATGTATAAGATTGTTTTATCTACACACGTATCATAAACCCTCTTTACTGCGTACAAAAACCGCACGTTAAGATCAGCATAATGTAAAAAACTTGGTAAAAACTCATTTCTTATCTGAAAAATAATGTACAATTTTTCTACATATTATGACATTCAAATTTCACGCCGACGCCCGCCTGCGTGCCGTCTCTAGTTTGTCTGTGAAGTTGGTACTGAAATTCAAATTTCGAACGCCGACGCCCGCCTGCGTGATGTTGGTACTTAAGAAACAAGCTAAACAACTGCAGAGAAACAATGCCTGTCAAACAAGCGGTTCCTGAACACATCAAAGAGAGCTTATGTTATGTGTGTAGATAAACTAGTGTATGTAACTGTACATAATTAGGCATTAAAACCTTCGAGTGATATAGTATTAATGCCCTTCATTATGCAGCAGTCACATAAACTACTATTATATTACATATATGTTGAAAATAGCTGCTCCTGTTACATTTTTGTATGCAAGTTGCCGCCGAAAATGACATTAATTATTTTTAGCATCATGCCCTACATATCCCATTTGTAAACTATTATGAACGACACTTAGTTCGTTAACATAGTATATTGCTTCACACAAAATGAATAATCCCACTAGGATGCAAAGTTAGTCAAATTAATGACCCAATAACCCGAAGGATACAGCTTAACTAATAAGCATGGGCTCGCGTTTACAAGACAACCAATAAGCATAATAACCACATTATCAAATAAATTGTATGGCGATATCAGTAAAACAAGTTTCTTAATTCATGGCGGTCTAACAAGAACAACTTCGGTTGATGTCGCCAATGACAAGAACCTGGAAATTTTGGAGTTGATTTGTTGTTCGCTAGCACTACCCAAGGTCAGCTACATAGTTATGGCATTCTATGGAATACTGAAGGCGTCAACACTAAGTAATAAACGAGCTAAAGTGACAGCAACAAACCCGAAAGCTCTTGTCCGGTTACCATAGGTTTTATTGTCAAAAATAATGTCTTTACTTTTATTGTGACGATCCTGTATATTTTTGCCAAGTGTGCCAAAAATGGATGATATGCTCCATCCCACATTTTGTGTGTAATCTTATATAGCATCTCTCCAATTCCAGAAGGTTCCCACCGCGAGTGCGCGCGCGCCACCAGCATGGGGCAGGAGCAGTCGCACGCGCACGCTAGTGCCACCACACCGCGCCGCCACGCCGCCGCCGATAAGTACTGCGACCCGCTAAACTACCGCCATAGTTCCGCGGACTTCCGGGACTACGAGTCGGACTACAAGAGACACAGGTTTCGTAGTTTTTATTTAATGTCATTATCTTTAGATACTCATGACGTCACCGCCGCCATATTGAGAAATACGCGGACCCGATATGTGCAGACGCGGCTGCCATAGTTCTGTAGACTTTCGGGACTATCTGAGACACAGATTTTGTAATTTTATTGATAATTTGTTACAACAATTAAATACAATAATGGATATACATTTCCATTTTCAGGGTTCGAAGAAGTGGCGACAGCTTCACAAGTGACAACTCTTCAACTGAGAGCAGCGGGTACAGGAGCGGATCTAACAGCGCATACGAATATCGCTGTATTAGTGAACGCTCCACTACCAGTAGCGACTATTGTCGCTTGTCCCTCTACAAAAACGACCACTACAAGGACGTCAATAAGGAACTATACAAACCTGTCAAAATATCGAAAGAGAAGCGATACAAATTGCAGCTTCTCGACTATGAACCAGACGAAGCAATAAAGAATACCAGATTGAAGAGCTACCTGAGCGAATCCGAAAAAGCGAAACTAAAAGCCGGGCCAAACGGCGCAAAGAAGTCTGGCATACGAAATTATACTCCAAAGATACTATCTGAAGAGGACCAGAAGAAAAAGCTGGAAAATTGGATATAATAAGAGAGCTAGTAGGCTAAGTTGTAAATAGTAATTAGTAGATGACAGAGGCGGTTTGTGAAGATGGAGGTAGGGGCTTTGGCAGCGCTGGGCAGCTTGGCGCCTTCGCCCATCACCGTGCTGGGCCTGATACCACTCCTCGCGTTAGGGATCACGTACTTCAGATACCAGCAATTTGATCCAGAGTCCTACATTACAGAGGCAAATGCTGTGAGTATTGTATTTTGCTATTCTGCTCTTTATGATAAATACCTATTATACAACATGATTCCAAAAAATACATTTGTGATTGAGAGAAATATTGTTTTAATGTGAAAACTCGGCATATGAGCACTCATTCAGGTTGCAGGCGGTCCGACTGTGGAACGCACTACCTTGTATTATAAGAGACAGTCCCACTCTTGTCTATTAAAAACCGGGTAAAAGAGCACTTCATCTCTCTTTCGTGAGAGTTGTAGTATGTATATCATTATAATATATAAACTATATTTGCAGGTATATGTATGTATTGTATTTAGTAGTCTGGTATATAAGTATTTTATTTTCCGTATTTTACATTATGTGTATTTCAGTATAGATTAGATATTAGATATTGTAAACTGCCTACCCTTTCATGATACTTTTCCCTTTCATGCCTTGGTTTGCTGGAAGAAATCTCTTTTTAGAGATACGCTCGCCTTTGTACATATGATTTCTCCTAATGTAACCTTTTAAATTTAATAATGGTGTGTGCAATAAAGAATTATGAAATTATGAAACTGCAAATTATGTGCAAACACAACCTTGATCCGTCATGGAAGCAGACTCATTTTGATTTGAATGATATCATTATTCTTACCAATTTCCCTTTTCTTTACATTCCAGATTCTACCGATCTACGACTTCATAGTAGTGGGCGGCGGGTCGGCCGGTGCCGTCGTCGCCTCGCGTCTCTCCGAGGTTTCTAACTGGACGGTGCTGCTCCTCGAGGCTGGCGGGGATGAGACGGAAATCTCAGACGTGCCAGTACTGGCCGGCTACCTCCAGCTCTCGGACATGGACTGGCAGTACCAGACCACACCCTCCCACAACCGCTCCTACTGCCTCGCTATGAACGGCGACCGCTGCAACTGGCCACGGGGCAAAGTTCTAGGTGGCAGCAGCGTCTTGAACGCTATGGTTTACGTCAGAGGCAATAGAAACGACTACGATCTGTGGGAGGCTTTGGGCAACCAGGGCTGGGGTTACGATAATGTACTACCCTACTTTTTGAAGTCGGAAGACAACAGGAATCCTTATTTGGTTAACACGCCGTATCATTCCGCTGGTGGGTACCTGACAGTGCAGGAGGCTCCGTGGAGGACTCCTTTGTCAGTTACGTTTTTAAAGGGAGGAATGGAGCTTGGATATGATTACCGTGATGTGAACGGAGCTAAACAGACTGGGTTCATGTTGACGCAAGCGACTATGCGACGAGGCAGCCGTTGCAGTACCGCCAAAGCTTTTCTAAGACCGGTGCGTCAGAGGGAAAATCTTCATATAGCTCTTGGTGCTCAAGTGACGAAATTATTGATCAACTCTGTTAAAAAGCAAGCGTATGGAGTGGAGTTTATAAAGAATGGTAAGAAATTCAAGGTGAGAATAAAGCGAGAGGTTGTGTTGTCCGCCGGGGCACTGCAATCGCCGCAGCTCATGATGTTGAGCGGAGTCGGGCCGGCTGAGCATCTCCGGGAACACGACATCCCCGTGCTCGCCAACCTTAAAGTAGGCCACAACCTGCAAGACCACGTTGGGCTTGGAGGCTTGACGTTCGTAGTTAACAAACCGATCTCATTTAAGAAAAATCGTTTCCAAACGTTTGGTGTTGCAATGAATTACATTCTTTACGAGAAAGGCCCTATGACGACACAAGGTGTGGAGGGCCTAGCCTTCGTGAATACCAAGTACGCACCGTCATCTGGTAACTGGCCCGACATACAATTCCACTTCGCCCCCAGTTCGGTGAACTCGGACGGCGGCGAGCAAATCCGGAGAATACTCAACTTGAGGGACCGAGTCTACAACACAGTCTACAAACCGCTAGAGAACGCCGAAACATGGACTATTTTGCCTTTGCTACTGAGACCGAAGAGCTCGGGTTGGGTGAAATTGCGGAGCAAAAATCCTTTCCAGCATATATCGGTAGAGCCCAACTACTTCGCCTACAAAGAAGATCTGCAAGTCTTAACGGAGGGCATAAAGATAGCGATGGCTCTATCAAACACCTCTTCCTTCCAAGTGTACGGGTCCAGGCCGCACAACATTCCAATGCCAGGATGCCAGCACCTGCCTCTCTTCAGCGACGAATATTGGGAGTGTTGCATCAAGCACTTCACCTTCACCATCTACCATCCTACAGGAACATGCAAAATGGGACCGAAGCATGATCAGGATGCTGTGGTGGACCCAAGATTGCGTGTACATGGAATAGCGAATCTGAGGGTTGTAGACGCGAGCATCATGCCGACTATAATAAGTGGCAATCCGAATGCTCCGGTTATCATGATAGCTGAGAAAGCGTCAGATATGATTAAGGAAGACTGGCTTGTATTATGACAGTGTTTAGTGTAGCTGTGGACAATTGAAAAAACGACTAAATCTGAAATGTATAGCTGAAAAAACTTTGCTTTGACGTGGTTCTGCTGAAAACTAAACTGCAACGTCATTGCTTAATTTTTATATAAGCCTATTGGAAATAATACTCACTGTGTCATTTATTAATTTCAAAAGTGTGGTTATAACAGAAAACTGGTATACCGAAACATCAGTAGTGTATAATGATGATGTAACTACGTATATGTATGCCTCTAACCTTAACCAGTTTCAGTTGCTGAGACAGGTATTTGAACCTCAGACTATCTCGTGTACGTAAAATATTGAACAAAGCCTTTTTAACAACTCGAGATACTGGGTAGGTAAAATAGTCTAAAAAACTTACATAAGTTTTGGGCTGTTATAAAACACTCTGACTATATTCGTAAGTTTTCATAACCTTGTTCAAATGTGTACATATTTACCTTTAATTTATTAATTATAGTATAACAAATATACTACATTGGTAATTTGTAAAATATTAGGCTAGAACTAGAAGCTACGAAAAGTGACCATAGTAATAAGCAGCTGTGTGCTTATTGAATGTAAGGAAATAAATATGTATTTTCAAATAATTCTTATTTATTTTATTTTACATTTTTAGGGAAGGTAACACTGTCTTAATCATATGCTGCAAATTATATTAACTAAGAAGCCAATGAGAACCTCCCACAGATATTTTTCTAGAAGCAAAAAAATATTACTATTTACATAAAAATGCAACTACTAAAGATGCTTCTATCCTTAAACAGGATATAAAACTTCATTGTTCACTAAAGTAAAAAAACTAATGTATTTAAGCAATTCGAAGACCAAACAAGGTATACTTATTTATCCTACATACGAGTTTACATAATACTACTAAACTCGTTTATTTCTCATCATCACCTTACCTACTAGTAGTTTGCAACTTTTGGTGTTCATTTATCCATTTTGGGTAGAAAAAATATATTTTGGTGATCATTATATTTGTTGCCATTCAGGAATGCGTTCAATGCAGTATTTACTACCAGATAGATTGTGGTCTCAGTCAAAGTCAACATTTCTTTATTACTGTAGATATTTATATTTACTTAGTAATATTTTTTTGCCTCTTCTCTACATTGTACCACTGTGGGAGAAGTAGAGCGAAGAAACTCCCACAGATTGATAACGGGTCATATTGAAATAACAGTATTTTGTGCAAAGTATTGTGTGTATTGTGCAACAAACGCCACCTGTGGGTGAGTAGCTGAACTAAACATATGCTACGGTGATGAATTACCTGCAGTCTTTACCAGTCCCATAAGCAGCCGTGGAGATGGCGCCTTGCGTTTAGTATCGTGGTGTTTTGCACGGTCGGAGTTTTCATAATTGAGCTAAGTACGTAGTACACAAACACATTTCACGACAATCGGAATACTACAGTAAATTATATACTAGTTTAAGCATTCACGCTCTAATTACCATTCAAATTCCTTTCAAATAAGATTTTGAGGCAAAGTCAGAGCATCCGGAAATACTGATGCTGCCAATGTTGTTTACTACTTAGCTCAACTGTACAAACACAGACCGAAGTTAAATTAAAAAGAATTAAAAAGCAAGCTTTTATTAAAAATGAACTAAAAAGTTTAAAATAAATTAACTCCAATAACAAATATATCACTTTATAAGTTTATTGTAACCTTTAAAGATAATTAAGCTTCTTCGTCTACGACAAAATAATTACATACCGTATATAATTATATATTTTTAACATTAAAACCTTTTCACTTTAATTGTTAATTCTTCCCGTTTTTAACACAGTCCCAATTTTATAAATAAAAGCGTGTTACATTGTGATAGCGAGAGTTACTGTGATAAAAACGGGGAGATTTAACAATTAAAGTGTAAGGTTTTAATGTTAAAAATATATAATTATGTACGGTATGTAATTATTTTGTCGTAGACGAAGAAGCTTAATTATCTTTAAAGGTTACAATGAACTTATAAAGTGATATACTTATTTGTTATTGGAGTTTATTTATTTTAAACTTTTTAGTTCATTTTTAATAAAAGCTTGTATTTAAAAAAAAAAAAATTTTTTTACTTTTTAGTATTTTTAAATCGAGATTTACTACGACGTAGTTCGTAGCACGTAGTAGCGTGTTTCCGTTATGTAGTCCGTAGTACGTACACAAAATATGTGCTGCTTTGAGCACTTAAAGTTTATGTGTTTATTTATATATGTTTTTTTTTTACATATTTGTAGTAAGGTAAAATAACGTTTAAATTAGTAATGTAATCACCAGTTATTTCTTTGTAACTTTTCTCATTCTATCCATTTCTTTTAATGCATCAACATTACAAGGTTTCTTCGAAGTCAACTTTGAGCAGTCAAGTTCTTCGATTTGAAGACCTGCTAAAGACTTAACTCGGCTTTGGGGTCGGACATCTAGTATCAAAGTACTCGTCAAAACAAATTAAACTAGCCCAAACTCGATGGGGTTGCTTCGTTTACTTATGGAGTTCCTATGGGCCACCTTCCAGCTCCATCATCAGACCCTGGTTACCATCTAGTGTCAAAGTACTCGTCAAGACAAATTAAAGGAGCCAAACTCGATGGGGTTGCGTCGTTTAATTATGGAGTTCCTATGGGCCACCTTCCAGCTCCACCATCAGACCCTGGTTACCATCTAGTGTCAAAGTAATCGTCAAGACAAATTGAACGAGCCCAAACTCGATGAGGTTGCGTCGTTTAATGACGGAGTTCCTATGGCCACCTTCCAGCTCCATCATCAGATCAGCTTTATGTCATAATAATATTGCATTGTCATCTGATTTATACACGCATGCAAAATTTCAGCTCAATCGGAAACCGGGAAGTGGATCAAATTTAACTTGCATGATTTGATTACAGACAGACAGACAGACAGACAACGGGACAGGTGAAACTAAATAAAAGCTTGTAAAAAATATACCTACAAACAAACGATAATAAAATTAGCTACAACTGCATTCATCAACAAGTACTGTCCAGCAAGAGACTCACCACAAAACACTTAATGGATATTTGTTTTGAGATTGTCATTTCAATAAAAGAAAAATCTCTTCAAATGCGGCTCTTTAAACATCAGCTAGATAACAACGTACCAGAGTTGGTATAGCACACTGACGTGGGGTGCTTTGAGTCGGAGCTAGTTCTTGCAAAGATTTCGAGATATATTGAACGAAATCATAACATTTCTTGAAGAAAGGATGATTATCTGCAACTGCGTGATTCAGACTGGCAATGTGACTCAGCATTTTAACCAGATTTTAACGGAAATCTGAGCACATTAAATCTGCTATTACGAAGCAAGTAGCATTTTAACCAGATTTTAACGGAAATCTGAGCCCATTAAATCTGCTATTACGAATACAACATTAACAGAGCTGATCAGTTCTATTGCAGCATTCCAAAGTCAAGCAGCGTTTGTTAGTTCACATCGAGAAGAAAAAAATCCAACAATTCGTAAACTTCGAAGACCACATGAAAAAACATCCCACATTATATAAATAAACTGCAGAAATACAGATAGTGATTTCAGAGTTTCAAAAAGCGAAATTGTTGGAGTTTTCAAGCCATCCCTTCAACAATGCTATATAGCTCTTAATCAGATCTACGAAATAGCCCAAAAAAGTGGGAGATACATTTCAAATGGACCATGCGCGACTTCACAAAGAAATGATCACTAGGGCATCGTCCGGACTATGTTTCTGAGGATTAGTTTCATGTGAAATATATCAAACTTTAAAGAAATGTGTTGAACTAACACCAATCACGCCTAACGGATGGTCACACACCAGATTCCCTAAGATTGGCAATTTCGAACTGCCAACCCGGCTTCGCTAAACTAACGGAAGAGGTGAAGGCGCAGTTTCACATTAATATTAAGCAATAAGTTTATAAAATAAGCATATTGTATGATGACCCTATCAATATTATTAATATTCAACATTATTAAAAAACTACAAAAATCTAGATTCTAGCTAATATGTTTCATTTCAACTTTCAAGCAGTCAATTCAAAAATGAATTTTGAATTCGGTCGATCGCAGTTCGTCGGTTAAAAGTCCATCTAGGGCCTGATGAAGTTGCCCACGCCTGTAGTAAGGTAAGTAGGGACATGTAGAGGGCCATCCATCCATGTAAACAGTAAGGTAAGTAGGGACATGTAGAGGGCCATCCATCCATGTAAACAGTAAGGTAAGTAGGGACATGTAGAGGGCCATCCATCCATGTAAACAGTAAGGTAAGTAGGGACATGTAGAGGGCCATCCATCCATGTAAACAAATCTTGCGAGTTAAATTTGACTCACTTCCCTGTTTCCGATTGGGCTAAAATTTGGAATGATTATGTAAGTTCAGTGACAATGCAATATTACGATACCATCGAGCTGATCTGATGATGGAGCCGGATGGTGGTCACAGAAAATCTGTAATAAAATAACGCAATCCTATAGAGTTTGGGATCTTTAGAATCGTCTCGGTGAGTAGTTTATGGATTAGTGAGGGTATCGAGCTGATCTGATGATGGGACCTGAAGGTGGATACTGGAACTCTTCAACGGCTACCAGTAAACCTCTCGAGTTTGACAAATACATGCGTGTTTTTAGTTTTTAAACTACCTATTTATTATATAGCCTAATTTTATAATTGTAATTTAGTCACTTTCTGTCTAAATGTTAAAGTTAGGTAGTGTTGGGTCACAACTTTATGATCTACTTGGAGCCGAGCTAAGCGGAGCAGTGAGGCGACTCTATGTAGTTTCGGGATTTGATGAAATTCTTACGGGATTTCTTTAGGGATATGTTAAAATCATGTCATTTTTTATATAATCCCTTAGAGGTTTGACCAAGTCTCTGATTTTATCATATCCCTGCAACATATATTAAATTATGCACACCCACTTACCTCATCCATGAATCTTTGCAATCCTCTGATTACTACATATATCGCATAATATTTATAAATGATGCAATAAATATCTAGCTAAAATACGACAATGTTGTCATCACGAATCCACGACAGACGGCTGTGTGCAATCAAATCGCAATATTATAAAACCCGCGTATCAATTAGCATCGCCTAAATCGGCATATACAATATGGTAATGAGATATTTTTACTTTTGGCCCTTTATAATTTGCTATGGGATCATTATTATTGTGCAGTTTTGGCTATATCATTGAGAACAACAGATCCATAAAAAATAAATGAAATTGGCATGTACTATATTCATGTTATTATTTTATATTGAGTAGCTTAACCTCATTACACTTTGAATTAGTTGAGTTAGGTAGTCATTGTTTACATTCTTTATTTCTTATTTACATTATATGAGTAGTTTTATTAACACCTACCCTTACTTATTTACTCACTCAATCATCAGGTACCGACGGAATATCAGCGTTGCAGGATCTCCTGTAGGTCCACATGCTGTGTAACACATGCTGAGTCGGAGCCGTTTCGCTGTTGCCATGCACACTACATGGCATTCGTTCGTTCTGCCCATTCCTATTTTGTTACTGCTATTTTTATCTTCATGTGTATATTTTATGTCCTGCTTGTTTCTTATTACTTATTATGTTTTTGCTGTGTTTTGTGTATTGTGACAGATGAATATGTTAAAATATATTTTTTTAGCGAAACCATGCTACTACGAGTTGGCTCATGTGATTATCACTATCATCTTAGTATGTTCGTTGACTATCCTGCGCCATCGACATAGTAACTTAATATAAAAATACATTTACATATAGGCACATTCATTTCTTCTGGCCCCACACTAGTGTCGTGGGAACCAGAAACAGCGACGTCACAAACATGTAAACATCCAAGTCGTGCGATTTTTTTTCTTCCTCCCCAGATAATTTTAAACCTGCCATTTAACCGTTATTGGTTTTGAATTTTACTACCATGGCATAAGCTTCAAAATCGCGATGTCTCATACATAACGGGGTTTGGTCGTGGTGATGTGAGGTCCGAAGAAAATACTTAAATTTGCTGAAGACGCAGTACAGCGACTAAAGAGGTCTGGATATTCAGATTCACATCATAACTCACCTTGGTTTACATACGCCCACTCAGGGTCTAAGGCATATGAGACTATAATAATTATGCTAAAGGTGAACGAATAAATCAATCTTATTATTTAACCTAACCTCTAAGATCCTGGATGTTCTAGTAGATATAGTTCTATGTAATCCATGGAACTAAACTAGCATAATGTTGTAACGCGATCCTCTCCAACGCATTCCTCAGATATGCTGTTCCAATAATTAAATCTATCATAATACCAGCGAATGCAGTTGCACCCACTATTACCACAATTACCTACAGTTGTATAATACGAGTAGGTAGCTGTAGAGGTGCTATTGCATCTAGAACCGGTCGGTTGCATGGCCTGCTGGTGGGCTGTGATAACGAAATCGCTATCAGTTACCAGATTGCCTTGCTATCAAGCACGCAAATATTGGTGTTTGATAGCAAGGCAATTAAACACCAATATTTGCGTGTAGTTCATCTTCATCAAGAGATGAAATTATTTTTATTACTTTTTAATTAAGTGTGTACTCATGATTGATCGATACATCTACTTTTCCAGTGAGATATTTATAGGGAGAAAAGGAGCCCATAGAAGACCACTTCGTTGTCCGTCCTTCTGTCTGTCTGTCCGGCTGCTGTCCGTGTATATACCTGTCAAGACCCCTTTTCCAGGAACGCGTGATGGTACCATCTACCTATACTAACGCTCTCTTGCTAGTAACATTTAAAGTATTAATAATAATACCTTGGACACTATTGACACACATAGATCTAGCCCCAAACTAGGATTCCCTGTACCTTGGGTACTAGACCACGATACAAATACTTATATAGATAAATATTATACTTAGATAGATAAACAACCATGACTAGGGTACAAACATCCGTTCTCGTCAAACAAATATTGCCCCCACCAGGACTCGAACCCGGGATCCTTGGCTTCGTAGGCTGCCGACACGTCACTGCCGACTCGGCCATTCGGGTCGTCTTACAATACGAGTACAAACATGCCAAAACTATAGTACAGATATCGCAACGTTTCTTGGCGCCGGAGCGAGGTCACCGTCTCTCTCCCGCCCATGTATGCGTCTCTCTTGTTCCCATGCGCTGCTACCCCTCCAGGTGGCACTCAGGCACCAACAAACTTGGCATCAGGCATATTACCTATTTAACCCCCCTGGTCCCCTGGTAAAGGTGATACGAAAAAATATATAAAAAATGAATACGAATGTAAACGAATGTAACAGCGAGAAACTAGTTACTTCCACATCAGAAAGAAAAGAGATAAAGAACGAAGCGCCAAACCACATAAACATTTTTTTTAAATAAACTAAGCTATTTTGTTAAAAATATTTCAAGTAGAGTTTACGAATACATAAAATCCAAAGAAATTATTTACGATTTCAGAATTAGAGAAAAAATAAAATAATTTAGAGGCCTTTTAGTAACTAATTCTATTGAGAAAATTTCATTCAATCGCGCTTACTCAATAAACGTTAACCCAAAAATTAAATCTGTAGATGACTTTATAGTGCAGTAAATAGATTCGAAAAAACCCCATGTTTTTCCATATCACCTTAACAATGCAAAGCCGTGCAAACGACAACTCAAAGTTGACGGTCACTCAGCATCATGCTTTCTCTGTCTCTCGCTCGGGATATACCAGCGCCACTCCATCTAAGCGTCACTCTATTTAAGCACCAGTGTGGCCGTTCGGAAATCAGCCCTGAAAAAAGTTCAGGATAACGACCAGCTCGACCGGCAGCCCCAGAGCGACTCCTCGTGCGTCACATTATATATGTCGCAGTTAGTTGGTTAAATCAGACACTTAACTAACTCTCTGACCGTTAATTAAATACCGACGTTTAACCAAGTCACTAAAATTCCGTCAGACTAGTGAGTGAACGAAACTTTTAACGAGTTGTCTAAACGTTCCTAGGCAACAAGACATATTCATTTTTTTTAATGTTTACCTACTTAATTTAATGTTCTAAGTATTTTTTGTTGTTCTAACATGTTCAACCTAACCCGAAGGATAAAGGGGGCTTCGCTTCGCTTCCTCTTTACCCTTCACCTAAGCTACCGCAATGTTTTGCCCTGTTACAAGCTGTGCAAATCAGCTGTTGTCGTGGCGCCATCTTGTTTTCCAACAGGCCGGCTTTCGGTAAGACATATTGTTAAACGTTTTCGACGATGCTTTATTTAAATCAAAATGACTTGGTTCAACGTCGGTATTTGATTAAAGGTCTAGAGAGTTAGTTAAGTGTCTGATTTAACTAACCAACTGCGACATATACACAAGATGACACAACTCAGCCTACGTGTGCGCACACGCATCCGCGCCCTCAATTTTCCGCTCCAGAGCCGAATAGCAAACTCGTGCGCGCCCATCGCGCAGTCTGCATACATAATTCATGATACTCCGCTGTGAGATGGGAGGGTTGCGAAAATGGCCCGAAATATGCATAGGTATGTTTTGTGTTGTCGTAGCCTTGACTTAGCGAATGAAAACATCGTTATACAATAGGTATACTATGTAACCATTCATAGTAATGCATAGTACGGACTGAATTAACAATCATTCATCAAGTTATAGCTTAAAGTAAAAACGTTCAAGTACGGGTCGGCCTCGCACCCGAACCATCGCACAAGAAAACTTGCAAAACACTAAAAATGCAGAAATAAAAATAAGCTAATATTTTGTCTGAATGTGGATTGAACCCAGAAGTTAAAGATTGCGAGACGGATATCAAACCAATAGACAATATTGATGTATGTTTTTTCCTTTTCTATTCACTGTTTACGTCCTAATACCATAGAAAACAATAAAACTATTGTTATAAATAATCATTTTAACTATTAAAATCACAGAGTAAATGTTAGCGGCTAAAACCCCGCCATTCGTCGCGATGACATCACAAGCCACGCCACCCGCCACACTCCCAGTTTGTTTTGTTTATTATCGGTGGCGATTAGTTTTATCCAAATCAGTTTTGATTTGGAAGAAGCTAAAAAACCTCTATATAGGTATTGCATAATTTTTAGAAGTGCACCAGATAAAGTGTTTTTTTAAGTTCCAAGAGTTCAGAAAATACGAACACGATGTAAAAAAATGAAAAGAGATGAAGTATCGCAAACATCATATTTGTATTGTTGTGAGATCACTTTAACGGAAGTTGTATGTTTACGATACATTTCTATAGTTAGCACTGTGCGAATTCCGCTTAAGTTTTGCGTAGGTTATACTTTGTTACCGGCTTAAAACCTAGTTTTCACAACAAAATGTTCCATTTAACTATTAAAAATGTCTGTCGAAGTATACTTACAATTAATAGAACTGGAAAACTGTACCACTTTTACCATCGAAGGTAGTTTTTACTGTATTAATAGGATTTAATTCAGGTCAAGGAGGATACAGGAAATTATGTTCGATACAACCTAATCAAAGAACGAGACGCGGGGAAAAGTTACACTTCGGCTAGAGAAAGTAGTTGAGCCTCATTTATTCACCTGCCAAAACCAGAGTACCCGCAAAAAGGCATTCATCTGATGCCGCGGCCGTGGCATCTGACGTCACATCCCGTTTCGACCGATTGTGATGAGTTTCACAAATTTGAATTTCCTGCCCTTATTTTGCAATTTTAATTTTATATTTTAGACAATTGAATGGAGACTAAATAATAAAAGTATGTTATAGATAGGTTGTAAGGACGATAAATATTTGGAAAAATATCATTTCAGCCAAATGCTCCACGTGATATTCCGCGAAATCTACGATCATATTAGGATCGTGATATGTTTTTTTTTATGTTGCCGGGGCTGTTAAACACGTTTTTTGTATGGGGAGCCTTTTCATTTATAAAATTTCGTCGTGTAGTTCATTATTTGTTGCTATAGTGGCGACAGAAAAACACATTCTGTGAAATTTTCAACTCTACACCTATTACGGTTCATGAGATACAGCCCGCTGACGGACGGACAGACAGTCAGCGGAGGATAAGTATTAGGGTCCCGTTTGGCACCCTTCGGGTAAGGAAACCTAACAACGACTTCAAGCTCTATTTCTTCCTATCGGTCGGAATGCGGATGTCGTCCTTATACACGAAAACGAGGCTACGAAATCTGTCTTCTTTCATATTACACAACATAATCGCATAAAAGTTACTTATAGCCAGAATTAATCTCATGACAATAACCGTAAACACCACTGAAGTCACGGAAAGCAATGATACGCAATTTTGTTTACCTAGATGACATCATAATTACAGTTTTTTTATTTAGACACCAAACTACTAGACCGATTTTAAATTTTCAAACAACGGGACCAAACGGAAAGGTCACCTATCAAATTAAATAAGAATTTTTGAAATTGATTCATAAATAATACCACTTTCGAGATAACACACATGTCATATAAAATACAACCATATTGAGTTAGTGACCAACCCACCAACGTCCTCCTTCCTTCGAAGTCGGTTCTTCTTTTTGTTTTTTAATAAAAACAAAAACATTCGAAAAAAATGGGGTTTTTTTCGAATCCATTTACTCCACCATGAAGCCATCTACAGATTTGATTTTTGGGTTAACGTTTATTGAGTATTTGATTAAGATTTTCACTAAATGGAAACGCGATGGGATGAAATTTTCTCGATATAATTTAATTACGAAAACATAGCTAAATTGTTTTATTTTTTCCTGTAATTCTGAAATCCTAACTACATACTTTCATTGTGAAACTTCGTTCAAAATGTAGATATTATGTATTCGCAAAATCTCCTTAAAAAACTTTTTAACAAAATGGCGTAGTTATTTTTAAACTAATTTTCTGTGGTTTAGCGCTGCGTTTTTTATTTTTTTCCCGATTCCATCCCTCTCACACTGCGGCTCTTTCCGCCTGGAGTAACGGGGACCTTTGCACGGACGAGGTAGCGCCTTAATGGCGGGTTAACCTCTTTTGAGGTTAATTTTGCCAGTGACAAGTTTATTTGAAAGATCATCTCTCCCATAGTGGTCCAATGTAGAGAAGTGGCAAAAAAATACGATTGCTAAGGATATGTAAATATCTACAGTAATAAAGTCATTTGGAATTTGGAAAAACATAATTTGGTCAGGTTCTCTCTCGAGAACCTGGATATTAACGTCCTGAGAGTAGTTTGCTGTTCCTTAATACTACCAAAAGTATTCGGTGGCACTACCCAGAAGGACGTGAAGGGCTGTGGGAAGTATAACCTTACAACATTTTCCAAATTTAGCGATAGCTGTAATGTTAACCTAAGATATACTCACAGACTAGATGCGCCCCTCTTCGACGACCTCTGTGGCGCAGCGGCTGTGGGTCTGCCTTCCATGCGAGAGGTGCCGGGTTCGATCCCCGGCTGACGTCACTTTTTCCTTACACCCACGACAAGTGTATCCTAGTGTGGGGCCAGAAGCAATGTATATGGCTGTATGTAAATGTTTATGTTTAATGCCCCTGTTTAGATTCGCGAAAGTTAGCAATTGTTTGAAGGGTCAGTGCATTTTCTACTACAACAAGATACCTCTGGAGACTTTGAAATTGTCATTTGAGCAATTTAAAAACCGTGCAAAAGCGACTTCGTCAAAAAAGGGATATTAAAATGTTCAAGATGACTGTATGGGGACTGTATGGGGTTAATCTAACTCATCACAGAACTTTCTGTTAATAATTTTGTTATTATTTATTCCCGCTTATTATTTATAATAATTTATATTTTTGCAATTGTAATTAGTTAAACACAACCAATTTTTTAAAGAGATCTAAAAATCTCTCTGTGGGAGTTAATTAGCCCGTCTACTCCCACAGTGCTCCAATGTAGAGAAGAGGCAAAAAATGACGACCTTCAAGCTGTAATCCTCACCGTTGAAACCTTCATGTAAATGAAATTTGACAGTGCCAAAAAATAGTCCAGAAATAGTCCTAAATAGTCCACAAAGAAAGAAAAATAGTCCTCTTATAGTTCCGAAGTTATAGCTGTAGGTTGGTGAGGATTACAGCTTGACGTCAAGCTGTAATCCTCATCTCTCGTGTAAGCAAACGGAAAGGCATATCGACTTGATTTGGGTTTCTGCTTTGTCTGCTGTCAGGAACATCAGAGAAAGCACGGATGTGGCTACATCTAGGCTAGCATATTTTAGTTACTTTCATAGTGTGATGTCCTATGGTATCTTGTTGTGGGGGAAAGCAGCGGATATTCAAACTATTTTTATTTTACAGAAAAGAGCTATTCGAGCAATTTATAATTTAAAACGAACAGACTCCTTAAGAGAGTTTTTTAAAGAAATTGACATACTAACAGTAGCTAGTCAATCTATTTTCGTAAATATAATGTATGTACGCAAGAACCTTTCAACATTTTCCAAACTTAGCGATAGCTGTAATGTTAACCTAAGAAATAATCACAGACTATGTGCGCCCTGTTTTAGACTCGCGAAGGTTAGCAATTCTTTCAAGGGGCAGTGCATTCTCTGCTACAACAAGATACCTCTGGAGATCTTGAAATTGTCTTTTGAGCAATTTAGAAACCAATGTCAAAGCGACTTTGTCGAAAAAGGAATATTACAATGTTCAAGATTACTTAAATGACAGGACTGTATGGGGTTAATCTGGCTCAACACAGACCTTGCTGTTAATAATTTTGTAATTATTTATTCCTGCTTATTAATCATAACAATGAAATTTTTCATATTTGTATTAGTTAAGCACAACCTATTTTTAAAAGAGATCTAAAAATCAATCTGTGGGAATTTCTACGCCCTTCTTCTTCCACAGTGGTCCAATGTAGAGAAGAGGCAAAAAATGACGTTTGCTAAGTATATGTAAATATCTACAGTAATAAAGTACTTTGACTTTGACTTTTCAAAAATTAGTCCAGAAATAGTCCACACGGCATGCCAAATTTCGGAAATAGTCCTTCAACGATTCCAGAGTTATTAAGACATCTTGGTGAGGATTACAGCTTGAACATTTGATATCATCAAATATCTTCGGAACGCCTACGACTTTCAGTTTGAAATTTGAGCCAAAAAATAGTCCAGAAATAGTCCATCGAGACAATCATTATTTCCACCTGGTTTACTTTGAAGAATTGCATTAAAAATACAATGTTTAATTTCCCATATATTTCAATACATGTACAGTCGTGTACAAAATAATAATGGGGAAACCCTAATAAACCGGTTTATAACGGTTAATTAAATCAAAGGGCATTTTTTATCTCTGAAAACTAAGTGTAATATTGTAGGAAAGAGAGGGACAAAGCTCTATACAGCGCATAGCTCTGTCCCTCACGTTCACGACACTTAACTTTTATGTTCTCCCATTTAGCCGGACTTACACCAGAGTTTTGATAACCGCAAAATACAGTTTCAATACAATCTTAATAAAACACGGATGGTTCGGGGCAACCTGGCTGACAGGCAATAAGCTTGGCCTGCTTGAGTACGTTTCTTTCCTTTTGCTTGTTGTGCTTAGGTTGCGTTTAAACTGTATTTAACGTCCGTCAAAAGCCCTTAGAAGACTGAAACTTAAATGAGTTTTTTGTTGTACCTAAGTGCGTGACAGCGATTTGGATTTAGAACGGGTCTTCGAGCCCCGGTTGTAGCTATGATACATATGTTATATATTTATATAGTTGAGCTAAGATGTAAACAACAATGGCAGAATTAGTATCGAGAACGCGCTGGCAAAAGTTTGTCGAAATAAGATTTTTCCGAAACTTTTAAAGACATCTTAAAATATTTTTCGGGGGAAATTAAGGCACGAGTGATTTAAAATCACTTCAATCGGTAGATAACAATTGCAATAACGACATCATTGCAATGGAGGAAAGTGATAAGAACTGACAGTCAATGTGTAAAGGATAACATGCTAGCTTCTGTACTCACAAAACATAATGTGAAAAAAGAACAGATCCATTAATGTTCATTATATATATATATATAAGTTTATATCACATTTATATATATAACTTAGTTTTAAAATTAAATAATCACAGTCGGTTCATAGGTACAATCATCACATAACATCAAACATTGTTCGATTAATTACAGTCTTAATCATTTCAATTTTAGGTATTTAATTAGTGCTTATCTCTAAATAATTGTCACCTCCAGAGTATAATAGTAGTTTGTGTTACTGCTAAATAATGGAGGGCATCAATACTCGAGAGTGGGTTTATGAAACGAGCCGAAGGCGAGTTTCATAATAATATCACTCGAGAGTTTTAATGCCTAATTATGTACGGTGACATACACTAGTTTATCCACACATATCATAAGCTCTCATGTGTTCAGGAACCGCATGTTTGACCGGCATTGTGGCATTGATCATTGCTCTGCAGTTGTTTAGCTTGTTCTGTATTACCAACTTCACAGACAAACTAGGGGCGCACGCAGGCGGGCGTCGGCATTCGAAATTTGAATGTCATAATTTGACAAATTTTTGTACATGATGGTCATAATGTACAATATTTCAGATAAGAAATGAGTTTTTTCCAAATAGTTTTACATTATGCTGGTCTTAACGTGCGGTTTTTAAACGCAGTAAAGAGGGTTTATGATACGTGTGTAGATAATAGTAGTTTATGTGACTGATACATAATGGAGGGCATTAAAACTCGAGAGTAGGTAGAAAGAAACGAACCAAAGGCGAGTTTCATTATGCTGGCCGTAACGTTTGTTTTTTGGACGCAGTAAAGAGGGTTTATGATACGTGTGTAGATAAATATACATAAAGTCAGGGATAACCCCTTCAAATTTGGCTACACTTTTATGTATATGTAGGGACATCATAGTTTCGCCATGAAACATCTTCAGAGCAACTTTATTTTTAACCTCTTCCAAAAATGAATTTACAGGCTGTTGTTTTGTAAAGTTACGCCTATAGTATCCATCATTATGAACAACTTTCCCCCAGAAACATATGGTTGCAAATGGAAAAAAAACGTCCCTCATTACATTGACCGATCATCTGATTACATATTACTATGGGAGACTCAAGATGTTTTTTCGTTTGCGACCATATATTTCTTGGGGAAAGTTATTCATAATGATGGGTACTATACTCCCTTACCCGGGCGTAACTTTACAAAACAACATCCTGTATAAAGAGGTTAAAAATAAAATTGCTCTAATAAAACGGTTTCATAGTGAACGTTGTTCAGAAAGATTTTTCTTACAACCTCTAATTTGACTACACTTTTATTTTACAGCCTGTATATAAATCACATGTAATGGACCTATAAATTATGATTTATTATCATATCTAAAAAAAAACAGTCAAAATAAAGTAAGTATAATTGCTAGATCTCTAACCCAACGAGTAGTCAGTAGAGTTCAATTATTATGGAAAGTGGCAGTAAAGTCATGAAAATTAAGAATAAATATGTTATGTTACAAATAAATACGAATAAATGATGTTGATTTTAAATTTTTCACTAAAACTAATTTAAATATATCATTTTTAAATTAGTTTTAGAGCGTACTATACTTTTTTACAAAATACTATCCTTTTTTATATTTTTGTGCTATCCTTTTCAACGCACCAAAATCCAACACTGGTTGACGTATAGCGCAGCCAGTCTGGCGCAGTGGGGTGATAAAATTGTAACCTCGTATTGAGTGGAAATGGTGAGATGAATTGTACCTTTGTAGGAAGGTAGGCAGTTAGGTACTGCTTAACTTAGTTACTGGTAAACCTGGCTACTGCTTTCGTGAACACCTGGATCGCTCGATTTGGAGCGCCAGCCACCATAACAACGGATAAAGGAAGACAGTACGAATCGGACCTTTTTAACTCCCTCATCAAGATTTTGGGGGTGAAGAAAACCAGGACCACGAGCGACAACGAGTCAGCAGAGTGTAAGAAGTCTCGCTCGGGCAGAATAATTCGAAAGGTAGTGAGATTTGCGTGAATAAAAGCCGCAAAATACCACACAACATCGTCTAAAGTTTACTTCGTCTTATATTTTAAATTTGTTTTAATTTGATATTTTATTGTGTACATGTTATTAATATTGTTATTACCTTTTTGTTCAATTTGTAAATAAGTTCCTTATTTATTTCAAAGGGAGAAGCAATGTAGGCGCCTTTCCAAAGTAAACCAGGCCA
This sequence comes from Argyresthia goedartella, assembly GCA_949825045.1. Lineage (NCBI taxonomy): Eukaryota > Metazoa > Arthropoda > Insecta > Lepidoptera > Argyresthiidae > Argyresthia > Argyresthia goedartella. Next base: position 10,961,101 of record OX463828.1, on the reverse strand, counting down.
GACAGACCTACATAAACAGCCTACATGTTAGCAAGGTCAATGCATTAGCTGCGTAGGCAACCCCGTTTCTATATAGCTAAGACATTATTACATAGCGACTACACTTGTCTTTCTGTTCCACCTTCCATATACCTACTGGTGACTAGTCATTCACGATAGTACCTACAGCAGGGGGCTAGCTTATCGCCGCAGCTATGGAGATAAAAGGTTGCCTAACGATGTTTTCCATCACCGTAAGAACGTCTGCATAATGTACATTGTTTAAATTACTTATCTCAATGGTATATGGTCAGCACCGGATTCGAACACGCATCTCCTGCGTGAGAAGCGAGTATGAAACCACTATACCATGGAGATTAATTGGTATAAACCGGTTTATTAGGGTTTACCCCATTATTATTTTGTACACGACTGTACATTTATTGAAATGTATGGGAAATTAAACATTGAATTTCATTGCAGTTCTTCAAAGTAAACCAGGTGGAAATTATTATTGTTTCGGTGGACTATTTTTGGACTTTTGGTCGGTTGGTGAGGTTGGTTGGTGAGGATTACAGCTTGACATCAAGCTGTAATCCTCACCAACCTATAGCTATAACTTCGAAACTATAAGTGGACAAATTTTCTTTCTTGGTGGACTATTTAGGACTATTTCTGGACTATTTTTTAGCATTTTCAAATTTCATTTACATGAACGTTTCAATGGTGAGGATTACAGAGCTTGAAGGTCGTAAAAAATTATGTTAGCTAAGCGTATGTTAATATGTACACTAAAAAAGAGAAACTGCCTCCCATTGAACTCCCTCAAACAGTGTCCTCAGTATCTATGAAATGTTTCGTTTTGTAGGTAAAAGTAGGTTACATGGCGATTTTCAAGAATCGGAGAATAGCTGTTTTGTGAAATGACGCGAAAATTATATGTTTACTTTTTTCGCTCATGCTCAAACTAAAATGTGTTAGAACTTTTGTTTTTATCCATTATGGTCATAACAATACAATATTTGATTTAACAGTTTAGTATTTAAAGTTATAAGATGTTTCATATGTTTTAATGATTTCAGTCGAAACTTTCAAAAAGTTTTTATCTCCGTAACTACTCATCTTAGTAGGTCAGCCCTTTTTGATAGCGTTAGCTTATTGACCGACCTTGCGCAGCGAGCGAAGCGGCCAGTTTCGAGACTAGCCAACAACGCCTGTGTCCGTCTGCCTGTTCTTGCCTACAGGTCGCATTTTCCAACCGATTTTGGCGAAAATTTGCTCACAAGTTCCTGCATTTATTTAATTTTTTTAGTCGATCGCGATTTTTTATTGAAAGATAATATGAGGTAAAAGGGGGGAAGTTTGCTGTATTTTTGGACGGATTTCAATCAAATTTGACAGGCACGCTTCTACACAAGATGTTGCGAAGAAAAATCCAAAAGGGGGCAGTGGAGGGGAAAGCACTTCGGGGTATTTTCGACCCCCCTGTAACTATGTTGTAGATAAAGCTAGACACCTGAATTTTCTGTGACTAATATACTACAGGTCACAATTTGATTATTCAGTCATTTTGCCCGCCAGCCGTTCAAAGTTCTGCCATTTTGTAACTGACTGATTCATCATCGATCATCAAAATTCAGACCTACAAGCTTGTAATGTTAAACAAGCGAGGTCTACTGTTCTCACAGAACCACTAGTCATATCAGTCACACATTAGATTACAGGGGTATGCATAACTCCATGCCATGTTTATATGTGTGTGACCTCGCTGTTTCTGGTTCCCACGAAACAGGGTATCCTAGTGTGGGGCCAGAAGCAATGTATGTGCCTGTATTTAAATGTTTATGTTTATACCGACCTTATGGTACCTTCACCTGTGGAACGTCTCAAAATATTTTACCGTCGTAAATACAGTAAATACATACATTTATAGTAGGTACTTTTATGGTATATTCAGCAAATCGGTTTACTTTTAACAGGTTTTAAGCTATACATTTTTGAGATGAGAGACATTCATACAATGCGCAGAGGAGTTAACGTTGCCAATATATATAATGATAAATCAAAAGTTCAACGAAGGTATTTTTCCAGACCTTATGAAAATATCACTAATAAAACCTGTACACAAAAAAGATTCCAAATTAGAAACAACCAACTATCGTCCAAATGCTTTGCGTCCAACAGCTTCAAAAATATTTGAAAAAGCGATGTGTAATCGTGTGTACACATTCTGTGAGAAATTCAAACTCTTTGACGAAAGCCAAAACGGTTTCCGAAAAAAGCGATCCACGTCATTAGGGTATTTAAATATATTCAAACGGCTCTCAATATTATAAATAACAAACAATACGCAGAAGGGATTTTAATAGACTTGTCAAAAGCCTATGACAGAGTGCAATATAATATTTTATTAGATAAATTATATAATATGGGAATACGCGACATCTCACATAAATGGTTTGCTTCATACCTAACAAATAGGAAGCAACTAGTAGAACTAGAATATTATAACATATGTTTAATATTTATGCTTCGGAACGCACCGGTTTTCGTTGCGCGGATCGATCGCGAGTAATCGGGACATCACTAGCGGAAACGGAACCGCAGCTGTCACTCGTATCGAAACGAGATGAAAAATTAGAGGTTACTTTCTTGTGAAAAAAAAAACATGTCTGCTCATGGCGTCGGGCCTTGAATGTATTTCAGTGTAACAATTGTCTAACACAGGTGTCGGACCTGGTCGGAGTGTTAATCATAATAATCGTCGGGAAATAAGTAGATTCGCGTCAGTGATTCGTGTTGTGAAGGTTGAAGTTGTACGGTCCCCAACTCGTCGTATTCGGACGGCGACTCCTCGTGTCGGCAAGCAACACGCCGGCGACAGCGTCGGGCAGCGAAACGAGTGAGATTCGGTTCCTCTCCTACCACACTTGTGCTCCTATCCCGTATTCCTGCCTCGAATCGAACTTTCGAATTCCGGTCTACGACGGCAAGGTAAAGTACCACTCACGATTCTCTCCCGTGCTGGCAAAAACCCAGCCCCTCAGGATTCCACGCCGTTCGGTTGAGGCGTGGAATTAAACATTTTGGTAGCAGGCGCGGTTTCCTAGTGGGAAATCACCGATTCACGGATGGTTGTAGGGTTGTTTTTTTGCCACATGGTAGTTGGGAGAAAAGAATATCTAAGATTGGCCGGCAATCAGTTGTGAGTGAGTCTGTGGTCGGTATACCACAATTAAAGTTCATTTTCGGTTAGTGAAAGTATAATGTCAATTTAGTTAACAATTATTATAAATTTGTAGTCGGAAACTACTCGGTGTGCCTAAGAAACAGTCATTCGGTCGGACTATAGCATTGCAGTCGGGTTCCATAGCATTGCAGTGTTGTTTCAGATTACAGAGCAGGGTCAGGCTATTTAAGGGGTATTAAGCTGATTTTGCTGACCTCAGTAGAAGTGTGGGTCATATCGGAGGGACCACTTCTAGAAGCTTCCCGGCTACCTACATTATATTAAAAATAGCTTGGATTTCGGAATCCAGTGTGGTTAGGGTGCTATATTGTTTAGGTTTATAGTCTCGGAGCCCACCACTTATTATTTTTTAATAAATTTTATTTTTTATTGTTTATATAACACATTTTGGGTGTTATTTTTATTGTGCTTTATGGTGGCATTCTCTAATTGATTTAGAGTGTATATTTATAAGGTGTATGTCCACAGGGCGACCATATTAAATATTGTTTAGGATTTAATTGTTTTAGTGGTTGCCTTGGTTGTGACAACTTAGTTTTAATTTCTGTGCCCAGCGCTGACGGGCAAGTGCTGGTCTCTGGCTGTGCTTAGTTCGGTAGTGAAGCATAGGACCAGAAACAATTGAATCGGTAACCATGGCACCTTCGCCCTTGACGGTACTGCGGTATGGTGTCCGTGAGGAGATGAGATGGCTCGCCCATACTCACAAGTATGTGGAGCGACCTGACATGGACGATGTCCTGCTCAAGCGTGTGGAGGACGCAATGACACGCGTCGGGAAGGTGTGTCGGCTGGCTGCGGAGGCTGAAGCCCTCGGGCTTACGGATGAGGCCTCGGTGGCTGCAGTGGAGCAGCTCTGCGCGGATGCTGACCAAGCGATGGAGTGCTTGGGCGACATCGAGCGTCGCGCGGAAAAAATTAAGCGGTCGCGTCGGAATGACCGCGGGGAGGGTAGCGGAGACCCCCCCCCCCCTAAGGGTGTTGTTGGACGGCTGCCACACCTGGAGATTCCGGCCTTCGGTGGGGCAATTGATGAGTGGCCGGTATTCATCAATTTATTCGATAGTCTGGTCCACGGTCGGGACGACCTGGACAACGCCTACAAGTTGGCCCAACTATTGATGGCACTGCGGCGTGAACCGAAGGAGTTGGTCGGTCACCTAACGGTCACGGCGGGCAATTATGAGATAGCCCGGTCCATATTGTTTGACCGCTACCAACACAAACGGCGGTTGGTTGATGCGCAGCTGGGGAAGCTGTTTAGCATCCCAAGAGTAACCCGGGATGTTGCCATCCGGGTACAGGTGCTCAACCCTGTGCTGGTGGCCACTAAGGCCCTTCAGAACCATGGTCTGCCGGTAGACCAATGGTCATATATCGTATTGTATATGGTTTTGTCACGGTTGCCTGCAGCTGTTCAAAGTCGGTTTGAACAGCTGCATGGGGGCAGTAGCTCGGAACTGCCCACGCTCGTCTAATTAACGGATTTATTGGAGGATGAATGCAGGCGATGCGACACATTGGATACGGAGGCCAGTGTGCAGCGCCAACCCGCGCGGATGCGTGAGGGGCCGCGCCCCCCCCCCCCACGGGGGGGTGGGCGGTCAAAACAATTTGGCGTTTTGAATGCCGCGCCGTCGGGTGACGGCTGTGTGCACTGCGACAGTGGCGGTCATGAAGTGACCAGTTGCGCCAACTTTAAGGCGCTCGGGGTAGCTGCCCGCAGGAAGGTAGTCTTCCGCCACCGATTGTGTTTCGGTTGTTTGGGGCCGCACCCGCTGAGCGAGTGCTCACGCGCGTTCCCCTGTGTGTGCTGTGGTGGCAAGCACCACATCGTGTTGTGCCTGAACCGGTCAGGCCCTTCGGACGGTCACCAGGGCCGGACTCAGGTTGGTCGGTCACAGGGACAACCAGGGCCGGATCCAGTCCCCCTCCGGGCAACGGGAGTCACCAACGGGGTGACTGGGGTACCCGCGGACGGGACCCCCCCCGAGGGGAAGGGGGCAGCGCGGGGGTAACAGGCGGGATAGCCTGGGTTCGGTCGCCGCTGTCCAGGGTCAGCGAGGACTTCGGGCCGCTGGCTCACCGCGTGTTACGGGCGGGTGTCAGATGGCACCTATGAGTGGCGCGAAGGCTGGGAGCCCACCACCTTCTGCGCCACCCTGCCCGTCGCTCTGGGAGGCGAACAGGGAGGCGAACAGTCGGATGTCGCCCCCATTCCTAGAGCGCCCCAGGTTGGATCCGCTCTCCCCCCTCCATCCACGGTGGCCACCGGGCACACCGTACACCGTCCGGTATGGTCGGATACCGGGACAGCGAGGGGCCTATTATGCGGGTTGGGACCCCCTGATGTACATACGGTCTGATATGCCACCGGCATATCAGCAGCCGAGTTACAGCACGGCCGACGGGGGTCCCAGCGGGTTCGGATCCCGCGGAGGTTCCCGCTAGGGACACGCCGCCCACTTACAGGGTGTCGCCACTCCACAGACGGTCATGCTCCCCACCGCCTCGGTGATAGCGTGGAGTTCGGACGGCAAATCTTGTGTGGCACGAGCACTATTGGACTCGGGGGCCCAGGGGTGCTTAGTCTCGTGCAACCTTGTAAGACGGTTGGGCATTTCGGTAAGGGAGTATCCACATTCCATTCGGGGAATTGGGAACACGGAAGTCGGTTCCGTTAAGGGAGTATGTCGGATTACTCTCTCGTCACGGGTGGATTCATCGGTGAATCTGACGGTCACGGCATTAGTCATGCCTAATGTGATGGGCTCACACCCTCACGTACGGTTGTCGCCCTCGGTGCGAGAGTTGGTCGCTGGGTTGTCACTGGCTGACCCGGAGTTCGATATTCCGGGCCCAGTAGACATTTTATTTGGTGTCGATGCCTTGGGATACCTGTTAGTGCCAGGTGTCCACGTGTTGCAGGCGACTGGTCTGGTTTCGGTCAACACCAGACTGGGCCATGCGGTAATGGGTCCGGTCATGCCGGCTGCCCCTCGCCTAGCGACTTGTAGTCCCTTATTCGGTTCTGTACTCTCGGAGGTGATACAGAAGTTTTGGGAGGTGGAGGAACCACCTACGGTCCGCCGGTTGGACCCGGTTGAAGAAGAGTGTGAACAGTTTTATCGGAACAATACTGGTCGCCTTCGGTCAGGTCGATTTCTCACACGTCTTCCATTCCGGAGTGATCGCCCACCGCTGGGCAGTTCACACCATGCAGCCGAGACGCGGCTTCTGTCGATGGAACGACGCTTGAAGCGTGACGGGATTTTCCGGCAGAAGTACGTCGACTTCATGCGGGAATACGAGTCGCTCGGCCACATGTCGGTTTCGGGTATCGACTGGAAGCGTGAAGACCACTGCTTCCTGCCTCATCACGCGGTCTTGAGGACCCCGGAGGGCAAAATAGGGGTAGTGTTCGATGGATCGGCATCAACATCTAACGGCATGAACCTGAACCAGTGTTTGCATTCAGGGCCGAAGTTGAACCATGACATCGCGGATGTTATCACACGGTTCCGTCGACACAATGTTGTGTTTGTAGCTGACATCCGGATGATGTTTAGACAGACGGTCATTCACCCTGACGATAGACGGTATCAGCTGATACTGTGGCGAGAGAGCCCAGATCAGCCCATCAGGGTGTACGAGCTAAACACCAACACGTACGGGCTACGGTCTAGTCCTTATTTGGCGATTCGCACTCTGCGGGAGTTAGCGGATCGAGAACGGTTAAATTTCCCTAGGGGAGCAGCGATCCTGGAGCAGGATCTCTACGTGGACGATATCTGTACCGGTGCAGATTCCGTAGAGGAGGCGCTCGCTCGACGGGACGAGCTAGTTGAGCTCTTACGGGGTGGAGGTTACGAGCTCCGGAAATGGATGTCGAACTCTCCAGAGTTACTGTCTGGTCTTCCGGATGACTACCAGCAGGATCCCCACATTTTTGAAAATTTGGAAAATCCAAATATGTTGTCGGTATTAGGCGTCCAGTACCAGCCGGTGTCAGACATGTTTTCGTATCGGGTCGAGTTGAAGTCCCCGAAGGTCTGGACGAAACGGAACGTCCTTTCAACGGTGGCTAGGACATTTGATCCAAACGGGTGGATCACCCCGGTAACATTTCAGCTCAAGTGTTTTATGCAGCAATTGTGGTCTGCTGAGCTGAAATGGGACGACCCGATCGGCGGGTCATTGAGCTCAGAGTAGGACTCGTTCTTTTCGACCCTCCCTCGTATCAATCGGATTTCACTGCCACGGAGGTTGGTCCCCACCAAACGATACACCGCCACCCTGCATGGGTTTTGCGATGCCTCGGAGAAGGGCTACGGAGCTGCGGTATATCTGCGTACGGTCGACTCCTCGGGGGAGGTTGATGTGCGGTTGGTCATGGCCAAGAGCAAGGTTGCGCCGTTGCGCACTCGCCTGACCATTCCCAAGTTAGAGCTTTCGGGAGCGGCTCTCCTGACTCGTCTGCTCAACCACACGATGACGGTTCTTCGTGGGTCAATAGCGTTAGAAGATACGGTCTACGCTTGGACGGACAGCCAGATCGTGTTATGCTGGCTGAAGGCTTCAGTTCACAAGCTGGAGATTTTTGTGGCGAATCGGGTTTCGCAGATTTTGAATTCGGAGTTTCCCTTAATCTGGAGACATGTTCCAGGGGAGATGAACCCAGCAGACTGTGCGTCTCGTGGGTGTCACGCTCCGGAGTTGGTTGGACATCCCTTGTGGTGGGGTCCAAAATGGTTGACTCAAGCCGAATCGGATTGGCCAATGAGTCCACGCGTTACCTCGGCGAACGGCGCCTTGACAGTCGGTGTCTGTACGACGCAACCAGAGCCGGAAGAGGAGTTCAGCCTGCTGGAACGGTACAGCTCGCTCGACAAGCTGGTCAATGTGACCGCCTGGATCTGCCGATTTGCGCGGAATTGTCGGAATTCTGAGGCGCAACGAGTGCGGACACAGGTCCTGACACCACGGGAACGGAACCATGCGTTGTTCGCATTGGTACGGAACGTGCAGACGGTGCACTTTAAGTCCGAACTGGACATTCTGAGACGCGGACGCGTCCAACTGAAGGGAGCTGTGGCTCGGCTCAACCCGTTCATTGACCCTCAAGGATTGCTGAGGGTAGGAGGTCGGCTGCGGAATGCCAACCTGCCTTATGCGGCTCGCCACCCGTTGTTACTCCCTAGGAAAGGGAAGTTGGTCGAACTGTTGATACAGGATCGACACATTCGGAATGGGCATATCGGATGCCACGCCTTCATGGCGTTTCTCCAGCGCGAGTTCTGGATTCTATCGGGAAGACGCTTAGTGCGTAGCGTCGTATTTCGGTGCCTGCCTTGTTATCGGGCCAAGGCGGCTACGATGCAGCCCCAGATGGGCGATTTGCCCTCGGATAGGGTTAACGAAATCCGGCCCTTTGCGGGTGTCGGAACGGATTTCGCGGGACCATTAATGGTCAAGTCTTCACAGCTACGGAACGCCAGATTAGTGAAGGCATACCTGTGCGTCTTCGTGTGCTTGGCCACGAAGGCAGTCCACTTGGAGGTGGTCAGTGACCTCACTACAGAGGCATTTATCGTATGTCTAGATCGGTTCGTCTCACGAAGGGTCCTCCCGACATTAATCCGTTCGGACAACGGCACAAATTTTGTCGGAGCCAGGCGATATCTGCAGGAGGTCACTCAATTCCTGAACGGTAACCAGGACGCCATCGGTACGGCTTGCTCCCGACGAGGGATTGAATGGGTTTTCAGTCCGCCGGGATGTCCTCATTGGGGAGGAATTTTTGAGGCTGCGGTTAAATCGGCTAAGTCGCACCTGACGAGGATCATCGGTGAGACCTCTCTACGCTTTGAAGAGCTTGCGACGCTGTTCTGTAAAATTGAAATGACACTGAACTCGAGTCCGTTGTGCCCGCTCAGTTCGGATCCAAATGACTTGGAAGCGTTGACGCCGGGTCACTTCCTGATAGGTCAGCCCCTTAACGCCCTGCCAGAATACCCATTCGGTGATGTTAAGTTAAGTCGGTTAACTAGGTGGCAGATGTTGCAGCAGATGGCTCAAGATTTTTGGAAACGGTGGTCCCTTGAGTACTTGCACATCTTGCAGCAGCGCCTTAAGTGGACTGACCGGACGAGCCCCCCTCAAGTCGGTGATTTGGTGCTCATTAAGGATGCGAACCTGCCATCATTGAGATGGAGACGAGGACGGATCGTCAATTTGTACACGGGTCGGGATGGCACGCCTCGATCAGCAGAAGTCAAGGTGGGGGACTCGGTCCTCAAGAGAGCGGTCGCAACACTTTCTCGCCTTCCTATTGATTAGGGACAGGTTCGGGCCTGTCCGGGCGGGTGACTGTTTGATATTTATGCTTCGGAACGCACCGGTTTTCGTTGCGCGGATCGATCGCGAGTAATCGGGACATCACTAGCGGAAACGGAACCGCAGCTGTTACTCGTATCGAAACGAGATGAAAAATTAGAGGTTACTTTCTTGTGAAAAAAAAAACATGTCTGCTCATGGCGTCGGGCCTTGAATGTATTTCAGTGTAACAATTGTCTAACACAGGTGTCGGGCCTGGACGGAGTGTTAATCATATTAATCGTCGGGAAATAAGTAGATTCGCGTCAGTGATTCGTGTTGTGAAGGTTGAAGTTGTACGGTCCCCAACTCGTCGTATTCGGACGGCGACTCCTCGTGTCGGCAAGCAACACGCCGGCGACAGCGTCGGGCAGCGAAACGAGTGAGATTCGGTTCCTCTCCTACCACACTTGTGCTCCTATCCCGTATTCCTGCCTCGAATCGAACTTTCGAATTCCGGTCTACGACGGCAAGGTAAAGTACCACTCACGATTCTCTCCCTTGCTGGCAAAAACCCAGCCCCTCAGGATTCCACGCCGTTCGGTTGAGGCGTGGAATTAAACAACATAGAAAGAAAAGAAATTATTAAAGTCCGGTCAGATGCCGTGGATATAAACGCTTCCATTCCACAAGGAAGTGTGATTGGTTGTTTACTATTTCTAATTTACATAAACGACTTGCCCAAATCCATAGATGACCTGTTCCTGTTCGCTGACGATATGTCTATACTTACTTCATGCACAAATAACCAAGAACTGAACGAAAACCTTCACACAATATTAAATAATATCATAAACTGGCTAGAAGAACATAACCTTCAAATAAATTTAAAAAAAAAACAAAGTTAATTCCTTTTTATCCTTTTCAAAAAAAACCTATAGATATAAATTTTCAATTTAATGACATTAAGCTTTATTCAATAAATATTTTTTCGCTACTAGGACTTAATATCGACACAAATACAAATTGGAAAAAACACATTGAAAAATTAAATTCAAAATTATCAAAATTTGTTTGCGCTTTCCGTGAAATAAAGAGGTCTACCGACCAGAAAACTGCTTTAGTTACTTATTACGCCTACCATATTTTGGGGAACTAAACATTTTAACACTAACCTGTATGTACATCCTAGAAACCTGTAAGTTAGTTCGCGAACACCCTGGGTTCTATAAAACCCGTCAACAGCAAATGCCGACCAACCGAAATTTAAGACCCAGGAAAGGACTGGCACAGCTCTCCTCCAATTTAAAACATCACTCATCTGGCCCACTAAGCATGTCAATAAAAATCTATAATAATTTACCTGAATTTATATTAAATGAAACTAAAGAGAACAAATTCACAAAATCACTTAAGAGCAATTGCTGATTACAAAGCGCTATTACAATATTAACGAGTTCCTAAATGATAAACTATAACCAATAAATTCAATTCAAAATATTTATTTCAGATAGCATACATTTTGACACATATACATCCATAGGTAGATATTATTTTATCATTATAAAAAAGTTTAAAATTAAACTAAATACATCATCCATCATCCTTGAATAATAAATAACACCCACACTCACACAGTCACACACACCCTCTCACACACACAAAACATCGTCCTAAAATATGATTATAATTTATGGTTTGTTACTGCGAAGGTGCACATCCATCCAGTACTTCAACATAGGGCTGTCCACCTTCCCAGCCAGAGTGCTGAGGATAGCGTTGGGTGATAAAATAAGAATTAAATAATATATAATAAATTACTATAATATAAAAATTGATAAAATATTAAATAATAAAACTACAAACTAAACCTAACAATTATATAATAATTCAGCAGTTAATAATTTCTTATATGTTTCTCCTTCTTAAAAATATATATATATAAGAATATATATAATATAATATAATAATTTAATAAGTATAGTAAATAATATAATATAATAATGTAATAAGTATAGTAAATAATATAATATAATAAGAAAATAATATTTAACCATCACAAATGTTAGTTGTAAGCTAGTTATTAAGACATTGTAGTGCCCTTACAGGGTTCATTGTTGGATATAATTTTGTTAAAGTATACCACAATGACGCAATAAATATATGAGTATGAGTATGAGTATGAGTATGAGATTGCCAATAAAAATATATTGCTTATAATGAGGACAATAAAGAAACATCAAAAGTTAAAAAAAAGTATGAACAAACTATAGGTAACGTACATATACTAGGCTAAGGCCCTGTTTCAAATAGTCTCGATTAGCCCTATTGAAAAGATAAATCATAAATGGTGTATGTAAAATGACAGATGAATATTTGGACATAGGATAAGCAAAGTTTAACCATACAGATTTAGCGGTCCAGTCTGGCCTGTCAAATTCATCAAATGTAATGAAAAATGGTATAGTACCCCAGTAGTTTGCAAGATATGATAATTTCAAAGTGTAAAGAGTTTGACGTGTGCCTTTACCCTACGTGGACGCCGCAACGGACCAGCCGCCGCAGAACGGAACGGGCTGCCGGAGCCGCCAATGCGCCGGTGGCAACAGTAGATAGTGTATACACCCATCCGGCGGCCGTTCCTAGGTAAAACCTCTGTGTATGAGCCTCATGAGCTCACTAGAAAAAATATGTCTTCTTCACAGCGCAATTTCGCGTCCAAGCGTAATTTTGAACTGACAACTGGCATGAAAAAAATAAAACCATGTCTACTCAACGTCATATAATGACCAATTTGGAACTAATTCATTTTCTTTATCTACACACGTATCATAAACCCACTTTACGGCCTTCAAAAATCGCACGTTACGACCAGCAAAAACTCATTTCTTATCTGAATATTGATACATTACGACCATAATGTATGAATATTTCGACATATTATGACATTTAAATTTCAAACGCCAACGCCCGCCTGCGTGCCGCCCCTAGTTTGTCTGTGAAGTTTGTACTATTGAACAAGCTAAACAAGTGCATTGCAATGATCAATGCCACATTGCCGGTCGAACATGCGGTTCCTGAACAAATCAAAGGGAGCTTACGATATGTGAGTAGATAAACTAGTGCATGTATCTGTAAATGCCATTAAAACTCTCGAGTGATATTATTATGAAAGGAACCGATTTAATGCCCTCCATTATGTATCAGTCACATAAACTACTATTTTGATGAGCTGTCAAAAATTTGGCTATTAGAACGAGTTCCTGTAAAACAAGATACCTGAATTGCCTGCCTACAGGATTGCCTGCTGGATGAGTAACAATTGTCAACAAGACTCGTATACTCGTATTAGTGCTTAGCACTATCTAGTGGCCCATAACAAAAACAGTTTATATGTGGGACATTAGAATAGAGTATAGATACAATAGACTGATTTACGGTGTAACCTAGACTGGCGCGCGAGCCGTGCCAACGCAACCGCGCCGCCGCAGGTTGCACTTTCGATCTCCACTACGAAAGCGAGCGTGAATCCGCATAAGTCCAACCCGCCTCACTCGGCGGTAAGCCAGAACTAAACAACAAATAAAGGTCACTTCAGCTCAACTAGCTTACTTCTTCGACACGTAAAAGTGTTCTATTCTAGCTCAAGGCATGTCGGGTAATGGGAACCGCATTAAATTCTTCACAATGGTGCCGTTTACTATCTACTTGATGCTAACATAGTTGAACTCCAAGGTTACGATGAGGTATTAGACGAAGCGGTTTTCTTTGAAAAAAATCTGGTCTTCAAAAACATGTCTTTGATGAAAGGGATAACATTATGCTACCCTCAAACAATAAAAGGATACTTAAGTTTGAATTAATCCCTAAAGCTGAAGTTCTTCCGCTTTGCGTAATCGAAGATATTAAATAACAGACTTAGAACGGTAATCGCAGGCACCCATTAAGCATAATACCAGAAACTCCTGATGACGAAAGCCGTCCTGTCCTCGACACTCAGCGATTGACCTAAAATTGGGTATCTAGTTTCTGGGCTCCTGTCTGGTGGAGTGGTGGGCCGCGCTTGCGCCACCGACCGGCAGCGCGTGCGCAGCCGCTGCAGTCAGACCCGCGGAGCCGCACAGCGCAGCAGTGCCGTCATACAGACCCATTCGAGGTGCGAGGTACCCACAAAAATTCGCGATACACCCCGAGTGTTGTTTTGCCAAATCGAGGTTATTATGCTGCTCTTGGGATTATGGGGATCAGGGACGTTTCGGGAAAATAACTCGAGTTACACCAATATATCTTCAAATATATGTCGATGTTTGTGATTATCCCACTGGTCAATTCGAGCCTGACGTTTTGATTAAATTTGCTGGGCTTCATCCAGCTTGGTTCTGTTATTTTCACCGGCCCTGTGAACCGTGATGCAACCGTCCTACACCCTTTCGGGATTCTTTTGCCTTTTTGGGATCTTACTCAAATTCAAGATCGGGCCTACATGCCTGAGGCATCAGAAATTCTCAATCAGTATTTCTAACTAAATTACATTTATGTTACTTTATTATTTACTTTGACATCTTCAAGCTAGATCAAGGTTGCTGTCACGCACCTTCATCATATTTACGTTCCCTTGTCGTAAACTTTATCGGTCTATTAGATTCAAAGATTCTCTTACTTGTAAATACAAGTAATTTTTCTGCAAATGGTGCATACAATCATTTAAGATTTAACACGTGCAACGAACCAAGCCAGTGCAGTCCCATGACCTATGACAATACATTACACAAACGCACCCTAACCGATTACGTCAGGCTCGACACTTCCTCACTTTCCTTTGGAAGCGGCAAACTCCTCGGCCCCATTCCTCTAACACCGCACTTACATTTGCTAAGAATATTCCTAAAATCATCAGAATACGTGCAACAGGCTTGACATAAGCTTCTATTAGTTTTTCGAAATAACCGTTAACATTTGGGCTAACACAAAAACGCTAAACTAGTTCGTTTGTTCGATTACGGAAAACGGAAAACAACTCGCGTGTTGTCAAAATATTATGGCTAATGCCATAATAAAATTGCAGTTATTTCTCTACAAGAGTTCTTTCAAGTGGTGTTGCGACAGTGAAAGATCCACAAAAGTGTCAACCATAATTTCTTTTAATAACAGGAGTTAAAGACAATAATAAGTCAACAAAGGTTAAAGAGTGCATCGATAGCAAGATTGTGGCCCGTGAGAAGCTTTTGTTCTAAACAATAACACTCACAGATGTATTATTGCGTATGACTTTCGAAGCATGTTAACGAGTGACATTTACAGTGAAATGTGCTTAATGTTTTAAGTCGTTACCAATTGGAAGATTAGTGGACTATTAAAATTGCTTGACGAGTGAGCTGTCGCGCCAGACAGGAAGGAGCCTAGTGAGGTGGAGACACCACTTCGGGAGACTTCTAATTTGGTATCAGCTGAACAGAAATTCTTAGCAATGATCGTGAGTACCCTTTTATCATTAATTTGAATCCAAGTACCAAATTAAAAACAAGCGCGCATCGTTTGGAAATATTTTATGGGTGAATGTCAAACTATCTCCTCTACGGTTTCCATATATTTCCATAATGAATTCGATGTCAACACGTCATCTGATAGTATGCCAAGGCCATAACTACATTGCAGGCAGCTCTGTATTACTTAATTATAATTTTATACCGTGCATTGCTCTCTGCACGCTCACAATTATTACGAAACAGTAGCTTTTGTTGATGAACTTACTGACTTTAGTTATTACTATCATTATTCCTGGTACTATGTATAGACGGTTCCAGGAATCTTAACGAAACGATATCAATTAATCTATAAGCCACGGAATGATATTCCATAGTCATGAATCGAAACCTAATACCAAATCAGCATTCAGTAGTACATATTTTGCTTTTCTTTGTGCTTTAGCAACTACTATTTGCATTAAAAAATGCCTTTAATAGTCATAGAATCCATTGGCCCAAACGATCTATTAAGGTCTCAATTAAGAGTATTCATAGGTTCGGACATGCCATTTGTTAATAGCTTCTAAAAAACATTGCGCACAAAGAAAGCTGGCGCCGCGCGAGTTATGCAAATGTACTGAGATCGATGTCGGCGCAGGTTCTAGCATCGATATAGTTTTATTTCGTCAGATGGTGTAAGCCGCGGTGTGTTTTACAATGTTTTGGTGGGACATGCTTATCGATAGCATGTTCCGAAATGAGCACATGTAAAAGGAGGTCGAGGTCGTCTTTAAAATATGTGGCAGTCGAAGAAATTTCAAATTATTAGACCTAAAAGGAGATGGCGGGAAGGCCTCGACAAGTTTCTGCCGGGGTAGCCAGGGGTGACACAGCCAGGGAAGTGTGGACTCAAAAGGGGAAAGGAATGGCTATTTATAACGGCGTCATAAACCACAGCTAATTTGAGCTGAGTCATTATGACATTATTTTTTAATATTTTTCATAATATACTTCGTGTCGTTAATTGAAGATGTAACGGTAGCCATTTATCACACATATGAGATATTTCTAAACTTATTAAGTTGCGGAAATATGCAATTCTTCACGTGTTCATGTTTGTAAACAGAGTTATATAATAGGCAAACTGTTTAGACATCACTTTGAAAATTACATTGTTTATGAATATATGAATTAATCAGGAATATGCTATATTTTAAGCCTGATATCTTCATTATTATGTAGGCTTACACCATTATTATTACATATGAATACTAAATCGGATTGAGCAATAACTATAACCTGATACGAGCTCATACCACCCGTAACACTCGAGCATACGTATTTGTAGAAACTAGTTTTATGAACAATGCACTTCATAATAGATATTCTTAACTTGATTGTTATACGATAAATATTATGGATAGTTGAGGCGAATTCATTTGAAAAGCCATAATATTGAAAGTGATGATAGAAATAGGCTGAATTCGCTACCAATCCGAATTTCAACGACAAAACAGTGAGACGATTGTCCATAGAAAGTCTACGAGTAATAGAGATGGCGGAATGGCTGTATAGGACTTTATACATAGTTTAGTAGCTGTGTTTGCATCCGACGAGCCCAAAGCAAACATCGACTTTATGTATCATAATCCGATACTGTATCCCCTTGTAGAACCTAATAAAAAAACATGTGGTAACTATGAATGGAAGCTGGTAAATGAATAAAGCCATCACAATAGTTCGGAATCACCGAACAACAATTGCTTGGTGACAGAGTTATGTAACTGCGAGTAAATCACCTAGGAAGGCATAACCTGGCACCAGTTTGATGTTTACAGCCTGCGTAAACTTTATGCAACGCGTTCCTTTAGTGTTCAGAATTTTAATTAAAAACTGATACTCTCAAGTTTGTGTGTTTTCTATACGAAGTGTAGAGAGACTATTTAGTCTCTCTTTGCCACATTGCTAAAGAAATATTTCTCGCTGAAAATCTATACATCATATTTGCACATTTTATCCCAACAAGCTCTATTGAGTCAAATTGTATATAGTAAATGTCCATGTTTTGTAACCAAATTGTTTTTCGGAGATTCTCCGGAGCTAGTTTTCACTAAAATTTCTCCTAATAACAATAGGAAACATGTGTTTCCCCATACAAACAGCAATACACAACTCGTAGTACCTCATACCGTACGCATACCAAATGCTATTTTACCCAAATTGCATTGAGACGTGTCAAATATTTGCTTTCGTTTAGGCTTACAAAAGCGTTTTTCATATTTGACTATTACACGGTATTGTGACGGTAGGAATAAAATAACAATATAGACTTAAACTTTCTATAGCGTAATAATAAGGGTCACATACTAACTGATCGTGAATTATTCATACACTGGACTTTTTTATGGAAGATTATAGACTAGCTGAATGCTAGATTTATCCGTTGACAGGGTATGTAATAGGCAGAGTAATAAAATTTATAGTTTCTAAATTTTATATAATCAAATAAATCAAATCTTTCTCTAATGTTGTCGTTTACTTAACATAGCATATTAAACACATTCAAACACTTCCAAAATGTTTTTGGTGCAAACAACTGGGGTACTGAAATGTGGAACCAACGCAGACTGAACGTAAAGGCAACGATTACACATTGAGTAAACTACCAGCACAGTAACTACAATTGCTACAATGCAACAAGAATCGCCATAAGGAAGAAAATCGATAGTAAATAAATCTTTTTACCTGGTTAATCTCATTGGAAAGGTGTAAATGTACAGTAAATGGTAGATAGTAAACTAACTTTCTGTGTCTACCAAGCTTTGTACTGATTTAGTTTATTACACAGTGGCAAAGGTGTTGTTAGGTTTTCCTTGGAGCCTCAGCTCCATATATTTAAGCAAAAACTCTTATCTCTTCAACTGAGTCTCAAACTCTTCGTGTAAATAGCTACTGAAATGCTTACATTTATACTTCTGTTTCTAGTTCCAATACCATAGATCTTCAATTTTAAAGTGTTATGGAAACTGCTGAAATGATTCACATCCATCATATCTAACATTATCTTTTTTTTTGTCGGTATAAGGTCTATCTATCGATAACTACTCAAGACGTCGTCAACTCGAACGTGCCAGGTCACTGCGTCAACAGCAAGAAAACTTAGTTTTCCAAACAAAGTCATGGAAAGTGATTCCAATCTGTGACGTAATTCAACCTCAAACGTGACATGATAACCGCTGGCAGCCAGGAATTACAGGGATCTCCTCCATCACATAATGTTGACATTTATGAGCACTGGCCTACATTGTCAGGGTGCTGCCATAACAACATATCTTGTATGTCGAACACGATCGCAACTAGATGCGCAAACTAAACCACGAGAATCTAAGCAAACGGTTATTCGTGAAAGTCTTGCCCGAATATTCACGTAACCGACGCAAAAACTCGTTTACTTAACTGAAGCTTAACTAATAGCAATTAGAACTCTTCGTTTGCGAAATTATTGATTGCTAATGATAAAAAACCATACAAAACAGAACCGAATTCTGCTAGGGAATTACGAGCATAAACAAGGATAATGAGATAAGTCGGCTTCACCAGGAAATTATTATTCTAGGTGTGAATCACTGGTAAGCGCAGGCGTCAGTGCGTTATGCAGTCGAACACATTTCGCAAACTGCAGTCAGTTGCATAAGTCTTGCGGTTGTATCTGCACAAAACGTGACCTCGCATTATACGTTTAGTGATCAAGGGATCTAATACATCTTCATTAATCTTTCATGAAGACACTTCGTGAAAGCTCTCCAACAAATCACAGTGAAACAATTCAATTGCTCCAAAAAAAATAAGTGTTTTTTTATGTCCTTATTTCATCGTTTATTATGTACATAAGGACCACTAACATCCCGATACACATACTCACTCGATGCGTAAATGTTCTTGCTTACTTACCCCACTACTCCCAAGTGCCCGAATGAAGTAAACCGCTGATCTGCACGTGCGCACGTAACAGGCAAAACTGTTACGGACGTGAATGGTCAATTTGTTTAATGGCACTCTCGTTCAATTTATATTAGACTTTAAAATTGAGTGTCTTTAAACTGTTTCCGTCCGGCTGCCTATAATTTTTATTGTGTTACAACACTCAATTTGTGCTTCAATATATTTATTCTATTACGCACTATGAAATTTTTTAAAGCATCTGGAAGACATAGTAATAGGAAGTAATAGGTGTATTCTATTTATGTGTTAAATTCATGCCGAGAATACTTCTGGAGAAAAAAACACACGTGAACAATTACAAAACAATCGCACAAGATGATACACATCTTCTAACAATGAAGGATCATGAATAAAAGATTAAGTTTGAGAAGATCTACTTAGCTGCCGATCATTAAAATTGACATCAATGTAACAATATTTTTGATGCCTAGCACTTAGCTTAATGAAGCCGTAAAAGTTTGCAAAACATTTCCAAATTACCTACCAACCTTTGTAATTTTTAGATTGTGGACGATCTAAACTCAAAGAAAATTAAGTGAAATGAAGTTGTACCAACAAAGTTTTATTAGATTTTGAGCGGAAAAAATCTTAGCTAATAGGAGAGCGTCTACATCAAGCCAAAGAAAAGTGGACTTTACTATCAAGTCATCAAAATATACATACAAACAAAAAAACTGTAACATTTGTATTGAAAACTCAACAATAGTATTATTTTGTTGCAATACAATGATCGCACTACCCAAATAGTGTTACTTATTATGCTGTAATACGTAATGGTCGTAGTCAACGAGGCGTACCGGCACATGTGTTGATGTTTGCAGAACATCAAAATTCTGCTGCTGATGCAAATATTTGCTCCAATATTTTTCAAAGAAATTACTTTGACAAGTTCTAACAAAACGGGTAAATATCTATATTGGAGACTATCTGAGATTGGGGAATCCCTTGTCCAGCAATTGGTAGCTCAGCTCACCAATCTTTTAAGGCTAGCTAGATCTGCTTCTAATTATTATGCTTTTCCACTGTACGATTAATCAAAATATCTATCATTCTTCAATCATTGACAGTTGGCATCCTTCAGTTGCAGCTGACAAAGTCAAATATTATCAAACCGTTAAATAGTTTTTTCTATACGGCTCCCTAAGGAACACTGGACCATGTCAATTCATTACTCGGTTTTTCCAAGCCTCCCTAAAGTATGGCCAGTCCAGCCTTCGGTCACGTAACACATTGCATCACAGTTGATGCGCGGCCGGTGCACAAAACAATACAACCCGGTGTAATACTCATAATGACATACGATACCAACGTGTGTTTAATATGCTAACTGTGGACACGCCCCTGTAGACATGTCTGCTGTAGACATTGTAGATATGTCTGCTGTCTACGTACGTCACAGATTACTGGGAGCTGACGGTAATTTGTATGGATTTGGTGCCGGTTGTGTACTGTAAATCCCGAATGAATGGTCTTAGATGAAAAAATTAGGTGCCTGGGCTGCTCCAACATCGTTTTTTAGTTTACTGGTATTTTTCTATTCTTTTAAGTTGGATGGCGTAACAACGAAAGAATGTGATTTTGTGAAGAATGTAGCAAGTAATGCTTACATGGTTTTTCACAACATAACAGAAAAATAAGTCACTTATCGTTCTCAAATGTTAAATAAGAACATGAATGCGACATTTTGTTAGCGCTGATGGCGAGTGATATTAGCGAATTGCACCTCGTCTAGGGGGGCAGGAATCAATAACATCCATAACGAATCATTAATTGTTAGCGAAGCCAGTAGTAAATACAAATATGACGCAAAATATAATAAGGATACCTGAATATATCTAGTTTCCCTTTACCAACAAAAACTATACAAAATCAAGCACTATCACAAAATTGGGCAACAGGGAAAAATAATTATACAAAATGCATATGTCACTGTAAGATTGTAAAAAAAGTTAATTAAAAAACTAACGCGGGAGTTTGTAAACTATCAACAAACTTTTAACGAGACAGCGTTTAAAAGATACGTTTCGTTTATTCTTACATGTTAATCAAACAAGAAGGATAAAGGGACTTCGCTGCGCTCGCCTTTATCCTTCACCAGCGCGAAGTGGTGCTTCACACCACTGCGCCCTGGAATTTCTCATGCAATTCAAGTTTCAACCAGTCCATAATTTAATGGTTTGATTATAAACTACGGTTTACAATTTCACGAGATTCATTTCATGAGTTTCTAAACTAACGGTGTTTACCGTCTTACGGCGACAAATATACTGGGCTGACTGAGAACGTAGGGCAGCGTAGTAGAACATAGAGTACAGTAAGCTGGCGCATGTCACAACCAAAGGTTCCAGAGTGTCGCATCATCAGTATGCAACAGCGGTCAACCGCCCTACACCGGCTCGACGACGGCCAGTCGGTGACGCAACAACGAGTGAAAGTAATTTCGGTACAGTTCGCGCGCTGGCCTTCACCCCGCGTAACACTTGCCGGGGCAATTGGATGGGGCCGCGGAGGCGTGCAGTTGGAGACTTTGTGGACGGAATCACGTATGGTGGTAAATTGGAATTGGTATCAGGTCTCGATGACAGTTTGCAATGGAGAACCAAATGATAGATGTATGAAGGAGCTCCCTGGTATAGCGGGTCACACTTTGGGTGCTTTTCAGGAGATGCAGGTTCGAATCCGGGTTAAACTTATGGATGCAACTTATCAAATCTCCATTGCGGCGCTGGAGATGAAAGGTTAGAATTTCTAGATTTCTCTAGTTGATCTAAGATAAGATGTAGATAAGGTAATGCAGATCTATCAGTTTAAACATATATATGCGAACTTACTATAATCAGAATTGAAACAGCACATGAAAAGTAGATAATGAACAAAATACTAAGCGGAGAAAGTAACCTGATCATCGGCAGAGGTGGCCTTCACCCAGTGACGCGGACCACATATCACTCCACGCCACTCGTACACTTACAATCGTATGCCAATCTCTGTGGTCATTGTGACGCAATATTTATTTATCAACCTGCGTTTGTAATCGCAGTGGCATTGAGCTGGTGGTGTCTGATGCATTAGTTAGGACCTGTTGGAAGGGATTCGGGTGTTGTTTCTGTTACAAGGTCTCGATCACTCGGGAAATTTTCGAGGAATGTGGGTGTTGTAATGATTTCGAATGTATCTCTCTGGGCAGAAATCACCAGAAATTTCCAGAGTATATGTTTGGTGGTTTTGTTATGTTTTTTAATGAAGTCTAGTCTCTAGTCTCTTCCTTCATTTAGGCGGTCCCTCATTAGTATGGACCTTCAATATTCAATCGAGCTTATGGATTGTAGCCCTCTGGTGATGATCTTCTCTTCTTACCTGGTCTACCGTTTTAACTAAATATATGTGCCCTGACTACTACTAGACACTGTAACTGTTTCCAATTTACCATGATATTACTTACTATGGGTATACAGGTACAGACAAGAAGCTCATGGACAAATTCACGATCCATCATCACGCTTGAGTTACTTGTACCTGTGAATTACTCTCTCTCTACTGATATCACAGGAGTGATGACTTATCATGAATTTGTAATTGTGCTTCTTGGCTATACCTGTGTGTATCATACAATTTACAATCCATGCATAATTTACGCTTTCTTGCTGGAAACTTTTAGACGTAACTTTGCAGGCAGAAATCAGTGAAGTGATCTATGATACACAATGTAAGTCATATTTCACAAAAAAATCCCTTTCTACTACAACTACTTTTATTCAGTAAAAGCGTTTAGCACAAATAGAGTTTTTATTTGGTTATAAACTTCCGCATAAATTATCCATTCAGATAAAATCGATTTGAAATCGGCTAAGCGATTCGTTGCGGGGTAATGGATTCTGGTGGAAAATCAACAGAACCCATTCATTATTGCGATATTTCATTATGTTTACTCCTCAAGATATATTATTGATACACGCCACATGTATGGTTCTTATTTTTATTTGGTTATAAACTTCCGCATAAATTATCCATTCAGATAAAATCGATTTGAAATCGGCTAAGCGATTCGTTGCGGGGTAATGGATTCTGGTGGAAAATCAACAGAACCCATTCATTATTGCGATATTTCATTATGTTTACTCCTCAAGATATATTATTGATACACGCCACATGTATGGTTCTTATGAGAAAACTTTATTGGACTTTGCATTTGCTCATCCTTAATGGACCAGAATAGAATTTTAATAAGGCCTGAGCATGCAGAATTTTTCATTAGTTTTCGAATTCGTAAGGTTGAACATTATATGGTATGTCCCCTTGCCCACCCTTTAAAAATATCCCACCTAAAATCTATACGTTCGGAAGAACAGTCTGTAACTTTCCTGTTTATTATTATCAAATTTATAAATTTCATCTAAAACAATATGAAATTTATATTAAAATCATTTATTTCTACGACGATAACATGACAGATAATGTTAGGTAATTAAACAATTACTTTAATTGATTTTACACGCAGCCATGACGATTATCTACCCAAAATGATTCTCACATTGCACTTGATATTCAAGTTATATAGGATGTTTGGAGTATGGTACGACATTTTTTTTATGGAGTAGAAGGGGTTGAAGTGAACACATTTCTTCTTGAAATTTGGTCTTCAGTTACACGGTGGTTGAGATATGATTTTAACGGTTCTGGAGAAAAATACCTAAAATCTTTTACTTAATACATAACATTTTCATTATTTAATAACAACTGTCCAAAAAATTATTTTCTGTGTTCTTAGCCTTTCTAAATAAATCATAAGTTTCAAAAACTAGTTGGCAAAAAATTAAGCTATGGGCTTCGAAAATTAATAAATTGTGAATCGTCAAGTTAAGAAAAATATTTCATAATTCTGCTAAATGAAAACCTAGGGCTAATATAAATTTAATATCACTTTCAAAACTTCTGCACTACATGCCCTTTCTAACAATATGCCACACATCAGTGTGTATTGTGTTGTTTCTTCACTGTTTGGTGAATAAATCAAATTTAGTCAACAAAAGAATTGGTTTCAACATCGTGGAAGCAATTGAGCCCGCCGTTAACAATCTATCTTGGGGGACTGTTGTTCACGTCTGTAGGAAATACTTGATCACCCACCAGCGGACTGATCACCCGCCCGCCCTAGATAATACTGAGCAGGTTAGTGATACGTACGCACAAACAGACACAGGCCGCCAAGCCCGAGCCGCGCTAGAACTGGCTGCCATGCCACGCGCCGCCCGCCGAATACCAGACTGAGCATCAACGTAGCAGTACATTTTTAAGTGGGCCCTTTATATCTTTTAAAATTTTAACTAATCCAAAATAGTCGAAAATCCAATTTGATTTTATCGCCATCTGTCCGGCAATAAAAACAAATTCTAGCCTCAAAATTAGACATTTAATTTATTTATTCAACAAATAAATTCATAAATCGTATTAATTTTTATGAAAAATTGCATGTTTTTCCTGGATTTTCGACTATTTTGGAGATCTATTCTAAAAATAGAAAATCGCAATCAGGGTACTCAACTTCGTAGACAGTCTACGAACGGAGTATTTCGCACCGAGCGAGATTGAGCAGCCGAGGTTGAGCGTGGGTGCGTTGCAGCGCTTAACCATCGCCGCAGCCCCGTACTAGCCGGAGCATGGCCGATTTTGAAACAAAAATGTGAATCTAGTATAGTAGATTCAGTCATCAATTAAATAAGTGCTAGCGTATAAAAATCGAGGTGACTCTATGACATAAGAGGTCTTTGAAATTATTTAATAGATACATTTGATACACTTATTAGAAGCTTGCAATGTGGATACATTATACAAATTTAATTGCTATAGAATTATCACCATGTTATATTAACCGTAGCTTGCCGACCGACGCTTAGTTATATGAACCGTAGCTTGATTGTATTACAATATTATAGTAGCTGGAATATTATATATTAGGCGCTTAAAATTTATTGCCGACCTATTAATTCAGCAGACAATTATTAATTTTGAAGATGGAACTTTTATTTTAAAAAAAGCTGCGTTAAATAGCACCAACTTTCGATGTCCATAACATTATTTTTTGTTAATTAGTAGAACTTATGATTTATTTAGAAATCCTACTCATTTAAGAACACAGGAAGCGTTGTTTTGTGTAATCGTTTAGAAATAACAAAAATATTACATACATTTTGGGTATTTTTTCATATCTCAATAAACTGTGCAACTGAGGACCAAACTTTAAGCAGAAATGAGTTCCCTTTTGATTTTGGCGCATCATACTACAAACAGCCCTGTATAGATTCTGTGTAAGATATATGTAAGTATGTTTGTCACTGACGACCCGAATGGCCGAGTCGGCCCTGCCTACGAAGCCAAAGGTCCCGGGTTCGAGTCCCAGTGGAGGCAAATATTTGTTTGATGAGAACGGATGTTTGTACCCTAGTCATGGTTGTTTATCTATCTAAGTATAAGATTTATCTATATAAGTATGTGTATCGTTGTCTAGTACCCAAGATACAGGGAATCCTAGTTTGGGGCTAGATCAATGTGTGTAAATAGTGTCAAAAGTATTATTATTATTATTATTATTAATTAAACAAAAAATAACTAAATGTTAACTTAAATTATGTGAATTATTAAACGAAGGTATTATCTATTTGAAGAAGTTAACCTAAATACAGAATTAGTCAATAGGTATTCATGGAAAAGTCGCTTAAAAAGAATACTCTTTTCCATAATAGACTTATGTAAGTATATTGTATCTATGTATATTTGGTTGTATAATTTTATCTATTTGTTATGTATTTTTAACGTTATGCACATAGGTCTACCTACCAGTTCTTTAATGTATCCAGTCCATCCTAGGTGTGCTGGAAGAAATATATTTTTAGAGATAAGCTCGCCTTTGTACACCTAGTTTTCATTTTGATGCGTCGTCGGTTTTTGTGCAATAAAGTATATTCAAGAATGAAATATGTGCTGTGCCGTAGAAATTAATATTCAGTGGAAGGGATTAGGAAGTACGGTTTCTCCAATAAGTACCACTTTGCCATAATGCATGTTATTTCTCAGTGCGTTAATGTAGCAAGGAAAGTGCAAAAAAACTATCCACCATTCGAATAATCGGTGCCCAAATAGTCAATGTTGACGATGAATCATCTTCGTTCTTAGCTTGTATTTATAGACATAATTTGTCTCTATCTTCTTACTTACTTATTTTCTATACTTAACGATAACTCGCATATTCAGCTGCCCTTTCTTCTTTACCAAAAACAATCCATTATTGAATACAACAAAGAATATGTGTTGTCTTGTTGCACAACTGTATTGCAATGCTCTGATTAATTCCATGATACAAAACAAAATTTGAACAGAAAAGCATACTCGTATCAAAATTTGGCATAGATCCAGTTGTAGGCAATGACCGTTTAAGTTAGAACTTTGTGGAAAAAGGTGATAGCCCTAAGATACAGCGAGTGCAAGAGTCGAGACCCCAAAAAGCTTACAAGTTGTAAATGACAGAATTAAGGCAAGCAAGACAGTAACGGTAGATCTTCTAGATCTTAGTTATTATCATCATTACGAGCCTAATATGTCTCTCACAACTGGCCCATAAAGGCCTCTCTTTCCCTCTTCCGCTCTATGCGATCCTGAGGGGCCTCCTAGATCTTAGTCAATTTTAATATACAAAGCATAATTTCGACTATGATGTGCTAGACCTCTTTTTGAAATATTCTCCAAATCACCGCAATGAGTCTTGACCTACAATATATGGCAACAGAAAATGTCAACAAGCATGTAGTAGATGTCTATCTGGACCAATGAAAGGTATGTAGTTATAGCTCCAATATCAACACAACTAGTTAACGATAGAGCGGTCGAACCGAACACGCAAAACTATCATTAACTGTGCTGAAATTCTGCAGCCTGAGAACCACAAACAGTGGCTTGTCCTTCACCGATCTAGATTCTTCCACAGATTCCAACTATACAATGGATTGGTTAACCCGCAGTTATCCAAACGAGTAACAGCACTAAACTATTGTGTCACTGATAGGTATCCGAGAGATCACTTTCTCACAAATTTAATGCCTAGAAATTAGATCATATCTTCCGCAGTCGAGAGGAAATGGACACGTTGGTTATCCCCTTCTCGCTTATTAAGGCAAGGATAGCTGCATCCCTCTCGCACTGTTATTATTGGTGCTATATTTCCTATAAGACACCTATTGCATCTACGGTGTTCAGACTTTCTCTGTGCAACAGTGGTTTTAAATAAGCTCCACTTAAACTTTATTTCGCGATCTCCAGTTCGCGCTTATTTCTTCGCGTTTGGTCTAGCTATGATCTATCTACACACTTACTACTACTATCAGACTTAAAACTTCGTAGGTTACTGATAACATGATAAGTATATTCGGTACAAGTATGCATTAAATTAAAGGGAAATATTAGTGGTAGTTAGTGCTTCTTGTAGTAGATTTACTCTGCTCATTATAAATTGTTTACAACGCTTTTTTCTTTGGAGTCGACATTGTTTGCATAGTGTAAAAAAGCGACAAACACACTTCTAATAAAATCTTGATACGAGTCTTTCAAACTCAATGTGATGAATAAGAGTTTTGAAAATAGTTAACTATCTACCATCATTACGATCGTAACAACATGATAACGATAATTGGTAAATCCCATTGCAAAACATAATCTACAACTAGTTCCAATAATAATTTTCTGATGCATAACGAAACTTATGAATTTTCTCTTTTCGTACGTTTTTCTTGTTCAGCCACTTTTTGCGGCCATCGTTATCCCAGCATACTCAATACAAAAACTCAGAAATATTAGCTATAAATAAAGTGTTGTACTTGTTCCTTGTGTATTATTTTAAATATATAGATGATTGATTGATTTATATATTATGTAGGTAACCAACAGTTCTTAAAATGTATTAGCCCTGATTTTTTGTTCATGAGTTGTACACTGCATTGTAGTTAAGCAAATTGCGTAGAATATACATAAACCAATTTCCATTTCCAATTCCAGATAGGACGACGACGGCAGCGCATCAGGCCAAACTGCGATGTGGCATAACATGATCACCCTGCGACGGCCACCAACAAGATCCAAGAAACGCCTGCGCCGGAGCAAACCCCCAGACATATGTGGGAAGACGCCGAGCAATGATCTATGCTAGTCGCAAGCCAAAGTACTGAAGACAACACTGTGATAGAACAAGTAAAAGATCTGGCATACCAAGCTGTGATAGGATAGTAAAGATGGGAGTCCACGTCCTATTGGCATCAACGGCGCTGAAGACCATCAGTGTCACAGGTTTATGGTTGATACCACTTCTCCTGGGTGCATTGACGTATCACAACTACAATGCGTATGACCCAGAGTCGAAGATTTTGGACAAGGAGCCCAGAAGAGAGTATGACTTCGTAGTGGTCGGAGGGGGGTCGGCAGGGGCGGTGGTGGCAAACAGGTTGACAGAGATGAAGCAATGGAGCACGCTGTTGATAGAATCAGGTGGGTTATGTTTTGACCCAATTTTGGGAATTGTCAAATATTCAAGATATCTAATATAATATTTAAAGAAATTTACAAATTGATCTAACGAATGACTAATATATTAGAGATTTGTTATGAATGTTATACGGCAGACTCTTCAAACATAGCCATAAAATGGCAAACAACACTGCAACTATTTGAGGGAAAACCTATCTGAAAAACTTAAGGTCTTTATTTGCATTACCCTTCTTTCATCTTATAATGAAATTCCTTTATTTACAAAAACTATTATGCAATTCCAGGTCCCGATGAGAACGAGATCACCGACGTCCCCTCGCTAGCAGGCTACCTTCAGCTAACGAAGCTGGACTGGCAGTACAAGACGGAGCCGACTCAGTACGCGTGTCTCGGCTTCAAGAAGCACCGCTGCAACTGGCCTAGGGGCAGGGTCCTCGGAGGCTCTAGTGTCCTCAACTACATGATCTACGTAAGAGGAAACAGAATCGACTTCGACCAATGGGAGGCCAACGGCAACCCAGGATGGGGGTACAGAGACGTACTTAAATATTTTATTAAGTCAGAGGATAACAGAAACCCCTACCTAGCCAAAGGCCCGTACCACGGCAGAGGGGGATACTTAACGGTGCAAGAATCGCCGTGGCGAACGCCGCTGGTAGCAGCCTTCGTTGAAGCCGGAGTCGAAATAGGTTACGAAAACCGAGATATCAATGGCGCTTACCAGACCGGGTTTATGATGGCTCAGGGCACCATTCGACGAGGGTCGAGATGCAGCACAGCTAAGGCCTTCTTGAGGCCGATCAGAACTCGCAAAAACTTAGATATTTCACTTGGCTCACAAGCCACACGAATATTAATAAACCCAGTAACAATGAAGGCGTATGGAGTAGAATTTGTGAAACGAGGTACCAAAAGAGTCGTGTACGCAAGAAAAGAGGTTATTTTGTCTGCCGGTGCCATAAATTCGCCACAGTTACTGATGTTGTCTGGTATAGGACCTAAGGAGCATCTTCAAAATGTTGGCATTAGAGTCCTGAAAGATTTACCGGTCGGGGAGAACTTACAAGATCATGTCGGTGTTGGAGGGTTGACTTTTCTAGTCGATAAACCAGTCGCAATCATCCAAAACCGCTTCCAAGCCTTCCCAGTCACAATGAATTATGTCGTCAACGAACGAGGGCCGATGACAACCCTCGGCGGCCTGGAAGGCATTGCCTTCGTCAACACTAAATACGCCAACAGCTCCGGTCTTTGGCCTGACATCCAATTTCACATGGCACCAGCGTCATTCTCTTCGGACAACGGACAAGTGGTTAGGAAAATCCTAGGATTGACTGATGAAGTATACAATACTGTATGGAGACCAATAGCCAACAAAGACGCATGGACGATCATGCCTCTGTTGCTGAGGCCTAATACGCGGGGCTACGTCAGACTGAGGAGCTCCAACCCGTTCCATTACCCGTTAATGAATCCGCGCTACCACGAAGACCCCGAGGACGTAGCGCGTCTAGTAGAAGGAATAAAAATAGCTTTGCAAGTTGCCAATGCATCTCCCTTCAAGCAATTTGGCTCAAGACTGTACATGAAGCCTTTGCCAAATTGCAAACACCATACGTTTATGTCGGACGAATACATCGAGTGCCAAGTGCGGACTATATCCATGACGATTTACCACCAAAGTGGGACAACAAAGATGGGTCCCTCGTGGGACCCTGACGCGGTAGTAGATCCTCATCTAAGGGTGTACGGTGTTGAAGGACTACGGGTGATAGACGCCAGTGTAATGCCTACTATAGTTAGTGGAAACACGAACGCGGCTGTCATTATGATCGGTGAGAAAGGTGCGGACCTTATAAAAGAAGATTGGTTGAAAAGGAAACGATGACGTTGAACATTGTTAGGATAATTTGTAGCCTGTACTCATCAAGAAAATGTTTTTTTTTTTTTAATCAGCCTGAGGCTATTTTAAATGCTTTAACTTAAAGTATGGTGGGCAGTTTTGCATGAACTCTGGGGCCGCTTTTTTCAACATTATCCAATAGTAGTGAAACTCGTGTCGTATGAAAGCTCTTGGGGTTTACTTCATTTCATATCTAAGTTCAAATCCTGTGAAACATGGTGATTTGGTACGGTTAAAAAAAACACTTTTTCAACATTCAAACGTACCAAAACACCATTTTCCTGCGCGAAATTTGAACTTCGCTGCCGTAATATGAAACGCAACAAAATACACCCCAAGAGCTGTTTTATGACATGAATTTCTGAACTGTTGGACAATGTTGGAAAAGTGGGCACAAACTGACGCGTGGTAATCTTGTAAATACCTGTCAATATTTATAATTAAAAATATAAAGATAATGTTACGTATGATATTTTACTATTATAAGAAACATGTTAACAAAATGTGGTAGAAAACTTCACAAAGTCATAGTCTCATAGTATGTACATGTTGTATGAATGTTTGTATGTATGTTTGGAATCAAAAAGCCTACTTTTATGTAAAATACTTTGAATATTTTTAATAAGTTACATTCTAACAATACATTTATTTGCTAAGTGTCAATTGAAGTCGTCAAATATTGTGATCTGTGTACCTGTATATAATTTATATTTTGTAGATATTAATATAACATATGTCTTCTCGTAGGAATGATATAAACGATTATTTTTATAATCGGTCAAGTGCGAGTCGGACTAGCACACGAAGGGTTCCGTACCTTCTTACAATAAAACAAAAGGCGTCTATTTTATGAGGACCCTCATTAAATTGCGTGTATACAGATATACACATTCTGTGAAAACTTCAACTCTCTACCCGTTAGGGCCCGCTGACGGACAGACAGACGGGTAGCGGAGGCTTAGTAATAGGGTCCCGTTTGGCACCCTTCAGGTACGGAACCCAGTGATTTGACACGCACGAGACATGTTGGCTCTTCTTTGTGAAAGGTACAAATTATCACTTATCTGTCAAATTAGCAATGAAGAAAATGTTCTGTCAAACTATATTAATTCCAGAAACTCTTAGCTACTTACGTGCTACATAAAATAGTAGAAAACGGAACTTTCGGAACTAAATTGTTTCCGCGTTCACAGTTGAGTCTTTAGTCCGTCTATTTTCGGCAAAAACAACAACAATCAAAGATGGTGGCGCCCTCAATTATTCTCCACTCTTTTATGTCGCACTGTACTAATCATTACACAAATCTATTACGTTAGATACGTTATGCAGATACTTGTTTTGCTCTATGAACACAGTTATTGAGTGCCATTACTGATCATAATGTATCAAATATTACATCGTGTAGGATGTATCATTAACCACTCGTCTGTGGGTAGATAAAAATGGCTCGCGATTTTGTGCCTTATTGCTTGGTAATAAAGTTCAAAACCTATGAAAAATAATCAATAATTTTTTGATGCTGCGTGGCTATAAAACCTTGTTATTACTGTAGTCTCATCATGCAATTCTGACGTCCAGGAATACGGTATTTGACTGCTAGTCAAAATAGATACTTTTTTGGAAACTGTCAAAACGGTAATTTTGTTCAAGAGTTATATGAAATACTAGCATATGACGTCATAGTGAAATGCTTTCTTATTAACACAAATTTGAGTATATTAAGTACAACTGGTGGAAATAATTTTTTGTTGAAACAGGTTCAGCTTGAGACACGTTTCCAGATTTATTGGACTTCCTTGTCAAATACCGTATTTAGTATGTAGTTTTTGAAAAATTGCTACCAATCAGAACATTGTCTAATTAAACAAAGTCGCAGTTAAAGATAACACGTGTCAATGTCAAATAATCATGTTTGATAAGTAAACTATTCAGAAGCGATTGTCATTCCGAACTGTCAGAATTACATGTTGTGAGTACTGTGACAATCACAACAAAATGTAATGCCACATGGGATGAGTCTTACTTATAAAGTGAGTGCCACTCAAAGCGACTGGTTTGTTTTGAGGCATCGCGATTTTGAACATTACGCCATGGTATTAGAATTCAAAACCTGTAACGGAAAAATGGCATCTAATGATGCCATGAATCAACACATGATCAGTGGAAGAAGCACGAATTACACGTCAAAAAATTATGCCAATCGAACTGCCAGTGACTCTTATGTAAATGACATTAAGGTTCGTTTTATATGAACTCGAACACTTTTCCACTCTGGTATTATGATATTCCTGCTTTGGCCACAGGCGATGATGATGAAATGTAGAGTGATATCGTATGAAATATATATAATACTGCTGCCATTTTATCATCTTAAAATTGCAGCAGTACTCATATGGACTAGTAAACGAATAACTCTAGATGGAAAAGTCGAAAACAGAAAGTTTGACTTCGGAACTTTGTTTGGACCAGACCAGTGGACATAATGGAAGCTGATAAAATTCTGTACAACTTTGATTCTATGCACTTTTTACCTATTTCCAATCGTCGTCATATATATGAGCTCCAAAAAAATATATTTATCTACACACGTATCTTAAACCCTCTTTACTGCGTCCAAAAACCGCACGTAACGATCAGCATAATGTTAAACCACTTTGTGAAAACTCATTTCTTATCTGAATATTGAACATTATGACCATAATGTGTAAATTTTCTACACATTATGACATTCAAATTTATAACGCCGACGCCCGCCTGCGTGCCGCCCCTACTTTGTCTGTGAAGTTGGTACTACAGAACAAGCTAAACAAGTCAATGCCACAATGCCAGTCAAAACTGAGTGTGACCTATTAGAGGATGTCTATCATATTATGGTGGAGTGTGTCCGGAACGAATCTCGGAGGAGACAAATTTATAACAATAGCTTGTTTTTCGATGTGGGTGGCTGCAACAACGTTCTGGCTTCACCTGTATCTGATGAAGCCAGGTTATTATATGGTTTAGTTAGGTTAGGAATTAGACTAAGAAACAATGTTGTGCCTGTGAATTAGTTTAAGTAAGAATATTAGTTGACCTTAACGAGGGCGACATAGTCATTTTTTGTAATAAGACCTCAATAAATAATAAACAGATTTAAAAAAAAAATGCCAGTCAAACATGCGGTTCCTGAACACTTCAAAGAGAGCTTATGATATGTGTGTAGATAAACTAGTGCATGTAACTGTACATAATTAGGCATTAAAACTCTCTAGTGGTATTATTATGAAATTCGTTTCATAAACCCACTCTCGAGTTTTAATGCCCTCCATTATGTATCAGTCACATAAACTACTATTATTAGCTTTCATTATGTGGAACAACAAAATTTCCTACGATTCGACATTTTCGAGATTTAAGCAAAAAAACTAAAAACAGGACCTTCTTTGTGCTACCCCGCCTAGGGCTAACCTCAGAGGGGTCAGGACTTAAGTCCTGACCCCTCTGAGGTCTATCAATCGCGGCGACCGAGTTGGGTTGGCATTGACCGATCGGCAGAGTTAGGTGTACTTCCGGCCGTGGTGGCCGGTTTGTTACAGTTAGGTGTACTTTCGGCCGTGGTGGCCGGTTTGTTACAGTTAGGTGTACTTCCGGCCGTGGTGGCCGGTTTGTTATAGTTAGGTGTACTTCCGGCCGTGGTGGCCGGTTTGTTACAGTTAGGTGTACTTCCGGCCGTGGTGGCCGGTTTGTTACAGTTAGGTGTACTTCCGGCCGTGGTGGCCGGTTTGTTACAGTTAGGTGTACTTCCGGCCGTGGTGTACTTCCGGCCGTGGTGGCCGGTTTGTTATAGTCTAATATCTCCGGAGTTAAACTTTCTGCGTTGAAATTTGCAGCATATATAGAAAAAGCTTAGAGATTCCAGAATACAAAATTTCAGATTTCTAGCTTTAGTGTTTTAGATAAAAATTGTAAAACATATCAATTTCATCTATTTAGATGATATTGTTTTGGAATTTCTTTATTTTTTTCTCGCAAACTACGTAAGTTAGAGAAGTTCTGATTGCATATTCTGGGAGCTCAAAATCATATCCAAATACGCTGCGAGTTTCATTTCTCAATTCAGACTTTGTACTGCTGGTGTTTTATCGGTTTTTTAGAAAACCGCTTGAGCTCAAATTCTGAAACTTCGTATTCTGGGAGCTTAACAAAAGCTTGCAATGTCCTGAATTTGAGCCCCGTTTTTTATTAATTTCAAGGTGTTTAATATTAAAAAAATAGGTTAACGGATACCTTCAAGTACCCTCTAGTTGAAAATGTCGCGAATTTACAGAGCAGAGTTGAAATTTGCAACATATATAGAAAAAGCTTAGAGACTCCAGAATTTCCACAAAATTTCAGATTTCTAGATTTAGTGGTTTAGATAAAAAGTGTAAAAACATATCAATTTCATCTATCTAGATGATATTGTTGTGGTTTTTATTTTTCTCGCAAACTACTTAAGTTAGAGAAGTTCTGATTGCATATTCTGGGAGCTCAAAATCATGTCCAAATACGCTGCGAGTTTCACTTCTCTGCTCGGACTTTGCACTGCTGGTGTTTTATTGCGTTTTTTTCGAAAACCGCTCGAGCTCAAATTCTGAAACTTCGTATTCTCGGAGCTCAAAATAAGCTCAAAATCCCCTGAATTTGAGCCCCGTTTTCTATGACTTTGTACTGCTAACTTCACAGAGCTCTTCGCTCGTCCCAATAAATCATAATTATTCAAATCCCCAAAAAAGACGAGAAGAACAGTAGCAGATGTATTCTAGATTGCTGAAATTATTTTACTAGGTTGTAAATCAACTAGGTTACTAATATAAATGTTACCGGCAAAGTATGAAATCCAGGTATTGTATAGAATGACTAGGCAATGTTTAGAATAAAGGGCCTCTTTAGGCAATGTGTGAAATTATATCTCAAACTATCTTTATTTCAAACATTGGCTAGGTAATGTGTATGTTGCAGTTAAACCCCGTTTTCAGTTAGAACGTGTATTCACCAGTTAAAACAAATTTTATTAAGTGCCTTAGTTAAAACTAGAATTGACTGCAACCAATACGGTTCAGTGAAACTACATGGGATCACCGCACTCCGCTCCGGTTCGCTATGCTCCAGTACATAAAGTTGAGAACTAACACAAGCGAACTTTATTTGACAGAAAGTGACATATCGCATGATATAATCACAGGCCTTTGCCCGGGTACGAGTAAGATTGAGCCATACTCCACCACGCCGGCTCAGTGCGGGTTGATGGAGGGGTTTTACGACCACTATCACGTAGCGATAGTAGCCGGGCTACTGCTTAACTTGACACATCCGAAACACTGAAAGTCCGATACTGTACTTGAGATCAATCAATTATCTCATTGATACATGGTCAGGTACCTAAAACACTGTCCCAGGACAGCACTGTACAAAGAGAATTGTAACGCAATGTGTTTAATGATAGATATTAAAAACCTACCTGTTAACTTATTTACAACTAAACTACAAAAATGGCTCTTAGACAATTGTTTTTATTCACTGCAGGAGTTTTTAAATTTTAAAAATGATTAATACCAGTACAACTAAATATTTGCATGCTATTGACTAGCTGGATAAGGAGTTTAATTAATGTACTAAAACTAACTCCTCTGTGAGAAGCAAGCTTGAAACCCGTTAGACAGCGGAGATCTAACTACTACCTTAGTTTAAAAGATTCCTAGTAACAAAAATTTGAAGCCGAATCGGTTGATGTAGGTCACTTTCTGTCTGAATACTAAAGTTAGGTCACAACTGTATGTACAACCTGGAGCCGAGCGGAGCGGAGTGGAGCGGAGTGACCCCATATCTAAGCGTATTGGTTGCTTAATTACCATTTATTTTAGTCAAAACTAGTTTTAACTAGTGAAAAAGCGTTCAATCAGAAAACACTTTTTTACTAAAACACATTCAATGACGGATATCATACAATACTGTACATACTTCTCGAATAATGAACATAGCTATTATATTATTTATGCATTACCTGTAAAAAGTCCACAATTGTTTTACAAGATTTGTAAATATGTTTTTGGTAGTTTAAGTTTGTTTGTTCAATATATGTTACCATTTTCCTGTTGCGTTTCTCTGCCTCATTTTACTTCCTGCTTGAAGAATTAAAAAAAAACGGCCAATTGCGAGTCGGACTCGCGCACGAAGGGTTCCGTACGATTATCCATTAAAACGACAAAAAAATCACATTTATTTTTTAAGTGAATATACAATTAAATTTTCTGTGAATATTTCAAGCGTCTACCTGTTGCCGTTATCAATATCGCGCAACGACGAGCAAAAAAATTCGGTCAAGTGCGAGTCGAACTCGCGCACGAAGGGTTCCGTACCATCGTACAAACAATGGTAGGGATGGTGTGAATAGTTTGGATTTTACATAGCAAAATGTTGGTTACAAAGTTATTGGTGCGGCTACTTTCACACTCCATGTACGTAACCAGGTGCATTCATAAGTTTGTATGTGGTATTGAAATAATTGTTGTATGGGATGGGAGCCCCTTAAATATTTATTTTATTCGGTTTTTTAGTATATTAGAAATACATCATCTGTGAAAATTTCATCTGTCTAACTATCACGGTTCATGAGATACAGCCTGGTGACAGACGGACGGAAGGACGGACAGCGGAGGCTTAGTATTAGGGTCCCGTTTGGCACCCTTCGGGTACGGAACCCTAAAAAGTGGCCAAGTAGCTATGTTAATGCCTATTATGTATTTGTTGTTGACACAAATAGTATTCTCAAACAATAGATCAAGGAAGTGAAGTATCCTAATATATTACTATACTACCTATCCGAGTCAAAATAAACAAGTTAATTCTAGAATTCAAGGTTATTTTACTTTTTTCTTTCTTTTTTCTTTTTCTTTATTTCTTTATTTCAGGATGTAAAATCCCATATCGATAGATACCTTAAAACTAGACATAGATATAAAATATAACAATAGTAACTCTAGCCTAGCTAGGGATTTTGGTCTTCGGTCTCGCTTCCCTATAGCGTCGGTAGACAATGCCCTCCGGCCAGTAATCTTTGGCCAGGAACATTGTCTTGAGATCGGCCGGCACCCGAAGTTTGAAGGACAGAAAGTCCTTGGGTCTATCTGACTCCAAAAGATCAATCTGCACCGTCGAAACCTCTGTCGCCTGCTTGGGACTGCGCGGCGGATTCTTCTTCAGCCTTTCCAGGATGTGACGCTCGATGTCCTGGCAGATCATGTTCACGTCGAGCCGGGAAAGGTAGATTAGGGCCGTGGGAGCGGCAGCTTTGAGGCTGCACTCATCGGCGGGGGCGGTGCCACGCTGATTGCGGCTGCGTCTGGAGCGGCGCTTCCTGGTTTGAACCAGGATGAAACCTTCCCCATCAACTGTCGCGTTCGGCGGGCCACGAGCGGGCCTGGCCGGCTGCGCGCGCGGCGCAGCCTGCAGCTTCTGTTGTTCGGCGGCGGGCGGTGCGGGGCGCGGGCGGCGGCGGCGGGCACGGCGGGACACAGCAGCATACGTTTCTTTTTGGGCTTCCAGTGATTTGGATGAACCAGAAGAGACCGCATTCGGTGCTGGTCGGCGTGGCTTCGTGACGTCACGAAGCGGTGCGGTGTTCGTCAACGCGGGCTTAGCAACCCGCGTAACTGGGTCAGTCGCTTGTTGGGCATTTTTGCTGACCGTCGCGTTGTCGTCGCGCGCGTCGGCTATTCGCTGCGTCGGCAGCGAGGTATTGGCCTGACGCAATACTAACAACTCACGTTTTAGTTCAGTGCAAATGCCTTCCGAAGTCTCCAACTTGCTCCGGATGTCGGTGACGTCAGCCTGTAGTCGCACGATATCCTTCAGCAGCCGGGTGGCGTCGACGTGGTCGAATGTCACCGGCGGCAGCTTGTTCAGGTCGCGGGCCACGTAGGTCGGGACGTCATCGGGTTCGGTCTCCTTGAACACCCGGAAGATGTCCTGAAGATCCTTCTTCCCGCTTGCAGCACCCCTCCGCGCGACAAGGCGCACAGTGGTGATGGCGGTTTCTTGCAGCACAGTCTTGGCGGCGGCGATCTCAACCTCCTTGAACTCCTCCTTTACTAAAGTGTATTGTTTAGCTTATTACTTATTAGCTGGTAAATTAAGTTCTGAACTTACGCTGTTAGGAACATCAGACAAAGCACGGATGTGGCTACATCTAGGCTAGTATATTTTAGTTACTTTCATAGTGTGATGTCCTATGGTATCTTGTTGTGGGGGAAAGCAGCGGATATTCAAACTATTTTTATTTTACAGAAAAGAGCTATTCGAGCAATTTATAATTTAAAGAGAACAGACACCTTAAGAGGGTTATTTAAAGAAATTGACATAGCTGTAGTTAGTCAATTTATTTTCGAAAATTTATAATGTATGTCTATGTACGCAAGAACCTTACAACATTTTCCGAACTTAGCGATAGCTGTAATGTTAACCTTGGAAATAATCACAGACTATGTGCGCCCCGTTTTAGACCCGCGAAGGTTAGCAATTCTTTCAAGGGTCAGTGCATTCTCTACTACAATAGGATACCTCTGGAGATTTTGAAATTGCCATTTGAGCAATTTAAAAACCATGTTAAAGCAACTTTGCCGAAAAAGGGATATATTACAATGTTCAAGATTACTTAAATGACAGGACTGTATGGGGTTAATCTAGCCCAACACAGACCTCGCTGTTAATAATTTTGTAATTATTATTTATTTATTAATTATTATTAAGCACAACCAATTTTTAAAAATCAATCTGTTTCTACGCCTTTCTTCCCCCACAGTGGTCCAATGTAGAGAAGAGGCAAAAAACATTTTTTGCCTCTTCAAATATCTACAGTAAATCGTTAAATTATCTACAGCATCTAGTTAAAATATCTACAGTAATAAAGTGCTTTGACTTTTGACTTTTGATTTTCATTAAACGAGTATACGACACTATAATTCTAGGAATTATCCTAATTCCAAAAACAAAGTCAGATGAAAAACATAATTCAAGCAAAACAACATACACCGTATGAAACGCAGACGCTATCAATCGAATACCTTCCCACGTCGTTGCCGTAGTTCCAAACTATACCGCCAGATGTCGTCAGAGCCGGCAACACAAATACTTGAGATTGACAGATGGAAAAGTGTTCCGAGCTCAGAGGAAATGAACCTTTGAAGGCTTATGAGATTGTATGAGTCAGTGACAAATCAATTCGAATACTTTGTCGATGCTTAATTATTCGTGCTACCCACACAGATATATCACTAACGTTAAATATAGAAGCAAAAATATATAAATTATGATATTAATATTTACCTATGTCACCGTAAGATTTTCCAAACCGTTAGTTGATAAACTAACGGTTTTTTTCTCGTTAGTTGGGCAACTATCGACAGATAGTAAACTGTACTGTGTAGCGTACTGCTTACTATATGACGCGTTAGTTGATAAACTGACGGTTAAAACCGTTAAATAGTAATCTGGTTTAAACTTGAATTGCAAAGGAAATACCAGGGCAAACACTACGGTACTTAGGTGAAGACTAGAGGGGGCGAGCGCAGCGAAGCCCCCGATTAGTCTTCGTGTTAGGTTGATATGTAAGAACAAAAGAAACGTAAATTCTAAACCCTGTCGTTTATCAACTAACGGTATTGACTATATTACGGTGACACCTATAACTCTAGCTTTTTTGTACATAGCTATAAGTTATGTAGGTATACATTATCATTTGCTCAACATACTCCAAGGCTATCCAGAAATAATCAGAAACCATGTCAACCTCAAGCTACACATCAACTCTCACCTTTAAAGTTAAATAAATGTTCACAATTATAATTTCATGTATCATTCGTTGTGCGGTGATTCCTAGAAACACCATTTTTAAATCGGTTCTTATGAAATCCTTCGTTACGGACAGAATTCCAAAAAGCAAATTAAAAGGAGGTTAGAGGATACGCGCACATTTAGGGTTCCGTCTTAAATGTAGAATATAAGTCAAAAAATAAATTAGGAAGGTACTCACTTCACAAACACTTGATACACCTAGCAAAAATATCACTATCATTCTTCACCAGCAAATAATTACTTTGTTTTTCATAGTGTTTGTATGAATGACAAAGTTATATATGCGGTTTTTTTTATAAATGTTTATATCTTAAAGACTGCTTTTTTATTTTGTTCAAACCAATTATCTTTGAAAGTGTTTATTGAGATACACAACATATTTTTTTTTTACATTTTCACTCTCTTACTTTAAAAACTTGAGGACATTTTTTTTCCAATTTGGAAGAGTCTGTCTCTTTAAAGATTTACTTGGAGGAAAAATGGTTTCAGGAACCTAAACGTCAATTTCAAATGCCTATCTATAAACACATCACACACATATGGTTTTTTTTTTTATTTTAGCTCTATGTATGTGGGGTGGGGTATGGATTCTGATTTTCCAGGGCAGCAAAAGAACCACGCACACGATTGTGTTGAAAAAAACGGAAAAGCAAAGTAGGCCATGTTGCACTGTACGAGTTTCTTGCGCCGCTTCTTCTCCGCTGCCATAACACTTTCCGAAGCGAAAGTACACTGATGAGCAATGAAAAAGTTCCAGTGACTTAGCACCAAATTACTCCTAAACGGGAAAGGATAGCTTAATGACGCCGTCTGCAATATTGAAGTACATTTAACAGCGTATCAGAATATTACCAATTAAAAACGTATATTTTTTATTTATGAGGCTAGGTTCTATGTCTTAGGAGATATTAAGGTGTTTGTCGGAATTTTGTGGGTGGAACTTTTTCATTGCTCGTCAGTGTAGTTTTTCTTGCATTATATATATTCAAATGACGTTCAAAAAGTGTTCGTAAGAATCTATTTCTATCTTAATTTTTTATTTTTTCAATTTTTATATAAAAATCGTAAGGTTCACAGAATACATCAGCATACCAAGTTTCAACTGTGTTGTCCTCATAGTTTCGGAAAAAAAATGCTGTGACAAACGGAGGGACGGACGGACAGACGGACAGACAGATAGGACGAAACTATAAGGGTTCTTTGTTCTCAACGGATCCCTAAAAACTTTAAAGTGCGGGTCGGACTCGCACACGAAGGATTCCCTAACATCGTACAAAAAAACTTAAGCACTAAAAAGGATAAAACACAAATAAAATATAATAATAATAAACTATTAGTATTTAGTGCAAACGATGATTCGAACCCAGAACTTTAACATTGCGCAAGCAATACCAAAACCAATTGCGCCACCACAACCATGTGACGAGCTGCGAAATCTGCGATCATATTTGAATCATGATATGGTTTGATATATCGCGGAGTCGTTCAACCACATCTATTGCATGGGAAACCCCCTTTCATTTATAAAATCTCGTGTGGTTCATTTGATGCTGCAGAGGCAACAGAAAATCTCATTCTGTGAAAATTACAACTCTCCGCCTATTACAGTTCCTTCAAGATAATATAGCCCGCTGACGAACGGACGGACGAACAACGGAGGCTTAGTAAGGGAAATATTAAACTGCACATCAAAAATACTGATTTGCACAGCAAATATCAGGGCAAAATGCTGCGGTAGTTTAGGTGAAGGGTAAAGGGGGTGAGCGAAGCGAAGCCCCCTTTATCCCTCGTGTTAGGTTGAAAACTTAAGTACACATAAAATATTTAAAACATAAAGTGTTTTTGTTGATCCTTTTTTGCTGTGCAAATCAGTATTTTTGATGTGCGATTAATAGCCGCTTAGTAATAGGGTCCCGTTTTGCACGCTTCGGGTACGGAACCCTGCAAATTACACTGGTTTTTAAAATGATTAACCAATCAATAAAACATGTGCGGAAACAGAACAATAGAGATCAAGTTTGACAGACGAGACCGTGGCCGGTGTCCACCCACACCACAGAGCCAAACCACTAATGTACGTAAAGGGCAAAGTAACAAAGTTACGTGTCACTGACGTCGAACCGGCTTCGCGGCGGTCAAGGGTATTCCCCATTTAGTATTTCTACTCAGGGTCGTCTGAAGTCCTGCCACAGACCAGCATCCTAGTGGACGCAAAATGTGAAAGTTGTCGCAGGATTCCTCGGATTCCGGGTATCTCCCACAGAGCAAGATATCTAGTCGTTTACATCGATGCGCGATCGCAATCTCAACTCACCAATTAGCGGACTACTGCATGTTTTATTAAAAAAAGGCTAGTATTTAATCGCACATCAAAAATACTGATTTGCACAGCAAAAAAAGGACCAACAAAAACACTTTTTATGTTTTAAATATTTATGTGTATTTAAGTTTATGTTTTAAGTATTTTTGTTGTTCTTACATGTTCAACCTAACACGAAGTATAAAGGTGGCTTCCTTCGCTCACCCCCTTTACCCTACCGCAGCATTTTGCCCTGATATTTACTGGGCAATTCTGTATTTTTGATGTGCAGTTTAATATTTCCCTTAAATAAACCGAATATTTTAACAAAAAAAAACACGCAGTAGACCGCAAATGACGACTTTTGTGGCGCAGCTGCTGTGGCTCTGCCTACCATGCGAGAGGAATGGGGGTGGAAAAAAACCCCCAGTTCTTGGATGTTTATATGTGTGTGACGTCGCTGTTTCTGGTTCCCACAACACAGGGTATCCTGCTGTGGGGCCAGAAGCAACGTATGTGCCTGTATGTAAAAGTTTATGTTTATCTAGACGACCCGAATGGCCGAGTCGGCAGTGACCCTGCCTACGAAGCCAAGGGTCCCGGGTTCGAGTCCCGGTGGGGGCAAATATTTGTTTGATGAAAGCGGATGTTTGTAACCTAGTCATGGTTGTTTATCTATCTACGTATAATATTTATCTATATAAGTATGTGTATCGTTGTCTAGTACCCAAGATACAGGGAATCCTAGTTTGGGGCTAGATCAATGTGTGTAAATAGTGTCCAAGGTATTATTATTATTATTATTATTATTATTATGTAATGTTGAAATAATGTTTTGTATAGAATGCCTAAAATTGGCAGTCAATGTATAAAATATTTTTTAATTCACAATATAAACTGTATTTTTGTTAAAAAATAGGCAATGCGATTTAATTTGCATCACGTGTTTTATTTGTAATTCAACGGTATAGTGTTCATTAGTTACATTGACTGGCCTCGGTTCGTTGCTGGAAACTTGTACATTAAATAGCCAATCTATAAGAATTCGATTTATTGTTTTCACTATTCCTACGTCATGCGTAACAAACAATATATAGATAAATACTGCCATATATAACAATAAATATGAAGGGAATCATTTATTATTTTGATAATACAGGGAAAGATGTTTTCATTGATTTTTGTTTTCAACAAGCTGCTCTGATGCAAAATCAAATACTAACGCCATCTAGCGTTCGTAGCCCACACTAACAAGACAACTTACTGTGACTAGAAAGAAGCAAGAACCGCTCGAAATAGATGCGATCTAGAAGCGGAAATCTTTATCTGTGGTTGAACCGTGGAAAATATTATTCTTATGCAATGTCATATTCCATCACAAATTACAAAGACCATTACGTTAAAATCGGCCGCGCCTCAATAAATAATTGTATAATAGTAGTTTATATGACTGCTACATAATGGAGGGCATTAATACGCGAGAGTGGAT
Source organism: Argyresthia goedartella (assembly GCA_949825045.1). Lineage (NCBI taxonomy): Eukaryota > Metazoa > Arthropoda > Insecta > Lepidoptera > Argyresthiidae > Argyresthia > Argyresthia goedartella. Next base: position 10,917,001 of record OX463828.1, on the reverse strand, counting down.
TTATGAAACGAGCCGAAGGCGAGTTTCATAATAATATCACTCGAGAGATTTAATGCCTAATTATGTACAGTTACATACATTAGTTTATCTACACACATATCATAAGCTCTCTTTAATGTGTTCAGGAACCGCATGTTCGACCGGCATGGTGGCATTGATAATTCCTTTGCACTTGTTTAGCTTGTTCAGTAGTACCAACTTTACAAACAAAGTAGGGGCGGTACGCAGGCGGGCGTCGGCGTTCGAAATTTGAATGTCAAAATAAGTAGAAAAATTCAACATTATGGTCATAATGTGTAATTTTTTAGATAAGGAATGAGTTTTCACCAAGTAGTTTAACATTATGCTGATCGTAACGTGCGTTTTTTGTACGCAGTAAAGAGGGTTTATGATACGTGTGTAGATAAAACATTTTATGACTCTTGAACAATTGCATTTAAACAACTTACACCTTTTAAACTCTATTAAGATTTCCTCGTGAGCGAATTTCCCAACAATAATATTTTCTACAAATCCTTCAAATCCGCAACTTTCTGTGAACACTCCTAATCCTATTAGGACATTTCTTGATGAGTCAACTAGTAGTCTAGTCAACAAGTGATTAAATTGTATTGGGATTTTTAATGTTTAGATTATGATCTTACCTACCTCAAACATGACAGTAGAGTAGACTTGATGGGTAGAACAGCCGGTATTTTCCATTAAATGGCTTCATAGGGCTTATCTTCCACACGGAGACCATATTCAATTAACATGTTTTATTTAATTTTATATTATGCTCCGAGTCTATTGTAAAAATATTTCACCTATATGGAGCGGCCAAAATGAAAAAAGTTTGGCCACTTCGCTTCTCTAGGACTTGCCTGGGCAGACAATCAAAATATTTCTTCTAAATGCTGTCTCTGTGGGCCTTAATGCTTTTCTCGATTAATGTATTAATTACTGATGACGTACTATTGGGAACCTGTCCCGGTCGACATTTATAGCTAAGACACTGTCACAACATCTGTGCACCTCACTGGAACGCTATAACCTCACAGCACCGCAATGACGTCATAAAATAAGGTGCGCAGCTATTGTGCCCGAGTGATACGAAGGTTGCAGGGCGCAGGCTATAATTATTGGCCCGGTTTTTGGAAGCAACGAGAAGGTATTGTACGCACTTAACTTAATGTCAGTTTAGGGGCCAAGAGCAAAGACAATTCACGAAGTTTCATCAAAAGTTGAACAGTCACCAGTTGCAAGTGATATTGGGAAGAATGCAGCTGTGAATTAAAAAAATTGTGAGAATGTGGAATACAATTACAAGGTACTTGGTGGTTTCGTGATAATATTGCAATTGTTTTGTCAAATTGTTTCGACACTATATATCTCTAAAGACTCCTTCATAAAAAATATTATATCTGTGTTAATAAAATCACAAAATCTCTACAAATTTCTACATTCAATTTCTCAGATATAATATTGAAAATGGAAGCGTGTTTTTGTTAGTATCTATCATTGGATTTCGGGTCTGAATTGTATACATGTTAAATAATGTAAGTAGTCTGTAACAGATTATGTACAGAAATGTATAGAAAAAACAGACATAATGTATCGACTCAGATGGTGCCCGCAACTTCGCTTGTGGATTTCAGAATGATTATTTACCGGAGCAAAAAGTATCCTATACCTGTTAAACTAGCTTATAAAAAAACTGAGCCCAAAAATCAAATCCATTTGACTAAAAGACATCCAAACATCAGACCTCTATTAGTGGGATATTTTGCAGACTCGCCTGCATCACACTTCTATGCAGCCTGCCAACCCTCGCGCGTCGGGCCACAATCTTCGAGGCTGTGGCCGGCATGGTGCACGATATAGCAGAGCTCCAGGACGGGGAGCCACCTGATGCGGAGGTGCTGGCCAAGGAGTACGACTTCGTGATCATAGGAGCCGGGACAGCTGGCTGCGTGCTGGCCAACAGGCTCACGGAAGTCAAGAAGTTCAAGGTGAGAGGAAATCCAGAAGATATGGGGATATAAAGGGTGGTAGAGGTCTGTTGCACCCAGGTTATTTGGGTGAACTTAAGAAATCCATAAAACTCAAAACTCAAATTATTTATTAAAAGTGTTTGACTTTTACAAGTCAAACACTTTTATGTCTCATGTACATAGAGAAAAATAAAAAAAAAAATAATATATAATCAACTAAACTAATAAGTGACTGAATTATGATTTGAGTCTGAAAAAGGAAATTTTCCTTTCAGTGGCATTCATGACTGAATCTCGCACAGGACAAGGAAACCCCCATTAACTCAACCAGTGCTTTGAAAATATCCCCGTCAGAGAATATAGAAACTGTACGGAGATGTAAATTTAAAATTTTTGGCTTTTTTTTTTATGGTATAATGAACAATAAAAAATTAATCTTATATTATATAATATTACATCGTATCTATAAGTGCCAATAAGATGTCTCAAAATAACAATTTTACAAAAAAAAAATAAGTACAAACAAAATCTGTAATGAACATAACTTATGAGAAACCAGACTGGACCAGTCCCCCCAAGCAGCAGCAGTTCACGAGTATGACTTGTGCACCAGCCTTCACCGCCCTCGCCATATTTGAGGGAGGAGAGCAACCAGTTACGCATAAATTATATCTGTCAGCGGATGATCGAAAGAACAGATGGAAAACAGTAGGCTTATTATATACTTCTGACATCAATCGCAATGGAAGAGACGTCAGCCGACAGCATATACAAGGAAAGTTGCAATTAAAGACAGCTCGTGTCAAAAAGTAATCGGGTATTTATTGCTCAATTTTTCAATTGCAATTGTTACATAACAAAGCGACATGAAACCAGTGTATCAAATGGTAACTCATGTAAGTCAAGATGACCAAACATTAAGTCCTGCCAGGTACAGCGAGAAAGCGAGGTATGAGCGGGAAACAACTCACGCGAGTGTACGTGAGGAGATAAAGCTTATGGCGTTGATGATGATAATGAGTTGGAGTGAACTGGAGAAGTCCAGCTTAAATTGCTGGGATTAAAGACCAGAAAGCAGCAAGTAACCTAGTAATATACCATTTAAAAAGAAAACATTTATAAACAGGACCTTACAATGTGTTTAAGGTTCATACAAACTCTACCCTTCCCCCAAGGTGAGAATTCTGAAAATCTCTTGACTTATCTGATCCCTGCATCGTGCAAATTCCTATGACAATTACAATTACTTCAAGGGATGAGTAGTTTCTGTTAATAAACATATTACAACTTGTGGGTGCAGAAGTTTGAATATCTCAGGATCCCCTGCATTGTTCAATTTCTTATCTGCAAATCTTGAAATTAAAGATTCATAGATCGACTAGTTTCTGAGTTTCGTACGAACTCTAACCCTCCCTTTGTGTCCCTTGCCTTTATTTTCACAGGAAGTTCTACCCTCGCCTCGGTACTCCCCCCCTACCCCCTCACTGGGGGCAAATTTGATAAATCTCTTGTTAAATTACTTCAAGCACCTATAACCGCCTGCAACAGTTTAGCTTCATAAGTCAAGTATTTTTTTATTTTCATACAAACCTTAACCCGCCATTTCCCCCTTAGGGGATGAATTTCGCCAAATCCCTTGTTAGTGCTAGCCTGCGCCACACAAGGAACCCCTGTACAAAGTTTGATGACTCTAGGTCCACCGGCTTAGTGCTAGCCTGCGCCACACAAGGAACCCCTGTACAAAGTTTGATGACTCTAGGTCCACCGGCTTAGTGCTAGCCTGCGCCACACAAGGAACCCCTGTACAAAGTTTGATGACTCTAGGTCCACCGGCTTAGTGCTAGCCTGCGCCACACAAGGAACCCCTGTACAAAGTTTGATGACTCTAGGTCCACCGGCTTAGTGCTAGCCTGCGCCACACAAGGAACCCCTGTACAAAGTTTGATGACTCTAGGTCCACCGGCTTAGTGCTAGCCTGCGCCACACAAGGAACCCCTGTACAAAGTTTGATGACTCTAGGTCCACCGGCTTAGGCCGTGCGTGGTCTGTGAGTCAGTCAAAAGCGTTTTATTAAGTAGATAGATCCTGTTTCCTATTCAACAAACTGTATCTGCCACCGTGAGATTTCCAAAACCGTAAGTTTATAATCTAACGTTTTTTTTCTCGTTAGTTTATAAACATCGATAAATTGTAAATTGTATCGTCTGCTTACGTCTAACGCGTCATGCGTTAGTTTATAATAAACCAGTTAAATTGAGGTTTAAACTTGAATTGCAAAGGAAATACCAGGGCAAACACTGCAGCCGCTTACGTGAAGACTAGAGGCGGCGAGCGCAGCGAAGCCCCCAAATAGTTTTCGAATTAGGTTGACATGTAAGAACAAAAGAAATGTAAATTCTAAACCCTTTCGGTCTGGTTTACAATTTGTCGATAGTTTACAAACTAACGCGTTTTGACAATCTTACGGTGACATATCCAATCCAGTGCGTCTTTACGCACGTATAATACGTAGGCTCTATACACATGACATTTATACCTACTACTACTTAACTAAAAAAAATATACAAAACCTTATTATTTTGAGTTCGGTGCCAGGCCTTGAGAAATTTTATGTAGTTGTAATTTTATAACATACGCAGGCACCTTCCTCAAGAAATAATTGTTTTGTACCTACGTTTGAGTTGGTTTGAGTGGTTTATTTCGCTATATGCAACAATGTTATTTCTTACTTTCAAGTTAATTTTAAGTAGACTTTTTTTTTTGTAATTTTTACTTTTATGGAAATACTTGTAATTCATTGGTCCCCTGTCATTCTTGTGAGTACTGCGGAAAACCCCTAACACCCCGTGTTTGATGCACTCCTATTATATTAAAACATCAGAAAGGATTAAACACCGCCAATTTGTCAAGTTCGTTTCAGTCCTATTTTTCATTATAAAAAAACTACTGAACCGATTTTGATGAAACATGCATTTTTTCCTAGTTTTGTATCATATCGTTGTTGCCCAGCTCCTATTAATAAACTAGATACTATACCTACACGTAATAGTCCATATCTTAAAAACACTTAACCGATTTAAATTAAACTTGCACTCTTCACTAAGTTGGAGTATATATCCATCCATGAATCAGCAGCCTGCCAGGTGACCCACTGTTGGGTATAGGCCTCCTCATAAACACGACATTCAGTACGTTCCTGCGCAATCCGCGTCCATTGCTCTCCTGCCACCCTCGCCACATCGTCGGACCATCTGGCAGATGGTCTGCCGACCGATCCATGGCCTCCTCTGAGTATATATAAGCCGATAGACAATAATTATTCAAAATCTGATCTAAATTTTCGGAGAAATACGAAGATAAAATTTTGTATACTTGTTTAGAAGCCCTAAAAGAATGTCATGTGAACTCATTTGTGAATATTTTTCGTTTCTGATAATATTACTCGCACGTATAGAATTGAGAACCTCTCCTTTTTTGACGTCAGTTAATAATAATTAATGATACACTGGAATTATGCGAACTTTTGCGTCATATCATAATCCATGAACGTAGTTAAAAACAATGAAAGTTAATTGTATCCTGTTTGTCTCCAACCGGTCAATGCACCACACCTTGATAACCTTGAATTTAAATGTTACCAACAATACACATTAGGGTGTTCCGTCGATATATGGGAATATTTTTTTTCATACTACGCTACACAAGTGGTCTCAGAATTTGCGTAATTTTACACAGATTACGGAAATGCCAATATCATAAGAATTGAGTGTAATCTTGAGGGCTTTACCGCAGTTTGATGTTTGTATATTATAATCATACATTAAGGAAAAAAATTATCGAGTTACACTATCAGAAGAGGTATTAAAATTTGCGTAATGTTAAGCAGGTTGTGAAAAAGCTAACAACATTACATTTTAATGTTATCTTGACGGTTTTAAGTTTTAACGCACTGTTAAGGTTATAGAGCCCTTAATGCCAATTCTTATGTTATTGGCATTTTCGTAATCCGTGCAAAATTATGCAATTTTCATACCTTTTGTAATAGTTGAGCTCTAATTTTTTAATCTAAGACCGATTACGCAAAATTTGAGATCTCTTGAGTTAAGGAAATCCATAAAATGCATATTCGGGACTCCCTAAAAACATACTTATACATCATTATTTTTCCCCGTCCTTCACGTGACCTTTCAATCCCACGTTAAAAGAAACCATTACTAAATTGTAGACCAAATGAGAACCAAACGCGAAAAAACGATTTTTGGCAAGGGGCGGACAAAAAATTATGATTACAAGAACTCCTGTCAACTTTTTTAAACATAAACAATAATAGCTTAATGAGACAAGTATGACGCAATAAGATTATTTAAATTTAGCAACAATAACAAAATATTTTTTCGCAAAATCCTCATTAGCGTCACGATTGCGCTTAGGTATGGTATTTCCGATCACTGAGCTAACGAGATGACTCAAACAATTTGATACCTATTTGGAGTGTGAGATGATAAGTTTTGGCAAGGCTGTCGGAAGACGGGACAGATCAGTAACCAAGTGGTGGCCAAGGGAGCCGAAGAGCCGAGCGTACCTTGAACGTGACGGCTCATAAGAATTACCTATAAGTAGATGGCTACATCGGCTACACTATAGGTATAATGAGCCTGGTCTTACAAAATGTGACTTAGCAAGCTCCTCATCCTCATCGACGTCATAAGGCCTACAGCATCTGCATGCGATGATTTAAGCAGCGTCCGATAGACATCTCGGCTCCGGACTATACAGTGCTAACCTGCCCAACTCCTTACGAGTTTTTAAAAATATTGACTCATTAAAGATTACACACGCCTGACTGAAAGGACTTAAAAGACCACAAATACATAACCTATACATACCAAAGTTTAGTAGAACTGGTTGAAGAATTGTAATCGATAGAATTTTGTGAAGCAGAAGCATTTTACCTGAAACAGAGGGATATGACATGAGTTTAAAATTTTACATTACTACGAGTACGTCATAATTGGTAAAGAGTTGTCTTTGACCATGAAACCGAAAAAGGGTTAGATTTTTGCCCAGCCTCCAGCAGCAGCAGTCACCTCCGTACATAGCGTCACCCATTTGCCACAGAGAAAGTAAGCAAAGAGTTTCGTAAATCTGAGGTCAAAATCTGTCAAAAGATAAGTTGAATGTTGAAAGCTAAAGGTGGACGCACATCCGTGCCTCTGCCACGCTGTATGGGAAAAAGTGAATGCTATCAGGGTTTCCAGCAGCCCCGAACTCATCGACTCACTACTCTTGTCAGTACCGGACTACCCATTTGGCAGAGTGGGCAACTGTCTAGGTGCCCCGCAACGGCTGAGGGCCCCGCGCACCGAGGTTAAAAATAAAATGATCTATCGAGACAAATTATTGCCATATTTTTATTGCATCGTTATAATTTAATTATTAGCAGAATAATACATCGTAAATGTGAAAGTTGTGATTGGATGTTTGATGGTCAATCACTAAAAAGGATGCACGGATTTGAATGAAAGAACACCGGAGAATTTTTACCTCATATATCCAAAGCGCCAATGAACACCACCTCTATCAAAGAAAATCTATTTTCTTAACCAATTTTTCATAGTCCTAAGGAAGACATTACAGGGCAGTTTAAATATATTGTATAAATAAAGTTTTCCATTACTTTCCTGGTCTATTTGGAATCATTATAAAAGTATAAAGGTCCGCTCCAATGCAAACCAGTTGCCACGAATAGTCCGTCGTTGTTAGTATAAACTAGAAGATAGTGTGGATTTGATCGCTACACATAAACTGAACCTGTATGCTTGTATCATGTTTTGAATGACAGGCGTAATTTTTTATCTTTGGAAATGTGTCACATATTAGAAAATTAAACCAACCTATTTGGTCACACGCTTTGATATCGGTAATAACGCTGAAAATCAACATAGCCTCAAAATAAATTAACATCAATATATAAAAAAGCCCTTAAGCAACATTTTTTCTTACAGGATTGATCTATCGAATAGGTCGATTCTCATAAGTAGACGTCACAAATTCGATTCGGATAAAAGTATGTATGGGTCGCTAGGGTTCTTTAGCACACAGGTTTTCAATTTGACTGTGACCTAGTTCAGTATTCAGTATTTTAGGCAAGCAATATAGCGTTTAAGGAATTCATAAGTACGTACTTTTTGTAATACCTGTATAGGTAATTTACTTTACCAATTGACACCGGTTTCATCTCTGGGCGCAGAAAGTCAAGATTTTACAAAATAGCGGACAGTTAGATATGCCAAAGATTTACCATGCTTGCGTCGCTCCTTCGAAGCATATCATGTAAATGACTCTACTCGGCATGCTAACCAGATGAAATTTCCGGGGTGACTTGCGCTGCCCCATCTAGCGATTCTTATGTGTCTTTTGACTAGTCTTGCTAGGCTTGTAAAATTTTCGGGGTGACTTGCGCTTCCCCATATAGCGTGTCTTAAGTGTCTTTTGACTCGACTTGATAGCCTTGTGAAATTTCCGGGGTAACTTGCGCTGCCCCATCTAGCGTATCTTATGTGTCTTTTGACTCGTCTTGCTAGGCTTGTGAAATTTTCGGGGTGACTTGCGCTGCCCCATCTAGCGTGTCTTATGTGTCTTTTGACTCGACTTGCTAACCTTGTGAAATTTCCGGGGCAACTTGCGCTGCCCCATCTGACTCGTCTTGCTACCCTTGTGAAATTTCCAGGTTGTTTTGCGCTGCCCCATCTAGCACGTCTTGTGTGTCTTTTGACTCGTCTTGCTAGCCTTTTGAACATTCCGGGGTGACTTGCGGTGCCCCATCTAGCGTGTCTTATGTGTCTCTTGACTCGTCTTGCTACCCGTGTGAAATTTCCAGGGTGTCTTGTGCTACCCATCTAGCGTGTTTTATGTGTCTTTTGACTCGTCTTGCTAGCCTTGTGAATTTTCCGGGGTGAATTGCGCTGCCCCATCTAGCGTGTCTTATGTGTCTTTTGACTCGTCTTGCTAGCCTTGTGAAATTTCCGGGGTGACTTGCGCTGCCCCATCTAGCTTGTCTTATGTGTCTTTTGACTCGTCGTCTAGCCATGTAAATTTTCAGGGGCGGCTAGCCGCCCCTTATAGCACGACTTCTTAGATGTGATCTACTTGTCGGTCATATGAAATTCTTTCTGTTCTAGAACTCTTGCCAATACGTTTTGTTAAAGGAGTTCCTGGGGAGTTCGCTAGGATTTTTGAACTTGAAGGGGGTCGCGTAAACAAAAAGATTGAAAAACACTGATCTAGCTCTACATATAGGGTACCTTTTGTCTTGGTATATGATAATTCCTAAATCCTTGTACATACAGTACATCTGTACTTACTCGCACTAGTACTCACTACAACAACTCATTAAGTACCCACATATTTGTAATTGCAAGTAAAAGGACATGTTTTTATGAGTTTTGTTTGTGTTAAGAGTTTTTTTGTACGAAAATAATATATATATATATATATATATATATATATTATTTTTTTTCTACACAACAAGCAGGCGAAGTGACGGACAACAGCTGATTATCGAGCCAAAAAAGAATTTCAGGAAATAGTGAAAAGGTAAGGGGCCCAGAGATTTGTATTGGGCCCCAACATGCTTAAACCTGCCCTGATTCGTGTCACCATTTCAGGTGCTGCTCATAGAGGCGGGTGACCGTGAGCAGCAGTTCATGGACATCCCGGTGTTGGCGACTATGCTGCAGTTCACTGATGCCAACTGGAACTACCACACGGAGCCACAGGTGAGAGATGACCAAGCGAGAATACAATCACTGGTAATGGTTACACAGGTGGTCATGGCAGACATGACAGGATTGGTTTTAAAAAAAGTGAACTTTGTCAATCGTTGCAGATACACTTGCCTTGTATTGTCATGTATTCTATAATAAGTTACCTATATTATTCTGTAGATCTGTTTTGTTTATAGTGCAAGAAAAGAAAAAAAGACAACAGACATTTGAAACAGTCAAGCTAAATATTGAAGAATTGTCTTTTGAGTGATATGCTAAAGACCCGAATGGCCAAGTCGGCAGTGACCCTGCCTACAAAGCCAAGTGTCCCGGGTTCTGTCCCGGTGGGGGCAAATATATGTTTGATGAGAACAGATGTTTGTACTCAATTCATGGTTGTTTATCTATATAAGTATAATAGTTATCTATATGAGTACGTGTATCGTTTTCTAGTACCCAAGATACATGGAACCCTAGTTTGGGGCTAGATCAATGGGTGTAAGTTGAGTCCAAGGTATTATTATTATTACTATAAAAAAGGTCCCAAAAAGAAAACTTGGGGAAAATCCATTATTTTTTCATACAAACTTTATTTAGCCCCCCCCCCCCCCTTTTCGCCCTTGTGGGGACATCTTTTTGAGATAAAATACTGAACTTTTACGCCCTGGATCTTTAAACTTTTATTGTTTAAAGATCCAGGAACTGAACTTACGTCCTGGATCATTCAATTGTTTAAAGATCCAGGGCGTAAAAGTTCAGTATTTTATCTCTAAATTATGTCCCCACAAGGGCGAAAAGAGGGGGCTAAAGTTTGTGTGAATATCAGAATCGGCCAACAACCATATAATGTTCACCCCACACCCCCACCCCATTTCCTCCCTTTGTGTATTTTTTTGTAGTAAAATCTCTTTTTTAAGAGTCTGGCATACATAGGTAGTTTATAACCTACTTGCAAAATTTCGGCTTCAAAAGTTAAGTAATTTTTGTGTTTGATACAAACTGCAACCCCTCCATTTCCCCTCTTAAATGTTAGTATTTTGGAAGATGACGCAGTCTGAATTAAGTAATTGCGAGCAAAAACGAATAAAATCAGACGCTCGGTTCAGCCGCTATGCTTAAAAATAGTTTTTTTTTCAAGATGACGGAATTTTCTCAGTTGCTTTTTTTTGGGATTTTTTCCACTATTTTTTAGCTTGATGTTTCAGATGTTTCAAGGTTTAATTTTGCTAAGAGAGCACAAGTCAATGTCAAAGTAAAAGTCAAGATTTCTTTATTACTTGACATATAATTAGCAAACTTCATTTTTGCATCACTGGGTATATTCCAAAATTACATTGAACTCGAACCAGTTCCATTAAAACTACGGCAAGTCAAAGTTCCTTAATTTTGTGACGTCGATTGCCAGTTCATTTTATGTATTAAAGAAATAAAGATGTCTAATATTGATACGCTCACTATGAAATGTTGTTAGTGAACTAATTAAGTAACAGTTGATGACTAGGTTGTTGGAAATATGCTCCCCACAGATAAGTAGGTAGGTACTGATTAAATGAACCGGCTTATTTTTACATAAGATCTCACTACTTTTTACGGTAGAGCAGTCTTCCCTGCGAGACGGGCTTGCCTTTTTATATGCATGCATGTTTTTGATGGGATTACGAATCACTTTGGACAGCCGAATGGTGAGCGAAGGTCATGTTTTATCCTCCCACCAAATATACCATTAATGGCTGCCACCCTGCAGATATCTTTCGGAGAAACTAGTTTTTTTGAGCCGCTCAAGTAATGTGAAGGTGAACGACCTGCCTTGCCCGGGTGAAGTCGGGCCATGGACACCAAATTATGGGAGCATTAAGAGAATTTTATAAGGAAATTTGTCATTGTGTTATTTATTTACTTAATATTTTGAATGAAACTGTCTGCAACGACGAAATCCTCAAGTAGACGGGATTTCACTGGATGCGGTTGGGATAGCACCCTGAAGATTGGCGCTGTAGAGAAGAGGCCTTAAACTCAGAAGTGGGTTGATATGGGCTGAGAAGAATGATGAAGCGAAGTGGGTTGATATGGGCTGAGAAGAACGATGAAGCGAAGTGGGTTGATATGGGCTGAGAAGAATGATGAAGCGAAGTGGGTTGATATGGGCTGAGAAGAATGATGAAGCGAAGTGGGTTGATATGGGCTGAGAAGAATGATGAAGCGAAGTGGGTTGATATGGGCTGAGAAGAATGATGAAGCGAAGTGGGTTGATATGGGCTGAGAAGAATGATGAAGCGAAGTGGGTTGATATGGGCTGAGAAGAATGATGAAGCGAAGTGGGTTGATATGGGCTGAGAAGAATGATGAAGCGAAGTGGGTTGATATGGGCTGAGAAGAATGATGAAGCGAAGTGGGTTGATATGGGCTGAGAAGAATGATGAAGCGAAGTGGGTTGATATTGGCTGAGAAGAATGATGAAGCGAAATGGGTTGATATGGGCTGAGAAGAATGATGAAGCGAAGTGGGTTGATATGGGCTGAGAAGAATGATGAAGCGAAGTGGGTTGATATGGGCTGAGAAGAATGATGAAGCGAAGTGGGTTGATATGGGCTGAGAAGAATGATGAAGCGAAGTGGGTTGATATGGGCTGAGAAGAATGATGAAGCGAAGTGGGTTGATATGGGCTGAGAAGAATGATGAAGCGAAGTGGGTTGATATGGGCTGAGAAGAATGATGAAGCGAAGTGGGTTGATATGGGCTGAGAAGAATGATGAAGCGAAGTGGGTTGATATGGGCTGAGAAGAATGATGAAGCGAAGTGGGTTGATATGGGCTGAGAAGAATGATGAAGCGAAGTGGGTTGATATGGGCTGAGAATAATGATGAAGCGAAGTGGGTTGATATGGGCTGAGAAGAATGATGAAGCGAAGTGGGTTGATATGGGCTGAGAAGAATGATGAAGCGAATCTTCAACTTCTCATCTACTTAGTGTCGAAGAGGCAATATAATTACTACTGAAGTGCAAAGAGAAGAAACTTATATAGAATATTATAGAAGTCTTTCTATTTCCAAGAAGTGAATTTAATCGTAATCGCAGTATACAGTATGTAATGGCAACATTTTAATTGCCTAAGGATGACTCAAATGTAATTATCTTTTCCCGGATATTTGCGGAATGTTTGATCGATACATAGACATTTAAATGAATTGTCGTAAGAATTATTCAACATCTGGGGCCTATAACAGAAAAAAAAATAAAAAAAAATACTTTATTACTGTAGATATTTACATACTGATACATACTTAGTAAAGATAATTTTTGCCTCTTCTCTACACTGGAACGCTCTGTGGGAGCAGAAGGGCGATGAAATTACTACATATTGGTTTTTAAATCTATGTTATGAAGGAATAAATCATTACAAAATGATTAACAGCGAGTTCTGTGTTAACTAAGATTAACCCCATGCAGTATTATCATTTATGTAATCTTGATCATTGTAATTTCCCATTTTAGACAGTTCGTTTTACATAGTTTTTAAATTGCTCAAACGGAAATTTCAAAATCTCCAGAGGTTGTAAAAAACTTTACATATTTATGATTGTGTACAAAGATAAATGACAATACATATTTAAAAAAAACACAATTAATTATGTGTACCACAAAATCTCTAGGAAGATACACAAAAATACATATTTGTAATGAATATGTCACCGTAATATTTTGAAAACCGTTAGTTTGTAAACTATCGACAAATCGTAAACGACACCGACAGGGTTTAAAAAATATATTTCTTTTGTTCTTGCATGTCAACCTAAGTTTGCAATCCAAATAATTTACCGATTTGATTATAAACTATCGCGTTATATTGCAAGCAGTATGGTACAGTTTACAATTAATCGACTGTTTATAAACTAACGCGAAAAAATAAATGTTATAAACTAACTGTTCTCACAATCTAACGGAGTCAAATACACATTTGTGATGATTGTGATACGTCACTTTGTTGACAACTTAACAATTTTGTAGTATTGTCAGTGGCGGATTTACAAATTTTTAAGGTATAGGCTGAATAGTTTTTGCCGCCCTTGCCTCAACAATTGTCATATCATACATTATTTTTACAATGCTTTTATGCAAATATTTTTGATTTCTATGAGGTAAAAAAAAAAAATCGTTCCCCAAATTTGCCGCCCCCAAAATCTGCCGCCCTAGGCTCGAGCCCACTCAGCCTGCTGGTAAATCCGCCACCGAGTATTGTAAGTGTTGTGTTATAGATTTAGGATAGACAATGACATCTTCTGATTCAACTTTTACCGTGGCGTTTCATATGTTTCCCACCTGTCACTTTTCATGGTACCACAATAATGTATAGCGATTAAGCTAAAAACCTGGGTCTTATCTTCGACAACCAGCTGTCCTGGTCTGGTCAAGGCATGTCAGTGCGGGGTCAGTCGCCGAGTATTTGCTACTTTTCACTCTCTCAGGAGAGTTCAGTACCTCGACAGACCAAAATAACTCTCGCTCAGTCTCTTCTTTTACCACTCATTGATTATGCCGATGTCTGCTGGGTCAGTGCTAACGATGAACTACTGAACAAACTCGAACGACTTCAAAATCTCAGGACTCGGTTTGTCTTTGGGCTGCGAAAATACGACCATGTATCACAGCATCGCAACGCAAAGTGATGGCTGCCGATACGTCTTCGTCGGGATTCTCACATCATTAACGTCATCTACAATATTTTACGGAATCCACGCTATCCAACCTTCTTACGAGACCGTTTTCAATTTTTTCTTCTTCCAACAGGCCTCGGAGAACTCACGTAGTTTCAATGGTCACAACCCAACAGCTTAACACCGAGTCCTACGAGCACGGGTTTAGACTCCGGGCCATCCGGTTGTGGAATGCACTCCCTTACACCATCAGGGACAGTCCTTCTCTCAATATATTTTAAAGTCGCGTGAAGAAGCATTACCTTTCTCTTTAGAAATATATCTAGTGTGTATGTATTTCTTTATATATATATAGTATTTGCTGGAAAAGATCTCTTATTGGAGATAAGCTTGCCTTTGTACACTATTTTTATGCAAGTCTTGTTGTTTGCGTATTCTTTGTGTGCAATTAAGAAATTATGAAATTATGTTTGGCGTATGACGTAGACGGATGGACCGATTTTGTTTCAGATTTTTATTAATTTCAAGTAAAAAAAAAAATATATATTACAAGCTATGGCCATTAGCCAGATGATGATTCAGCATCACAAAATCATCGCCACGCCCTTTCCCTCTTGGTGTCTTGCCGGATCAAGTATTCGATGCCGGCTTTACGAGACCGCTTCCGAAAGTTAGATAGCAACCATGTCCGTTGCTTCCAAAGATCTGTTTCTCTTCAACCTTTCCGATTATAACAACTTGAACTTCATATTAATCGTGAATCACAAATGAAAGAATAAAATTAAACTGTTATGTCAGATGGCATAACGGAACGAAACGATTGCCCTATATGACATTGTTATAAAGACAATTATTTCACGTGTTTGTCAGTCAGTCTACGTGACGGGTGACATGGACTCAGTAGCTGTCCTCGGCAATCCAAATTATAGTTTTGGTCCGGTCTCAGAATATAAAACTCTTCATCTACATCCAGCTCAAGTTTATGCGACCGCACACACACGCACACTCACACACACACACATAGGTATACAAGCCGCAACATTGATAACATGAAAATTGTTTCTTGACATTTCTTTCTTCACTTTTGATAATGTTATCTGATTGAGTCATACTATTATATTGAAACGTCATTGTAGGAACCTAATCTGTCCTAATCACGTGATGTGTGGTATTTATTATTATACTTTTGCCTTACGTGATATATAATAATTAATTAATTGTATTGAAACATACGGCTGACGTTACTTTAACGGTGGAATATGTCAATAAAAAAGAATTCTCGTGTTCATCGACTTCAAAGAACCGTTATATACAATACGATGTAAGTGTCAAAATAAGGCATAATCAATTTTATTGGATCATTAGGACATCATCATCAAGCAAAATCCCATTTGGTCAAAGCAAGTTTGTTTTCCTTTATCCGAGTCAACAAGTCATTGGTGTTAGGAGCAAGCCACCCAAACGAGTAGGTAGTGATGAATATAGTTGCTTTGATAAAATCATGTTATAATAAAACCTGTTCACGATGGGGTGTATCAAACGATCTAAAAATCAATCTGCAGGACTTACTCGCCCTTCTTCTGCAACAGTGGTCAAATAAAGAGTAGAGGCAAAAAATTACGTGTTATAAGTATAGTATTTAATATCTCTATAGACATGTTTAATTAAGTTTGTTGTTGTTGTTGTAATGTTAACAAAGATTGTTTTATTTGATTTTATATGACCTGACAAATCTTGTTAAGAGTTAGTTTTCGCTGCTGAATTCAAAAATTTTTGAGGGCACAGCATATAATAAATGAGATACTCTCACGTGTGGCCGAATCCTATAAGCTTGTAAATAATCTACATAGAAAAAAATTAACTAAAACCGATCATAAAGTGATATCATAAAGATGGTAACACGCCGGGTTGCCGGGCCTGTTGATTTCCAACCAAACTTTTATTATTACTAAATAAAAAGCCGGTTTTTTAGAATGACTAAAGAAAGATAATGTTATTTTTTGGAATGTATACCTACGTATACACCTATATTACCTATACCTACTAACTTTCCGCGCTAATATGGAGAAGTCTTGATTTTTTTTGCCAGTGATGAGTGAGTCATTTATTACAAACAGAAGAATGTACCTGTAGTTTTGAATTCCGTAAATGTTATACTTTGCGAGATTTTGTGTTTAAAAATCAAAGTATTAATATATAAGCGAAATTGATTTTTCAAGAGCCCATTGCCTGCCTCCACCACTGGTGAAACATGTTGCCTTTTTTTCGAACTTTAAACTAAGAGTTCTCGCAAAGTATATCGTTTACAGAATGTACAACTAAATACTTTTGTTTGTAGTAATTTACTCTGTCGATTGCCACCAGTTTCATCTCTAGCCACAAAAACAAAAGATTTCAAAATGCCTTCGAGAACTTCGTGAGAACCCAAAGGTGTTCTTTCAGTAAGATTTGGTCACGAGTCACTTTTTAAATGGCATTGTTGATCATTTCAGTAGTACAGTACTTTAAGTTAAGTCGCGAAAGTAATTAAGATGTCCTAGAAATTGGCACAGAGGTGTCTCACGAAGAGTATATTTTAGGAAAAATTAGAAAACATTTAATTAATTAACGATTTAAAAAAAAACCGAGAAGTGTGGTTCGGTAAAGTTAAAATAATCGTACTGTGACATATGTGATACAATAATGTAGGTAGATAAGTGGTGGTAAAAGAGATAATGTTTGTTTAGACAGCTAGTCTGTAATAAGTTAATATATGTGTTTGTTAGCTGGCCAGGGTTGCAGCGCATCTTGCATTATAATTACGTTAGGTAGGTGACCACTGCCAAGAGCTAGGATTAATTCGTGCAGAAAATGCAATTGCGAATACACTATTCAAGTGCTTTGACACCCTTGCAATGGTTACCTGGCAATCAAATCCAGCACATTTACAATATTGTCTTCTATGGACGTCCAATTTCAATTCAACTATAACAAGTTAACCTTCATGTCTCTAGAGCTGCGGCGATGGGCTAGTCCCCAGGCTCTGCTAGCGCGAAAGTACCTCCTACCCCTCCTATTGGGCTTACTTACTTACCTCACTCAGATTTACAGGCGGATATCCTAACTCAAATGGGATATGCTGGGAGAAAATCTCTATTCTAGAACTAAGGTAAGTTCATAATGTCTTCATCCGATGGCCTCGTGGTGACATTGGAACTGTTAGATGAGAACCTATTGTTTCCTGTCTAAGGACCTTTCAGCGGGTCAAAGACTTGATCAGAATAAATCAATGTGAGGACATTGGTGAGGGCACCAAGACATACGTTTTGTTTGACGACGAGGCTACTTCAAGGCAAGGAGTGCCATTAACTGCATGATACGTTTAATGATTGAAGAAAAAGGTTGTCTCCTTAACATATTTTTTTTTCGGGGTTAGAAAAGTGTCCCCTTTAAGAGGAGTTATTTTTAAAGAGGACTTATTTTTAAAGATGCAGTTCACAATACCCAGCGTCAAGACAAGAAAACCCAGTTAGGGCTTTGAATACCTTCAGCATAATAATGATAGTCAACATACAAAGCAATAAAATATAGACGATACAAATGAAAATATCGGTTATTTTTCTAGCGATATCATGAAATGGTTAACAAAGATCACGATTGGTTTCCCGACTAGGTTTTATGTTTCTTTAATCTGTTACAAGAGAGTGTCTTATCGTTTCCCGACTAGGTTTTATGTTTCTTTAATCTGTTACAAGAGAGTGTCTTATCGTTTCCCGACTAGGTTTTATGTTTCTTTAATCTGTTACAAGAGAGTGTCTTATCGTTTCCCGACTAGGTTTTATGTTTCTTTAATCTGTTACAAGAGAGTGTCTTATCGTTTCCCGACTAGGTTTTATGTTTCTTTAATCTGTTACAAGAGAGTGTCTTATCGTTTCCCGACTAGGTTTTATGTTTCTTTAATCTGTTACAAGAGAGTGTCTTATCGTTTCCCGACTAGGTTTTATGTTTCTTTAATCTGTTACAAGAGAGTGTCTTATCGTTTCTATCGAGGCTCTGCTTCCCATGCGAGAGATCTCGGATTCGAATCCAGGGCGGAAAAAAAATCTCTATGTCTTGGATGTTTATATGTGTCTGACGTCGCTGTTTCTGGTTCCCACGACACAGGGTATCCTGTGTGGGGCCAGAAGCAATGTATGTACCTGTATATAAACGTTTATGTTTGTATGATCTCTAGCTCCCAAAGCCTACAAACTTACGCAGATATTAAAACTTATGGAATTGACTTTGCATAAATATAATTGCATAGGTACAATAAAATTTCAATAATCAGTCTTCAACTAATTAATTGAAAACAGAACTTGGGTTCTGTAACCGGACAGGCTTATCGAAAATCATGGATCAGTTCGGTTCGCTCCGACGCCCGCACGCCCACTGTTCGGTTCGCTCCGACGCCCGCACGCCCACTGTTCGGTTCGCTCCGACGCCCGCACGCCCACTGTTTTCCTTCAAAAGTATTTTCTAACATTGTTTTATGTATGTTTTGTTTAAAAGAAGTCCGGCTGCATGGGCATGAAGGGTGGGCGCTGCGCGTGGCCGCGGGGCCGCGTCGTCGGCGGCTCCTCGGTTCTGCACTCCATGATGCACACCAGGGGGAACAGGAAGGACTTCGACGGATGGGCGGCCAAGGGCAACCCAGGTGACAACTGCTAGGCTTGTATACTTTAGTTATTTCCATGGCATTATGTCCTACGGAATACTACTATGGGGACGGGCTGCTGACATTGAGACCGTCTTCATTTTGCAGAGGAGAGCGATCCGATTTATTTACAAGATAGGTAATAGAGACTCTCTGAGAGATTTCTTCAAAGAAACCAACATCCTAACAGTTGCAAGTCAATATATATATGAAAACATAATGTATGTGAGGAAAAATATCGTTAGCTTTAAAACCATTGATAGCCGCCACAATGTGCAAACTAGAAATAAACATAAACTTTCTTTTCCAATGTTCAGACTCACAAAAGTTAGTAGTTCTTTTAGGGGACACTGTATACGTTTCTACAATAAAATTCCGCAAGAATTACAAAACTTAACTGAAGCTCGATTCAAAAAATGTATAAAGCACACTTTGTACACAAAGGCCTACTACAAAATTTATGTTTTGTTACAAGACACCTACATCTGGAATTAAACCAGTTAATTGCACCCTATATATAATATTATGTAATTATTAGGCACTTCCTAATGTTTTATTATGCTTGCTTGATCATGTTATGACGTTCATTAATTCTCTTGAACTTGAACTTGAACTTGAACTAAGTTCCCTAACTTACATCATCTCGTAGCTAGACCAAGAGTAACACTGGGAATTTGGTGAGAGTCGCAATTGAGCATTGAGCACCGGTCTGTGTTCTGTGAGCGTTGGACCTCATCAAACATCTATCTATATGGAGCCGAATGGCCGAGTCGGCAGTGGTGATCTTGAAATTGCCATTTGAGCAATTTAAAAACCATGTTAAAGCGACTTTGTCCAAAAAGGGATATTACAATGTTCAAGATCACTTCAATGATGGGGCTGTAATCTAGCTCAACACAGACCTTGCTGTTAATAATTTTGTATTTATTTATCCCTGCTTATTAATTATGATAATGATAATATAAATATATTTTGTATTAGTTAAGCACAAGCAATTTTTAAAAGAGATCTAAAAATCAATCTGTGGGAGTTTCTTCGCCCTTCCCCTCCCACAGTGGTCCAATGTACAGAAGTGGCAAAAATGACGATTGCTAAGTATATGTAAATATCTACAGTAATAAAGACATTTGGAGTTGGAATTGGAATTGGAGTGACTCTGCCTACGAAGCCAAGGGTCCCGGGTTCGAGTCCCGGTGGGGGCAAATATTTGTTTGATGAGAACGGATGTTTGTACCCTAGTCATGGTTGTTTATCTATCTAAGTATAATATTTATCTATATATGTATGTGTATAGTTGTCTAGTACCCAAGATAGAGGGAATTCTAGTTTGGGGCTAGATCAATGTGTGTAAATAGTGTCCGAGTTATTATTATTATTATTATATACTGCGGCGTTTCATTCAATCGCCACAACCACGTAACACCCGTTATGCAAGTTAAGGGGACTTGTTAAGTTCTTCAATAAATATAGAATTTGAAATATATCAACGAAAGTAAAAGATTTTATAGGTAGTAAGCTCATGTGGAAAATGCATAATCCAAATGGTAAAGAGCATGAGATATGTCAAGGTTGGAACAACAATATTTGCTAATGTCAGATCCCCTGACAATAATAAAATAATAGATAAATGTAGCCCATTAATGTCCCCACCGGGGGGCACAGGCCTTTACCCGGATGCGAGTAATATTAAGCCATAATCCATCACGCTGGCTCAGTGCGGGTTAATGGAGGTATTTTACGACCACTTCCACGTAGCGTAGCCGGGACCTACAGCTTAACATGTCATCCGAAACACTGAACATCCGGTAATGTACTTAAGATAAATTTATTATCTCATTGCTACACGGTCAGGATTCGAACCTGCATCTCCTGTGTGAGACGCAAGCGTGAAACCAATTAGGACACGGAGCTCCCCTGACAATAAAAACTACAAATTATGATATCTATTTCATGAGCTCTAACGACAATCAAGTTAAGCGTTAAAATGTATATTAGACAGTTATAGCATTGTGTATGTGGAAAGATTTATCCCCGTAGTATGAAAAACTGCCACCTCTGAGCTCAATAATTCTATGCTGCCACAGACCTAAGTAATTTATGTTAATTTCAACTTGACACCTCCAAGTTTTCCTGAGACAAGGGGTCTTGGCGGACGGGCGGACAGCTAAGTGATCCTAGGTACCTTTTTTCCTTTTCTAAAAACGGAATAAAATGCAAGGAGACTTTAAATTAAATGAACAATTTTCTTTGGAACTCCAAAAAAAAATTACGTTTTCGACCATGGTGTATTTTTTTAAGTCGCTCATAATGATGATTAGAAGCTGAGGGTGACTTTTTAATGTCACTAATGTTGGGTCGATCACCTTGTCCGAGGATATGTTCAAAGATATAAAAGGACTCTGTTAACAACAGTATGTATCTTTAACTGTTCAAGTATGGTTCAAGTACAATAAGAGGCGAGACGGCTACCGATACGAAAATATTTTTAACTACGAAGCAAAACATATTCGTTCGTTATTTCTACTGCCGCATTGAATCAGTATCTAGTATTTATACAAAAGAACTATTAAAGATATAATAATTTGTGCGAAAGAGTTTAAATGAATTTCTTTTATATGGTCTGTCTGATTAGTGATTTTGTATAAAAAAATAATATGTTTATATAAAAAAGAGCTCCATGGTCTAGAGATTTCACGCTTGCTTCTTAAGCAGGAGATGCTGGTTCGAAGCCGGTGCGGCCAATGTACTTATAAGATAGGTAATTTATCTTAAATACGCCAAACTGAAGGTTTAACGCAGATGGAACACTTTGTGAGGAAACCTTCACATCTCCGGGGATGGGCTAGACCCTACCACGCAAAATGGAGTATTGAATAACTGGCTGAACGTGGGCACGACTGTTTGACATGTGTTGTCAATTGTCCTCAAGGCGGAGTTACAAACATACGTTCTAATCTAAAAATAAATTTTCTGTACAATTTATTTTATTTCCTCGCAGTGGTCATGAAAAGTACATGTCCGCCAAAAGTGCAAAAGATTGACTCGTCTCTTAGAAACTCACTCGTCCATCTAATGCTCCCTTGCCAGCCTCCTTAACAATGTACTATAACTACTAATATTTGAAGAAAATGATAATTATTGCTATGAGCGTACGTCAAAATGAAGCATTTCCTTCAAGTGAATTCTATATTCATTCGGCCAGTTGTCCCTCGCTGACCACGTATGGCAAGTTCTGACATTGCATAGTAAACATTATTTATAAATAACTAGTCTGGTATTTATAATTCGGTGAAGGAAAATCCTACGACGTAGTGAGATACAGAAAAACAGGATATATTGAATACCACGGTCCAAACCGAAAAAGTAAAAAATATGGAATGGTGCACACGCACAGGTAAACTTACGTATTTGAGACGGAGGGCTTTAATGACGATCATTTTTTCTTCTGTTTGTTGTTCAAGTGAAACATCCGGGTGGAATAATACAGATAATGTACATAGGTATTAATCTGAGATCGAAGAGTCATACATCCACGTGTACAAGTCTACAATGAAAATGTAAAACAGACTGAGATACTACAACTAACAGACCAGATACTGGAATGACTACAGGATTTAGAAAAACCTGATGTAACTCAGTGGGATTTAGTCCAAGACATACACATCTGTTTGTTTATTTTATTTGTGAATTCATTAGTAAATTACGCTAAACAGACATGCACAGAACATTGAATTGATTAATTAATATTGTCATATACAGGGTATAGTTTTGTAAAGTTACGCCCGCCTCAGTGGTGGTTATTTACACGATAATGAAGCAAATATAAATACTTAAAAAACCGGTCAAGTGCGAGTCTAAATCGCGCACGTTCAATGGAAGCGATGGTGTGGAGTGAATAGTTTGGATTTTACACAGCAAAATATTGTTTACAAAGTTATTGGTGCGGTTACTTTCACACTCCATGTACGTAACCAGGTGCATCCATAAGTTTGTATGTGGTATTGTTGTATGGGAGCCCCCTTAAATATTTATTTTATCCTGTTTTTTAGTATTTGTTGTTATAGCGGCAACAGAAATACATAATCTGTGAAAATTTCAACTCTCTAGCTAGCTAGGTTCTTGAGATACAGCCTGGTGACAGACGGACGGACGGACAGCGAAGTCTTAGTAATAGGGTCCCGTTTGGAACCCTTCGGGTACGGAACCATAAAAAGCATCGAAAAATACCTTAAATTCATAAATTGTTGGCCTCACTTCTATCGCTTGCTACTGCGCTTCGCAACATCGAGCACTATGCGATCTGCGCGCGCGCTTCGTGGACCGGCCGCGCGGGCGTTTCCGCACGTTTGGGGTTATTTCAGGCCAAATCGAACATGACAATTAGTGAATCATACATAATTATGTGAGGAAAAAGATAAACTGGTTTATGGTTACTAGCGAACGTAAACTATCGTCTCTGAGTCAGGGTTAGCTTTACAAAACAACACTCTATATATCATAATTGGGTTTAAATAAGTGATTAT
Source organism: Argyresthia goedartella (assembly GCA_949825045.1). Lineage (NCBI taxonomy): Eukaryota > Metazoa > Arthropoda > Insecta > Lepidoptera > Argyresthiidae > Argyresthia > Argyresthia goedartella. The sequence continues at coordinate 10,893,412 of OX463828.1, read as the reverse complement.
GAATAACTATTTCAATCCTATTTCAGCAATAAATGCAATGAAATGTTTAGCCGAAAAGAGTTCCTTCATCAGAGACAATGCAAGAACGAAACAATAAAAACTCAAATAAATTCGGCATTCAAATCATGACGTATGTTCCGCTCAGCCCCCCTTGACAAGTTGCATCGGCTAACTTATCACTCGCTCACTACGACGCTAGAAAATGAATGCGATTTGACGTTTGACGTGTAAAGTCAAGTGATACTAAGCACGGTAAAACGTCCCATCGCATGGATTTTTTTAGCGTCGTAGCGAGTGATAAATAAGTAACCGAATTCAACATGTATAGTGCAGCTGATGGTGTTCATTGTCAATTGTCAATTGTAAGACAGGCTGGTTTCCGCAACTCGACGAATAAAGCGCCTATTTTGCGTGTGGGTGGGAATGCGATATCATTCGAGCCAACCCAACTCCTCCAGGAACGCCAGCAGGCCCTTTACGTTACCGAATATCCCTGGAAGGTCCCTCGATTGACCGAGGTGTTTAGCCTTGTAGTCCGCTACTCCTGTGCACTCCATGAGGACGTGAGCAGCCGTTTCTTCTGCCTCCAAGCAGGCTCTGCAAAGGGGGCTGTCGGTAACACCTAGGACATATAGATGTTTATTAAAGAAACCATGGCCAGTAAGTGCTGCAGTCACCAGTCGCATGCGCGGCCTACTAAGTCGAAGCAAGGTCTTAGCCAGCCTAGCGCTAGGGGACGGCAAGGCCAGCTTAGCCTGCCTGCACTCCTCATGGTTTGTCCAAAGAGTGGCATGATCATTCCTGGTCGACTCTCTCAGAAATGTGCGTACCATCTTGAAGGGAAGAGGGATGATAGGTTCGGGACCATACGCTGCCAAGCTAGATCCTTTACGCGCCAACTCATCCGCTGCATCGTTACCTCTTGACCCGCTGTGTCCTTTTATCCATTGAAGGATTACGCGGTTATGTTGACATACCTCCATTAGTCGTTTGTGACACTCGTAGATTAGCCCTGAGTTAATAGTGTTGCTATTTAGGGCTTGTAAGACGGCCATGCTATCCGAGAGGATTCGAATGGAGGAATCTCTTACCTTTCTCGATGCGATGGTGTTCAACATAACATGTCTGCTGTATTTTGTTGTTTTATTTTATCAAACATATTTTAAACTAAATAATTAAAATAAATAAAGTAAATTATTTATTTCGTAATTTAGGACCCAGGCTTGATTAGGTAAAAACGTTTGTAGTTTCATGATTTTTAGTTGCTGTTATAATCCGAATTATGTAAATACGTTTTTTGTTAGCGTTGTTTTCACACATGTCACACCTAGCCACATGTATGACTGGTCATATTCATATAAGGTCTGTCTCCTAATAAAATAAAATGGCGGTGATACCATTGTAAAATATATAGGGTGACCCATAGCGTAGGGTCAGTAAGCCGAAATCAGAAATACTTGTATAGATAAATATTATACTTAGATAGAGAAACAACCATGACTAGGGTACAAAATTGAGATTCGATAAAATTATTATAGTACAGTGTTAAATTTAATTAAATTTACATGCAAACGGAAACTACTGTATTATATTGAATTGGTCCCGCCTACTTACATACATACATACAGAACAAACACATCCCTCCTCTTTTCGGCTTCGCTGCAGTCAGGTAAAAACAAAGTTAAGAACGTCAATGACGAATAACGAAGTGAATTTATATATTTTTGTAAGGAATTATAACATAAAGCAAACAAAAAAAATAATCTTCAGAACCTAATACGATAACAATATCCTGTCACGTGATCTTTACGGTTCACACGATATGCTTATTAAAACATGCAAATGTAAGAATCATAGTGGTGACGACACGGACACTTTATACTGAGTTTTAATAATAGGGATTTATATTAGAATTATTTATAGGTATATGACAACGTATAGTTCGTCCAGGCAAGGTCCATTGTAATGCTACTCGCATATGAAACTAAAAGTATTGTTTTTTTTTCACTTCAGGTTGGGGCTACGACTCGATACTGCCGTACTTCAAGAAATCTGAGAACATGCAGATACCAGAGCTGGCGAGAGACTCAAAGTACCATTCGACTTCAGGGGAAATGTCCTTACAGTACCCCAACTGGCGCACACCGCTCTCGGCAGCGTTTCTGAAAGCTGGGATTGAAACAGGTGGCAAAGTAGTTGACTACAACGGAGAAAAACAAATCGGATACTCGCTCATCCAGTTCACAATGAGCAATGGCACAAGAATGAGCGCCAGCCGGGCCTTCCTCCACCCGATCAAGAAAAGGAAGAACTTCCATATCGCCAAGAACTCCATGGTGACACGCATTCTCATTGACCCAGAGAAAAGACGAGCGATGGGTGTCGAATTTTACAGAAGAGGCCGAAAATACAAAGTTTTGGCGCGACGAGAGGTGATCCTTTCTGCTGGTGCTATCAACACGCCGCAACTTCTGATGATCAGTGGCATAGGACCGAAGGAACACCTGACCGAAAAAAACATTACTACGATAGCAGACCTTCCGGTCGGCGAGAACCTACAGGACCATTGGGCGCTGGGGGGACTTACCTTCGTCATCAACACAACAGACTCTATCAGATTCGAACGTGTAGCAACTATGGACAATATCATGGAATATTTCGGTCATCACACCGGGCCTCTATCAGCACCAAGTGGCACCGAAGCTTTAGCATTCATCGACACAAAAGACCCTACAAATGAGGATGGCCACCCAGATCTAGAGCTGCTTTTCGTCGGAGGATCTCTGGTTTCGCAGTCAGTTTATAAGACAGCATTTGCAATCGACGACCGAATCTACGACAAAGTCTACGGACCTATACGTGACAGCGACACTTGGATGGTGTTCCCTATGCTGCTCCTTCCACAATCGAAAGGGCGCATCATGTTGAGAGACAAGAATCCGTACAGCAAACCATTGATCTATCCCAACTATTTCACCGACGGTGGACACGATCAGAAAGTGATACTACATGGAATCAGAAAGGTTATAGAGTTATCCAAAACGCAAGCATTCCAGCGTTACGGGAGCAAGTTACACGACATCCCCTTACCGAACTGCGCTCACCACGGTTTCAACTCTGACGCTTACTGGTACTGTGCCATGAAGACCATCACAAATACTATTTACCATCATTGCTGTACTAGCAAGATGGGTCCTAAAGATGATCCTGGGGCGGTGGTGGACCCTCGACTAAGAGTTTACGGCATTGCAGGTTTGAGAGTGGTGGATGCAAGTGTCATGCCCAGCGTCCCAGCGGCGCATACGAATGCACCAACCATGATGGTTGCTGAGAAAGCCGCGGACATGATAAAGGCAGACTGGGGGGTCCGTGTGAACAAGTAAGATTACTACTTCAACTTCAAGAAATCTCGATTCATGTTTAGTCATACCTTGTTGCATTGATTGCGTACCATCCTGCAGCCGTTGTTTGGTGATTTTTGCCCGGTTTAATACTGTTTATAGAGTGTCTTGCGTTTGTGTTATTTAATGTTGATGTATATAGCTACAATAGAAATAACTTATTGTGATATTAAAATTATGAGAGGAATGGGTTCTTTATTTCCGTAATCTAAACCGTTTTAAATCTGTTAACGGTCTTGCTACAAATAATAAAGCCGGCTTTTCTCTAAGTTATGTAATGTAATACGAGAACAATATAACATCTAACGATGTTCAACTTCAGCGCTTGCCACACATTTTCTATGAGCCAATTTACACTGTGCTGTGATTTTTACATCCTGAGATGTCATTTTATACATATTATTACATTACCCCACTGAGCCAGCGAGATGGAGAATGGCTTAATCTTACTCGTATCCGGGTGCCGTGCCTTTCGGTAGGCTCATTAATGGACTACATTTATATTTATTACATTACATAATATAGTGAAAAGCCGGCTTTAAGACTTATATTTATGACAGTTAGTTAGACAATGTTTAGCTTTATTTTGCAGTAAGACGCCAATAATTAAATGGAAAATAACGTTTTTCTTTGTTAGGAACATGTGTTCAAGGTCCCCATCGTGTTAGAAACAAATATCGATGAATCCCAATTAACATATTTTAGTGATTTCAGTTCACGACATAATACTTTTTGTCTACGTGATTTTCGATACGGAAAAGTTACAATTTAAATCATTCACACCACACAATGACGCCACTTTGCCAAGGGAAAATCCTTCATTATAGCTATTATTATTAAGCGAAGCAGCAATATTTGAAAATACAGAATATCAAACTTGTTTTCATACATTGGTTTGGTGTGATCTATTTTTAACCGACTCCAAAAAAGGATGATAAGACATGTTATTATTTTAGGGCTTCGAAACAAGCTGTTTGTATGTATGTTTGTCTTCGTGTTTCTCCGAAACTATGGAACGGATTTTGACCATTCTTTTTGATAAGCTTAAATTAACTCCAACTTAGGGAAGAGTGCAAGTTTGATCATACTCGGTTCAGTAGTTCTGGAGATATGGACTATTACGTGTAAGTATGACGGTCCAGCTTATTGATACGAGCTGGGCAACAGACAAATTGGCACTGCACTGTTATTCCTTCTGGCGTTTTGAACATAATCGGAATGCAACAAAAGGCAGGGGGTAATGGGGTAAAAAATCGTATAAAAACATATTTAAATAAAAATGGCCTCCGACGACTTCTGTGGCTTGCAGTTTGAGGCTTTGCCTCCCAAGTGAGGGGTCTCGGGTTCGAATCCCGGCTTGGGAGAAAGAATAAAAATTCCCAGGTCTTACACTTTTATACGAGCGTAACGTCGCTGTTTCTGGTTCCCACGATACAATATAATCCTAGTGTGGGGCCAGAGCAATGTCTGTGCTTGAATATAATAAAAAAATATGAAATACTATTATAAATTATTTTTAATGGGCCAAACGTTTTCGAGGACGGTTCCAGCACTGATATTGCTTTCTATTTTGATTTATATTCGCTGTTTGCTAGCACCGATCTCATTAAAAATTGGCCCCATAAATTTTTACTATTTTTTCATAATTTTGAGTTAATTTAATTTTTAAGTCGATTTCAGTTTAAAAAAAATAATTTTCATAATAATTATTATAATTATTATTATTACTAGCCTATACCTTCCCCCTATATTAATTATTACGGTACAAAAATAGTACTAATCACGCCCACCACTCGGAAATGTGGCGAAAGAAGGTCTGTAATTGGGCCCCAAAACAATTAATAGTTTAACAGGACAACAATAACAATTCTGGTCTGTTCACAGGACATCTTCTCCCACAGTGGTCCAATGTAGAGAAGTGGCAAAAAATGACGATTGCTAAGTATATGTAAATATCTACAGTAATAAAGACATTTGGAATTTTGGACAGAAAAAAAAATGTTGGCTAGTTTTGTTATAGTTATGTCACACATCAACAGATAGCACTTAATGCCGTGTCTGTAAAAGCGTGTGTCACGTCACGCCGTCGCGTCAGTACGGCCTGCATGACGTGAGCTGTCAATTGCGGAAGACGGCGGACTTCGGGCAGAGTTCCAAACCTAATCCGTGCTCGAATAGAGCGTTTCCCATGCAGCCAAATCGTGCGGAAAGTGCTACTTTTTGCACTAGTGCCTTTTACGTTTCTTTTTTTTAACTCCGTCGTCATCGCGACGCATTTTTTTTAATTATTTGGGTAGTTTTACAAATTAATGAAGTACTATTATCATTCATGTAAAAGGTACAATAAAACTAATGCTTCATTAAACGCGTTATTAAATACTTTCAATTTATTAAATTTAAATATGCAATCAATTAAATTTAAATATTCAATCAATTAAATGTAAATATTCAATCAATTAAATTTAAATATTCAATAAATTAAATTTAAATATTCATTAAATATGTTTGGCTGAACTTATGATGAACTTTTTTAACTGGTTCTTATATTTTTCCTATAGCTTAGCAGCATGGGTTAATCTATTTCATTAGCCTGCAGTGCCAATTTTTTATACGATTATCTGACCACAAACGCGTTTGAACTAGGAAATGAAGACCTCAGTCAGTCAATGGCTACCGGGTCACGAATGGCACATGCTGAAGAAGAAGATATGCTAATTCTTACAAAGGATCCATACTTTTGGTTTTACATTTTTTTAAAGTGTTCGAAAAAAAAAAACGTTGTGTAGGTATGTGACAGCACATGGTTCAAGGCCTAGATCTGGCAACTCTCAAGATACACCTTCGTCAACCTCTTTGGTTCAAGGAGAGATTTTTTTTACCTTTAATAATAGACTTGTCTCCTTAGTATTGCTTAAAGTATTTTTACACGATATTTTAATACAATACAAAGGTTAGTTTTATTATTTTTGAGACACAAATAAAAATGTTTAAATGCTTGACTGAGATTTAAAAAAGATAGAAGAGAAGAACTATAAGTGGTAAGTTGCTAGCTCATAGTTTGGTAGAGCTTAGTCAACTTCTACGACAAGTAAGTAAGAAGATTATGCAGCTGTATTCATGTTCCGGAAATGTATACCTAGGGCACTTCATTAACTCTAATATAAAATGATGACATTTTATATTAGTTAATGATGATATATTAGAGTTACACATGAAAAAAACTGGTCAAAGCAAATGAAATGCCTGTTTATTCAGTAACTCAAATCCAACCAGTTAGTGTCAAATTGTCATTTAGTAGTATGGGAAAACTGTTACGTTTCCACAGCTTTCGGTGGATTTGAGTTATTGAATAAGGGGGCTGGAAGAAGTCTCTCTTTAGAGATAAGCTCGGCTTTGCTTATAACATTTCTTGTTCAGATGTAGTGAATAATCCTTTCCTATCGGCAAAACTCGGAACAACGATAACACCCGAATGGTGCCGATGTGTCTATGAATTACTGTATTATTAAATTACGTGTAGGTATCAAATAAATCGCATACTTTATTTATCAATGTCAAATGTCAAATTGCCCGTTTGACATGACGTTGAGTGCGATGAAGTAGTAAGACAAAAACGAACATTTCCGAGAAAATACGAAAGGAAAGGATTATTCACTACATCTGTAACTGCCTGTACCGTTACATTTTCTGTGCAATAAAGAATATGAATATGAAATCCTGAATAACCCAGATTTGTTATACGGTCCGCAGCAAGTGAAATATATACCATCATAGCAATTCTACCTTTAATTTCGACTAACAGTGACGTCTGTGGAGTCTGAACATGAGTTAGTCTGTATGAACATGAGCAGCTTTTGCTATGGAGCTCCATGGCTCACAGTTAAATAGATTATCGATAACTGTGCACAAACACTGGGGTTATTTTTAGTCCGTATACTACACGAGCTGATGCCCGCTCAATGTGTAGGGACCCGGACATAGCAGGGAGGTCTGACTCCCGGGCATGGTTGATACCATATTTTTCCCCTCACAAAAAAAAAAGCTTTAGCTATGGATATGCTGGTGTTGTTTAGTTATAGAAAGTACGCTGAACTAGTAAACATAGAGGACAATTTAAATGACCACCAAAATATCTTTTTCCTACCCAAAATGGGTAAATGATCACCAAAAGTTGCAGAAAATATCAAGGAAAAATACTGCGGTAGCTTAGGTGAAGGGTAAAGGGGGTGAGCGAAGCGAAGTCCCCTTTATCCTTCATGTTAGGTTGAACATTTAAGAACAACAAAAAATACTTAAAACATAAACTTAAAAGTACACAAAACATAAAAAGAAGTTTGGTGATCATTTATCCAAATACAATTTGGTGGTCGTTTACTAATTCTGGCGGTCGTATCGAATTTATTGGTAGTAAAATAGGTGCGTTTTTGGTGATCGTTTAAACATAAGCCGTTAACAAATTAAATGAGGGTAGTATTTAATCGTCAAATGTTTACATTGTTTTCATCAAAAATAGCAACTGAAAACCCTTAATTCGCTGGTTGGTATTCGTAGTTTGAGGGGGCGTTGGTTTTTAGGGTTCCGAACGCGAATAGTGCCAAACGGGATCCGGGATATTTGTAAGCCTCTGCTGTTCGTCCGTCCAGTTGTCAGCGGGCTGTATCTCATGGACCGTAATAGGTACGGAGTTGAAATTTTCACAGAATGTGTATTTCTGTTGCCGCTACAGAAACAAACGAACAACACGTAATTTTACAAATTAAAGGAGGAGTGTTTTAACACCACCCGCAATGTTACAAACCATCACATTCTAATGTGATTCAAATATGATCGTAGATTTCGCGACTTACATACATGGTTACGAATCCGCGTTTTAACATAATATTATTCTCTTTGTTTATTATTTTCAGTAGTTAAATTTACTGGCACTATTGTACGGAACCCTTCGTCAGCCTTCGTGTGATCGTCCAACCCACACTTGACCTATTTATATTGTCCGAGCGGGCGATGCGTCCAGTTCGAAATTGGCCAAAAATGTATTTGTCCTTCTGTCTGTCTGTTCTCGCCTACAGGTTGCATTTCTCAACCGATTTTGCCAAAATTTGGCACACTTGTTTTTTAATAAAATTTAAAATTTTAGTCGATCACAATTTTTCATTCGGGGGAAAGGGGGGAATTTTGCTGTAGCGTTATTTATCGACGGATTTCAATCAAATTTAAAAGGCACACTGAGGACCTCATTGTACACAAGATGATGTGGAAAAAAAACCTAATAAGTAGAGGTAGAGGGGGAAGAGGGGGACAAGTGTGTTGCAGCGTTATACACTGACGAGCAATGAAAAAGTTCCAGTGACAATGCACCAAATTACTCCTAAACGGGAAAGGCTAGCTTAATGGCGCCGTCTGCAATATTGAAGTACATTTAACAGCGCATCAGAATATTACCAATTAAAAACGTAAATATTGTCTTCAAATTTTTAATTAAATGTTTTAAAAAATTGGGGCCATTTGTTGTCGGCATTTTGTGGGTGGAACTTTTTCATTGCTCGTCAGTGTATAAGCACGGATTTAAAATTTTGAAATTGAAGCGAGGTCTCTGTTCTCATAGGACTTCTTATATGTAAACCTAGCAAGACCAGCAACCTTCACCTATCCTCACTCACCACTTCGCCCTGATATTTGATGTACAAATCAGTACTTATCACTTGCGGTTAGATATTCCCCATTAATTATAGGGCTCGATTGCCGTCACAGACGAATGATCTGGGGAGGGATGGATGACCGCTAATGAATTAACAGATTTTTAGAACGGGGTGAGGTTTAACTATGACGCAGAACTGCGACAGATACCTATCTAAATTAGTTACAACAATACATAGGTACGTCACAAATTTACTGGGTTAGGCTGGTTTGGAGAGCCCATCGGAAATATCGGATAGCATTGTAATACATACATACATACCCAAGCTCACACCTTTTTCCCGGGGTATGCAGCTAAATAACTCCACTTGCTACTATCCTGGCATGTGAGTGAGTGAGTCAGACATCTCTCGCTTCCTCATCATTCAAAACTTTCTTCGTACAAGCTCGCCGGTTACGGGTTCACTAATGAATCGCCAATATAGTCTTTGTCAAGAATGTCCATTCTTGGGAATCCCCGTCCGACGAGGGCTCCATTCACTCCCGCTGCTGTATAGTTCTGTTTCATCAACCTCCTTTCATTCATCTCCTACATTGTTATTACAATGTAGGAGATGAATGAAAGGAGGTATATCAAATTTTAGACCGCAAGAGTGTTGTGACCCGATTCGAAAAAAAACAACGAATAATGATACCATTTCTGTCCAAGAATTAGGTTTGAGTCAAAAAAAGACCTTGGCAGGAAATGCTAGCAAATAAATAATAGCAACATTTGCAGACTACTGTGTATTTTTTATTGAAATATTTGGTTTGTCTGTTGGAGCATGCTTTACTCACTTATGTTGCCATAATTTATTTGCGAGCTTTTCCTGCCAAGCTGTTCACAAAGCGGAATATGATAGAGGAAGTGAAGCATATTTGGAATACTGCTGGCAATTCGGAATAGCAAGGTATTACAGATACCAGTAGCGCCATCTCCATTGTATGGATGTAAACTCTTAGCAGACATTGGCAGTTTACGATTAGGTTTTGACAGGGAGCCACCATTGTTCTAATATGGCGTCCAGATACCGAAAAGTGCAAGCAGCGATATAAGAAAAAATAAGGTATGACATTGAATCTGTTTTTATTGGTGTAATCCTGTGTATTATTTTGTCACTGTTTAGCAGTGTTATCAGATAACAATTAAATTGCGCAAATTAGGTGTGATTTTAATGATAGGCGTGTTTAGTAAACCACAAATTGAGGTTATGTCGAATCACGCCGTGTTGCTAATTTGGAATACTTGGGGTGATGGTAATTTGGAATTCGGTATTCCAATTAATGTTCACCATTACTATTCCAAATTAATTTTTTACATCATCCGAGCTGAGCATGACGAAGAACTCCACTCATTATGCTTCACAAATTTTATTATCGGCCAAGTGTGAACTGATTCCCAAAAAAAATCATATTTTGTTTATTTTTCACTTTATCGAAAAAATAAAAAAAAATACATAGAATTTCTATGATCTATAAAATAAAAATATCAAAATCGCAAAAAAATAAAATAAAAAAAAAACACAAAAAAATCGTGTTTTTTTTCAATTTGTGCAAAAGTGCAAGAACCTGCAAAACCTTGAAAGACAAAAGACTAAACAAGAATTGGAAAACAGAAAAGATAAAGGAAAGGGCAAAAAGAGCAAGAACCTGGAAAAACTGGAAAGACAAAAGATTAAACAAGATGAAAACAGAAAAGATAAAGGAAAGGGCAAAAAGGGCAAGAACATAAAAAAAGAAGAACATGAAACCTTTGAAAACAGATCAAACAAAGGAAAAGAAAACCAAAAAACGAAAGAAATAAAGAAGATAAAGGCAGATAATTTGAAAAAAGTAAAAGGAAAAAAGAGCAGGAAACAGGCACTCGCTGAAATAAATAATGATGACTCTGACAGCCTATCTTCAATTTCATATAATAGTCGCAACTCGGATACGTCTGGAGAAATCGAAGATTCTTTTGGTGTAAAACCTATGTGTAGTAGTGATGCAGAGTGTTTTTTCTGCAATGGTAAGTATAGCGAGGACAAGAGGGGGGAAACATGGGTGCAGTGTTTCATGTGTGACCTTTGGGTGCACTGTGAATGTGCTGGCTACGACACCGGCTCATACGTTTGTGATTATTGCAAATAAGTAATAAAAAAAACAAGTGAACTGATTAAACTAGTGTTTAGAATTATAATAAGAGAATTTTAAAATAAAAGATTTGGTTTTGATGATTATTTCGGACTCCTCATTTTGCATAAGGTATCGTACAAATAAAATATAATTTTATATTAGTGAAGACAGTTTGGAATATTCCGAATTTTAGAATGGTGAAGGTAAATGGGAATGCCCAGTTCGTATAGTGCAGGTGATTTGGAATACCCAACAATAAGCAGGCAATGATTTGAGTTCATTTGTTTACATTATAAGATTTAGTTTTCAATAACTTATATTTTCTTCTAAGATAGTTTATTATCATGCCTCACATTTTTTAGCTAAGCATGGTGAATACAATTTGGAATACCACTATACCAAAATACCTGCACCACATCTCTAGACAAGGTTTCAGCTATTTTGTGTTCTGCTTGAAATTTTACCTACTGATGATGTTCAATTGTTTTTGATATTTTCAAGACCGATAAACAGGTCGTTTTACTACATTATTAATGTTTTATCACGATTTTAGCCGTCATACAAAAGTTAGTAGAGCCAAAAAACAAAGTGGTATTCCAAATATGCTTCACTTCCTCTACCACTCTCATCGTCCGACTATACAAGCCGCCACTCGATATGTAGAGTTCAATGAATCAATTCATTAGTTATGGGAGTGAGACGTCGCGGGCAAGAAGGTCGCGATATTGACCGCGAATCGAACACGCTCGCGCGTCGGCGCGACGGCGGAGTCGCGTGCGCAGCCAACAGGGCGGATTTACCTCCGCAAATAAAACTAGTGCTCATCTCCTGCCATACCACAGTCAGCGGCGGGAGTCGGACATCCTTCGTGCGTGCAACCCGTATACCGATCGAACATTGTTCAATACACAACTCCAATTTTGAAATTCTATCGGCGGCCAGTGATAAAAGGCATAATACTAGTGTTTGTTAAACTATTGTGGTTAAGTTGATAAAACAGTGCTGATATTACAAAGGAATTTCAAAATACAAAAGTAAGTTTGGATTTCATATTAAGTGTATATATACGAAAAGACTGGTTCCGAAATCACTGATGCTCTTATCCCACCAGCATTAATGTTAGCTTAAAACAGAGAGCTTGAGGAATATAAAAAAGTACCAGCATCGGGATTGTATTTATCAAAAAAAATCGACAGTTAGTTACCACAGCCTGGATTAGAAGATCTTATTGTAGAGCGAAGCATAAATATGTAAGCCTATTAGTAAAGAATTATCTTGGGTCGGTTTCCCAATCGGATGTTCGTTAATGTCAATTTACCGGACATATTCATATTATTTATTGTACGGTAACAATAGATTAACGTTTTTTTATTTATTGGTTTTATTATTAGTTTTTGTTTTATTCGTATGTTGAAAAAACCTTTTGAACTTATCCTATCGTTTTCAATCAGTCCTTACAACCTTCGGACGACGGGAGCACCTGCACCGTAACGTTCCATAGAAACTTAAAAAAAAAAACATCATTATCATTTTGTCAATAAACATACAACCCCTTATGTTATGTATGCCACCCTGGTCGCAGCCAAGGTCACGGTCACGAAATTCGATCATTTTGCACACCTACTAATCCAACAGATATTATAAAAGTGTAAAGTGTAAAATCACGCTAAAACGGCTGAGCGGATTTGAATGAAATTCAACCCACATATAGTTTATGAGCTAAATTAACATATAGGACACTTTTTATCGGACTGCATCAGAAGGAGGGTAATGTTGTCTGGGTAAATGATAATTCCTAGGTACGCGCAGACAAAGTTGCGGGCTCCAGCTAGACATAATAGGTTTTGAATTCTATTACCATGGCATAAAGTTCAAAATTTCGACCCGTTAAAATGTCAAAGACAATCATGCTGTTATAAGTTTTAAAATATCGCGCGGATATTGCCATCATAATTGAATATTTGATAATAGGAGCACGTTCTGAACTCGGTCAGTTGACCGATGGCCGTGCAGTGCGGATGGTATTCCATCCATGGCGATATTTCGCCAAAAATAAATGCCTTGAAGCCTGAATTTAATTAAATATTAATTACGAATGTAATATAGCTTAAGGAGGAGGTCTAGATGGAAAAGTCTAAAGCAGAAAGTTTGACTTTGTACTTTGTTTGGACTAGTTAAGAGACAAACATAGTAAAAGTCCTGCCCCTCTGAGGTGAGCCCTAGGAGGGGGGCCAATGAAGCTCCCGTTTTTTGGTTTACTGCTTACATCTCGAAAACAAAGTGTCGTAGGAAATGTATGAGAGCTGATAAAATTCTCTACAACTTTAATTCTATACACTTTTTACCTCATCCCAATCGGTGTTATGTATGAGGTGATTATGAACTCCGAACTTTTGAATGGTAGATAATGAATTAGAATATTTATATATATTTTTGATCTGTTTTGAAGACGAAAAGCAAAAATAAGTGAGGTAAAAAACATTTTTTTCGGAGTTTATATCCTAGAGAACGATTGGGAATAGGTAAGTAAACCAACGTGTACAGATGAGAGATGTAAGGAAAAAAACAAAAACGGGGCCTTCATTGTGCACCCCCCCCCCCCCCCCCAGGGCTCACCGCAGGGGGGTCAGTACTTTTAGTTATTTTGTGTCCCAACTAGTCCAAACTTAGTTCCAAAGTAAAACTTTCTGGTTACGCCTTTTCCGACATATGACAGCAAAGCCGAATATTGAAGAAAAGATAATCGTTGAAGAATCGATATCGTCGTTGAAGATCGACTCTATTTTTCTACTACATTGAAATCGACCTTTCGATTCAACTGAGACCAATGATTTTGTTCATTGCTTTTGCTTTGTTTGTTGAAAATGTGATACCCATATTATAGATGTGTTGTAGTAACTAAAGTTATTCAACTTGACATGACGAGAGACACCTTCCCGCTCGCGTAAGCATGCCCTCCATACGAACGATGTCAGATAATATAAAAAAATCTGACTCGCACAAGCCACAAGTACACCTCCCATACGACGGCGCTTGCCGGAAGCAGCGCTGCCTGGAAATATTGATCCTGTGCGAACACCGTACTTTAGTTTGCTACGTGTAATACTGACCCGAAATAAAGGAATAATCTCCTCTATGGTGTATCACACTTGACTGGTCGAGAAACACACTTCGCAGAAAAAGCTCTGCCTCGCGCAGGAACACTCTCAGTAAAATTGATTTTTCATAGGGTTGCACTCTAAACTCTCTACTACTAAGGTTGAAATTCGTGACGCATTTGCATGTACGCCGCCATGACAGCTCGACTTTTTATCGGTGTATCGGCTTGTGCTCTGTAATGCAACGGAAAAGCTGGCAGAAAGCGCAGCTTTGCAGCTCGCGATTTTTTTTACTCAGTACCAACAGATGGCGTTAGAACTTTTTACTTAAATTGTCATTGCAGTTGATACAAATTATTTTATATTTATTTTTTGAGAATTTTTAGAAAATAAAATTTCAATGATATTCGAGGAAACTAACCATGAACGTACTCACTATCACTATGACAAAGCTCCTAAGGTCTTTGTCATAGTGATAGTGAGTGCTCCTAAAGTCATAGTGATGACAAAGCTTAAACTTATAAATCTAAAAGGTTCATGATCAATGATACCAAACGATTTGCCGAGTTGTGGCCTGGCTCGCTTCGCTCGCCCTAATAGTACAATACTAATTAGTAGTAGTAAATACAAATTTATTATAAAACACTTCGTATTAACAGTTTTTCAATCTTGTGCCTCAGAAACTTATGGTAACGTTAGATTAATAATAAGCTTTAGCGTAATTAAAAACGAGCACAGTGATATCCCATCCTCACATAATATGGCTCTACTCGTGTTAAACAACTGTAACCTGCGCAAGGCTACTTTCTACGTAATGTATGGCCAAGGCCTCATTCCAGGGTCAATGTTAAAAGTGCTCGCAGACTCTAGTCTAGACTACACAAGCAGGTACAAACGAGCAACAGGACAACACTGAGCCATACCGAGCTGTTCCGGTTTTTCCCTTTGAATGCATCTGTTGCATCTCCTGTAATAATACCTTGGATACTATTTACATACATTGATCTAGACCCAAACTAGGATTCCCTGTATCTTGGGTACTAGACAACGATACACATACTTATATAGATAAATATTATACTTAGATAGATAAACAACCATGACTAGGGTACAAACATCCGTTCTCATCAAACAAATATTCGCCCCCACCGGGACTCGAACCCGGGACCCTTGGCTTCGTAGGCAGGGTCACTGCCGACTCGGCCATTTGGGTCGTGTGAATGTGCTATGACAGGGCTAATGTAAGAAACAGAGTGACGCGAATTCATTAAGGCTGGGAACTCCGGGTCATTTCTGTGCTCGCCTTTTAAAATCTGTAAATGCTTAGTTTAAATCTAAGGTATATTGTTAATAGCTTGTGCAAGAGTAGTAAATTTTTCCCTACTCGCCTTTTAAAGCCGATCAAGAAGAATTTATTGACCTATCATTTATCAAAATCTGTTGACTCATTGATGGTACCGATGGAACACAGGAACAGACATACAGACATATAAATACGTACATATATAACATACAGGTAAAACACAGAACCCTCCTCATTTCCGCTTCGCTGCAGTCGGTTAAAAAGTTCTTAACCGATGTACAGAGGACATTACAATTAAATAAATTACACCTACAAAAATTCAAATCCGGTGCGAAATTATATTTATTTTTATTCTGATGAACAGATTTTGTGTGTGTCTGTGTTTAAACACTCATGATCAACGAACTAGAATCAAGAAACAACTGCTTTAATACTCCTATTTTTCGTAAATTGAGATTTATAAAGAGCTGTATTGGCCTAATGCGTCGCCTTAACGGTTTTCTTAGAGTCACATTGTGTGTAATCAAATAGCACGCCGACACGGCGCTACTGATTGAGGACTCGTCTGTGATTCAGTGAGTCTGTAGTATGTAACCTAAGCAGAGTTACCAACGGGTTTTGTTCCTTTCCAGTAGCTCGGCGTGTATTGGGCCTGAAGCCTCGTGCGCGTTGGTTCTGCACAGTTTTGTTGCAGCAGGAATTTGATTAACATTGCTTCAGAATCTATATACATATATGTATGTATGTATGTACAACGGCTAATATTTCTTGTCAAAGAAAATGAGCCTTCTCGTTTCCCGCACTTAAATAAACCATTCGCTTCGTTAACTGATTGATTGACTGAAAGCTAAGTTATCAGACTAGATTAATTAAGTAGCTTTCCAAATAAATATTAAACTGGACATCAAAAATACTGATTTGCACAGCAAATATCAGGGCAAAATGCTGCGGTAGCTTAGGTAAATGGGGTGAGCGATGCGAAGCCCCTTTATCCTTCGTGTTAGGCTTAGGTGAACATGCAAGCACAACAGAAAATACTTAAAACATAAACTTCAGTACACATAAAATATTTCTACACACGTATCATAAACCCTCTTTATTGCGTACAAAAACCGCACATTACGATCATTACACATTATGACCATAATGTGTAATTTTTCTACATATTATGACATTCAAATTTCGAACGCCGACGCCCGCCTGCGTGCCGTCCCTAGTTTATCTGTGAAGATGGTACTGACATTTAAATTTCGAATGCCGACGCCCGCTTGCGTGAAGTTGGTACTACAGAACAAGCTAAACAACTGCAGAGCCACAATGCCGGTCAGACATGCGGTTCCTGAACACATCAAAGAGAGCTTATGATATGTGTGTAGATAAACTAGTGTATGTAACGTACATAATTAGGCATTAAAACTCTCGAGTGATATTACAAACCCACTCTCGAGTTTTAATGCCCTCCATTATGTAGCAGTCACATAAACTACTATAAAACATAAAAAGTGTTTTTGCTGATCCTTTTCTGCTGTGTAAATCAGTATTTTTGATGTGCGATTAAATACTAGCCTTCATTATATAAATAAACAACAAAAATAACACAACTTCAAACTCTATTTCTTCCTTCCTTCCGCTTGTGAGAAAGTGACTCGCAGATTTGCGACAGAGGTATCATCTATACAAGTGCGATGAACATATTTTCTAGGTATACTTGAAAACTACTGGATTAAAATTCCTCAAAAAATTGGCTTTCCGGAAATTCAAATAAAAAACCATAAATGACAGAGTTCCAAGGCACTAACAATCAATTAAATACAATACGAATTGTGAACCCCGTACTTTTTTAAAGTAGGTTTAAAGGAATTAAGTCAATAGACAACAAGGAAGTTGACATTCTTGGCGCTTTGCGTATCTGGTCATAAACGGATTCAATTATTATCAGAAGACTGCATGTCCTGAAAGGTCGATGTTCTAATAGGTCCCGAACTCCCGACTCTGAACTTCGACCATTCGACAGTCTTCACTTCTAATAACCCTTATCTAAGCTCCGTGGTCTAATGGGTTTCACGCTTGCTTCTCACAAAGGGGATGCAGGTTCGGACGTTCTAACGGTGATGGAAAACATCGTAAGGAAACCTTCATTACTCCATAGCTGCGGCGATGGGTTAGCCCTCTGTCACGCAAAATGGAGTATTGAATAACTGCCTCAAAGTGGGCACAATTGTGCCTCTGCCATCCCTTATGGGAAAAGACGGCTTACATTACAGTCTTCTTCTTCTTAAATAACTATGCTATTTTCGACGAAACCGAACGATTGTTCCAAGATCTCTTCGTCCTAGCCCGTAAATTAAAATTTAATATAAATTACACGACCTCTGTGGGGCTGCGGTAGTGGGTCTGCCTACCATGCGCGAGGTCCGGGTTCGATCCCCGATGTTTAATGTGTGTGACGCCGCTGTTTCTGGTTCCCACGACCGAGGGACCTAGTGTGGGGCCAGAAGCAATGTATGTGCCTGTATGTAAATGTTATGTTATTATGAAATCGTGTTTTTTTTTGTTTTTTTTTTACTGTAGATATTTACATATACTTAGCAAACGTCATTTTTTGCCTCTTCTCTACATTGGACCACTGTGGGAGAAGAAGGGCGTAGAAACTCCCACAGATTTATTTTTAGATCTCTTTTAAAAATAGGTTGTGCTTAACTAATACAAATATGAAAAATTTAATTGTTATGATTAATAAGCAGGAATAAATAATTACAAAATTATTAACAGCAAGGTCTGTGTTGAGCCAGATTAACCCCATACAGTCCTGTCATTTAAGTAATCTTGAACATTGTAATATCCCTTTTTCGACAACGTCGCTTTAACATGCTTTTTAAATTGCTCAAATGGCAATTTCAAAATCTCCAGAGGTATCTTATTGTAGTAGAGAATGCACTGACCCTTGAAAGAATTGCTAACCTTCGCGAGTCTAAAACGGGGCGCACATAGTCTGTGATTATTTCTTAGGTTAACATTACAGCTGTCGCTAAGTTTGGAAAATGTTGTAAGGTTCTTGCGTACATACATTATATTTTCGAAAATAAATTGACTAGCTACTGTTAGTATGTCAATTTCTTTAAAAAGGTCTCTTAAGGAGTCTGTTCGTTTTAAATTATAAATTGCTCGAATAGCTCTTTTCTGTAAAATAAAAATAGTTTGAATATCCGCTGCTTTCCCCCACAACAAGATACCATAGGACATCACACTATGAAAGTAACTAAAATATACTAGCCTAGATGTTGCCACATCCGTGCTTTGTCTGATGTTCCTAACAGCGTAAGCCGCAGAACTTAATTTACCAGCCAATTTATCTATGTGGGGTCCCCACTGCAATTTACTATCAATGGTTATTCCAAGAAACTTCGTATCATTTACCAATTCTAACGTGCTGTTGTCTAACACCAAACTGGTCTCAACTTGCCTGACATTTGGAAGTGAGAATTTGATACACTTGGTTTTACCAGCGTTTAACAATAAATGTGGCATAAGTGTGGCAATGAAAAATAGATCTGCAACGCAAACATTTTCGTGCGATGATTTTTACGACTTCAAATTTTACTTCAAACTGGGTGATCGTTTAATCGACGTTTTATGGATAGTTCCCCATTTAGTCCATGTAGTCCATGTAGTCCATGTAGTCCATGTAGTCCCGATCCCAAGAGCATCGTCGTCGTAGGGCTAAGCAGACACAGGTACAACTACACTCACACCACTACACAACACATGCAACCTACACTACTTACACAACCGGCACACCACATCTCAACTTGCAATAATATAAATTAAATTTTTAAAACTAAATCAACACTAGTTACTTATATGTATAACTAGTTTTGGTTATAATTTCTATATATAAGTTTAATCGCCAAGTACGTTTGTCTTATAATATTTAAACAAAAAAATGTAAATCCGTTATTGGCTAATGTTAAGATTATTTTTCTTGCCTTACATAATTGTATTAGCTGTGGATTTTTTAAGATCAATAAATAAAATAAAATAAAATAAAAATAAAGCAACTAATGAATTTAAGTGCGGTCGCTTAACTTTGAGGGAAGAAGAAAGAAGCGATCGTGTTTGACTGCGGTTACGGAAAAAATGTACCAACGACGGTGAAAAATTTATTCGCAAAACAGGCGAATCACATACGAGAAGATTCAGCACATTCTGCAGATTGAATCGGGAATCTTCCATGACATTTTACGTTAGGAGGATTGTTTCGCGGTGGGTACCTCACAATCTAACCGACGACGCTCAGAAGCAGGCGCGCGTGGAATCACACAGAACAGTCAATAGTATGGCTGATTCAAAACGAAGCAACGCGGTGCGTTTGCGCAAAACTTTTTTCGCAAAACCTTCTGAGTGGTCGGGTATATTAATGGGGAGCTCACATGCCAACTTTAGACACATCTAAGAACATGTTATATTTTTGGCACACCTAACTGACCACCATTTTGACAACATGATTTTTGCGGCCAGAGATGTTTTTCTATGCCATGAATGTCGAGGTAGAATGTTATTTCATGTTCCTTTTTTTCGCACTTTGACCTCAGATTTCTCACTGAGTAATATCGTTTAAGGAATTCATAACTAACTCGAATTACTAATCTCATAGCAAAAAAAAAACAATGATATTGCCAGAACAAAAAACATTAATGAAAAACTATCTGTGGAAATAAATACATTTTAAAGATTTACTTGATTTTTTATAACACGAAGATTGATATGATAAATATTCTGAATCATAAAATTTGCTGAATAGTTATAAATATACTGAAGCATTCTAAGATAGCAGTTTTATAGTTGTTTTTCAAGATGCTGTGAACACCACCGATATTGTCAACATTTGGATCAATTTTTTTGTGATAATGAAACATTACTGAAGTATTCAATAACTGGCTAAACGTGGGCACAATTGTGCCTCTACTACCCCGTATGGGAAACGGGGTGACGATATTTTTGAATTGTATGTATAACTCACTGTAAGATAGTCAAAACCGTTAGTTGATGATATCGCGTTGATCAACTATCGACAGATAGTAAACCGGACCGACAGGGTTTAGAATTTACGTTTCTTTTGTTCTTACATATCAACCTAACACGAAGACTATTCGGGGACTTCGCTGCGGTCGCCCCCTCTAGTCTTCATCTGAGCTACCGCAGTGTTTGCCCTGGTATTTCGTTTGCAATTCAAGTTTAAACCAGTTTACTATTTAACGGTTTTAACATTTGGTTTATCAACTAACGCGTCATATAGTATCGTCGATAGTTGACCAACTAACGAGAAAAAAAACGATAGTTTATCAACTAACGGTTTTGACAATCTTACGGTGACATATAAAACGATTACTATGAGAAATGTTTAAAGTCGTTTAATATATTAAATACGGATACTCATACTCGTACGTACCTAGCACTCAAACTGCAATGTACCTATAACTGCTACGCAAACTGTGGATGCTTGTGCGCACCTTTTTTGGCGGTACATTAAAACTTTATGTGATGACGATAATGATTGGCGGAACAGGTAAGAAGAGTGATTACTTGATAAATCACTTTATTTATAATGTTTACAATAGGTGAAACTACGATATGTGTCTCTATACTCAAACACCTTTGATTGATTGATTGACATTTTATATGTGTTGGACGTTAATGACTTGTATGCTTACATGCTTTATCACGACCTTACTTCGTATATAAAATCGAAGTTACCAAAAGGTCTGTAAAGTAACTTTAACAATAACAATTATTTGTTTACCTTTTTACTAAGAAATTACTAATTCGAGTACCATACTTTTGTTACCAATAATTTACCCTTATCCATTGACACCGGTTTCGTCTCTGGCCGCAATTTTTTTATTTTTTTGTGTGAGGGGGAAAAATGGTATTTAACCATGCCCGGGAGTCAGACCTGCCTGCTGTGTCCGGGTCCCTACACATTGAGCGGGCATCAGCTCGTGTAGTATACGGACTAAAAAATAACCCCAGTGTTTGTGTACAGTTATCGATAATCGATTTAACTGTGAGCCATGGACTCTGACCGCAATTATCGTTTTTTTATTTTTTTCCCCTTTTATATGGAAACGAAACAGGCTCACTGGCTGACCAATGAGAACAATGGTCTTGGCAGAAAAGCAGGCATGGCGTGTATTCAATAATTTTGAATTCAGTTACTATGTGTGTTACGTCATTATTATTTTTATTTATCTTTTTATTATGATATTAAATGTTTTTATTTATGGTGAATGGTGATCATCATTGACTCCTTGTCTCGTAAAATAAAATATTTACTTTTACTAAGCACATTACCAAGCGTATAAAGCACATAGGCCTATCTGCACTGCGTTAAACGATTCTTTCCATCTGGGTTTGCTGGGTTGATCTTCTCTTTATTGAGATTCGTTCTGTTTAAAGCAATAAATATGTACGTTTTTAAGGAAAATTTGAATCTTACTACTTCATATTTTGTTGGCGTTTTATTAAGTACCATTCAAACAATTAAATAGATAAATAAAAATATGGATTAAATTAATGAGAAGAAATAAAAGAAGAAGTCTAATTATATGGTGTTCAAGGGACATAAACTATGCACATATATATGCATAAATTTTATGCACAAGTGAAAAATAAAGTTAATCTCAGATTCAAAGGGAAAGAAATAAGGGATTGTTAAGACAACCCCACTTCAGTAATCACGCCCCAGTTCTATTTTCAAATGTCCGCGCAGAAGAACTATACGTTCACCCTTCGTGAGGCCTCATCTGGTACTGACCTTATGACCTTCGAACTCGTTTGCAATCGCATGGGATATGCGTCCCATAATTGGGTTTTGAATTTAAATTTTAGTAAATATTTTTTTCACCCTACTGCTGGGGAATGTGGCAAAAGATGGTCATTAATGGGGCCGCAAAACAATGCATAGTTAAATAGGACAACAAAAAAATGTTATTCAACCATGTTCAACCAGCCAGAAAAAACATTGTTGGCTTCTGTCACATGTCGATAGATGGCAATTTATCCGCGTCGCGTCGGTAAAAACCTGTACTGTCAATCCGGTAGATGGCGGACCAAATAGTTTCGTTCATCTGAGGGCGGACTCCGCCAGGCGGAGTTACAAGCGTAATTTATCTAAAAAATAATTTTCAATATAATTATCATGAAAAGCACTTAGCAATGTCTCGGCCAAAAGTGCAATAGATGGATTCGTCTCTTAAAATGCCTCGGCTGCGGCTCGGCCCTCAACATCACCCATCCATTGCTCTCTTTACAGCCTCTACAACAGTGAGCTTAGCTTAGATTTATTGGAGATAATGAGTTGTGGTAAATTGTAAAGAAAAAATATCCTTTAACCACTCAAGCGTCCGGTAAACAAGTTTATCACAAGGGTTACATTCTTATGAAAGACGTTGGACGAGTCGAAAGACGTTGGACGAGCAAGTACTTAATTATTTTTTAATTTACGCCACAATGACACGTGATTCATCGAAAATAAAATCAATTTCTTGCAATTGTAGAAAGGTAGTATTAGTATTAAAAATTAAAAGAGGTTGACTTCGCTTTAATCTAGTCTTCAACTAAACAAGGAGTTTTTCCTTAGACTGAATGAAGTGTCTGATTGTCTGTCAAACCATGGAGACTTTGGAGTGTATAGAGATTCTTTCTTTGTTTTTAGTAAACAACAATATCACGAATACTTCATAACATTTTGTATATTTATAGGATTAACTAGGTACTGCAGAAGTACATAAACCCGACAGTAGTAATACTAGTAATACTAGTAGTAATAGTCTCAATCTTACATGGATTAATTATCTAGGTACTAGTAAAATTATATAGGAATCTCACAAAGAATCAAAGGTAACGTCCCTGTGATACATGACAATGCCTAGGCCCAATTTGCATAATTACCACTGATATAATGCACCTAGATGATAACCGGTAATATGAGTAAAGCCCCATGACATGTCATGGCACATAAACGCAGCTCATGCTGTGCCTAGGTACTTGATAATTTACTAATTGTAGGATCTGCGGAGGAGAAATCTAGAATCAATTGCTCCAATTGACGTCAGTCCTGTTCAAGATCACTTCGAACAGATCTTCCAACAAATCCGGCAGATTTGTTTGTAAAAATACATGAAGCGTTACGTCATCTGGGTTGACAGACATATACAGTAATTCAACAATCCTCTCCTTAGCCTTGCAGTTGGCTAGGCTATTGGTGAGGAAACAGAAATGTTATCAATCAATTACGTGAGGCGTTGTTGCCCATGCATGGGTCAGAAAAACGTCTCACCATGGATGGGTCAGAACAAAATCTCACCTGGGTTCTGACCCACGTCATTTTGTGAGATTTTTCACCTTAATGTCACGTGAGAATTTTCAAAGTCTTCATTTGTAGATAACGCTCAATTCGCTTCCTTATTTCTAATTAAATACGAGTATTTAGGATTCATTAGATCGAAGTCCAGAATCACAGTGATAAAATTTAATAATAAATACAAATGGGATCTACTATATGTAGCCTTTTGTTATATTTTAATCAAGAAACCATTAATTACTTTCCTTGAACCCAATTTTTCCTGCAGTTTTACTGTTTTTAAGCGGTAGAATTAAGCTAGATTTGCCGGGACCCCATCCCTTAAACCTCACCTAATTAATGGAATATTAAGAACATTGACTTCTTGGAGCACTTTGAGTAGCCTACAATAACCAGCCAAATAAGTAAGTTCTCTTAGATTACACTGCAACACCGACAAGATATTTCTTCAATACGTGGGTTGTTTGGTTGCGAGCCAAGTCCAAGGTGGGCGGTGTGTAAGAGGCTGCCACAAACACGCTATTGCTGTTTAACTGATATTCCCATTCAGCCTGAAATTACACTACATTTGTGCGAAATCATAACAACAGTGGAAGTTATTGTAGATTACTGTCGAAGTTTCAACCTTATACAAGACCTTAGAGAGTTTATAAACATAAGATTAAACTTTTTAGGGTTTCGTGTTTTTATGAGTTCTTATGCATTGTGTTTAATGCGTTCGTTTAAAAAATTGTTATATTTGAGCTTGAATAGAAAAATTCATTAGTACATTAACTGTATGTGATTCAGTGGAAACCAAATGTAAAATATAACGCAGAATCCAGGTAATAAATTTGGGTATCATATCAACAGGAGGTCAGGGAGTCGAATTGGCCAAGACCCAACTCTATAGCTGTTAGGTTTGGTTAGTTAGTCATTAACATGCTTGGGTTTTTTCAAAAATAGCGCGAAAGAAGGCGCGCCGCGTGTTACAACTTCATACCGAGTATAATGTAATTTGTAATACCTGACATGCAAATACACAATTTTTGAGTTACATACAACTGTAAACCCCTAACACTACCACCTTCCAAGTAATAAAGAAAGTAAGAAAGAAAGAAAGAAAGAAAGAAAGAAAGAAAGAAAGAAAGAAAGAAAGAAAGAAAGAAAGAAAGAAAGAAAGAAAGAAAGAAAGAAAGAAAGAAAGAAAGAAAGAAAGAAAGAAAGAAAGAAAGAAAGAAAGAAAGAAAGAAAGAAAGAAAGAAAGAAAGAAAGAAAGAAAGAAAGAAAGAAAGAAAGAAAGAAAGAAAGAAAGAAAGAAAGAAAGAAAGAAAGAAAGAAAAGAAGAAAGAAAATAAATGTATTCGTCATTAACATAAACATACAATAAAAAGTTACAAAATAATAATGAAAAGATGTAGTTGATGACAAAATCCAAGTTTTCCGCGGCTTACGTCTCATTATACCTGACTACGACAACTACACAGTTTATATTGAGTTTATATTCCCCCAAATAGTAGAGGGCGGAATTATGAAAATCTTCTGAACTGGTCGTTTGCCTTCTTCAATTTCCGATCTTTCAAATTATCAGATTCACATAAGTCGAGTAGTTTCTGATTTTCATACAAACTCTAACCCCCCCTTTTCCCCATCGTAGAGGCAAATTTAGATAAAAACTTTACTTCACTGAGGACTGAGCACATCTATAAACAACCTGACAGCTAATTACAGCTTCATAGGTTTCGACCATAGTTTTTTATATCCAACAAAATTCACCCCCAAAATTTGAAATCACTTGCTTAGTGGACGTCTCATACCTAAAAACTTCCTATCTCCAAATTTCAGCTTCATTAATCAACAAGTTTTTGATTTTTATACTAACGTGGGGGATGAATTTCGCCAAATATTTTCTTAGTGCTTTATTCGCTATATAAGGGTTTCATGTATCTAGGACCAGCGGTTTAGGCTGTGCGTTGGTATATTAGACAGTCAGTCAGTAAGTGAGTCAGTCAGGACTTTGAATTTTATAAGTAAAGATTGTATCAGTACGATAATCATATGTGGAAATGAAGCATTAAATGTAAGGATATCAAGGGTTTTTCCAAACACATCTTATACGTGGGGCGCACTGTAAGTTTCCGGAATGAATATGAAAAAATACTATTAAAGGTACAAAATTAATTTATTGTTTTTCAAAATAATCTCCCTTGGCGTCTATGCACTTTTTCATTCGATGAAACCAGTTTTGAAAACTTTTGTGCCACTCCTCTGTGGTGACCTCTGAAACGTGTTTTTCATACTCCTCGACAGCCTCTTCTGGTGATGAAAATCGTTGACCGCGTAATTGGTTCTTAATTTTTGGGAACAGAAAAAAGTCACAAGGTGCCAGGTCGGGACTGTATGCAGGATGACTCATGAGTTCTACATTTTTCGCCTTCAAAAAGTCGTTTGTCTGTCTGGCCGTGTGAGAACTAGCATTGTCGTGGTGCAGGATGATACGGCGTTTACGGTTATTTTTACGGAGTTCGTCAATAACTTCCGGCAAACAAATGGTCGTGTACCAGTCACTATTCACTGTACGACGATTCTCTATCTAAAGCAACAGTAGCCACGTGTCCAGTTTTATTTAAAAAAGAAGCAATCATCCGCTTAGATGCACTTTTCACGCGCGCCACTTTGGTTGGTTTCGGCTCATCTTGAAAGACCCATACGCTCGATTGCTGCTTTGTTTTGGGATCGTAGCAATAAATCCATGTTTCGTCACCTGTTACTATGTCCCACACCAAATTTGACGCACCTTCGTTGAATCTGGTAAGCATGGCACTGCACCAAGTGACGCGGTCCGTTTTTTGAGCCTCGGTCAAGTTGTGTGGGATCCACCGCGAGCACAGCTTTCTCACACCCAAATGTTTGTGTAGGATTAATTGTATTTGACTCATGCCTATTTCTAAGGATGCGCGAATTTCATGGTAGGTCACATGCCTGTCTGTTTCAATCATACGGCGCACAGCATCGATGTTTTTGTTGGTCACAGCGGTGGACGGCCGACCATCGCGAGATTCGTCACTGAGATTGATACGACCACGCTTGAATTCTGCAAACCAGCTATAAACAGTTGTCTTGCATGGTGCTTCATTGCCAAAAGCTGTTTCAAGCCGAGCGATGCTCTGTTGAGCTGTCAAATTACACTTAAAATCGTAGAAAATCATACTACGAAAATTTTCCCGAGTTAAATCCATGTTGATGCAGACACACAATTTTTTAAATGGCGCCACAAGGTAAAAACAAAAGGCAGTCAGATGAAACAAACTGCATTCTACAGCCAAAGAGTTCTATTTTCAAATGTTGCAATAAATTTTTAAATATTGTTTATGTAAGTGGCCAGTTCCGGAAACTAACAGTGCGCCCTATGTAGCATTCACTTTATTATTCACTAATATTACTGCTCCGTATGACAAAAAAAGGGGACAATATGAATCTGTCTAATTAACGCCCCATAAGACTGGTCTCTCAGGTCTACAAACTATTCGCCAAAGTCATGTGCCACCGTCTCACTACCACCATCGACGAATATCAACCTGTCGAACAAGCTGGCTTCCAGACCGGATACTCGACAATGGACCACATCCATGCGGTTAAGCAGCTGATGGAAAAATGCAGAGAATACAACCGGCCCCTGTGTCTCGGCTTTGTTGACTATGAGAAGGCATTTGATAGCGTAGAGCACTGGGCCGTGTTCCACTCTCTGCATGGCTGCGGACTTGATATGTATACGTCGATATCTTCCGGGAGCTGTACGAGTCCGCGAAAATGCCAGTGCGCATGCATTGAAACATGCCAGTGCGCATGCATTGAAACACCGACTATGTGGCTAAAGACCAGACGGGATGAAGGACGATGGACCAAAGCAGTCACAGAGTGGTGGCCAAGGGGAGCGACAAGGACAGTGGGCAGACCACCGGCCCGATGGTCCGACGATATACTAAAGTCGACAGGATCTCAATGGATGCGGTTGGCACAGGACCGTAGGGGTTGGCGCTATAGAGAAAGGCCTATGCCCAGCCCAGTGGGTTGATGTGGGCTCATCATGATAATGATGATGATGACTCTCCGCGAATAGGAACAAATAACCTTATTATCAAAATACCCTGCCGCTAACACACGCTTAACGACAACGCACAACCAGTGACCTCAGACTCATGTTACTTTGTACACGGGTTCCTTATATGGTATATATCACATACTATACGATACGATACTAACAAAAGTGTTTGTTAGTATCGTATCGTATAGTATAACAATCCCACGCCGAGCACTCCAATATTCATTCAATTCCATATTACTCATCAAAATCAATTAGACAAACCTAGATATTACATTACGTTAGCTTCGGAACCATATCAATAAAAAATTAGGTCTATAAAAGTAATCAAAACAAAACAGCTGACTATCAATATACTGTTGTGTTTTGTTATCAATGTTACTACTATTAGGCAAGGGAATATAATGCTGATTTTCTTAAGTAACACTGATAACTTTATATAAGTCACAGAAATATCACGTGCAACGCCAAAGTAACACATTCACTGAGAACGAATAAGTACGACTGTGAGCCGATGAAAAGGTCTAGTCATTCAATAATGCGAAGTTTGAAACACATCCTGAGGGTGATATTCGTCATTCACCTTATATACCCATGACTGAATTACTTTACAAAAAAAGAAGGTTTTCCGGTATCGGGCATCTTCTCACGAGAAATGTTCGCGGAATCTCCGAAGAGAAAAAAATAATGTTTGACTTTCAAATTAACAAGCCGCTGCGAAAAAATTGCAATACACGCCGAATGCACCTCCTCACTCAGACTAGGCGTACTTTTACATATTTAAAATTTTGATAATTTTTAGGGGCGCTTTAAATAGTAAAGATTGCACGATTATGCCTCTGCCACCCCATATAGGAAAAAGTCGTGACGCTAAGTAGATTAAGTTAAGTTAAGTTTAACAATGTATTCTCCTACACCGACGGGACACCCTAACAGTTACCTCAGTCGACCGTGAAAGGCAGAATAATATATAAAGAGCGCCAATCTGCATTGCATTGTACTATTAAGTTACACTGATAGCTCTAACAAGAGGAAAACAATAGCAAATGGATGCCGTGATTAAATCAGGATCGCAACGAGGTCGCATAAGGACGTGCCTTCAAATGCCATCACGTAATTTATCTATAAATGAATAGCCTATTAATGTCTAACACGCTAGTTATAAACAAATATAGCCTCTTCTGAGGGGCACAGGCTTTACTCGAAACCGAGTAAGATTAAGCCATATTCTATCACGATGGCTGAGTGCGGGTTGGTGGAGGGTTGTCGGGCCAATTACAATTAAATATTGATATTCTTAATTGCACAAAAACAGTGAATACAAAAGAATATATAAAGGAAAAAACATGTACGAAACATGTACACACATTTACCCAATCTAAATATTTCATTTTAGGAATTTGCGAGTTAGTGGATTATAAATTTTATGCTATTACTCGTAGGACGCGACAACAAATTGTAGAGCGTACTTACCATTGAAATCTGACAATAAAAATAAGTCAGCAGTATGTTGGTGCCGATCGTAGCTTCTAATCGTAAATTTACATCCGATGACGATAGCACAAGCTTTAGAATACAATTAATGAAATTGTATTGAATCACCATGATTTAATCTGACTATTAGATAACTTTGATCCATTTAGAAATATTGCCATTGAAAAAAGTCACGCACAAGATACGATTAGTATTTTTTAACGCAGTCTGTCAGACTTATTGAATATTAACACGCAAGCAATTAGACGTAATCACCTAATACAGTTTAAATTAGATGCACGTAAATGCGATTGTAATTATAAATATGTACTGTACTGTATTGAGTATATCGGTCAATGAGAGTAAATCATTTTTTTAAAGCAATAATTATATTAGTTATGTATTCCGAATAACACTTATTTTCCGAATCATATCCGTTTGCCAGATGAGTAACAGCACTTTTTCTACACATTTCAGATGAATCATACGAGGCGGACGCCGGGGGCGCTTGTTTTGCTGCTAGCGGCTACAACTTGCCTGCTGCCGACCGGTACACAGCTCGTTGAACCGATCTCCTCCGTCATGCGGTTTCTCAACGACGGCGTCGACCAGCTGGAGTCAGAGCCGCCGGACCAGCCCAACCTACTCAAAGAGTACGACATGATCATCGTCGGCGCAGGGACCGCCGGCTGCGTCCTCGCCAACAGACTCACCGAAATCAAAGACTGGAAAGTCCTCCTTGTCGAGGCGGGACTCAACGAGAACTACGTAATGGACATCCCTCTACTCGCCAACTACCTGCAGTTCACATCAGCCAACTGGAAGTACAAAACAAAACCTTCGTCCCGTTACTGCGCGGGCTTCGAAAACCAACAGTGCAGTTGGCCGCGGGGCAAGGTCGTTGGGGGATCCAGCGTGCTCAACTACATGATCTACACGAGGGGGGCTAGCCTCGACTACGATAACTGGAAGGCGATGGGTAATGACGGCTGGAGCTGGAAGGAAGTCCTGCCGTACTTCAAGAAAATAGAAAGTTATCAGATCCCAGCCTTCGACAACTCTGAGTACCACGGCCACGATGGATACCTGAATATTGAAAATTCACCTTTCAGAAGCCCGAAAGGGAAGGCATGGGTAAAAGGAGCTCAGCAGTTAGGATTCAAATATGGAGATCACAATGGGGCCAAACCTTCAGGAGTGTCATTTCTTCAGCTTTCCATGAAGAACGGTACACGACACAGTTCGAGCCGAGCCTACCTACATCCTATAAACAGACGCAACAACCTCCATTTAGCTAAGGGCAGCATGGTCACGAAACTAATTTTAGACGATACAAACACCAAAGTTATCGGTATAGAAATGGAAAGAAGAAACAAGAAATACAAGATATTGGCCAAGAGAGAAGTAATTTTATCAGCCGGGGCGATCAACTCACCACAGCTTCTGATGTTATCAGGCATAGGACCTAAGTCCCATTTGAAATCCTTAAATATTCCTGTGGTAAAAGATTTGCCCGTCGGTTACAACTTAATGGATCACATTGCGGCTGGAGGTTTACATTTTGTCGTCGGCCAGCAAAACGTTAGTGTTAGTACAGAATATATTTTAAACCATCTAGAATTAGTATTCCAATGGATGAGGACTCATAAAGGGCCTCTTTCATTGGCTGGAGGCTGTGAAGCGCTTGTCTTTATGGACTTGAAAGACAGGTATAATACAACTGGTTGGCCAGATATGGAGCTCTTATTCATAACTTCGGGATTGAACGCAGATCCAGCGCTCGTGCACAATTTCGGTTTCAACGAGCAGATTTACAACGACGCTTACGGGCCACTCGGAAAGACCGAAGCCTTTATGGTGTTCCCGATGTTGATGCGCCCGAAGTCCAGAGGGCGAGTAATGCTGCGGAGCAGGAATCCTTACGTTCACCCATCGCTCATTCCAAACTACTTTGAATACGCGGAAGATTTGCAGAAGAGATAGCGAGACAGCCAGCGATGAAGAAGATTGGGGCTAAATTGTATGATGTGCCTATTGCGGAGTGTCTGCAACACGGGCCGTTTGGTAGCGACGCGTACTTTGCGTGTCAGGCGCAGATGTTCACGTTCACGATATACCACCAGAGCGGGAGCTGCAAGATGGGTCCTGCTGGAGACGCGACGGCGGTCGTGGACCCTCGGCTTCGGGTGCACGGCATTAAACGCCTGAGAGTGATAGATGCGAGCGTAATGCCGGTAGTGACATCAGGCCACACGAATGCGCCTGTTTATATGATCGCGGAAAAAGGTGCGGATATGATCAAACAGGATTGGAACAGAATATGAAACAACGTAGTGTAGTCAAAGTATTAGAATAGTGACTGTTGTTGGTGGTTTGTCGTGTCGAAGGAATGAAAAATCCTTCAGAATTACTGAATATTGCATCTCTTACTCATCCATGACAAACATTGTAAATGAAAAGATCGAAAACAATTGAATAATCTGTGATGTTATTAATTTATTACTAGCATTAATTATGTTATTACTTTATACAATAAAATACTGTACAGTTTAATATTTTTATTGTGATAATTACCTTGTTGCCAGCAGTTTACACAATCCACGATATTTTTAAGCCTTACCCATTTTAGTCTGGGACAACAAATCGTTCGGAGGTTTGACAAAAGTGGAAGGCTGACCACCACACAAAGCACTGGTTAGTAGTCGGATGCGCCTGTAGCTAGTTAGAGAGCAAATCTGCGTGTGCGCATGATATGCTGCTGCTGTTGTTACTTTCACGCAGGAACTCTACATTAAATCAGTATAATATACTGCTATAATATACGAAAATATTTTTGCGATTTAATGTTATTAAATCGCAAAAATATTTTCGTTGGTAATTTACGATATGTTATGCAAACAAAATCCGGAGAGGTTCAAATGATACCTCTTTCATATAATGTAATGAAAGGATGTCAGGAATTCGTTAAGTGTAACCGATAAGCAGCTGAAAAAAAAACTGCCACTTGGCTATCTGACATAGGCCGCGTTCACACTGCAAGGTACGGTTGGATGCGATTTCCTCATTTTCTCCCGCTTTACCTAAATAGTGTTGTACACTGGGACGATCCAGAATCAGCGGTAACTATAGACGGTAAGATAATGTTGCAATAGCGGTCGGTGTTCCGACTGCTACTGCGAACCGAATCATACTGGTAGCCAGGGTGACGGTCGGCAACCACTACAATTATACGCTAAACGTCAGTAATATCGAACGTTGCATGCTACCCAATCATGTGTGCACAGTGGTAGACAGGAGTCAATGACCGTTATTTCAAGGCTATCGCATACCTACTAATTCTAATATATAGGAGCGTTGGCGAGCGCGACTGACTAAGCTTCATGTGACCACATTGTGTCGCCAACTTTTGAGCGTTTAGATGACTGGCAGCTGTCGCAAACCATGGATGACGACAATGATATTTTCACTGGTGGTACTTTGACGTGTCGTAACGGAAACACTACCGTCGCTATTCCATTATTTTATCGATTCCACACCGAGATAGTCAAATTAGTTAGAAAAGATAAAGGGTGGATAGACAAAAATTAATGAAACCTGGTAGTCCCAAAAGAAATGAAACATATTTAGTTTGAATGACTAATTCATTGGTAATAGTTATCACCATGGCATCGATTCAAAACGATCGGATTTATTCCACGTTGAAATGTTAAAAACTTATATTAACTTAGTTATACTTTACTTAAAACATAATTATATAAATATTCTTTTGAAAACTGAAATAAATATATTACCTTTTTTGACGACCGGTTTAGCCAAGCGGGTGGTGAACCTGCCTAAGAAGCTGACGGTCCTGGGTTCGAATCCCGATATCCCGGCAAATATTTGTGTGCTGAGCATGAATATTTGTTTCTTAGTCTTGGATGTTTTCTATGTATTTACATAAGTATTTATCTCTATGAAATATATCGTTGTCTAGTACTCATAACAGAAGCCTTATTGAGCTTACGATGGGCCTAGTTCGATTTATGAAAGATTGTCCTCTAATATATATTTAATTTACATACATTAATCACTTAAATAAAAACAATACCATACATATTACTCGAATCGTCCATCGATATTGCATGAATCGTCGCAGCACTATTTAGATAAATTGTCAAAAAATGAGAAAACCGCATGCAACTTTACGGTTCAGTGTGGACGCGACCTCACAACACCTCAGTGTTGTCAATATATAAAAAAACAATTAATACCATTTAACTTTCGGGGAAATAAAATGCGTGTGCTGCGTTGGTATTTTTTTAATTCTTTTCTTGTACTCATATAAGTTATGTAAAAGAAATGAATTTTATATGAAACATAGATTTGAATTTTATTGAATTATATGAAAGATAGATAAATTTTGGTGAAACGAGTCTTTTATTAACGGTTAAAAAAATACTTCTATAATAATACTGTGTAACTAGACATTTTACAACGGTATCACTACTTTTTAGGGTTAATTTAGGATATTTGGTTAAGAACCCTTATAGGATCACTACGTTGTCCATCTGTCCGTCCGTCTGTCCTAGAATCATGATATTTGGCTCGAAGCAAGGTCCTATAGCACAAATAAATCCGAAAACCGTAAATACCTGTCTGTCTGCCTATTTGTCCGTCACCCTTTTACTCAGGAACGAAGTTCAAGTGAAGGTTTCAAGTTGAAATTAATATCCATTACTCAAGTTTGTGGTCTCTTGAAGTTGTGAACAAATGAAACTTATATAGGTCATAGGTTATAGGTCAACCTAACCAAAAGATACCGCCGTTTTTATCACAATTTTGCTTAAAATGCTTGATATTCGCAAGGGAATCAAAACCTATAGGATACTTTCCATTGACCTAGAATCATGAAATTAGGCACGAAGCTAGATTTCGAAGGAAAAAATCTGAAAACCGTAAATTTGTAGTTCATTTAGAAAAAAATGCTATATTTATAATACTTGGTGGACGAGTCCAACTAGCACTTGGCCGGTTTTTCCTTTTCTTTTGACATTGGTTGCAATGAGATAGTAAAACTCGCCCTTAATTTTTTACCGTAATATTTTTGATATCATCCTTTATTTCTGATTCCTAGTGGCTATTTGCTAGTTTGAATGCAAAAATAGCTAGGCAAACGAATCGCGACAAAAAAGGCTTGGGCAGTTCAAAGACCTCATAAACATTCGAGAAAATCACCGAGCATAAACGTGAACGACTTCTTAAAAGTATGTTGCAAATAAGTCTGGATAATAAAATGTGGTAAATAGTTAGTGAATTTCATAGTATATAGAGTGTTGTAGATGAGTACGATACTGACCAAATGTGTTTAGTGTACCATAACCGTATGATTCAGCGTACGCAGGTTCTATCAAACCTGTATTGATTGTTTTCTAATAAAATCTAAGGTCTGGAAATCTACCGGTCGACGTCATCATCCAGTGCCTGCCATTTTGATCACTCCCTGCTGGAAGCACTGAACGTGATGACGTCGCCCAGTAAAGGGCCCAAGAAGCCCTGGCACGAAGAAAAACTCGCGAGCTATAGCTAACTGGAACGGACGTTGCTCGGAACAAATTTTTGCAATATCTAGTCAATTAACTATGGATTGTGGTATATCATTTGAAGGTAAATTTTGTCAGATTTTAACCATAACCAAAAATTATTTACCTTATGTCATGGAACGAAAAAACAAAAGACATCAATTTTGAAAACAAAGCACCATATTATTTGGGAATTCTGAAACCCTATAAAAAGTGGGGGTATATGAACATTGGTCTTCAGTCTAATGTTTCACGTCACTGGGAACACTAAAGCTAAAAGAAAATTAAAACCACACCAATAGAAGCCGCTCAAGTCGTCATTCTAATCCAGCAAGGATGTCTTATCTAAGCCAGTCTTGTGTCTCGAAGATACACAAGAGGTTCAGGGAGACTGGAAACTTAGTCCGGAGACCAGGACCTGGACAACAGCGATGCACTTCGGTGAGAGATGACCGATTTATTGTCATCACTTCTCTCCGAAATCGAAACCTGATCGGCGTGGACGTCCAGCGGCAGCGCAGAGAAGTTCGAGGGAAGGCTGTCAGCGAGTGCACAGCGAGGCGAAGACTCAAAGAAGCGAACTTGACCCCAAAAAGGTCAGCCACAGGACCCAAACTATCTCCAGCCCACCGACAAGCCCGGCTTCAGTTTGCTCGCGATCACTTAGGTTGGGATTTGGAGCAATGGAGCCGAGTCCTGTTTTTGGACGAAACCAGGAAGAAGTCGGGATTTCTACACTGGACAGTCCTGATTTGAATTGATTGACCTGAAAAAGCGGGTACGAGGAAGATGTCCAACTCCGGCGTCGATAGAAGACCTGAAAACTGCTTTAGTCGAAGAGTGGCAGGATATCCCACAGGATCCCCACAGAAAACTCATTCGGTTAGTGAAAAACCGAGTGCATTAGGGCTTGGGGTTAACACAAAATAGAAAGGAAATAACATAAATTGTAAAAATATTTTTTATCTTTTCATATTACTTCCTATTCATTTAGTCGTCCACAACTTCGACCTATTGCAATAATTCCATAAATTTTGGTATGAAACTGAATACATCTTCCTGATATCATTTGAAAGCTAATAAAAATATCGTCCACAATCCATGATTCATTTGATGAAAGTTGTTGGGATTTGTTTTGACCACCGCGCGATAAAGTGATTCCAATTTATTGCTCGCGAGTGTAGTTGACAGAAAATGTGGGTTAAATATAATGATATATAAAATTTATGTCGGAATTTCAACTAAACCTACCAGCGCTCGGAGACAAAATCACTTTATTTTTAAGCGATTTCATTAATATTTTATATAATTTGTCAACTCGCCGATGTCGATCGATACTCTCCGCGGGATACGGAGCGGGAGTTGCGCTCAGTCTGTTTCGACGTGTCGCGACGGGTATCTGCTTTTAACCCCTGCAAAAAGTTTATTTTGGTTACCAAGGCCATACAAATTTAAGTCCATGCAAATCCGTATTAAAATCTCATTAAAACCCGTTCATGCCCTTGAGGGCTATGATTCCAAAAACATCGAAGGGCATATTAAATCGCAACGGTCTCATTAAACAATTTAGTATCCATGCACTTTCGAGCGGCCAGCCATCAACGCCGTGTAAGATCAAGTATCAGTGATGCAATACGTCACAAATCATAGCTCGGTAGCTTGTGCATCTGCAGGCGCACAACCGCACAACGCAACGGGTGTGGAACACAATCCGGCGGGCGTGTTGGATATGGATAGTGCTCGCATTTGTTACTGTGACCCAGCTAGGACGGACGTTCACACAAAATATCTGCACAAATACTATAGTACCATTGGCCTAGGCAGAGCGTAGCAAAAACAAAGAAATATAATATCTGACCAATTTGGAGTATTGCCGAGCTTTGCCCCAGTTTGGTCAAGGCTTTGAAAGCCTTTCACAACCAAGTGGACCGGTGCGGTAAGTAAAGTGGTGTTATTATTTTTTTATTCTTGGTTGGGTTGCTTTTAATTACCTCGTGTTTCAAATATTGCCTCGTATACATCGCGCCACGAATTAAGAGCGCTGGGCGACGTTGGGGGGAATTACTGCGCATATGTACAGGTATTGAAAAGTGACTACTGCGCATTCAAGGCTCATAACTCGTGGCGCGAGGTATACTAACGATTCGGCGAAAACTTTGAGGTGGATAGGTTGAGAAAGTTACAATACATGTGTCCTGAAACTCAACATCAAACGAGCACCAGGAAAAGGCCCTGATGATGCAGGGTCGGAAAAAATGTGGGAAGACCTTGGCTAATGATAATAATAATGTCACTTGCTTTACCATCTTTCTAGTCACTGTGACCACAATTTAGCAATGTCTTTGCGTTTTGTTTGCAAGTATAATGCTAAAAATAATCAAGAGATGACCAAATTGAGCATAAAGTTTTCTCACACTAATAAAAAATACCGGGCATTTGTTCACTGGTTGCTTGTTTTTTTATCACTAAACTTTAGTTTACGAAATTAAATTGCAGTGTTCTAGCCTCGGCACGTTATTTTGAAAACAACGCATTTAATAAGGATTTTAAAAAGGTACAACACTTGGCACTTTTCTATCTACATATTTTTAGCACGCTTTTGTCAGGTCGAGGTGAATTCCGCTCTCTTTTAGAATAGTATAAATACGATCTTTTAGTTCTTGTATCAGCATGAAGCTTGGCATGACTATGTAGTTATTATGATAATGCATTAATTACCGAGCGAGCGAAGCGAGCTAAGGGCTCCATTTCGACAAGATAGGAGGCCGATTTTGCTTTCGTCTGTCTCTATGTCTTTATGTGTGTCAGTCAGTTCCGGTCTAGGGGCCACAGTTTTCAAGCGATCCTCACAAAACTTTGCACACGTGTTCCTTGAATTAAAAGTTTTTTTTTGTCGAGAGCTTTACTCGATTTTCCCCTTGTATGGGTTTGTTATTATTATTTTTTCTGAAACCTATCGTGTGGGGTATCAAATTAAAGGACTTCATAAGCCGGTTCTAAAAATATACTACACGATTACCTTTCGGCCGCCTGTTTTCTAAAAGCCATGGAAATATTTTCAAAACATACCAAGTTTGGACTCCTCGAAGTAGGAGACGGATTAGTAAAGAGGATCTTTACAGACCATGCGAGTGAGTGAAATAGACTGTAAATATTTTCATGAAAAGTAAATAAATTTTAAATCGTAAAGTTATTGGAGTTAAAATTTGAAAAAAACAGCTACAGTCCAAACAGCTAGACGGATTTTAACAAATGAGGTGTCGTTGGATTTCTAGTACTTTACTACTTACCTATAAATTGGTTCTCAGTCCCCCTGTTGGCCAGGGCTACTAGTATGGTACTACCGAGCCACAGGGCCACTAGTATGGTACTACCGAGCCACAGGGCCACTAGTATGGTACTACCGAGCCACAGGGCCACTAGTATGGTACTACCGAGCCACAGGGCCACTAGTATGGTACTACCGAGCCACAGGGCCACTAGTATGGTACTGCCGAGCCACAGGGCCACTAGTATGGTACTACCGAGACACAGGGCCACTAGTATGGTACTACCGAGCCACAGGGCCACTAGTATGGTACTACCGAACCACAGGGCCACTAGTATGGTACTACCAAGCCACAGGGCCACTAGTATGGTACTACCGAGCCACAGGGCCACTTGTATGGTACTACCGAGCTGGTCTGATTATGAAGCTTAAAGGTAGGTGACGGGGCTTAGTCCACTTTCGCCCCAGTCCCCTTTTGCCACACTTTTTTTGCGTATCCTTTTATATTGCATTGAAAAGTGTGACAAAAGCGGACTAACACGGTGACGGAGCCCTAAGATGCTTACACGCCAAGCCCAATCTTGATAGGCTTACATGTAAGCACGAAAGCCCATCGAATTTGGGCTTATTAGATGCGTCGTAATATGTCTAGTTATTCGATTATCCAATCACCGATGAAGAACTGATGATGGCACTGGAAGGTAGGTGATACAACCCTGAAATGGCTACTGGAAAACCAATCGAGTTAGAGATAGTCAATAGATTTATTTTAATTCGATAGGCTGCCGTGTAGCATCCAAGGGTTCTGTCACCTACCTTCGAGCTTCATAATCAGACCAGCTCGGTAATACCATATGATTGTATTATCATAAGAACTACATAGTCATGCCAAGCTTCGTGATGATACAAGAACTAAAAGTGAGCGAAATTCAGGTCCTTGGGTTTTATTACTTAGTTTCATAAGTACTCCTCGCCTCGACCTAACAAATGCGTGTTAGAATATATCTGGCTATAAAAGTAATAAGTGTTGTTCCTTTTTGAAATTATTATTAAATGCGCTATTTTGTAATAACTTGCTAAGTTTATTTTGGTACAATTTTTTCTCTAGTTTACGAGTCAAAGTTAAGTAATTTAAAAAATCAAGCAATGAGAGAACAAATCTCCGATATTTTTATCAGAGTGAGACTTTATGCTCAATCAGTGATTATAATTATTAGTACGTGTATTTAGGATTGATTATGTTAGTAAACGAACGTAGAGATATAGCGAAATTTGTGGTCACAGTGACTAGAAATGTGCGTAAGGATGTAATTTTTATATTGTTTAAAAAAATACATTTTTTAACCAAGTACCTAACGTAAAATATATTTTTTTCCGACCCTCCATGATCAAGTCTTGCTCCTGGTGCCCGCATGAGGTTTAGTTACGGGACATAGTTAGACAGGGTCGAAAAATCTATGGAAGCGGGAGGGAAACTACCTTAAATCCATAAGATAGCTTATTTTTTATTAAGGTAAACATTCTTTAATTTTTAAAAAGGAAAACTACATTCAATGATTTTCTAAAATTCGCTTGTCTCACCCGGAAATCAAACCAGAAAAAAATTCAAAAAATATACACTCGCTTATTTATTTCACTAGTCTTCTCAAAATAAAGGGCCCGATGGCCCAAACTGAATTCAACCTTATTACGTCAGTGACACGGACGCTGTCAGCTTTTTTGTGAAGAATGTCGTCGATAGAATCAAGATATATATCCAAAAAACATAGGTCTTACACTCGTCTGCCATACAAGATATCCATAAAATCTAATGTTTTGTCAATCTTGCGGATTTAAGGTTCCTTCCAGATCCCATAGATTTTTTCCAACCTGTGTATAGGTGTAAACATAGTCCGTGTTACCAAAAAAAATATTAAACAGCGTTTAACCTCAAAACAAAGGTCAAGTCCCATACGTTTTTGTTTTTAAACAAGTGTTGAACAGTAGTTTATTTTTTTGTGGTAAGGCCCAGTATGTCAAATATGGCATGGCCAAAAGAGCTGTGGGAATGACCCGCAAATGCAAAATATTTCATTAATAAATTTGTGATTCTTTATTTATAGCCTTGGGTTAGATACCGATAGCCGTTAACTTCGTCTCGGAAGAATTTCAAACATGTATGTTGATTTGATATCAATAGACTGCCACTGTCATTATGTTGTGTCACTTACTTGTTAGCTGGATTGATACCTTTTATCCCTTATTATCTAGACTTTAATTGCTTTAATGTGATATAA
Source organism: Argyresthia goedartella (assembly GCA_949825045.1). Lineage (NCBI taxonomy): Eukaryota > Metazoa > Arthropoda > Insecta > Lepidoptera > Argyresthiidae > Argyresthia > Argyresthia goedartella. The sequence continues at coordinate 10,852,798 of OX463828.1, read as the reverse complement.
TGTAATATAGGTAGTGCAATTATACAAATGGCGATGGGCGTGAACATAAAATCTAATGGAATACCAAGAATCCAACGCAGTTGTTTGCATATCTGTTCCACAGCCAAATTATATGATGATCTTAAAGTCATTTGTGACGGTGATGATCCTGTCGCTGGGGATGGAGTCGGTCTGTGGGGAAGACCGTATCGTGAGGAGACGCGTCTCCAAAAGAGGTGCACCAATGTCATCGTACCGTCAGAAACCGATCATTGACCTGTTCATGCAATCGGTCGCCGAGAGCTATGTCCCGAAGGCTTCCAATGACCTCTTCGACTTTCTGAGGGACAGCTACCCTCTGCCTAACGGTAAGTGCACGTAGATCATAATCTTCAGCATCAACGGTAACTTGATTTCCCTTACTGCTGGGAAAATCTTCACTTATTTTTGGTTATTTCTACATCACTTCGTGTGCTGTGTCTTTGCCTTGATGTCAGTAATACATCAATTTTACTTAACACCAAGATATGTACCTTACCCTAGGATGCCCTGAGTCACGGGAATCCCGAAGTTTCGTTCGTCATTTGTTCGGGTGGGATTTGAACGGAAATTCTGGCATGAAAGGAAAAACCAGCTAAAATGTAGGTGTATGAGATGGGAACATCATGAAGCCTGAATGCATGAACTACGAGTTAACCAAATGGGTAATCCATTTGGTAAACCGTGTTTTAAGGATGGTGATTGAGATTAGACGTCGTAGGGAGTATTTTCGCCCCTCTTCTCTGGAATGGTCTCTGTGTGATCATGTTGGTCAACACATAGTGTTGAAGTAGAGGGGCAAATTCTTTATGTTGCTTAATTATTTAACCTTCACCCAACGTTGAAAATATTTGCTGTAAAATTAATTATTTTAACTTGACTTTAGGCACTAACTTACACCTTAGCCTTGGATTATTAATAATATATCAAAATACTTGATGCTGATGAAATAATCATACAACTGCATAATCTACATGTATAAAAATAAAACTTTAAAAGGAGCTCCGTGGTCTAGTGGGTTTCAAGCTTGCTTCTCTTGCAGGAGATGCAGGTTCGAATTCGTGTGGTGACCATGTGTTAATGAGAGTAGGAACTTATCTTAAGTGCGGTGATGAAAAAAATCGTGAGGAAATCTTCCTTTTAATCCATAGCTAAGGCGATGGGAAAACCCCCTGTCACGCAAACTGAAGTATTGAATAATTGGCTAAAAGTGGGCTCAATGGCCAATTTTCTGACTGCTCCTAAAAAAGAAAATAAAGTAGTTCCAAATTGGTCGTTCTGTGCGAAATAAATGTTAGAAAGCACAACACAACTAAAGTGGACTCATTCTTAGAAGTAGCATTTGTCATCTACCAACAGTACGGACACAGCTATGCGTCAGTTTTCTTCTCCTTGTCTCGCTTAGAAAAGGAATGGAGACCGACACATAGCTCTATCCCTATTGTTGACAGATGCCAAATGCTACTTATAAGAATCGCTCCACTTTAATATAGAATCAATGGTCATTTAAACTACAAATCGGCCCGATAATTAAAAAGTACTTATCAAATTAGAGAAGAGTAGATCGAAGCTCCCAAAGTATAAACCGATTAGTAATTATAGGAAGTTATAAAGCCTGAAAAAACTTCAGTTACGTAGGCGGTCCCAAAAGTAGCCGACCTGGCATATAGATAGCAATACTGGCAGATTTTTATTTTTTTATTCGAAAGTTCGAACCTTTTGGCGCGTAAATTTGATAAAAGAAGAATCTACGTTCTTTTGTTTTTGTTTCATAGCCATTAATCGAGATTGATCTGATTGATTTTGCCAACATGAACAAAATTGGTCATCGATATGTCATACAATACTTTCATTTGAAAGGTTTACGTCCAACCCATATTAAAGTTGAGCTGGAATCTACGCTGGAAGACGCAGCTCCTTCATTCACAGCAATAAAATATTGGGTCGCTTAGTGCAAAAGAGGTCGAACGAGCTGCCTAGACGAACATCGCGGCGGTCGACCAAATGAAGTGACTACACCAGAAATAGTAAAAAAAGTACAAAAACTAGTATTGGAAGACCGCAGACTAAAAGTGCGCGAGTTAGCAGATATTGTAGAGATTTCAAAAAGTTGCATATTGACTAAAAACTTGGTCATGAAAAAGCTGTGCGCAAAATGGGTGCCGCGATTGCTCACCATAGAACAAAAGTAGCAATGTGAGGAAGTTGTAGTGTTTGGAAAATTTTCAGCGTAATAAAGCCGACTTTTTAGCCGACGATTCATCACGTTGGACGAAACATGGGCTTTACCCTTGAGATGAAAATACAGTCGAAACAATGGACAGAAAAGGGAGAACCGGCTCCAAAGAAGGCGAAGGCGAAGTCAGTTTCATCTGCTGGCAAGGTCATGGCGTCAGTATTTTGGGATACGCATGGGATAATTTTTATTGATTATCGTCAAAAAGGCGAAAAAATCAACGACGAGAACTACGTAAAACTATTGCAGCGTTTGAGTGAAGAAATTAAGAAAAAACGGCCGCATTTAGCGAATAAGAAAGTGTTGTTTCATCAGGACAATGCACCGGTTCACAAGTCCACTATTGCAATGGCAAAGATTAATGAGTTGCAGTTTAAATGGATTCCCCATGCACCTTACTCACCAGATCTAGCTCCCTCGGATTATTTTCTGTTCCCAAACTTGAAAAAGTGGCTCGGCGAAAAAAGATGTGCCAATAATGAAAAGGTTGAGTCTGCTGTTGATGGCTATTTTGAGGAGCTTGACACCAGACAGACAGTATCGAACTTCGCTGGGAATGTGTATTGCGTTAAAAGGAGATTGATAAATAAATATGTTTTGTTCGAATAATTTTGTGTTATCTTTGTTAGGCCGCTTACTTCTGGGACCACCCTCGTATGTATAGACATTATTTATCAATATTACTTATTTACTTACTTAGTAGGTATGGAAAATGTCCAATAAAGGATAAATGAACCGCAAACCGCATGTTAGAGCTCTCCGAGCGACGTGCGCGTTGGCAGCAGTTGAGGCGCGTCCAATTCTGCTGTCGACACTATTTAAGCGTGCTGTCGACTGCTGCCTATGCCTTTTATTACGTGTCGACAGCATCCGACATCAAGTGCTGTCGACTGCTGCCGACACGTTTTAAGGCTGCCGTCGACAGCTGCCGACGCGCACGCAGCTCGTGTAAAAGGGCTCTTACCAGAACATTATCTACCTTCTACCTTCTGGTTATGGCCTTCATTGATAGATAAATAGTATAATTTCCATTCATTTATACTAAAATAACACACCATAAAGGAATGACGTCCTTTATGGGTGTTATTTATTTTATATTTATTGTCAGCAAAATCAATACCCATAAATATGTGACATTATTGATAGTTATAAGACAAATCATAGCATAAGAACAGTATCTAATAACGTAATCATATCGAAATTAAGATACTTTTAAGTCAATAGTAAGGTAAAAAGATTAAATTAGGGAATATAAATAGAAGTCAAGTACGAGTACTACATATTATAGTGCAAGAAAAAACGCGTAAAATAAGACACCCTTTAATTTTTTTATTTCTCCTCTTTAGCTGATACATGATAAACAGTCCGCTGACAGACCGACGGACAGACGGACAGTGGAGGCTAAGCCGCAGTTTCTGAAAGAATGGTCAAATGTATCCGGCGATTAATCAAAGATTAATCCAAAATAGCGGCACGTGATTGGCTGCAATGAGTTTAAGGAGAGTTTAACAAGTTGTCACAGCTAATTTTCGTCGCTGTATCTAGGTCCCACGACACAGGGAATCCTAGTGTGGGGCCAGTAGAAATATCAGCCTGTATGATATACCGCGCAGCTCTTTATTCTAGGCCTGAGGTCCCCCTCATCCGCTTACGACTTCGTCATCGTCGGCGCCGGATCGGCCGGCTGCGTGCTCGCGTCTCGTCTGACGGAGGATCCTGACGTCACGGTCCTGCTCATAGAGGCGGGGAAGCCAGAGTTCCTCCTCACCGACATACCAGCCATCGCGCCCTACTTCCAGAGGACAGAATACACTTGGAGGTACTTCATGGAGCCGCAGCCGGGAGTGTGTTTGGGTAAGCTTAGAGGAATAAATCATAGACGGAATGTGCCCTTCAGAACGATCTGCCACATTTTTTTCTTTATAATAATAATAATACTAATATCCTTTATTGCACAGAAAACACAATGGCAAATATAACACGAACAGTATGCAAAGGTGAGCTTATTTCTAAAAAGAAATTTCTTACAGCTAACCTGTGAAGAAAGGAGAAAAATAAAATATAGAGAGGTAGTCCAAATTCCAAATTCCAAATGTCTTTATTACTGTAGATATTTACATATACTTAGCAATCGTAATTTTTTGCCACTTCTCTACATTGGACCACTGTGGGAGAAGAAGGGCGTAGAAACTCCCACAGATTGATTTTTAGATCTCTTTTTAAAAATTGCTTATGCTTAACTAATACAAAATATAATATTTAGTCATTATCATAACTAATAAGCAGGAATAAATAATTACAAAATTATTAACAGCAAGGTCTGTGTTGAGCCAGATTAACCCCATAAAGACCCATCATTTAAGTAATCTTGAACATTGTAATATCCCTTTTTCGACAAAGTCGCTTTAACATGGATTTTAAATTGCTCAAATGGCAATTCCAAGATCTCCAGAGGTATCTTGTTGTAGTAGATAATGCATTGACCCTTGAAAGAATTGCTAACCTTCGCGAGTCTAAACCGGGGCGCAAGTAGTTTGTGATTATTTCTTAGGTTAACATTGCAGCTATCGCTAAGTTTGGGAAATTTTGTAAGGTTCTTGCGTACATACATTATATTTTCGAAAATAAATTGACTAGCTGCAGTTAGTATGTCAATTTCTTTAAAAAGCTGTCTTAAGGAGTCTGTGCGTTTTAAATTATAAATTGCTCGAATAGCTCTTTTCTGTAAAATAAAAATAGTTTGAATATCCGCTGCTTTCCTAGCGTACAATTAAGAGTTAAAAGAAATAAATAAAATCAATATACTATAGTAGGATAGACTATCCTCTGAGAAAAGATACTCAAAACGTTCACGAAGATATGCAGAATAGCGCGGATTTCTCAAATAAGTTTGTGAGTATTGCACGCACATTTCATATTGTTTCCCTTTTCGGACTAACAGCGCGCTCAGGTGCTTAGAAAAATAGTGACACCACCTCATCTATAGTTTCCACCAAAATAAGCGTTTTGAATTCATATACTATGGCAACCTGTGCAGTGTGATCCTAGTAGGTTTTTGGTAGTGTGGTATTTTCTTCAGATATGTATTTGGAGAGAGGCGCGTCCGAATATTGATTGACTGAGATATCCATTCTGTCAAAAGATGTGAGTTTGCGATGCATGGTTTGGGGGCGCGTATTAAGATTCTTTGAGTCACTATTCCAAGTTGGTATGTGTATTAGGCCCGGATGCTCAACCGACCACTCAATGATTGACAGACACTCAAAGTCTTGATGTCTATTGTCTCTCACTCAAGACAGCGCCAGTATGACATTTAAGCAGCACTTTATTAACCGACTTAAAAAAAGGAGGAGGTTCTCAATTCGTCTGTCTTTTGTTGTGTTTGTTACACGATTACTCATTCAATTATGAACCGATTTTGATGATTCTTTTCTTGATCGGTAGGTCATATTCAGAGGTGGTCCCATATAAATTTTATCAAAATTGAATTAGCGCTTTTTGAAAAATCAACAAATGCAAAAAATATCAACACCGATGACGTTTTGGCTTGTGGTTCCGTGCAGCAAAAGTTTTGACGAGGACTTTTCATGTACAGAGACTTCATTCGCATACTGACCGGGGAGGAAGAAATAGGGCTTGAACAAGGAGTCTGTTTTTTTTGAAGTTTTTAACTTGGTGATTATTTGAGAAGCAGTCTGTGCATTCGGCCATTAAGCAGTCAGGTCTGAACATCAAACAGGCTCAGTATTCACCAGCTCAAATTTATTTCGGCACAGTATAAACCATAGAGGACTAAAGAGTTTCTTAACCTCTTGAATACCACCGGCATTAGATAACGCCACTCTTCCGTTACAGATTTTAAATTTTATAACCATGGCATAAGGTTCAAAATCGCGACCCCTCCCAACTACCCTCGGTCTCTGAGAGGTTAAGTGATGCGGCTGATAATAATCTCCATGGGATAAGCATCCTCTTTCCCTGAACATTCGTTCCAAAGACATTCGTTGATTGCATTGGCAATGGACAATAGTCCATCAGAAAAAAAATGTGGCAAAGTGATAGTAGTTTTTTTTTTACATACGAGGATAATAAAAATGTTTATTAAGTAAGAATGTTGTTGAAAGCGTCAGTAAGCGCATCCCTCATTTTTATTCGCTTAATGTAAATAAAACCGGTCAAGTGCGAGCGGGACGTCGGCCCCGCACACAAAGGATACCATACCATTGTACACGGATAAACGTAAAACGACGGTATTTTGTACGAGTATACCTTTTTAATTCTTAATTATACAATATTAAACACTAAAAGGTAGGACTACATTCAATGCCGTACATTGAATCATTGAAAAAGAGTTTTGTATGTATGTAAGTATTGAACTCTTTGCTCATTGAAACCAGAAGTGGATAGAAATTGAGTAACTTATTCACAGGAATAAAATCAAATATGACGAAACGGTTGAGCTAACATGGTTTAGTAGATCCTAACAAATAAAATGAAGAAATTCACATTATGTACAGAATTTATTGAGAGCGGTCAGGCGTGGGTTGTGAACTCTTAGAATGACTTCACGCGTCTGGAGTACGACTCCCCTGGCACATCTTCAGAAGCAGGATGATAGGACGGGTTCAACTGGTCCTGGTGCAGGTAGTGGCAGGGTAGAGTGGATAGTCCTGGCCGGCAGTAAGACGGGGCCGGTAGCCGGGTAGCCGGATGAACCCCTAAGTCCGGGGTACTCATATAAGAAAGCACTCGTTACTCGTTACATGCATTATCAACCGGCTAGCTAAATACACAAAACGGTAGGATAAAGAAGAGGTACGTCTTCTAGGTACTTAGGTCAAGAGCAGAATGGAGTTTGAAGATGAAAAAATGCGTATTTTAAAATATTTAATCTACACACGTATCATAAACCCTCTTTACTGCGTACAAAAACAGCACATTACGATCAGCATAATGTTAAACTACTTGGTAAAAACTCATTTCTCATCTGAAAAATTACACATTATGACCATAATGTGTAATTTTTCTACGCATTATGACATTCAAATTTCGAACGCCGACGCCCGCCTGCATGCCGCCCCTAGTTTGTCTGTGAAGTTGGTACTGACATTCAAATTTCGAACGCCGGCGCCCGAAGTTGGTGCTACGGAACAAGCCAAACAACTGCAGAGCCACAATTCCGGTCAAACGTGCGGTTCCTGTACACATCAAAGAGAGCTTATGATATGTGTGTAGATAAACTAGTGTATGTAACTGTACATAATTAGGCATTAAAACTCTCGAGTGATATTATTATGAACCTCACCTTCGGCTCGTTTCATAAACCCACTCTCGAGTATTAATGCCCTCCATTATGTAGCAGTTACATAAACTACTATTATCTACACACGTATCATAAACCCTCTTTACTGCGTCCAAAAACCACACGTTACGACCAGCATAATGATAAACTTCTTGGTAAAAACTCTTTTCTTATCTGAATATTGATACGTTATGACCATAATGTAACAAAATATGTCAAATTATGACATTCAAATTTCGAACGCCGACGCCCACTCGCTTGCCGCCCCTAGTTTGTCTGTGAAGTTGGTACTACTGAACAAGCTACACAACTGCAGAGCAATGATCAATGCCACAATGCCGGTCGAACATGCGGTTCCTGAACACATCAAAGAGAGCTTATTATAGTGTGTAGATAAACTAGTGTATGTAACTGTACATAATTAGGCATTAAAACTCTCGAGTTATATTATTATGAAACTCGTCTTCGGCACGTTTCATAAACCCACTCTCTAGTATTAATGCCCTCCATTATATAGCAGTCACATAAACTACTATTAAATAGTTACATACTAAAAACTAAAGTACCATAAACTACCAGTGTCAATTACTATGAAGGTTCTATTTCTAATTTAAAGTAAATTAAAATAAAAGCATGTTACAAAGATAAAAAACTTAATATTATTTATTATAATTCGAATGAGTAATTGATAATCTTGTAATGACACAAATAACAAAGCACAAAACTCAATACCCGCAATTAACGATGTTTTCCGATAATATCGAGAGAGTTCAGGTTCACCGATAAACAAAATGGCTATACAAATAAGCTCTTGTATGAGTACTACTTTTAATTCTTAAAAACCCGTATGTTTTATTATTTGTTGTTATAGCGGAAATAAAAATACACCCTCTGTGAAAATTTCGACGAATTCGGTTGATCCGGTAGAGCCCGGTGACAGACGGACAGACGTACGGACGGAGGGACGGACAGCGGAGGCTTATTAATAGGGTCCCGTTTGGCACCCACGGGTACGGGACCCTTAAAAATGTCGTTTAACAAAGTGAAACGTGTCCAAATCGATAACAACAGAAATTTCATCAAATCGTACTTGGGGGGTCCAAAAGTCCGCGGACTGAAGGGGAATATAAGGGTCTCATGGACTTGTATGTCATCCTCCCGAACTCATTATTACTGTATAGTAAATTTTTCTTTCTTTTGTTTCCCCGAATAGTTATTTTTACAGTCTTTTATTTTTCGATTATTTATTTTGACACACTGTTTATTTTCTAAAACCACTTTTTATCGCCTTTTTTCAATACAACATATTTACACACTTGGGATTGTATCTACGATTGTTTTTAAAGCAGCATATTTACACTCGGGATTGGTATCTAAACGACATTTTCCTTTAGAGTAATAGTTGTTTTTATTATATAGATTCTTCGATAGACAATAGATTCTTCGACGTCGATGCTCTCGTAATCGAGTGATGCTTGTATTTTTAAATTATTGTTTCGTCATAATTAATTGTTACAAGTAGGTTACCATTACAATATTTTGTAGTACCTCGCCAAACTGTCGAATCCTTGTGAGCCCGGTGGAAGTAATGGCGGCGACCGGCTCTTGCGCACCGTGGTTGCTTCCGATGAAATTAAAATTAGTGTTGGCACTGCTACTGAATGTATTTGAATCAACTTTTAGGGTTCCGTACCCGAAGGTTGTCAAACTGGACCCTATTACTAAGCCTCCGCTGTCCGTCCGTCTGCCCAGAACAGAACATTCGCGTAACCACAACAGGAGAAACGGAATGACTTCGATCGCAGATTATATATATTCATCCATAAAGGATAATGTCATAGAGCAATGATCGGAAGAAGATATTTTTTTCGCTGTAGTGAGCAAGTAAGTTATTATCACAGACCTCGCGCAGTCTACATCTTCATTCCAAGTAGTCACGAGATCGGTAATTTGACTTCATTTCAATAAAAATAGGGCATAAATTACAATGACTTTAAAAAAATCACACCACCATTCCCGTGAGATTCCTGCCCTAACATCACGTAAAAGTATTTAGGGCGTCGGGGATTGAAGTCCAACAACCAAGTTTCTTTCAAATGAGGTCGAATCCAAATACATCCTCCTTCACCCTCCTTGCTTTTTTTTGGTCAGCCTACACGTAGGTATAACGCTATCCTTCTAGGAGGGTGTACCTAATCCGTAGATAGACGCGTCCTAGTCATGTCATGCCTAATGCCATACTAAACTAGCTTAATGTCAATGATCGTATAGCCCTATTCCGCAGTAAGTTATCTTCGTATTAAAGCACATTTTAATCTGCCTAAAGTTTCATGAGCCTAAATCGCGTTTTGCCTAAACCTACATTTGCAAACTTATTTGTGATTATTTATTGACACTTGATCTGGAGTGCTGATCTGGAGTGTTCTATGATATAAGTTACGATAAATAAACCTGTGGCTGTCATCCATCCAGTTAATAAGTCAATAGTTGTATAAAGGAGGAATAATACAATACATCTGCGATTGCAGACATTGCATTTTATTGGTTTAAAATGAACTCCGATTATGTTGTTTTTGTCAACATTTACTAAACATTTACTAAACGACTGATATGCCTATACTAAGAACAAAATCAATAATGATGGATCTTTACTTTTATTTATTGCGGTGTTTCCATAATTAGGGCACATTCTGTACTCGGTAGATTCTTAATTTTGCTGAATGCAGGTAGCCACAGCCTGAGTAAATTTCAGAAAATGATATAATGCAAAAATTTCTCAGAAGTTAGTAGGATCACATAGCCTCAGAAGATTAGCATTTGATATATCTTGGTTAGAATACAACCACAGAGTAAGTAAGAGTTTCGTTTATCTGAGCATACCACATACAAATGAGAAATATGAACTATTTCCTCTCTTTATATCGTCATTTGACAAAAGATTAACATGTCTATGAATCTCTTTGTCTTCCTCTTCTCTGACCTAAATCGCGTTAGGTCAAACTAGCTTTATCCCTAATTCGACTAATGACAAGCCATAACGCGATGTATTTAATCTACGCTTTAGGACTACCCTTCTAGAGTGAACGATAAACTAGCCAATGATGATAGGTGATGTGCAGTCTGATGATTTGTTATCGGCGCTTCCAACTGCTCCAACCAAGCACCGAGCAGAGCTCAGTCTCCAGGTACTAATATTTAATATGGAGAATGTTGTAAAGAGCAGAGATAGTAATTGTATGTTTACCTTGAAAGTGATACACATCAGGCATAATTATTTGTACTGAGATCGTTGATTAACCGACGGGAATGTTAAGTGACAAATGCTTCCATTTTAATCTACAAATTAGAAGGTTACTGTATCTCTAGTCAAAGGGTTAACTCCTACAATGTGCACGAAACTCTTACAATAATTTATAATTTCGATGCACCTTAAGATGCCTGTTTATAGAAGCCATTTCATATTTAATATGTTGATGATAATTAATAACATAGTCACTAATCGATAATCTAACTACTCTATTTGCCGTAACAAGTTAATAGGAAAGAAATGCACTGGCGTCTGTTGATAGAGCCACGACGCTAAGACTGTGTTCGAATTGATTAATTTTTCGGCTTGTTTACTGGTCTTTGTTATCAATAAAAATATTATTTATTCTGTTAGATAATTGTAAATCTCTTAGAGCAGGTCATTCATCTGACCCGAATGGCCAAGTCGGCAGTGACCCTGCCTACGAAGCCAAGGGTCCCGGGTTCGAGTCCCGGTAGGGGCAAATACTTGTTTGATGAGAACAGATGTTTGTACCCTAGTCATGGTTGTTTATCTATCTATGTATAATATTTATCTATATAAGTATGTGTATCGTTGTCTAGTACCCAAGATACAGGGAATCCTAGTTTGTGGGGCTAGATCAATGTGTGTAAATAGTGTCCAAGGTATTATTATTATTATTATTATTATTATTATTATTCATTTAATATCAGGTGTACATCCCAAAAGCAGATACTTCTCAGAGAAAAACGCACAGAAAACTCTGAGGTAGCTCTTTTTCTAAGGAAATACTTATAAATAATAATACATGGAACAAGCAGTTTATCCCCAAGGTTTTCTAGATAAGTCTTCTAGATAATTTGGCACGGAGTAATATCCCTTCAAACATAATTTACTTTTAATAAACGTTTCGAATGTATGAAGGTAAGCTTTGCATAGTTTCGGGCACCTTATCGTAAAAGCGTATACATTGTCCGACAAATGTATTGGAAATTTTGTGGAGTCTGCTAGCTAGAGTATCTGGACAGTTTATTCTTATTTCGAGTATTAAAATTATGGTTATCGCTTATTTTTTTTTTAAAAAGGTGGATATTTTTCTTGACATACAATATATTCACAAGAATGTACTGAGAAGACAGAGTCACAGTGTTGATCTCCTTAAACTTATCTCTCTCTCATTACTCGCCTTCGTAAATGGGACTATTGCCCGTTTCTGCAGAATAAATATGCGATTTATAACCGAGGCATTACCCCACAGCTGGATGCCATAAGACATCAAGCTGTGGAAGTAGCCGAAGTAGACTAAACTCGCGGTGTCTACATCTTTGTATGGCGTATGCTGCAGAACTCAGTCTGCCCGCTAGTGCATCCAAATGAGCTTTGAATCAAGGGTGATGCCAAGAAACAAGTTTTATCCACAAGGCTCAGTTTTTAATTTTTTACAATTATATTAGTGGGTGTCTCTTTTACATTAGGTGAGAAAACTTTACACATTTGGATTTATTTTCATTAAGTAGAAGATTGTTTGCTGTAAACGAATCAAATTTACTTTGGAGATAGCATTGTTCAAATCGACATAAAATTGTTGTTGTCTTGTAACTTTATAGAGGAATGAATTATCATTAGCGAACAATACTATTTAATGCTTCATATAAACATAATGGGGTAGGTCGTTTATATAAATAAGACATAGGAACGGAACTTATATTGAGTCCTGTGGAACGGCCATGCGTACCGACGATCCCAACGGCCTCTTTGGTTCTGTTAGTGAGGTATGAACTCAAAAGTCCAGGATGGTACTTTGGGAGTAATTAAAAGAAACACACTCTATGAAGTCGTGAAGAAGATTGGATTCAAATTCAATAAAACATGCATAAATAGCCTATTTACTTGATCGGGACGACATATTTTTCTGCGGGCGGAATTACTTGCGGACAGCCAAGAAGGCCCGAGAAGAAAATAAATTAAGTAGAACAAAGATTAACTACCTAACTAAAATAAAGTATTATTATTGTGTGTACTTAATTATTTGCCTATATTTAGCGTGAGCATATTTATGTATGTATTAGGTAATAATAATAATAATACTATAATACCTTGGACACAATTTACACACATTGTAGGATTCCCTGTATCTTGCAGTCGACTGTCTTTTTGGGCGTTACTTTAGACGCCAAACTACAATGGGATCCTCATATAAATAAATTGTCGAACAGACTGAGTTCGGCAGCGTTCGCAGTTAAAAAAATTAGAGCTCTTACCGACGTAGACACCGCTAGACTAGTCTACTTTAGTTACTTTCATAGTCTAATGACCTATGGTATTTTATTGTGGGGTCACGCTGCGAATGCTAATAGTATATTTATTCTGCAGAAACGGGTTGTTCGTGCAATTTATAGATTAGGGCCTAGAGTGTCACTGAGGGAAAAGTTTAAAGAAATCAATATTCTGACATTTGTGTCTCAATATGTCTATGACAATCTTGTGTATGTAAAAAGAAATATAACTAATTTTCAGAAGTACAGTGATATACACAATTTTAATACTAGAAATAAAGACAAGTTGGTTGCTTATGTAAGCCGACTACATAAAATTAGTAATTCTTTTAAAGGCAATTGTATACGCTATTACAATAAGGTCCCTACTGATATTAAAAACTTACCTTTAGACAAGTTTAAAATAATAATAAAACAGAAATTGTATAAAAAAGGTTACTATAGGATATCTGATTACTTAGAGGACAGATGTCCATGGGAATAGATTGTTTGAGTAACAGGCTGTTTCGATATATAATTAGCATTCATTTTGTAATTTGACAATATTTTATTTAAAAAAGGAAACGCAAAAGATGCGACGACTGTGGAGTTTCTTCGGTGAGCTCTTCTCCACAGATTCCGCCATTGTGTTAGTGAACTCACCCAAAAAAATGTAATGACGGATCTAAGTGATGTAACAACATCCTATGGAAATAAATGATTTTTTTTTTTATTTTGATTTGATTTGAAAAAAAAAAAACTTGGGTACTAGACAAATATATATATATATATATAAATATTATACTTAGATAAATAAAAAACCATGACTAGGGTACAAACATACGTTCTCATCAAACAGGTATTTGCCCCCACCGGGACTCGGACCCGGGACCCTTGGCTTCGTAGCCAGGGTCACTGCCGACTCAGCCATTCGGGTCGTAAAATGTATGTTTTATTTATAAAAAACTGTTCAATAAAGGTTAATATGATATCGGGAATTTTGTATTTGTACAAATAAGTATTTTTATTTTAGTAATACACCTCATAACTGTCTAGTTACTCAAAAAAGAGAAACGTTTAGTTGTCATCATGAACGCGCCCTTACTTCTAACCAGTTTGGCGAATAGCGATTTTGTTGACCTTGTCTTTTGAAAGAAATTGTGCAACAGAGACAACGCTCTATTTAGTTGTTTGTTGAATATAGAGAAGGCGGACGTGCCTCTATATAGTAATGATTACACAAGTACCTTGACACACGTAGTTAATTAATTTACTATAGCTACAAATTGAAGTCAATTAAATTCCTAATACAATATCGATGTAGCAACCTGCCAGTCGTAGGAAGTACAAGTAAAAGTACGACCTTCAAGCTGTAATCCTCACCATTGAAACCTTCATTAAAATGAAATTTGAAAATGCTTTAAAATAGTCCAGAAATAGTCCTAAATAGTCCACAAAGAAAGAAAATTAGTCCACTTATAGTTTCGAAGTTATAGCTACAGGTTGGTGAGTATTAGAGCTTGACATCAAGTTGTAATCCTCATCTCTCAAGCAAACGGAAGGGCGTATTGACTTGGTTTGGGTTTCAAAAATTAGTCCAGAAATAGTACACATGCCATGCCACATTTCAGAAATAGTCCTTCAACGATTCCAGAGTTATTAAGACATCTCGGTGAGGATTACAGCTTGAACATTAGATAACATCAAATATCTCCGGACCGCCTACGACTTTCAGTTTGATATTTGTGCCAAAAAATAGTCCAGAAATAGTCCACTGAAACAATAATAATTTCCACCTGGTTTACTTTGAAGAACAGCATTATAAATGCAATGTTTAATTTCCCATACATTTCAATAAAAGTACAGTCATGTACAAAATAATGATGGGGTAAACCCTAATAAACCGGTTTATACCAATCAATCTCCATATTCTAGTGGTTTCATACACGCTTCTCACGCAGGAGATGCGTGTTAGAATCTGGTGCTGACCATATACCATTGAGATAAGTAATTTAACCAATGTAAATTATGCAGACGTTCTTACGGTAATGGAAAACATCTTTGGGCAACCTTTTATCTCCATAGCTGCGGCGATGAGATAGCCCCCTGCTGTAGGCACCTAACTACCTACCTTCCTACAAAGGTACAAATCATCTCACCATTTCCATTCAAAATGAGGTTAAAATTTTATCATCCCACTGCGCCAGACCGGCTGCGGTATACGGCAACCAGTGTTGGATTTTGGTGCGTTCAAAAGGATAGCACAAAAATACAAAAAGGATAGAATTTTGTAAAAAGTATAATACGCTCTAATACTAATTTAAAAATAATGAAAATATTTAAAATCAACATCATTTATTCGTAATTTTCATGACAACTACCACTTTCCATAATAATTTAACTCTACTTACTACTCGTTGGGTTAGATATCTAGCAACTATACTTACTTTATTTTGACTGTTTTTTTAGACATGAAAATAAATCATAATTTATAAGTCCATTACATGTGATTTATATACAGGCTGCAAAATAAAAGTGTAGTCAAATTAGAGGTTCTTAGAAACATCTTTCTGAACAACTTTCACTATGAAACCGTTTTTATCAGAGCAATTTTATTTTTCACCTCTATACAGAGTGTTGTTTTATAAAGCTACGCCCGGGGAGGGGGTCTATAGTACCCATCATTATGAATAACTTTCCCCAAGAAATATATGGTCACAAACGAAAAAACATCTTGGGTCTTCCATAGTAACATGTAATCAGCTGATCGGTCAATGTAATAAGGGACGATTTTTTTCCATTTGCGACCATATGTTTCTGGGGGAAAGTTGTACATGATGATGGGCACTTTAGGTGTAACTTTACAAAACAACAGCCCGCAGCCTGTATATTCATTTTTGGAAGAGGTTAAAAATAAAGTTGCTCTGAAGATGTTTCATGGCGAAACTATGATGTCCCTATATATACATAAAGGTGTAGTCAAATTTGAAGGGGTTATCCCCTTATGTATATATATATATATATATATATATATATATATATATATATATATACATAACTATTATGAACTTATGTTTTGCATTATATAACTATCAATTTATATGGATCTGATCTTTTTTCAAATTATGTTTTGTGAGTACAGAAGCTAGCATGTTATCCTTTACACATTGATTGTCAGTTCTTATCACTTTCCTCCATTGCAATGATGTCGTTATTGCAATTGTCATGTACCGATTGACGTGATTTTTTAACAATCGTGCCTTAATTTCCACCGAAAAATGCTTTAAGTTGTCTTCAAAAGTTTCGGCAAAATCGTATTTCGACGAATTTTTGCCAGCGCGTTCGCGATACTTATTCCGCCATTATTGTTTACATCTTAGCTCATTTATATAAATATATAACATATATATCATAGCTACAACTGAAGCTCGAAGACCCGTTCAAAATCCAAATCGCTGTCACGCACTTGTATACAACAAAAAACTCATTTAAGTTTCAGTCTTCAAAGGGCTTCTGACAGCCTTTACAAACAGTTTAAATTAAACATAACTTAAGCACAACAAGCAAAAGGCAAGAAAAGTACTAAAGCAGGCCAAGCTTATTGCCTGTCAGCCAGGTCGCCCCTAACCATCCGTGTTTCATTAAGGTTGTATTTAAACTGTATTAAGCGGTTATCAAAACTCTGGTGTAAGTCCGGCTAAAAGGGAGAACATAAAAGTTAAGTGTCGTAAACGTGAGGGACAGAGCTATGCGCTATATATAGCTCTGTCCCACACTTTCCTACAATATTACACTACCATTAGTTTTCAGAGATTAAAAACAGGCCCTTTGATTGAATTAACCGATATAAACCGGTTTATTAGGATTTACCCCATTATTATTTTGTACACGACTGTTACCCATTAACGCCCACCGTACTATGTTTAGTACACCAATTCAAATTAAGATAAATATCCGTGAGATTATTTTTTTATTCTAGCAACATTCAAGTTTAACAGGCAAGGTTGTAAACACTTAGCAAAAACGAAACGCATTCACGAAAAAAAAAGGGTATTTTTCAAATTTGTTGCAGTGTTTAACTGCTGCGCGTTGGTGAGTACTTTATTATTATGTTTTTTATGGTAAAAGCTTTCAAAACAGTTAATTTTGCTAATTACTTCCATAATTACTTATTATTTTCAAAGAAAAAAAAGTAAAAAGACCAATTTTTACAAACCTCTATATTCTATAACATCAGATGTGCTGGTGTACTATGTTTAGTACAATGGGCACACGTACCAGGTCTTGGTTGATTTGATGTTGTTTTTTTTTTCATTTATAATTTATGTATTTATTATAATAAAACAACAAATGCATTGATTTTTAGTTTAACGACAGAAAAAAATAAAAATGGCTAAAAGGCATACTTTTACTCAAGAAAAGAACTATTTTGGCTTACAAGATGCTGTGCAGGAGATAATTAGTCAAGACAGTGATGATGATGCTACTTATGATATGATTTTGCTGCCACCCAATCCAGACGTAGTCACCGATGAAGAGGAAGGAGGAGATGACGACTTGTGCCGAAACGAATTTCCTCAAGATGTTCCGGGAAATATAGAAGTAGTCACGCATCGCCACACCGTTGAAGATCAGTGGACAAGTGATGACGATACGCCCCTAATAACCTTTGCATCAACTTCTACGCAAAGTGTACCGAAGAGAAGAAGAGCAGATACTAATGCATTACCAACTTGGAGAAAATGTGTGCCTATTTACTCTGCTTCTCGGTCAGCGGCACATCAAATGACTTTTGAAGAACGGAGTGCTAACATATCTGAAATCCTGAAAGACTTGCCCCCCGTTAAAGTATTTGGGTATCTTTTTGACGAAGAAGTGGTAGAGCTTATTGCATCTCAAAGCACTATATATGCTGGGCAAAATAATAGACATGATAAAGTTTTCACCAAAGAAGAACTTGAATATTTTTTAGGCATACTTATACTTACAGGATACCATAAGTTGCCTAGTGAAAGGTCATATTGGAGCTTATACGAAGATCTCGGTGTACCATTTGTTGCAGAATGCATGGCAAGAAATCGGTTTCTCGAGATAAAACGAAACCTACACTTTGCAGATATTTCTCTGGATGTTACTTCCACCGATAAGATGTTCAAATTGAGGCCACTTATTGATGTTTTACAAAAAAAGTATTGTCAATTTGGAATGTTACACGAAGAACTATCAATTGACGAGTCAATGGTAAAATATTACGGGCTGGGCTCTGACCAGTAGTGATGGTTATTGTTATACATTCGATGTATATTGTGGAAAGTCTACCGAAGCTTATACCGATCCTCTTGGCTCTCGCGTTGTGAAGTGTTTGTTGCGTAAAGCTCCGATAAAATCAGAAGAACACACAGTATACTTTGACAATTTTTTTCCCAATTATGACTTACTAGTTGAACTAAAAGCTCTTTGCTTTAGAGCAACAGGAACTCTCTGTGAAAACCGGACCAAACGGTGCCCTTTGATTTCGTCGAAAGACATGCGTAAAAAGCCTAGGGCTGAATACGATCATAGGTTCGACAAAACGAACGAAATCCTAATGTTGCGTTGGAAGGACAACAACGTTTGTACAATTGGAACCAATTATGATACTGTGGAACCATTAGGGAAAGTAAAAAGGTGGTGTACAACCCGAAGGTAAAAGGTAGATGTTGACATACCCCACGTATTTCAAAGTTATAACAAGGGAATGGGTGGCATGGACCAGATGGACCAATCTATAGGACTCTATCGTGTTGGGCTGAAAGGAAAGAATTGGTGGTAGGTATTGTTTACTTATATGCTGGATATGACCATTTCAAATGCATGGAGATTACACTGCATGGTAAATCCTGATGATCGTATGGATCAAGTAACGTTTCGCAGGCAGATAGCCAGAGCATACCTTACAAGAAAACATCGCAAGGCAAGGCAATCATCCTCTAGGATTACTGGTGAAGACAGAAATAATAATGGCCACAATCCGGAAAAAATGCCAAACCAGCTTATATGCGTTATATGCTCCAGTCGAGTTAAAACTGCATGTGGAAAGTGCCTAAAAACATTATGTTTCGATAGGGGATGCTTTGCTCAATATCACACCTAAGCGCCCATTGTACTAAACTTAGTACACCCCTAAAAAGCTAACTAACGAATATATTTGTGTTGTTTTATCTCTATATTGTTCCAATATGTATGTTTTTATGATGATAATAAATATCAGTTTCAAAAAATTCCTAATGGTTTCTTTTTGGGCGTTAATGGGTTAATGCACTTCTTCAAAGTAAACCAGGTGGAAATCATTATTGTTTCGGTGGACTATTTCTGGACTATTTTTTGGCTCAAATATCAAACGGAAAGTCGTAGGCGTTCCGAAGATATTTGATGATATCAAATGTTCAAGCTGTAATCCTCAACAAGATGTCTTAATAACTCTGGAATCGTTGAAGGACTATTTCTGAAATTTGGCATGCCGTGTGGATTATTTCTGGACTAATTCTTGAAACCTTAACCAATTAGATAGGCCCTTCCGTTTACATGAACGAGAGATGGGGATTACAGCTTGACGTCAAGCTGTAATCCTCACCAACTATAACTTCGGAACTATAAGAGGACTATTTTTCTTTCTTTGTGGTCTATTTAGGACTATTTATGGACTATTTTTTGGCAGTGTCAAATTTCATTTTCATGAACGTTTCAATGGTGAGGATTACAGCTTGAAGGTCGTGTAAATGTAAAACGCCCAAAAAATTTGAGTAGGTACACTAGGTACCTTACTCTATTTTTCAAAAGGTGGTGCATTCGTTTTTGTTTTTTTATCTTGTTTAGATGGATGTAACTGACTAAATAATAAAAATATAATAATACGAGATATCTAAGGCAAACAAACTTTTGGCAGCTACAAAACCTCGAAATGCCGGGACTCTTTTGATGGTTTCTCGTTAATATAACTTATATACGGTGCATTCTAGCGAAAAGTTACTATCTAACTAATTAAAGAGCATACATCTTTGCGTCTAAAGTAATTGGGTCAAGCGATATAGTAGAAAACCATGGTCAAAAGTTAAGTTTTTTCCCAACTTTGTAACATGTCTGCAGCATGGAAATGGGCACCGGCCTCAGCGATGGCGGCATGGCTGGTGAGAGGGGCTAATGAAGCGTCGGGACTTGGCCTTAGGTATTCTGAATTGCCTGGTTTTTGCACAGCTTCAACTTATCGGCGTTTCTATCAAATTGATAGGTAGTACACGTAACACGGGTCCATTTCCACAACAAACAACAGTAGATGTAGCTCCCTTGTCTCTCCTGAAAACAATGGCTACAAGACGTGTTGTACTGGAGCCTGTTCCTGCCGTAAGGCAGATTGAAAATAGGCTTTATCTGCAAGCACTTATGGTCATAATTACGAGAACTCATCACCACCGGTATTTGATGACGACGATGAGCAGCCGCCCGAGCTGAGTCTAACTAAACTCCGACAAACCCATCTTCGACATTATTTTTGTTCGACACTACCGAATTCCGACCCGTCTTAATTTCGAGAAGACTTTAGCTCGACAATACTCAGAAACTAGTAACAAGTGTTCTTCTTCACTTCACGTAATACACTTTCCCACCTTTCAATATTTCTCTATATGATTTTTTTCTGTATTAATTAAGTAAAGTCCTATATTACGTATATTTTTCATAATGTTTGGGACAGTAGTTTCAGAGGTAAGTGGTATTTTTTGTAATTTTTATTTAATATTTTTTTAATTAAGTATTTCTAAAGTATTAAGAAAATACATTTGAAATCCCCGCAACAAGCCTTTTCCTCAGACTTGTCACACAACACGGTTTGGATTTTTTAATTTTTTATTTCGGATTCGCCCCCCAATTGTGCACAATTGCATTGTCTATTTAAAAGATACATTTGTTATTATTTTCCCGTAATATTTAAGTGACTCCTATATAACCTGTTATTTTCCCGTAATATTTAAGTGACTCCTATATAACCTGTTATTATTTTCCCGTAATATTTAAGTGACTCCTATATAACCTGTTTTTTCCAAAATGTCTGGATCAATAGTTTCGGAGATGGGGGGGTCTTTTTTACTTTTTTAAATCCTCGATCCTCGCAAGACGCGCTTTCGACTTGTCACAAGCAAATTTATTTATGAATTTTCTGATTTGCGCCCTAAAGTTGCCTCCGAAATGCAAAATTTATTTGCGAACGTAACACGTTCGTGTTTCGGTCATAAATACATAAGTGTACTAAATTTCAACTCAAGCGGTACATAATTCTTTCGTTTAAAATTACTTTTACTCACTAGACACACGTGATCGTTTAATACTTTCCTTTTTAAGGTACGGACCCTTAAACAGCCTCTTAGCCGATGTATAGAGACTAAGAGAGCAATACAACTTAATATTTTAAGTAACGATTAAATAAATAATAAGTAAAGATATTCAAGCCGATTCTTCGGGAGACTTTTCTATCGAGCTAAAATAATCAAATTACGTTTATACGTTAGTGAATGCAAGCTGACACTCATGACTCACGATCAACAAACCAAGCATAAAGAAACATCTGTTTTAATCCGCTTCCATCGGTAAAATTAGCAACACGATTGGTGGTGGTTGTTTTTGCACAAAAACATATTCAAATAAAGCTCATAAAATCCCAGACTGCAACATGAGTGTTACGTCAGTCGTTGCAGCAACGACCACTGATTATTTCTTAATGACAAACATGTTTGTATGTATGTATGTATGTATGTTTTAAGATATTTCGAATATCTATTTTTCGACGCAATAACCATATAAATATTATTTTTGGATCCCAAGAAATAGCAAGTTTTAGGTGAAAAACTTTTTTTTTTTATTGGCATAATGTTTTGAAACACTGTGATTGAAGGAAAGGGATGTCGTAATTATATATATTTTCTCGGGATATGGAAAGTGTCCCTTTAAGAGGAAATCTGCTCTAAAGATGGGCATTTTTCAACACCCATCGTTTTGTGTTTTGCCAGCCTTGATAATTTTATTTTGCGTAACTTTAGCTTTACGTAAGGCTGTTTTGGCCTAATGCGGCGGCTTAAGGTGATATATCGACAAAATCAACACTTTTTGAAGTTGTTTCTCTGCTGTTCAAAAGAAGTTCCAAGTTAAATACATTAATATAACAATTTTGGGACCTTTTTCTAGATTATGTAATAACAGAAACGCGATTGGAGGAATTTCGCTCGATAGAAATAGTTATTGAAATTAGGTCTAAATTTACAATTTTTTTTACAATTTAAATTTAGAAATTTACAATTTTTTTGATTTTCTGACAAATTTAAATTGCGCTATGAATTCAAAAATATTTATGTAGATGGGTTTTGACATACCTAAATTACCCATTATAGAATTTTTCATAGATATTTTAGTTAATTATGTATCAACTTCCCCGATGCCGTCCCTCTCACGCTGCGGGTCATTCCGCCTAGAGTAAAGAGGACCTTTTCACGGACGAGATATCTCCTTAAATACTATCCATTGTGTAATCAACAGGAATGATCAACGGGAGATGCTTCTGGCCGCGCGGCCGGGCCGTCGGAGGCTCCAGTGTTATCAACTACATGATCTACACGCGCGGACGCCCGAAGGATTGGGACCGTATTGCGGCAATGGGCAACTACGGATGGTAACTTTTAACCATGAAATTATGAAATCAATACTCCGCTGCTTACAACAAAGTCAAGGTTAAAACAGATGAGTGTTTAACCTTGACTTTGTTTTAATAATTGCACACAACAACATGTAGAAATGGTTATAACATATAAATAGTGTACAAGGAAGAGCTTATCTTTCTATTTCAAACATTTACATTGGGCGTTTGTACCTCTTATGCCCTGTTCCAATTAAACCTATTTAATCAATAAAACTCTTTGTGACATTCATCTGTTATTTTACATACAAAATGTATAGGGCATATCTGTTCAATAGGGATTAATTGTAACACACCCTTATTCCGTTCACTCGATTTGTTCGGTGTTTTATTTTTATAAAAAATATGTTAAAGCTTCGCTGACTTTTAAAAGGATTTAAAGAATCTGGCCCTTCTCAAGGAGTTAAATTTATGCGATGTAGATGCTCTCGCAATACCGGTGTAGCTGGACCAGCGAAGCTGTACAACCAAACTTGATCTTTTACAGGTCGTACAGCGAGGTGCTCGAATATTACAAAAAATCGGAGAGATCTAGTTTAAGTGGCTTTGAGTACTCGCCATATCACGGGAGGAGCGGCAATCTATCTGTCGAGTTTGTACAGCACAAGTGAGTAATTGACAACGTGACGAAAATTAAATCTCTTACGACCGAATTTCCAAACCTCAATATTTATCTAAGGAATTTGACAGAATTCGTGCCTGTGAATTGTCAAATAAAGTTATCTGTCTTGTTTGTCTGGGATATGAAAAATCGCCCCTTAATCAAAGAAGCGTTTAATTAATTCATGCCTCTTATTTGCAGAACTCCGCTCATCAATGCATTTTTGGAGGCCGGCAGAATATTGGGTAATCCGACTGTCGACTACAATGCGCCGGAAAAACTCGGTTTCGGTCTGTTGCAGTCGAACACACTCCTCGGGAAAAGAGTGAGCGCCGCCAAAGCTTTCCTCCACCCAAATAAGAACAGACCTAATCTTCATGTCCTGCCATTGACTCGAGCCACCAAAGTCCTTATCGACCCAGAAACAAGAACCGCGTACGGTGTAGAATACGTCCGTAACAGATTGCGTCACCAGGTGACAGCAAGGCGTGAAGTGGTGCTGTCAGCCGGGCCTATAGCCTCGCCTCAGTTACTAATGTTATCTGGCGTGGGCCCAAAAGAACATCTAAGTAGCCATAACATACCGGTTGTACAAGACTTGCCAGTAGGCCGCACCCTCTACGACCATATTACATTCCCTGGAATAATATTCACGCTTAACGTAACAAACGTAAGCCTTATAGAGAACAAAGAGGCAACATTTCGGAATGTCCTCCAATGGCTCCAGTTCGGGGATACGTCGCCCGCGTCACCGGGAGCGGTGGAGGGCATTGGCTATATCAAAACACCGAATTCTAACGAGCCTGCGGATATTCCGGACATAGAACTCCTTAGCATAGGAGGCTCGTTGGTATCAGACGGCGGACCGGGAGGAAGCAAGGCGGTAAGAAGAGGCATGAGCATCTCGGAGACGGTTTTCGACGGCGCATTCGGTTCCATAGACGCCATGGACACCTGGAGCTGCTTTCCAATGCTGCTGCATCCTAAATCAAGTGGCCGGATCGAGTTAAAAGACAGCAATCCGTTCAGCCACCCTCGTCTGTACGGCAACTACCTTACGCATCCGCTCGACGTGCAGAAGTTCATAGCGTCTATTCGGTACGTGCAGGCGCTGGCTTCGACACCTCCATTCCAGAGGTTTGGCACCAAGATACACCGAGCTCAGTACCCCGCCTGCCAGAGCTTCAAGTTCGACTCGGACGCGTACTGGGAGTGCGCGGTGAGGACGCTAACGGCGACTCTGCACCACCAGGTGGCGACCTGCCCGATGGGACCTCCGACTGACCCGAAAGCAGTCGTGGACCCCGAGCTGCGAGTCTACGGCATCGGGGGCCTCCGAGTGGTCGACAGTGGCGTCATCCCGAGAACCGTTTCCGCACATACCAACGCGCCCGCTATCATGATTGGCGAGAAAGCAGCTGATATGATTAAGAACACATGGAAACTCGCCAGCAACCAAGTCGAAACTTATTAGCATGTATTGTGATTAATTTTTAGTTTACTCCACTACCTCAATAGTATAAAATATATAATTTAAAAGACTGTACGATTAATTACCAATAAAGATTTTAGGTAAAAAATGCTTTGGGTCATTATTTTTAATAGAGTACTTTATGTGCATTCTCACGTCCAAGGTAATTGCCAACCCTTCTACAAGAGCGACATAACAAGGTAATATCCTCGTAGGTGCATTGCAATTTATTGCAACCAGTTTTGATATCGGGGTCAACGAACTCTTGACAGACACATACAAACATAATTATTATGGTAGTAGGAGGTATATTTCTTCCGCATAGCTTTTTAAAAAATATAACATCCATCAAAAAATATACGGCTTCGCAACTATCAAAACAAAGCTTCCATATGCAGACTTATACGAGCTGAGGACATTAAAAATTATCCGCAGAGGCCAGGTATGGGCTTGGTTGAATAATTAATTCTGGACAAGCTACAATAGAATACAAAATAAATGTGGCCTCCATAAACAAAAATAGAATTGCTTGAGTCATTTGGCTTGAATAACACAGTCACAATCAGGCAATAACACACAACCATATTTGCGCGTATACAATACAAGTCCACAGGTTCCGTTATGGATCCTGTTCTCTCAAGCGATACGATTTGCCGGGCCTCAGAATTCAGCAAGCCTCCGTAGGCATAGCCACAAACCAGCAATAACAAAAACAACAGCTCAAAAACGCAACGGAATACAAGTGCAGTGATACAACTTCAAGAATGGGCACAAGAAACAATTTAACTGTCACATTACTCGTGATTTTGTCAGTGGAGTCACTGACTTATGATAATGGTGACGATGAAGGAATTGTCGAGAACTTTGAAGATTACGATCAGAACGAACTATATCCTGATGTGTTAAGACCAGTAGATAGACAAAGAAATGCCCGTCTTCTTTTATCATATCGTCAAAATCCGGTGATAGATCTAGTTTTGCAGACAGCGGCTCCTAATTATACTCCGAAACATCCAGGAGACTTATTTGATTTCCTGAGAGATCAATACCCATTACCCGGAGGTATGTTTTCTTTGCAACTATTTGTTTTGTGCTATGAAAGATGAGCTTTGTAGAGTGAATTCGTGTAGAAGGAATCTAGGACAGCAACGGAAAATAAATAACGTTGTTAGAATAATAAATTGGTTTCTGTTAGTTATTATGAGAGTAGTTATTAACCTACAGTTTGAGAAATCTTCAATAGTGACTGAAAAATGTCGCCATCAAGAACAGTCATCAGTTGAAATTATTCATGCGCATTTTAAAATTTGCACATATTTTAATTATTCTTGGAAATAAACTACCTACAATGAACTGTAGATAACTGAAACTAAGTTACAAAAGTTTCATATAGACTGAATAGTACAAAAACGTGTCAATATAATTAATTAACCTAATTGAATTGAACTGTGACACGCAAAGAAGAGTTTATTTAGGTGGGGTCAATTATTCCCCTGCCACCCGCGATTTTTAAGTATATTCAAATCAATGGGCTATACTACAAAAATACGTAAGTAAAAGGGGGCTAAATGGAATTGAGGGGCTTATTGGAACTAATAGAAAATGCAACTAGATTTGGATTTTGGAACTTGCTTGAGGCTGGTTGCTTCCGATTATAAAAGTAAAAAACTATAATATCAATACGTTTACGTTTTGACTGACATCTTTAGCGACTGACAGGAAAACTATTGATACTTGACAGTTTTATAGAACAGCCAAATTAACCAGAATTTGAACAAACTACGCTATGGCGGACAAATTAAGATACATTATGTTTTTAACGAATATTCCAGTAATCCTGTAATACTTTTAGTGGCAATAGCGGCATTTATGCCGGAACACGATTATTTCGAAATGGTTTTCTCGGGTTGGTAGCTTTGTTTTCTTTTACATGGCCCATCGTTCACCCATTTCCAGGTCTAAAAGCACCGTATTCTGAATACGACTTCATCATCATCGGAGCCGGCTCAGCGGGAAGCGCCCTCGCCTCCCGCCTGACCGAACGCAACTGGTCCTCAGTGCTGGTGCTGGAGGCTGGCAGACCAGAGATGCTTCTGACGGATATACCAGCCCTGGCTCCCTACTTTCAGGCGACGGACTACACGTGGCCTTATTATATGGAGCGGCAGCCGGGTGTTTGCATGGGTAATTTGACGAGCTCATAAATGTAGATATAGTTACAAATGTCCCCAACTCCCCACCTATTCTCCATCTGATCGAGCCACACTCCACTACGCTGGCTCACTGTCTAGCTCATAAGATAAGTAATAATAAAAATAAATGTAGCCCCTTAATGTCCCCAATGAGGGGCACAGGTCAATATAAAAGTAAACAACATTCAAATCGCACGATATCGTTTATTATTATAGAGATTATTTGCTTAGAATTAATTGTCGTAACGAAGTACATCAGAAATGCTCTGATACTAATTAAAAAACCAGTCAAGTGCGAGTCGAACTCGCGCACGAAGGGTGCCTTACCACCGTTCAATGGTAGGGATAGTGTGGAATGAATAGTTTGGATTTAACGTAGCAAAATGTTGTTTACAAAGTTATTGGTGCGGCTACTTTTACACTCCATGTACATAACCAGGTGCATTCATAAGTTTGTAAGTGGTATTGTAAGAATTGTTGTATGGGAGCCCTCTTAAATATTTATTTTACTCTGCTTTTGAGTATTTGTTGTTTTAGCGGCAAAAAAAATACATCATCTGTGAAAATTGTCTAACTATCATGGTTCGTGAGATACAGCCTGGTGACAGACGGGCCCCGTTTAGCACGGAACCCTAAAAAGGAAGTCGACTTTAAATTAACCCAAAAGTAGGAAATATAATTTTCGCGAAATTAACCACCCAAATCAATTCAACCGAAGGCAAAAAACATATTTTATTCAGGAAGGTGACTACATAATGTTACAAAATGACCACTACATACATTTTTTCAAGGCCTGGCCCCGAGCTCTATTCGGCTTTGATGAAACTTACATTTTTCCCTAGTTTTCCACCGACAAAAAAAAGGAGGAGATTCTTAATTCGAATGTTTTTTTTTTGTATGTTTATGTGTGTGAACAAGATTATTCCGTCAATTATGAATCGATTTTGATGATTATTTTTTTGTTTGGTAGGTCATACTTCAAAGGTGAATGAATTGTCACATAAATTTTATCAAAATTGATTCAGCGATTTTGAAAAAATCAACGAAAACAAAATATGTCGGCGGCCGATGGTAAAATTGGGCACATCATGATGTGCCGCGCTATTTTAAGATATGGCGGCGTTGCTTAGAATACGCCGTTGCCTATGGGGCACATCATGATGTGCCCAAACCAAAATCGGGCAGATCGATGAGAACCAAACGTTTGTCGATATTCCCAGTTAACGCTTCGCCACATATGATATGTCCAAAAGATAATGCGTCACATAGCAAAATTTTTCAAATTTTACGAATAAACAAATCAATTCCCTTTTTACAATGTTATTTTTGTTGTTACACGTATTCTATTTCTGTATGCTTTTAAAAATAATTAAACGTAAATATATTTTTAGGTCATAAACCAAATCAAGAAAAGTAGGATGACCATCACACGGAAGTCGGTGGACAACTATTGACAATATACAACGTGTCATCGAAATAAACGCATAACCCCAACTTATATTTTTATAATAAAAGATTTTGAGAACGAAAAACGCAATATTTGCCCAAAATATTTGAGATTTAAGTTCACAACTCTGTTCACAACACACTCCTCTGCCCGCGAGTTCAATCAAATTATCCATCATACTTTTCCAGGCTTGGACTGCTGGACTTGACCGCTAAAATTACACCGATACAGGTGATTTACACTGTCATTACATTGTGCAAATACAGTTCTCTCACCATTTCACAATATTCCACATTTGTGTATCGAAATTAAATTGCGTGGCACGTGCCACGTGTGGAATATTTCATTCGCTTGCCACGCTCGCGCACCAGTGCGGTGATGGACTACATCAAAAAAACAAAGAAATCTACGTACCTCTCACCCCTACCCCTTCCCCTTCTGTGATTTGCACTCGCTCAGAAGATCGATGTGTCCGTCGACGCGACCGCCACGCAGAGGCTGTCTCATTTTTTCCATACGGCTGAAGAAAGCAAGCGTACCTACGAATTTATCCTTTCGTTTTGCTTGGTAAAGAAACGAAATCAGGTTTCATTTTGGTGGATGGCCACCTGTGTGAGCTTCGTTTCAGCGTGAAGCGTGAAGGTTGCGCCTATGTTTGCTTAGCATTGAAGAGACAGGGCAACAACAATAACTTTTTTTCTTCAAAAATATGACCTTTATTTAAAGTCAGTGAAATAGACTCTGCTCATGATTCTAAACAAACTAGTTTCTCATTATGCGTTTATTAGATCACACTTTGTATATAATATAAATAATACATTTTAGAGACTTTTATTATCATCATTATTAAATGTTATTTTTATTTGCATACGCTCCGTTTTGCTTTTTCTAAGTTCCAACTACTTCCAAACTAACCTATTATACAACTGAAATTTAGCCACAATAACCTACTTTAGCCAAGTTTGGCTTTTCACTACTTTCATTCGCAAGCTCGCTCTGCTGGTTGCACATACACGTTCTAACCTAACCCAACCTACCGAGCCAAATCTATTGTCACCCTATTTTTTGATATGTCCAGTTATAGGATGGCAGATCGTCGAACGTTGGTTTTTAAACGATATGGCGGGTTTAACATGGCAGATCAAGAAATGCCGCCATATCATGATATGCCGAGGCAAATCATGATGTGCCGAATTTGATGATCGGCCGCCGACATATTCACAGATGTCGTTTAGGTTTGT
Organism: Argyresthia goedartella; assembly: GCA_949825045.1. Lineage (NCBI taxonomy): Eukaryota > Metazoa > Arthropoda > Insecta > Lepidoptera > Argyresthiidae > Argyresthia > Argyresthia goedartella. Next base: position 10,823,049 of record OX463828.1, on the reverse strand, counting down.
GGTTCCGTGCAGCAAAAGTTTTGATGAGGACTTTTCATGTACACAGACTTCATTCGCATCACGACCGGGGAGGAAGAAATAGGGCTTGAACTTGGAGTCGGTTTTGTGAATTATCTGTCTCTTTGTTGCCCAGCATAGTAATAGCTAGACGACTTTACACGTAATAGTCCATATTTTAAAAACTACTGAACCGATTTTGATAAAACTTGCACACTTCCCTAAATTGGAGTAAATTTAAGCCAATAAAAAATAATGGTCAAAATTCGATCTATGGATTCTTAGAAACACGAAGACAAACATACATACACCTACAACATTTTGTATACTTATTTGGAAGCCCTAAAATACATGTGTGAACATTTTGCGATTCTGACACACATACTTATATTATTGAAAACATGTCCTGTTTTGAAGTCGGTTAATAGTAGTTTATGTGACTGTTACATAATGGAGGGCATTAAAACTCGAGAGTGGGTTTATGAAACGAGCCAAAGGCGAGTTTCATAATGATATCACTCGAGAGTTATAATGCCTAATTATGTACAGTTACATACACTAGTTTATCTACACACATATCATAAGCTCTCTTTGATGTGTTCAGGAACCGCATGTTTGACCGGCATTGTGGCTCTGCAGTTGTTTAGCTTGTTCTGTAGTACCAACTTCACGCAGGCGGGCGTCGGCGTTCGAAATTTGAATGTCAGTACCAACTTCACAGACAAACTAGGGGCAGCACGCAGTCGGGCGTTGGCGTTCGAAATTTGAATGTCATAATATGTAGAAAAACTACACATTATGGTCATAATGTGTAATTTTTCAGATAAGAAATGAGTTTTTACCAAGTAGTTTAACATTATGCTGATCGTAACGTGCGGTTTTTGTACGCAGTAAAGAGGGTTTATGATACGTGTGTAGATAAAAACCTTAGGCTAAGAGATTCTCACCATAAGATGTCACAACCCCTAGTTTATAATGTATAAACGGGACCGCTTCGCTCACTTATCCTTCACCTATCCCGACCCACCATTTCGCCCTGGTATTTCGCTCGCAAATCTAATTTCAATCATAATTGATTATAAAATAACGAAAATGAATACATTATATTGTAATCTTTACGGTACAGTTTACAATCGCGCACAACAGCTCATTAACAGATTATTGGTTATTTTTCATAGGTATAGGTGTTGTAGTTCTATACGATATTACGAAGCAATAAGGTTTAAAACCGCGGGCTTCTTCTTGATCTACCCACAGAGGAGTGATGCATGATTGAATAATTCCAGGCATGGAGAACCAGCGGTGCTTCTGGCCGCGCGGCAAGGCGGTGGGCGGCACCAGCGTCATCAACTACATGATCTACACGAGGGGAAGGCCACAGGACTGGGACAGAATCGCTGCTGACGGGAACTATGGCTGGTGAGAGTTCTTATTCTGTCACCAGCCATATTTGTTTCTTGAAGCTGAAACTCTGCCACCACTAGAGTCTGACACCTTGTTCTCAAATACTTCACGTAATAGGGAGCAATATCCCCATCCAAGTGTTTAATACTCCGTGCAGTATGGCTCAATGTGTGTACGGTTCAGTTAGTAACCAAAATTTCAGAAGTGTTCAAAATGTCCTTAACCCAGATGTTAATTGGATCGCGATTTTAAACTTCAACGCTTTAAGTTATGGTTCAAATACTATGAAGCAAAATTGATAGTTTTTACGATCGGTAGTAACATCTGGTTTACGTCTTTTGATACAGATATACCGCTACAAAGCAGTAGTCACCGTGAACAATATCTACCACATGCGAATTGTTTAAGGGCAACAAATATAATGATTACCAAAATTTTTTTTTCTTACCCAAAATGGGTAAATGATCACCAAAAGTTGCAGAAAACATCAGGGCAAAATACTGCGGTAGCTTAGGTGAAGGGTAAAGGAATCGAGCGAAGCGAAGCCCCCTTTATCCTTCGTGTTGAACATGTAAGAACAACGAAAATACTTAAAACATAAACATAAGTACAGAAAACATAACAAGAAGTTTGGTGATCATTTATCCAAACCCAATTTAGTGATCATTTACTGATTCTGGCAGTCATTTCGAATTTATTGGTAGTAAATTTTCGAATTTTTTGGTAATCGTTTAAATACACGACATGTCCGTCAAACATGATCATCATTAAGTTATATATCTCTTATTTTGCTTTCAGGTCTTACGATGACGTGCTAAAGTACTATATCAAATCAGAAAGAGCTAGATTGAAGGACCTCGATAAAAATGCATACAGAGGGCATGATGGCAAGCTTAGTGTAGAATTCATTAAGAAAAGGTGAGTTGAGTTCAATGTGAACCTACCATGCGTATGATATGCTTAGGTAATTTTTATAACGTAAACGTATAACGCCTGACATTCACCCCACCTCGTAACTTGTGATGTGACAATCAATATCGTGATTGTCACAAATCACAATGAATTAATGTTTGACATTCTTTTGAACTGTTTTACCAGTCCCGGTTTTCTTTGCTACAGGTCAAAGTTGATCAAAGCATTCCTTGAAAGCGGAAGAGAACTCGGAAACCCTACAGTTGACTACAACGCACCAAACGGATTCGGGTTCGGATACGTTCAAGTTACCCAGGAACGTGGTCGCAGACACAGCGCAGCCAGGGCCTACCTGCATCCGCACAAGAAGAGGCGTAACCTCCACATACTGCCAGAAAGCAGAGTGACCAAAATCCTTATAGACCCCCTAACCCATACAGCATACGGCGTAGAATACGTACGCAACCGACTCAAGTACACAGTCAGAGCTCTTAAAGAAGTCATCGTATCGGCAGGACCGATCGCGTCGCCTCAACTTCTGATGCTTTCAGGTATAGGGCCGAGGGACCACCTGCATTCAAAAGGCATACCAGTAGTACAAGAACTGCCCGTCGGACTAACACTGTACGATCATATCTGTTTTCCGGGAACAATATTCACGCTGAATCAAACAAACATAGCTTTCACAGAAGATAGAATTTTATCAATTCCTATAATGACTGAGTGGCTCAGAACTGGAGACAACGGACTCGCCTCTCCCGGGGCTGTTGAGGGCATTGGATATATAAAGACACACCTCTCTGAAGATCCGGAGCTGGTCCCTGATATTGAGCTAATCAGCATTGGCGGCTCCATCGTGTCAGATGGAGGAAATGGCGGAAGCAAGTCTGTTCGGAAAGGAATGAAGATCACTGAAGCTACGTTCAACACAGCGTTTGGTTCGATAGACAATACAGATACCTGGAGCGCGTTTCCAATGCTGCTGCACCCGGAATCATCTGGTCATCTGGAGTTGAAGGATAACAACCCATTCAGCCTACCACTATTGTACGGCAACTACCTAACGCACCCGAAAGACGTGGCAACATTTGTCGCTGCCGTCCGATACATCCAGAAGTTAGCATCAAAAGCGCCTTTCCAGCGTTTCGGAGCGAAGGTCCATCCTGCTTACTATCCGGAATGCTCGGCTTTTCCCTTCGATTCTGACGATTACTGGGAGTGCGCCGTGCGGATGCTCACAGTGACTCTGCATCATCAGATCGCGACTTGCCGGATGGGACCAGAGGCCGACCCACTAGCAGTGGTAGACCCTGAACTGCGGGTGTATGGAGTTAGGAGACTGCGCGTGGTGGACAGCAGCGTCATCCCGCGAACTATTTCCGCGCATACAAACGCGCCTGCGATTATGATCGGAGAGAAAGCCGCCGATATGATCAAGACTGCATGGAGCAACTAAACTAATAATGGCATTGTATTTGTAAGTTGGTCATACCTAGTCAATATTAAAGATATTTTATGAAGTATACGATTTCACATATGAAAAGATGATTAATCTAGTATTGTGATAGAGGCTGCCCAACCTCAGGCTTCAGTTAAAGATATAGCATAAAGTAGGTTGAAAAATAGTAAAAATATGTTTTCACTAGTATACCGACAATTAACAGACGCCTTAGCTTCAATAGCAGCAAATACTACAAAGCGTGTCTTGCTTTAGTTAAAGCGTTCTTAATATAATTTAAATCTAATGTTAATACATTTTAGGAAAGCGAATAATTTATCAAAAGAAAAAAGGATCCTATTATATTTCTCAGGACGACAGATGTATTCCGAAGTAGCATGTTATCCTAGAAAATAATTAAATTATAATGTGTGATTTACGTATGTCTCTCGCCTTGGATACTCATGAGTGCAACGACTTGCAGTGACATTTTAATAAATAGTGTATGTTATACCACCGGTAATACGGATTCATTACCGGTCCTTCCATGGCTGACGTATTTTCGGAAGGTAACAGGGAATATGATTATTGATTGCTGAAGATTTTGTGGTCACGGTCAGCAGCTAATCGAGTTGACTGGTTTTTTCAAGACGTCGTCTGATCACCAAAGGTGGAATTGTATGTTTTAATAATATATGTATAAATAAAACCGGTCAAGTGCGAGTAGGACGTCGGCCCCGCACACGAAGGGTTCCATACCATTGTACACGGAAAAACGTAAAACGACAGTCTTTTGTACGAGTATACCTTTTTAATTCCTAATATTAAAATAATAAATACTAGATATATTGGGAATGGGAGCAGCGAAAAACGTGTGTACTGTATGACGATCATATATTGAATGAAACATTGAGTGAATCATCTTTATGAGTGGTAAATGAATGAACATTTTATAGATGAGTGAATGGAATTTTGTATTCCAATAGTCCCCCTCAAATTTCTACTGTTATATAATTCAAATAAGTATTAATTACTTATTTATCAATTGTGTACTCACATAATTTTAAGTTTGATTACATGTAAGTATCTCAAATTATGTTTTGGTTACATAATTTTTAGTATTTACACAATGTGTATTAAAATTTCAGTAGACATTTAAACTATAATAAGTTTAATTTTGATCTTAATTGGAGGAATTTTTCTGATGGTACCATTTTCGTGAAGATGTCAGCCAGTTGATTTCCTGAGGAAACGTATTCTAACTTTATTACTTTGTTAGTAATTTGTTCACGTGTGAAATGGTATTTAATGTCTATATGTTTTGATCTTTTATGGTTTGTGGGATTATTTGCAATACATATACAGCTATTGTTATCTTCATATATTGGAATGGGCTGTGGTATTTGGATTGCAATACTATTTAACAAAGATCTTATCCACATTGCTTCTCTCACAGCTTCGAATAGGGCCATATACTCAGCTTCCGTTGAGGAAGCGGCAACTGTGCTTTGTTTGCGAGTATTCCATGATATGGAACAATTATCAAACACTTGGAATATGTAACCTGTTGTGCTTTTACGATCATTTTCGTCGCCTGCCCAATCGGAATCTGCATACCCATGAAGTAATTGCTGATAATCGCACTTCTTATAGGTCAACTTTAAATTAAGAGTTCCTTTAATATATCTTAAAAGATGTTTTAAGCATTTCCACAATTCCGTATAATTCTTGCTTTGGTACCTACTCAGAATACAGATTGCTGAGCAAATATCTGGCCGTGTGCAAAGCATGGCATACATGAGGCAGCCTATAACGTTTTTGCAAGGTGCATCATAGTTTGTATCGGAGTTCAGGGCCAGATGGTCTAATTTTGATGGGAATGGTGACTTTGATGGATTACAGTCACTCATGGCAAACTTGCTTAAAACATTATTTAAGTAAACTGACTGATCTAAAGTGATTGTATCATCAATTCTAATTACTCTTATGCCTAAGAATAATTTTATTTCATTTAAGTCAGTCATGTCAAACATCTTCATTAAACATTCTTTTCAACACACCTGCTCGTAAAGTAGATCTTATTACAGCGTATTTACACTGATAATGCAGAATATTACCCATGCCGTGCCTTTTACATTACATTATCGCACTAGTGCCTTTTCATTACATATCTTTTTAAATATTAGCAAGAAGTATTAATGTTTCGAAAACAGCTAAGTAGTTATTTGCGTAAATAAAAAATTCAATTCAAAATGTGATAAATAATTAAAAAATTTCATGAAACTGCTTGTTAGCTTGTTGGTATTTATATTTTGACGGTGTATTTTTACCTATAAATACCCAGTTTCAAAATTTATAAATATGTGGCTGATTAGCTACTTTGCCGGTGCCTTTATCTCAGACTTGCGCGCGCATGCAGCGCTGAGCGCGCGAAAAAATAAAATTACGGCCGCCATCTTCTAAATGGGTTTCTGTTTGTTAAGTTTATTCACAGTATTGCATTTCGTTAGTTTTATTTACTTTTCCTCGCAAGTGTGTTGAAAAACGTCGTATGAAACACGTGAGCATTGGTCATTACACTTCTCGTCTCCATTAAGCCTTCGCCTTCGGCTCAGGCTTAAAAACCGACTCGAGTGTAATGACCAACATACCACACTTGTATCATAATGTACTATTATACATTTTTAAAATATGAGTTTGCTTTGTACATAAAATCAAATCATCAACGTAAAGTACAATATATACATTATTGTCAGTGCAATTTTTATCAAGAATGTATAAACATGGATCTACTCCTGAATTTTTAAAACCAAGTTCCTTGAGAACGTGATCAAAACGTTGGATCCAGCATCTAGAAGATTGTTTTAAGCCGTACAATGTTTTAGTTAACTTGCAAACCTGGTTCGGTTTTGCAGAAACACCCTCAGGCACCTCCATGTAAATATCATTTTCAAGTACTCCATTTAAAAATGCAGTCTTTACATCTAAGTGATGTACTTGCAAATCATACTGATTTGCGAATGCTAACATGAATCTGAATGTAGATATACGCGCCACTGGTGCGAACGTTTCGTCAAAATCTTGAAGATATTTTTGCGTAAAATCGCGAGCTACAAGACGTGCCTTATAACGGGTTGGTTCTCCCAACTCATTATTTTTAATCGTAAAGATCCATTTACAATCCACTATATTCACATGTTTGGGTCTTTCTACAAGAACCCATGTTTGATTTTTATGTAAAGATTCTATTTCACTCTCTACAGCTTTAAACCACTTATCGCTATCGTCCCTGTTTGAAATATCACCATAAGTGCTTGGTAGCGACTGAACAGTAGTTAATGATAAGTAGCACAAATCTGTATCACACATTTCTTTATAATTTATTGACGGCAGTTGTTGAATTCTTTCACTTCGCCTTATTTTGTTTGACGAATTTTCGGCATCCGATTGATCATCGGGTAGACTCTCGTGTTTCGTGCCTGTTGACTTATTATCACCGTTAGGCATATCAACTTCGGCGGGCATTTGTTTACTTTGGTTTGTCGGCCTGGAATGAACAAAGCTCAATTCGTCGAATATGACATCACGGGCTACAAAGGATTGGTTATTTTGAACATTGAACAGCTTATAACCATTATTATCGTATCCGATTAGTATTGCTTTAAACGATTTATTCTCAAACTTTGTTTTTCTCGTTTTATCATGGACATAGGCCGTTGCACCAAATATTCTTAGATGTCTTATTTTAGGTTTTTTATTATGCCACATTTCGTATGGTGTTTTGTTGTTGGTCAGAGCTTTAGTAGGGAGTCTATTTATTAGGTAGGTAGATGTTAATATTGCTTCCCCCCAAAAAGACTTTACTAATTTCGCATTTGCAATCATGGTTCTAGCCATTTCGGTAAGCGTGCGATTCATTCGCTCTGACACACCATTTTGCTGTGGTGTATATGGTACCGTTAGATGGTACGTGATACCCTTGGAAACACAAAACTCTTTAAAATCATTTGAAAGATATTCTCTACCGTTATCGCAATACAGATTTGTGACTTTCGTATTGAATAGATTTTCACTCTTAGCAACAAAATCTTTAAAACATTTAAGCACTTCCGATTTTGCATTAATTAAGTACGTCACTGTATAATGAGTGTAGTCGTCAATAAAACTAACGAAATAGTTTTTGTCATCAACGGTGCTAGGCGTTATCGGACCACACACATCTGAGTGTATAATGTGAAGGGGCCGATTCAAGTGCTTTTTCTCTTTAGTTTTTGCACGGGATTGTTTACCAAGAATACAAGGTTCACAAATGGTATTGCTGGGATTTATCTCATTTATCAATGAGTGGTCGCTTTCATCTATTGTACCCTTTAGTATTTTTGTGAAACTTTTGTTTGTTGACATGTCCAAGTCGTCTGTGCCACAAATTATAAGCGTCAGCGGAATCATGGGTCAAGTGAACATCGTGTCGATTTACTCGAAAATTTAGTCTGAACAGGTTATTACTGTTGACCCCAGTCATAATGCATTTGTCCTTATGATGCACCTGAACACCGTTGTTGCCAAAAATCACTGTAAAAGCTGCATGTTGCATCCTATTTACAGAAAGTAAATTATGACGTACCTCGGGCGAAAACAACACATCATCAATCAAGCCTTTAATACCCAAGTTTGTTGTCACCTGGATTGTTCCTTTACCGTAGGCTTGTATAGACTCGCCGTTTTTCGCAACTCCGATCTTGAGAGGCGTCGGTAGTTCCGAGTACGTGGTAAACACATCAAGGGTGTTTACAATATGATCAGTCGCACCCGAATCTAAGAGGAAAGATATTTCCGTATTAGTAAAATTACTGTTAGAATCAAATAACTTACAATCGGGTGAAACCATAAAAGCGAAACTGCCCTCGTCATTGTTGCAGGGCTGCGCGTTGTGCGCCGACCTCTGGTAGCCGCTGCTGTTTCCGCTGGCTCCATCTTTCTGGATTTTCTTGAAATATCGGCAGTCCTTCTTATAATGATTTCGGCGCCCACAGTGATCGCAGTACATTTTGGAAATTTTGTACGTTGAATTTCCGGCATTATGATTTTGTTTCACTTGAGGATAGGATTTTTCATACGAAAAATTTCCTTGCTTTTTCGGACGGGAAAAATTCCTCATGCTTGCATGTAAAGCCTTGAGCTCTGTTGTAGGTTCAGCTTTGAGTTTCACTTCATGATCAAGCAGCCGTGTCTTCACAAAGGACAGGTTCACATGTTCTTCACCGAGAGTTTCCAGTGCCGTGATAACACCATCGTATGAACTGGGCAGCGTCAACAGGATGTGAGACACCTTATCCATTTCGTCGAGTCTTGCTCCGGCGGAAATAAGTTCAATAATGATGTTGTCGAACTTTGTGAAATGTTGAAGTAGGGAATCATCTGGCTGAAGTTTGAGGTTCAGTAATTGCTTGCGTAGCGCCAACTGTGTGGCCAGGCTTCGTCTTTCATAAATTTTATTAAGATTATCCAGTATGGATTTAGCCGTTACAGCGTCTTTTGCAAAATTCAGAAATGCATCACCCAAATATTCCACAATAATACCTTTTGCAGTCTGGTTATTTTTCAGCCACTCAGCGTCAGGATTAACCGGTATTGGTTCTTCAATAACAGCAGCAGATAAAATCATTATTTGAAGTTCTTCTAATAATGATTTTATCCGGAATTTCCAAGTACTGTAGCGTTCACCTTTAAATTGCTGGATGTTTCGTTTGCTTCGCGACTCCATTGTTCAATCAACACCGCACTGAAGTATCGCACCGCACAGTTCAAAGTTCACATAAACAAAACGTAAGAGCTTTAGCTAGCTTGAATTTATTTATTTACTTTGTGCTCTGGGCCCATAACCTTTTGGGAATGGGAGCAGCGAAAAACGTGTGTACTGTATGACGATCATATATTGAATGAAACATTGAGTGAATCATCTTTATGAGTGGTAAATGAATGAACATTTTATAGATGATCGAATGGAATTTTGTATTCCAATAAGATAGGAGTACATTCAAGGCCGTACATCGAAACATTGAAAAATACAGATGTAGTGAATAATCCTGTACTTTAATAATGATGTACTTTTGTGTATGTAGTATGTAAGTACTGAACTATGTACTTACTCAGGTTAACGAACCTCTTTGCTCATTAAAACCGGAAGTGGATAGAAATGGAGTAACTTATTTGCAGAAATAAAATAAAATATGATAAAAACTTAAAATTATTTATTATAATTCAAATGAGCAATTATTGATCGTATAATGACAAATAACTAACTACCTTTAATTCTTAAAAACCTGTATGTTTTATTTGTGTTGTTATAGTGGCAATAGAAATACACCCTCTCTGAAAATTTCAGCTTTCTACCTTTGTCGATTGATCAGTTAGAGCTCGGTGACAGACGGACAGACGGACGGACGGACAGCGGAGGCTTAGTAATAGGGTCCCGTTTAGCACCCTTCGGGTTCAAATCCATGTACGTCCATGTACGTCCTCCCGTGTTTAAACTTATATTAACCGATGTACCGACCGCATCATTAAAGAAAAGGCAGGTTCCGTACCCGAACGGTCCAACAAACAGAGCCTTTTTGCTGTCACTCACGTGTCCGTCAGATTTTAAATTTTCACAATATAAACATTTTGTAGACCCAAAGCCACACAACTTGTCAAAAAATATATTTAAATGTTTTTAAGAGGCGCTTCCATACAGCTCAAGGAGGGCGCGAAAAAAATAGAGCTTCCCCATCGAGTGGGGTATCGTTGTTTAGAGCTCGTTAAGTAAGGGTAAACAGCCACCAAAGACAGATTTTGTAAAAATGGGTCCGAAGAAATACTTTATTTACCATTGATCGTCTTAGACCTTAAAATTTTGTGATAATGTTATATTTATAAATCATAATTTTTTCTTTGATTTTCCCTCATTTTTAGGCTTTTATTCTACTATTGTTCGACACAAAATGAGAGCAGTCCGACACGCACGTGGACGGTTTTTTATTGTACTCTTACCAAACTAAACAGGTGCTTTTTACTACGTCTAGATAAACGGCTGGAGCCGCTAAATGCTAATCAAGCGAAAGTGAATGATTAAAAGAAACTGGACCTATCGTATAAATCAATGGCTAGTATTTAATTGCACATCAAAAATACTGATTTGCACAGCAAAAAAGGATCAACAAAAACACTTTTTATGTTAAAAAAATGCCTAGGTTTGCTGGAAGAAATCTATTTATAGACATAAGCTCACCTTTGCGCAAAAGTGTTCATTTGTTTTTATTCATTATTTACCGTGCAATAAAGTATATTGAAATATTTTATGTGTTCTAAGTTTATGTTTTAAGTATTTTTTCTTGTTCTTACATCAACCTATCACGAAGAATAAAGGGAGCTTCGCTTCGCTCACCCCCTTTACCCTTCACCTAAGCTACCGCAGCATTTTGCCCTAATATTTCCTGTGCAAATCATTATTTTTGGTGTGCAGTTTAATATTTCCCTAAAGCAATTAATAAACAAGCAGTTGGTTTCAGCTATAATGATGATGATGATACACAAAGTAGAATTAAGTAAAAAAAATGTAATGTAAAAAGTAACCTTACATAAAATATCGCAAGTGACGCCCTAAACACCTCTGGAGAACACCTTCGCTTTTCGTTAACCTGATTTCGGACCGGGGCGCGGTGTCGCAAGTGTGAAGGAAATATCGTCAATGACATTTGTTATGGAATTGTAACTGTAACACAACTGCTTACTCGGCGAAAATGTCTAGTGGCGTAGTTAACCTCTCACCGATCCAATCCTTTTTGAGGCATCGCGATTTTGATCCTCATGGCATGGTAATAAAATGGGCCATGCAAAAAAATCAAAGGTACCAAACTGAGAAAACCATTTCGAGATATTTGCGTTCCTAACTAAATTCCGTTATTCCCATCAAAAAATATTAAAGGATTACTGAAATATCCGTAGAAAAAATAATCTACTTCATTTGTCCTCTACGACGAAGTTTGTTAAAATTCCCTTCGCCGCCGTTAAGTTGGCTGTTCTGTAAAACTGTCGAGTATCAACAGTTTTCCTGTCAGTCGATAACGCAGATGTCAGTCGGAACGTAAAAAATATTGATATTATAGTTTTTAGTTTTATAATCGGAAACAACCAGCCTCAAGTAAAAACGTTCCAAAACTGTGAGCAAGTGACGTCACGAGGGGTGTTATTCTAAAATGTATTAAAAAAAAATAAGACATCCATTACCCGAAATTAGTTTCTTAAATAAAATAGCCTAAAATTTCACAAAATAAAATAAACGTAGGATTGCTGAAATATCCGTAAAAAACATAATCTACTTCATTTGTCCTCTACGACGAAGTTTGTTAAAATTCCCTTCGCCGTTAAGTTGGCTTTTCTGTAAAACTGTCGAGTATCAACAGTTTTCCTGTCAGTCGATAACGCAGATGTCAGTCGCAACGTAAAAAATATTGATAGTTTTTAGTTTTATAATAGGAAACAACCAGCCTCAAGTACAAACGTTCCGAAACTGTGAGCAAGTGACGCCACGAGGGGTGTTATTTCAAAAATTGTTAAAAAATAAGACATCCATTACCCGAAATTATTTTCTTAAATAAAATAGCCTAAAATTTCCCAAAATAAAATAAAAATAGTACGTATTGTTTTAGCATGGCCCATTCAAAACCTAACGGGAAAATGTATTGCCGGCAAGACATGGGTCGGTGAGTGTGAGGTGCTACTCCAGCAGTAGCACACCATAGCGGAATCGTGTCCTCAGAAGTCATTTACAGAGAGCTATGAAGGCAGTTAACCCGGCTTTTATGCAATAGTAATTTGTAATGAAGTATCTAATGCAAAATATTTTACAGACCTGGTATTTACTTCCGCCAACTGACCATAAACCTTGGCCGTGGCCAGAGATGATGTTTTCCTTCAATAGACCTGTAAAGGTACTAAAATCATGTGTCTAGTTACTATTAACAGGGATACTAGAATAAATAACTTATACTTGTACACGGAGGAGGCCATTACAGACATTTAATAGTATGGGAAGAGTTATTAGTTCGTTATTTTAGTTATTATATGCTGTGATGTGGGGTTGAGATAATAACCATGTGTTTATTTGAATACGGGTTAGTTTGTACGTGTACATCCAGTCAGTCATGATTAGATCCAGCCATCCTTTGGTGTGCCCACTGAGGTGACGTGACGTGACATCGATCTGACAAAGACCAAGTTTGCACGGCATATGCTTTTGGGTACCTTATCCTTCAAGTCCGATTGTGTAAGAACCTATATAATATGCCATGCAAACGTGGCCTGTGGCTTGGCAAACGTCACACATTGACAACCCGAATGGCCAGTCGGCAGTGACCCTGCCTACGAAGCCAAGGGTCCCGGGTTCGAGTCCCGGTGGGGGCAAATATTTGTTTGATAAGAACGAATGTTTGTAGCCTAGTCATGGTTGTTTATTTATCTACATATAATATTTATAATTATAAGTATGTATCGTTGTCTAGTACCCAAGATACAGGGAATCTTAGTTTGGGGTTAGATCAATGTGTGTAAATAGTGTCCAAGGTATTATATTATTATGTTACGTGGGTGGGCAACTGGACACAACGCCTTATTCCCAAATTTGGTTGCGGTAACAGGAACTACCATTCCCTCAGCGAAATGAAAGTCTAGTGGCAGCTACAAGTCAACCTATTTATGGATGTATACTCTCTTATTGATTTTGGTTAAACGCAATTTACGCAACATAAGTTAAAGTTTGTCTTTCTTCTAGGAAACAATAAATGTTTCCCCATGCCACGCAAAGGTATCGCTAATATCGATATTAATTTAGTCGTTCTAATTGTCATTAAACAAACCAGAAAATTGTAAACCATATATAATTCACTCTATGCTGTGAACTAGCCTCTGCTATTGTTTCAGTTACGTCGCTTTTCAGACCAAGTTCATTAACACCGCGAAGCTTGCATCAAAATACCAAAACCGGTTAAATCGAGACAAAAAATAAATGCAACCTGATGCCCTTTTTGTTAGAGGTTGAATGAGCCCTGCCTGATACAACGATGATAATAACATTCACAGTGAGACACGGAACTGAGCACTACAGACCTGTCTTGTGATAATGAATGTTTTAAAAAATAATCTAGCCTTACTAGTGTTTTACTTCCAAATAGTATATGCAAATGTAGTGTTTGATGAGGAGGTGACGGTGGAGGATGACGAGTACGCGACTCCTGTGGATCGCGGCGATGTGGTCAGGCAACTTAGGGAAGCTCGTGGTGGGCCGAGTAACAGGATCGTACAAGCGATGCTGAACACACCGATGCTTCACCTGAACCCGCCTGAACAAGACATCTTCGCTGTGCTGAGAGACCAGTATGAACTGCCGAAACGTAAGTTGGATATTGCTAAGCGGAATTCGAAAACATCCCCAAGGAAAGAAAGGCTGTTAGAAAAGTTGGCTTTCTCTCAAATAATGGCAATCGAAAGGGTGTAATGAAAATTTACACATACATTTACATTATATTGAGGATTATCATTCAGTAGACAAGCATTGGAAAGTTGAGAAGAAGAAGGGAGTTTTCTATGATACTACCCTGCCCTCTATCTATACCATACTATGTTCGGACCGATCGGTGGTGAATACTTGTCATTATGAATCTTGTCATAATGGAAATTTGTCGAATTGGTTTGGCTTGACGTAAAGGGTTACATGTCCCCACTGAATACATTTTGGCAAAGTGTCTCGTACAGAGAATATTGTTAGACCGGCAGGATTTGTTTTGTTGTTGTTTATGTGCAATATGCGATGAGACGACCCAAAAATGTTGGCGGTTGCATTCCTTAAAACCTGTATGTTAATGATCCGAAGCTAAATGAAAAAGATTAAAATAAACATGAAGATAAAGTCACGCGGGTTCATTTCAAAGACAAAGTACATGTCGACTTTTTGAATTAGGAAACAATAAAACTCATCAAAATTTCCGCTATACAAACAAACAAATAAAGTGTCACGCTTTTTCCCATACGAGGTGGCAGAGGCCCACGTTTAGCCAGTTATTCAATACTCGAGTTTCTTTACAGCGTTCAAAGGACCCCTGGTGGAATACGACTTTATCGTCGTAGGCGCAGGTTCAGCCGGAAGTGTCCTAGCGTCCCGTGTCTCGGAGACTCGGCAGGTGTCTGTGTTACTCCTGGAGGCAGGTCTAGGGGAGTCCATGTATTCCGAAGTGCCAATATTGGCGCCATTGCTGCAGCAGACAGATTACGTGTGGCCTTATTTGATGGAACACCAGCCGGGTGTTTGTATGGGTAAACTAAATGATATTTATTAACGTGTGTCAAACGATTTAATGAGTCAATTAATTTTATTTCGTTCAAACTACCGGTAGTAGCAAGAATTATAGTAGGTAATGCAGCAGTCTTGGCTTGATTGCCGTATTTTAGAATTCGTTTCTAAAATACGGGAATCAAGCCAAGACTTCTCTTATAAAATTGTTTAGTACATAGTGAATTTGGCTAACTAATACCTCGGATGCGTTTTGTGTTATGTGCGTGGGCTTGCTCAGGACGAGACCTTAATTGAAAACACAATTGACCTACTCGGTCATTGTGACGTCCTGTTACTAGCTTATTTGATAAAGAGAGCATCGTGGAACAATATAAAGCAACTGAGGTCAGTGCTAGTAAATCCAATCCTAAATATAAAATGATATGCAATATAAAATTATCTTTAAAATAACATATCTCCAGGAAGAAGAAGGTCAGGTTTACATTTGAGATTGAGAAATTTGAGTTACAGAAGTAATATGGACGATAAGATGAGTTCATTCCCCAGGTCTTGGATGTTTATATGTGTGTGATGTCGCTGTTTCTGGTCCCCACGACACAGGGTATCCTAGTATGGGGCCAGAAGCAATGTATGTGCCTGTATATAAATGTTTATGTTTAACTACATTTCAGGCATGACCAACGAGAGGTGTTTCTGGCCTCGCGGTAAAGCAGTCGGGGGTACTAGTGTTGTCAACTACATGATATACACGCGGGGATTCCCCATCGACTGGGACAGGATTCAAGCGGACGGCAACAGTGGATGGTAAGGATCTGTAAGGATGTGTAGACGTTAGTTCTGAGGCGGGAATTGCTTTCCTAGACTGGGCATTGCAGTCCATGTATGGTGAAAAATCGACTTCTGCTTTCGACCAGAATAAACTTGAAGATCTTCGAGATCAGCAGAAAGATAGATCCTTTATGACTAGAAATGATCGAATAGAAACCCCCCGTTATCCAAAGTTTGACGTATTGTTATGAATCTACTGACAACAATTACTAGGTTTCTCCAATTTTTATAAAGTTTCTCGACGATAGTCTTGTCAACTGCTTATTACTGCTTTTGGCCAAATCTTGTATTTATATAACGTGACGAGTATTTATCTATCTTCCCTACTGATCAAACGTCACCAATGCACTTACACCGGACTTTAAGCTCCATTAAACAGCAGGACATACCTGAAAAGAAGAAGCAAATCAATATGATAGATTAATTGTAGCGGCAGTAATAATTGTCTATTTTGATTTGATTTTTTTTTAGTACCTACACAGGAAAAATGTCGGTAGAAATAGTTCTTATTGTAAGGAAATCATGATCTTTGTCTAGGCATGTTAATAAATCGGCTATACACCAGCACGCGTTCCACCTTTTGGTATAGGCAAAATAATTATCATAAATATAACAAGGCTAATAAAATATGTTTTTGCTTCGTTAGAGAGATGTTTAATAAAAACATAAACAAACTCAATCATAGCTATACGTATAAAGTTAAATACATCAAATCGCCGAAGCTAGAGGTGTAAATATCTATTTATATACTTTTGAAATAAATGTTGGTGTATAGTTTTGTTTGTTATAAAATATAAATACAAACTTAAAGTCTAATAACAAGAAATGCTTACAGGTCCTATGAGGATATTCTGCCCTACTATATGAAGTCTGAAGGTGCCAATTTGAAGGGACTCAAGGATTCGCCATATCACGGACGTAATGGGGAACTAAGTGTAGAAGACATTCCTTTCAGGTAATATTCAACAAAGCTTAATTGCTTTTTAGAGAACTTGTCAAAGTTTCGTTATGCTGGTAGGTAATTATTTAAAATATGTTTTTGGGTTTTTACAGATCGAAACTCTCGAAAGCGTTCCTCGACTCCGCAAAGCTATTAGGCCATCGTCTGGTCGACTACAACAGCCCTGACAACTTCGGCTTCAGCTACATCCAAGCCACCATGTCCCGCGGCAGAAGACAGAGCAGCGCCAAATCTTTCCTCCATGGACACAAGAAAAGGAAGAATCTGCACATCTTACCAAGCAGCACTGTCACAAAAATACTGATTGATGATGAGACAAAAACAGCCTACGGCGTTGAATTTCAGAGAAATGGGAAGATATTCCGAATTCGAGCAAAGCGGGAAGTGATTTTATCCTCGGGACCGATCGAGTCACCTCATCTTCTACTACTGTCGGGAATCGGGCCTAAAGCCCAGTTAGAATCCTTCGGAATTCCAGTGGTGAAGGACTTGCAAGTCGGTCAGGTTCTCTACGATCACATATCGTTCCCGGCGCTGTCGTTTGTGTTGAACACGTCAAGGTTGACGTTGATTGAGAAGAAGGTAGCGACAATACAGCACGTTGTTCAGTACATGCACTATGGAGATGGACCAATGTCGTCCATAGCTGGTGTTGAGACTATAGGTTACATCAAAACTAATGTTTCAAAGGAATTGGGAGATGTTCCCGATATTGAACTTCTGAGCGCTTGCGCTTCTTTACCTTCCGACGAGGGCCACGTCGTAGCGAAAGGAATTCATCTAGATGACAGGCTGTACAACGATGTTTACAGTTCGTTGGAAAATTTAGAAACATTTTCGGTGCTTTTCATGTTATTGCATCCGAAATCCAAAGGCCACTTAGAGCTTAGATCAACCAATCCCTTCGAACAGCCGAAACTTTACGGCAACTATTTAACAGAGCCAGAAGATACAGCGACTATGGTAGCCGCCATCAGGTATATTTTGAAGCTCATCGATACGCCGCCTTTTCAAAAATATGGGGCAAGATTACACAAGAAGAAGTTTCCCACTTGTAAGCAGTTTGACTTTGACAGTGATGGTTACTGGGAATGTGCAATACGGACGGTAACTGCAACTCTTCATCATCAGATAGCGACATGTAAAATGGGTCCTGCAGAAGATCCTTATGCAGTGGTAGACCATGAACTAAAGGTGTACGGTGTGAATGGACTACGGGTGGTGGACAGCAGTGTGATTCCTAGAACTATTGCGGCGCACACCAACGCCCCAGCGATCATGATAGGGGAAAAGGCAGCTGATATGATAAGGAGGACTTGGAATTTAGGGTAGTTAGTTTTTATGTTAGTTTAGATAAGAGACTAGATATTACATAATGTATTAGAGTTGCATGTAATGTAGTAAGTTAGAACTAAAAAAACCCGCCAAGTGCGCGTCGGACTTCGCACAATTAGGGTTCCGTAACAAATGTAGAATATAAAGTCTAATAATGAATGATAAACATTATTTTAAGGTCTTTGGTTGTCACGTTAGGAAGGGTTGGGGTGAACTAACCCTCGTAACTGAAGCCAAAAGAAAGTAATTCAGAGAGAAAAAACTGTCACGTTACGAAGGGTTGGCGTGAACAACCCCTGTAACCGAAGCCTAAAATAAGTAATTTAGACATTAGGTTCTAAAAGAAATGAAAGAAAGAAATTGGAATGAGTCCGTTTTATATGTAAAAAAAAAAATTACTCAACTCAGACTCAATTTTTTATTGCATATAAATAAATAAATTATCTCATTCAACGTCAAAATCATACTTACTTATAACTACTAGTATTTTTTTTATATATAAAAAAAGACCACCGTTTCGGAGCAAGAAACTACCCCATACCTTCTTTTTTTAAAGAAAAACAACTATATACAAAAGTTAACCTACCTACCTAACTATATACATAAAAACCTAGAGAATGGCCCCTGGGCGTCGTGATGATTGGATCAGTCCACTAGATGTGTAGGCGGGCAGCTTCGTGAGGCCCGTAGTCGGTGGTGGGCAACTAGTCCAGCCGTGTAGCGATGCGGTGGTCAGCGGTGGTAGGATGCACCGTGAAGAGTTCACTGAGTGCGGCACATCGTCCAGTGGATGCATAATATTTACTTTTAAAGTTAGTTAGTACTTTTATGAGAGAGTGAGAGAGCACTTATTAAAGTGAGGTTCTTCAAGGTTCCCCGGGCCAACTCTGGCCTCTTAGTTGTTCTCTCTTCAGAGAGCTGCAGAAGACCCTTGTCTTGGTTATACATTTCCCAGAAAGACTCTGGTCGATTCCAAGAGTCAAACATAATTTTGAATTGACGTTTAACTTTCCAAGGGGCCGGCAAAACCAGGCCCTTTAAAAAGTGAGAAGGATGTCACTTGAAAATTCAAACCCTGTCTGATTTTGGTGAGTAATTTTAGGGTACAGCGGTTAGTGTAGAGAAGATCTTACAAGGTCAATAGGAAGTTAAAAAAATCATCGGTAAAAAGTTTTGTAAAAAAGTTTTGTAATTGTCTTGCCACCAAAGTCAGTTTTTTCACAAAAAATCTAATTCCTTTGTTTTCCAATTTTTAAAACCAAAAATACAGAATTTATCTGCTCAACAGCTCTAAACAACGATACCCCCTTTACCTGCATGGGAGTCCCCCTTAAAATAATTTTAAAATATGTTTGACAATTTTTATGGCTTTGGGCCTGCGTTTGGACCTTTCGGGTACGGAATCCTAAAAAATGCACTAGCACTTAAAAATTACTCAACATGAGCAATTGTCATGGAACTCAAAATTTATGATAATGTCCCGGTAAATGATTACTGGACTGGACTTAAAGGACTTTGAAGATTTTCCATAGAAGATGTACGTAGTTCCTCAAATTGTATATGCTATGCACATGGAGACTCTAATAAAATAACAACAAAAAAGTATCACGTAAGTGAGTTATTCCGTTGTGAAAAACATATTTTTGTCACATCGTAACCTTGTAGCCCTCAATGTGCGCCGCCCCGCTTAAGAAAATCTTTTAAATGGTCTTTCAGGCATTTTTCCAAAATCTTAAAATTTCCTTTCTGTTCATCTACATAAGTAAATAGACTGAATCAACTTATGTACAGTTTATCAGGCATATATGACAGTGATATTTATCTTGACACAAATATATTTATTTCTGGCTTTTGGCAGACAAAAGATAGTCGTTATCTTGCTAACTATTGTAAAGGAAAACTTGCTATGTTTAGCATTTAATTTATTATACGACCCTGTCATAAATAGTATGACAGAGATTCCTTGTGTAGGATTTAATAGTTATACTAATATTGAAATTGACATGGCAAAACAAGGTAATAAATGATACTGGTGTATAAATTTTTCAAAGACAAGACAAAGAGTAAGCTCCACTTAAATATTACCCATCAAAACATGCAGGGCCTACCTGGCAAAGAAATTGTATTAGAATTATTCCTTAAAAAATCTGCCACCGATATTATTTGTATTCAATTATAGAACACTGGTTAAAGGAAAATATTATCTTTTATAACATACATAATTACAAAATTGCCAGTTGTTACAATAGAAAGACTGCTGATAGCGGTAAGATATTCTTGCACTTACTGTAGAAAGACAAATAGAGGTATCCTATGTTGATTTAGATAGCCTTGTTATTGTTTGTCTCTACAGACCTCCGAGGGATGAAAGAGGCCACAGCAATTTCGAAATATTTAAGCAAATTATGGAGGAAGCCCGCACTAAACTATGTAATAACAGAAATAAATATATTTTTGTGGCGATCTTAATGTAGACTTGCTTGTAGATATAACAATGAAACAACGATAACTTTTTTCAAATCATTTAATTTATGTCGTTTAGTTCTAGAGCCGACTAGAAAAACTTGCTTAGATTATGTTTTTTGTGACTGTGTATTCACAAGTAACAGTGTGATTAACTGCTTACCAGCCGATCACAGAGTTCAAACATTTTCATTCCTAATTGCTAGTTAGGATAAGACTTATCCCTCATTTTGTAGGTCTATTACATCCCATAGACTAGAGACGTATACGAAAAATTTAAATATAAATTTGCCAGTACCGAATTTTAATGAACAGAACCCGCACAAAATCTATTCAGACTTCTTCAACATTATTCAAAGATAATTCTATAAAGTTTTAAAATTAAAGAAAGTCAGTGACCACAACAGTAAATCTCAATTTAATGACTGGGCAACTTTTGAACTTCGTCAAAGTAGAGTTATCTTGTATGACCTTTATGAACAAAAAACCTACATAACTTTGATAGAAAATTTCATGACTTTCAAGTTGGTTTGTAGAACTGCAAAATCTTTACACATTAATATAAAAATACAAAATTCAAATAACAGCATGAAACGGTTTGGCATATTATAACCGTGAAACTGGCAAAGTTATACCAAGGGACAATGATTTCTGCTTAAAGATAGGTGATGATGTTGTGATCCTACGCTGAGGTAGCTCGAGCTTTCAAAACATTATTCACCACCCTTACTCACACCAGAGCGTCTAAATTCATCTCCATATGAAGCAGAGACTATGCTAAAAAACAGGTCAAGTGCAAGTCTAACTCGGGCACGAAGGGTTCAGTACCACCGTACAATGGTGGAGATGGTGTGGAGTGAATAGTTTGGATTTCACATAGCAAAATGTTGTTTAAAAAGTTATTGGTGCGGCTACTTTCACACTCCATATACGTAACCAGGTACATTCATAAGTTTGTATGTGGTATTGAATGAATTGTTGTATGGGAGCCCTCTTAAATATTTATTTTATTCTATTTTTTAATATTAGTTGTTATAGCGGCAAAATACTGTGTAACTATCACGGTTCGTGAGATACATCCTGGTGACAGACGGGCAGACAAACGGACAGCGGAGTCTTAGTAATAGGGTCCCGTTTTTACCCTTTGGGCACGGAACCCTAAAATACAGCACTAGCGTCAGTAATGTAGATTTTAAATTTGATCATGTATATCCCTAGGGCATTATCAAAACGTTTAGATTAACTTAAATTAAAATATACTGAAGACCTGTGGGGTATAACAGTCAAAGCTATTGGTGAAATAACTCTAGTTATAGCCCCCACACTTATATATTCGATAAATGAGTTGACAATGGAGCTTTCCCAGAACACAGTAAACTGACACCACTGTTCAAGTTAAGGCAAGGGTGATCCTTTAAATTTCAGACCAATATCTGTTCTTCAAGCAATAGGTAAAATATTTGAAAAGATTATACTCAATCAATTGCTTTCAACCGTGCAAAACAACTCCAAGCCAAACAATACAGTTTCACAAGGGGTAAATCGACTACGGATGCAGGTATTAATTACCCTTATATCTCATATTTATTCTGCATGGGAGGCCGCACAGGCTGCTATCTGCGTTTTTCGCGATCCGTCGAAGGTATATGATTGTGATGGTCATGATACGCTACTAATTTAATTTAAACTGAGTTAGAAATATAATTCAAAAGGCAGAAGTCAACGGTGTTACATCTGATGGATCGAGAGTAAAAATTGGCGTTCCACAAGGTTCCATATTAGGCCCTTTCTTATTCCTGGTATATATTAACGATCTACCTTTTATGGTGGAGAAATAGACTAACATAGTGTCGTTTGCTAATGATACTTTACTGGTCTTCAAAATTTAAAGACAAAAAGAAGATTTTGATGATGTAAATGGAGTATTATCTTTAACCATGAATTGGTTCACAGTCAATAATTTATTGTTAAATGCTGGTAAAACCAAATGTATCAAATTCTCCAGTTAATACCAGTTGAGTGTAGGACAGTAGCACGTTAGAATTAGTAAATGACACGAAGTTTCTTGGAATAACCATTGATTGCAAATTGCAGTGGGGACCCCACATAGAAAAATTTGCTGGTAAATTAAGTTCTGCGGCTTACACTGTTAGAAACATCAGACAAAACACGGATGTGGCTACGTCTAGGTTAGTATATTTTAGTTACTTTCATAGCGTCATGTCCTATGGTATCTTGTTGTGGGGGAAAGCAGCGGATATTCAAACTATTTTTATTTTACAGAAAAGAGCTATTCGAGCAATTTATAATTTAAAACGCACAGAGTCCTTAAGAGAGCTTTTTAAAGAAATTGACATACTAACTGTAGCTAGTCAATTTATTTTCGAAAATATAATGTATGTAGGCAAGAACCTTACGAAATTTCCCAAACTTAGCGATAGATGTAATGTTAACCTAAGATATAATCACAGCCTACCTGCGCCCCGGTTTAGACTCGCGAAAGTCAGCAATTCTTTCAAGGGTCAATGCATTCTCTACTATAACAAAATACCTCTGGAGATCTTGAAATTGCCATTTGAGCAATTTAAAAACCATGTTAAAGAGACTGTCGAAAAAGGGATATTACAATGTTCAAGATTACTTAAGTGACTGAGGGACTGTATGGGGTTAATCAATAGTCAATAGTCAAAGTACTTTATTACTGTAGATATTTACATATACTTAGCAAACGTCATTTTTTGCCTCTTCTCTACATTGGACCACTGTGGGAGAAGAAGGGCGTAGAAACTCCCACAGATTTATTTTTAGATCTCTTTTAAAAATAGGTTGTGCTTAACTAATACAAATATGAAAAATTTAATTGTTATGATTAATAAATAAAGCAGGAATAAATAATTACAAAATTATTAACAGCAAAGTCTGTGTTGAGCCAGATTAACCCCATACAGTCCTGTCATTTAAGTAATCTTGAACATTGTAATATCCCTTTTTCGACAAAGTTGCTTTAACATGCTTTTTAAATTGCTCAAGTGGCAATTTCAAAATCTCCAAAATCTGGCTCAACACAGACCTTGCTGTTAATAATTTTGTAATTATTTATTCCTGCTTATTAATTATGATAATGATATATATAATACCTTGGACATGTAGAAAAGTGGCAAAAAAAATGGTTGTTTGTAAAGTAGGTTTACGATCGAGATGTTTACGTGATAAATCTCCATTCGTTTGTATGCCGCTAGAGTGAGAGAGACGGAAGATCGGTCCACTCACTCGAACGCTATGCCAGCCTCCGCTCGTGAGGATTCCGCGTGACAAGTTTCACGGAATGACTGGCAGCGCTCGAGATGAGACGGGAGATCGGTGCGTCTCTCTCTCGTTATACCTGCGATCGCGCTCGTGAGGTTTTGGTGTGACACAAGTTTCTGAACATGTCACCCGACTAAAACGATTTTAAAGACGTTATCACGTCAAAAATACGATTGCTAAGTATATGTAAATTTCTACAGTAATAAAGACATTTGGAATTTGGAATTTGGACAAGTTGCAACCAGAGTGGGTCGATCTCGCGGCTACCAGAGATATGTGGGCTCGAACCGGGGAGGCCTTTGCCCAGCAGTGGGACACTGTTATAGGCTAACAAAAATAAACATATATATAGATACATTGTCAGAAGAACTCAAAAATCGACGAGATGCTTAAAAATCACTATACAATATTTTTTATTTCATCAGTAACCTGACGAAACTAAGTGCGTCAGAAAGGTCAAAGAAAAGGCAAAAGCATTGCAAATGGTTTATTCCTACTGACTTAGAAAAAAAAAAACAGAGGGATGTGTCCATTTTCGTGCTCACTGCATTATAAAAAAAGGCCAAGTGCGAGTCAGACTCGCCCATGAAGGGTTCCATTGTAGCAAGTAATTATGTGACTGGATGTTTGTCTTTTAATGATGATGTTTGTTTTTCATAGTGTTTGTGTTTGTATAAATGACAAAGTTATCTTTGCGGTTTTAAATAAATATTTTATATCTTAAAAAATGCTTATTTTATTTTGTTCAAACCAATTTTCGTCGAAAGTGTGTATTGGATAAACAGCATATATTTTTTGTAGATTTTTCACTCTCTTTCTTTAAAAGTTAGAGGGGGGGGGACACATTATTCCACTTTGGATAGGTCTTTCTCTTTAACAATTTACTTTGACGAAAAATGTTTCAGGAACCTCAACGTCATTTTTATAGCCCTATCTATAGACACCCCACACATATAGGTTTAAGGAAAAAATATTTTTTGGTTTCAGTTCCATGTATGGGGAGAGCCCCCTTTAATTAATTAAATTTTTCTATCTTTGTATAAAAAAAAAAGAACAAAGGTTTAAAGAATACATCTACATACTAAGTTTCAACTGTGTAGTCATAATAGTTTCTGCATAAAGTTGCTGTGACATACGGATGGATGGACGGATGGACGGACAGACAGACTTGACGAAACTATAAGGGTTCCTTATTTCTCTACGGAACCCTAAAAATTAGAACCAAAACACTGCTGTGAGTTTGTTAAAATGGTTAAACTGAAGGTTCAAACTATTTGCCCAAACGTGGATATTTATCTTCGTATGAGCGTGTACTCCCGACAGTAACTGTTCTGGAGAATGATCTTTTTCTTGTTTGAGACAAGTAAAAAATATTCACGCTTTACGCGAGCAAATGTTAAACGATCTTCCTTTTTTAAGGCAGTTGTATTGTGAATTTTTATTTCATGATTTTGCTGCGCTTATGTGCAGACGAGTAACACATTGTAAAACACATATCTTGTATGACAATAAACCTTGTTAAAATATAACCTAAAATCTTTTTTTTATTTTTATTTAAATTGCAATTATACCTGAAACCTCGGAAAATATAACAAACAAGCTATTATAGTTTACTAAATCAATTTCTGAATCGATTTCGACAAAAGCTGCAATTGAAAAATACATATTACAATATGTCATTCAATTTTGAATACAAGTAAATTACAATATTAAAATAATTAAAATAAAAAAACACATTAATAATAAAATTCAGAGAAGTTAAATTAAATTAAGAATAACTGGTCAGAGTGTCGATAAGGGGGCGGAAGCTAAACTAAATTCAATAATGAGAGAACAGCTCAATCATGCATCCTATTAGAAGAAATCTGTATTAGAATATTTTTTGCAATAATTTGGACCAAGGTGAAGGTTAGGATTAGGTTAGTCACAAATTCCCAGATGAACCATGCTATGTATCGACGTGGCTTGCTTTGTGGAATAATATTTGAAATAAGTAGATATAACTATGGGATTTAAATGTAGCCGGTTAATTAAAACAACGCATTAATTTACAAAAAATGTTCGCCTACCTGAAACTATCAGAGCTTCATTGGGTCCGACGGTATGGACGTTCCCCATGGCTCCTCAGGATCAGATTTCACAAGTAGCACTAAACAACACTTATTTTTGAATACTGAATATCGTATTTATTTGCGAATTCAAATAAATCGATAGATTAGGTACCTAACAAACACAAACAAACCGCTTTGACAGCCTCGGAGATTGACTGACAGATAAGCAGTGTTGCCAACTTTTAAAATTTGCAAGCTCGTTCCTCAGGTTCGTTCACGAAACTCATCTTTCTCACTCTATGGTTCGTTCGGTGGTGCACAAAACTCGGCAAGATTACAAGTGCGTTTCAAAATAAACTCTTAATGCATAATGAATGAATGCTTTGTTTCATTCAACAGACAGAATTGTTGCAAATGCAAACGTACTTGTAATGGCGGAATGATTGTGTTGTATTGTGTTTGTTTGTAGAAAACTAGGAAATAAGTCCAGCTGTTTAGAGTAATTAATTCGTATTCCTCATTACCCAACCCTGGTTGATCTATAAATTCATCTTCGGTAAGTCTCATTGCCGTAAACACTCAGAAAATATTGCTTTGAAATTTACACGTTTCTTCGAATCTACGGTTACGTTTATTTTGCAGAGTTGCTCAATTTGAGGCTTGAAGAGATGTCTGATACAAGTGATTTGGACCGTCAGATAGAGCAGCTAAAGCGATGCGAGATTATAATGGAGGCTGAGGTCAAGGCACTGTGTGCTAAGGCCCGGGAAATTCTTGTTGAAGAAAGCAATGTTCAGAGGGTTGACTCACCAGTAACGGTACGTTTATTAATTAATATCCTTATACATCCTTTTCTAGTCATACTGAATCAAAATTTATAAAATTGCGTAAGATATTACAACATAACCTCCAATTGCACCTTGCAAAAGGGGACTAGCCCCCAAAGCCTCTGTGATCTTGACTGTTATTTCCCAACCTATTAGAGCATGATTCAATACCAAAGTTCTGCTTTGATGACCTCTGAAGACTAGTGATGGATTTTTAATTTTGTTACATCTCCTACACCTTTTTTTACATGATTCTGACCTTGCAATCCTTTGGGCCCATTCAATAAACATTACAGTCCCACAATTTTGACACTTTTTGACAAACACAAATTTGTATACAATTTCGACATTGCGTCTGTTCCCACACTAGGAACACCACATACCCTGTGTTGTGGGAACCATAAATAGCTCTCACACATAAAAACATCCAAGACCTGGGGATTTTTTGTCTTTATACCCCCCCGGGAATTGAAGTGTAGGCAGAGAATTGTTACAACAAGTGCTGTTTGTCCTAATGGGTCGGGTAAATACCGACAAGATTGTCTAGAAAAATCAGTTTAATAAACTTGACAGATTTTAAATTTTACCTGTCTAGTCTCTAAGGAAATATTCTCTGACTTATTTGCCATGGTAATTGACAAATCTGTCACTTTTTCTGACATACTAGCAGTGCGGTTTACAATGCGCTTACAAGCACTATTTGCGTTGTTGGAGGGTGACATATGAGAGTTGACAGGTGGATGAGGTAAACACCCTTTCGCCAGTTTATAATTAATGTGGGAGAACACGGGCTATTTGCAAGCTTACAATGTAAACCAGGCAGTATACAACAATTGCAGTGTGGGCACCAAATGCATATCGTAAACTGTACTGTAGGTATGGATATGACAGCCCATGGGGGTAATATATATATATAAATAATAATAAATCAATAAATATAGCCCATTAATGTCCCCACCGAGGGGCACAAGCCATTTCCTGGATATGAGTAAGATTGAGCCATAGTGATTATTAAAATAATCCCATCCAATATAGTGCACAAAAAATCTGTTCAAGCAGTTTCAATGGTAGATTACTTCTTATCTGCCGAAGTTGCTATCCAATTGCGTTAATTAAGTGCTAGCTGACCCAGTGAACTTCGTACCACCTAAAATTTGATTGTAAAATAAGTAATAATACCCCAAAGTGTCGCATTGGCAAGAAAATAGCTTATTTATTAGTAGTAATAAAAAGTTTTGGTCGTTAGATAAAAGTTGTTAGTAATTTACATGTAGGTAAGTGAAAAAGATCTAGAAAATGTAAAGATGGCTACTAACGCCATCTATCCTTTGCATAGTAACTATAAGCATCGCACAGCTTTGAAACATAGAGTCTGCTACCAACAAAGAAGTTAAATGTATTACCTAATTAATCAATGGCAAAGGAGTTTGAATCTTCTATGGCTACCTACGCCATACAAAAAATTTGATTTTTTGGCCGATTCTCTGCGTTTTTCCTTATTTTATTTTTACCTAAACCTCCAAACTGAGGAGAATAAATGTGAATAGCAATTATTCGAACTGTTTTTGCTATTTTAGAAATTTAGTTAGACTAAATTTTATAAGTATAGATTCAACAGTAGAAAACATTGGAAACCATTCTAGGAATATTCCATCAACTACATTAAAAGAAAAGTAAAAAAAAAAACTGTTTGCACTACAGATTCACCTTCATTACTGACTGCTATCCATCGACGATGTTAACCACATTTTTTTTCATACATATGTTAAGCTAACTTTTGAATTTACCTTGGTACTGGATGAGGGTTCCTGTCGAAATTGTATGACAATTCAACAAATATGTTGTCCATCTATAAAAACAATTTGGAAAAGTTTTTTCTGACAAATTGTTGCCTGTCAAGAGAAATTATACAGAAATGTCAAATTCAACAACTTGGTTATTGTTTTAAAAATTAAAGACACTCTATAAAAGCGCCACACCCAGGGACTGAAGGTTGGTGTTGCCTGGCTCCCGGGATATGATGTTACTGTCGGTAATGACAATGAGATGGCAGATTCAAATAAGCTGTAGTATTGGGTGTAAATGAAATTACTACAATTACTGTTATGTATGCATTATGCATACATGTCTGCTCAACTTCAAAATTAGAAATAGATAAATCCTGAAATGAGCTTTGGAAGCATTCCCGATTAGTTAAAGGCTGACACTATGCTGACATAGAGGATACTGTGCCATTGAGACCTTGGAGACTCGCCTGGAGATCTCACACTGGCTCACTTTTAGCCACTCTGCGGCATAACACCGCTACATATAAGCACTCTTGCAGGTTGCAGGCGGTCTGACACAGTCACACTCTTTTCTTTTTCAAGAAACATATTAAAGAGCACTATCTCTAGAGCTCTTTCGTAAAAGTTATTGTATGTATATTATTATATGTAAAATGTATTTAGTATATTTCTACTTACTTAGTTTTTTCTGTATAGTATTAAATTTATACCTAGGCATTTTATTTATCCTAGTTATTGTGCACTATCTACCCTTTCATGATACTTTCTCCTATCATGACTTGATTTGCTGGAAGAAATCTCTTTTTAGAGATAGGCTCGCTCTTTTACATGTATTTCCATTAATGTAACTGTTTAAATATTTGTGTGCAATAAAGAATTACGAAGGTATTATGCATTATGACCTTGGCTTTTTCATTTTCGAAATCCAGTCAAACAGAATACAATTTACAATTTTCTGTCTGCGTATAGGACACGCGTGTGCAACTGTACACTTGGCGAATATACGGGTCAGGGAGCACTCCCTCTGTGAGTGCGGGCTTGCAGAGGGTACCCTGGATCATATATACTCCCTCTTCCCAATATTCCTAGACCCATCAACTTTAAATTTAAATCATTGTTATTGTTTTAGCCAAGGCTCTTTAGAGTTTCACCTCGGAATGTGAGATAATAAGCTGAATACTTGCATAAACCCTTTATTTGGGCATCCTTCATATGGTCCCAAAAGTCCCAAATGAGTCACTTGTCGGCACATAAGTTATTCATGGTCAAAAGTGTAAAAATCGGTTTTTCGCAAATAACTCCCTTCCTATAGGATGATGAATGTGGATAAATAAAATGGAACTGTCTTTCGTTGCACAAAAACACATATTCATTTGACACACGAAACCTAGGAATCCGTGCCGAGCGAGAACTTAGGCCGTGTGTCCCGCTCTCACAGTTCCCAAACAAAATAAAGGCCATTATGACCATAATGTGTAGATTTTCTGCATATTATGGCATTCAAATTTCGAACGCCGACGCCTGCCTGCGTGCCGCCCCTTGTTTGTCTGAAAGTTTGTGAAGTTGGTACTGACATTCTAATTTTGAACGCCGACGCCCGCGCCTGCGGCACGTTGGTACTACAGAACAAGCTAAACAACTGCAGAGCCACAATGCCGGTGAAACATGCGGTTCCTGAACACATCAAAGAGAGCTTATGATATGTGTGTAGATAAACTAGTGTATGTAACTGTATATAATTAGGCATTAAAACTCTCGAGTGATATTATTATGAAACGAGTCCCACTCTCGAGTATTAATGCCCTCCATTATGTAGCAGTCACATAAACTACTATTATGTGCAATAAATAAATTATGAATTCGTACAATGTTGAAGGAACTGTATTGTACAGCAACAAGTAATTTACTGCATGAGATTTTATAAATTAAAGGGGGTCCCCCATACAAGAGACGTGTTTTCCGCAAGCTGTAGAAACTGGTATCAAAACCAAGTAGGGGCAATTTTTTTTTTGTTTCTATATTTTATAGATTTCCTTTACGATGGTCCGAACTACATTTGACCGTTTTTTAAAATAATCTGTCATTTAATGGCTATCTGTAAATAAATACACAAATCTTTCACTTTTCACGATTTTATTTTCTGAATTATGAAAATCCGAAAAGATACTAAAACATTGGAAACATGAAAAACAGATATTCAGGCATTCAGAATTGTGTATCGCTGTGTAAAATGTAAAATGATACATCTCTGGGGCAGTCGTCTATACATCGAATAAGCCGTGTCCCTTGTCAGGGCCAATCTTCATTAAAAAAAATATGTCTTTGTAACAAGTCGAATGGAACCTGTCACCTTTCGCGTTTATTTAATAGGCCCCATTAATATAGGTTAATATAGGAAAGTGGACTGTTGAAAGAAGCAGAAAGGCAAAAATGTGAAAGGACCTTAAAAATACTGTGATTTTAGACGCTTTTACTGATATGTCTTTCATTCTGCATTTAGAGTCGATTTCAATAAACGCGAACCGCCGGAAATCATGAGTAGTTTTTTGCTTATTATTAGTCAACCTAATTTAACTCAACCTTCTGGTTTTACAAAGCGGACCGCGGTCTTTCTGGCCAAAAGTGTTTACGTTGATGATTTGGATTTGTTGCAGGTGTGCGGAGACATTCACGGTCAGTTCTATGACCTAAAAGAGTTGTTCAAAGTCGGCGGAGATGTTCCAGAGACCAGTTATTTATTTATGGGTGACTTTGTGGACCGAGGGTTCTACTCGGTAGAGACTTTCCTATTACTTCTGGCACTTAAGGTTAGTATCAACAACTGGGTATATTGTTTCATGTATGGAACCATTTTTTTAAAGTTGGATACTATTCCACAAAGATGAAAACGCCTGAAACCTAACTAGTTTTTGCTAAGGGTCTTAACCGCTTAAACCCCACTGTCATGGCGACATGACATTTTCCCGTTATAGTTACCATAAAATTTGATTCAAAATCCCAATGCCTCAATGGGATTTAGAGTGTGTGAGGTCATATTTTAGGGTCTATGGAGGAGTGAAAATGAAGTTGCTCTGATCAAATCGCTTTCATAGTGAAAGTTGTTCAGAATTAAGACCCTAACAAGAACCCCCTTAAAATATGACTACACCTTTCTGTTACACCCTGTATGATGCATCTAGTAAACCTCGCGCCACGAATTAAGAGCACTAGGCGACGTTGGCGGGAATTACTACGCATATGTACAGGTATTGAAAAGTGACTACTGTACATTCAAGGCCACCGCTCTTAACTCGTGGCGCGACGTATAGTAACTAGCACTGACCAAACAGAAAATTAAATTAAATCCATGCCGGTATTTCTAGGTGCGTTACCCCGACCGCATCACACTCATTCGCGGCAACCACGAGTCACGCCAGATCACACAAGTATACGGCTTCTATGACGAGTGTTTACGAAAATATGGATCCATCACAGTATGGCGGTAAGAGCATCATCTCAAATATTCGAAAGTTATAAGTATTCGACAACTGTTTGATCACGCAAATCATTTCCAAATAAACGGTCCCCTCCGAAGGGCATACGCCTTTACCGGACACGAGTAAGATTGAGCCATACTCCATCACGCTGGCCCAGTGTGTGTTGATGGATGGGTTTTTTAGGACTACTACCAAGTGACGATAGTATAGCCGGGACATACAGCTTAACGTGTCATCCGAAACACGGAACGTCCTACAATGAACTCAAGATAAATTCGATAAATTCATTAACTCTTTGGTACATGGTCAGCACCGGATTTGTTCCTGCATCTCCTGGGTGAGAAGCAAGTGTGTAACCCACTACACCACGGAACTCCGTATACAGGGTTACTGGTACGTCGACCTATATATGTTGGGAGATGCAAGATGCATGGGTCAAAATTAACTATTGCTACTATGAAACACCCTACCCAACATAGACCGTTTTCTAGTCATGGGACTTGAGAATTCTGAAGAAACACCTATTTCGTACCAGTTCACATTTTCTTGGTGATTCAGTCCAGTGGTATTGCTGGTTTTAGGTAAAATTTGAATAAATTTGCGGTAAATTTCGGTAAGAATAAAAATAGAAAAATCTCGGGTTCTGGCGAGGCGTCAGTGGCGTTTTCTTGCTATCGATAGATTTATTTGGGAGAAGAAAATGTTTGTTATTTTATGCATATTTTGTTATTCAATATTAATAATTGTTGTAAGTTATAAGTTATTAAAACTAAGGAATATTTAAAATTTTATTAATAAATAGATTAAATCAATAAATTACTGTTTTTTTTTTTTGAATTAAATAATTTCTAGTCGCACAAAACATTTTAATGTTTACATTAATATTAACATTACCTAAATTATTAATATGTCTATATCAATTTACATGTTTCAAATAGAAAATTATGCTATAAAATGAAACAATGCACACACTCAAGCCACGTACGCTTTCTTGAATGGGTTTGGTTAATGCATGTCTCATCGAGGTAAAATCGAGGTCGTGAATCATTCGTCTTTTCAAGTAGTGCATTTTTCTTAAAAAAACATCCTAGCACACACAATATCTCCGCTCTCCATTAGTTATTTTTGTCCGCCGTCGCCATTTTTGTATTTAAAACCTATGGTGTTACAATTTTCTTCACATTACTCTTCCCACATTTGAATTCCGGCACAGCATCCTTATATTTTTGAGTACATTCTCTACTGTGGGATATTCACCATTATCATAACACGTCATAATAGTACGTCGTACCAATCGACATCAAAGCTGTCCAAATTAGTCACAGTTGTTGGCGTCGTAAACGTTTTTCTTGGTGAAGAAGGGGGTTCCGCGTCTAAGACTTCCTTTTGATTTGGAACAGTCGCTAAACTATCTCTAAAAATAAACGCCGTAATATCATGGGGTATATTTAAATCGATGCGAGATAATGATACTGTCGCTGAGGATACGACATTGGCTGAAGTTGAGTACGAAAAGCATGAAAGAAATAATATGTGCGATGAAAAATATGAAAATATGTAAAGCGGCAGCGTATGATAGAGTATCATTAGAGAAGCTGAGGGGAGGAGATGGCGTCGTGGCTAGTCAGCTGTACCGACTCTTCATCGCCATGGCTGTTCAATCTGTTCATGGATAGTTGCTTAAATGATTTAAAAGAGCGTGATTGTGGAATGCAAATGGGAGAGTTACTTATCAAGTGCCTCTTATACGCCGATGATCAAGTTATTCTTGCGTCGTAGGTCATGGTTTTGAATAAGGATGACGAAATAACTGAATGCATGATTATGATTGATTATGAATAAGTGGAACATGTGAATGAGTTTATATACTTGGGTAGTATGTTTACAAGAGATGGTAAATGTGTGGGTGATATTGAAAGGAGAGTGAGTGCGGGCAATAAAATCAATGAGAAAATAATGAGCACTCCTTGATGAATAGCCAAACGGTGTCCCTAAAGGCACGTTTGGCGATTCATAATGGAGTGTTGAGTCCGACATTGATGTATGGGAGCGTATGTTGGGTATGGCAGAAGAAGCATGAAAGCCGAATAAACGCTGTAGAAATGAGGTCTTTGAGTATTATATGTTGAAAGATAGATTGAAGAATGAAGTTATAAGGGAACGCTCTGGATTGAAAGAAGATATAGAGAAAAGCCAGCTTAGATGGTTTGGTCACGTTGAAAGGATGAATGAAAGGAGATTGACGAAACAGATTTATACAGCGGTTGTGAAAGGAGCCGTCGGACGGGGACGCCCAAGAAGGTCCTATAAAGACCAAATCGGCGATTTGTTAGTGAAGGGGCAAATACGAAGTACCCGTAACCGGCGAGCTTGCATGAAGAGACTTATGAATGTTGAGGAAGGGAGAGATGTATGCCAGGATCGTAGCAGGTGGAGGTCTTTGGTCTCTGCCTACCCCTCTTCCGGGAAAAAGGCATGAGCATACGTATGTATGAAGAGACTTATGAATGTTGAGGAAGGGAGAGATGTATGCCAGGCTCGTAGCAGGTGGAGGTCTTTGGTCTCTGCCTACCCCTCTTCCGGGAAAAAGGCATGAGCATACGTATGTATTTATGTATGCGAGATAATTTTTCCTGGTCACTTTTCCCTTCGATTAAAATTGACATATTGTTATGAATAACAGTTTGAACGTTAATAATATCGCCCTTCAACTTCTGTAATTCTACGTTACCAATTAATGTCTCCATCGTACGACATATACCCCAAAAAAAGAAAAAAAAATAAGCTTACTTAAAAAAACAATGAAAATGTAACAAAATCATTAATTTATTAAGAATAATAATTAAAAAATAATACTTTTTTACCTTTTTGAATCGCTAGGCTAGGGAACTGGAGCTATTTTTAGTATCGTTTGTACAAACAGTTACTATTAATATTATTATTTAAGGTTCCGTACCCAAAGGGTAAAAACGGGACCCTATTACCAAGACTCCGCTGTCGTATGTATCTCATGAACCGTGATAGTTAGACAGCTAAAATTTTCACTGATGATGTATTTCTGTTGCGGCTATAACAACAAATACTAAAAACAGAATAAATAAACATTTAGGGGGTTCCCATACAACATTTCATTCAATACCACATACAAACTTATGAATGCACCTGGTTACGTGCATGGGGTGTGAAAGTAGCCGCACCAATAACTATTTTCTACGTTTTGCTATTTAAAATCCATACTATTCACTCCACACCGTCCCAACCATTGTAAATTGGTACGGAACCCTTAGTGCGCGAGTCCGACACGCACTTGGCTGGTTTTTTTACACTGCTATAAAATCAAATTATTAATCAAGCAATTGATATTTTGTTTTCCTCGTAAGCCTGTACTATGGTTTTTTTTTGTAGTCCGTTTTTTCTTTTTAAATACTTTTACTCTATTTTAACCCAAAATCAGCAAAGAAAACTGGACTGAATCACATAAAAAAGGAAAATTTGTACAAAATATGTGTAAAAAGTGAGTTTTTTCCTCAAAATTCTTTAGTCCCACAACTCGAAATCGGTAAAATTTTGGGTAGGATGTTTCATAGTAACAATAGTTGGATTTGACCCATCCTAGTATCTCCCAACATATGCAGGTCGACTTACCAGTAACCCTGTTTATAAATCATTTCCAAAATGGGATTTAATCTATTCTTATTTTCGCACCATTCTGTCTCCCAATACACAGGTTACCCTTCTGTCAAAGCCTAACTTTGTATTTTTCACCTAACTTATTTCACTAACTAACTAACTACTGTGGGATCTTAGTTTTGCAGCACTAGTTACCCCTCATTGACAATACAGCCGTAATATGCCTTGTCTCATTTTATTTCCTTTCCAACAATTTATTATTATTCAGCGTCGAGTCGCTAGCACTTTCATCACAGCAGCTTGAGCAGCCATTGGACAGCCCAATTGGAATGATCTCTCTCACGCACATTCCAGATACTGCACAGAGATATTCGACTACCTCTCCCTGTCGGCGATCATCGACGGGCGGATATTCTGCGTGCACGGCGGGCTCAGTCCGTCGATACAGACGCTGGACCAGATCCGCACCATAGACCGCAAGCAGGAGGTGCCACACGACGGCCCCATGTGCGACCTGCTGTGGAGCGACCCTGAGGGTAACCACTACCTACACAACCTAGCATAGCAAATAATGTAAAATAACTATTTATATGCAGGCACATACTTGCTTCTGGCCCCACACTGGGAGACCGTGTGTCGTGGGAACCAGAAACAGCGACGTCACATACGTATAAGCATCCAAGACCATGGATTTTTTGTTTTTTCCTTCAAAGCCGGGATTTGAATCCGAGACCTCGCTTGGGAAGGAGAGCCTCGAACCACAACGCCTCAGAGGTTCTCGATAACACAATTAATAAATAACTGCAGCCCATTAACGACCTTACCGAGGTCTTCGCTTGAATTCGAATAAAATTGCGCCCAGCAACAGCTAGTAATACGTAAACGGCTTAATTCCGTAGCTTACAAAAGTAGTTTTCTTCAAGAGATCTTGTAATTAAGTTCCGACCGAGAATGGGCCGTGAATTTCTCAAATTGACGGAATTAGAACTTGATGTTCTTCCCCTTAACCCCATAACCGTAGAATAATAATAAAATAATAATAAAACCTTTTATTCACTAAATATTGTTTGTTTTGTTTTTAAGAGTTTCTGTTGTTACATCAGGTTTAGTTGTTCAGATTTAATCGCCCATTTTGAGCAAAAGCCTCTCCCAAGAACCTCTATCTTTTCCTGTCTTGTGCCACTCTCCACCATTTACTGTAGAATACAAAATTTAATTTCAATCAAATTGTGTAATTCTCGGCCAACCTTACTTATTATCCTGACAGCGAGACAGATTTCACAATGATCTAGCAAAAGTTCTCCATAGTTCTAGAAATATTCCAATTCCAATCGTTTACTTGTAGACACACAAGGCTGGGGCGTGTCGCCGCGCGGCGCGGGATACCTGTTCGGGTCCGACGTGGTTGCTCAGTTCAACGTGAGCAACGACATCGACATGATCTGCCGCGCGCACCAGCTCGTCATGGAGGGCTACAAGTGGCACTTCAACGAGACCGTGTTGACTGTGTGGTCGGCGCCCAACTACTGCTACAGGTAACCTATCTCACCAGCCTCATTCATTCATTCATTCAACAAGTGGCACTTCAACGAGACCGTGTTGACTGTGTGGTCGGCGCCCAACTACTGCTACAGGTAACCTATCTAACCATCCTCATTCATTCATTCATTCAACAAGTGGCCCTTCAACGAGACCTTGTTGACTGTGTGGTCGGCGCCCAACTACTGCTTCAGGTAACCTATCTCACCAGCCTCATTCATTCAACAAGTGGCACTTCAACGAGACCTTGTTGACTGTGTGGTCGGCGCCCAACTACTGCTACAGGTAACCTATCTCACCAGCCTCATTCATTCATTCATTCAACAAGTGGCCCTTCAACGAGACCTTGTTGACTGTGTGGTCGACGCCCAACTACTGCTACAGGTAACCTATCTCACCAGCCTCATTCATTCATTCATTCAACAAGTGGCCCTTCAACGAGACCTTGTTGACTGTGTGGTCGGCGCCCAACTACTGCTTCAGGTAACCTATCTCACCAGCCTCATTCATTCAACAAGTGGCACTTCAACGAGACCTTGTTGACTGTGTGGTCGGCGCCCAACTACTGCTACAGGTAACCTATCTAACCAGCCTCATTCATTCAACAAGTGACACTTCAACGAGACCGTGTTGACTGTGTGGTCGGCGCCCAACTACTGCTACAGGTAACCTATCTAACCAGCCTCATTCATTCATTCATTCTACAAGTGGCACTTCAACGAGACCGTGTGGACTGTATGGTCGGCGCCCAACTACTGCTACAGGTAACCTATCTCACCAGCCTCATTCATTCATTCAACAAGTGGCACTTCAACGAGACCTTGTTGACTGTGTGGTCGGCGCCCAACTACTGCTACAGGTAACCTATCTCACCAGCCTCATTCATTCATTCATTCATTCAACAAGTGGCACTTCAACGAGACCTTGTTGACTGTGTGGTCGGTGCCCAACTACTGCTAAGGTAACCTATCTCACCAGCGTCATTCATTCATTCAACAAGTGGCACTTCAACGAGACTGTTGACTGTGTGGTCGGCGCCCAACTACTGCTACAGGTAACCTATCTAACCAGCCTCATTCATTCATTCAACAAGTGGCACTTCAACGAGACCTTGTTGACTGTGTGGTCGGCGCCCAACTACTGCTTCAGGTAACCTATCTCACCAGCCTCATTCATTCAACAAGTGGCACTTCAACGAGACCTTGTTGACTGTGTGGTCGGCGCCCAACTACTGCTACAGGTAACCTATCTCACCAGCCTCATTCATTCATTCATTCAACAAGTGGCACTTCAACGAGACCGTGTTGACTGTGTGGTCGGCGCCCAACTACTGCTACAGGTAACCTATCTCACCAGCCTCATTCATTCATTCATTCAACAAGTGGCACTTCAACGAGACCGTGTTGACTGTGTGGTCGGCGCCCAACTACTGCTACAGGTAACCTATCTAACCATCCTCAGTCATTCATTCATTCAACAAGTGGCCCTTCAACGAGACCTTGTTGACTGTGTGGTCGGCGCCCAACTACTGCTTCAGGTAACCTATCTCACCAGCCTCATTCATTCAACAAGTGGCACTTCAACGAGACCTTGTTGACTGTGTGGTCGGCGCCCAACTACTGCTACAGGTAACCTATCTCACCAGCCTCATTCATTCATTCATTCATTCAACAAGTGGCACTTCAACGAGACCTTGTTGACTGTGTGGTCGGCGCCCAACTACTGCTACAGGTGACCTATCCAACCAGCCTCATTCATTCATTCAACAAGTGGCACTTCAACGAGACCTTGTTGACTGTGTGGTCGGCGCCCAACTACTGCTACAGGTAACCTATTCAACCAGGCTTATTCATTCATTCAACAAGTGGCACTTCAACGAGACCATGTTGACTGTGTGGTCGGCGCCCAACTACTGCTACAGGTAACCTATCTAACCAGCCTCATTCATTCATTCAACAAGTGGCACTTCAACGAGACCTTGTTGACTGTGTGGTCGGCGCCCAACTACTGCTAAGGTAACCTATCTAACCAGCCTCATTCATTCATTCAACAAGTGGCACTTCAACGAGACTGTTGACTGTGTGGTCGGCGACCAACTACAGCTACAGGTAACCTATTCAACCAGGCTTATTAATTTTATTCATTCATTCAATGTGAGCAACAACATTGACATGTTCTGCCGCGCGCACCAGCCCTTCATGGCGGGATGAAAGTGGTACTTCATTGAGAACTTGTGAGGTACATAATATTACGTGCTTACCTATGAAATTGGCGAAATTTTCTCACAGTTTCGGGAGTTCATAATTCGTGTATTCAATATCTATTTGAATATTTTTTTTGTCTTTTAAAATTATGTTTTGTTTAAAAGTTAATTTAAAATTTTACACCTACGAATTATTATTGTTATTTTCAGTATGATAACTAAAATTTAATCTTCAAAATCAGTTAGTCCTAAATGTCATGATAAGATTCGTAATATTTTTTTACATTGCAAAAATTAAATCAAATTTGCCGTTAGCCAAATGTTGTCTTATTCATACATACAAAGTTTTATAAAATTGGGATTTGTCTTTTCTAAAAAAAAAACAAAAATGTTTGTACTGAAAATTGAGATCTCCAGTTTATCCATACAAAACGCTGATTTCATACGTAAGCACGTAATAGTTCGGCATCCCTTTCGCGTAAACGGGGTCAGTGCACCACCACACTTAGTCTAATAATTGTTTTCCCCACTGATTCGTAGACGGGTGGGCTCACATGTTAGGTTAACTGATATATAGATGTTTGCACGCAATGTTATAAGCATTTTTGTCGCCCTATCTTGTTTCGAGCGGCAAAAAATGCGCCAGCGCCTCAACTAAATCCCTGCTTTCCTTCCGCAGATGCGGCAACGTAGCCGCGATCTTAGAGCTCAACGACAACCTGCAGCGAGAGTTCACGATCTTCGAAGCGGCGCCGCAGGAGTCCCGCGGCGTGCCCTCCAAGAAGCCGCAAGCAGACTACTTCTTATAATGGCCGCGGCCGAGCTGGAGCTGGCGAGGCTGGGCGGCAACGTCTCCGCGACTCTTAACACGGTATTGGACTGCTAGTCAAAATAGATAATGCTTTCTAGGAGCTGTCAAAACGGTCATTTAGTTCAGTTCTATGAAATACAGGCAAGTGACGTCTTTCATCGAATGCTGTCTGTTTTACACAAAATTGAGTTTATAAAATACAACTGCGGGAAATATACAGTTCTGGCATTCTACTTCTTCAGGCATGCTCCTAGATGTATTTGACTACCTTGTCCAATACCGAGTTGGACTTGGAGGCGACTCGAATTTGATACGCGTTCCCTACACGTCGCTCGTAAGT
Organism: Argyresthia goedartella; assembly: GCA_949825045.1. NCBI lineage: Eukaryota > Metazoa > Arthropoda > Insecta > Lepidoptera > Argyresthiidae > Argyresthia > Argyresthia goedartella. The sequence continues at coordinate 10,782,412 of OX463828.1, read as the reverse complement.
TGCCGCCACACAATTTTGTTGTTATTCGCACACGGTCCGACGTCAAACGCGACGTCGACCCATCGAAAGTGCCGGCGATTCGTGCAGGCGACGCGTATCAAACTCTCGTCGCCTCCGAGTGATCCCGTGAGGGTGGCCTAACTCTGTACCAGCCACGTAGCAAAGGTACGCATTGGGCGCTTTTTAATTTCCTGTAGTAACTACGACACACGTAAAATAAGGGACAGAGATATAGACGCATACCTGTCCCTTATTAACAGTGTCGTGCAGTTACCGCCGGTACTTAAAAGCAGCCATTCGCTCCCATGTTGCGTCGATAATTCAATACTCCCGGTGTGACAGGGGCCTAAGATAGACATTTTCTTTCAATGGCTTTTGTATTTGTGCAACAGGGACGAAAAGATAATGTGGGAACTTACCAAAACCTGGTTTAGGGTTAACTGGTATGGTAAACATGAATATTTGACGTATCGATGAAGTAAGCGACTCACCTAACTGTTTTTTAATTATTCGTAATGGCAGGATCATGAAAGATAGTGATAGCTAATACGTTTACTTACTCGATACGGCATTTCGAACATCTAAAACTGTGTGGTCAAATGCCAAATGCCAATATATCCTACCAGCACGTTGCTACCAAAACGTAATGTTTTTGATTAAAGTACTCCTGTATGTACTAAAGAACCAACTTACAAATCAGCCTAGCTAGATAAGTCGGGCGGGAAGTCCTTAAGAGAAGATTTTGACGATAGATTAGATAATGCGAGGAAGACAGAATCTAGTATTACGGTTTTTATTTTAGTGACGACGTAACAATTTCAATGTGGATAGACGTTTTATTTCAACGTGATTCTAAGACTGGTTACTAACTGGCGTCTGAAGTCATATCATAAGTTATACATAACACGTTCGCGGACAGTATAAGACGGAATATCACGTACAATAAATAATAACAAACAAAATATTTTGTATCCGAATGAGACATTGTTGTGCGAAAGCACTACCCACCGTTTTAAATAGAATTAAACATAATTATTTACATATAGGCTCATACATTGATTCCTTCTTAATTCCTTCTTAATACAATTGGCCATGCTAAAAATAAATACTTACCTACTTTTTATTTTATTTATAAAATTTTAGGTTATTTCAATAATATTAGTTTATGTGACTGATACATAATGAAGGGTCGAACATGCGGTTCCTGAATAGATTACGACGAGTTTAATGTATGTAATTAAACTCGTCTTTGGCTCGTTTCATAAACCCACACTCGAGAGTTTTAATGCCTAATTATGTACAGTTACATGCACTAGTTTGTCTACACACATATCATAAGCTCTCTTTGATGTGTACAGGAACCGCATGTTCGACCGGCATTGTGGCATTGATCATTGCTCTGCACTTGTTTAGCTTGTTCAGTAGTACCAACTTCACAGACGGGGCGGGCGGCAGCGTTCAAAATTTGAATGTCATAATGTCGAAATTCAGATAAGAAATTAGTTTTTACCAAGTAGTATAGTTTTTGGACGCAGTAAAGAGGGTTTATGATACGTGTGTAGATAAACAAATTTTAATATTTCGAATAATGGATGTCTTATTATTTTTTAATTTTTTTTTTAACTTACCCTCTCGTTACGTCACGTGTTCACAGTTTTTGAGTGGTTGTACTTGAGGCTGGTTGTTTCCGATTATAAAATTAAAAACGGCAATATCAATATTTGTTTACCTTCCGACTGACATCTGCGTTATCGACTGACAGGAAAACTGTTGACACTGGATAGTTTTACAGGACAGCCAACTTAACGGCGAATGGAATTTGACCAAACTACGCCGTAGAGGACAAATGATGGACATTATGTTTTTACGGATATTTCAGTAATCCTATTATATTTTTTGATGGGAATATCGGAATTTAGTTAGGACACAATTATCTAGAAAGTTTTCTCAGTTTGGTGCCCTTCAAATGTACCCAATATACAGGGAAGCCTAGTTTGGGGCTAGATCAATGTGTGTAAAGTGTCCAAGGTAGTATTATTATTATTTACATGGCCAATTACATCTCTCAAGTTAATTTTGACTTGAAGGGGCTCTCAGTTGTAAACTAAAGGAAACCTGAATCCGGTTTATGTTTTGTACACATTTTTTCTACACACCGAGTAGAATAGGCTAAGAACAAACGTATTTTTGTCCGCGAAGGTGTGATATGTAGGTTCGGAGATACAATCTTAGCGAATTTATTTTCTCTTTTTTAATAAAGCCAATTATTGTACAAACATATAACAAAGTATAGTTTTTCAATATAAATATATCAATGGGGAATTCAAATTCATCGTAAGATGTTCTCGCGAAGGTAGTCTTCAATACTTTTCTTACTTACTGGTTTATACGAGCAGTGCTAACGGATGTAAAATATCTATTTAGGCTTCAGCTATTTAACTCTGTTCATATGGCACGCTTCATGGCTTTTTGTGTTTGTGAATAGAGGTCAATAGATTCGTACTGATCAATCACGTTTGGCAAAGCAAGATAAATCTGCAGTCAGCTTCAGAAACACATAACTATGACCGTCATTGTACCGTTCATACTTCATGTACCTCTAAATGGACTTAGCTGCAACTTGTATGTAACAGCACCGCGCATACACATATTTCCGGTATGACGGATGAGTGTAGAGTACTTTATGACCATTATTTCTGATGTGTAAATAAATAAGGTTCTAAATAGATTAACTAATATTAAAATATGCCCTCCGCACAATGGACAACTCGAGTTTGATACGCGAAACGCCGCCGCCATACAATTTCGATGATTGGTCGACAAAACGTTTGACATCGGCCGTGTGCGAACATCAACATAAGAGCGAAGCGTATTCTCAGACTCGAGTCGCCTCTCGTGTGCGGAAGTTGAGGTAGAGTAGCATACCTTGTAGCATTGTTTTCCCGAAGTGTGATGGATGATGGCATTAAAACTCCTTAGACATATGTGATGAACAATTAATAAAATGTTATTTAAGCCAATTTTTAGTTCTCTAGTTAGGTAACGAATTGTCTTTGCTAAGGTAAAGCGACATTTGGTAGATAAATAAGGCACAAGTGAGACAGGAGTCAGGACGCAATACAAAATTGACACTGCCCATCTAAAGATAAATATTTATACTCTGTTTATGTATTCATTTTACTTTTGACATTTCCTTATTGCTTACTTAAAAGTAATATTTTTCGTTGCAGATGTCAAAAATGTATGGCTTTGGAGCTGTCAAAAGTAAAGTGATTCGCTGGATAGACTATAATTTCGAAATACATTAGTAATAACAGTAAAATAGTAATAACATAATAAATTATACTAATCCACCCTATTGATGTGATCTCATGGTGGGTTGTGTTTTGTCTCCTACGAGTATTCCTTCTGAGTTACTTATTTATTGCATTTCAGCCAGTCTGTCTCCCAGCTCATGATCATTTTTTTTTATTTTTTTCCATTTCAGGCATTTTTTTTTTCTACTTTTTCTATAATTGACGCCGACATATGACCTATGCCAATGGGGAATACATTTGTGAGAACCCGTAACGTAAATGACATCACTAACTTAAACGAATCCACCCCTCTCCAATCTCAAACCCATATTTAAATGAACATTTTTGCCGGGTGGGATCTTTTAAATTAGCGATGACCATAGAGCTACTTCCTAATACTTCCTTTTCATCTGGCAAACACTGCTTTGTATGTAATGTGCCTGTGCGAGTTATATGAATATCATTCAAAATCTGCTTGCTATTGGTTTCGGTCATATGAACTCATTCAAAAGTCTGGAAGTCTATTCACATAACGTTCATAACTATATGTGTCAAGTCCTATATTCATAATTAAAATAACAGATTTCTGTGATTTTCGTAGCGTTCCTCATTAACCTAATAATTAGTTATTGATGAATAGTCGTAACACTTTTGTATTACTTCTTATTTTTTACATCAATCATTAAAATGAAATACGTGATTTAATTAGTAGTTTTATTTATTTACACACCTATCCACTAATAAACAACTTTATTGTACCTCATTGAGGTAGGATTTTATATCACACAATTACAAGATTATCTACAAACAGCTATCAACTACCCGCACTGCATAGCCCTGGTAATATATCACCACATTTTGTTGAAATTTTCAGGTCCACAATTTTATCCGCTCTGGTGGGGCCAATGTTCAAAACTGCAACGGGCTTATTCTCATCTTTGGCTTGTAATATAATTCTATAACTGGAGTAGACTGTCAGACTAGATCCAAGTACAAATACGGCGTCACTGTTAGACACTTGACGTCGAACGTCTTCAACTCGAGCCTTGGGTACATTGTCGCCGAAAAATATAATGTCCGGCTTCAGAGGCCCCCCGCAGTCTGAGCACTGAGGTGGCCGGAACTTCGCAACTAGATCCTGAAAATAAGACGGTACATACGTATACAGTGATGCTCATCATAACTCATTTTGTAACATCCCCTTTGTTTACTACGAAATAAAGAATTACAATCATTATTATAATGTTCATGTAACACATATACCCATTTGCACTAAACGTAAGTTAGGCTTGTCCTAGTTAAGATACTACTAAGCCTAAGAACAGCCTAGCTAAAAAAATATATTGCACTGACAGATTTATCCTACTTATGTCGTAGCATAGGCATTAAAAAGAGAAATATAAGCTGGTAACTTCTTATCTAGTTTGCGATCTTTTTGTAAACATCAAATTATCCACAGATTACAAAACAAACACAACTTATGTATTGCCTAAACTTAGGCGCCTCCTAATCGGGCTCATAAAGTTAAGAATCTCCTAAGTAGACTTAGGAATGGCTTAGGGTTAGTGCAATGACTTTTTTTGCTAGGAGTAGCCTAAACAAGTTAGGAAAGAACTTAGGCGATTCATGTTTAGTGCAAACGGGTGATAGGGTCCTAGTCGTAGGGTCTTATAAACCCAGATTACTAATTAGGCCCGACAGACTGAACGCGAGATTGCACTATTCTCGGACTAACTTTGACAACTCCAACGACACCCCGCATGTACGTAGGTACAGTACATATGGTCTGTGTTCGTATACTTGAGCCTTAGAATAATAAACGCCAAGAATGATAGTTCCCTTGATACGATCGCTCTGTCGCAGTTAGTTGGTTAAATAAACACTTAACTAACTCTCTAGACTTTTAATTAAATACCGACGTTTAACCAAGTCACTAAAATTCCGTGAGACAAGTGAGTGAACGAAACGTTTAACGAGTTGTCTAAACGTTCCTAGGCAACAAGACATACAATATATAGTAGATTTTACAACAAGTGCACAAAACGAACCATTTCTAATTTCTAGGATAAAAATGGTTTTGTGGACGAGTTATAAACTCTGCTTTTCACTTCGATTGCGAGAAAATAAAACAGTAACATAACGTATTAACATTTCTTTAATTAAAATTCAAAGTAAAATTACTACGGCTTCTTTCCCGCTACTTTACTTTTTTTAATTTTCCTGCATAATTTTCGGGCAAAGAAAAAAAATATACAGCCTATTCTTAAATTATTTTGGAATAATGTTTTTTTTTTGTGGTAAACACGTTTTGACATTTAGTTTCTTTTTCGTATTATCTTATTATAAATCAAAAATGCAAATAGGGATGGAAATATTATAAATTAGCAAGTTTTATCCATGTACAATTAATTGTTTTTGGCTGTATGGGCTAAATGGTCACTGCCTTAGTGTAGACACATTTAAAAAGCTACTTTTATGCACAAGAGCATAAAATTCAACTTTATGTCGCCTAGATCCTGCATAAAGTAGTACTTTTTCGAGCATGAGAAGTGAAAAATATTTTTTTATGTGTACTTAAGTTAATGTTTTAAGTAATTTTTGTTGTTCTTACATGTTCAACCTAACACAAAGGATAAAGGGGGCTTCGCTTCGCTCACCCCCTTTACCCTTCACCTAAGCTACCGCAATGTTTTGCCCTGATATAAGCAAGTGCAAATCAGCTGTTGTCGTGACGCCATCTTGTTTTCCAACACGCCGGCTTTCGGTAAAACAGATTGTTAAACGTTTTCGACGATGCTTTATTTAAATCAAAATGCTTGGTTAAACGTCGGTATTTAATTAACGGTCTAGAGAGTTAGTTAAGTGTCTGATTTAACCAACTAACTGCGACAGCTCCAAAGTGTATATGTATGTACATCATGTAGTTACGGTTGCTGACACGCACACAAACACATAAAAAATTGCAGGTGGATTAAGAATTTTCCCCAAAGTAGGGAAATTGGAACTATTATTCGCTTATCTCAGTAGAGACACTTAATTATTTATTGGTAATACATTGATACACAACGCAGTTTATTAGTGTTGACATGATTATACTACGTATACCATTAACATTTAGACATTAAATCATTTCATTAAAAAATGAACACTTTCCGCAGTTTAGCCATATGACCTTACCACCAAGAAATAGATCCTTATATGCAACGCAACACTATCGAATGATGTAAAAGTACAGGATGTTTTTATTCTCAACTTTTCTTGTCAACTCAACCTGTCAACTCTAGGGTGCCTAAAGGATTTGTTCACTAATAAAATTCGATTCCTTTTTAATTGAATACCTTTTTGTTTACCTAAAATTAAACACTTTAAACACAGTATAAAACAAATTACAATTACATAAGTAAGGAGGTAGGTTCCTACCTAGCCTTAGAATTTGCCAATAGTCTGGGTAAGTACTAATAACACCTCTCTTACTTACACAGAGTGGACTAAAATTCACAAACACAAATCGCACGTAGGTAACCCTACCGTGATCAAGCGAGACAGGAGTTTACAGGGAGACCTTGTGATGTCAGAGTAAAAGAAGCTCTCAGGCGGGGCAACCGATTCTGAAGATGTTTAGCGATTATTGTACATAACGATATTGTAGGTGCGAGCTAGATTGAGCTGTATTGCCGCGCAGCGAGAGTAGCTATTTATTGAAGTGTATTTGCGGAGTGATCTTTCTGTACGTAGTACTATTAAGTATTCTATGCTAATTGCCCATTCTGTATAGCCATATGAGCACGTTGAAGTTGGGCCTCCCTGCATACGTGCTCATATGGATATACAGTGGACCACTTTTTTATGTGTGATTTACTGTATTATTTTGTAACCTCGTAGGGTTATATTTCTCCTTTTATTGACAACATTTTAATGCAATGGCGTCTATCTGAATTACGTTGGTCATTTTCAGTTTCGTTTATGTTTTACGTTATGTTATAATGTGAATTGAAGTAATTAATTACCGGTGGAATATGATGTTACAGTTTTTGTTCAGTTTTCCTGATGAGTTTGTAACACCCATTGACCGCACAAACCGTCATTTTCAATTTATCTCTGAGAGCTGTTCTTAGTCAGGGCTAACCTAGAGAACTGAATGGCCGGCCGGCGTACCAAGCCAATTTGGCTTGGTTTTACTTGCCTCACTTTTTGAGCGTGTACTCGGTTTCTAGGCGTTATTATTCTAAGACTTGAGCTAAGTAGTAAACAACAATGATGGACGCTCCGATAATCTATATGCAGGAATTTCGTCAAAATAAGTTTTTGCCTAAAAATGTTATCTAATAGGGCAATTTAAAGAATTTTTGAGTGGCAATCAGTGCGTGAGTGTTCCAACTAGTGTATATGTCACCGGAAAATAATACGATCCGCAAGTTTATAAATTTCCTAGGAAATTTATAAACTTCCTTCAAGATTATATTAGGCTAGGTTAGGTTATGTTAGGTTAGGTTAGGTTAGGTTAGGTTAGTATATTTATAAACTTGCGGAAAAAATATTAGGAAATTTATAAACTTGCGGATCGTATTATTTTCCGGTGACATATATAACTTATTGCGGTCATCTACGTTCATTCTTTCGGAATGTCTTGAAATGTGTTTGTTTACCACTTAACTCAAGTATAAAAACACCGATTATATGGAGTTGTCAAAATTTAACTGAGAACAGTACTAACTCGGGTTATAAGTGTCAGGCCTTAGATGCTACATTGGAAACTATATTGTAAAGATACTTACATATGACAACTCCACATCACCATCAGGCCGTATCATGGTGAAAGTGCTCTTCATGTCAGGATTATCCCTCATCAGTGTTTCCTGCAGGGTGTGACGGTCAATCTCATATGGACATTTGAGACATTTGACAAGGTACCCACTGCCGTGAAGCTCTATCACATTCTTGGAACCAGCTTTCTGATGCAAGTGATCCACATTCTGAGTTATTATGGATGTTACTTTGCCCATCTAAAAATTAAAGGTGTTTTAATAAAATAAAATAAGTAAGCTTCAATATTTACTTAACAATCAGAATCTATCTGAATGCCAAGAAGTCATAGTACACAGATTACAAGTATTTAGCAATTTTGAAAATTCATTTAGGTAGGTAGGTATTGAATTTATTTCTGAATTATTTAATTGACTAGGAAATATAATAATATATCATTTACAATAAAATGTGAAAATTAATATAACAAAATAATTGCATAAAGAAAGTTGGGTCAGATCGCTGCCGCCGTCGCTCAGCCATAGCCCATGGTAGGCTCCAGCCCTCTTGTCGTTAGAGGCGTCTCCCAGGCGCGAGGAATGTTCTTTGAACAGCTCTCGCGCCTTTGGACCCCTTGGACCGAGGGGTTCTACTCCAAAATGTATAAACATGTAGCCCTGGCTGAGGGCTGCATATTTGCGCTTTTTGTTCCTCTCTGCGGTGGACGCTACCGCGCCAGCCTAGCGGGTGGTCGCCTGTATGTGGGACTGTGCCAGCATATCGACACAAGTCGCGTCCCTCACAAGCGATCACCCGTTTTTCCACGGAATGAGTGTCATCATGTCATGTGTCATATGCCTGCTGGCTCCAGTATCGCGGGGACGCTGCACTGGCAAAATCCAGGCGTATGAAATCATTGAGTAGTAGAGTGGCACGACCGACAGGCGGCCCGCACTGCGGCAACATGCAGTCCATGGTGGCCCAGTCGGTCCACGCCTCCGCCAGTTTACCCCGAACTCAAGATTATGTTGAACATCTCTTTCCATTTCAAGAAGAAATTACTTACACTTACATATTTTTATACCTACTGGATTCATCTAGTTGTCAACAAGTAATGATAAGTTGATGGTGATAAATGGTCAATTTATGTACCTTCTTCCATCTTATACCTTTTCCAGTTCAGTGATTGAATAATGTGTAGCATTAGGCTGTATGAAGCTAAATCTCGGCCAGCCAATGAAGTTTCTAGCCCAATACCGCTGTCGAACTTCCTCATATCTGATAAATTCTTGGTACTGGACTGGCTTATGGTTGCTGCGAGCATAGAGCCCAACTTCCTCTGACCGGTAGTCAGGTATGCCTGTAAATAAATGCATATAAATATTTAGTATATTTTTTTAACGTTGTAGTCCAGTCGGGAAGGCATTTTTTTATAAAAGAACAATATTCGGTTACTGTTACTCCATATTGATAAATTATCCATCGGTGAATCTTGATGGGCAATATTTACGATGTCCGGAGATAAAAAGTACCCGTAACAACTCAAATATATTTTTTTCTAATCTTCTATGCAAAATCTTACAATAGAAATAGGTTTCTATATATTTTATAAATACTTGTAAAAAATCTCAAGCCCTAAAAATGTGTGTCCCTAACGCATCCGCACAACATTTTTCGACCAATCTTCTAACAAAACAATAACGCAAGAATTCAGAGGAATGAATTTGTTTTCACGCTAGCAGATGATATTAAATTTTAAAATTAACTTGGAAAGAAAATTGGAGACACAAGAGTTGGTCCTGGGCTACCAATTGATTAAGCTGGCGCATCAAAACACGCCACATAAATCCCTAATGGAATGTTGCAGGAGTTAGTGTCCACGCCGGCAACCAAAGCTTGTGTGACAGCTTTGGTCGCCCTTCAAACATAGTCAGGGGACTTTATGCCCCAGGCCAGGCGGAATTACGGCGATAAATATTGGATCGCCCTGTCTTTGTTTCGGGCGTTCATTCATGATTACCCTGACGATGTTTTTTTTTTTATCTACACATATATTATAAACCCTCTATTCCCTTGAGTCTCCAAATCCCAGTAGTCTCGAGCGCAAGTGGCACAAACATATACCTACAGTGGGTGGCCAAATTATTAGTTACACTGTAGTTTTTCTTAATAATTAACATTCAAACACTATTAATGTACCTATAAATTTATTTCTTCTGCGAGATATTTTTGTATTATAATACTGACAACACTCTTTGTCATTTTTTGCTGTGGTAACACTGATTGACGACATTAGAGTGAAGTTGTAGATCTATAACTGTCACAAATTCAATGTCATCAATTCAATTCAAAGTATTTAGTAGATCCTCCTTTGGCATCAATTACAGCTTGAACCCTCTTTGCATGCTCTGAATACATTTTTTTACATTTTCTTTTAATTCTTCATCGTGATGCCAAACTTTAATCAATTGCAATCAATTGATTTCGCCAATGTCACGTTTTTTTTTTAGACTTCACTGTATTTGGACAGGTTCTCTGGAAATTTTAGTGTTCACTTGTTGCTCCTTAGCACTACCCGGGAGGATGTGAAGGGCTGTTGGTACCAAGTATCTACTAAGGGATTGTACTAAATATTTTGAATTTGTGAGTTTTGTGACAGTTATAGATCTACAACTTCACTCTAATGTCATCAATCAGTGTTACCACAGCAAAAAATGTCAAAGAGTGTTGTCAGGATTATAAAGGATATACAAAAATATCTCGCAGAATAAATAAATTTATAGGTACATTAATGGTGTTTGAATGTTCATTATTAAGAAAAACTACAGTGTAACTAATAATTTGGCCACCCACTGCAGTTGTTCATGAGTGCGGCATATTTTAGGGACTTCGGTCTTGGATGGAGCAGACTCGGCAGCTGCACCAGCGCGAGCTGCCGTCGACCTTACATGGGAGGCTGTAGGGAAGAGATCGCAAGTAGGGAACGCCCTCGCTACCAATGTAAAAGCGTCAGGCCGTCCGGGCGCTTCCCATCCGACCGGCACCAACCTGGCGGCTCCAACACACTAGGAACGTTGGCCGATACGAACGATGTCATTTATTGCGTAGTGCCGCGAAAACCTGACAGCGCTCTTAACCTCTGGAATGTCCCTGTACAGCGAATCTCGTGGACCCTAACGCGTCCAAGGTTCTGGCGAAAATAAACTTTCAATCGACTTGCGTTAGGAATTTGATAAGTTTGTTAGGTTATGTTATTTGTTTCCTAACATGTTATGTACCATAATAAAGTTTATGAAATTACCTATCTTGTGATGTATAGTACTCACATGTGATAATAAAGTTGATAAGGCTTTTCATCGATTGTTTGCAGAATCCATTATTTGACACCGACACCTCTAATTATATTTCGTTCTTACGGGCCAAACACAAAACTTACACTATTTTCCATTTTTCACATCACCACTATTAATTTCTCCAGCGATAAGATGTATTATTTTATTACAAAACACAGTAATTACTTCACAATAAATAAATATTGACAAACATAAAATGTAAGTCTGCGGCCGGTCGCCTGCCCAAAATGGCGACATGGCTTGGTATTTTATTTATTTGATCTGATTTGGCTGTCTCAATGTCAGTTCCAATCATATCACACGGTTGCCAACTAAACTACTCATAATCTAAGACTACTTCCGGGAACGTTCTGAAACTTGGTGAATATTCATAAAACATCGAAGTTTGCAATACTTTCTATGCGCTTATGCAGCGCATAGGACGCTAGCCGCCCAAAAAAGTTATGCGCTTATGTAGCGCATAGGACGTTTGACGGGTTAATACAATGTAGGCCATGGCGACCCATCTCATCCACCCGTGCCTCACAAACGCATCGATGCGACAAAGCGACTGCCACGCGCAAAGTGTAATCGCAAAGAAAGTACCCAGCTGGGGAGAAGGTATTGCGTGCAGCCACAACCCCGAGTCGGACTGACAAACGGCACACAAATTCCGGCCCCGCACTCTGAACGAGGAGCTCATCACTAGTGACTTCGCACACAACTTCATCCCAGGAGCTCTGACTATACAGCCTTTCCGGCAGGTCACTTCCTGGAAACCGGGGACGCCATAAGCCCTCCGCCTCCCCTGCAGAAGGAATGCCGAACCCGTCACCATGTATACCCAAGATGTGGGTAACGAGGTCCACAAGACCATGCGAAGAGGCCAGCAAGCCATGGAACTCTGTGTCCTGCAAGCCTTCAAATTCCAAATGTCTTTATTACTGTAGATATTTACATATACTTAGCAATCGTAATTTTTTGCCACTTCTCTACATTGGACCACTGTGGGAGAATAAAGGCGTAGAAACTCCCACAGATTGATTTTTAGATCTCTTTTAAAAATTGCTTGTGCTTGACTAATACAAATTTTATAATATCATAATTAATAAGTAGGAATAAATAATTACAAAACTATTAACAGCAAGGTCTGTGTTGAGCCAGATTAACCCCATACAGTCCCATCATTTAAGTAATCTTGAACATTGTAATATCCTTTTTTCAACAAAGTCGCTTTAACATGGTTTTTTAATTGCTCAAATGGCAATTTCAAGATCTCCAGAGGTATCTTATTGTAGTAGAGAACACCTAAACCCCCATCTGACGGGCAGCGCAGCCTGCACACACTGAGACGAAGACCTCCCTATGTTGATAATGCATACGCATTGTATATGCATTACCTCCCTGTGCAACAAAATCGGGGCAGTTGGTATGGAATAATTTAGCGATGGTAGACAGAAAACTTTTTTAATTGTCAAGGCAACATCAGCGGAAAGCTGCTTTAAATATGGTTACGACGCCGCAAGGATATACAATTTGACTACAATACTCCGGGGAGCGTCTTCTGAAAAGCCCTTGGGGTACAATACTGGGTCCCGTTGTGCCCCACGGGCTTTTCAGAATTTTGAACCACTTGAAAAGCCAGAGTGCTACAGCAGGACGCTGCGTTGTACCACACGGGGTTATCCAGCGCTAACATTGACAATTCATCGTCTGAATAGCCCGTGGGGTACAACGCTGCGACCCATGCATGCACTAGGCGTAAAAGAGAAAGTGGATTAGCGCATCAAGCGCGTGCGGTGCAAGGTCTTCTGACCTGAGGACTTCTCAACAGTGATTTGTGGTAATTTTGTTTTGATGCAGTTATTGTAATTATCCTAACAGAAATGTGCGAAACATTAAACTACCAGATTTAAAGTTGATTAAATTTGATGATGACAATAGTAGGGAGGGGTGCCAAACGGGACCCTATTACTGTCACCCGGATCAACCAAAATAGGTAGAGAGCTGAACTTTTCACACAGGGTGTATTACCATTGCCGCTATAACAAATAATAAAACATTCTGGTTTTTTATAATTGAAGTATCCTTACACCAAATTATTGGTATGGCCATTTTCTGAGCCATTTTGTTTTATTTCTTTATCGATGAAAACTGGGCTCTGCCAATTTTACCAGAAAAGATCATTAACAACAGAAATTAAGAGTACCTACAGTAAACTTTTAAACTTATGCCGTGTTACCACAAAAAATATTAAACAGTGTTTAACCTCAAAACAAACGTCAAATCCCATACACTTTTGTTTTTAAACAAGTGTTGAACAGTAGTTTATTTTTTGTGGTAAGGCCCATAGAGTAAAAGTGATCTATCTATCTATTATATATTTTTTAGGTGAAATTATCACAATAGAGGGCCGATCATCCGCCTGTCCCACCTCATAATCATCATCATCTTTCTATTCAGCCTCCCGCACCCACTGTTAAGTATAGGCTTCCTCTTCAGCATGCCACTTGAGTGGTCCTGTGCCAGCCTCATCCACTGGCGCCCAGAAAATTAGATAAGATGGTAAAGTAGGCCGGTTGTCTGCCTCTTAGTTGAGTTCCGTCTCTTGGCCACCACTCTACTTTAAAGAATCTCAACTTTGGGTATCTTGGTATCTTCATGTTGGGTATGCGGTCCTTTACCCTTCACCTAAGCTACGGCCCCGCTTCGCCCTGATATTTGCTGTGCTAATTAGTATTTTTGATTTCCCAATCAAATCTTATTAAAGCCTCAAACGGTTCATTGTATGGTTAAGGTAGGTTTTATGACACTTTATGCCAATAGGGATGTTTAATATATAATTTTCATTTAAAAAAACAAGAAAAAAGAAATTTAGCTATACAGCACGGCCTTGATAATCCGTACCCCAGCTCGTCCGAACGCCTCTATAATCCGAACGACGGATGAAGTCGACATTTCTATTCCGGAAAAGGATAAATCATTTTCTATGTCACTAAATACTACTCGTCAAAGCACTATATTGGAATTCTTTAAAGTGTGATTAATAGCATTGTATCTAACATACATCTAACGTACATACTTCAATAAACATAAAATATTTTGGTCAGAGTGTCGAATAGGGGGGCGGAAGCCCGTCGATAAGGGGGCGGAAGCCCCCACTTGTAAAATATTCGAAAATTATAACTTTTTGAGGCCGCCATACGTTAGCGTTAGGGTGTAGAAAAGGGGGCGGGCCCAAAAAAAAAATTTTTTTTTTTGTGAAAAAAGACAGAAAAATTTCGTAACAATATTTTTTTTTACTGTTTCTTTTTACCTCGGAATCGTGTAGTGCTGCTCTTTGCCATCATTTTTGGTCATAGACATTTTCCTCGTGCACCTCACCGATTTCGAGATATGCGTCATAACGATGTTTGCCATATCGATATCTCTATAAATAATGGTCCTATGGAAAACATGCGTATGACATAAAATGATGGCCGTAAGGCACCCTAAAAGATGCGCAAATGAAAATATCAAAATTCAAAAAAAAAAAAAAACCGAGTCAAAAAATTTCCAAGTGTTTTGCCCCCTTATCTACAATACCACCGCTTTCAGCGACTTAAAAAAATTTCGTGAAAATAATTTTTTTTAACTGTTCCTTTTTACCTTGGAATCGTGTAGTGCTGCTCTTTGCCATCATTTTTGGTCATAGACATTTTCCTCGTGTACCTCACCGATTTCGAGATATGCGTCACAACGATGTTCGTCATATCGATATCTCTCTAAATAAAGGTCCTAGGGAAAACATACATATGACATAAAATGATGGCCGTAAGGCACCCTAAACGATGCGCAAGTGAAAATATCAAAATTCAAAAAAAAAAAATTTAAGTGTTTTGCCCCCTTACCTACAATACCACCGCTTTCAGCGACTTAGAAAAATTTCGTGAAAATATTTTTTTTTACTGTTTCTTTTTACCTCGGAATCGTGTAGTGCTGCTCTTTGCCATCATTTTTGGTCATATACATTTTCCTCGTGCACCTCACCGATTTCGAGATATGCGTCATAACGATGTTTGTCATATCGATATCTCTATAAATAATGGTCCTAGGGAAAACATGCGTATGACATAAAATTATGTCCGTAAGGCACCCTACACGATGCGCGAGTCATGCATAGTTTGTATGGAGAATGTTGCATATTTTTCGCGCGGACATTAACCAAACCTTGTTTTTCTAATGCAGAGTAACGAAAAAAGTTATATAGTGTATAGCACTAGAAAAACAAGGTATGGTTGATAGCCGCGCGAAAAAAAGCACCACTTTTTTATAATTAACATTGATGTATTTCTTCAAACAATGCATTCCACCTTTCCTTTCTTACTTACCGGCTTAGAACGGTCAAAATTACGACAGGTATATTTAGATTTAATAATAAATATTTTTTCCCATTGTCGTGACTTTGACTTTAAAAAAGGTGGAATCATCATTATGTACAATAATTTCTGATTTATCGCTAACAACATTTAACAAGAAATACCAAAATCACAATAAAAACCGTCCACAACGTGTGACGCGACGTATACTATAGTAGAATGTTTTCGTCTGTCCGAACTCGGTGATAAATCATAGGAGCTAGAGAGTGATATCTTATCTCTTTGTCGCACTCATGCGCAGGATAGGAGTCTATTGTTTTCACATAGGGATGAGAGTAACTGTAGTCTATAAAGAACTGCGAACTAAAGATAAGCCGAGTCAAAGACGCCGTTATAGTTTGCCTTTTTTCTTAGAATAAGTGTATTGTTTTCCTGGCGTAGGAATATTGAGATAGTATTCATTGTGACCATATGTGGCAGTTTCCTGCGCATCTGCGCATTAGTCAGTCAGTCATCAGTGTTTGTGAAGTGTGCACGTGATCGGATCGTAACGAGTTTGGCGGTATCGTTCTATTTTTTATTTCTTGCTTGTTGCTTTCTGTTTTCAACGACAATGCCAATGAGTCCTAGAGAGCTACTTCTTGCTAGAAAATTTAATTTCATAACTTTCATGGTTATGATTTCTAACGAGGAGACTGCCCAAAGAGCAGCTGAGGATTGGTTGCTGATTCCAACTCGGACAATACGCTGTCAAAGTTGCAGAAGCACCATGATTAAGGAATCGAAGACCAGTTATAAACTGGGCTTCCGTTGGCGTTGTCGTAGGAACAATTGCAACCGTTCGGCAAATCCTTTAAAAAATACTTTTTTTGAACGCAGTCGCGTCAGTTTTCTGGATACCCTGAGGCTAATCATGTATTTTTTCGAAAAGATGAAAGTAACAACAGCCGCCGAACACGTCGGGGTAACCAGGAAATCGGCGATACAAGTGTATCATTTTTTAAGGGAGGTGTGCGAAGTGGCTGAGGCGCATGATCGCGAAATGATAGGCGGTGATGACGACATTGTAGAGGTAGATGAGACGCACTTGTATACACGTAAATATCACCGTGGTCGACTCTTGCGACGTCAAACGTGGTCGTTTGATTGCATGAGTCGGCTTACGAAACGTTTACACGTTGAGTTAATTCCCGATAAAACCCGGGCAACTTTAGACGCTATAATCGCGGCCAACGTGCGTCAAAATACCTTTATAATGTCAGACATGCATCGATCTTATTTGGGGGTAGACCTTCGCCTAGGGATGCGTGGACACGCATACGTTAACCATAGCCTTAACTTCGTGGCAGGCACTAGGTCGCTCCCAGTCCACCCTACATTAGGCAACTCAGTACCTGGCACTACCAATGTGTTAGTGAAAGTCCACACTAACACATTGGAGCGCCAGTGGCTGGAGTTGAAACGTCAATGTCGGACTTGCCGCAGTGACCGTAGGTTGAAGTGGTACATGGGCGAATTCATGTATCGCAGTAATGTTTTAAAACACTTACCATCTAAAGCCGCTCGTTTTCGTCGTCTCCTCCGGGATATTCATAGAGTTTATCCCGGCTTGGGAAAACGCGGCATCAAGCCTAGCAATTGCCGCTGTTCGCCTAATTGTCCAAGGCAATGAGTGATACTTGAGTTCGCCCGTCGATGATTGTGTAATATAGTAGTCAAATCATAGTTATATTAAGTGTTGATTTTTCAGATTTTTATTATATTATTATGTTGAATTTGATTTTGCACGATTTGCTTTTACTTTTATTTTGTATTTTTTACTGTGATTTTGGTATTTCTTGTTACAGGTTGTTAGCGATAAATCAGACATTATTGTACATAATGATGATTCCACCTTTTTAAATACGCCAAAGTCACGACAGTGGGAAAATATTTATTATTAAATCTAAACATACCTGTCGTAATTTTGACCGTCCTAAGCCGGTAAGTATGAAGGGAAAGGTGGAATGCATTGTTTGAAGAAATACATCAATGTTAATTATTAAGAACGCAATGTTATATAGGTATTTCTATACGCAGGCGGTTTATCTATGCGCAATGGCGCAGGTACCTGTCCCAATTATTGAATTATTATATTAACCCGTCGCGTCAACCGTAACAATCTTTTTTTTGTTTGAATTGCAAAGTACAATGATTAAGAGTGGTGCTTTTTTTTCGCGCGGCTATCCATATGGTATGGTATGGATAACCATACCTTGTTTTTCTAGTGCTATATAGTGTAACGAATAAAATTTAGCTCGACATGTATACGTCTACACAGTGAGTTAAAGGAGCTCAAAGTTCGTAACTTTTTTCGTTTCTCTGTTCTGCATTAGAAAAACAAGGTTTGGATAATGTCCGCGTGTTTTTTTTTTGAATTTTGATATTTTCACTTGCGCATCGTTTAGGGTGCCTTGCGGCCATCATTTTATGTCATACGCATGTTTTCCATAGGACCATTATTTATAGAGATATCGATATGGCAAACATCGTTATGACGCATATCTCGAAATCGGTGAGGTGCACGAGGAAAATGTCTATGACCAAAAATGATGGCAAAGAGCAGCACTACACGATTCCGAGGTAAAAAGAAACAGTAAAAAAAAATATTTTTACGAAATTTTTCTCTTTTTTCACAAAAAAAAAAATTTTTTTTTTGGGCCCGCCCCCTTTTCTACACCCTAACGCTAACGTATGGCGGCCTCAAAAAGTTATAATTTTCGAATATTTTACAAGTGGGGGCTTCCGCCCCCTTATCGACGGGCTTCCGCCCCCTTATCGACACTCTGACCAATATTTTTGTTTTATTTCGAAAAATCCCTTTCAAAATTTTAACATACTATAATCCGAACGCTTCGTGCATCCGAACAGGGTATAAATTTTCGGTGTTCGGATCATCGAGGCCCTGCTGTATTAGCAAGCTTTTTAGGTAAAATAATGATAAAATTGTTAAATATAATTTGTTAAAGTAAACATTAATTAGCGTGGTGCAGCAAAAGAGACAAGATTTAGAAATTCCGTTATTTATATGGAGAATATTGTGTGCAAGCCAGTATTTTAAAGTGACTCAAAAATATTTTTGTGTCGACAACGGAATTTGTGTTCGACAAGCCACATATTTGTTGTGAACTGTGTAAGAAAGATTAACTTGTTTTGTTAGGATTTATGATTTAGGGTGTGGTGCTTGTTTTGTTAATCAAATGGTTTAACTGTAAATTCAGGTGTCCATGATCAAAACCTTTACCACTATCTGTATGATGATAATTCTAAAAGTACTGTTATGGTATTAAATTAATATGGCCTCATTAAAACTTACCAGATTCCGTAGATATACCAGCTCCAGTAAGTATGAGAACTTTCTGGTGTCTACTGAGGAAATCCTTCAGTTTTTCTAGGTCTTTTCCATCTGGTGGCTTATGTTTAGGAACATATTCAATTTGTCTAGTAAAAGATTTGTTAAGGAACGTGTTATAGCGTTTGAACATTTTCTCCAAGAGCAGCGTCTGGTAATTTATCACACCGTAGAACAGAAAATCAATAAGTACTATTTTGTAATTATAGCGATTTTCAAAGAAAAAATGTGACAACACGATAAACAAGCACTTCAAAAAACAATGTTAGACTTTTTTTTTTTTTTTTTGTAATGTTTTTTCCTTTTTTTTTTTGTAATGTTTTTCCTTTATGGAAAAGGCTAAGAGCTTAAGCCCATACCGCCTGGTCTTATTTTAATTTCTTTTCTTCTCTTCATATTGATTGAGGCTAAAAGCCTTGACTTTCCGTAGGTATTTTCTTCAGTCTGTATTATATATTCGAGGCACATAGCCTTGTCTAACGTATTTATTCTTTAACTTCATAATCCAGTATGTTAAGGTCAATCCGTGTTGTCAAATCAGGTATCAATTTTCCTCCAGTATTTATAGGTCACATCCGAGTTGTCAAATCAGGTAGTATAGGTCTATTCCGGTGTATTATTATTTTTCAAATAACTCCAATGGTACTCTTGATAAAATTATAAATAGGGTAAAATGCTTCTATATTCTTAAGGAGATCCTGAATAGAGCGCGGAACATCCAGGGCTTCTTTGTAAATGTTCAATAAGCTGTCAATGAATACTAGTCTTTGTATATTGAATTGAGGGCAATCAAAAAATATATGATTTAGAGAATGGTTTCAGAATTACAAAATGTACAATTTGGGGAAGGAATCATTTTCAATATATGTAAATGTTCATTAAATCTGCCATGTCCAATTCTCAAAAGACAAATTGTTGTGTAAAAGTTTCTATGTAGATATTTTCCGACGATTAACCATGGTCTCTTAATGTCCGAGTTAATATAGCTGTACCATTTTCCTTTTATTTGTGTCGTTTCTCTCCAATGAAGCATCCATTGATGTTTAATATTCGTTCTAATGTCGGTTTTGCAATCTGAAGCTGGCAACTTAATGTTCTTGACAGGTATTTGGTGAATATTGGGGTTTTTTATTATAGAGCTGGCAAGTTTATCAGCGATTTCGTTGCCAGAGACACAGAATACATTATATATGCCAGAGACGCCAATGTGAGATGATGTCCAAA
Organism: Argyresthia goedartella; assembly: GCA_949825045.1. NCBI lineage: Eukaryota > Metazoa > Arthropoda > Insecta > Lepidoptera > Argyresthiidae > Argyresthia > Argyresthia goedartella. The sequence goes on along the minus strand of OX463828.1, from coordinate 10,762,068 downwards.
ACAAACTTATTTCTCTATCTTGATTGAGCCAAAGCCTACTAATTTTCTGCCTTATGTTATAAATAATATAGTTTGTGCTACCATTGTACGTGGGATTGTCTCATGCTGGACTCATGCTGTCCGAAATTATCAACCATTTATTGAAACTGAGGTTAGTTGATTCTATATATTCTAAAGATGCATAAATGGCTTGAGCTTCTGCTGTGTATATACTTGCATTTGATGGCAATCTGAACCCATATCCCAATTTAGTGACAGGATCATAGTAAGCCATGGAGACGTTTTCGTTACATTTCGAGCCATCTGTATAAATTTGTATAAACTCTCTGTGTTCATCCAATTTATTGTAAACTACATATTTATCACTCAGTGTCCTATCTATGTGAATCTTTAACCCACAGAATTTGACCCTCTGATATGATCCTTCATCACAAGGCAAAGAACTACTATTGTAGATATTATATTTACTCTTATAAGTTAAAGTTTCTTAAATGTTACAAGTTAAAAAGTTATTAGAGTTAAGCATTAGTAGTTTAGAAAGAAGGAGATTGCCATCTTCAGACAACAACTTGATAATGAAATTAAGTTTTAAATTATTGAATCTGATTATTAAGGCGACGTGAGTTCAGGAATACGCATACTTGAAAATTTATATTAATTGAACACCTTCAGTTTGGTTTCCAGAAATTTTACATAGAAATCTTAAGACCTTTCTGCAGGGTCAATAGCTATTCAAAACACGATTAAGCACTTTTGGCTCGATAGAATAAAATAGCGAACACGACTCTAAATTGCACTGTTTAAAAAATATAACTATTCAATTCAATCATCTTTTGAAACGATAATTATGCCAAAATTTGCATAGTTTGAATTACGAGCGTAATCAGCTATTACTTTATAAAATAAAATAATTTTAATTAAATAATAAAAAAAAAACAGCGATTTGCGGCTGCGCACTCTCGCGGCCCTCGATCGCTCTCAGCCTTCAGGGCTCCGCGAGCTGCGTTCTAGGTTTGACCTGTGTCGCTGCGCTGTGCGGCCGCGCGTCGTTTCATAAAAATGGGTAACAAAAAAAATAAAAGTCACGGTAATTGTAATGCAATTCCGAATGGTAGGCAAAGTACATTTTTATTGTCAAAGCAATACGATAAACAATGTAATTATTTCTGTGTTGTCAATAAAGTTTTAGTTGGTCGGGCCAAAATAAAGAAAATGACAAGGAAATATCTATAACTTCGACAACATCAAATCAGTAAGTGGCAATTATAATATTTTGAATATTTTTTTAAAGAAAAATATAAAAGAGGGCTAATTGGAATTGAGGGGCTAATTGAAACTAATAGAAAACGCAGCCAAATCTCTGCAGTTCCAATTAGCCCCCTTTTACCGTTAATTAATTAGTATATTCCAGAACGATGTAAAATAATCATAGTTAGAAGCGAATAGAGATTTTTATTTTTCTTAAATTCGAAACCATTCTTTAGCAAAATTTGCCGTAGTGTTTCTCGGCATCCCGTAAAGTTTATGCTTTCTCTTAAATCAGCCAAAAGGCTTCTAAGGGTAGGCACTTGTTTTTTAACTAAATAGAATTAATTTATCTTGTTCCTGATAGCTTGAATATCAAAACTATCTAGATTGGATATTTTAGATGGGTGAGGTCTTTTTTTTTGTCTGGAGTTCTGAAGACACCTTCATTTGTTTTACCTTCCTTATTTATTCTCTTTAATGTTGAACAGCTCACACCTACAAAATAAATAAATAATTATCACGCAACTAGGGTAGAATAACAATTTAGCCTATGTCCATCCTCGTACCTTAACTAATATCCATGCCAAATTTCATCAAAATCGGTCGGGTAGCTCTGGCGCCAAAGCGTTAAAGACAGACACACATCTTCGCATTTATAGGTAATAATATTAGTACTTATAGATTTAATTACCTGTCATAGAAGAGATATCTTGAAAATATTTATTCTGACTAAGTAACTCTTTTTGTTCCAATTCTTTGAGTTTGAATAGATATTTTAGAAAAAGTGAATCTTCGTAATTCTAACATCATATAAGTTAAGTATACATTACTGTAACAAATAAAGCAAAATTTTGATTAATAGAAGTTAGCAATGAAAGAAGTCAATGTTTTCTTAAAGTATCAAAATCACTGTGCTCAACTAACCTATAAATTGTACGACGCTGTCTAAACATTCCGTTTTTTGCTTGATTAAGGCATCTTTATTCTCTTGTTTTTCTTTATGTTTGCTCATCATTTTAAATAGAAGCTCTCGTACGCTACTTTTAATCGGTTTACTCATGATTCAATTCGTTATTAACGCAAAACTCAATAAATGAACACAAACAACAATGCGATCACCGAGACGTTGACAGCACGTTGACATAATGTGTCAAAACGCCAGTGTTGCAACTTTAAAAATTAGTGGGTTCGCCATTCCCTAGCCAAACTCTATCTTGTGTGGATGTCCAAACCCAGAACTACTTCGAATTTCGATCGTTCTATAGTGACAGTGCCATCCCGCTCAACCAAATATAGTTTGACAGGAGGCCGAGAGGGACGGCACTATAACACGATACGGGAGTCGCCTGCACCGGGAAATAAACACAGTATAAGAAAATATCAGTAGAACAACTACGGTATTTTATTTTTCACGCGAGAAACATAAATGTTCCTTGGCTAATTATCTGTAAAGCCGTTCAATAGTATTTGAGTGTATCGTGCAGGGAATTTCTGTTATCAGTGTGGAAACTGTTCACGTCAATTTCATAGTCAATTTTAGAAATATGAATGTCTTCAATTTTATTTCAGATGCGAAAGTTCATCTATTATGGACTGTACGGACAAAAAAAGGTCGCCTTTGATGCAGCTGCGCACAGTGTCGCCGACACCGTAAGTATAGACATAACAAAATTAAATTAATGTGGATATACTGTGTGTTGTTTTGGTATTTCGTATATACATGGGTCGTTTACAATTGTATTACTTCTACACATATATAGTATTGTTTTCAACTTTATTTCAGATGCGACAGTTCGTTGGATGAAAATATTCAGCCTTTGGTGCAGTTTGATACAATTTCACCGACACCGTAAGAATAAACTCAACAATATAATATATACAGGTTGATTCTTCAAAAGTGCACATAAGAATATACGTTAAATTTTAGCTTATTTTATCGACTAAAATGATATTAAAAATAATAAAAAAAAAATACTTTTTTTTATCGGACTTCAAAGTGTTTTTTTCGGGCACTGTGACCTCTATTTGAACATTTTATGATATCTTTTGACATAGGAGGTCGATCGTGTTGAAAAAACACGGTAAGATACTCAAAAAAATCCAAAGCTGATGAGTATTTAAGATATCACAATAAAATCCGTTCAAGTAGTAATAAAATCATTTTTTTGGAGAAAAACTCGTAGATTTTCTTTGATTTTCAGCCATTGATTTCAGATCAGCCAGCGATACTGATTCTGATATCTGGAAGATGATTTTTGTATTGTTTAACTGTTAACTGTAAAAAATACCTACGCTTGATAAATATTTGTTTTAGGAGCCAGAAAGATGAATCATTAATAATAGAAGAAGAACATGGAAATTGTATGAGTGAAATCAGTATGGGCCGAAGATTAATAGACATAACATATTTTTTATTACATTAGGCATAACAACTACAGAAGTCAGACGACGTGCGCGAGCTTGTCTTCGAAATGCCGGAAGCCATTTTGAACACCAAATTTAATATAGATGTGACTGATATCTCTGCAGAATTTGTGAAATGTTAGTTACCTTTCTACTGCTGAGTACCGTTGCTATAATAATACCTAGCAGGTATTATTATTGCAACTTTGTTACCTGAGGCGAGTCCGGTTTGAGGTATCCCTGCATGTAAAGTCTCATATCTCCGTGAATTTGAGACGTAGTTTGTTATTTGATACGTCAATACAAAGGGCAAAAGATAAGCATTTTTTTTAGAATTTTTAATAATTTTCCACCAATACATTTTTTTTAAATACACATTGAAATGTTAAAAGTCACTAAGATTTGTTTTTAGATTTTTTTTTCTTTTGACCAAAATTTGATTGTTTTTGATATCGGGACAGTTTTAAGACTTTTAATTTATCGTGTGTTATGTGTTTAAATCTTTGAATAAAATAAAACTGTATTTATTCTGAAACTGTGTTTATTTTTTAGCTTGCTAACCCAAAAAGTGTAAAGATTTGATAAAATCAGTCTTTAACCCATAACTTAAAAACTAAAGGATATCATCGGACCATAGTTTCCATACTGTGAAATGATCGTATGGACCGACCCTGTCCATCTGCAAAATACCTACACTCTCCCCAAAACACCCTGTATAATTTTCCATATACAATTATCTTTATTTCAAAGCACCGCCGTCGTTGTACTGACGGGTGTTGTTACTGCTAGTAGCTATACTGTGGCATCTCAGCAGCGAGCGAGCGAGCGCGCAAAGATAAATATTTCGCGCGCTTGCAAGCGGGGCAACCCCGCACCTGCCCCCCTCAGGCCCCGCACCTCACGCCCTTGAAAGCAGTCAAGCACTGAACTCACGTCGCCTTAATGGACACAAGTCACACTCAACCTGCATTGAATTAATTGGAGATGACTTAAAGGCTCCTAAGATTAATCTTAAATTTATATTTTGGATCTTTTCAAGTTTATCTACTAATTTTGGATCTATACAATAACAGAAAAAACCATAGTCAAAGTGACTTCTTACAAGGGCTTTCCCTTGTAAGAAGTCACTTTGACATCCCAATGGCTGCCAACCAAAGATCTTAAAGTGTTGGTAGCTCTTAAAGCTTGTTCCGTTATGCAATCAACGTATCTACACCATGAGAGATTCTGTGTAAAAACTACACCCAAAATTTTTATTTGAGATTGAATTGTCATATTGTAGCTTAACTGGGATGACTTTTTTCTTTGAGAATATGACTACTTTACTTTTAGCTGGACTAATTTCTAGATTTAAATATTGAAAGTAACTATGTAATTTTTACAGTGCTAAATTTAATTTTAGAGTTGTGTGTGTGATGTTATTACCACTGCAATAAATAGCCAAATCATCGGCAAACTGTAAGTTGCTGACTTCATTGAGCCTGTGGATGTAGAGAATATACAATAAAGGGCTCAAAATGCCACCTTGACAGACGCCTTTAGTTGACAATCAATTGCAACTCATCTTAACATAAACTTCTCTTCTATCCTTCTCAGATGATAACTCTGTAGTTTACATCCCAACACAGTCAGTTGTGATCACTATATCTGGTCAGGTTCTCCCAGAGAGAATCTTCTGCTTCTACAATTCTATCCTAGTGGAGCAGTATCAATTCCCCACAATACAGTGTTGGAATTGTTGCCGTTTTGGCCATGTAAAAAATCAGTGCAGATCAAAGCCACGTTGCTATAAATGCTCACAATCGCATGATGGGGACTCCTGTTCCAAAACCCAGGAATCTTGTCTATACTGTTCTGGCCCTCATAGGGCCATTGATAAGTGTTGCCCGGAATTTCACCGACAAAAAGCAATTAAGGTCATCATGTCCCAGGAAAGTGTCTCTTATAAAGATGCTTCAATTCGGCTTCCTACGACCAGAAAATCTTTTGCTGATGTTGCTCGTCCTTCCCAAGTACACTCTCTGTCCCCACCTTCTAGCCAACTGTTGGCCCCATCCCAATCCCCTCAGAAAGTCTCGCACCGTAAAACTGTATTTACAACCAGACAACCCAGATCTCCTGATCGTAGACAGGGGTTTGACAGGAATGCTCATTATAATATCATTAACTCTCCCCTCTCTTCTCTTCCCAATGGCCACGCACTTCAATCTGAAATGTCCAACTTAGATCAACCTAACGAAAACCTCCTTGAACTTCTTCTCTCCACCATTATCAATTTACTGACTAAGTTCAGTGATTGCCCATTACCGCCCAACGTGACACAAGGTCTAAATAAGATCTTACGACTAGTTAACTCTTCTAATCCTCCCCAAAATGGCCAGCATTCTTCAGTGGAATTGCAGGAGCCTGATGCCTAAAAAATCAGATTTAATTTATTTAATAAATAAGTATTGGACCTCTGTTATAGCCCTCTCGGAGGTGTGGTTGCTGCCAGGATCTCGTTTTCGGGTGACAGGTTTTACCAGCCTCCGGGAGGATAGAATAGATGGTTACGCAGGTGCCATTCTTTTAATTAAAAATGGTATCCCTTTTTCTAGACTTAATATTCCTGTTCATAGTGATAAAATTAATGTTGTTGCTACAAGATGTTTTGACACCACCTTTCTTTCAGTTTGTATTCCTCATCCAGACCTCTCTATTCTCCATGAACTGGATATTATTATTTCTTCTCTTCCTTCACCCATTGTAATCCTAGGTGATCTCAACTGCCATAATCAGATTTGGGGTAGTTATAAAAATGATACAAATTCTTCTACAATTTTAGATATCCTAGATAAATTTGATCTCTGTATCCTAAATGATGGCCGCCCAACCCGCAGAGTATCCCCAACTCAAGATCCTAGAAGTGCAGTAGATCTATCTCTCTGTTCCGCAAATTTAGCTTCAGTCCTCTCTTGGGATATTCTTTCCTCCACATATGGCAGCGACCATTTTCCAATTTTACTTAACTTCCATTACTCAAATACAGACTGTCTGGTGCAGACTGGGAAAGGTTTGCTAAAGAATGTGATCATAGGATTAAGTTGCTGGACTCTGTGTCTTCTCAAAATGCGATAAATCTCTATTCTAAATTTCTTGAAGCAATCAAAGCCTCTGCTAACTCTTCAATCCCATTAAAAAAACCTCCCCCTAATAAAATTCGTTCTCCTCCGTGGTGGGACCATGAATGTACTGATGGTATCATTAAACGAAAAGAGGCCGAGATTTCGTATGCGAAATGTATGACCACAGAGAATTTTATAAACTACCAAAGAATTTCTGCCATGGTCAGTAAAATGTTGTCTAAAAAAAAACAATCAGGTTGGTCAAAATTTTGCGAGAACTTATGTCCTCGAGCCTCGGATCATAATTTGTCCTATAGCGATCCCAAAGTGTGGTTGGAGAATTTCGCTAGTAAATTAGCCCCCTCCTCAGTTCCCTTTTCCGATTGCCTCTCATCTGTGCCCTCCACCCAGTCTCCCCCCCATAGATTAAATGAAGTATTTTCAGAATCGGAGTTTGATCTTGCAGTAGAAAACCTAAAGGACTCCTCCCCAGGTTTGGATGGCATTCCATACTCTTTTATCAGAAACACTGGGTCTGTGACTAAAAAATACTTTCTACAGTTGATCAATAGTTTCTTCACATCTGGGTCTCCCCCGGAGGCTTGGAGGTCGCAAATAATTATCCCTATATTAAAACCTGGTAAAGACTCCTCAGATGCTGCCTCTTATAGACCTATAGCCCTGTCTTCTACTCTTTCTAAAATTTCTGAACACCTTGTCAAAAATCGCTTAGAATGGTTTGTGGAGAGTCATAACATTTTAGCCGAAAGCCAGTTTGGCTTTAGAAAAAACAAATCAACTATGGATAGCCTGGCCATCTTGACCACGGATATTAGGATAGCTTTCTCGAAAAATGTATCAGTCGTGGGTGTTCGATTCCAAATCGATATTCGATCGATGGTTTCGGAACGGCCATTTTGAATTTGACGTTGCTGCCAACCTAGCAGTTTTTTGACAACTGACTGACGAAAGCCCTCGCAATGTAACGCGTATTGATTAGGGTATTGAAATTAAATCGCAAGCCATCTGGAATGTATTCGGGTTCCCCTCAGGATTGTCTATATAGCTGAGTGTGTTGTGGTTCCCCGAACCAGATAAAGTTCGCATTTACGTGGCCGATTGGTTTTTCCCACGTAACATAACCTGTGTTGGAACACTGTGCTCGTCGAAGCTGGCCTGCCAGTCATACCTGGTTGGCTGAAGAACCTGTCTACCAAGAAGAGCCTAGGGTGCACCCGGGCCTTGCAGAGAGACAGGAAGTTGACGGGACCGAAGCACAGACCAGGTTAGATCGACTCCATAAGTATTAGCTCGGTGAATCGCCGACGTTCACACTTCTTGGCATCTGATCGCTACGCTACCTCGTAGCTGATGGGCCCCTGCGAGGTCATTAGGTGCCGAGAAGCCTGAACATTTTGGTAGCAGAGCGTGGTTTCCTGAGATTTGCAGCCGTCAAGGGCTCCAGGAACCCACGATTTGGGACTATCAATCTGTAGGTATAGGCGGTTATTAGCTAACTTGGTGTTGTTCCTGTATCCACATAGATTGGTAGTATTGTAAGCTATAAGTCTGTTGCTGGTAGTAGACAGACAGATATTACAGTTTTCCCTAAATGACCAGTGGTACTGAGATGTGACTCAGAATAGTAGGTACTCAACTTAGGTACATTGTAGGTGAATTGAAATTTGCATTGAAGTACCAGTTAGTCAATCTATTAGTGGTCTAGTAATGCTAATGAATGTTTGGTTAACATAGGTAGTTACATCTATTGATAGCAGGCTATTACATTGTTTTCAGTTTATAGCAATTTATAACTTGAACTAATATTGACTATCTGTGTGTGTTATAATGATGGGAAACTAAATTGTATTTACAGAATTTATATAGATATAAAACTCGGTTCCTATTGTTTAAGGAAAACAGCATTGTTTGAGTTGTGGTTTAGGGTTCCCTCGTTTGGGTTATAGACTGGAGGGTCCAATATAATTGAGTTACTGCAAATTGTGAGTAAGTATCGTTCCGATCATGTCGTTATCTGAAATCCAGAAGGGTGTTTCTAAGGAACTCAGATGGTTTTCCTCCGCACACGGTCTGATAGACCGTTTAGATAGGCATGATGTGGTATTGGAGCGGTCTATGGACGTTAAGGAACGTTACAACAGGGTGCTCGAATTGTCCGCGCAGGCGGAATCAGTTGATGGTTGCGCACCTGACAGGCTGTCACGGTTGCTAGGGGATGTCGACCAATGTATGGAGATGGCAGCTGCTATCACGCAGAAGGCTGCGGACATACGTAGACAGCGCGAGTCCAGCCATGGTGGTGACATTGAAGCACCTCTGCCGCTTCAGGGTTCAGGGTCCAGGTTACCGGCCATAACTATGCCTACTTTTGACGGAGTGTCCGGTGAATGGATGAGCTTCATCAATCTGTTCGACAGTTTGGTGCACATGCGATCGGACATTACCAAGTCTGTCAAGATGGCTCAGCTGGTGGCAGCATTGAGGGGTGAGCCTAGGGAGCTGGTCGCTCATTTGACAGTTACGGAGGGTAACTATGAAACGGCCAGACAATTGTTGGTCAGACGTTACCATAACAAACGGAGGTTGGCCGATGCCCAACTGAACCGTTTGTTTAGTATCCCGGTTGTGAACAAGGTCGGGGCCATACAGACGGAGGTTTTGAACCCGTTGTTGTCCGTCACCAAGGCTCTAGAGAATCTTGGACTTCCGGTTGGTGAATGGTCGTACCTATTGTTGTACATTGTACTTTCCCGCCTACCCGCTGACGTGCAGACTCGTTTCGAACAGTCTCACGGGAGGTCGGCCGAGGACCTGCCCGCCTTCTCCGACTTGGTCGGATTCTTGGAAGAGGAGGCTCGACGGGCAGAGAATTTGGGGTTGACGGTCACCCATCCTTCGGAGCCACAGAGAGCTGCCGGGAGCGCTGTGAGTAGGGGCCCTCCGACGAGGAAGGACCGCACCAACCGGCAGTCGTATGGGACTGTGAGTGAATTGACCCCACATGGTGAGACCTGCCCATGTTGTAGGCAGATTGGCCATGCTGTGGCCAATTGCAATAAGTTCGGGGAACTTAGGGTTCAGGGACGGCGCCGGATGGCCAAGCAGCGGAGCTGGTGTTTCCTGTGCCTCGGGCCACACATGGCTAGGGACTGCACGCGCACAAAAATGTGCGGATATTGTGGTGGGGCCCACAACAATCTGTTGTGCATGAACCGGTCCGGCCAACAGCCTCCACAGGGCCGTATCCAGGGTGACACGGCATGGGGCCCTGAGAATTCGTTTGCGACTCGGAGCGCAACTCAGGGGCCAACGTCCCCACGTGCACAGGGCAGTACTAGGGTGCAGGGCCGCACTCAGGGTCATCACATGGGGGGCCCTGAGTTTTCGGTTGCGACTCAGCATCCGACTCAGCGGGCAATGGGGCCACAAGCACGCGGTCACCCAGGGGTGCAGGGCCGCACTCAGGGTCATCACATGGGGGGCCCTGAGTTCTCGGTTGCGACTCAGCATCCGACTCAGCGGCACATTGGGTGTGTTGAGCAGGCCGTAACGGGCGGGTGGCATGGGACACCTTCGAGCTATGCGGGTGCGGTTCGGACGCCGCTTCAGTTGTCGCCCCGCTCGTCGCCTCGTCCTCGTCGGTCACATGTGATGTCCCCCCCGCTCATGGAGCGGCCACGGTTGAATTCACGCCCACCCCCCTTCGGGGGGCGTCGTAGGGTGGCAATGGAACCGGCGCGTGGGCCATTTGTACAATGGGACCCTCTGGCGTATAGCTGCCTACCTGATCGGTTACAGGCACAGTGGGGCCCCGGGGGCCCTCGCTAGGAATTTGCGGCCCAACAATTTGTTGCCCCCCAACCGGAGACGGTGGTGTTACCGACCGCCTCTGTGCTTGTTTGGGATTTGGCGGGCAACCCAACATACGTTCGCGCCCTATTAGATTCTGGAGCTCAGGGCTGCATTGTATCGAACGATTTAGCAAAATGGTTGGGCCTCAATATAAATAATGTATCGCTGCCGAGGAAATTGGTCCCTGCTGGGGATTACAGGGCAACCCTTCACGGGTTTTGTGATGCCTCTGAAAGAGGGTTTGCGGCAGCGGTTTATTTGCGAACCGTCACCTCCACCGGGGAGGTCGACGTGCGTTTGGTTTTGGCAAAAAGCAAGGTAGCGCCTATTCGGACAAGGATGACGATTCCAAAACTGGAACTGTCCGGGGCTGCTCTTTTGACCAATCTTTTGAATCACACTCTATCAGTGTTGCGTGGGTCAGTGGTTTTGGAGGATACGGTGTACGCGTGGACGGACAGCCAGATTGTTTTGTGCTGGCTGAAGGCTTCGGTCCATAACTTAGAGGTTTTTGTTGCGAACCGTGTCTCCCAGATTGTGTCGTCTGAGGTCCCACTGACCTGGAGACATGTACCAGGAGAATTGAACCCGTCTGATTGTGCATCCAGGGGATGTCGGGCTCCTGAACTCGTTAGACACCATTTGTGGTGGGGACCACCCTGGCTTGCCAGGAGAGAATCGGACTGGCCCCACAGCCATGTAGTAGTATCTTCGGATCATGGCCCCAGAGCGGCCGTGCATGTTACCCAGAAGGCTGAGGACCCTGACGCCGGGTTTCTGCTGGACCGGTATAGCTCATGTGTGTTTGTTTGTTTATCCACCAAGGCGGTACATCTCGAGCTCGTTGCTGATCTCTCGACAGAGGCTTTCATTGCTTGTTTGGATAGGTTTGTTTCTCGAAGGGGACTTCCAACTTTGATCCGCTCTGATAACGGCACTAACTACGTCGGTGCGGAACGATACTTACGAGAGATAGTCAACTTTTTGAATGTAAATAAAGTGGATATTGGAACGGCCCTCTCCCGTCGGGGTATACAGTGGACCTTCAGCCCACCGAGTTGCCCCCACTGGGGTGGGATTTTTGAGGCCGTAGTTAAGTCAGCTAAGACGCACTTGGGGCGTATAGTAGGTCAGACCGCGCTGACTTTTGAGGAGCTCGCGACATTGTTTTGTAAGATCGAGGCCGTTCTCAATTCGCGACCGTTGTGTCCGCTCAGCTCGGATCCAAATGACCTGGAGGCTCTGACCCCAGGCCATTTCTTGATAGGACAGCCACTTAACGCGTTGCCCGAGCACCCCTTCGAGGGAGTGAAATTGTATCGGTTGTCAAGGTATCAGATGTTGCAGCAGTTTACTCAGAATTTCTGGAAGCGTTGGTCGCTCGAGTATCTGCATATCTTACAACAGCGCCTTAAGTGGACTGACAAAACCAGCCCCCCTAGTGTTGGTGACCTCGTTCTGGTTAAGGATGCTAACCTACCGCCACTACGTTGGCGCAGGGGGCGCATTGTTAACTTGTTCCCTGGCAAGGACGGGACCCCCCGGTCTGCAGAGGTTCTAGTAGGAGGCTCGGTTCTAAAACGAGCGGTAGCAACGTTGTCTCGGCTGCCCGTAGATTAGGGGACAGGTGGGTGCCTGTCCGGGCGGGTGATTGTTCGATTCCAAATCGATATTCGATCGATGGTTTCGGAACGGCCATTTTGAATTTGACGTTGCTGCCAACTTAGCAGTTTTTTGACAACTGACTGACGAAAGCCCTCGCAATGTAACGCGTATTGATTAGGGTATTGAAATTAAATCGCAAGCCATCTGGAATGTATTCGGGTTCCCCTCAGGATTGTCTATATAGCTGAGTGTGTTGTGGTTCCCCGAACCAGATAAAGTTCGCATTTACGTGGCCGATTGGTTTTTCCCACGTAACATAACCTGTGTTGGAACACTGTGCTCGTCGAAGCTGGCCTGCCAGTCATACCTGGTTGGCTGAAGAACCTGTCTACCAAGAAGAGCCTAGGGTGCACCCGGGCCTTGCAGAGAGACAGGAAGTTGACGGGACCGAAGCACAGACCAGGTTAGATCGACTCCATAAGTATTAGCTCGGTGAATCGCCGACGTTCACACTTCTTGGCATCTGATCGCTACGCTACCTCGTAGCTGATGGGCCCCTGCGAGGTCATTAGGTGCCGAGAAGCCTGAACAGTGGGAGTATTTTTAGATATATGCTCTGCTTACGACAATGTGCTTCTTCCTGTGCTCAGGCAAAAAATGCTCCATCTGAGTATTCCAGTGAGGTTAGTTAATTTCATTACCAGCTTATTCTCAGACAGGTCAGTGATGATACGAAACCAAGATTGCTTCCTGTCTCCTCGGTCAGTATGGAAGGGTCTGCCCCAGGGATCAGTCCTGAGTCCCCTACTCTATAGCATTTACACTTACGATCTTGATAGAGTAGTTACCTCCTTTTGCAACATACTTCAGTATGCGGACGATTTAGCCCTTTATGTTCCTTTGCCTTCGATAGAGGAGGCCGCTGCTAGACTGAATTCCGCTATTATGTACCTCGAGGACTGGCTAAGTGATCACGGGTTGTCATTGTCAGCCCCAAAGAGTAACGTTGTTATTTTTACCAGGAAAATCCTTATTCCGGATGTGGACATCACCATAGACGGTTCATCAATCCCAGTTTCTAATTCTGTTAAATTCTTGGGTGTCATTCTTGACTCTCAAATGAACGGTTCCGCCCATCTTAACTACGTGATGAAAAAATGCGAAAAGCGAATCAACATCATGCGATGTCTTTCTGGTACGTGGTGGGGCGCTCACCCGTATTGTCAAAAGCTGATATATAATGCCATCGTACGCAGCCATTTCGATTACGGTACTTTCCTGCTTGAACCATGTAATAAAGCTGCTCTTGATTGCCTCCAGAGGGTTCAATTCAAATGTTTACGCATTACTATCGGTGCCATGAAATCATCTCCCACGAATGCCTTACAAGTTGAATGTGTGGACCCCCCTCTAAATTTACGAAGACAATATCTATCGGACAGATTCTTTTATAAGACTATCCAGCTCGAAAACCACCCCCTCATTCCCAAAGTCAAATTGTTGAGTCAGCTAGTGTCAAATACGAGCTACTGGTCCCATAAGGATTCTACATGCCTTGTCAAAAGTCTCCAAAAACTAGAAAATGTCAATCAACCTCTATATCAAAGGAATATGAACCCTCTGTTTAGTACTAACTTTAATGCTCTTATCCATTCTCCTATCATTATTCTGTCTCTTGGCATCTCGAAATCATCCCCCGACGCTAATACTTCTTTTAATGAAATTGTAGCCAATTCTTGGAGTGATTGGCTACTTGTTTTTACCGATGCCTCCAAACTCCAAGAGTCCGGGTGTGTTGGAGCTGCGGTTTGGATGCCAAGATATAAAATCATTCTCAATTATAAATGCCCCCCTCTTTCATCGGTATTCACAGGTGAGTCGGTAGCGATTCTGGAAGCCATTCTATATGTTTTATCCCATAAATTGTATAAGACCATAATTTTTACAGATTGTCTTAGTTGTCTCCAAGCCATCAAGGCAAACCAATTCAGAGTTAAAACTAGATTCCCAGTAATTTTAAAAATTAAAGAAGCTCTTTATGACTGTCATTTACAGGGCATAGAAATTGTTCTGGCTTGGATCCCTGGCCATGCGGGTGTTTCGGGAAATGAGGTGGCAGATTCTTGTGCAAAGAATGCCGTTGTATTGGGCGGTCCTGAACATTTTCATAATTTCAGCTCAGATATATGTAATTTATCAAAAACCCATCTTTATAAATCCTGGAACGATTCCTGGCAAGATAGCCGTCAGGTCAAAGGTAGATATTATGGTGATATCCAGAATTCAGTCCCGCCGAAACCCTGGTTTTTCAAATACCGTGTCGCGGATAAACGCACCATCTCTACGATTTGTCGACTCCGTTTGGGTCATGCCTGCACTCCGGTGCATCTTGCTAAAATAAGGGTCAGGGACAACTCCCTTTGTGAGTGTGGTCTTGCGGAGGGTTCTGCTGACCACATCTTTTTTGTTTGCCGCAATCTTAAATTTTCTTTGTACAATTATCTTCCGCCGTACATTCCTAGGCCTACCAATTTGAAAACCCTATTATCATGTGTCAATTCTCCATTCATCCAAATCTTGTGCAATTTCATTAATGTAAATAACATCAAACTTTAACTCTACATAGTTGTATTTGTTGTAGTCTAACTAAACTAACATAATTTAATATTTATGTATCTATTTATGTACCTGTTTATTCTAGATACCGGAAACCCTGTGATTTGGACCGAAATAAATTAATAACGTGTAATTTCTGAAACTTGACATTGGCAGAATCATCAAACCGATGGAAGCCACCTTATAAGAAATTGAATTGAATTGAACTTCTCTTCCACTGATAAACTCATAAATCCACCTAACACATTTTTCAGGTATTCACAAAGAAGAAAGAATGGTACATAAAACAGAATGATTAATGTTATTGAATGCTGCTACAATATCGAAAAAAATACAGACAAGATGTTTATTACTGTTAACCGCAGCGTCAGTATCATGGAAGAGATGCCCTATACTTTCTCTTGCTGACCGACCGCGACGAAACCCGAACTGATTTCTTGGAAGAATATGATTGGATTCAATATAAAACTCAAGACGTTGTTTCATAAGTTGCTCAAAAAGTTTACCTGCACAAGATGTTAATGCAATGGGACGGTAAGAGTCTGCATCATTTGGATCTTTCCCTGTTTTTAGAATTGAAACCAAGCAATCTTGTTTCCACTCTTTTGGAATTATTGATTGTTCCCAGAGTAAATTTAAAATATTTAAAAATTTCACAAGGCAATCTGTTTCCAGTTTTTGAAACAATTTTGTAAGAAATGCAAGCTAAACCAAAGGTTGTGTCTTTACGTGACTTGATAGCTGCTTTTAACTCATCTATGGTGAATGGATTGATAGTGTAACTATTGGTGGGGTTTACGGAAGAAGTATTATTTATTTGCATTGGTTGTGAAACAAAGTCAGGTATATTTCCTTAAAAAGTTATTTATCCAAAATATTTCATTATTATTATTTAGTTTCGTACTTTTACTGTAGGATTTATTAAATTTACGCATAGTTTGCCAAATTTTAGAAATTGGAGTGGATCTATTTATTTCAGTACAGTATTCCTTCCAACTATTTAATCTTTCTAAGTTAATAATAAGTTATTTCTCAGCCTGCATTTTTTTTAAATTAATATAGTTTAAATCACTAGGATCTTGTTTAAATATAATAAAAGCTTCCTTACTTTTTTGAACTGCATTAGCACACTTTTCATTCCACCATGGTAGAGGAGGATGCCGGTATTTAAAATTGCTTCCTGTCTGTTTCGATCTATTATTATTCATATTTGAATTTTGGGCCTGACTTCTAAACATTGATTGATTAATAGCTTTATGAATGATATGACAATAGTCATAGTAAGACTGTAGAGGATCGTTATGGTTAATAATAAATTCTTTAAGCATAGTGCTGGCGAGCTTTGAAAACTTATTCCAATTTACTAGCCGTAGATTAGGTCTTTTGAGTGCAGCTGTGTTATTTTGAGAAATAAAGTTGTTTGTAGAAGAATCAGTGATAGTGTTGAACAAAATCTCAGTTATTGTGGGTAGATGATAACTTCCCAGGGGATCATCATATACTGTCCAATTGCAATTAAGGGCTATAGAGGGACTGACTATTGTTAAATCCAAACCATTTGGTCTCCAGTTATTTGTACCTACAGTTGTTGGTTGTGTGTCATTTAATAACACTAAATTGCATTCATTTACAGCGTCGAGGACATCTCTTCCACGAGGACTGACAGATTGGCAACCCCACATGGTGTGATGTGCATTGAAATCACCTGCTACTAAGCATGGTTGTGGTAATGTATTAATAAAATTAACAAATTTTGTTTTTCTAAAAGTAGGCCTACAATTTGTCGGGATATAAAGACTGGCCATTGATAATGAACTGTTATTAAAGTTTATTTTGATAGCAATATTCTGAAGTGAATCATCAAAAAATGTTTTTAATCTACTGTATTGTATGTTGTTACGAATGACTATGGCAACACCATTGTGTTTATTGCCACAATCATTGCGTTATATTGAGTATCCTTTAATATTTAAACGTTGTGTAGGCTTGAGCCAAGTTTCGCAAACTAAAGCTATGTCAATATTATTTTCATACAAAAATTGAGTAAAAATATGACGATTACATAACAAACTTTGAGCATTCCACTGTACTATCTTTAATTTGTCTGTGAATTTGTACTAATGTTCTTGGTATCACTGGAGTTGAAAAAATCGCTTAAAACATCTAACACATTTTTAGAGGATATTGGGGTATCTTGTGTCTTATTTAATGTTATAATTTTTATAATGCTTTGCACTAAGAGATTCAGTGTCTTGTCATTTGATTTTAATAATGTCAAGAGATCAAGAGGCTTCTTAGGGCCGAGAGGTGGGAAATTTCCATTTTTGAATATGTCAGCGAATGATGGTGTCTGAACTTTTTGTCTGTTTTCTTGTATTTTCTTTTGCTTAATTGGACACTGAGCTGAAATGCTAACGTGATTGCCATCGCAATGGACGCATTTGGCCTGTTCGATCGGAGTTTTACAAACTTCATATGAGTGGTCTTTTTTACAGATGGAGCAGCGCTCGGAGTTCTTGCAAAACTTTGCTAAATGGCCGTACCTGAGACACCGGAAACATTGTTTGACTGGTGGAACATACGCTGAGATGTCATGCCGCCAACGGTCCAAATCTACGTAGTCTGGAAGAACTGACGTCGCGAAGGTGATGGCTACTGTCTGCAGCGGCTGTTGAATGAAGTTATCATCAACTTTGATCCTTTTTGTGAATCTTCGAACAGATATTATTTTCTTGTAACTTGATAGCATTGTGAATATCTTTTTGTTTGTCAAGTTGGTGGGTACATTTTTAATTATACCAGTAATTTCAGTGCTTGAAGCTGGTATATTGGCCTTAAATTGGTAGTCTTTTAAAAATGTAGCATTGTTCAAGAAGGCATTAGCAAGGCTGGCTTTTTCGAAGTATATGGCAATTTTGAACTTGTTCATTGACCTAAGATATTTGATTCCTTTATTAAACCTTTTGATACAGCTAGATATGGACATTTGGTCTCGGGTTCCTATAGGTATATCCGCATTGGAAGACTACGAATATTACAAATTCTGTAGCACCGGAATCCTCAGGGTATCGTCTCTTTTAATCTGTTACCAGATAGTTTGTACTTATCTTCGCTTTCGACCTCTGACTCGGACGACGACGTGGAGTCTCCTTCACTTTTCTCTTCAGCCTCATCTTTTTTTCTCTTTCTTGTTCGCGCCTTCCCCATGATTGGTTTCTTTTTATTTGTCTCCAGACGCCTTTTATTTCTAAAAACCCCGATTGATACACGAGTAATCGATGAAATTAATAAAAACTTCGAAAATCCCGCCTGGTTATTTCAATGGTTTCCCGCGCTTTTTCTTTTTTATTTTATTTTATCCGGAGCATGAGTCGAAAATATTTGTATCTATTGGGGATATTCCCTAAAATAGTACTCTGTAATATTCCCTCGATCAACGAGCGAGAGGTATTATTTATAAGTTTACGTATATATTAAGGTACTCTGTGTATATATACACTGCGATTTTTTATTTGAGGCCAGAGGCTCAAGCAGGAACCAGCTAGCGAGAAAGTATCCGTAATCGAAATGTGGGAAAATGTATGAGATTATGAACAGCGCCCCTATTGTGCGTAAACATAACTAAAATCGGTAGCAGGAAGCATTTTCGTCTGGTGTTCGAAACGATACGTCAACAACTCGCTTTTCAAATGTATAGGATTCGATAGAATCGGCAGCACGAACGACGTTTTGACATACACTAAGGTGAAACTCGTCAGCTGGCTATCGAAATCTCACGATTAATTACTCACTTAATATTTGTTGGTGAGAATAGTTTCGTTATATATTTAATTAACGATATCCTATTGTTTGTTGTTTGCAAGTGACTTATTAACGGTTATAGTGTTAATTTTCAATATATATACCTACATATTTCGTACATTATGTATGTAGCAACCCTTTGTTAATAGCAATCTCATGGTGAAACTCAGTCGATGAAGTTGCGGATTGGGATGAAATACTACGTGAATATGTTATGCATGAAGCCATGATCCTCGACAGTGAGAAACCGTTACCTCAGAGAAGGATAAAAACAAAGAAAAATAGCGTCAAGCCTTCCCCCGTAGGGGACGGCAGAGGCACATTTGTGCTCGTTTAGCCAGATATTCAATACTCCATTTTGCGTGACAGGGGGCTAGCCCATTGCAGTAGCTACGGAGATATGAAGTTCATTGTAATTTTTGGATCTATGGCTTTTTAAACCTTAACCAAGAATTTTTCATTAACAAACATAAATATTTACATACAGGTACATACATTGCTTCTAGCCCCACGCTAGGACACCCTGTGTCGTGGGTACCAGAAACAGCAACGTCACACACATATAACCATCCAAGACCTAGGGTTATTTTCCTTTTACCACAGCCGGAGATCGAACCCTGAACTCTGGTATGGCAGGCAGAGCCACAACCGCTTCGCCACAGAGGTCGCCATTGGTTTTGAACTTTATCAAGTTGAAAATTATTTATTGAACACAGTTATTAAAAAGATACATTAAGAGAAAACATATGATCAAAGGCGAGCTTAACTCTAAAGAGATTTCTTCCAGCAAACCAAGGCATGAAAGGCAAAAATTATCATGAAAGAGTAGGCAGGGCACAATAACTAATCTATTATAAAATATATAAGTAAATTAAATATCTATAAAATACGGAAAATAAAATACATACTTATGTATATCAAACTACTAAATAAGTACCAGTACATACATAACCCTGTGCATATAGTTTACATATAATAATAATATACATACTACAACTATCACAAAAGAGAGAGGAAGTGCTCTTTTACCCGGTTTTTGAAAGCGAAAAGAGTGGGACTGTCTCTTTTCGAACAAGGAAGTATGTTCCACAGTCGGACCGCCTGCAACCTGAAGGAGTCCTCATATGCGGAGGTGTTATGCCTTGGAGTGGCTAAGTGTGAGACCTTGATCCATTGCCAATCTCCTGAAAAGAGATTGCCTACTCAAAGCGGTCTCAGAGGTAACGGGGGTAGCACAGATTTTTCTATACATATATTGAAAAGATAAGAAAGAATATGAGAGTTGGCGACGGCGAATGGGAAGCCACCCCAATTCTTTGTGATATTGAGAAACATGGTTGAATTTGCGCACCCCGGAGATAAACGAGATCCCGAGATTCTGAAGTTGTTCGAATCTTAATAAAGGGTTAATTAACGTCACAGAAGCCTATGGTGGAAGGGCGGGCATTGTGCAACTAAGAGAAGACTGAATGCCATCGGACCATATGATGAGGTACTGTGGCGCTGCAGTATGGGAATTGTATGAGTCCCCCACCCCGCCCCATCTCGCTTTGTCTATGGCTGCTTGCGGCACGACACCACATTGTGTAGCCTGCCTCTTAGTTATAAATGAATTAAACAAATCTGCTTCTTTTAAAATGTATATGTATGACACTTTAATAATTCATGTATATAAGAACCTATACACAACACTTCATGTAATTGATGTTAATGCAAATAAACAATAATTTACTCCACTCCATTTCTAAGGCATGTATTGTTCTACACATTTGATAACTGTATGCAATCTCTTGCTCTCACAAATTCCAAACTCATGTTGTATTATCATTTCCTTTTATATACTATGCCCCTCTCTCTTGCTTCTCTATTTCATTTCACAAACATCTTAGCTACTCTATCATCAATCTATCTCTTGCGGTGTTCTCCAAGTCTCAGCTTCCTCTGTCATCAAGGTCTCTGGGATAGCAGTGATGCAGGAGCCCCGACCGCACGCGAAACTCTGCTGTAATATAAAATATTTTGGAGTAAAGTACTTGAAATGCAATATGATGATGATGATGGTAAGCAATCTCTCATCATTTGATTTGAAGGGTTTGAAGGGTTCATAATTCATCTCTAGATAAGCGATAGATTTGCCCTCTGACATGCATTTCGTGGGTGGACATCAAGGACCCAGTAGGTAGTTGAAGAGAAAGTCAAAAATCAGATAAAAATACGTAGTTATATTGACAGATAACTCAATATTGAATTACTCAGCTAAAGATTATAATAAATAACTATAGCTTACCTTTCCATGAACTCTATCATTACTGCGCTCATATTCCGGCATTATGTGAGGTTCTTCATGAAGAAGAATGCATTAGAAGATCAATCAATTTTTAGGTTTGATGGCTTCTACTGTGGATCCCTACAGTAATTCCGCCAATATCACGTATTGAAGATGACACGAAGGGGATCACGTTGTACAGTTATCGGTGAAACTTCCCTTGAGTTGAGATCTCTCTATAACCAGACAAACAACAAATAGGACAGCACAAATTAACATATAATTTAAATGTTAAGTGATTACATATTAAGGGTGTTAGACATAAAAAGAAGACATACATAAATAAAATAATAATTCTACATCTAACTACAGTTTAATCTTGTTAGAGGTTATAAATTTAGAAAGGATGTGAATAAAGGAAGGGTCCGAAAGAGTCAATAAGAATTTAAGATTGACGGGACGGGGGATCTTACCGGGGAGGATGTCATACAATGAGGTTTGAAGTTTAGTGCATTCAAAAAACAAATGATCGGGAGTACCGTCAGCCAGGCCGCATTCACAAAGAGAGCTATCCCTTATCCTAATTTTAGCGAGATGTACTGGCGTGCAGGAGTGTCCCAGTCGAAGCCGACAGATAGTTGATGTAACAGTCTTACGCATTTCCCTGTACTTGAAAAACCAAGGTTTTTTAGGTATTAACGGTTGAATTTGGCCATAATGCCTACCCTTTAAAGTTCTAGATGACTGCCATGAAGATTCCCATGATTTTTCCAGACGAGTCTTAGCCGAAGATACTAAGTCTTGGGTATGAATTTTGAAGTGTGATAATTCACCAGATTCCACAGCTTCCTTTGCACAAGAGTCAACTATTTCATTACCCGAAATACCACTGTGAGCTGGAATCCAAGCCAGTATAATGATGATACCCCGAGAGAGGCATCTGAACAGAGCATGGCGAATCTTTAGTACAAGAGGGGACTTAAGTTTTGATTTAAATGGGTTAGCAGAAATTGCGTAAAGAGAGCTTAAGGAGTCCGAGAAAATTAAAGTGTTATCCAACGAATGGGATTCCGCATACAAGATGGCTTCAAGGATTGCCGTCGCCTCCCCGGAAAAAACGGAGGAACCCGGAGGTAGTTTGAAGTTTAAGATAATTCGGAATTTAGGGATCCACACGGCTGCTCCAACATTCCCGCTAGAGGAAAGCTTGGATGCATCCGTGAATATGGGCAGCCACTCTGACCACTTTTCTGTAATTATTCTATTAAATTGCCTATTGGGTTGACGTGAATCTTTTTGAATGCCAAAATCTAATAAGATTTGAGGTTTAAAAATAAGACAATGATATGGGAACGAAAAGAGGGGAAAAGTTTCATAATGGAATATGGGGTGACGGATACGGAAAAAGTTGATGAAACTTCGAAGTAAACAAGGAAGATCCCTCAGGGATCTGTAACCTTGAGCCGTAGTGATCTGGAAGAGTCTTTGGAGTTTAGAGAGTAAGGGGTGAGAAGAAACCTGAACAAGCTTAAAGAAAAATCGATCACATAAATACTGATTGCGGAGATGAAGTGGAGGATCGACACATTCAACCTGGAGAGCATTAGTTGGGGATGATTTCATTGTTTCTGAAATTATTCTCAGACACTTAGCTGGAATTCTGGAAATTTTGACGGTAGCAGCTTTATTACAAGGGTCCAAAAGGAAACCGCCATAATCAAAGTGGCTACGGATAATGGCGTTGTAGATTAATTTTTGAGAATAGGGGTGGGCCCCCCACCATACTCCTGATAAGGAGCGAAGAACGTTAATACCCTTCTCACATTTTTGGGCAACATAGGACAGGTGTGGGATCCCAGTCAGTCTGGAGTCGAGGATCACTCCTAGAAACTTGACTTTATTGTCGGTAGGGATAGGATCGTCTTCAATGAGAAGTTCCAAATCCGGAATGGTTCGTTTTTTTGTGAAAATAACTGAGGAACTTTTGGAGGCCGAAAGAGATAATCCGTGAGCATCGAGCCAATCATTTAGATACATCAGCGCCGAGGTTAGGCGAGATTCTGCAACTGAACATGAATCTACAGCTAAATAAAGGGCTAAGTCATCAGCATATTGTAAAATATTGCAGAAGGGGGTGACGCATCTTTCAAGATCGTACGTGTATAAATTGTATAGGAGTGGGCTCATGACAGATCCCTGGGGGAGACCTTTCCATACAGTACGGCTTGTAGGTGGACAGTTAGTATTTTTTATGGATATAGATCTTTCCATGAGAAGATTGCATATAAATCGAGTCAACTTCTCAGGAATACTCAGATTTTGCATAGTTTGCCTGAGAACTGAGAGCTGGACGTTATCATATGCAGATGTTATATCAAGGAATGCTGCCACCAAGTACTGTTTCTTCTTAAATGCCAGGTGGATATCAGTGACAATAATGCTTAGACTATCCATAGTGCTCATACCCTTACGAAAACCAAACTGGGATTTAGCTAGGATGTTATTATGCTCAAGGAACCACTCAAGTCTGGTTTTCAATAGATGTTCCATAATTTTACATAGGACGGATGAAAGGGCAATAGGTCTACGGGACTTAGGGTCAGAGGGATTCTTTCCGGGTTTGAGGATTGGGATTATAATTTGTTTGCTCCATGTAGTTGGGGAGGAACCAAAGTCAAAGAAGAAATTTATTAATTCCAAATATTTAAATTTACATTTTGAGTTGGATTTAGTTAAGAAAGAGTAAGGAATCCCATCGACTCCAGGGGAAGAGTCGACAAGGCCTTCCAGTGCGCATTCTAATTCGCGGATAGAGAAAGGGGCGTCCATATTCCCACATGCAGAAATAAAGGACGGGGGAGAGGGGAGATCATAAGAATTAGGAGAGAATGGAGGAGAAAGTCTGTCAGCAAAAGCGTCCAGCCAAACTGCCGGATCATTAGAGGTCACATTCTCTATGTTCATAGAGCATCTAAATCTACGAATGTTTCTCCAGACTTCTGAAGGACGCGTGCGAGGAGAGAGACCTTCACAAAAAAAGTTCCAACCTGCTCTTTTTTTCCGATGGATTGTTCTTTTCGCTCGAGCAGCGGCGTGCTTATATTTAATGAAGTTATCCATCGACATGTCAGAAATGTATAGTGTTTCAGCATCGTTTCTCTCCCCGATCACCAACGTACATTCGGAATCCCACCAAGGAGGTGAGACTCTATGATTCCTTGGCTTCTTAATAGGAATGTGTGAATTGGCAGATGACAAGATGGCATCAACAAAGTTATCATATATTGACAGGAAGTTATTAGAAGTGCATAGGGGAATTGAATCCATTTTAACATCTAGTGAGGAAGAGAAGTCATCCCAGTTAGCTTTAGACAACCTGTATCTAACAAGGGGGCAAGGGTCAATGGCGATATAAGACTGAGAATGAAGAGAAATAAGGATAGGGAAGTGGTCACTCCCAAAAGTACTAGAAAGCCTTTTCCATAGACATGAAGAAGAAAGAGAGGGGGAAGTAATAGTAAGATCGACAGCAGACTTGGGGTTCTGATGGGGAAGGACTCTACGAGTAGGGGAACCATCATTAATTATACAGAGATTTAAGTTATCCAAAAGATCAAGAAGAAGATGAGAGAAGGGGTCACACTTATAGGAACCCCACGAGATATGGTGGGAGTTGAAGTCTCCCATGACTATAACAGGGGGAGTAAGTGAGGAAATTATAGCTTGTAGAGAGGGGATAAGTGAGGCTGTTGGGTTAGCTATGTACAAGGACAGAAAAGACACACCAAGAGCTCTAAGAGCTATGGCATTGATCTCCTGACCATGGGGAGGGAGGGGAATTTGGGTAAAAGTAAGGGAACGTTTTACTAGTAAAGCGGTCCCTGCATACCCGTCGTCTCTGTCCTCCCGAAGGCATGAGTAACCAGGAACCCGAAAACGGGAACCAGGGACCAACCACGTCTCCGAGACGGCAGCGACGGCAGGTTTATATTGATCAATCAGATTAAGAAGTTCTGGTTTTTTAATCTTAATGCTTTGACTGTTCCACTGAAGTATTTGGGGGAACATTGTTAAGGATATTAGAAATTTGTATTAATTGTTGTGCAACGTTGGGCGGTACTGAATCACTAAATTTTTTATTATATTATTATATATATAATTTAGATATTATATTTACAATGAGGGACAAAAGGGTTTCAATGAGGTTGTCGTTTGGGGATATAGATTGAGATGATTGAGAAAGGCAGAACCCATTAGGAACTGAGGATGTTGGATCTGCAATAATCATATTATGGGTTGATCTGTCATAACCTTTAAGTGGAGGAGGTCTGGACCTTTGGGAATAAACTGTTTTTTTATAAGATGTTGAGGTAGTAGGGGCTGGAGTTGAGACCAATGGGGCTTTGAGCATGTCTGCATAGGATCTTCCAGATGAAGGGATCTTGATAGAGGCTTCTCCATATGAGATGTTCTCTTGGGTCATCATGAGCTTTATTGATTTTTGTCTGCCCTGTTCAGGGCAGTTTTTGTCTGTGGCAACATGGTTGCCTGAACAGAAAATGCATGTTGGGTCGGTAGTCAATTCTGTACAATCTTCACCTAGGTGGGGCTGACAGCATCGGAAGCAACGGGGTTTAGAGCGGCATTGAGCCTTGACATGGCCAAAGCGAAGGCATTGATGACATTGAATTGTGGGCAATTGGTATGATTCAACTAGCAGGGACGTGTGGTAGGAGAAAATTCTTTCAGGTAAGACTTGGCCTCTAAAAGTTAACACGACAGACTGTGTAGGAACCCAAGAAGCAACATGATCCAGCCACTGCTTGCGATTCAATCTGCGTGCTTTCAGGATCTCGCCACATCCTGTTGGAAGATCCACTGACTCCACAAACTCATCCATCGGCATGTCCACGGGGACACCCCTTACAAAGCCCATTCGGGATACTGCATATGTAGGGATATAGGCCTTGTATTTTTTTTTTTAAGTAGCGGGTTTATTAGGAATTTATTTGCCTCACAATAGTTTGAGAATGTCACAGACATTTTATTTCTACCGGTTTTTTTAATTCCATCCTTTTTTATGTTTTTTATGTTTAGATTGTATAGAAGTTGACCGAATTTCAGTGGATTGAATGAAGTTGCAGAGTTATCAGCCTCTCTTTCCACTAATACTACATATGGGCCAATGTCCCCCTCACTATATGACCTAACGAGATCCCCCGTCAGGCTGGGATGAGTATAGGTGGTGACCACGGATGCCGGTTGCAATCCCGGAGCCGTCACAGCTTTTTTAGCTGAAGAATCATTTTCTTTATCGACCCTTGGATAGGACCTTTTACCGTTCTGATTTAGGATCTGGGGGGAGTTATCCGGGAATAAGGTCAACTCCATGCGCTCGTTATCCCCCATAGGATCCCTGGCCTCATCCGTCCCGCCAGGGTCCGCCGGGGGAGAAAATCCCTCACCCTCCATGTCTTCGGACATGGAGGGATCTAGACACACAAAAACTACTTACCTAGTTAAACAAAACAACCACTACCGGATAAACACAATCTCCACTCAAGGGGAGCCAATGATTAGGCAAAAGTTTGGAAAAAATCCCTCTGACACGTGTGATAAACAACAGACGCGAAAGCGGACCTTGACAAAATCCATTAGAAGATTATGAGACTCGTAAGAGCCCGCGAGCGACGCGTTCACAATAATCCGGAGCGATTGAATTGTCAAAACCGTCGGACGATAACATCATCCAATATCATTTTTCTGAATTGAATAATTGAAGCTGCCTCATCCCTAAATAATTCACAGCAAAAGGGAAATTCACAACAAAACAATAAAATTTTCATGTTTTCGCTAGCGCCATTCTACGAGTCATGTCACAATCAAAAACCAAAATACTTTCTCGAAAACCATTATTATTTTTATAATATTAGTTGAGTTTATGATTAATTACACTTTATTATTTCAAAGTCTTTAAAAATTGTAACAATATTACAAATTGGGATAATATTTCCGCTATACATTGCAATAAAACTTAAATTTAAAATCGATCTATGGATAACGTAAGATTTGGAACGTTTCATTCATTCAATATACTGTGTTGTTCGTTCAGCTTGTCCATGCTAGAGGCGCAGTATTACGTAGAACGTTTTCTGGGTATCGCAATGACGTTAGTCGATAGACAGTGGTTCCTGCTGCCGATGAGACTCTGGTTACGTTTTCGATGCGAGGTCTCGTTAGCGTCTGGAGAGTTTTTCCTGCTTGAGCTACAGAAACTATTGTAATTTTCCAGTACAAAAAGTATACCTAGGTACCTAATACCCAATATGAATGTCAGTCAAAGGTTTTGTTCTAGTACATGACAGTTGTTTGTTTACATTTCTGGCCTCAAATAAAAAATCGCGGTATAGGTAGGATTGATTGATTTTAAAACGCTGCGGTACGACGGGGGGGACACTTGATAGATGGCGTCCTCTACAAAAGTGTTCCGAAGCTATCTTGCTCTCAGTTTTATCTTATCGTCTACAGATGGCAATGACAGTTGGAAAAGTAGATGTTTCATAGTTATCGGATCATAATTTTAATTTTATCTATAAAGTTGACATTTTAGAGAAAAAATGTGACTGTGCCTAGTAAAAGGGACCACTTTGAGGATTTTAGTTTCCGAGTTATCTGCATTTTTTTTAAGTAGTCGAAAATTATGTAGAATGAGTTTTTGTTACTAATCGCTTAACAATACCTTAAATGTAATTTTGTGTAAAAGAATACCTGTATAATTATAATATTTCAGTATCATAATAGGTCACGAAGTTTAGTACCAAGGGTACCACTTTGAGGTAATATTTTACAGGTGAAGTATTTTCATTTACCGCGGTCGCTGTCATGCGGGGAAGTACCTAGAGCGTTAAGGTAGGACAAGGGGCGGGGCGGGATGGCGGCGCTCTTGCTTTTATTCCAGTTAACTATATTTCCGAAAAAAAAAAAACTGCCGACGTTTCGGACACAAATTTTTCGGATACTTTGCCCGAAACGACAAATTGAAAATAAAATATTTTTAGTGACGATTCGGACACCATGAAAAATAATGGTGTTGTACAATAAGATAAAAAGCTTAAGTTGCAAACCAACCAAACGAGCAAACACCTGCTGGAATTTGAAACACCATCCCGCTTCCCCCCCCCCCCCCAAACGCCTAAACTCACCCCCCGCCAATCATCCCTTCAACTCCCCCCACAACTCTCCTCAACTAACCCCTCCAACACCCCCCCCCCCCCCTCAACCCTCCCTCCAAACCTCCCAACCCCTCTCCGACCCCCTTCCAAACCAGCTTTTTTATCTCACTATACAAAACACCATCAATAAAAAAGTACTAAAATTTAAATTTGTCGTTTCGGACATTGTCAAAAAAAATTGTGTCCGAAACGTCGGCTTCCAATAAAAAATTGTGTTTTTTATGTATTTAAATTACGTTAATTTGACAAGTTGTATTTTTTTTTTCTTTTAACAATAAGGTTTAGTGACAAAGTGGTACATGTCTTAGAATATTAATTATATTTTCCTTAGAAATGAATATAATGTAGAAAAACCTTACTTTTATGCTGAAAACTATATACTTTACTGTTTAACATAGCGAAAACACGATATTTTTTTATTATTAAACATGTTAACTAGAAGTAATTTTAATTGTGATACTAAACTTTACTAAGTCCCCCAAGAGGTACCCTAATTATGCTTTCATACGAAAATGATCGTCAAACCACTAGACTTAAAACACGATAAATACTTTAAATATAGCATTAAGTATCGTTAATAATGTTTGGATATCTGTGCTCAAGTATATTTTGGCAGATTTTGTGATATAACTTGAAAAATAATAAGTATTTAGTTGATTTTTGTTTATGAGAATGATTAGAACTGATTTATAAGAATGTTAGTATTTTACATTAAAAAACAAAGAAAATACAGTCTTTTTTTAATTTTTTCCCTTCTATTATTGTTTAAAATATATGACCATTATTAATCATTCATTGTTTTAAAGGTATTTTCATAAGATTAATTTATTAAGCAATTAAGATACTTGATTTTTTCCCACTCTTGCAAGTTCTTCTTTGACTATCTTCCAAATCATTACAGTTATTGAGACCATTATTGTCTGTATTTAATCTGTGATAATAATAGATTAACTTGGTACCAATCATTCCATAACTTCCTAGTAGAAGGGTATTTTTCACGAGTATAAACTTTAAACTCAATTTTCTCAACTCGTACATTTTGCCTACTGCATATTTAAAAATTTATAAAAAAATAATGATTCCACCTAAGAAAATTATTCCTTTTAAACTGAATAACTAATTTTATCTAGTTTTAGGAGGTATCAATAACTCAATACCGCCAAAGTGGTCCCTTTTCCCAGGCACAGTCACAAATAGTTAAATTCCAAAAATAATAATCATTGTCGTTTTTTTTGCGCGAAGAACACTTATTCTTGGCTTCCGTTAAAGTGACAACATCGGCGCGTCGAGTTTGGACTTAATTTGTTAAAGACCATGAGCTGGTTTCGCAAATTTGGTGGTGCAAATGAGCTGGTAATGGAATGAGGACTTGGATGAGTACTGGAACTCAGGAACCAGGAATAGTAAGGCAGTCGTGTTTAGACTCAATTTATTTCACGAACTCAATTTATTTCAAGAACGGTTTCACGAACATAGTTTCAAGAACTGGTGATGGAATGGGGACTTGGATGAGTACTGGAACTCAGGAACCAGGAATATTAAGGCAATCGTGTTTGGTCTATATTTGTTAAAGATGATGAGCTGGTTTTGCAAAATTGGTGCCATGAGCAAAACCAGCTCAACATCCTTAACAAATAAAGTCAATACACGACTGCCTAACTATTTCTGGTTCCTGAGTTCCAGTACTCATCCAAGTCCTCATTCCATTACCAGCAGTTGTAATGGGAACGCACACTTATCGGCATCGACCGCAGCGGACGGATCGGATTTTAGAATTTCTTATTGAAATCCGCGATTCTTATCCGCGTCGGAATCCGGAGTAATCCTGATGACGTCATCAGATTCGGCGCAGACTATGCGGACAAAGCATTCTGCCTTCGATGCGTGCGACAGAGCAACACGCGAGTAGCGCGGAAAATTCCTTAGGCAAGGTCGGTCTGTCCGTGCCGATGCCGATAAGTGTGCGTTCACCACAAGAGGAGTCGTTTGCGGGTCGAAAATCAATTCGTCTTGTTTGAAATGTTGACTAAGTAGGCAGGTAGCTAGTAGTTTGTAGGTTTGTTACATGTAAATCAACGTATTCTTTAGTAGGTAGTCATACAAATTGCCGCGCACGTAGGTAATGCTGAGCCGGTCGCAGCGCAAAGCAAAAGCGCGGTGCGATGTTATAAAATAAAAAAATAAAAAACACTGGTAAAAAAGTGACTACCAGCTAACGTTTGCACACCTCATTACAACGAAATGAAGGTAGTAATACAGTAAAACCGACCCATGACTTACGCCATATGGCCGCGGGCTTACTTTTTCTGTGTGTATTACTCACAGATCACAGAGTACATCTTGCAGCGCGTTCCGAATCGCACCATAATCGATTATAGCTTCTACGAGGTGCTTCCGAATGAGTTTTAGCGTGACAAGAATAGCTCAAAATGGTTGATATGACGTCATGAATGACATCATTAACACAACCATGTTATTGTCATTGCCCATGCTTTGAGCGAGCCATCAAAAGTGACAGCTGTCACGCTGGAAGCTGGCAATCGAACTTAGAACGGCAACCAGCAGCGACTCCCTCCTGCCGCTCCACAATTGTTTATTTCCTCACTTATTCACCCAAAACGACACTACCACAGAGTACCTTGTTATGTTATGACACTACCTAATAAAAGTTGGGTTATAATGGTATCATCTGTCAGTGCACTGCCAACGTCTACCGTCGCGTTCCGAATGTATATTTATGATGGTCATTTCCCACTCGGAACGGGTATGATGGTCGTGACATCACGTGAGCGATGGTGGCTTTGTTGGCGTGACTCGGAACGCGACATTCTAGTAAGACTGACGTGACGTACTGATAAATTGTTAAAGAAAACTAACCTCAAAAATAAAACAATCACTTATTTCACTAAAATATATAGACTGTTGTTCTGCACGTTCAAACAAATAGCTGTGTTTCAATTAATCACGCCAGGCCATGGCATTGCTGAAATTAAGAGCTACCCCTTTCATTCTCATAGAAGACGACTGTTGCAAAAACACCTTACCTTTGATACTCGAACTCACTGCTAGCCAAAAATGTCCTTTGAACTTTTTTTGCTACGAACAACCAATATCACTTTGGACAGGAGTATTTAGGAACAAAACGAATATAATATTTCATGAAGAGTACATCCCAGACCGCTTTGAGAAATACATAATCGAGAAATCCTCTGTCGTCTTTGATTCATTAAACCAAATGGTACTTTATCTAGGGTGGAAAGAAACTTTGAAGAATCTCCAAAGACTACAGAGAAATTCCAATATAGTCCAACTAATCGCTATTCTCCACAAGGACTGTCTGCCTCACTCATTAAAGTTGCAAACTCATTTGAATCACATTGCAAATGCAATTATATCTTATGATGCAAATGATTGCACAAAAATATCCTACACGTTGAAGAAAGGTGGAAAAGTTATTAGAAGCGAAGAGAATCTGTTCTATGATACCATCTCATCTGTTTTAAAGTGCATACCAACAGTGAAACTCAGTGAAGTGCCAGTTGAGCCAGAAAAACCTTTGCCAAGTGATTTGTCAACATTCAAGATTGAAGTTGATCAGGGGGATAAGTTGGAGAAGAATAAGCTGCAATGTCTACCTTACATGAGCAAGATAAATGAGGGCCAAGGGAAAATCATCTATGAACCTGATGCTGTAGATGATTGGGATGAGGAAGATCCAGATGAAGATTTGGATATCTAAGGGGACCTATTTTCTCGAAGATCCAATTACAGAGTTGTAAATTGTACACATTGTAAATTATAATAAAGATTTTAGACTTTACTTGTAATTTTACTAGGGGGATTGGGGAGCGGGGAGCATGTTAATGATTGTTGTTGTTCTGAGAGACATCTCATGACCTTTTTGGTACCACAAGTGACACTAATCTAGCCCTAAATGGGCAATAGGAGAGTAAGATCTAACAGCCTTTTCAAATCCCATGACCTAAGATTTAAAAACATTGGATATAGATATTCAATAAATGGATGAACAGTATTTATAACATTAGCAACAAGGACTTTGGTTTGGACATAAGCTTTTCAGATAAACCCACAATTACAAAGATTTATTTTTATTCATTTTTCTATGTTCCATTACAATTTTGCCATTTTTTTCAAATTTATTTACCACGTAGTTTGATGAAATTACACAATAACTATTGAAATAGAAATCCAAGTAGGTACGTGGAAGTTAGTTTTTATTAATGAAAACCGTAATTATATCACCTTAAATTATGTTTCATAATTATCAGTTCAATGATTATTTTTTGCGACCTAACAAACTAAACAAAAATAGAATACAACAGAGCATCTGTTACGTGAATGCTACATATTATGATAAATATATACATATATATATTTTTCATCGTATTTTAAATTTATAATAATAACTCAAACTGTGAACAAAAATAAAAAAAAATAATACAACAGAGAATCTATTACGTTAATGCCACATATTATGATAAACATATAAATATTTTTTATTGTATTTTAAATTTATAAATTGTGAACAAAAATATAATTTCTTTTCAGAAATATTTATATTGATCGGAACAAATTATGCAATCAGACCCATTTTACATGCAATCCTACACAATACTGCAATATTATAGACATAACCGAGGAGTACTGAAACTTGCAATTTAAATACTGCGAATGTAACCCAAGCGTCAAACGTCCGCTCCGACGCTCAAAAAGCGACAGGACACTCCGTTCGAGGAACAAATATGAAGCTCATCAATACACGTAATAAAGCTAACAAAATATACGATAAAAATGATTTACAACCTCGTAACTTAACACAAAAAAATCGATGATCCAGTCCATATACGATTTTCTTCTGCCATATAATATAAACGGAGGTGGCATATCGGTGTGATAGGGTGGTTACATAGACACGGGTGCACTGGCGGGTGTCGGGAGCGTCAGTCGCGCCGCGGCCGCCAGCGGAGGAGGTCGTGTCGTGGCTTACTCGCCAAGCTCCTTGAGCCGCTCCTCGCGGGGCCGGGCGCCGCCAAATATAGAGGAGGCCTGCGACGTGGACGCCAGCGCGTTCACCGGCTCCTTCACCGTGCGCGGCGCGAGCTGCAGCTTCGGCCGCCCGGTCGTGTCTGTGAGGAGAAAATACGCATTAGCACAGACGTCATTGCAATCTAAATGCTCGCGCGTTGCAGGATCGTATGCAGACCGTCTATCAGACAGCGACATTTATCGAGTGGTTATGTTATATTGGTGGGCTCCATTTCGCTACCATTTCTAATGGCCAGAAAACCAGTCATGCGATGGGGCCATCAAATGATGCCGTTGGTTAGTAGTTTAGGTACTATAAGCACGACCGGGAGCATCGAGCAGTTGCCTGTGATGCCCCTGGAGGCTCGGTCAGCAGCTCGGAGTGCAGTTACCGGGGCGCGAGGTCGGCATGTCGTCGAAGTTACGCCGCGGCGGGGGGCCCGCGCCCGCGCCGCCGCGCTCCTCCCTGCGCCCGCCGGCCTCCCCCCTGCGCGCCGCCTCCCCGCCTCCCCCGCCGCCCGCACCCGCCGCGCCACGCCGCGCCCACTCGCCGCCGCCAGCCCGCGGCTCCTCGCTGCCGCCGCGCCCGCCGCGCATGTCGCCGCGCACGTCGCCGCCCCACGCGCCGCCACCGCCGCCGCCACCGCCGCCGCCGCCGCCGCCGCCGCCTCCCCGCTCGCGCTCTGTGGATAAACAATATTCGTTATCATTCCACTGATCGGAAATGTGGCGAAACAATCGCCACATCCACGAAAACATTGAGAATTGTACTCCAATTCAGGTATGGAAATTTCTAAGAATTTCGTAGGTAAGTCCCAGGACCTGCAAGCTCGTAATGTAGGTCTCAATGTTCTCAACCAGTTCCTTTCTGCCCCATTAGTTGTGATGGATCCCGCTGTCAAACACGCTATGCTTAAGAGCCTTCGCTCTAAGTCCTTACCAGACACCACACCATTCAAGTTGAGTAATGTTGGAATCGATGCGGTCAAGATGGCGTTATTAGTTAGTTAGTGGCGATGACAAAATTTGTCTTAAAATGCTATTGATGATCCTAAACGAACTATTGCCTGCTATTACACACATCATAAACTTTTCCGTAAAAAGCACTAGTCATCCAAAACTTTCAATTCCGCCTCTTTCCAAGAGTATCGTCCCATTTCAATCTTGTCCATCCTCTCTAAAGTCCTTGAAAACATTGTCCATAACCAGCTTAGCACTGTCACTGTCACGGCTTTGCTGAAAGTCACAGATGACATCCAGCTAGCCGTTGACCACAAACAGCGTTCCGTCTAGGCTTTACTTGACTTCAGTAGTGTCTTCAACAGCGTAGAATTCGTCTTTCTCATTGAGGTTCTTAGATACCTGAAAGTCTCCTCCTTCTCTACCAGCTGGTTCGACTTATCGCCATTTTTTCCAGATTTATCGCCAATTCTCTCCGATGTAAACCACGCTGAATGCTGTCTAGAGGTGTAAAAAGCTGGGCTTCATCCTTCGGACACCTGGTTAACCCAAATAAGTCCCAGACCATGATTATAGGTACCGGACATTCTCTTTACCTGTTACAGCAACAGCCTATTCCAAATGTCACTTTAAATGCTATACAGGATAATTAGCTTGGGGCTAGCATATTTTGGGAAATGATAGTACCCATCAATATGAACAACTTTCCCCAAGAAACATAAGGTCGCAAATGAAAAAATATATTCGTCCCTCAGTACATTGAGCTGATTACAAGTTACTATGGGAGACCCACATTTTTTTTTTCGTTTGTGACCATTTTTTTTTTTGGGGGAAGTTCATAATTATGGGTACATCATTCGCAGAAATATGGTCAGCTAATTAAATGTCACCCTGTATAGCGATAAAGCTAAAGACCTGGGTCTTATCTTCGACAACCAGCTGTCCTGGTCATTTCATATCAATGAGGTCAGTCTAATTTGCTTTAGATCAGGTGAGTTTAATTTGGAGTTTAATTTGCTACTTTTCACTGTTTCTTTTGCCGATCCGTCTTCGTCGGGATTCTCACATCCTCAATTTTCTTTACAACATTTTACGGAATCCACCTTTCAACGAGACTGTTTTCAATTTCTTTCTTCCAGCATGCTTCGAAGAACTCACGCAGTTTCCATGCTCACGACCCCTCCTCAACATAACACCGCGTCCTACGAGCACGGGTTTAGTCTCCGGGCCATTTGATTATGGAATGCACTCCTCTGCACCAGCAGGGACAGTCCTACTCTCAATATATTTAAAAGACGCATGAAGAAGCATTTCCTATCTCTTTAGAATTATAGGTAGTATGTATGTACTTATTAGTATATATTTTAAATTAGGATGTATAATATACATATTTTATGTATGTATGTATGTATTCGTATAGAGTACCAGGTAAATTATAATTAGGTTTTGTTGTACACATAGGTCTACCCCTGCTCAGCGATCAACCTTTCTCATCCTGACATGGTTTGGTGGAAGAGATCTCTTACTAGAGATACGCTCGCCTTTGTACACTATTTTTATTTATTTATTTGAATTATTCGTGTGCAATAGAGAAATTACGAAAATTATGAAATTATGACTTTTACTGCTCTGGGTGTCATGACCCGAAATCGTGAATGGTTAGCTGTTAGCTGTTCAGGTGGGCTAAATTTGAACTACGGCCCCCTTTATCCGCCATTTCGAAAACATCATAGCGTTGTTAGTTTCTGTCTGGTGTGAGTGCTCCCGTGTTTTTTGTTTAGTTTCGTTGTGAAAAGTGCAAATGAAATGCCGAAAACTCTCAAATGTGATGCACGGCTAGTTATTTATAGGTTTTATCGTTATGAGAGAAGAGCAACGCCTCCAAGCTCCAACAATACCATGTAGCAGCAGCAACGCGTTCATTCATTGTGAGTGAACGCGTTGCTGCTGCTACATGTCAGTGCTGCCAGATATGGGAAAAATAAATCACCCTATATTAAAAAAAAAACATAAATATGTTTTTTTGGTATATTTATTTACAATTTTCCTAATTTATCGAAAACTATCTGAAAGTAGTAACTAAACTAATGTCATCATATTTTTTTAAAAGCGATTGTGATAATTTATTTTATGGTCAATATAATATGAAGAGAAACATGCTGATGAAACTAATGCTAAGAACTAGAAATTGATGATTTTGACATTGGTGTTATAAAAAGAATAAAGGTGTTATACATTAATTTTATTCAGTAAGAAAATAAATTCCGACCTTACCGAATGTTGTTTGGGAAAACAATAAGTTCCAAGCAAAACGTGAAACTCTTCGAAAATTGCTACACAAAATAGGATTTAGTTTAAAAAAAACGAAATCGAATAGGAAAGTGCTGAGTGAACGTAACGACCACAGATATCGAGAGATAGGTTGAGGGGCGTGGCACGTGCGAACAAATGTAGCTCCGACAGGTTAGATATTAAAAATTCTCGGTAGTCACCGGGCGACCGCAGTGACGAATTCATTTCCGTTGTTTTTCGAAAATGCCGACCTGTGCAATACTCACGTGCAAAAATCGAAGCGAGATTGTGAACTCCAAGAACGCCGGTGTCACATATCACTTGTAAGTCTCATTCCAACTATTATTTCTTCTTAAAACACAAGAAATAAACATTATTACGAAAATAAATCGTTCGCGGAAAATTCTTCACGAATTGACATTAAAGTGACAATGTCATGAAGTTCTCGCTAAGTTTACCATACATTGCTTGTTTTGTATCTTAATTTCACTACTTATTGCCAAGCTAACACGCAATGAATATTTCACACTTATCTAAGTACGATAGCAAAGTTGCATCGTGATACGGAGGCGAACTGTTACACGCACACAGAGACGACATATAATGATCGGGATAGTGATAGGAGAATTATGTTTTTGAATCGATAGATTTTATCATTCCGCAATTACTAATATAGATAATGTAATAATATAGTTATTTTATTGCTCATAATACATAAGTTTATTGTTAGTTATTCCAATGATTGCCAAACAGGCAGTTTAGATTTTAAGTTTGTTCAAAACCTCGCCCGACGAAGGATAATGGGGTGTTATAAGTATTGATCGGAAATTCCGATGCTTTCAGTCAGGTCCGAAGAGTTCACAGTTATTCTACCTTCAGAAACCTCTTTGCCTCTCTTTCTAGCTGTAAGGATTCTGTTGAAAAAAAGAAGAGAGGCAAAGGTGCTTCGTATGTCGTATAAATATGTCGTATTTACAAACAATTTACTATTTTATTTATAGAACCCGGCATTGTATACGACTGTCTATACCAGTGTCTATAAATTATAATCGATCGATGATACACGCTGTCCTTGCATTGTCCTAACACTAGCTCGACTAGCTAGTTTACCTGCGGTAGTGTGGGTGTGTTTGGACGATAGGTGCATGACATTGCACTGACCAATAAAAGCGGAGGGATTGATGTACGAGTGGTTTAAATGTATATGTGTTCTTAGTTTTCGGCGACACTGGTTCCGATACAAGCTTAGCGCCAAGGGCCTATCTCTCGATATCTGTGGTAACGACGCAGTGGCGTGGAGAGCAGCCTATCTACATAAAATAAAGGAAAATGAGCTTGGAGAAAAAAGTTATTTATTCCTGTTTATTAATCATAATAAAAAAAAACGATCAAGTGCGAGTCTAAATCGCGCACGAAGGGTTCCGTACCACCGTTCAATGGAAGCGATGGTGTGGAGTGAATAGTTTGGATTTTACACAGCAAAATATTGTTTTCAAAGTTATTGGTGCAGTTACTTTCACACTCCATGTACGTAACCAGGTGCATCCATAAGTTTGTATGTGGTATTGTTGTATGGGAGCCCCCTTAAATATTTATTTTATCCTGTTTTTTAGTATTTGTTGTTATAGCGGCAACAGAAATACATAATCTGTGAAAATTTCAACTCTCTAGCTAGCTAGGTTCTTGAGATACAGCCTGGTGACAGACAGACGGACGGACGGACGGACGGACGGACAGCGAAGTAATAGGGTCCCGTTTGGAACCCTTCGGGTACGGAACCCTAAAAAAACATATTTGTATTAGTTAAGCACAAGCAATTTTTAAAAGAGATCTAAAAATCAATCTGTGGGAATTTCTACGCCCTGCTTCTCCCAAAGTAGTCCAATGTAGAGAAGAGGCAAAAATGACGTTTGCTAAGTATGTATATGTAAATATCAACAATAATAAAGTACATTGACTTTGACTTTATTGCAAATTGCAATAGGACTATAATGGTCTGGATTTTTTTTTTCTTATAAAAACAGTAATCGCACTAAGTGCCTTTGAGCAAAGGATTGGTTGATCAACAAATAGAGGGATAGGATTAAAATTCGGCACAGTGTTTAAATAGTTTTCTTATTTTTAAGATTTTTCATAATTTTATTTATTTCATGATGTGAGACAAAGATCAGAAACATATTTGTATCGTAATGCGGTGTATAACAGGTCGACCATTTGCACGTGCATGTTTACTTTCTCCTATTGAGGCAAAATAGTTAAAAGGTTTGAGATTATTTTAGAGCCTGATAGTTTAGTATTATTTACATTTAGTTTGATGTTTTCTTTTAATTTGTTTTACTGTGTGTTAATTATTTTGCACATTGTTTTAACTAAGTTATTTGACGTTGTCATTTGAGATATACACTGTAGATTTTTTAGGCATTTACTGTTCTTTTAAACATTTTTATAGTATTCATGGATAATATCACTATTGGATAGTGTAGTCTGTGTAGTTTTAAGTTTTTTATTATGACATGATGTTTTGATACCTGTTGTCCACAAAAGGTTTTTCATTTAAAATGTATAATGTTTAATACTACTAGATAATAAACAGCAACCATTGGTTCTATTAATATTTTTGGTTGTTTTCAGAAGCTTACATGAGAACTCTTACTAACCAGCAGCGTGCGTGTGACTGCCTGCCGACGCATTTTATTGCGCGTCGAAGCAGCCGACGGCGGGCTGTCGGCTGCTGCCGATACGGCCTGCCGTTGATTGCTGCCCACGCGCATGCTGCTCGTGTGAAAGAGCTGTGCAAGAGCTCCGCGTCCTGCACGATGGCGACGACTAACCTCAATATATTGAGGAACACTTTTTGACGCGTCAGCACGACGATTGGCCAGTGTGAACTTTACAAATAATTTATTTGTGGGGACGTTGGAAATGAATGTATGAAAAATACGAATTGAAAGCTGGTTCCCCTGTTGATGACATTGCTGTCGTGTATCTAGACCGATTTTCTTCGCTAAACACAGATTCGACAAGAGAGACCTTGTGGGCTTATATTGTTTTGAGTTATCGTGTTAGAAAGGACAGACACGTACCGCCCCGTCCGCCGGCACTGGCACCGCTGTCGCGCCGGAAGCCGCCGCCGCCACGCGCGTCGCGGTCGCCGCCGCGTCCGCCGTCGCGCCGCCCGCCGCGGTCGAAGCCGCCGCCGCCCCCTCTGTAATAGACCCGCATCATAAATAGAAAACTTTAACAATAGATAGCTTCAGCACGCTATGGTCACAGATCACATTATTCTTCTCAACATCTATCTTCTGAAACAGTTTATCTTCTGTTTCCATGTTCCAAGCAGTAAACATGGATGTTATACTACTTAGAGGGTTATAGTCCCTGAACCTGGCCCACTTGTACTACTGGCGCACTTGAACCAGCAATCATCAGCTCCTATAACAACTATGGGTGCATGCAAGATCGCCTCCGAGTGTGGGTAGCTAGGGATAAACCACGAGGAGCTAAAACACCGAATGGGGTATAACCAGTTATTACTGCACACCCTGGGCGACATGGTTAGTAAAGTGAGGACGTTGCCAACACTTTGCTAGCTTTGTTGGCTAAGATCTCCTGGTCCTACCGGGGGTTGTAGGCGCCCTCTGTAGACTAAACTGTTTGGCAACCCCGAGGATGCGGGCTCCGTGGACGGTGGGGAACTCAGAGGATGAAGATATACACTATGGACTATGGACAATACACGATCCAAAACCCAAAACACACAGGAACCGAAGTGGAAACCTGACGGGTCCACACAAAGTGGGTGGGACGGGTCAACGCAAGAAGAACCACACCCATTTACACAAATAGCTGGGTCTGGTCAAACGGAACCGGGTCTCTAAAATCAATACCAACAAGCGGGGGTAGACGTGGCGATAGCTGCGTTACCCTCTTTCAACAAGTGAGTTCAGAGCAACGAAGTCGACCCTGAAACCCAAAAGCACACACTCACACGGGGGCGGAGTGTCGAAAGCTGGATCGCCACACACAAAACCGGGAAAGTCTGCGAAAAGTCGCGATAAAGCTGGGAAACTAACTGAGCCAGACAGACGCGGTGCTGCCCCACGGCGGTGCCACGTCAACAAGCACACTGGCCACTACCACCCAGACAAAAAGCCAGTGCAGGAGGTGGTGCCTTCAATCTCTACACCCACCCAGCCTGACGCAGGGTGGACACTTTTCACACACAACCGAAGTAAGGGGGGGAACTGCAAAGGGAGTTCCTGAAAAGGACAAGCCAGACCCTAGGCTCAAGCGCCAACGCCGGAGCAAGCTGCAGCGCGAAAGGAAGAAGGCAGCGCGCGCTCGACAGAGAACAACAGCCGAGGTACTCAGATCTGTATCAGGAACCTTAAAGGCGGCCAAAAACAGTGCAGGGAAATGGAGCAACCCAGGGGCGTCAACCTCGTCCAAAAGGCCTCGCCTCGACGCCACCGTATCTCCT
Source organism: Argyresthia goedartella (assembly GCA_949825045.1). Classification (NCBI taxonomy): domain Eukaryota; kingdom Metazoa; phylum Arthropoda; class Insecta; order Lepidoptera; family Argyresthiidae; genus Argyresthia; species Argyresthia goedartella. The sequence goes on along the minus strand of OX463828.1, from coordinate 10,721,142 downwards.
CGGAGGGGATTCGAAGAGTCAAAAGGTTGAGCGACACGGAGACCCCCAACCCAGCTTCGCTGACGCTGTCAGAGCGGACCTCATGGTAGCAGTTGCGACCAAGGGGACCAGCCACCTGTCGACGCAGCAGGGCCAAGAAGTGCAGGAGCTGTTACAAGGGCGGTTGATGCAGTAGGCCGGTTGAGGCCATTCCGCATTCCGGGAAAACTGGTCCACATCAATGGTGTCCTCAAGCTCTGGAGCAAGGACCAGAGGACACTAACCTGGCTGAAAGTGCCTGGTAAGCCAGTTTAGCTTAACAGTACGGAAACAGAGCGACCTACCTCTTAGGGTGCGCTGTGACATTCTTCTGCCTGGCGTTTTGGAGGACATGCGACCTGTCGGACGCACGTCCAGTACCAGAACACCGGACGCAGACGGAGACATTCGTCTTCGTCAGCATCCCGGAAGAGGTGGTTCAACCCTTGATGGAACGCGGACGCCGACTCGGATTTTTGCTCTCGGTGTACGAGAAGTTTTAGGGGACTAGAGAAAGATTCCTCGAAGAGCCACCCTCACTCCGGTCGACACCTAAGCAGCCGGACACTGCTGAGGTCATCACGCCTGAAGACAACCCTTGGCCCCAAACCCCAACGTAGCAGGCCGACCTGATCACCGTCAACCATGGAGAGGACGGTAGTAGGTCTGTCCTGGATTTGTCGGAGGACGAGATCTAATGTGCCTATTCTTAACAATAAAATTAGCAGTACTTTCTTAATAATCAATGAATCCAACGCCTACTCCTTTTCTAAAATGCTGAATAAGTATTTTTCTGTCGACTGACCAACGTAGCAGGCCGACCTGATCACCGTCAACCATGGAGAGGACGGTAGTAGGTCTGTCCTGGATTTGTCGGAGGACGAGATGTAATGTGCCTATTCTTTACAATAAAATTAGCAGTACTTTCTTAATAATCAATGAATCTAACGCCTACTACTTTTCTAAAATGCTGGATAAGTATTTTTCTGTCGACTGACCAACGTAGCAGGCCGACCTGATCACCGTCAACCATGGAGAGGACGGTAGTAGGTCTGTCCTGGATTTGTCGGAGGACGAGATGTAATGTGCCTATTCTTTACAATAAAATTAGCAGTACTTTCTTAATAATCAATGAATCCAACGCCTACTCCTTTTCTAAAATGCTGAATAAGTATTTTTCTTTCGACTGACCTTACGGGCGGACTGTGACATTACGGATCAGATTTTGGAAACATTGGTATGACGTGAATGTAAATATTTATTAATATTTGTATATAAAGATATATTTATCTAAATACTATGGACCAAATACATATGTTTGAACTATCTACTATATATAATACAACACTGTATATACTTTACTCAATATCATATGATAAGTTTAATATAATATAAATAGGTACTTAAACTATATAATTTACTTTAATTTACTAGTTAATTTAAGAATGAATGAATGAATGGTGCTTCTCCAGCCAGGGTTCTAAACCTGTTCCGGTCTTTCGGCCGGCATACCAGAGAGCACGAGTTTTGAGGGGGGGCGGAATGACCTGCTCGATAGGAGAGGAAGGAGCGTGAATTCAATCGACCGACTCTTCAGCCTGAAGCCAATATAGGATATGTGGAATGGGGAGGATATAGGATTTGGAGAGCAGCTGTTGTTTTCTTCAACTTCATGTTTTCCTTCTATTTTCAGATATTGTTATAGGTTGAGTTTCCTGTCCTGTTGTGTTCGTTTGAGTTATCCGGTAAGGTCTCCGTTTCGCTTTCGCTGTCTGTTTCTGGAATATGGTATATTTGGCTCGATGCCTTTATGACTTCGTCCCTGTTGTGTGCTGATTCTGTCCAGTAACTGTGTTCTTTACCGTAGTATTTGATGTCATGCTTAAGGGAATCTTTCCAGGTGTAAATGTGTCGGCCAACTTTCTTCTTCTTTGCTTCGTATTTCAATGCAGCGTGGAGTAGGTGTTTTTGTGGGCGTCGTAGAATATGTGTATAGTAACACATCCGATGGTTTTTTATTTGTTTGGTTATTGTTTTGCCCTGTAGTAAGTCATGAATTTTGTGGTGTCTTGGATAGCTTCTGGCGTTCTCGAACATGTCTCTGAGGATCAGGCGTTCATATTTTCTTAGTCTAGAACGGTTTGCTTTGGTGAGGGCTGCCGCTTTAAGTCCGTATGTTATACACGGTGCTATAACCATTTTGTAAATCAGGCGTACTATTTTCCAGTCCATGTTGGATTTCTTTATAAAATGCATTAGGGCCTTGGAATTGCCTATGGCTTGCCGGCATCTCTTCTTTATTATGTCTCTCCTACTATGTCCTGCCGTTATATATGTGCCGAGATATTTTATTTCGTTTACGGGTCGTATTGGAACTCCGTCCAATACGATCACTTGTGGGCGCTGGGTGTTTATGGGGTCTCTTATAAGAATTTTCGTCTTTGTTTCGTTAGTATCGAGCCCTACTGTTTTTAATAGTGCTTTCAAGTGCGTGACGATTTGGTCAAGGTGTTGTAAATCTTGACAAACGATGATGAGGTCATCCGCGAAGGAGAGAATAAGTGGTAAGACTATTTCTTCATCTTGGTCCAGTTTTATGTTGGGAATTTCTTCTTCCAGTGTTTTGAGGACATCATCCATTAATATTGTAAATAGTCTTGGTGACAGTGGAGAGCCTTGTTTTACTCCTTTTCCTTTGTTGATCAAGTTACTTTGCTGTCCGATCCATTTGATGCAGGTCCGTTCATACATGCAGGCTTTTATTATCCTATTGGTTAAAATCTTATTGGTCCTTGAAAGGAGAATATCCTTGAGCACGTTTAGGTCTATAGTATCAAATGCTTTGGCGATATCTAGCGCCAGTACATATGTTCTGTTACCCGCGCGCCATTCTTCGTCTAATACTCTGCGTAGTGTGAAGATGTGGTCATCGGTGGATCTATTGCGGAGAAATGCTGCTTGGTAGTTTCCGAGTTCTTTTGTTATCTCGTCTAGTTTGATGAGCAGGTATGTCGCGTATATGCGATATCCTGTATTACACATTGTTATACGGCGATAGTCATTGGTGTCTTGCGGGTTTCTGATTTTGGGGATAGGTACTTGGACCGTTTCATTCCAGGACGTATCATATTTTCTGTCCATGCTCTGTGCATTGTTTTGGTAATAACCTTTAACAGTTGTGGCGGTATTCCTTTGTACAGTTCCGGGACTACCTGATCTGGACCCGGCGCTGTTCCGTTACGCATGCGGCTGATTATCGTTTTTATGTCGGCTATTGTTGGACCATTTTCTAGATAGTCAGGGTTTAATGAAGTTTCGTTAGGGATAATCATAATTTTAAGGCCTTCTGATTTCCTTAATTCCTGTTCCCAGCGTGACATTGGGATAAATCGTTGTTTTTTCCACCGTCTCGATTGAAGCTGGTGTCGTCTGTAATAGTGGTACACGATTTGCATGCGTTTGCTTGGGTGTTTTTTTCCTAGGCCTTCAAAAAATGCTCTGCATTCTCGTTTTTCTTCATTATCAATAATTTCCTCAAGACGTCGTCGGCATTCTTTGAGTTGTTTATTGATTGTTTGGTCGGTTGGTCGACGTCTTTTAAGGAATTTGGCCTTTTGTAAATTTGCCAGAGCAATTCGGTGTTCCCGCGATCTAGCGGGTTTTACGGAAAGTGTTTTTTGGGCTACTGACTTCATAACCCCTGTAATAGATTCCCACGGAATGTCGGGCGTATATTCGTCGTCATTTCTATAAATTTGTAGTTGTTCGCCGTAAGTTCTTCCATAATCCCGTTATGGTATTTTACTTTTGTGTCATTCATTTCATCTCGTGCTAGGGCGGTGTACGAACACTGTTTATAGTTGAACTTTAAAGCTGTTATCGCTTTGTACTTAGTTTGGGTTGTACTCTTTGTTGATTCCATTTGCGTGTCGCCAGTTCTTGGAAGCAGGTTTAGTGGGTCTATTTCACCCCAGATTATCTTGTGGTCGGAAATATGCAGGTAGCTCCATTGTCCTCTGATGAAGTTAAATGTGTGTGGCGCATTATTCGAGATAATTATATGGTCTAGTTGTGATTTTGTTTTCCCGTTAGACCATGTGGCCCGACATGACTTGCGAGCCCAGGTGGTTTCTATTTTTAAGTTTTCGCGGGAACAGATATCCATTAGCATTTCTCCGATGATATTTGATGATTTGTGTAGGAGATTTGTTCCTATAATTCCCTTTTTCCTGTATTCCTTTGTATCGCCTAGTCCGATATGCGCGTTAAAGTCACCTAGCATTAATATTTTGGCTTTGTTTGGTTTCTTTTGAATAATCTTTATAAGTTGCGAAAACGCTGCGGTTGCTCTCGTGGAAGAGCTGGGGATATGTGCGTTTATTACATATAGTGTATTAGTGGCCGATGTTATTGTTGCTGCCATGGTTTCCAGGTCGCGATTTATATTGTGGACCGTTAAGTTCAGGTCCTTTCTAATTAGTATAGCTAAGCCACAGTGTGCGATGCTGGTTGTGCCTGATAGATACCAGAGATAGTGTTTTGACACGTATGTCCCCGATGTCATGTTTGTTTCCTGTATACAGGCTATATGTATGTTTCTGTTTGTCAATTCAGCATCAATGTTGAGTCTCTTAGGTATTTCGGCGCATCCTCTAACGTTCCAAGTAGCAATGCGCATACGCTCGCATGTGACTTTTGGTTTAAATATGGGGCTGTGTCGTGTCATCGTATATCCGGTGTTGTCAGGGATGTCATCTATTGATGTTATGGTTGACCCTGAGGAGGTCATGGATGTTGCCTTAAGTATCGGGTTGTTATCAGTTTGGCTGTCGGTTGCTAGATTCGTAGGTAAATTTTGTGATTCAAGCAAGTATACGCTGTCGTAGTGGTTTCCTGTGAAGTTGAGGTTGATAGATCCCACTGCATCCGCGGGATTCTTGGGCCTGTATGTGAGCGATGGTGTATTTTGCTGGTGGATTGTTACGTTAATTAGAAAGTATTCGGCGGCTGCTATTATAATCTCCTCTCCAGCCCAAGTGCCGTAATTGCGCAGATTTTTAATGTAGTCATTGGGGGTTTCTTCAGGCTCGGCGATTGCAAACTTTATGTTCTGTTCATCGCAGTTTTCTTCTACATATTTAACTAGGTCCTTACGAATGTGGGTGTGGTCGAGTGTTAATTGATATAGGTGATTAATTTGGTCAGCAATTGCGTGGAATAGGCAGTTACCATCTCTCGGCATTGATAAGGCTTTCATCTTTTTGGAATGTTGTTGAAAGAAAGAACTTAGAGCTAAATTGATTAATTTGAACTACCTACGTACCTATTGTTAATGGTACGGGTTGTGGCTGTCAAAGTTTGTGCGTATCTTTGCGCACTTATTCTCGGTATTTTCTAAGAGAATTGGAGGCTGGGCCTGGAAGCTATAAAATAGGCGTGAGAGAGACCCGCTTAGGACAAAGAGTCTTTGATTTTATTTTGTTATTGTTCGTCAGCTGCCTTTCGTTAATTGCCTGTTTTCTGCAAGATGGTAAAATGATCCTTTTATGATGTGCAAGTGTTGGCTTTTACTCGCTATTTCTCAGAATATGCAGTAGGCTTGCATTATTGTTTATTTTATTTTGTAACAGGTCAAGATGGGCTGGTTGGACCGGATGGTGGCAAATAGTTTAGTTTTGTTTTATTGTGCTTGGGTAGGTTCCTGCCTAGTTTTGTATTTTCGTATACCTATCACCTACCTATTTGTACGGGACTATGCCTATGGAATAGTTTAGAGTTGGCGCAGTAATTTGGAGCGAGAGCGGTATCTGTTTATGAAATGGTAACCAGCATTACGAAGGATGTTACCTGCCAGATATAAAGTTAGTTTTGCTGTTTTATCTGATACAGGGCTATCTTAATCGGAGCAATCTCACCAGGTTGTTGCTCAGCTAGTGATACTCTCTGCACTGACATCACCTACTTCAGTTCACTTCAATAGTGCGTAGTAGTGAGGTCCGTGACACGGGTCGAGGTTCAGTCCCTGTGCAAGGCCCTATTGTTTATTGCTCGTTGGAATTCGTTTTTTCTTAGCTCGTTGTCCAGAGAAGGGGCTTGTTGCACAAAAAAAGACGTATTTGCTTCGCCGTTTTGCAGCTGTGTTAGTTTGAGGAATGTTTTTTTGTCGTAATTTATCTCTTTTGTTTAACTTTTTCTGTCCGGTATTGTTTGGGTTTTAGTGTCCTTATCCACGTGCCTGCAGGAAGTGCATGAAAGGGCCTGCCTCTTGGCGTGGGTAACACCACGACTCGTTGCGCAACTCTAGTTTCTATTGACTTAGTATTTATGAAGATGTATCAAGCACCACGAATGTCTGTGATGAAATGAAATAAGTCTGTTTCCCAGGTTGTTGCTGTTGAGAGAGCTTAATTTTATGGGTTAGGTTCACTTAAGAAATACCTTAAATAATGAAGATTCTACGTCCTATGTAATCGTTTGTGTGTCAGGAGAAAGCAATTCATTGATAAGGTTAGGTTACTGCTGAGGAGATATCCCAGTGTCATGTCACACCTAATGTGCTGGATAGGGTCGGTTAATACTCCAGGATAACGGCGTGTTCTTAGGGAGTACTGTTATGTATTGCGTGAGACGTAAACTCGGAGTCTCTTCTAGTAGATTCGTCTGTGGAGATAAATATTGGTTGCATGCGTTAGGACACTGAATAGGAACGGGCTCACCAGGCAATACTCGTTGAGTTGTCTCAGCTATGTGCACCTATTGTCGTACACAATATTGTACACGTATTGTCACAGCAGCGTGGCGTAGCCTATTATCTGGTAGGGCGCAGCTCAGAACCTATCTAATTCACACTTTACGCACTCTACTTTCACACTTGTAGCTATATTAGACACTCTCATATCATCTCGCTGATACAAAATCTCCGAAACGCGAGAAACCAGAGACAGAACAAAGGCGCGCGCCGTGTAGTGTATGCACACCTGAACCCTACTTACATCTATAAATAGCCTCTTTATTATGATTCATGACTCAATATACAACTGTCTTTCGAACATGTGACTGCCTCATTCCACACCTAATAGGCCGATCCTTACATGGCGACCGTGCCAGGCCAGCCTACCTCTCGCGAGGTAGTGCTGTGCCGAATGGCGATTAAATAAATTCAAATAATATTTAAATAATACTTGAAGAACTTGGAAACGAGAAATATAACGAAGATAAATATATAGAGAAAAAGAACGGGATGACCTATGAAGAGATTAGCGGATTGCAGCCAGAAGAAGACGGATAAATAGAAGAAAGAAGATAATTATAGAAGAAAGAATATATTTACACAAGAAGAGAAAAGAAAATATTACAGAAGATTTGTGCTGCCGGGTGCCGGGCGATTTCCTAAGCCTGATGATGTGGAAGCAGGGCGCTGGGCGTAACCGTACGGGTCAAGTGAGGCGCAGCTGGGAGATGTACGGTTCCCAGGATGTGCTGACTCCGAGCGAGCTGCGTGCGACACGGGCGATGACGTCGTGGCGTCAATGTGTTTTTTGGACAATGGGTTTTATTATACGTATGACATGTAAGTAAATTAAATTATTTGTCGATTAGTATATTTAAGTTTTGGCTAGATTTTGTATTGTCAAAGGGTTGACGATACGATCAATATTAATATAATTATTTTTCCAAATGAAGATTGCATGAAGTAACTAAAATAGTATTATGATGAATGGCATAGAACGAAAAGTTAGTAGTACAGTATAGTCAGCAAGAGAAGTGTGAATGAACGATTGATATTATTTTTTTAGGAATGGAGATATTTTTGAAAGCCGAAAAGTAAATAAGTTAGACACGAGTTATTTGGGATGAGATGATTTGACAGTATTTTTTTATTTTTGAGGAGATTTTGAAAAATCTGGGAATAATGTGATAAAAAGTGTGAAGTATGAAGTTGAAAGTTTTGTTATTTTTTTGTTTTATAACCGCTAGTATTTTTTTTATATTGCATCATAATTCTGATTTACTCCAAATGTACAATCAAGTACATAAATGATTCAGTTGTTCATTTGACTTGGTAACAGTCAAAGTTATTCAAAAGTTAAGTATAGAAATTCAATCCAGTGTTCGCAGGCGAACCAAATATGGACATGCTACACTGCAGAAGAAACCAAATTAGATTAGAACATAACACATGTTTTGATTACAGAGAAACAGAATTGTTATTATAATAATTAGTAGTTCATGTTACCGCAGTGCGACTTGTATAGAGCGAAAGATTTTAGTTTCATGCGACTAATATGGAAGATACATAAAAGGTGATGGATGATTGATAGCGAGCTTATGGTACCGCAAAGAGATAAAGTATGGAACCATTTTTTAAATTACAGTAAGAAATGAATTTTAATAGTATGAGTATGTATGAAAATCAGTTGAGTGTGTGTAATAAATATTTAGTACGCTAAATAAGTACGTCTTAGAGAGAAGATAACTAGAGTTAATTTTTTTTGTGTGTTCAGATTTTTATGTTTCATTAGTTTTCTGAATAATTTACAGATAAAGTAGTTTAACCTCAGATTTAAAATACATTACTAACGACGGAACTACTTACGTTAGTTTAATACAAAAGATTGTTTCGAGATTGCATTTACGTTTATTTTATTTTACAGATACAGTGCAATCGAGTCTATTAATAGAATTATAGTCTGACCAGCGGATATGGTCACTTCTTCTTGTTTTATATTGAGAGTTGAAAAGTATGGAAATTGAATGAAATTAAAAGTTAATCGTTGTTATCAAGGTTTATTTCATATTTGATATTTTTGAGTTTTATGATAGTATTACATAGGAAAGTTGATTTTGTTTGGATTTGGGAATGTTGGTTTTTGTTTAGGAATAAAAAGTATGAATTTGAGAGAAGGTCTGGAATGTGCGGGATTGTTACTCTAGGCCACAGAGCAAGTTAGTTGGGAACACTTCGTTTGTTAAGTTTTCGAGAAAAGTTGGAATGATCATCCAATCTTTACAGAATATCTTAAAATTCGAAGGATTCGTATTGATTGAGTATAAGTTATGTTTTTAGTATGGTACGTAACTATTGGCGAGTCCGATATGTCATTGTATTTTCAGCAAAGTCTCAAAGGTACAAGGTACAAGGCACGAATCCTTCGCTTCGATCATGACGTGAACGAGTTTCCTTTGTGAGAACGTGGGATATCGATGACCTAATAAGCTCGCGAGCAGGCTCAGGCAGGTAGACCTGGAGCCAGGTACTAGTAGTCTATGTATTTAAGTATTATTATAAAAAGTACCTTATAAAGTAAATACCTGTGTGTATAAAAAGTACCTATAAATGTGCACTCACTACATGTGAATATTAAGGGTCCGGATCCCGATAATTAAAGTACCTATATGAAGTGATAAGGAGATTATAATAAAGACTTTGTTTGAAAGAGATTGTTTATGAAAAGAAAAGTACATTTTGATGGGTTTTGAAAAGATGGTTATTATATTATGTTTATGTAGAGTGTTTTTTGGATAAGAAAGTAATAATGAGATTTATGACAAATATAAAAATGGTATTTACTAGATATATGAAAAAAAGAAGTTTGAATAAAACATAGACAAAGAGTTATTTGTTAGTGTTGTAGTTAGTAATTTTGAGAGTATGATAGTAAATTAGAAGTATTGTTTTTGTTATTGAGAGCATGTACTTAAGTAGAGATTAAAGTCTGTTTTTGTTGTCTGGTATGCAAGTAAGAAAATGAATGAGTTTAAATATTGCTGAAAGAGAAAGCAAAAATAAATAAATGTTATTGTCGCCAACCCTACCCCTAAAACAGATAGATATTTTAGTTTCGTGTATTTACTTGTGTATGTACTTATTCGTTTATTTCGTGTATTCAAAATTAGTTTTAGAAAATACATAACCTGATGTTCTTATGTAATCATTATCAATGTACTTTAATGAAGTTGTTTAAAAATAGGTGTTAAAAAGGGGTGAGAAATAGTAATAAATGGTTATAGTTGATTTTGATAGTATTGAAAAAATTGTATCCAGCAAACAAAAATATAAAAGGTTTTCATTTGTTATATTTTTTACAGATTTTAAATTTTCAATTGATATTTTACACAGGTGATTTATTTTATTGTTATTTTTACAGAAATTAGTTACTTATTAGATTGTTGTTTTGATGTTATTAGATCTAAATTGTTAAATGTCATAAAAATTATATGCATATTTTTTACTTTCAAAAAAGGGGGAAGGTGTAGTGTATGCACACCTGAACCCTACTTACATCTATAAATAGCCTCTTTATTATGATTCATGACTCAATATACAACTGTCTTTCGAACATGTGACTGCCTCATTCCACACCTAATAGGCCGATCCTTACAGCCGGGTTGTAAACTATTGTTTGTTTAAATGCGTTTGCAAGATGTCGGAGGTCTATAGACACGTCCGTTCGGTCCGGCAACACAAACGCCACCTTTAATTTACTAGTTAATTTAAATAAAAAAAATGTTATTAAGTAGCCAGTACTTGAGACTATTTACTTTATTCATTTGATAGTCTTTTACTTGTTCGTTCCGTGAGTAGAGCAATGCTCTGCCGTCATACGGAATTCATAATTAAATATCGGTATTTTCATCGACATCGGAATTTTCCTCGACATCGGTATTTTCATCGATCTATGAAACCTATTTAATGCGGCTTAGTTTCAGTAACTGCTTGCCCTTGAGTGGAAGACCCCGCCATAGAGTCTTGCACTAGCACGGAGAGCTCTACACTACTCACTAAAATAACTCACGTACCATTATCAGCAGTTGCGGAAGACCACTGTAAGGGTTCTTTTCCCATGCAGCCCAACACTTAAAAGTCATAAAACAAATGGTATTTGAAATTCGACAAAAGTTTAACAAAAGCAAGGGTTTACTGCCACTTCTGCTAATGATAGTACCTACTAATCTTAATTATGCCATTTTCGATGAGTTCTTGTATGTGCTAGTATGAAGTTTATTTAGAATAAATAATTTCTAATTTCTAATGATGGCGTCCCCTTCCCTACCGTGTAATATTTTACAAGCAAACCTGCACCACAGCGAAACCGCAACGGTAGGAGTTTAACCACACAGCCTTAACTCTGATCCAAGAGCCGTGGATCCAGAGGCAATATATGCGGACTCCGAAATCTTGGAGGTAAGTTGTTTGCGGATACGAGCTCGAATGATCCCCGGGCCTGTATCTACACCTCTAGTAATATACCTAGTCTGGCCATAAATACTGTCCCAAACTTTTGAATACAAACGTCTAGAAAACCGAACGTCATTTGATATGTTTTTGTTTTCGTATGACATAAATAGGCTTCGGTCTTCTAGGAAAGCCTCACTTGACGGCACGAATCCAAGCAGAAGACATGGAGTGGGGTGTGAAGGAAAACCGAGTCGCTGTTATAGCTCTACACAAGTGCAACAAAACGCCGGTGCAGATCTTCAGTGTGTTACATTCACTAGGAATCACTACCAAATTCGTATATCGTACCATCAAAAGAATCAGCGAGATGTCCTCTATCTATTACAGACCCAGAAGCGGCCGCCCTCGTGATTCTAGGACGCCAGCGGCGATCAAAGCTGTAGCTGAGCGAATCAGAAGAAATCCTCTTCGCAAGCAGAAAATCCTGTCTAGGGAGGTGAAGATTCCACCTAGAACCATGTCACGCATCATCAAACAGGACCTTAAGCTTGCCGCTTACCGACGAAGTACATGACATCGCTTGACAGCAGCTTCGCGTAACATAAGAGCGACCAGAGCGAAAAAGCTGTTTCAGAAGCACGCTACGGGTGGGTACCAAAGAATCATGTTTACCGACGAGAAAATCTTTACCGTTGAAGAGAAATACAAGCGTCAAAATGACAGAGTGTACGCTCTCAGCTCTCAGGAGGCTTCGCAGAAGGTTGCTAAGAGGCCATCATCCAGCATTAGTCATGGTTTGGTGGGGCGTATCATACGAGGGTGTTACCAAGCTCCATTTTTGCCAGCAAGGCGTAAAAACGAAAGCGGCAAACTACCAGACCGACATTTTGGAGCCTGTTGTGAAGCCACTCACTCGGACTATGTTTTCTATAGAGCATTGGATCTTTCAACAAGACTCAGCCCCGGCACACAAAGCACGAACCACTCAACAGTGGCTAAAGGACAATTTGCCGGAGTTTATCGCGTGCGAAGATTGGCCCTAAGGAAGTCCCGACCTCAACCCCTTGGACTACCGATTGTGGTACCGATTTTAATACTAGAAATAAAGACAAGTTGGTTGCTTATGTAAGCCGACTACATAAAATTAGTAATTCTTTTAAAGGCAATTGTATACGCTATTACAATAAGGTCCCTACTGATATTAAAAACTTACCTTTAGACAAGTTTAAAATAATAATAAAACAGAAATTGTATAAAAAAGGTTACTATAGGATATCTGATTACTTAGAGGACAGATGTCCATGGGAATAGATTGTTTGAGTAACAGGCTGTTTCGATATATAATTAGCATTCATTTTGTAATTTGACAATATTTTATTTAAAAAAGGAAACGCAAAAGATGCGAGGACTGTGGAGTTTCTTCGGTGAGCTCTTCTCCACAGATTCCGCCATTGTGTTAGTGAACTCACCCAACAAAATGTAATGACGGATCTAAGTGATGTAACAACATCCTATGGAAATAAATGATTTTTGATTTGATTTGGTCAGTTTTAGAGGAGAAGGCCTGCTCGAAACCTCATCGCAATGTCGAGTCGCTAAAACGTGATTTGGTGGCAGCGGCGGCATCGATACCTGAAACGGTGCGTGCGGCGATAGACGAGTGGCCGGATCGATTGAAGATGTGTGTGAAGGCAAAAGGTGATCACTTTGAGTAGATTGCCTTTTTATTTAGTTAATTAGGAAATAAAGAATATACCAGACTATATTTTATTACTATTCGTTTGTTTTACTTTGAGCTAGGAATATTTAAGTAGGGACAGAATTTATGGCAGGACATGTGCAACCTCTAACAAGTTTTGGTTCCAGAGACGTGTGTGTCGTAAGGCTGCACAAGGCACAAAACTCCAGCCTTCCGGAGATAGTAGTCGCCTCCGTCTACATGCCAGATGCGCGTTCTCTGCTTCCGCATGACATAACGAGGCTGGTGACACACTGCGAAGAATCCGGGCTGCAGCTGATCATAGCCACGGGCTCGAACGTACACCACACTCTCTGGAGGATGAAAAATAACTAAGATCGAGGTAAGCTTCTCGTTGAATATCTAGTGACAACCAACCTTAACATTGAAAATATAGGTTCAGAACCAACATTCAAAACCAGACGAAGCAGAACAATCATTGACCTAAAACTTGCAAGCGAAGAAGCATCGAGAGCCATCTCAAACTGCTCGTGCTCAGATCACAGAAGGGTTCGATATGACATTCAGGTAAACATTCGAGGCCACCCCAAAGCGGAATCCGCGCAGAAGCGATAATCGCAGACCGAGTGCAATATGCCAAACGGTTGGATCAACTCCTAAAACAGCAGGGAGTGTCGGTAAGAGTATCGGGCGCCGAGGCTATAGAACAACAGGTAAGCAACCTAACTGCGGCCATTACGGCCAGCTACCACCGTGCAGGCCCCCTAGCAACTCCGGTGGCAAGGGTCAACGCTGGTGCTATGGTGATGGGTGGGTGGGTACCTGAGCTGGAGAGGCTTCGAAGAAAGATAAGGCGCTTACTAAACAGGGTAATGAACACAGCTGCGGATGATGAATGGGACAACTACAAGGCAGCTAAGTCCCAGTATAAAAACACGACTACGGTACAGAAGTACGAACTCGTCGCGAAAGTTCTGCAGGAACATCGAGAGCTATGCGCAGGCGAACAGGGTATGGAAGGTTCTCTGCCAGCAATCCTATCAAACACTTGGATACCTACGCAAAGCGGATAACACACTCACCAACACTCCAGAATCAGCAGAATCTACCTTAGTACAAACACACTTCCTGACTGTCAACTATTAAGAACGGTCAACGGGACGGAGGAGGAGATAACACCGACAGAGGGGCAGTGGGAACTTGCACTCGAGGTAATCAACCCACAAAAAACTGTTCGGTTCGGAACGATGTTCCTGCTCGCTCACACACTGTGATTTTCTATCTGTCGGTCTTGGCGGCCATCGGTGTGTGCGCGCTCGGACAAATATTGAGTAATATTCGGATTTAACGGGCTGGCGGCTATATTTTATGTTTATGTTACTAAACCTATTTACGGACGGTTTGATGTGAAGTGCAAATCCAGTGCGGAGGCCTCCAGAAGATACTCAAAATACCAATTGCAGTGTTTGGCCCAAGAGGAACCTTCCCCTTCATTACACCTTATTAATTATATTAAACTCTGGCAATACCAGCTCCGTGAATCGCGGACAAACAGAACAAAAACAAGATGGGCAATCAACAGCTTTAACTCGTTTAAATCGCCGGGACTTGATGGCATATTCCCGGCTTTGTTAAAGTGAGGAGGAGACCAACTCTCATGGTGGCATGTCTGGCACACAGATAACACAGGTAAAAGTAATTTTCATATATAAGCCTGGTAAAAGCGACTACTCAGATCCTAAATCCTATAGACCAATCAGCCTCACCTCGTTCCTGCTGAAAACCATGGAAAGGCTATGTGATATAGATCTGCGGGAGAAGGCCCTGAGAAACATACCCTTCCATCAAAATTAGCATGCCTACAGTCAGGGTAAATCTACAGAATCAGTTATTTGCCGAATACTAACAAGCATTGGTAGCGAAGGGATGCCTCCAGGGAGGTGTCCTCTCGCCGCTGCTTCGGAACATGGTGGCGAACAACCTCATCACCAGACTGAACATAACACTATTACACGGTAGGATATGCCGGCGATATAGTGATACTAACAAGAAGAATCGTCACAAGTACGGTATTTGATGTCTTTCAATCAGCTCTGCGGATCGTGGAACGCCGGTGCACAACTAACGAGCTATCAGTCAACCCAAACAAGACAGAAATGGTAATGTTCACCAACAAGAGCAATCTGGGCAACTATCAACCACCCAGGTTGTTTGGTACAGAGCTACAATTATCTGCTGAGGTAAAGTACCTTGGTGTAATATAGCAAGCTAAATTGGAGCAACCATCTGAACAACAAGATTGATAAAGCAACAGTCACATTTTGGCAGTGCCGAGGAATGGTAGGTAAAACCTGGGAGCTAACCCCAAAAACCACCCTTTGCCTTTAATCAGCTGTCATCAGACCTATAATAAGCTACGGCGCGATAGTCTGGTGGCCACGAACCAAACCACTGTCGAAGCAAAACTACAACGACTCCAGAGGCTGGCTGGCATAGCAGGAACGGGATACATGAGGACCACACCCATACTGGATCTGCCGCCACTACAACTCTTCATCAGACAGGAGGCGGCTGCAACAGCGGTGCGTCTTGAAAAACTCAACCTGTGGAGACATGCTAATACTCCACCCTGAAATACTCGACGAATACAAGTAAGGAGCCGCTACTAGAAGCGGCAACTGGCAGGATACCCAAGCAATATGTCTTTGACAAAAGGCATAAAATACAACTGCATGACGACCCGTGGGAGGGCCTCATTAAAAGAGAACTAAGGATCTTCAAAACGGTTCTAAAACAAACTCAGGGACAGGCGCCGGGGCATTCTCGGAAGATCTAAACATGAGGAGATCAACATCATTAGGCGCCCACATCACCGTCTGCCAAGCCGAGTGCATGGGCATAATAATGGCTACTACAGCGATTGCAGAAAGAGAGGTAAAGGATTTCTCTGTCCGCATACTATTCGACAGAAAGGCAGTTCCACAAGCCCTTCAAAGCAACACCATCACCTCCGGGCTCATATACGAGTGTCATCAAGCCCTTTTAGAGTTCTGTAACCACAGTACTGTTACCCTGCAGTGTATAGAAGACACAGTGGCTCGCGCGGCAACGACGCAGCAGACGCACTGGCAGGGTGGGGTTCGAAACAGACGTTGGAGGGACCAGAACCCATAATACCACTGCCATTTAGCTGATTGAGGAAAACCCTACGACAGCACACAAAGGTAACTCACTAACTTTATTGGTCAACCTTGGATACCTGCAAGCAAGCCAGACAGGCCCTCCCAATGTCTTCCCGGGTCAGACCCAATTATCAAATAAGCTTCTGAAGCTAAAGACGTCACAGCTCCGCTTGGCAACCTGAGCGATAACTGGACACGCTTTGCTAAACAAACACTCACACACTATGTGTTACAGACAACCCACTCTCAGCCACACACGTCCTGCTGGAATGTGCCGGCCTGGCCATCTACCGGGCAACACGCCTCCGGTCGCCGAGGATGCTCCAGGAAGGCGTCGGCAACATCAAGGAGTTGGGTTGGCAGGAGTATTGCCCCCAATCCACATCACGCAAAAGAACCAAGTATGCAGTATTGAAAAGACACCAAACACAAACATTCTGTGAAAATTTTATCGCAATCTGATAAGATATGACGAAGTTACAGCGATTGTAGCATACCATCCGATGACCCTCGCGCTTGGTTGCCGCGCAATACAATCTCTATCTATCTCAGTGAATGTTGTGTCGGCGTGTCGTTTTACGGTTACAATGTCGAAATACAAATATCGTATTGTGCCAAAGGGTACTTGACTGTAACTGGAAAAAAATATATTGTGTTTCACAGAACGACAAACTTAATGGTTTAGCGCTATGAGAAGTAATACTCTTTCAGTCAAAAGTTTCGATCACATCATCACCTTAACTTTCGCGAGATACAACAAGTTTAAATAAGAATACTTAACAATTTGACATCTAGTAAATAATGGGGAATATTTAACTGTAGCTCAAAATAAAATTATGCAAACGAATTATCTTCACTGATTAACCTAGCGTATACCTAAAAACTGACTACTCTACAAATAAACCACTTAATTAACAAAATAAGTACCAACCAACAAAATCATAAATCCAATCAGCACAAGCTAATCTTTCTTACACAGTTCACAACAAATATCTAGCTTTTCGAACGCAAATTCCGTTTTTGATACAAAAATATTCTTTGTCAAACTATAATACTGACTTGCACTCAACATTCTCCATCCATAGAACGGAATTTCTAAACTTTCTAAAGGATCACTATTTATAAACTAACGCGTTAGTTTCGCTGCGCTCGCCCCCTCTAGTCTTCACCTAAGCTATACCGCAGTGTTTGCCCTGGTATTTCGTTTGCAATTCAAGTTTAAACCAGATCACAATTAAACGGTTTTATTATAAACTAACGCGTCATATCGTAAGCAGTACGGTACAGTTTACAATGTATCGATAGTTTGTAAACTAACGATAAAACCAACGTAAGATTATAAACTAACGGTTTTGACAATCTTACGGTGACATATTATATAAAACATCCCTATTGGCATTAAGCTAATCATACAATGAAAAGTTTGAGGCTTTAATTAGATTTAATTGGGAAATATTTAACCTCACATCAAAAATACTGATTTGCACACCAAATATCAGGGCAAAGTGGTGCGGTAGCTTAGGTGAAGCGTAAAGGGGGTGAGCGAAGCGAAGCCGCCATTATCCATCGTGTTAGGTTGAATATGTAAGAGCAGAAGAAACATAAAATGTTTGAAAATGTAAGAGCATAAGAAACGTAAGTGTTTTTGTTGAACATTTTTGCTGTGCAAATAGGACATATTTGATCTGCGATTAAATACTACCCGTTTTTTTATTATTTTATATTTAAATTGCAAAAAATATATTTCAAAATCTGTTTTATCTTTGGTTGTTGTTATTATGTTTGCATTAAGGTGATTTTTTGATTGATTGATTCGTGAATAATGATTGATTAAATGGTGTTTTCATTAATAAAACTTATGGGCCCCAAAGAATAAAGTGCTTGGTTCAAGTAAAGTTGGGTTTTTGTTTTTGTAGTTATTACAATAATTGTTAGGTTTACTTTCAGATATCAGATAATCACTTGGTATAACGGTTTAAGATAAGTAGTTGAAGAGTGCAAAATTTATTTTGTTTTGTGGGTAAATTCTGAGATGCAGTCAGTTTTTTTGTTGCAGCTTTGAGATATTTTGATTAAAATAATCGGGGATTATTTTTTTAGCGTTTAAATACATGCGGTAAATAATGCCTGACCTACCTACTATAAAATATTCATTTAATGACACTTAATGACAAGCAAACTAAATCTCAATTACGTAAAATGATGTCTAACGGCCTCCATGTTAAATTCCTTCTGAAATCATATAGACTAAGGTACTCTGATCAAGAAAAATCCAACGACACATCGTTTATTAAAATCGGTTCAGTATTTTAAGCTATGCGAAGTGACTTACAAATGCTGCACATACTAAAATCATAACCCTCATTGTGGATTTAAAATGACCGTCCCTACCTTCGCAAATAATGCTATTACAAAATACATAAAACGCATTCAATACATACACATATAATACAATAAATACAAACAATTTAAGTTAGTAGTAGAATACCCGTACCTTGTAGTAGTTACCTATTTCTACTAAGGTAGTACAGATGTTCTTTTTCACGTTGAAGGTTTGACTTTGGTTTTTGTTAGTCAGCCGTGCAGCGTGTGTCCGCTCCAGTCTAAGCCAAACCAAACCAAAGTCAAACTTTCATCGTGAACTAGAACATCTGTTCTATTACTATGCCCCGATAAAAAACCTTCCTGCGCTTGTAGCATGGCGACCTAACCTGCGCGCGCACGAAGCGCAGACATACACAACGTGTCATCGAATAAAGACATAACGAGAAACTAGTTTGTTCAGAATCATGAGCAGAGTCGATTTCCCTGACATAAAATAGAGGAAATATTTTGAAGAAAAAAGTTATTGTTGTAGCTCTATCTCTTTATAGCTAAGCTAACTCGCAATTTCATTTCGATACATAAATTTGGAATATTGTGAAATAGTGAGAGTATTGTACTTGCACAATGTCAATCAAGCTGTGTCGGTGTACTTTGAATGGTTCGTGGTAGGAGTCACAGCGACTACTAGTACTTTCACACAAACATAGCCCGTAGGTACTATACCTACATTTGGAGTGCATTCAACTCGCGAGCGAATGGTAGGTACAAGTACAATACGCCAGAAATTATCTAGCCCGTTTCATACAAGCCGAGCCAAGTTTTTGTGGCTCTGAGCGAGCAGTGTGGAGAAGTGAGAGAGAGGTACCACTCTCTCAGAACCAAAGAAACTTGACACGAACTGTACGGTTAGTGAGGGCGGTGGCGGGGGATTCGAAGTGCCTAGATTTTTGCGGTGTTTTGTAGTTCGTAGGCACCTAACCTAAATTTTAATTTTACTTCATCTTTCCATTGATTTAGTTCTAAATAGGTACTTACTATGGTGTTGCTATATGGTAAACTAACTAACTTAAAAAACTAACCTACCTTAAAAAGTGTGACATATAATTTGATTGAACTCGCGGGCCGCGGCACGCACGCCACACAGAGTTGTGAATTTGTCGGAAAAGACAACAACTTAAGTCCCAAATATTTTCTACAATATTAGGCAAATATTTGTCTTTTCTTTCTCAATATTTTTTATTATTAAAAAATAAGTTGGGGTGTATAAGGTTATGTGTTTATTCAAAGACACATTGTATACCTATAGAAAAAGGTAGCCGAAAAGGAAAAAGTAGCCCTAAAGAATCCTGGAAAAGTGCTCAACAAATGGGAAAT
Source organism: Argyresthia goedartella (assembly GCA_949825045.1). Lineage (NCBI taxonomy): Eukaryota > Metazoa > Arthropoda > Insecta > Lepidoptera > Argyresthiidae > Argyresthia > Argyresthia goedartella. Next base: position 10,701,365 of record OX463828.1, on the reverse strand, counting down.
ATCTGGATAGACATAGCGATCCATTATGGACTGGACTGTATGGGCTCTCTATTTTGATAAAGAAACATTTACATCATCATCACTTAGGTCTCTGGTGTTGTTAAAACCGTAAGATGTTATGTTTTTAAGTCTTACCTGTCGTTTCTTTTCTCTTCAGCCACATCAATTTTAATGAATTGTCCCTCTACATTTATAATGCCATTCATATTAATCGCTTTGACCAAATCTTCGAGGTATTCAAATTCCACATAGCAGAATCCTTTGAATTTGTCAGTTTCTCTGTCCATAACCAACCTCACATTTTTTATAGTGAAGTCCTGAAACCAAGAGAAAACACATTCAAAATTTTAGAGACAACAGAAATTGTTATTTATCCAGTTGTTTCAAAGGGCACCAAAATAGCAATAATTATAACAGTAGCAGCCCACAATCAGTAATACTTCTGAGTAATTATTAGATCCAATAAAAAGCAACTGGACTTTGTCTGGACCTAGTGTAACCTATAAGTGTAACAGTCATATTTTAAGGTCATTGTACTATCGAACCATCTGAATCATGACCCACCATAAGCTTATTTTGCTAAACTCTTTAAATGCAAGTAGGTCGAAATTCGCTTGAAGGTTTATTTCCTTGGTAACGAACTTGTTATCATTTGATTAGACACTGACATTTTGATAGATCTTACAAGTTTGAAAGTTTCAAACGAATTATCAGGCAAGTGGGTCATGATTCAGTTGGTTCGATTGTACATAAGCTTCTGTTTCTGAATCCCATGAATATTTTACAAAGGAAATATAAAACAACCAGATAAAAAACTAATTATGTAAATGACCATTACCAGTGTAATTTCCTGAAATGAAGAAAAAATACTGAAATGCACTACAAAATTACTAGTTTGTGCAACTAAATTACAAATTTTTAGCCACTATGCAAAGTGGTGGTATGTCAGGGTAGGTGTTAGGTCGAATGTTTAAGACCAACAAAATCCAAAGCTAGTTTTTAGGGTTCCGTACCTGAAGGGTTCCAAACGGGACCCTATTACTAAGACTCCGCTGTCCGTCCGTCCGTCTGTCACCAGGCTGTATCTCACGAACCGTGAAGTTAGACAGTTGAAATTTTCACAGATGATGTATTTATGTTGCCGCTATAACAACAAATACTAAAAAACAGGATAAAGGAAATATTTAAGGGGGCTCCCATACAACAATTCTTTCAATACCACATACAAACTTATGGATGCACCTGGTTACGTACATGGAGTGTGAAAGTAACCGCACCAATAACTTTGTAAACAATATTTTGCTGTGTAAAATCCAAACTATTCACTCCACACCATCGCTTCCATTGAACGGTGGTACGGAACCCTTCGTGCGCGATTTAGACTCGCACTTGACCGGTTTTTATATTTTATGTTACTTGAATTAAGGTTTTTAAGTTACTGTTTTTAGATTTCTAGTCACGCATTTCAGTAATTTTCTCGGACGAAGCCAGCATTTCTATTTTTGCTAAGTTTTTGTTGCTATTCAGAAATCCAGTCAGGCAAACTAGTATTTTTGCCAAGCAAAAACTGGATGTAGTCTTACATTTAAATATTACCCATTTTAAAATATGGATTGGATAATAGGTAAAGGGTTGTTGTATTATATAAATTTTTAACAATATATCATGTGTAACAGTAGCATGAGCAAGGTGAGATGTGATCATTCCATGACTGGTCTAGGAATATGCTATGATTTTCCACAAATAATATTTCACCTGATATCATGAAATGTATTGTATGTAACAATAAGCTAGGTAGATGGTGTCCCAAATGAAAGGAGCACCAAAAAATACATTAAAAAAATGAGGAGTTTTGACCTGTTCTATCAATTCAAATTACGTAGGGTTTTTTTTTATAATTAGTTATCTTTCCTATAGTGTGAAACTTGCAGCATGCAAAGGGGGAATACTTACAGGGAAAATTCTATTTATGTCGCCTTGAATTAATCCGTAGGGTAAATTTCCAACATATGCTTTGTAAGGGGGCTCGCTGGGAAGCGGCCTGCCATTGTAGGACTTGTTCCTGCCGCCGCCACCTCCGAAATCCCTGAAACCACCACGAAACTGATCAGTCTTTCTAACCTAAAAATATTCTGACACTCACTATCCAAGGCCCCAAATCGACTTCAAAGATACTGCAGACAAATAATTTACACAGAAATGTACCGCGAACACGCACATTATCTCTAAAACACAGATTTTTCTTCAATGTTATCGGACAGTCAAAACAAGCCAATTTGCAAAGAAGTTAGCGAAATATCAAAAAAACTTGATGCTTTTCTGTTAAAATAGCTCACAATGTCTAGAAAATCAAATATATCACTGCCAATGAAGAGCTAATTCATAAATACCTGGGATTTCCATCATCAAACCCACTTCGACCTGCCATGTTTAGTAACATGGAAAACTGAGAGCGCGCGCATTAATTTCACTAAGAAGCCATTTTAAAAAAGTTAGTAAAGAAAGGCTTTTAAATGCAAGAAAAAAATACTTTATGTGCAGAAATAGAATCCCAAAATTAAAATAATTCACTGCATTATTATATGAAAGCGTATAAATCAAGAAATTATTAATACTTTGGATATTTTTCTCGGAGATTCAGATTTTTGATATGGCAACTATTCAATTTTTGACACTCAAACTATACAGATGATTTTGGAACGCAGTATGTTGCGGTCTTTTTTGCGGTAAAAGAGCGAAGAGAAGCACACCAGAGACCCAATATTCCAGACCCGCAATTGACAAAATTTCATTTTTGTTTAGGTAAAAAGATTTAATGTCCATTGAGATATATTTGAATTAAGCATTCAAATATATCTCAATAAGAAACACATTTAAATATATTTTTCTAGTCATTCGTTTTAAAGATACTTTGAAAATAATTCAGATATCGAGGATGTAGGCAGAAGAACTAAAAATACCTTTGCCTAACATTAAAAAAATACTCACACTAGCTGTCAATGTCACCATAACATCTAATTTGTATCATATTTAGCATAGCCGTGCGTTCGATTTATTTAATCGTCCACCCACACCCACATAAAACTAATAGAAGAATAGCACTATACAAGTTCTACGCCAGCAAAAGAGATAGCATGTAAGGTGGGCTCATGGCGGGCGTCAACTGAGACGTTCAAACCGAACGCAGCTTTATTATTATTATAATTTCTTAATAAATTGCGGTAAAATCGAGATTAATTTCGCCATTGTCACGTGTTTTTCTAGATTTCACTTTATTTGGACAGGTTCTCTTTCGAGAACCTGGAATCTTTAGTGTTTATTTGTTGCTCCTTAGCACTACCCGGGAGGACGTGAAGGGCTGTAGGTTCCAAGTATTTCCTTCGGACGTGAGCAACTGCCTCCTGAACGCAGCCTTTGTTTTTTTTCAACTTTCTGGGACAGGCAAAGACAAAGCCTTGACAATGACATTTTTTTATGTTCTGGCAAAGGTAACAAGGTCCACTATGCCAACATCAACTTTTTCCAAAAACTCAAGACTTTAAAAATTATTTAAATATGAAAATCTAAATTTTGGATAATGGTAAAATGAAAATCCCTTAAGCTCTCCACCAACTTTCGAATTAGCTATTAAAATTAGGGAGTTAATAATTTGAAATGTTGCTCATTCTTTACAAATGATTGGGAGGGACTTTAAAAGCCGGCTGTTTCAGATGCTTTTGTTGATTTTTTTTTCTTTATTAGTGGATTTATTATTATATTTATTTCAAAATCCGCAAAACGTCGGAAATAATTAGTTTACGAGTTATAATTTTTATTTAATCGTCATTTCGCATTTGGGACCGTGGGGATGTAGAAGTATTAGGTTGGGGAAACGACGAATTTGATATTTTTTTAACGATAGATGTTGTTCAGATTTCATTGTCCTCGTCGCCATAGATATTGACCTTGAACTTTCGTGTATATTCATTGAACTTAACCTTGACCTTTCGTGCATACTTTTGACCCTTGACCCTCCGTTTTTTTTACCCTTGATGTCGTTCACAAATCATTGACCTCGTGGTCATTAATCTTGACCTTGAAATTGACCTTGTGTAAATTTTTCGGTAAACATTTTGGGGGGTTACCCCTTCCCCACTGACACCACTCCCATAATAATAAAAAGTAATGCATGGTTTTTAAGGAAAATAAATGTTTTAAAACCTCATTTTTGAGGTTATGATTACATAATTTTTGCCACAAAAGTGACCTATAATAATACCTTGGACACTATTTACACACATTGATCTAGCCCCAAACTAGGATTCCCTGTATCTTGGGTACTAGACAACGATACACATACGTATATAGATAAATATTATACTTAGATAGATAAACAACCATGACTAGGGTACAAACTCCGTTCTCATCAAACAAATATTTGATATACCTCATTATTATTTCGAAATTAACTCCGCTCAGGCTACTACGGGGGTGCGGCGATGCCCCCGCACTGCAGCACACCCACGCACGCCTCCGCAGTCTTGGCTTGATGGTCGGCTTTGCCGACTCGATGCGCAACAGTACTCGGTTACCTGTGCCCCTCTGCGCCTCCGACTAATAAAAAACACTCAAGACTGCTTAGGAAGGCTGCCTTGGTAGTGGGGTGCCCTGATTCTGATTTTCTATTTCAAAATGGCAAAAATGAGAATTTTCTGTGAAATATACACGGTCAAGTTCTAGATCAATGACCTCGAATTCAATTACCTTTTGAGTACATTGAGCGTAAATGGCAAAACCGCGAATTTTCTGCGAAATATATACGAGCGGTCATGTTCAAGGTCAAGTTCAAGGTCGAGGTCTATGGCCAGGAGGACAATGAACATTGAAATACACCTCAGGTTAAAGAAACGGCAAATTCGTCGTTTCCCCACCCTAATACTCCCACATCCCCACGGTCCCGATTGATTGAAAAGGCGATTAAAAAAAAATATAACTCTTAAACTAATTATTGAAATCATCTTTAAATCCACTAATAAAGCATATAAAAATTGGCACCAGTATCTGAAAGGCCGGCTTTCTAAAGGCTAGCCAATATTTGTTTATCCTACAGCAATTTTAACCTCACTAAGACCACGGAAAATTTTCAGGCATCGCGATTTTAAACCGCCTAATGATAAAATTCAAAGCACGGGTAAATGGCATTTTAAAATGCCGTGGGTTGTTGAGACGTTTGACGTTGAGAGTTTCCGCGTAAATAGAGCGGAATAGATTCCTTCCGCTCTATTTACAAGTCCAATAGAAAACGGATCGCAATTATTCGCACTGTCAGCTGTCAAAAATTCAGTCATTGTCATGTCGGTTGTCAGCCCTCGTGTGAATGATCCCATGTGTTTATTCTACAATTTTTTGAGCCTGATCGTAAAATAACAATGAAAGACTCTGCAGAAACAGAAGACACATCTCCGCCAAAAGAAAATAAAAACCTCGGTTCACTACTGGATTGCTTCCCGTTGCTTAAACATGCTAATAACAAGGAGAGAGTCTCGGGCGGAGCCAAACTAATTTCTCTATTGCAAGAATCAGAGGTTAGTTACATCGTTTATTCTAAAGCATCTCAACAGGACTATATTTCTTATTTACGTGCGTATGTACATATCCTCACCACTTTTTGCGAGGGGTAAGTCAAAATATGTCACATGGAATGGTGTTAGTGCTATAGCCACATCAGACCTTCATTTAAAGTTATTTTCGGTCAGAGTTGGCGCCCCCTTATTTACACTACAACCTTATTTTCCTCTTAAAGCTATGCATCATAGAGTGTTGCAAGGCGTCTTATAACATTAGGATAAACTATGGGTAATATTTTTTATGGGTAAAGAATTTAGGGCGGAGGAGGGGGGGATGGCAATCCCCCCATACCATTCCCCCTTTGAGGAAAGCCATAGTTTTCATGATAGGGGGGTCCAAAGATTGAAGAAAATGTCTTCTTTTTTTGCATTTACAAGTGATGTAGAGGGGGAAAAGAGGTAACAGGGGGATTCCCCCTCCTAGGAAACCCATATTTATCACTAATGCTTCTGCTCCAATGCAACATAGCGCGGCCAACCATAAATTAATAATACCCAAATGTTATACCGCTATAATGTTATTTATCATCTTAGTTTTATAGCACTATATTTAATAGTGCTATGCACAATATAACTTTATAAATAACGCTATCATAGCGACATTATTTTATAAGGCATCACTGTTCTTATAGTCCATCTTTTTCATGCTATGCCTTGTGAGTAGTGTAGGTACCTAGGGGCGGGAATAGTGCAATAATTTTATTCATAACATTATCTAATGATCAATAATTTTGTTTTGATTTCCTTGTTTCTCCTATAGTTTTGTTATCATAACGTTTGAATAGCGCTATAATAACAAAACCAATTGATTGATTATAACATTACATAACCCGATTACATAACCCGATCGGATGTTATAATCAATTGGTTTTGATATAGCATTATATTCTATATCATTATGAAGGTCTAGCTACAATACTGTAAAATTTATTTTTCAGAATAAGGGTCACCGTAAATATGTGGTAAAAAGATTAGTCAGGAGCCTTGGTGCTAACAATCCTGACAATAGAACAGGGTACTTTGCAACTCTGGTCACAGCCATCACTAAATTTCCAAAGGTAACTGTGACAGAGCTACTGCAATATGTGAAAGCCGAACTTCATGCTAATGGCTCCTCAAAAAGTGTAAGTAAATCATATATAATATCTGGCTCCTCAATGGCCCTTCAGCCACTGTTAAATGTTGTTCCATTTTAATTTCATAACATAATGTCACACCTTTTCCCATACGGGGGGGGCAGAGGCACAATTGTGCCCACCTTGAGCCATTTATTCAATACTCCATTTTGCGTGACAGGGGGCTAGCCCATCACCGCAGCTATTTCATTTCATTCAATATTTGTGGATGTAATGCACTACATACAGTTATGTATAAAATTAACCACATTTATAGGTAACTCATTAGTGAATACATCAAAAATAAGTAATTTAGATTTTATTTGTTGACTTTGCAACCACTCTATTAGATACCAAATAATTTTGTTTTCATTAACCGCAGGAAGTAGGTGATGTGGCACTTGGTCAGATTCTTGTCTGCGGTGCGATTTTCCGCTCTGGATTGATGCTGAAAGGCAATGAAGAAGAACAGAAGAAAACCATTGAGTTGCTGTTCAAAGCGAGCACTAAGAAGTCCTACCTTAGCACAGTAGCTTACCTGACTCTTCTTGACTTTGTGAACGGGGTAAGGATAAATCGCTTATCAGATTATTTTTTTTAATTACTTTACCTTTGTACATGTAATTTCCTTCCCCTTCTCTTCCCTTCAGTTTTCCATTGTTCGAAAACTTCTACAGGCGTTTGATTCTAATGGTTGGTTTCAATTAATCCTTGATGATTTGATAATAATAAATTTTGTATGTATAAATGACATAAGAATCTGTCAAATAACTCCAAGACCATTATTGAATGTAAGCAAATAATAACTGACTGAGTTTTAACACTACACTGCGATTTTTTATTTGTGGCCAGAAATGTAAACAAACAACTGTCATTTTCCAGTGCAAAATGTATGATATAAAAGTCAACGATTTTGTTCTATGTAGTATAGACTATGAGCAAACTGAAAATATTTTCTCTATAATAAAATAAAACCTACACATACTATTCACATCTGTACATACAGAACACACATAACCTCTACGCATTTTCACCAACAACCGAAAAATTAGGTCACATCATTATTGTACATTCAAGTCTATACATACTATAATATGAATTGTTTTTAGGGTTCCGTACCCGAAGGGTTCCAAACGAGACCCTATTACTAAGACTTCGCTGTCCGTCCGTCCGTCCGTCCGTCCGTCTGTCACCAGGCTGTATCTCAAGAACCTAGCTAGCTAGAGAGTTGAAATTTTCACAGATTATGTATTTCTGTTGCCGCTATAACAACAAATACTAAAAAACAGGATAAAATAAATATTTAAGGGGGCTCCCATACAACAATACCACATACAAACTTATGGATGCACCTGGTTACGTACATGGAGTGTGAAAGTAACCGCACCAATAACTTTGTAAACAATATTTTGCTGTGTAAAATCCAAACTATTCACTCCACACCATCGCTTCCATTGAACGGTGGTACGGAACCCTTCGTGCGCGATTTAGACTCGCACTTGACCGGTTTTTTATCATTTAAGTTTCTAGACTCTAGTGGTGTAAATGTGTGCAGCCAGTGATAATTACACAGGCATTTTAAATGCTTAGCTTGGTCTTTGGACTGCTTTATGACAATAGTGTAGCTCTAATGTTTAAATATAAGTTCTTGTAATTTATTTTCGTGCTGTAAGATTTTATGAATAAAAACATTATTATTAAACTCATTATATCTATTGACGACCCGAATGGCCGAGTCGGCAGTGACCCTGCCTACGAAGCCAAGGGTCCCGGGTTCGAGTCCCGGTGGGGGCAAATATTTGTTTGATGAGAACGGATGTTTGTAACCTAGTCATGGTTGTTTATCTATCTAAGTATAATATTTATCTATATAAGTATGAGTATCGTTGTCTAGTACCCAAGATACAGGGAATCCTAGTTTGGGGCTAGATCAATGTGTGTAAATAGTGTCCAAGGTATTATTATTATTATTATTATTATTATCTTGCCTAAGACTTTCATGTTCTTGTACTACACTTTAGCAGATCCCAAACACATAACATCCCTGTTAACCTCAAATCCCTAGTAACTCTGTCAGAAAGAAATAAAAGTACTTTTATTTTGCAGTTGGATGAAGAAACATTTGCATCAGTGATCTGGTCGAACATCAAGCAGGAATTCAAAAAAGACTTGAAGGAGCACTCCCTCGACTCTCTGTACTTTCTGTTGAAGGTCTCAAACAAGTTCCCCAAGAAAGTGAAGCTGAGGAAACTGATTGGTGTTGAGGAAGTCTTGTGTGAAGACAACATCCACACAGTCTGTGAAAAACTTATGGTAGGTGTAGTGTAGGCAAAGTGAAATTTTGGTTGATATTAACCCAAATTATAGTACCATTTCTATTACCTATTGTACTATTTGTTATAAAATGAGGGCTTCTTCAGCCTCTCCCTCATATGAATGTTGGAAATTGTTACTGTACAAAGTTTAAATAGGTTTACATGTAATGGTTTCACGCTTGCTTCTCACACAGGAAATGCAGGTTCGATTCCTAACCAATGAGATAATTAATTTATCTTAAGTACGGACGTTCTAACGGTAATAGAAAACATCGTGAGGAAACCTTCTTTATTCCATAGTTGCGGCGATGGGCTATCCCCCCGTCACGCAAAATGGAGTATTAAATAACTGGCTCAAAGTGGGCACAATTGTGCCTCTGCCACCCCGTATGGGAAAAGGCGTGGCGCTATGTTATATCCCAGAATCGCTAGTAAACCAGTTTATTTGCAAATAGTAAAATATACTTAGCTATAGATACTATATTATTAAAGTTGTTGAAAAATTGGTTGTATGGAGACTCTGCTTATGAGGCTCAGAGGGTTAAAGTTGGGTATATTGATGCTTCTGCAAAGTTTGTTCAATTGTATGACCACTTATGACGAAAAATCTGGAAGTTGTTAATATTTATGTCTTTTATTGTTCAGGCTGGAATAGATTTCAACACAATCAGTCACCCTATCTTCAAAGAAATTGGCATTCTAATTGCCAACTCCCCCCACCTTGAGCTCTTTTGGACTTCAGGCATCGACAGCCAACTAGTCAAGCACAACCGCAACCGAGAGCTTGTAGCTCTGAACCTTCTCGAAAACATCCTAAACAACATGAATACTAACTTTGAAATTATTCCCGAGTTATTGAGCAAGAACTTCTTCAAACTCTTTATGGACTGGTTCAAGGGTCTGCAGACCGCCAGTAAGATCAGAAAGAAGAGAGATGATGAAGAGGACCACAAAATAATGGTCAAGAAGCAGAAAGAAGTTCTCAACGCTTTGGCAAAGGCTCTGAAAAAAGGCACAATTGACCCCAAAATCCGAGTAGCGACGTTAAGAAAACTCCTCTTCTCGCCCGGCGAAATGAATTTCACCGACATCACCGGCACAAATGTCGACAAATCCATCATCTCGGATCTCAACGTTCACGGCGTTAAGAAACTAGCGAAGCAATTTCAGTCGGTTTTGCTAAACACTTCCCAGAAAGAGATCAAAGAGGGTGTGGAAAGGAATTGGTTCAACAATGAGAGGTTGCGAGCGGCGGAGTACATTTCCTACTTGGTCAGTCACGAGGCGGTGAAGGATGACGCGCAGTTCAAGTTGTCGCACATGACCACCCTCATGTGTCTTGGCTTCTTCAAGAGCGGCGAGGACGAGACTGTTGCCATCAACAATGAGCTGTCAGGTAATCAATCTTATATCAATAATTCCTGTCTAGATGACTTACTGTTTTCGCGATTACTTACCTGATTTTTACCACAGTCAGATATTGAGCGAACTTAAATATATGAGTAAGATGTTTGATCTGCAGATATTAGTAACTTAATATATTTCTCATTATTTTCAGGATCGATCAAGTCGTGTTTCTATCGTTGTTTCACATCTCGCTTCACAAATGTTGACTCTTTAGTTGACGTTTTGCACTCTCTGAGCGCATTCATCACAAAAACCATGGCTAAGGACAGTGTAAAGGAAAAATTGGACAAACAGTTCCCAAAAGAAAACATGGAGTGCTGGGAAATGGTCACAGAGCTATCTGACAGTCTATATGCTAAGGGTAAAAAATCGAAGGTTGACAATGTCTTCTTGGTATTGTTGTATCAACTAGGTCTGTTCCTGTTCTCTGAGCCGGACCACGTGAAAATGGCGAAGAGCTCGATCAAGGAACTGAAGAGTTGTCACGAACATTACAAGAGCGACAAGAAGAAACAAAAAGTCACTGCAGAAGGCGAGGAGAGCGACCCAGAGTGGATCGACGTGTTAGTAGAAGTGCTCCTGTCAATCCTATCTGCTGAATCAAGTGTTCTAAGATCGGTGGTCCAGTGTGTCTTCAGGCTGCTGTCGGAGTACCTCACACCGACGTCTATTGAACAGATTGTGTCTGTACTTGATCCGGAGAGCGAGTCTAACCCGTTGACTAGAGACGGTGACTCTGAAGACGAAGACGAGAATGAAGAAGTTAAGGACGGCGAAGAGAGTGAAGAGGACAAGAGCGAGAATGCAAGTGACGAGAGCGAGAGCGAAGTCGAAGAGGACGATGAGGATGGGGAGATGAAGGTACCGGACCAGCTGAGACTCGCAGTGCAGAAGGCGCTTGGGGCCGCTGCCGACAGCGACAACGAGAGCATTGACGCCGACATGATAGACGAAGAACAAGGCAACAAACTGGACGAGGCCCTCGCGGAGGCTTTCAAGCAGTTCCACCTGAGTAAAGGCAAAAAGACAAAAAAGGAACGCAAGGACAAAAAAGCTCTATCAGATTTCCGCATCAGAGTTCTCGATCTGGTAGACATCTACCTCGAGAAGGACTCTCCAATGAGCATATGCCTCAGCATTATAGCGCCTCTGCTGAGAGCCCTCGAGTTCTGCATCCAGGATAATCAGTTCGCCGAGCTGGAGAAACGGCTGCGGAAGTCCATTAAACTGCTGACGAAAATCAGGAAGTTTTCCAGCAACGACGACGTCACGTTGGAGGTGTTGTGTGAATACTTCACAGCCACGGTCGAGAAGGGCTCACGATCGCAATTCATGTTCCAAGCTCTGGGCGACGTCCTCACGCAGTTGGCAACATTCATGATTCACTGCTCGCAGAGAATTGACACAGCGGTAACTCCGAAGAAGAAGAAAAACAAGTTGCCGTCACCGCTTACAGAAATTCTCAAAGAGACCCTAACAAATTTCTTCCAGAATCGCAACTGCTTGCTTCCAGTGATTTTCTTCCACCATGTACTGCAGTTGGAATGGGAAGGTAACTTCGATCTAATAGCTGTAGTGATCGAGAACGCGTTCGACACGAAATCTAGACCATTTCGACGCAACCAAGCGCTCGATCTGATGATGGGATTCTACCGCTATCTTCTCAGAATCAAACCTGCGGACGATCAGACGCTCAGCAAAATAGCGAACTTGGAAGCGCTCTTTGAAAACAGAATGAAAACCGCATTTGAAGGAGAAGAATATGTATCAAGTAATAAAACTGTAGTTTCACTGAAAAAGACGATAAGAATAATGCAACAGCTCCACCAAAGCTGCAAAGTTACATCTGATTTAGATTTTGATTCCCTTATCAATATTGCGCAAACGAAAGTCGGAGAACGTCTTAAGCCCAAACCAATAAAAAGAGAAAACAATGATGTACAAAATGGTGAAGAGAAAAAGGTGTACAAGAAAATTAGACGCGGAAAAAAAAGGAAGCCCGTCGTAAACGGGCTACCGAATAAAATTCATGGGGATGTTTCGCATCAGAAAAAACTCAGAAAAGACTCGAATGTCGAAGATAACATGTCCAGTTAATAAGCCCGTCTGCGATAGTTTTTATTTACGTACAGTAATGGTACTACTTATTAAAACAAATGTTTTCACGAAAATAAACGAAAGGATATTTTAATCTTCTTGTTTGGAATTAGGTACTATCTCTACAGTATATAATTATTTGATTTTAGTACTTAAGCATTACACACACTATCATGTCTGATAAGCACAAACTCATTGTGTAAAACTCAAAAACTCAAAACTCAAATCATTTATTGCAAGTAGGCAAAATAATGCACTTTTACAAGTCAAACACTTCACTCATATACATGAAAAAAAAAAAACAAATATGATCAACCAAACTAATGAGTACATAACTGATTATGGTTTGAGATTGAACAAAGAAATTTCTCCTTCAAGTGGTCATTCATGGCTGAATCTCGCACAGGAAAAATAAACTGCATTCATTCTACCAGTGCTTCGGACATACGCCCGATAAGATAGCACCAAGAAACTACGGGGATGTCATTTATTGAAATTTTCGACATTTTTTTTTATTACACAATGTACGATATAAAAATTATCTAATCTAATGACAATATTATAACTTTAATAAGATGTCTCAAAATATCAATCTTACAAAATAAATAAATAAGAAGAAAAACAAGCTGTAATGAACAAAACTTATGAGAAATCAGACTGGACTAGTCCCTCCAAGCAGCACTGGTTCACGAGTATGACTTATGCACCAGCCATCACCCCCTCGCCGGGGCCCTAGTACAGCTGCCAAGGAGAGCCGTCGTCTCGCTGACGCGGCTGTTCAACGGCATCCTGCGCACCGGACACTTCCCCGCCCTCTGGAAGGAGGGCAAGGTGATCGTCATCCCCAAGCCGGGGAAAGACAGAAGACACCCGGGAGGCTACCGCCCGATCACCCTGCTGCCTCATATCGCCAAGCTGTTTGAGCGCCTGCTGTTACGGAGAATCCTGCCCCACATCCAGCTGAGGGCAGAGCAACATGGCTTCCGTGACAGCCACAGCACGACGCTCCAGTTGGCGAGAGTCCTGCATTACCTGGCGTCGGAGCTGAACAAGGGCCGATACACCGTCGGGGTCTTTCTCGACATCGAGAAGGCCTTTGACCGAGTGTGGCACGAGGGGCTCCTCTTCAAGCTCCTGGACGCAGGTGTGCCCCCAATGATCGGGCAGATCGTGGCCTCCTTCCTGGAAGACCGGCGGTTCTTCGTCTCGGTCGAGAATGCACACTCCCAGACGAAGACCATCAGCGCGGGAGTCCCGCAAGGCAGCTGCCTTTCGCCGGTGCTCTACGCGCTCTACACCAACGACATCCCCACACTCGAGGGCCATCTCGAGGAGGGGGTGGAAGACGTTGTGCTCGCCCTCTATGCCGACGACAGCGCCTACTTCGCGTCGTCGCGCAAAATTGAGCTCGCCTGCAGGAAGATGCAGCGACTCCTGGACCTGCTGCCGCCCTGGCTGGACAAGTGGCGGACCGCGGTGAACGTCGGGAAGACAACAGCCCTGTTGACCACCCGCTCCCGCCGTCCGACCCCGCTACAGCTGAGGGGCCGGGACATCGAGTGGCAATCGACGGTGAAATACCTCGGTTGCAACATCGACTGCTCGCTGCGCATGGTCCCGATGGTGCAACACTGCATCAACCGGGCCAAAGCCGCGCGGGCAATGCTCCGGCCTGTCCTGTCGTCCAGCCTGCCTCTGAGAGCCAAGCTGCGGGTGTACAAGGCCTATGTGCGCTCGCGGCTCACCTACGCGGCTCCAGCATGGTACGCCCTGCTGTCGAAGACCCAGAAGGCACGGCTGCAGCGGTTCCAGAACATCTCCCTGCGGGTGATCACAGGAGCCGGGCGGTACGTGCGCAACACCACAATCATGAGAGATACCCGGATGCCCACCGTGGAGAAATTCGTCGCGCGGCTGGCACGGCGCATGTACGACTGCGCCGACAACAGCCGCCACGCACATCTCCACGACATTGCTCCGCACCACGCACGTCCGCTTGAAGGCAGACCACTCCCAAGAGAGTTGCTGCACATCCCACTGTCGCCAGTGTAAGCCCGCAGAAGAGGGCGAAAGCACGGCACAGTGGAGAAGAAGAAGCTCCCGCACCGTTGTCGCCAGTGTATGCCAATAGACGGCGAAAGCACAGCGCAACGAAGACCACGCGAGGCCCCTGACAAGTAGGGGCCACCCAAGACCGGGGGGGACGTTACCCCCCGAGTTGACGCCGCGGGCATGAGGCAACCATAAGTCCTCGACCCCGCAACCGTAGTGGTCCTCGCGCTCCGCGCGAGAACACACTCCGCAGACCACACGGCACCCCCTCGCCTTACTCCGTGTATCTCTGATGCGAGCAGAAGTGCTTTCGGTTGCTTCTATAAAAGTTTATAAAAAGTAATAATCACTGAATACGAATCCCGACTCTATTCCTTGCTTTAGTTGTTGCTTACGGCTTATATTGGTGTGCATAAGTGATTAGTTCCCTGTGCATCGGTGAATTTGCGTGCGGTGTAAGGTAACAGGGGGGACTGTTACCCTCGGGGAAAAGAGACGGGCTGTTATATTTTCGTCTCCCTCAGCGCATCATCACTGATGCCAGGCGACGATGTGCGTGAAGGTCATCCACTCACTTCCTACGTCACTATCAGCGTAAAGTATATGCAAGATTCCAATGCTTCGGACTCCAGACAAAACCTTAAGTTCATCTCAACCAAAATTAATTCAACTGAAGAAAATGAGCGGATGAAAAAGATATCTTCTGGAAAACGTAAATTTGCGGATGTTGATGGATTTGCGGAATTGAAAGAGGATTTTAATTTAATGCTACTAGGATTTGAAATACAACAAAATCAGAAATGTGATCAACTGAATGAAAACCTTAAAGCTATGAAAGATCAAAATTACAACCTATTAAACATCAATATTGGAGATTCGAAATTACAATGAACTCAAGGAAAAGGTAGAAAAACTCGAGGCGGAACATAAAGCTGATCAAAAAAAGATAAGTAACATTGAGGACGAACTTGATAATATACAAGAATCACTTAATAATAATTTAGTCGAGATAAGTGGTGCACCAAGGTGTGATAAGGAAGATCTCAATATACTGATTGATAAACTTCATTCTGGTTTGAACATCGGCTCATTATCGGACAAGATTCAACAAATATTTAAGAAGGGAAAACTCAATGCACCAATTCTGGTTGAGTACACGGAAAGCAAATACAAAAATGAACTGCTGGATGCCGCCAAACAATACAACAAAACCAATAGAAGAACAAGCTAAACAGCTCTATCCTTGGAAATGAGAAGGAAAAGTGGCTATATATATCTCAGAGCCCTTGACTCAAAAAGCATATATACTGCAACGAGTAAACTCAGGACTGACGGATTGTTTAAATATCTTTGGACCTGACGAGGTAAAATACTTATCCGAAAAAATAATACGACCCCTGTCATCACCCTCAGATCCATAGAACAGGTGGAATTACTTAAAACGAGTGTAAAAAATGAGATCACAGAATGACTAGAACATTATAATCCTGTTCTCTTTTCTTGTGCTGCCTACAAATCACCTAAGATAAAGATTTACGTAGCTTTTATTGCTACTTTCTGTTTTTTCTGCGTTTTTATGTCAATTAATTATAAGTTATGCTCTATGTCTCATGTGCCCATACTTCATTATGAGATAAAAATAAATAAACTATATATCAACTATAAACTCTATATATATCTTCCCACATCAGCCAAAATATTTGTAAAAGCAATTCACGATCGCATCTATTCCTTTTGTGAAAAAATCAAAATATTCCACGACTCCCAAAACGGCTTTCGAAAAGATCGCTCAACCACTCTGGCAGTCAATAAATTCACCCAGGAAATCCTTAATATACTTACTTAATAATAAACATTACGCTGTTGGCATACTAGTCGATATGACGAAAGCATATGATAGAGTACAATTTGGCATACTGTTACAAAAGCTGCACGAAGTAGGCTTATGAGGTAAAGCATTCGATTGGCTTACCTCATATTAACATGACAGAGAGCAGCAGGTTCAGATAGAATATTTTAACCAAACTTCAAGAGAAATCACATATCACAGGTCCGACTGCAAAACTACTTAAGTACGCTTCTATTCCCCAACGTCATCGGATGTCTTCTTTTTCTTTTGTATATTAACGACCTCCCGAATATTCGATGATCCTTGCATCCTCTTCGCTGATGACATTTCCCCGTACTCCTCACATAAAAATAGCACACACGTCAACGAACAACTCAAAAAAAAACCTTGAACAATTAACAAATTGGATGACCGACCACAACCTCGAAATAAATCCTCAAAAAAACAAACTTATAACATTTTACCCTCATCAAAAATCCCCCCTAGACATCAACTTCAGCTACAATAACACTAAACTAGAAGTAGTAAAAGAAGCAACCCTACTAGGTATCGTAATAGACTCCCACTTGAATTGGAAATCCCACATACTAAAATAAAAAGCAAATTGTCAAAACTCTCATACGCTCTAAAAAAAGTAAAAAAGACGACCAACACTGAAACTGCTCTCTCAGCATACTGTGGGGAAATAGCACTGACGCTCCACAGCTATTAACTCTGCAGAAAAAACTAGTGAGAATTATAGCTAATATAAAACCTAGTGACAGTTGCAAACCTTACTTTAAAAAATATAACATCTAAGGATGTCCCTTCCTTCCATTTATATCTTTATCTACAAACGTATCATAAACCCTCTTTACTGCGTCCAAAAACCGCACGTTACGATCAGCATAATGTTAAACTACTTTGTAAAAACTCATTTCTTATCTGAATATTGACCATTACGACCATAATGTGTAAATTTTCTACATACGACATTCAAATTTCGAACGCCGACGCCCGCCTGCGTGCCGCCCCTACTTTGTCTGTTAAGTTGGTACTATAGAACAAGCTAAACAATTCAATTCAATGCCACAATGCCGGTCAAACTTGCGGTTCCTGAACACATCAAAGAGAGCTTATGATATGTGTGTAGATAAACAAGTGTATGTAACTGTACATAATTAGGCATTATGTATCAGTCACATAAACTACTATAGAAATAAAACTTGTCAGAAAATATCCAGAATCATGCAAATCCAGAGCCATACCCAATAACTCATATGCAGCCATAAACAGCAATTTTCATGAGACCAAAAAGAATAAGAACTATATTGAAATTGATCATGAAATTGAAGATTCTATTGAACAATTAAGAAATAATCAAATCAGCGTCGGTCACTGCATCGAAATAATTGCACCTTTTTTAGTTTAATGTTGAAGTAAAACTTACTTAAGTATAGTAGTTTCATAGAAAGAATGATGCAATAAGCAAAAAATGTCAAATATCTTTAAGCGGAGTGTCTTATTTAATTTAATTAAAAGCTAGTTCAGTTGGTTCATGTGTATATTATTTCATTGTAATGGCTAAAAAATATTATTCATCTGTTGAGTGAAAGTAGATAGAAGTTAAAATTACAAAAAAATATATAGCTAGCTACTAGCTAGTTACAAAATGGGAAAACAGGTTTCTCATTTCGTAGACAGCTATTAAATCCAGATTTAATAGCTGTCTACGACTATTGCTGCGAGATGGAAATTCCAGATTCTCGTTTCGTATCTAGCTCCGAATTGGGTTTATTTTTCCCATTTGGAAGCCAGCTTCAAAACCTAGCTACGAGATGGGAATTCCAGATTCCCGTTTCGTAGCTAGCTCCAAATTGGGTTTATTTTTCCCATTTGGAAGCCAACTTCAAAACCTAGCTATGAGATGGGAATTCCAGATTCCCGTTTCGTAGCTAGCTCCGAAATGGGATTATTTTTCCCATTTCGTAGCTAGCTACCAAATCTGGCTACGAGATGGGACTAAAGGAAACAAACATCTACTTCCAAAAACCGATATGATACTACAATCATCCAACACATACATTATGTCCATAAAAATCTATAATGAGCTCCCAGATAACTAAAAATATTCCCAACGAAAATGCATACATCCGAAAACTAAAAAGACATCTCTTATAAAACGCATACTATACTGTCGAGGAATGTTTACACGGAAACTTTATTTAAGTACATATTACACAACCTACACACACACACACACACACACACACACACACACACAAAAACACACATACACAAGATAGCTAAAGTTATACCTTATAAATAAGTACCTCGTTATAACATAAATGATAAAATACATAAAAACATAGGTCTATAAAAGTATGGGATCCCACTGTTATTAAATTAAATTAAAATTCTATTGTAACTCAGATAGGTATGAGTATGAGTATATAAAAATATATACAATATACATACCTATATACCAAGGGAAACATCTATAAACCAAACTACGCTGTTAAATGTTCTCAATCACGAAACTTACACACCTTTTCAAAACACCAACCAAACAGTCAAATGAGGTCACCATCGACCTTGACGATAAATCAATGTCGACTTACAAATTTCTGTCTGGACTAAACAACGAATATAAAGTTATTACTCAAAACATACGTAGCTTAAACTACAATTTCAATGACTTTCAGGTTCTCCTAGCATGGCTGAAGATCAATTTTGATATCATAGTCTTAACTGAGTGTTGGTTTCAATATGTTACTTATCTACCCATTCTTCAAGATTTCACAGTTTTTTCCAGCACCAAACACATAAATCAAAATAGTGGAGTTGTGGTGTATGTTCGAAATACAAACCAAAATATAACCGTGAGTGAACCTGAAGTTGTGGATACAAACTGTCTAGTAATAACAATTCTTGATAGGTATACTTTTATCTGTTTGTATAGGACACCTTCTATACATTGTATAAACGATTTCAAAACTTCTCTTGACCTTGTTTTAGAAGCTCATAAACATTATAAAAATCTAATATTGATCTAATCTATCTATCTAATATAATATCAACATTGACATATTAGACGAGAACAGTGATCACAGAGCTCCAGGATACCTGGGCTTGTTGGCAATTCATGGTCTGCTGCCAGGACACACGTTTGCCACACACGAACAGACTTGTATTGATCACTGTTTCCTAAAGCTCGAAAAAAAATCGACCACTCTTGTCTGCAGGTCAACAGTTACAGATCATAGTGCTGTAATTGTATCCTTAAAATTAATACAGTATCGCCCTGCTCAACAGATTAAATTAACCACTAAAATAGACTACAGAAAAGCCCTTCTAGATCTTGAGAAAATAAACTGGACCGACTTATTGCCCCATGATGATCCCAATGAGATGGCGTACACTTTTCTCACTGTACATCGATACTGCACAGATACACCACTACATACAAAATTCCCTGCAGAACTACTGTTATAAAGCCTTGGATAACAAAAGGTTTGCTACGATGTATGAAATTTAGGGATAAACTGCACTCAAAACACAAAAGAAATCCTGATGACGACTCACTGAAAATTACGTACAAAAGAAACCGAAATCATTGCGCACATATCTTACATAATCTGAAACGGAATTATGAGAGATCGGAATTAAATGAAATAAAATGAAAATAAAAATCATTTAAAAAAAAAAAACCACGTCGGATAAAATGTAGTTGAAAAAGGATAAAATAATTTTGAAACCCCCGTCTCAAAGAATGTATGCTATGAACTTAATAAACAAACTAAGAAAATCCGTCGGGAGCTGCTATCTCTATTTTAATATAAACAAAAATCAAGTTACTATAAACATGCCAAACTAGTGCATTTAATAGCAGCAAGAAAATTCAATTTTGAAATTACACAGATTCTAAATTATTAATCATAAAATTAGAAAAAAACGTAATAAATAATAAGGGCACCTTTAAGGTTTAACACAAAAATTTATGTTTTATCCAAGCTACGTCTAGCTTTTCCCTGTAATTTTTATTATATGTTTGCTGGTGTTGGAGACGTGTTTGTCGTTCACGCATGGTCTCATTGAGCCGCCGGTCAGACAGAACGCAATGTGTTTTTTTTATGAAGTCTTTCTTCACGCCTTTCAGCGCTCTCTTGACTTCTCAATGAAGCCATGCGAGATGCGCTGGCAAATTATCGCTTGATGTTCATCAACGCTCTCTTGGCTTCTTAGCAAAGCCATGCGACAAGCATTGGCTAGACGTTTTCTTTCCTTTTCATCATCTTTATCAACATGAACCCGTTTCTGAACACGATCGTCATTACTGGTTTGATTCCGATTATTACGTTTTTTATATATAACGCTAGCTTTTTTAGTTTTCCGACCTAGACCCATTATTGTTGATACTTAGTGCAACTTGACAAATTATACATATGTAATCTAGCAAATAGCATTAACAAATAAACAATTACAATAATAGAACTTGAATAAAAAGATAATACCTATACGATAAACCCAAAAGAATGAAAATATGAAGAGATATCCCAACAACTTAGCCTACTACTTATTTTAATTAACCTAATAAATTTAAGACGAAGAACGAAAAATATTAAACTAAAAATCAGAACCAAAAATAAATACTAGTGAATTAAGCTAATGATGTAATGTGGAGGGATATTCCAGGGAATTTGAAGTGAGTATCTTCAAATATGCGGACGTTATTTGTATTGTTTGTAGGAAACGGTGCTACCAAATACAAACAACCGCAGTTGAAAGTCAGTTGCCAATAGTAGCAAATGTGTTACCCGAGGAATTAAAAGGAGAAGCGGCGCGTATTACTATGTGTAACAGGTGTGCTAACAGTGTTCGGGGAGTAAGAATGCCAACACAAGCATATTGGAATAGCATGTTTTTAGAAACCATATCTCAGGAAATTGCTTGTCTATCAAATATGGAAAAGCTGTTATTATCTCGAGTTATTCCTTTTATAAAGATAATCAAACTCGCGGGACGATTTGGACAATATGGCTTTCAAGGCCAAGCATTATTGTTTGGCCAAGATCTGGAAGAGATTGCTGTACCTCTGAGAATGTCTTCTGCTGGAATAGTTATCGGCATGGTTATATAGTGGGCGGCATTACATTGGCTCAAAGAAAACAATCAGCTGTACAGAAATGTACAAAATTATAACTCGAATATGCATTTTAATATTAGAGATATTTGCCAAATGGCACCCGACTCCACTCCACCAATTCGCACTGAAAGGTCCCATAGCGAATCTACCACAACAAACCACCATAGTTGTTTTATAGACATTGGTAATGCACGCGAAATTCTAAGAGGATCTTTTAATCAGGGACATTATAAATTTAGGGAAGGAAGTCGTGGAAAACAATGCACAGCCGCAGCAGCTGTATCAATAGCCACCAACAAAATTATAGATATAACTTTGTGGGACACTGGTGTCATTGATAATATTTTGATTATGGCCGATAATCTGTACATTTAAAGTATCAATACTTGGTTCATTGAGGGGGAGGCCCCATTTGTCCTCGACTTTTTCCAAATATTTGACAGTGACATGCCACTGTCAAAAGTATGGAAAATCGACGACGCGACGCAACGCAGCGCACAAGTAAGGTCTCACTGTAATGTTATCAAGAAAGTTCTATCGAGTTTCTTTAATATTTAGTAACTAATATAAACAATATCTTTGCAGTGCCCCCTAGTGAGTTCCTACCGTAACACCTATTTATTTATTTAATTATTAGACACGTCAACAGAATACATATTTTTACACTTATTCGAGTTATTCAATGACAAGTTCTGATATATCTGGGGGCACGGTAGTGCCCCCGCCAAGAAGAGCGCAATGCACTGGGGCACTACCCACCTTTTCTCGTAACGCTTCGTCGTTATTTTGAACTCTCAGTACTTGGGTTTGGATTATTGACAACATTGACAGTTTGATCACGCAACAACGTTAATCGTTAAAAAGAAGAAAGAAATCTTATAAAATTTAAAATAGCATACTCAATACGATAGGTACTATACAATACATTACAAATTGGGTTTTCTTATTAATTAGGTAGTCAGTTTGGATTTAAATTTAGATAGAGTGTCGTGGAAGATATCTATATCGTTCTGACCAGCGCGCAACATATTATATGAATTACAGATTCGTGATAGTGGCGAGTGCCGGCCCAAGTTGGTCCTGCATCGCGGCAATGCGAACTTTTTGGTGATTGGGTTCCGTGGTAAATTGTAAGGGACTGAAAACTTCACCGCACTAAGCAGATCGCCACAGTCCATTAGGCCGTTAACTAGTTTATACAAGAATACCAGGTCATGAGCTTTCCGGCGACAGTATAGCGATTGCATCTCGAAGAAGGTCAAGCGCTGATCATAAGGGCATCTGTGGGAGATCCCCCGGGATTTGTAAGAAAGGGCCCTTGTGAATGTTCGTTGCAAACTCTCAATGCGTTGTGAGTGGACACAGTAGGTAGGATTCCATGCTGCGCTTGCAAATTCCAAATGACTTCTGACCAGCGCGTTGTAAAAAAGAATTTTGGGGCTGATTCTTTTGAATCCAGCTGCGTTTCGCCTCATAAAGCCAAGCATCTGAGCCGCTTTTTTAGAAATCGCATTGACATGAGGGCAAAAGATAGTTGGCTGTCTATAAGGACTCCTAAGTCACGTATTTCCTTCACCTCTTGCAGACGAACACCATTGATTTGTAGAAGACTCGACAGGTTTAATTTTCCGACTGAATTTTATGTTAAATAAATCCGTGCTGGTGTTTCGATATTCTTGATTGGATGTAGTCGGTGAGAATGGTACAAACAATGCATTCAAACAATTTGGAAAGACACGACAGCATTGATATGGGACGATAATTTGTAACTTTGTCCATCTCACCTTTTTTGTGGACTGGTACAATACTGGCCTTTTTGAAATCTGATGGAAATTTACCGTCTCTGATAGATTTTGAAAATATTATCGCCAGGGGAAAAGAAATAGCAGGTCCACAGCGTTTTACAAATAATGGCGGAATATTCTCAGGTCCTGCTCCCTTGAACACATCCAATTGTTTAATGTTTTTCAGAACGTCTCGCTCGGTTATCGCAATATTACATATGTTTAGGTGGTGAAAATTTGTTGTTTTCGCAAATGGCGTGACAGTGCTACTAGAGTATACCGAGGAGAACTGACTGGCAAAGAGATTAGCGACGTCCTGCTCGGTCCCAGTTTGCCCATCCATATACAATTTAGCAGGGATATTGGAGTAGCCCTTCCGTCTGTCTTTAATGAATGTCCAAAAAGCTTTAGGATTCTTAGCGATGTTTGATTCTATCTGTTCCATGTAATTTCTATGATATGTTTGGTAGAGTGTGTCACATCTATCTCTGAGTGTTTCAAATAGCAGCTTATCGCGTGGGTTATGGAATCTACGATATTTTTGTCGTGTTTTGTGTTTCTCAGTTAGCATTTTTATTAGCGCTTTGCTGAACCATTTGGGATACTTGTTTGAAATTGTCTTACGTTTAGGAACAAACTTATCTATACTTTTCCTGAGTACTATATAAAGTTCGGCCGTCATGTCGTCGACAGTTTTACACTTTTCAAACGTTGTCCGCCAATACGTTGATTTTAGTTCGTAATTTATTTTTTCGTATTCTGCTTTAAAAAAGTTATGACCTGTGCAGGCCTTTGAGTTTAGGAAACGAATAGAGGAGAAGTCGATACACAACTCTATTTGCGGATGATAGAAATCTAGTTTGCTCAGTAGGTCGGGAGGCATCCTTGCGGTTACATTGGGTATATTTGTAAGAATTAAATCAAGTGTTCTCCCATCCCTGTTTTTGATTTGGTTAATCTGACGAAGGTTATTCAGAGCCATAAAGTCAACCAAGCTGTATCCTAGGGTTCTGTTGTAATTGAAGGCTACGGGATGATGGGGGTCATCGGTGTTCCAATCGATGAAGCTTAGATTAATATCGCCTAAAGTGAAAGTATCATCCGCAAAATCTGTCATGAGATTTACGTTGTCGAAGAAAGCGTTTAGTGATTCTAGCTTGATTGGAGAGGGTAAATAGACTGAACAGAAAGCTATCTATTTGGAGTGGTTGCCGACTGTGAATTCAATTGTCACCCAGAGATCCTCGTATTTAGCCGTATTATTACTTTCCATCCGGTAACACGGGCTGATTGAATCCTCTTGGATACTGCTATAAATGTACCACCCCCGTCCAGCTTGGTCTCTCTACTTCAGATACGGTCTCGCCTATAAACAATGTAGCGAGAATCAAATAGCTCAGAACCACGCCAGAATTAAGCCATGTTTCAGTTAGTATTATTATGTCGTAGTCGCTATTCAGAACGTTTTTATAGATATCACGGGTTTTAGTTCGCGTGCCACGCACATTTTTATAATACAGACTTAGCTCTTATGTTTTATAGTAACACAATAACACTTATAATTTTAATTAATTTAGGTAGTAACGATGCAGTAACGCTAACGAGGGTTTATCAGTTTCAGGCTCTCTCGGTTGCGTATGGCCTGGGCATCCACGTCTTTGCGAATATAGATGCGCCCGTTGCGTACCCAGACGAATTTGTAGCCCAACTCTTTTGAAAGCTTCCGTGACACGGGGACCTCCGTAGCCTAGGTGGTGCGAACTTAGTTTGTTTTCATCGGCCTTTTTCTTGTTGAACTTGGAAGACCGCAGCGAGTACAGTGTCGCGATTTCTCTGACTGCGCAATTTCACTATGACAGCTCGGGGGCGATCACTGTCCTTGTCCATTTTTGCCACACGAGTCACATGTAGTATTTCCTCGTCAGTTAGGGTGCTATCGATTGTTCTTGAGAGCTGAAGGATGGTGGATGGCAAGTTTTCGGTTTTATGTTCAGGTATACCGTTGATCTCTAGGTTGCTCTCGCGCATATGCTGCTCCACTAGAGATAATCTGCTTGTCAGATCATGCACGGTAGACGTAAGTGACACGTTGGCCTTTTCCAAATCAGATATCATAATGGTTTTCTCCTTCAGTTTTTTCTCATAGTCCGTGTATTGCATGTCGAAGAATTCGAGAGAACTTTTAAACGAAGCGACTTCTTCTCTGAGGCCCCTTAGCTCGACGGCAATTAGATCCTTGATAGTTGCGGTTAGCTCTTCTCTCAGGACCGAGCGGAAGGTATCTTCTGTCACGTAGTTCGGTTGGGTTACTCTGGGCGACCGACGTGTGACATTTGCGGACCCATCACCGGTTACATTACGTATAGGTGTGTTAGTGTTATCGTTTTTCGGGCGCTTACTTTTGCAGTCGGGACAGAGACTTCCTGACTTTTGCTCGTTGTTCTTAGAAGAAAAATACTTCGGTTGTACGTTGCAACATATTAAGTCGTAAAAATGTTTGCACTCGGAACATTGCATGAACATTTTATCTCTAATTATGTTGTGACAACCTCCACAGTTCACCATCTTCGTACAAATATGTGAGTTAGGAGAATCATCCTAACACCGCTTGCTAGTAGCAAGCAAGCGGTGTTAGGATGACTCACCGTCCCCGGCGCGGCGGCGAGTTTAAACTGCGCGATAGTGCAAGTTGTTACGGATTTCTTCCAGGGGATCTGCTTATATCTCTGGAGTTCGCAGCCTTTTGACGTCCTTGCTTCGCAAAATTGGAGCCTTTGTTGTGGTGAATAGGTCACAGAAGTATTTAGACCGAGGGTTACACTTTGCCACAGTTAATGATTTTACTAACGAGAGCTAGAAGTTAACGTTGCGCGCGCATCGAGTGTCGAGCGATAATGTCCTATGTATGAACCCTCACTAAAAAACCACAAACCCATTACAGAAAAAAAAACCGCATCAGAATCAAACTAATAGTTTTAGTTTTGCACCAACAAATGTTTACCCCAGCGCCCCCTGGTGAGTTGTCATCATAACACCTATCTAAGAACATGCACCAATCAAACCCAAACCCATCACTGAAAACCGCATCAAAATCGGACTAGTAGTTTTTGAGAAAAATGGCAACATTGGTTTGCACAAACATCCTCTCACCCCAAACGCATATACCATCTCCGTTCCGTCGTGGGTAAAAATAGACAGAGCATTAAAATACATGGAGTATAATAAAACAAGTATGTAACATTAATTCACAAACAAGACCGCCAACAGACCTATAAAATTCAAAATCTACACCACAGGCATCGGTAGACTACTCGAATAAATACTTTGTGAATGTTCAAAATCTACACCACAGGCATCGGTAGACTACTCGAATAAATACTTTGTGAATGTTCAAAATCTACACCACAGGCATCGGTAGACTACTCGAATAAATACTTTGTGAATGTTCAAAATCTACACCACAGGCATCGGTAGACTACTCGAATAAATACTTTGTGAATGTTCAAAATCTACACCACAGGCATCGGTAGACTACTCGAATAAATACTTTGTGAATGTTCAAAATCTACACCACAGGCATCGGTAGACTACTCGAATAAATACTTTGTGAATGTTCAAAATCTACACCACAGGCATCGGTAGACTACTCGAATAAATACTTTGTGAATGTGGGACGACTTACACTAGCTTGCAACATTCTTAATAAATTAAAGAAAACGCAAACTCAACTAGCATCAGATTTTTTTGACGACAATAGCCACACCAAATCTATAGCTTATATTCCGACCGATGATAGAGAGATTAATAATATTATAATGAGCATAAAAAATACCACATCTACTGGTTGGAATGGCATATCATCAATATTAAAAAAAAGCTGTACATATAGTAGCTCGTCCAATTTCCGACCTATGCAACCAATGCTTATCAAGTGGTATCTTTCCCCAGGTTCTGAAGCAGTCGATCGTTATCCCCATTTTAAAATGTGGGGATAGGGACAATATCCAATTATAGACCGATCTCTCTTCTACCTACGCTGACTTAAAGCGTCGAAATAATAGTTTATGTCACTGCTACATAATGGAGGGCATTAATACTCGAGAGTGGGTTTATGAAACGAGCCAAAGGCGAGTTTCATAATAATATCACTCGAGAGTTTTAATGCCTAATTATGTACAGTTACATGCACTAGTTTACCTACACACATATCGTAAGCTCTCTTTGATGTGTTTAGGAACCGCAGGTTTGACCGGCATTGTGGCATTGATAATTGCTCTGCAGTTGTTTTGCTTGTTCTGTAGTACCACAGAATACTTAATAGTAGTACGTACAGAAAGATTGCTGCGCAAATACACTTAAGTAAATAGCTACTCTCGCTGCGCGACATTAAAACGCAATCTAGCTCGAACCTGCGCTACGTACAACAATCGCTAAGCACCTACAGAATCGGTTGTCTCGCCCGTGCAGGCTAGATTGTGCCGCATCACTACGCATGAGAGCTTGTTTTTTATTCTGACATCACAAGGTCGTCCTGTCAACTCCTGTCTCGCTTGATCACGCTAGGGTTACCTCAGTGCGATTTGTGTTTGTGAATTTTATTCCACTCTGTGTAAGAGAGGTGTTATATTAGTACTTAATCAGGCTATTGGCAAATTCTAAGGCTAGGTAGGTACCTACCTTCTTACTTACGTAATTGTAAATTGTTTTATACTACGTCTAAAGTGTTTACTTTTAGGTAAACAAAAAGGTATTCAATTAAAAAGGAATAGAATTTTATTTGTGAACAATTCCTTTAGACACCCTAAAATGTTAGGTACTTAAGTCATTGTAGTTGCAAAAATCACAGTAAAGTTGCTTTTGAGGAGCGGCTAACGCGCGAGGTGACTGCGAGCCAAGCGAGCGGCATCATAACTGAATTCCAGTGTGACCGTTTTGAAATTTAGAAACATACCAACAAAATGTGCTGCCAGTACTAAAAAATACTAAGAGGAAAAATCAATTATACCAAAATTATACTAACATTTTCATAGGCTATTTTGAGAAATATTCTAAATAAAACACACATATATTTATCATAAATCAATAGTATAATCAGTATTGCTTAATTTGTTACATTTAAGCATCTCGGTCGAGGGTTCAAATGAGATACAGCCATCAGTCAAACCTTGTTTCACGTGTAATATGGAAGAAATATGATCAGATAAAAACCTATTTCTGTATTTCGTTTTGACCATATTCACTTGGGAAAAAATTCGTTCACAGTGAGCATTAGAAATAGGCAAACACATTATACATTTAACAAAATTTATCAAATTGTTATATTTAGGATTTTTCAGACTGTCAACAATATTGCCTAACTTACTCCAAAACTGTTCACAATTAAGTGCACTGGTACTAGTACCACACATCAAATTTTGTACTTCTTGATCATATTTAATTTGACGATATTCTTCGTCAATTAATTGTTTTTGGGTATCACTTGTAACAATGTTAGGGAACTTTTCTGTAACATTTAGAATGGAGAAAAAGTTTTCGTATACAGCAATTTGTGGATCCATGAAACGGATTTCGAAAAATATCCTTTCATTTATTGGCAGTCTGCATTTTAGTTGAGTACATAATTCAATCAAAAAACTTTGGCACCTTTGTAGGAAATCTTTGATAACTGCAACCTGATGTGATTGATTTCGTAGCAGCATAATTTCTTTGGAAACTTGAACGCCCAAATACAAGTCATTTAATTCTACGAAATTCACTGTACTGCTTGGGTCAACGTCTTCAATACTCGTAGCTCGGACATAGCTACTTTTCATGTAACAGCTAAGTATAGTTTTAAACATATCAGACATATCTCTATAAATAGTGTGAACAGCACATGAATTTCCTTGGTAAATTACATTTAGTTTGTTCACAACCGGTAAAATGTAATCTAAGAATAGAAAATACAGCTTTATTTGCTTATTTTCAAAACTTTCATGTAAAAACAATGCCGAGTGATTGTGCTCAACCAAATGCTCTTGCTGAAAGTATAACCTTAGTGCATCCCATTGCTCTACTATGCGGTTGACACATGCATGTAGAGATAACCAACGTATCTCGTAGTGGCGTAAAATGTTATGCTGTTCTGAGCCTGTAAATTCTTGAAACTCTACAAATTGTCTTTGACGTTTCGAACTGTGGCCAAAATAATTATGTGTTTCTTTGACAACTTGATCTAGGGCTCTAGGAAGTTTTTTACATGCGTAACTTACAGCTAAAGCACAAGAATGGCACACACATTTTACGAAAATGCATTTCGGATTAACATTTTTAATTTTTGAAACAACACTATTATTTCTACCAAACATTACATTCGTTGTATCAGCTGCAAAACCTATGATATCTTTGATATTTAGATTTAAATCAATTAATTTTTTACACAGTGCATCAAAAATATCATCCGCTGTTTCGCCTGAAAGCTTGACAGAACATAAAAATTTAGTTTTGAGTTTATCATCATTGACGCAATAAAATTTAACCGCTACGGCAAGTAGTTTTTCCGTCGTTATGTCTGTGCTTTCATCTATGATCAAGGAAAATACTGGACCATTACCTGACAATTCTGAAGTTTTTTTTATGTCTGTCAATAATTGCTTTTCAAATGCTGGTGCCATTACATCATAAGTTAATTGTGCTGATTTAGTACGTTTACTGGAAAAACCTTTTGCGATTTCTGAATCATGAAACATTTTACCAAATAATTCGCTTAGATGATCCATGGCGCGAAACGAAATATTATGTTCGGCTAGAGCAGCGCAAAAGAGGAGCTCCGCTTTTCTTATCTGCTGGGAAACTGGTCCTTTGCTTTGAAATATTTTATCAATCTGAAACAGAAAAATAAATAAGAGAAAGGAAAAATAAGTAGGGTAAATGCAGACTAAGGGATAGGGAGGTTGCAGAATGCACACGGCGGCGCGCGGCGGGGCCGGCGGGACGGGGCGGCGGCGGTGTATGACCGTGTGTGCAACCTTCCTTATCCTTTCGTCAGTGGGTACTTTTATAACAATTACATTTCAATTATCTGCCCAAAACGACCACTGTCACAGACGAGGGGTTATGTAATAAATTACTTTCTCAGTTAACTTATTTACCTTCGACTGTCCACTGTAATGTATAGTTTTCTTTCGATGTTTTTCCGACTCGGCATGAGACTTTATTGTTGCAATTCTACTTGAAAACGTCACTCCACAAGCTTTACATAAAGCGTTCTCACTGTTTTTATCTTTACTCAACCAAGCAGAGAATTCAGGGTTTTGTTCCCAGTCTGCCCTGTATTTCTGCTCGTATCTGCGCTTCATCTTTAGAAAAAAAATCCCGCTACGAACTGAAACCGAACTAGCATAGCAAACCCACAAGTTAACATACCAACGATGCACACGGCCATCACGCCATCGGGGAATACCCGGAAGCTTCTCAAACGTCCATTCACTCACTATGTTAAAAGAGAAGGATAGTACATACGAAAAACGCAATGAGAGACAAGGCAGGCAGACAATTAAAAAAATACAGCTTGACCACAGATAAATAACTATGAGGTTGAGTGAATTGTTCGTTTTTAGTGTTGCCAGTTGAAAAGTACCAAAGAAATACCAAAAAAGTTTCAATTCTACCAATATTCTACTAAAATTTGGCAATGTACTAAAATTATACTAATATCATTCTGCAGTGCCTCAAATATACTAGTTTAGTACTGAAAATACCAAAAACGGTCACACTGCTGAATTCCCGTCAGGCGGGTTGGCCGGACGAACGTACCTAAAGTCTTGAGTGAGACCCCCCTGGCAGTACCAACTTCAAGGACAAACTAGGGGCGGAACGCAGGCGGGCGTCGGCGTTCAAAATTTGAATGTCATAATTTGACAAATTTTGGTACATTATGGTCATAATGTATAAATTTTCAGATAAGAAATGAGTTTTTGATGACCTTTGACCGTACCTATACAATAAAGTTGGAAAAACGATAAATATCAGAGATTGCGTAAAGGCCACATGCAACAATTTGGTAACTGAATATCTGAGTAAAATTAATTACGAAGGAACAGAGATGTTGCTAACAGTAATAAAATAGTGTTTGGTTTTTAGATGTACCTTAGGTTTTACTTTTACTGTCTATGTAATGTAAGTATCTACATATAATTAATTGTACTTAAGTTGTGATGTATATGATTTAATATATTATATGTTTTCTTATTATTGTATTAACTTTGACTATCGTACATATTATAAACTTTACATATACTACACACGCCATCACTTCCACCAATATAATTTGAACACGTCAGTAAAGCAATCTCGATAAGAACTTGTGTCTGTATAGGCTGGTCTGGTCATGTAGTTTATAGAATTCTGCCTTGCCGCAACACAGTTTCTACTAGCGCGGAGGGTAGCGGACTATATATGCTGGTTCTATTACCTATGTAACTTACACACCATTTTTATGGGATACCCACAATATCATCTTGTGTATTTAGTTTATAGTTCTAAACATAACTTTAGGTATGTGGTATGGTTAATAATATAGCTATGAATTACCATAAAGTACCAATTTGTAATTACCTACTTTGTAATCAGCATCGTCCACGATCTCTTAATAAACATTTCATTGCATTTCATATTTGAGGGAGGGGAGCAACCCGCTACACAGTGCTGCCGCAAGAAAAGACATTTAAGTGAGCATGAACATAAACTCTGGTTTCTTGATAACATTCTATCGTACCCTACGTTAAAACTAACTAATACATTTAAAATTTTATTACCAACTCCCCTCGGTTTTTGAGAGGTTAAATTACATTATTGCATTTGTAAAAGTAAGGTTAATTATTATTATCATTATCATGGAGCTTGGGGCATTGATGCCATGCAGTTTTGTTTTTAACATAGTCATTAATAGTGTAACAGGCTTTCTTTATGAGATTAGCCTTAATAAATGTTTTAAACCTGTTTATGGGCAATTGATCAATTCCCTCTGGTAACTTATTATAAAAGCATATACAGTTCCCCATAAATGAACCATTAACCTTCTGCAACCGAAATCTAGGTACATTCAGTTTATTTTTGACTTAAATGCTGCACACGTATTCTTTGACTCTCAACTCTGACAAGACAAAGTAGGTATATGTTTTTTATTATACGCCAGATGCAAGTAGATAGTAAGTAGAAAATTGTATCTCATGACTGCTGCTCAAATGGGGAATCTAGCCAAAACGGTTGCAAATGTTTGAGTCTGGAATGTGTAAAATGTATAAAGTATCTCGGTATACAAGTAGACTGCAATTTAGCTTTTAAAGAGCATACTAAACACCTAAACAATAGACTTCGTAAATTAATTTACATCTTCAAAAACTTGAGACACTTTATCGAACCCCATATACTGAAACAAATATACTATGCGCTGTGCCAGTCTATACTTACTTATTGTATATCATCATGGGGAGGTACAGCAAAAACCTTTTTAAAAACGTTTTATGTAACTCAAAGGGCTATACTAAAGATTTGCACTTTTAAGTATTACTATTACTCAACTGAATTACTTTACCAGGATTGTGATGTACTGAATGTTAGACAACTTTTTATACTTAGTATTATAATTAAACAACACAAGAAGATAGTTTTTGACGAGGAACAGCCTGGGAACAGCTAGATAAACGCCAAATTAATACGAAGCATAGAGACAAGGTCTTTCGCATAAAATTTATTAATAAATTTCTACCTTTTTTGGGTCCATTTTTGTTTAAAATACTCAATCAAAAGATAAGTATCTATACAATGTCTGCTTTTCAATGCAAGAAAGAAGTTACCAACTGGCTTAAGAATAAAAACTATGAGGAGACTGAGAATTTGCTTAAAATTGTGGAATGATAAAATACGCATAAAACAATAATATTAAAAATAAATATATACTGCTATACATACATAATAATCCTACAAAACCTAAATTAACACACCTCTCACACACATACAACCACCACATTTATACACACAGAGAGGAGTAAACACTACACAATACTTCTTCATTTTTCATTTGATTTGTGTAACCTACTAAATGATTAATCTGTTTAACTAAATAAGTTTTTACTTAGATTTATATTGAGATTTAACTTATCGTAAAAAATAGTCATCTTAACTTTTTTTTTTTTAAGTATTTTTATTTTCATAGGCTTAACATAATTACATACATGCAACAATCACAAAAACCCTCAGGATTTATCAGTGATTGGGAGTTCGGAACTTATATAATTTTAATAGGTAATCATGTCAGGCAAGTAAGCTGCCCATATCCATAACTATTCCTAACATAGGGTGGTGTTCGTGGTCGGTCCGCACACGCAACACGCTCCCGCCTGCCCGCATGTGAGGGTCGCCCCGCGCCCGCGATCCACATATACAAGAAAAGGAGTAAAATTGAGTGCCTACTTACTTAATAGGTTGATATGTTTAATTAAAAATAATTGATAATTCATAGCAACAGAGACAATAACAATAACAAGCTTGCATCAAGGTAGTAGTGGTATCTATGAGCACATACAAGGAAAAACAAATACCTCATAAACTTATAATATATACTCACAGTCACCACTATTAGCAAAATGTTTTTTGAGATATGACATGAAGTTTTTTTCTTTTAGGTATGTTTGTGTGATATCATCATCCATATCATTTAGTATATTTGGGAGAAGATACTCACTAGTTCTTCTTCCATACAAATTATTAAACTTGGGTAAGATATATTTTTAGTGCAACTTAATTTTCTTAGAGGTTTATAGCGAATCTTAGGATTTAACATGCTAATACAGTTAAACTCTTCCTTAAGAATAGCAATCTTAACTTTTTGGTTAATAGGTAGAATGTTACTATGTTGAAATAATCCAATTTCATTATTTTCATACAAAATTTTAGTTTTTTTAGGTAAAATAGTTTTTAACAATTTTAGTTGTAATTTATATATATTAATAAGATAAGTTTTATAGTTACTTACTACATAATTAGAAGCTAGAATTTTTATTTTTGTTTAAAACTGGGAATTTGGGCGCTGTTTTGCTGAAATACAGGTCTTACGTATACGCAGCTCAGCGACAGATGCTACAATGTATTTTTTTAGCAATTTAATCTAGCCTATATTAAATAGCAATAACTATTTGTACTTTTTTATGTGACAATAAATATTATTATTATTATTATTTTTATTCCTAGCGTTGAAATTATGTTCATCGCAATTTTTGACAAAGGTTAATTTTTTTCCGAACGTACAATAAGTGTTCATATATGTATTTACAAGCCTCTGTAAGAATATTAATGTCCTTAAATCGTTCCCGGAGAGAATCGCGGGATTTCATATTATATATGGAACGAATTGCTCTCTTCTGTAGCATAAATACCGTTTATATATCTGCGGTTTTACCCCATAACAGAATTCCATAGGACATAATGATGTGAAAGAAACTGAAATATACTAATCTTGCAGTGGCTTCATCAGTAAACTGTCTAATTTTTCGTACAGCAAAAGCTGCAGAGCTCAATCTTCAAGCTATATACGATTTATGAGGACTCCACTGCAATTGTGAGTCTAGATTAATACTCAAGGATTTAGTCGACTGTACCTAAAGGTCTAAAGGCTCGTCATTAATTAAAATACTTAAAGTGGGATCCCTTCTGACATTGGGTAGCGAGAATTTCACACATATGTTTTTTTAGAGTTTAACACTAAATTATTGGTAGTAAACCATTTAACTTGGTATGTTAACATCGTCAAAATTGTTCTGGGTTCTGTCAATCTTAAAAATAAGTGAAATATAATCAGCAAACAAAACAATATCACCAATATACCACAAACAAAAACGGGCCCGATATTGAACCTTGAGGAATTGAGATGAGAGATCCAGATGACCTCTCTCCATTCACATCAACTTTCTGGATTATATTACTAAGATAAGAGAAGACAAGTTCGAGAGCTTTCCCCTGAACTCCGTAATGCTGTAATTTACAAATTAACGTTTCGTGACTAACGCAATCAAATGCTTCGGAAAGGTCACAGAAGACACCAATTGCATCTTGTGACCTTTCCCAAGCATCAACGATATGCTTTAAGAACCTTATCCCTGCATCTGTAGTGGAACGCCCTTTAGTAAAGCCATATTGCTCACTATGGAACAGTCGGTTTATATTAAAATGAATCAATAACTGGCTTAAGATATTTTTTCAAATATTTTACTTAGAGCGGGGAGTATTGATATTGGTGTATAGTTGTATAGAATTGGTGGGCATTCTAATTGAGAATGAGGAGAATGAGACCAGCAAGGAGGACGAGCCCACATCACTAACTTTGGTCTCGAACCCCCTCAACGAGAGTGTTGCAGCGTCCACCGCTGCCCCAACCAAAAAACAGCGTCGCCGTCGTCGACGAGGAGGCACCTCGCAGCTCAACAGCGCGAGCACCGCGCCGCTCGCTGTCCCTGCTGAGGCGTGTGTCATGCCGCAAGCTGCCCCGAGGGCCGCGCCGTTCGCCGTTGCGCACGTTGCGACGCTCGCTGCCGCGAATGCCGCGCCAACCGCCGCCACGTGCATCAAACCGAACTCCAACACGTGTGTCCCGCCACTCACCTCCACTCGTGTACCGCCAGCTACCAAAATATGTGCTCAGAGAAAAACTCTGTTGTTCTCCGACAAAGTAGGTGCAGGATTTGGGCCTCTATTACATAACCGGCTTAACCAAAAAGTAACGAACACTTACTGTCCAAATAGTTCATTTGTAGATCTAGTGAAGATGATTAGTCGCGGTATCTATGATGAGTACAGCACTATTGTAATTATGGTAGGAAATCATTCAAACATTAGTGGGAATGATTTGAATAAAAGTGTTGAAACACTTCTAGAATTACATAGTAGGATGAAATGCAAATTTATACTATGCAGTTTTCCATATGCCTGTAATTTGACAGAACTACAGAACAAATTTGTGCATAGAATGAATATTCATTTATTTAATTTAACATGTCATCACAGCGATGCTATTCTATATTTCGACATGAATAATTTTATTCATAAC
This sequence comes from Argyresthia goedartella, assembly GCA_949825045.1. Lineage (NCBI taxonomy): Eukaryota > Metazoa > Arthropoda > Insecta > Lepidoptera > Argyresthiidae > Argyresthia > Argyresthia goedartella. The sequence continues at coordinate 10,664,934 of OX463828.1, read as the reverse complement.
TTTACTCTGACACAGGATACATTGTACCTGTCTAATAAATATAGAAAATTAGTAGCTACATTGTTAGCTTATAATATATGCGACGCAGCTATAGTTGGTTTAACCAAGTTCAACTTGACATCAGCTTATGTTAAGAGTAATATGACATGCACCCCTATTGGGAATTCACCTGTTAATTATACTTTGCATGCAACATTGGAATCTGTTCCAAGTAATTTAAGTTAATTCATAAGACAATAGAGGAAATCTCTAGCATACAAGAGCCACTAAATATGTCAAAATGTAAGCCCCAGTTAAATATTGCCCATCAAAACATCCAGGGGCTACCTGGCAAAGTATTTGATTTAGAATTATTTCTAAAAAAAAATTACATTGATATTATTTGTGTTACAGAACACTGGTTGAAGGAAAATATGATGTCTTTTAACATAAATAATAACAAAATTGTCAGTTGTTACAATAGAAAGACTGGTGATAGAGGTGGTTCTTTAATCTTAGTGAAAAATAATATTAAGGTGAAACAACGGAAAGATATTCTTGCACTTACTGTTGAAAGACAAATAGAGGTATCCTGTGTTGAGTTAGATAGCCATATTATTGTTTGTGTCTACAGGCCACCGAGGGATGAAAAATGCCATGGCAATTTCGAATTATTTAAGAAAATTATGGAGGAAGCCCTCACTAAACTATGTAATAACAGAAAAAAGTTAATTATTTGTGGCGATCTTAATGTAGATTTGCTTGTAGGAACAACAATGAAACAACGATTAATAACTTTATTCAAATCGTTTAATTTATGTCATGTATTTTTAGAGCCGACTAGATTTACACTTACCAGCCAAACTTGCTTAGATAACGTTTTTTGTGACTGTGCATTCACTAGTAAAAGTGTAATTAACTGCTTACCTTCCGATCACAGTGGTCAAACAGTTTCATTCCCAATTGCTATTAAGGTTAAGACTGGTCCATCATTTTATAGGCCTATTACATCCCATAGACTAGAGACATGTACGAAAAACTTAGATATAAATTTGCAAGTACCGGATTTTAATGAACAGAACCCAAACAAAATCTACTCAGACTTCTTCAACATTATTCAGACAGAATTCAATAAAGTTTTTAAATTAAAGATAGTCAGTGACTACAACGGTAAATCTAAATTTAATGACTGGGCAACGTTTGGAATTCGTAAAAGTAGAGTTATCTTGTATGACCTTTATGATCAAAAAACCTATAACTTTGATCGAAAATTTCATGACTATGTTAAAAAAGATTCCAAAACTTTCAAGTTGGTTTGTAGAACTGCAAAAACTTTACACATTAATAGAAAAACTCAAAATTCAAATAATAGAATGAAAACAGTTTGGCAAATAAGAAACCGCGAAACTGGCAAAGTTATACCAAGGGACAATGATTTCTGCCTAAAGATAGGTGATGATGTTGTTAAATCCAACGCTGATGTTGCTCGAGCTTTTGAAACATTCTTCACCAATGTACCCGTACTCACAACAGACCGTCTAAATTCATCTCCATAGGAAGCAGAGACTTTATTAAAAAATAACACTAGCGTCAGTAATGTATATTTAAAATTTCATCATGTATATCCCCAGGACATTCTCAAAACGTTTAAATTACTTAACTTAAAAAATACGGAAGACCTGTGGGTTATATCAGTCAAAGTCATTGGTTCAGTAATTCTAGTTATAGCCCCACACTTAGCTTATATATTCAATAAATGTGTTGACGATGGGGCTTTTCCAGACCTCATGAAACACAGTAAACTGATACCTCTGTTCAAGTCGGGAGATAAGGGCGATCCTTCAAATTTCAGACCAATATCTGTTCTTCCAACACTAAGTAAAATATTTGAAAAGATTATACTCAATCAAATGCTCTCACACTTCAACCGTACAAAACAACTCCACGCTAAACAATATGGTTTCACTAGGGGTAAATCGACTACGGATGCAGATATTACCCTTATATCTCATATTTATTCTGCATGGGAGGCCGCACAGGATGCTATCGGAGTTTTTTGCGACCTGTCGAAGGCGTTTGATTGTGTTGATCATAATACGCTATTAATTAAATTAATCATTACGGAGTTAGAAATAAAGCGTTGGATCTACTAAGATCATACCTAAGCAATAAAATTCAAAAGGCAGAAGTTAACGGCGTAAAATCTGATGGATCGGGTGTTAAAATTGGCGTTCCACAAGGTTCCATATTAGGCCCTTTCTTATTCCTGGTATATATTAATGATCTGCCTTTCATGGTGGAGAAATTAACTGACATAGTGTTGTTTGCTGATGATACTTCAATGGTCTTCAAAATTGAAAGACAAAAAGGAGATTTTGATGATGTTTATGGTGTATTGTCTTTAACCTTGAATTGGTTCACAGTTAATAATTTATTGTTAAACGCTGGTAAAACCAAGTGTATCAAATTCTCACTTCCAAATGTCAGGCAAGTTGAGACCAGTTTAGTGTTAGACAATAGCACGTTGGAATTAGTAAATGATACGAAGTTTCTTGGAATAACCATTGATAGCAAATTGCAGTGGAGACCCCACATAGATAAATTGGCTGATAAATTCAGTTCTGCGGCTTACGCTGTTAGGAATATCAGACAAAGCACGGATGTGGCTACATCTAGGCTAGTATATTTTAGTTACTTTCATAGTGTGATGTCCTATGGTATCTTGTTGTGGGGGAAAGCAGCGGATATTCAAACTATTTTTATTTTACAGAAAAGAGCTATTCGAGCAATTTATAATTTAAAATGAACAGACCCCTTAAAAGAGCTTTTTAAATAAATTGACATACTAACAGTAGCTAGTCAATTTATTTTCGAAAATATAATGTATGTACGCAAGAACCTTTCCAACAACATTTTTTTTACAACATTTTCCAAACTTAGCGATAGCTGTAATGTTAACCTAAGAAATAATCACAGACTATGTGCGCCCCGTTTTAGACTCGCGAAGGTTAGCAATTCTTTCAAGGGTCAGTGCATTCTCTACTACAATAAGATACCTCTGGAGATTTTGAAATTGCCATTTGAGCAATTTAAAAAGCATGTTAAAGCGACTTTGTCGAAAAAGGGATATTACAATGTTCAAGATTACTTAAATGTCATGACTGTATGGGGTTAATCCAGTTCAACACAGACCTCGCTGTTAATAATTTTGTAATTATTTATTATTGCCTGCTTATTAAATTAAAAAAAAAACATAATTGTGTTAGTTAAGCACAACCTATTTTTAAAAGAGATCTAAAAATCAATCCGTGGGAGTTTCTACGCCCTTCCTCCCCCACAGTGGTCCAATGTAGAGAAGAGGCAAAAAATGACTTTTGCTAAGTATATGTAAATATCTACAGTAATAAAGTACTTTGACTTTTGAGTTAGTCGGATTACTTTTATTACCGGACTTATATAAAGAAATCAGTTTACTATTTTTCATAACGTCAGGAAAAATCATTCATTAACACTAGGCATGAAGCAATTGAATCAATAATACATTATTTTTTTTGTTGATATTCCACAAAGATCCTCGGTGTTAAGATTGTTAAGATTGTTAAGACATTTAGATTGCTTAATATTAAAAAACCGGTCAAGTGCGAGTCTAAATCGCGCACGAAGGGTTCCGTTCCACCGTTCAATGGAAGCGATGGTGTGGAGTGAATAGTTTGGATTTTACACAGCAAAATATTGTTTACAAAGTTATTGGTGCGGTTACTTTCACACTCCATGTACGTAACCAGGTGCATTCATAAGTTTGTAGGTGGTATTGTTGTATGGGAGCCCCCTTAAATATGTATTTTATCCTGTTTTTTAGTATTTGTTGTTATAGCGGCAACAGAAATACATAATCTGTGAAAATTTCAACTCTCTAGCTAGTTAGGTTCTTGAGATACAGCCTGGTGACAGACGGTCGGACGGACGGACGGACAGCGAAGTCTTAGTAATAGGGTCCCGTTTGGAACCCTTCGGGTACGGAACCCTAAAAATATTAAGCAATCTAAATGCCTTAACAATCTTGTCTAAATTAATATGTCTGATTAAATACCTATATCATCACACTTATTAACATTATTCAATAGTATGGAAGCAGCCTCCGCCATGGATGAATCTAAGGACTGGGTAATAACGATTGGTATTTTGTTAAAAAAATCTTCAAATGCATTGGCTTCTTCGCGATCTTTATAAAATAATTTATCGTCTATATTTAGAACAAATGTCCGGTCCCGAGATTCAATTTTGCCAGTTTCGGTATTGATTATTTTCCATGTTGTTTTAATTTTGACTTGAGCTTGCTTAATTTTCCTACTCAGGTAAAGGGACTTTGCTGTATGGCACACGAATTTGAATGTCTTTGAGTATTGTTTTATGTACTCTAAAAATTTAGTATCATGGGCATTTATACATCTTTGTGAATATAAATCATACAATTTGTTCCTGCTTTTATAAATACCAGTTGTAGCCCAGTCATCAAATCTCGCCTTGATGCTACCTCTACATGTTTTTAATTTAAATATATCATTAATCTTTTCCTCAATCACTTTGAACAAGGAATTGCAAAGTTCATCTGGACTCCCAACAAACGGTAAGTAATTAAGTTGCTTACCAATGCTTTCCGAGAACTGTCCCATATGGATGGTAGTAACGGGTCTGTAAGTAAACTCCTGAGAGTTTTTATTCAATTTACAAGGGAACACAACGCTTTGTCCACAATGATCCGAGCTAAGTTTGTCACATATAGCCAGGCTTTGAGGTTCACAGTTACGAAGAACATTGTCTAAGCCAGTTGCAGGTGAGGTTGTGATTCTTGTTGGCTGATTAAAAAGATTTTCTAGATCAAAGCACAAAAACAAATTTAGTAATTTATCACTTAGCGGACACTTATCCACTATATTAATATTAAAATCGCCACAAACAACTAGGTATTTTGAGGTATTGAAAGATTTTCTGAGAACTTCTTCCATAATAGATTCAATCACTTTAAAATCAGCTGATGGGGGTCTGTATACACAAACAACTATATGTTGCTTCAGCTCTACACATGATAACTCTATAGTCCGTTCAAAAGACAACGATACAATGTATTTTCTCTCCTCTCCTTAAATTGGCAATTATTCCCAACGTAAATTAATGACCCGCCATGGACAGCTTTATTCCTATTAAAATAACTAGAAATGTGGTAATTCCTAATAGATGGTAACGAAGTATTTTTTCTAAACCAATGTTCAGTTATACACATAATATCGACTTTACTAACCTCGAAAAATAATTCTAATTCAAGTGCTTTGCTGGAAAGACCCTGTATGTATATTCTAATGGAAAATATGAAGGTTATCAGGTCTTTCCATTGTCTCCGCGATCAGTTTAAATCAACAGAATTTACAAATGTGTCACATATATTATACGTTAACAATGTAGCTATATTTTTTTTGTTTTATTAGACAGTTTCATAGTATCCTGAGTCAAAGTAAAGTTATGAATAAAATTATTCATGTCGAAATATAATATCGCATCACTTTGATGACAAGTTATATTGTATAGATGCATGTTCATTCAAGTATGTTTTATTTTCGTCGTCTTCATCATGATCATATGTTAAATTCCTTTGCCGCCGCCCCGGCCCGGTTTCCATTCCACGTATTCACAATGGTGTATATTCTATGAAGTGTATATATTTCACCGGCAATCTGTATAATCCGGTATTATATATAATACCTAGGCAATATATATAATGCATAAGACGTGCAGGTAATGTATGAAATATGATTTATTTTATACTTTGCCTCGGTATTATATATGTATAGGTAATACCCAGTGCGCAGCCGGTAATGTAAGTAAAAGCGTAAAATACAGCGGTAGCTTAGGTGAAGGGGGTGAGCGAAGCGAAGCCCCCTTTCTTTATCTTTATTCTTTATTGCATAGATAGTATAAAGTTACAGACAATTAAAAGTAATGTAATAAGCAAAGGCGAGCTTATCTCTAAAAAGAGATTTCTTCCAGCAAACCTAGGCAGGACAGGAGAGTTAATTATACAGGAAAGTCCTAGTTCGCAATAACACTATACATACGGACGCAAATTACTTTCAAAATATATATAAACTATACCAAATATAAAATAAAAATATATATATATACATACACTACATAAAATAAAATGTATAGCATGAACATACATAAACTATAATAAATCATACATATACCGACATAAATATGGTACCATTTACGGAAGAGAAAGGAAATGCACTTTCAATCTTTTCTTAAAAGTGAAAATTGAGGGACTTTCCCTAATAGCGCAGGGAAGTGCGTTCCACAGTCGGATTGCCCTTAACCTAAACGAGTGTTCGTAAGCGGCAGTGTTATGCCGAGGACGAGGAGTTGAAAGGAGAGACACCGTGTGGGATCTCGGATTGCTATCCCTGGGGAAAAGAAAGTCAAAACGTTGGCGTAGATATGTGGGGTATCGGGGATTTCGCAAAATATTGAACAGATAGGAGAGAATGTGCATGTCACGGCGAAGACGGATCGGAAGCCACTCTAGCTCCTTGCGATACTGGGAGACATGGTCATACTTGCGCAACCCGTAGATAAACCGAATCCCGAGATTTTGAAGTCGTTCGAGTTTGTTCAGTTGTTCTTCGTTCGCGCTGGCCCAACAAACATCCGCATAGTGTATTAAAGGTAGTAGAAGGGACTGAGCAAGAGTGATTTTAGTCTGCCGTGGCAGGAAGTACTGCAATCTTCGGAGGGAGTGAAATGACGCAAAGACTCGTCTGCTGACCTCACAAACATGGGGCGACCAGGACAGCAAGTTGTCAAATATAACCCCAAGATTCTTAGCTTTCTCACTGTAATTAATTATGGTACCATCATACAATACAGGATCGACGGGCGAATTCTGTAGCAAGTTAAGCGAATGCCGTGTACCCATAATCATGGCTTGAGATTTTCCCGGGTTGACTTGCAGCCCATATGAAATAGCCCATTTCCTGATGTTGTCGAGGTCAATCCCCCCCCCCCCCCCTTTATCCTTCGTGTTAGGTTGAACATGTAAGAACAATAAAAATACTTAAAACTAAGTACTTTTCGTTGTTCTTTGAAATGCTTTTATTTTTTCCCTAACTGGGCATAAAGAAAGTAAACTACAAAGTTACCTGTACACTTTATTTAAACTAAAGTTAAAAACTATTTATACTTAGTAAATAAATACGGAGTAGCGTTGCTGTTTTTGGTCCATGACGCTAGTACACATTCTTAGCTGCGGGTGTGGTCGAGCAGAGCTGCCAGGGGCGAGCGGCTACTTTCAGACGTTGACACCTCGCCGGATGAACTATTGCTAGGCCCGTACAAAGCACCTCCTGGAATGGTCCAGGAGCAGCTGTAAGCGACCAGTACGCTGGCAATGCAGAAGTTAATTGATAGGTTGAGAGGGTTAGTTTGGGATAACGGGAAAGAAAATGCAGCATGAAGATTTTGAAGATGACTCAGCAATTCGCCAGGCATAAAGATACCTCATGGTTCATATCCTATGCAGGAAGGCATTAGGGTCCAAACGGAGGTAAAATTTATGAAAACCCCATTAACTCCTTGCAGAATAACTTAAATAGTTTACAGTGCACTTTCCAAGGAGGTTTTGCTGGATACGTGTAGCAAGATGACAGAATTGTGAGACAGATTCAGATTCAGATTCGTTTATTTGCATATGATTTTGGCATTACATACAGTTCTTAAATTAATATAATATGTCATTTTATTCCCTAATCAACTATACTATATAACTTGCAAATATTTTATTGTAGTAGTATAAATATAAGGTCTGCAGTATTACTTTTTAATTCTCAGTGAGAAAGAACTTCTTCAGTGTATAAAAATTATGCTGTAGTATCCATGAGATCAGCTTGTTTTTGAAAACATTTAGTGGGAGATGTTTTAATTCATCAGGCACTTTATTATATAATTTTACACTCATTGCGTAACAATTATTTTGGTACCTTGCTGTCCGTGGCACATGATCTAGTACTAGTCTATTAGGATTTCATGTATTTCTAGGGAACCTTTGTTTTGCTGTTACAAACAAGTTAAGGTGTTGGTGTACAAATTAAGCGATCTCAAATATAATAAGCAGGGTAAAGTCGTATATTTAGTTTTTTGAATAGGTGCTTAAACGAATATAGCGGTGCGGCGCCAAACATAGCTCGTAAGCATTTCTTTTGCATAATGAAGGCTTGGCCAAATTCCGTACTATTCCTCCATAATATTATACCTGTAGTGTACTTAATACCTACTCCTAGCTATAATAACTATTAAATAAGTTTTATTGATTAAATGTCCAATTATTGTTAACTTAATATAAAACTTAAAACTAAACTTAATTCTAAAAACTTATTTTTATATAAACAAATCTATAATTAGGTACTTACATCGTGCACTCAAATATGTAACATTAATACTAGCTGAATATCTAAATTTAATATTTAAATGTAACATTTTGTATAAGCGGACAATTATTATTTAGCGGTATTTTCTTATCTGTATTGAATTCGTCGTGGCTAAACCAACACGGTTACTTTGAGTAATAATGTATAAATACTAAAGTAGGCGCGCAAACTGACTTTCTTGCAGCTATAAGTAGAGCTAATTCACTCAACACCAATTCAGTCTGTGCCAAGCGCTTGCCGAGCCGTGACGCTTTTGATACGAGAGTAGTCACTAAATAATGCCGTCATGTGCTCTGCGGTACTGTAAAAACTACACCGTACAGACCAAAAAAGCCAAGGAATAACTTTTCATGTTAATTACCCTGTATTATCAATAAAATACGCATATTCAATAATATTTTGTGAATTATAAAAATCAACAAAGCGACAGCCATGTTTTCTCTTTGAAAATCAAAGAGTAACAAGATTTTTACATGCAGATGTGTCATTTCCGAATACCAACGTGTTATGCACGTCACATATTTTTAAATTTTTATTGCACATAAAAATTCACATTACAAACTTATGGAAAAGACATTTACAAAGGCAAGCTTATCTCTAACAAGAGATTTCTTCCAGCAAGGCCAAGATGATAAGGATAAATTTCATAGCAGTGACAGGTAGACCCTTGCGCAGAAATATAGCTCATGTTTATCTGACGAAATTTAAAGAACTGTCAATTTATTTATAAACTGACTTACAACATCACATCCAATGAAAAAAAACCATTAAAATATTAGTTATGTGCATATTCTCTTTTATTTTATCCCAAAATACACATAATAGTTCGCCAGCGTTTAAAAGTATGCAACATAGGCAGGATTCACTCGATAGGTAAACTTTTGGGCAAAGGCGACTGTACGTCTTCGGCACGTCGCATCTGAGCGCAAAGATTTTTATCTATGACAACTGACACGCCCGCTCTCGCCAAGAGGCCGGGCACATATTTTGTTCGAGCTAGCGTCTCTAGTATTTATACATTATTACTCAAAGTACGGTTATGGAAATACATTTATGCCCCGTGAGCGTATCGATTTCGTCTCCTCGTGTTGACGAAATCAATACAGTGTTGGGCATTTAACTCCCACAAGCGTATACTTAATGACTATGCGCAGCTAACTAACGCCACCAAGGATAAATATCTGGTCCTAGGTTTTTAGCAATAGGTCTAGGATCTAGGATCCTATTCACAGGATTGAAAAAATGGCAGGAGCACTTTTTGCAAAAACGAATCATAAAAGAAGATATGTTTTTTTAGGGTTCCGTATACAAAGGTTAAAAATGGGACCCTATTACTAAGACTCCGCTATCCGTCTATCTGTCTGTCTGTCTGTCTGTCCGTCTGTCACCAGGCTGTATCCCATGAACCGTGATAGTTACTTAAAATGTTCTCAGATGATGTATTTCTGTTGCCGCTATAACAACAAATACAAAAAATTAATAATAAAATAAATATTTTAGGGGGCTCCCATACAACAATTATTTCAATACCACATACAAACTTATGAATGCACCTGATTACGTACATGGAGTGTGAAAGTAGCCGCACTTATAACCTTGTTAACAATATTTTGCTATGTAAAATCCAAACTATTCACTGCACACTATCCCTACCATTGTACGGTGGTACGGAACCCTTGGTGCGCGAGTCCGACTCGTACTTGGCTGGTTTAACGACGAGGGGACGAATTCAATACGGATAAGGAAATATGCGACAGGGGCGGCTTGCGCTGTTAAAATGCAAAAAAATGCAAATATGTTTTTTTTATACGTTTTGAACTCCATTACCAAGCCATAAGGTTGAAAATCACCAAAAAACCTAATGTTTTTCCTTATTCGGGTATTCTCATAGGGTTATTCCCCCATTTCTAGGTATAGGTAGGTACCTATCTGTATACGACTCATATTTACGAGAGAAGTGACGCATGAGCAATGTTTTAGTATCTAAAGTTTGCGCCAAGTTTATTTTGCTCTGAGCGAGCGGTGACCACTCTCTCTTATGCGAGAAAGAGAGGTCATAGCTGGCTTAGAGACAAAGAAAATTACCTAGATAGGTAGGTAGGTACAAGTGACTCCAAGTTCCTTCGCTCGTGGAACGTGGAGGAGGTAATTTTTCAGAGACAGAGAGTTTACCCGATGCGCGCGGCACTCAGGAAGAGGGAAAATTGACGTGTACTTTACTGACTACTAGGGCCCTATTCTATTATGGAAAACGCAACGCAAATTGCGCTCTTCGGAGCCATCTATATGAGAGATTTGAGCCCCAGGTGATGCCAAGTTTCTGTGTTAGTGTATTGTAGTTACGTGGGTACATTTTGACGTCTTTAGAAATGAAAACTACCTACCTACCTAGATATAGGACTAATGCCAACCTAAAAAATAAAACACTTAGACAATAGCATGACAGTTTATGGTCTTTTCTTGCGGCGGCTCTGTGTAGCGGGTTGCTCCCCTCCCTCAAATATGGCGAGGGAGGTGATGGCTGGAGCACAAGTCATACTCGTGAACGGGTGCTGCTTGGGGGGACTGGTCCAGTCTGGTTTCTCATAAGTTATGTTAATTACAGCTTGTCTTTGTTCTTATTTATTTATTTTGTTATATTGAGACATCTTATTTTTATATCGTGCATTGTGTAATAAAAAAAAAATATGACGAAAAGTACATAAAATACACCCCCCCCCCCCCATAAACTCTATAGTTTCTTGGTTTCTTCTCTGACGGACGTATTTCCGAAGCATTGGTAGAGTTAAATAAGTTTCTTTTTCCTGCGCGTGATTCAGCCATGAAACACTACTTAATCTAGAAATTTCCTTTTTCAAACTCAAACCAAAATCAGTTATGTACTCTCTAGAAATTTCCTTTTTCAAACTCAAACCATAATCAGTTATGTACTCATTAGTTTAGTTGATCATATTTGATTTATTTTTTCCATATATATGAGATTTCAGTAAGTGTTTGACTTGACGCCGCGACGTTAAGTGACGCGCGTGTCGCGCTGCCTGCTGAGTCGTGTGTCATGCTGCACGCTGCCGCGAGGGCCGCGCCGCTCGCCGTTACACGCGTTGCACCGCTCGCTACCGCGACTGCCGCGCCGCCCGCTGGCACGTGCATCGCACCGCACTCCAACACGAGTGTCCCGCCACTCACCTCAAATCGTGCTCCGAGAAGAACAATAGCAAACAAAAGAACTGTAGTTTATTCAGATAAGATAGGTGTAGATTTTGGTATGTTTTTGCATTATGGCCTTAAGCAACAAGTGACAAATAATTGTTGTCCTAATAGTTCCTTTGAGGATATTATAAAAAAGGTAGCTGTAGGGAATTTTGATGAAAATACTACCATTGTTATTATGGTAGGAAACCACTCAAACATTAGTCGGAGTGCATTAGATACTGGTATAGAGGTACTGCTCAATTTATATAATAAGACGAAGTGCAAGTTTATTCTATGTAACTTTCCTTATTGTTCTAATTTATCGGGGAAACAAAATAAAAGTGTACATAGAATGAACATGTATCTATACAATATAACGTGTCATCATAGTGATGCTATTATATATTTCGACATGAATAATTTTATTCATAACTTTACTTTGACTCAGGATACTATGTACCTGTCTCATAAAACAAAAAAACGAGTAGCTACATTGTTAGCGTATAATATATGCGACACAGTTGTAAATACTATAACGCAGTCGCCTTCAGTTTTAGTTAGTATTAGTACTAATAGTAGTGTTTTAAACTAGATAGTTCGACAAAAGAGGACCCCTCAAAACATAAGAAAATTTTACAAAATAAGCAGGGGTTTTCTGGCAATCAAATGAAAAATACTAGGACAAAGGGTAAGCCCCACTTAAATATTTCCCATCAAAACATGCAGGGGCTACCTGGCAAAGAACTTGTATTAGAATTATTTCTTAATCATTCAGACACCGATGTTATTTGTATTACAGAACACTGGTTAAAGGAAAATATGATGTCTTTTAACATAAATAATTACAAAATTGTCAGTTGTTACAATAGAAAGACTGCCGATAGAGGTGGTTCTTTAATCTTAGTAAAAAATAATATTAAGGTGAAACAACGGAAAGATATTCTTGCACTTACTGTAGAAAGACAAATAGAGGTATCCTGTGTTGAGTTGGATAGCCATATTATTGTTTGTGTCTACAGACCTCCGAGAGATGAAAACGGCCATGGCAATTTTGAAATGTTCGAGAAAATTATGGAGGATGCCCTCATTATACTTTGTAATAACAGAAAAAAGTTAATTATTTGTGGCGATTTTAATGTAGATTTGCTTGTAGATACAACATTGAAACAACGATTAATAACTCTGTTCAAATCATTTAATTTATGTCATATATTTCTAGAGCCGACTTGAATTACACTTACCAGCCAAACTTGCTTAGATAACGTATTTTGTGACTGTGCATTCACAAGTAAAAATGTAATTAACTGCTTACCCTCCGATCACAGTGGTCAAACAGTTTCATTCCCAATTGCCAGTAAAAATGGGACTGATCCATCATTTTATAGGCCTATTACATCCCATAGACTAGAGACGTATATGAAAAAGTTAGATATAAATTTGCCAGTACCGGATTTTGATGAACAGAACCCAAACAAAATCTACTCAGACTTCTTCAGCATTATTCAGACAGAATTCAATAAGGTTTTTAAATTAAAGAAAGTCAGTGACTACAACGGTAAATCTAAATTTAATGACTGGGCAACGTTTGTAATTCGTAAAAGTAGAGTTATCTTATATGACCTTTATGAAAAAAAAAACATATAACTTTGATCGAAAATTTCATGACTACGTTAAAAAATATTCCAAAACTTTCAAGTTGGTTTGTAGAACTGCAAAAACTTTACACATTAATAGAAAAATTCAAAATTCAAATAATAGAATGAAAACAGTTTGGCAAATAATAAACCGCGAAACTGGCAAAGTTACACCAAGGGACAATGATTACTGCCTAAAGATAGGTGATGATGTTGTTAAATCCAGCGCTGATGTTGCTCGAGCTTTTGAAACATTCTTCACCAATGTACCCTTACTCACAACAGACCGTCTAAATTCATCTCCATATGAAGCAGAGACTTTATTAAAAAATAACACTAGCGCCAGTAATGTATATTTAAAATTTCATCATGTATATCCCCAGGACATTGTCAAAACGTTTAAATTACTTAACTTAAAAAATACGGAAGACCTGTGGGGTATATCAGTCAAAGTCATTGGTTCAGTAATTCTAGTTATAGCCCCACACTTAGCTTATATATTCAATAAATGTGTTGACGATGGGGCTTTCCCAGACCTCATGAAACACAGTAAACTGATACCTCTGTTCAAGTCGGGAGATAAGGGTGATCCTTCAAATTTCAGACCAATATCTGTTCTTCCAACACTAAGTAAAATATTTGAAAAGATTATACTCAATCAAATGCTCTCAAACTTCAACCGTACAAAACAACTCCATGCCAAACAATACGGTTTCACTAGGGGTAAATCGACTACGGATGCAGGTATTACCCTTATATCTCATATTTATTCTGCATGGGAGGCCGCACAGGATGCTATCGGAGTTTTTTGCGACCTGTCGAAGGCGTTTGATTGTGTTGATCATAATACGCTATTAATTTAATTAAATCATTACGGAGTTAGAAATAAAGCGTTGGATCTACTAAGATCATACCTAAGCAATAGAATTCAAAAGGCAGAAGTTAACGGCGTAAAATCTGTTGGATCGGGTGTTAAAATGGGCGTTCCACAAGGTTCCATATTGGGCCCTTTCTTATTCCTGGTATATATTAATGATCTGCCTTTCATGGTGGAGAAATTAACTGACATAGTGTTGTTTGCTGATGATACTTCACTGGTCTTCAAAATTGAAAGACAAAAAGGAGAATTTGATGATGTTAATGGTGTATTGTCTTTAACCTTGAATTGGTTCACAGTTAATAATTTATTATTAAACGCTGGTAAAACCAAGTGTATCAAATTCTCACTTCCAAATGTCAGGCAAGTTGAGACCAGTTTAGTGTTAGACAACAGCACGTTAGAATTAGTAAATGATACGAAGTTTCTTGGAATAACCATTGATAGCAAATTGCAGTGGGGACCCCACATAGATAAATTGGCTGGTAAATTAAGTTCTGCGGCTTACGCTGTTAGGAACATCAGACAAAGCACGGATGTGGCTACATCTAGGCTAGTATATTTTAGTTACTTTCATAGTGTGATGTCCTATGGTATCTTGTTGTGGGGGAAAGCAGCGGATATTCAAACTATTTTTATTTTACAGAAAAGAGCTATTCGAGCAATTTATAATTTAAAACGAACAGACTCCTTAAGAGAGCTTTTTAAAGAAATTGACATACTAACAGTAGCTAGTCAATTTATTTTCGAAAATATAATGTATGTACGCAAGAACCTTACAACATTTTCCAAACTTAGCGATAGCTGTAATGTTTACCTAAGAAATAATCACAGACTATGTGCGCCCCGTTTTAGACTCGCGAAGGTTAGCAATTCTTTCAAGGGTCAGTGCATTCTCTACTACAATAAGATACCTCTGGAGATTTTGAAATTACCATTTGAGCAATTTAAAAAGCATGTTAAAGCGACTTTGTCGAAAAAGGGATATTACAATGTTCAAGATTACTTAAATGACAGGACTGTATGGGGTTAATTTGGCTCAACACAGACCTTGCTGTTAATAATTTTGTAATTATTTATTCCAGCTTATTAAATAAAAATAAATCATAATTGTATTAGTTAAGCACAACCTATTTTTAAAAGAGATCTAAAAATAAATCTGTGGGAGTTTCTACGCCCTTCTTCTCCCACAGTGGTCCAATGTAGAGAAGAGGCAAAAAATGACGTTTGCTAAGCATATGTAAATATCTACAGTAATAAAGTACTTTTGAGTTTGAGTTTGAGTTTGTAAAAGTGCATTATTTTGCCTACTTGCAATAAATGATTTGAGTTTTGAGTTTTGATGAGAACTTGTCTTGCATTTTGCACTTTTTATAGCCCTCTCATTCGCACGCTCTCTCGACGCCCTGAGCGGAGCGGACGCGGAGCGACAACTCTAGCCATTCGAGCCGGAGTAGGTAGTTATCATTCGAAGCGCCTCGCAGCATAAACTGAATTTGACTTTATGCGTTTGACTTAAGGTGTAGAATAATAGAAACTGCGGCCGGCGGTATTGATTGTATTTTGTAATGTCTTAACCGCCAAACACTTGCATTGAAAATACAAAGTTATGTACAGCGTCATAAAATAGTATTTCAAAAAGTTGCGTTTCGTCTTAATGTATAGAATAATCGAGCCTCGGGGCAGCAATAAGGCTTATTATTTTCGCGGCGACAGAAAAATTAAAGAGCAGCAAACTATTTGCAACTAAAATAATAACTTGTCAACGATTAAATATTTTGGCAATCATTTATATTAAATGAGCTTTAAACTAAGGATATTTTAAAATTCAAATAATGGCTGCTACTTTAAGGTAGCAGAAATAATAAACAAGATTATTGAAATCATAGGCGAGGTACTATAAATAATGACTTGGCGACTAATATTAGCAGAAGGATAACAAACTTTATATTAGTGGCAACTACAGGTCTTCACCTAAAAAAGCATTTTGGGCTTTGATTTGCTAGCAGCTTAAATATTAAAATGGGTACTATATAAAAGTAATGGGGAGTTATTTTTTTAGTTTTCGAAACCATAATTTAATGAAAACGGCGACAAGCGCGTTCGTTTGAAGTGGAGTGCGGGTCGTCGCGCGGCGGGGGGGCGGGGGGGCGGAGCTACTGACCAATAGTACGCGGCGCAGGCGGGCGAACGTCACGAGACTCGCGCGTTTGTTGTTGTTTTGATTCATTCGCCGATAATTAGGTACTGCAACGCGTGAAATAATAGTCATTTTACGTAATTAATGTAGAAATGAGTCAGTTACAGTTCCCAGGACCGAGTGGAGTGATAAGTTTTAGTGATGGAGTTCCGGATTATTGTTCAAGTGAATCTGAATCAGAAAACCAAGGACCACCAAGACCGAAGCGTGGACGAAATAAGCTTTGGGTTTTTTATCAGAAATTTTCCAACTTGAAAGAGGCAAAAGATTTTGTGGATTCAGCAAACAATTGGTCACGGAAACTCACGCGAATGACAGAAGAGGGGCAGAAACGGTTTTACCGCTGTAACAAAGTTCGAAAGAAGGGAAGATTATTAATTGATATTTCATTTGATGAAATTATATAAGAATCAAATTGAATATTATTAAAATCATTTGTTTTAATAGTTTAAAAAAACATTGGTCTTGTAAGTCAAAAATAAGAAATTTCTTTTAAAACTTCAAAGAAAAAGAAAATTCTTTATCAATAATCTCCAAAATTATTATTTTAGTGCGTGGCAGAATTTTACTTATTGTTTGAGAGTGGAAGCGATAGTGTTTTCGTTTATCGTACGGACGCTGATCATAATCATGATGACATTGGGGTTCGAGACAATTATGGTATTCATGCTCAAACTAAAATAGAAATTAACAGACTCTTTGATCTGCATCTAAAGCCAAAAGATATCTTAGCTGCTCTTCAAAAGATTGATGGAATCAAGTTGCCTACAAAAATGCAACTTAATAATTATATAAGTGACAGACGGCGTGTTAAGTTTGGACAACCTACAATTCACTTAGGTGAACTAGAAAAGTGGATGCATGAGCACGAAAGCATTCCTGACGATGACAACGAGCCGTTTGTTATGAAGTGCTGGATATTGGAGGGTGACCAACCCCTTCAGATTTGTTTCGACAACAAAAAAGTTATTGAAGCTAACATGTTCTACCGATATTTTACAAGCTGATGCTACCTATAAACTCATATGGCAGGGCTTCCCTGTTCTTATTGTAGGAACAACAAACAAAAACCGGAAGTTTTATCCGCTGTGCTTGGGAGTTTCTACAAATGAACAAAAAGAAGACTTTGAAATGATCTTCAGTGGATTAAAGGAGGCGGTATGTTCATTGTATGAGCACGATTTGAAACCAAAAGTATTAGTGTGCGATGAAGCTCAAGCAATAAAAAATGCATTTTTGGATGTTTTGGTTCTGATACCACTGTTGTACGCATGTGTTGGGCACACGCCAAAAAAGATATGCTGAATAAACTTGAGAAATATGTGGACAAAAAGTCCAGAAAAGACATTTTACAAGATATAGATGCATTACATAACGCGTCATCACCGGATATTTTCAATGCTGCTTCTCAAGCTTTTGTGACAAAACATGCCACAAAGACAAAATTTATACAATACTTTAAACAGGAATGGCTAACCAAAAACCCTAATTGGTTCTTAGGAGCAGCAGCAACTCTTTCGCCGACTACTAACAACGCTCTAGAAGCATTTAACAAGACTATCAAGGACCATAATACGATGCGAGAACGCTTTCCTCTGTCACGATTCCTTACTGTAGCATGCGAGATGGTTACCCAGTGGTCAAACGAGATCTCTGAAGAATCATTCCCAGAAACACAGACGGTCGAACTTAAAGAATGGACGGAGGTATCTTGTTGGGCAAAACTAAATATTGCATTGAAGACTTTAACATTTTTTTTTTGACATAGTGAGCCTGTCTGTTGAGCGTACCATGGAAATAGCCTGTATTGAACTTGAACAACTTATTGTAATGAGCGTATACAGACCACCAGATTCATCCTTTGATTTATTCGAAAAGAAAATGGATGAAGTGTTGATTAAAATCAGCGATAAAAACAATTTTTTTATAATTTGTGGTGATTTTAATGTTAATCTGTTAGAGGATAATAATATTTGTACTAGATTAAAATCTTTATTTTTATGTCACAACATGAACTATCTGTTTTTGGAGCCTACTAGAATGACTGCAACATCTGCTACCTGCATTGACAATATATTTACTAACATTACGCCCATTTTCAAATCGGTCATCAATAAATTAACCTCTGATCACTCTGGTCAGATAGGTATATTCAATATTAAAATAAAAAAGGACCAAAAAGAGGATATTACATGTGTGCCCGTTAGTGACACTCGGCTTGAACACTACAGGAATAATATTTTAGATAAACTATGGGAAATACCATACAGTGACGATCCAAATTTGTTGTACAACTCAGTATTTAACCTTGTCAAAAATGAATATGATACGGTATTTAAATCAAAAACTATAAAAGTTAATAACAAAGCTTTGTTTAGTGATTGGGCGACAGTTGGAATTCATAGGAGCAGACGAAGATTATATGAACTCTATGAAGAGAAATCATATAACAAAAATACGGCCTTTCTAGATTATGTTCGTAGTTATTCAAAAATGTTTAAACGCGTTTGTGCCGTAGCTAAATCTAATTTCATTAAAAACAAAATTGAATCTAGTAGCAATGTAATGAAAACGACTTGGCAAATTATAAACAGAGAGACTGGAAAGGCCAAAGCTACACATAATAACTTCAAGCTTAAGATAGATAATCAATTGCTAAGTACAGACCTAGAAGTAGCAAAAGCTTTCGAAAATTTCTTTACGGACATTCCAGTTTCAACAACCAAGTCTTTAAATTCATCTCCCGCTGCTGCTGAATCTATACTTAAACAAAACTTTGAGGAATGTAAAACAGATTTTAAATTTAGGCACGTAAATAATGAAGACATTGTAAAAGCGTTTAAATCCCTGGAAATGAAAAAGACAGCTGACGCCCATGGTCTATCAGTAAAAATTATTAGTTCCATTGTAGATTGTATTGCACCTCACCTTTGTTGTATATTTAATCAATGTATAGATAGTGGTGTGTTTCCTGACTTGATGAAACTAAGTAAAGTTATACCTTTATTCAAAGCTGGTAGTACATCAGACCCCACCAATTTTAGACCCATATCGATACTACCAACGCTTAGCAAAATATTTGAAAAACTCATACTTAATCAATTGCAAAGTCATTTTTATCTCAATAATTTAATTCATATTGCTCAGTTTGGTTTCACAAAGGGTCGTTCAACAGCCGATGCTGGTGTTGAACTAATCGACAATATTTTTGATGCGTGGGAAGACGCAATGGATGCAATAGGTGTCTTCTGCGATCTATCCAAGGCTTTTGATTGCGTCCATCATGACACTCTTGTCAGGAAGTTACGCCATTATGGTGTAAAAGATCAGGCACTTGGCCTTCTGGAGTCATATCTAACAGATAGGGTTCAGATGGTCGATGTTAATGGGAAAAGATCACCTGGGTCTTCAATAAGTATGGGCGTACCGCAAGGTTCAATTCTTGGTCCTTTCTTGTTTTTAGTATATATTAATGATTTACCTTACCTTGTTAAAGCAAAACATGGGTTAGTATTGTTTGTTAGTAGTGTTAGACAACAGCACGTTAGAATTAGTAAATGATACGAAGTTTCTTGGAATAACCATTGATAGCAAATTGCAGTGGGGACCCCACATAGATAAATTGGCTGGTAAATTAAGTTCTGCGGCTTACGCTGTTAGGAACATCAGACAAAGCACGGATGTGGCTACATCTAGGCTAGTATATTTTAGTTACTTTCATAGTGTGATGTCCTATGGTGTCTTGTTGTGGGGGAAAGCAGCGGATATTCAAACTATTTTTATTTTACAGAAAAGAGCTATTCGAGCAATTTATAATTTAAAACGAACAGACTCCTTAAGAGAGCTTTTTAAAGAAATTGACATACTAACAGTAGCTAGTCAATTTATTTTCGAAAATATAATGTATGTACGCAAGAACCTTACAACATTTTCCAAACTTAGCGATAGCTGTAATGTTTACCTAAGAAATAATCACAGACTATGTGCGCCCCGTTTTAGACTCGCGAAGGTTAGCAGTTCTTTCAAGGGTCAGTGCATTCTCTACTACAATAAGATACCTCTGGAGATTTTGAAATTGCCATTTGAGCAATTTAAAAAGCATGTTAAAGCAACTTTGTCGAAAAAGGGATATTACAATGTTCAAGATTACTTAAATGACAGGACTGTATGGGGTTAATCTGGCTCAACACAGACCTTGCTGTTAATAATTTTGTAATAATTTATTCCAGCTTATTAAATAAAAATAAATCATAATTGTATTAGTTAAGCACAACCTATTTTTAAAAGAGATCTAAAAATAAATCTGTGGGAGTTTCTACGCCCTTCTTCTCCCACAGTGGTCCAATGTAGAGAAGAGGCAAAAAATGACGTTTGCTAAGAATATGTAAATATCTACAGTAATAAAGTACTTTTGAGTTTGAGTTTGAGTTTGCCGATGATACTTCTTTGATATTTAAAGTTAAAAGACAGCAATCAAATTATGACGAGGTAAACAATGCTATCTCTAGTATAGTGAACTGGTTTACTGTTAACAATTTATTACTTAATGAAAAGAAAACTAAATGTATTAAATTCGTGTTACCCAATGTGAACCCGGTAACTACAGACATATTTATAAAAGGACAGAGATTGGACCTTGTGCAGTCGACTGTCTTTTTGGGCATTACTTTAGACGCCAAACTACAATGGGATCCTCATATAAATAAATTGTCGAACAGACTGAGTTCGGCAGCGTTCGCAGTTAAAAAAATTAGAGCTATTACCGACGTAGACACCGCTAGACTAGTCTACTTTAGTTACTTTCATAGTCTAATGACCTATGGTATTTTATTGTGGGGTCACGCTGCGAATGCTAATAGTATATTTATTCTGCAGAAACGGGCTGTTCGTGCAATTTATAGATTAGGGCCTAGAGTGTCACTGAGGGAAAAGTTTAAAGAAATCAATATTCTGACATTTGTGTCTCAATATATCTATGACAATCTTGTGTATGTAAAAAGAAATATAACTAATTTTCAGAAGTACAGTGATATACACAATTTTAATACTAGAAATAAAGACAAGTTGGTTGCTTATGTAAGCCGACTACATAAAATTAGTAATTCTTTTAAAGGCAATTGTATACGCTATTACAATAAGGTCCCTACTGATATTAAAAACTTACCTTTAGACAAGTTTAAAATAATAATAAAACAGAAATTGTATAAAAAAGGTTACTACAGGATATCTGATTACTTAGAGGACAGATGTCCATGGGAATAGATTGTTTGAGTAACAGGCTGTTTCGATATATAATTAGCATTCATTTTGTAATTTGACAATATTTTATTTAAAAAAGGAAACGCAAAAGATGCGACGACTGTGGAGTTTCTTCGGTGAGCTCTTCTCCACAGATTCCGCCATTGGGTTAGTGAACTCACCCAAAAAAATGTAATGACGGATCTAAGTGATGTAACAACATCCTATGGAAATAAATGATTTTTGATTTTGATTTTGATTTTTAACATCTGATTGTTTAAGGACTGTATATTTGGTACCTAGTGGAAAAGCTTCGGCTGTGGAAATGACATATGATGAATCATGACATACATTTGATGAATATAAAGAAAAAACTTTGCATTTTGGAAAGTTGAACTACCTAAGATAGAATGGGAGCAAGCCACATGCAACTGTCCTCAATTCTTCAGAATGTATACATGTAAACATATACTGGGTCTGGCCATAAGGCTAAAACTAACCACGCCACCTTTAGAAGCAAAAGTGATTCCGATAGGACAAAAAAGAAAGCGTGGACGCCCTACTAAATCAAAACCTGCCTTGATAATACAATAATAAATAAATATAAATTAAATATTAAGCCTTAGTATAAGTATCAAGTCGGTAACAAACCTGCCCTGATGATACTGTTGATTAAAGTATTAAGTGTACCTACCTAACTAGGTAACTGTATGGACGACACAATTATGACCTTCGAGGGAAACTCATATGCCTCCATCATCGCGCCATCTATTGAGTGCAAACCAAACTACATACAAAATATCGAAGACATCATGCAACATGAATCAATTAGCGAACCGCGTGCTCTTTATTAATCTGTGCCGCGAGTTACCAACACTTCCAGTCCCTTGCAAACAGAGGCCGCTACTAGTTCAAAAGCGTCTAATAATTTAGAAAATGAGATGATTAACCTCTCCGTCATTATTACACCG
Source organism: Argyresthia goedartella (assembly GCA_949825045.1). Classification (NCBI taxonomy): domain Eukaryota; kingdom Metazoa; phylum Arthropoda; class Insecta; order Lepidoptera; family Argyresthiidae; genus Argyresthia; species Argyresthia goedartella. The sequence goes on along the minus strand of OX463828.1, from coordinate 10,642,366 downwards.
CCGACGGCAACATCTAACGATATACCTGTTAAGCTGGACGATAGGAAATCGGGATGTTTGAGACCAAAACTACTATCCTTGCTGATGAAGACGGAAGGGGTATGCGTCATCGACTACAAAAGTGTCTAGGACAAAACTTTTTAGTGTCAGCCATTCTGAAACCTTATGCGACCACTGAACAAATACTGAATAATTGTGAGTTTTTATGTAAGGAGTTCACCAAGTCAGACTTTGTTGTGATATTGGTGGGCTCCAACGACAAAAATCAGACTAAATTGAAATGTACTCTCAGTAATTGCTTTGAAAAACTATTACACACCAATGTACAGCTGGGTGAGGCATATAGAAATAAAAATCTAAACATAGGCATGCTAAACACTCTGTATAGAAACGTTGTCTCTGGATGCGCTAACACTTGTCTTGTAGAGGTTTTCTGCTCAGAGGACAACAGGCATAGAATACATAAATTAAATACGTGTAGAAGTTTGTGGAGAAATATAATGCATACAAAATACAACAATGAGCATTGGATGCGGAATGATTGCGGACGTGCTGACGGAGTGATCAGTATTTCTGCCAAGAGAGTTCATGCAAACACGCAGACTGAAGTGTTGCGGACTTTTGTCTGTAATTATACTGAAGCATCCACCCAAACAGAGAACATAAATCACGAGTTTTTTCGTAATTAATAAGGCCAGTGATATTAGTACTTTTAATGTTTCTACAGAACAGTTTAAAGGCTGCGAGTATGTTCTATCAAAGACACTGATTTTTCTACAAAATGTATGTGGTATCAATACAACAAAAGACGACTTAGAGTTATATTTGGAAGAATTAGATAACAAACCACAATATTTATGTATTACTGAACATTTTTTGAAAAAGATCAGCTTGCGTTATTTAGTTTACAAAATTATGTTGTAATTTCGGGTAACTCTAGGGTGAAGATGAGTAGGGGTGGATCTATGATATTAGGTTTAAAAGATAGGAAGACAGAAATTCTTAAATAAGGAGAATCTCTGTATAAAACTGAATATTTTGAGATATGTGGTTTCAGAGATATCGAGACAAATTTGTATGTATTTTGTGTGTATAGAAATAACCCAAAGGTAAATAATTTTGACGTTTTTATGGAATGCTTGGAAAAGTTAATGGATAGCACCTTTGGCAGAATGTGTCTCATTTGCGGTGGTTTCAATCTTGATTTACTGATTGAAAATAAAAATCAAACGGATTTTTTGAGCCTATTGAAATGCTATAATTTCAGACCTCTTTTTAGTGAAGTAACTTACGCTTGTGGGGGTGCAGAATCATGCCTCGACAACATTCTAATCAACCTGCCACAAGACCACATATCAAATATCAACCTGGATCATAATGGACTATCAGATGGACACGCTGCATTATTCTGCGAAGTGGAAGTTCGTCTGGATCAGGGTAAAGTTAAAGGGAGGGAAGATGTAATTTTTGTAGAAAATAGATTGTTCAGCGCTCTTAACAACAACAACTTTAAACAGAGCTTAAACAATATAGACTGGAAACTTGAGGGTATTAATAGTTTCCTAACGAAACTGTATGAATGCTTCAATCAAAGTTTTAAAAAAAGAAGGAAAAAGGTTAGTTTACGAACTGAGCAAAAACTTAAATGGCTAACAAAAGGAATCAAAATATCTAGCAAAATGAAACGTGTCTTATGTTGTGCTTATAAAAATGCTACTGATGACTCAGTCGTATGTAATAAAATAAAGTACCGAAGACTCTATAGAAAAATAGTAAGAACTGCAAAAAAGATGGCGATTAAATCTGACATAATCTACGCAAAAAAATCAGCAAAGTATATATGGAACGTAGTGAATAAACACCGAAGTACAAATATAAATAATATAAGAGAAACAATTAAATTAAAAATAGAAAATATATTAATTGATGAGTCCCATCAAATAGTTGATGTTTTTTCAGAAAAATTTGATAACAGTAGTGCACTGACTATGGGAAACACAGAACTAGCAATAAACTTTTTGGAGAGAAATGTTATAAGAACAGAAGGAGAGATGGACTGGAAAGAGGTTACCGCACTAGAAATTGAAAGAGAGGTTAAATACATGCCAACGAAGCGGTCATGTGGTTTTGACGATATGCCTATAAAGATAATTAAGGATAACATAGATCTATTAGCGGAACCATTAGCTTATTTTTTAATATGTGTGCTAAGGCCGGAATTTTCCCGGAATAACTTAAGAAGCAAGAAAGATCCAAACAATTATAGACCAATATCCTTGTAACCAATTATTTTAAAATCTTACCCTTATCCAAGAGCTAAACAACAAAATTATAGTGCAAATAGCTCAAGTAAGTAAATACCCACCCATATGTCACAAGCTGACACCGAATGCCCGCTATGCCCCAGGAAATTCAAGAAAAATGGGCTCCAGCGTCACATGAGATCAGCACACAACGATGTACTAAACCAATCAGCATCCGCTACTGTTAAAACAACCACCGATGGGCAAATACCAATGTCACCTTTGAAAGAAGCCTTCGGATCCCCATTCCTGAATGCCATCCAACCCAAGTCTGGCATCTGGCAAAGGCATTGGGACAACGTCTGTAACCTTCATGGCAAGCTATACGACCTCCCATGCGGTACTGCCAGTAGAAAATTCGTACACACTCTGGCCGACGAAATTGAGCATCTAACCAAATCAACCTACCCCTCTGAACGCGTATTAACCTTTGCTGCGGTCATACTGCAAAGAGACAAAAACGTTAGAAAAATGAAAGATATACTGAGACTACTCGATCGGCGCCTAAAACTCTGGGCAGACAAACATTTCGAGGAACTCATCACGGAATCCACCAAAGCAGATAAATCTATATGGAATACAAGAAACCGGAAACAAAACAACAATGACCAAGAAACAAAATTATTCACACGACTGATACTACATGGAAAAACGCGGGAAGCGCTCAACTGGCTCCTCACAAAAGACACGAGCAAAGTTTTAAACCCAGACACTGAAGTTGATCCATCCGGTAAAACCGTCAGTGATGTGCTGAGAGAAAAGCACCCCCCGCCTAATACTCCAGATCCCGCTTTATTCACTCTCCCCAAAGACGTCACAAAACTCCCACCACTCCTTGAAATCGAAATAACTTGTGACCATGTCGAAACAGTTGCGAGAAAACTACACGGCGGCGGAGGCCCCACTGGATGCACAGCCGAAAACTGGAGAGATTTCCTACTCCGCTTCGGCCAAGCAAGCGCCCATTTAAGAGAAGCCGTAGCGCAGCTCACAACGAAACTTAGCAACGAAACCATACCCTGGACCCAAATACAAGCATTAATGTCAAGCCGACTTGTTGCTTTAGACAAATGCCCAGGCGTAAGACCTATCGGCATCGGCGAATGCCTACGAAGAATATTATCCAAATGCATGATCTTAGCAACAGGCTCTGAAGTCACTGAAGCATGCGGCCAGTCACAGCTCTGCAGTGGACTGGGCAGTGGCATCGAAGGCGCCATTCATGCCATGACCGATGTCTTCCAAAGAGATTGCCAACCTGGTTCAAACTGGGGAATGCTCCTCGTTGACGCGAACAATGCTTTTACGCCGTGAATAGACAACTAGCCCTCTGGCAAGCAAGAATATACTGGCCACACTGCGCCCGCTTTCTTTATAATACTTACAATGGCCACGCTGAATTGGTATTTCGCGATTCTGATACAAGACTATATAGCAGAGAAGGCGTAACCCAAGGAGACCCACTCGCAATGCCACTGTACGCACTTGCAACACTACCAATAATTAACAAACTTAAAACCGAAAACACAGTCACACAATGCTGGTACGCCGATGACTCCTCCGCGCAAGGCACTTTCCAAAGCCTACGACAATGGTGGGACAACTTAAACAAAACAGGCCCAGCATACGGATACTTACCACAAGGTAAAAAATCATTTCTAATAGTGTCAGAAACTGACAAGTCTACCGCAGAAAAGACGTTCTCCGGTACCAACGTCTCCATAGTTACCGGCTCCCGCTTCCTAGGAGGCTACATAGGGACAGGAGGGGACGACTTCGTAAAAAAGATTGTAACCGAATGGATATCTATCATCGAGAAACTCACAACAATCTGCAAAAACTCACCTCAAGCCGCTTACACTGCCCTAACTAAAGCAGCTCAGTTTAAATGGTCCTTCCTACTACGTGTCTTAAAAAATTCAGAAGAACTTTTTGAACCCTTAACTAACACATTACACGACAAATTCATACCAACACTAATCGGAGGCGAAATCACAAAACTTGAAACCCAGCTATTTACCCTCCCAGTCCACAAAGGCGGACTTGCCCTTTCTGACCCCTTCAACACACCAAACCGTGCATACCAAATCTCAAAACAGGGATCTACAATACTTTCAACAGCCCTAACCGAGATAAAAGACATAAACCTTGCTGAACACTACAATTCTTTGCGTGACGCAAGAAAGGAAGGAAACCAGGAAAAAGAAACATACGAGAACGAAACTCTAGAAAGCATTCTAACAAAATTACCATCCAAAAAGAAAAGAGCAATAGAAAGATCAATAGCGACAAAAATGAAAACAAAAACATCAACATGGCTTTCAGTAATACCGACAAGAAAAGACAACTTCGACTTATCACCCCACGAATTTAGAGATGCCCTGGCCATAAGATACCACCGCACACCAATCTCCATGCCTGCGACTTGCGACGGCTGCGGCAATGACAACTTCAACGTGGACCACGCCTTGTGCTGCAAAACAGGTGGCCTTATCACACGCAGACATAACGAAATAAGGGATCTTTTCTGTGAACTGTGCCAGCAAGCCTGGGGAAACGTCACGAAAGAGCCAGTCATCTCCGAAGGCGATACTGGGCTGCGCGGAGACTTGGCTTGTCGGGGGGTATGGATTGCCCAGAGGGAGGCGTTATTTGATATCCGTGTCATAGACACCGACGCTCCCTCCTACGCATCACGCCCCGTAGCGGCTGTCCTTCGTTCAGCTGAAGAAGAAAAGAAAAGGAAGTACTGCGACCCATGCGAGACGCGCCACACCACCTTCACCCCTTTAGTAACCTCTGTCGACGGAGTTTTTGCTCCACAAATGATATCATTCACTAAACACCTCGCCGAAACGCTGGCGGACCGCTCGAACCGGACCCCTGCCACAATAATGGGCTGGCTACGAGCAAGAATTCAAACCGCCATCATCAGGGCTAGCAGCATGTGCATCCGCGGCACCCGCCATAGGTGGAATCGCACAGGCCTATATGAGGATGGAGCGGCAGTCCCACACGTCTTGAACTAGAATGAATATCTTATTTATATTCTCTGTACTTATTTTCATGAATCTTTTGCTTAATAAATTTCTTACCATTAAAAAAAAATATTTTAAAAATCTTCGAAATACTCATTAAGACCAGACTTGTTAGACATTTAAATAAACATAAAGTACTAAATAAAAGGCAATTTGGTTATCAGAAAGGAGTAGGCACAGCAGATGCCATTAATACATTGTTGGATGAAATAGTTGCCAAATTAAATGACAAAAAGAGAGTTGCTGGTTTATTCCTTGACCTAAGCTCTGCATTTGATACAGTGGATCATAACTTACTATTAAAAAAATTAGACTTCTATGGGGTAAGGGGCAAATCGTTGACACTATTGAAGTCATATTTGCAAAACCGGTTTCAGTTCATACAGATGAAAAATGTGATAGAAAGATGTGAGAAAACCTATCAGTCTAAAAGAGTGAAGATAACAAGAGGCGTTCCACAAGGATCTATTTTAGGCCCTGTTCTGTTTGTAACTTTTATTAATGATCTCATAAATTTTGTTGATAATTCTGCGCCTGAGGTAGAACTTGTTATTTTTGCAGATGACACAAACGCTATAGCTGCGGCAGATAGCAATGACGAACTTAGTTCCATACTTAATGCCACTCTTTCACTGTTCTTCAATTGGTTTACAAATAATAATCTCCAACTTAACTCCTCCAAAACAGGGGCAATTCTCTTTAAGACTACAGCGAAAAATAAAGAAACTATAGATATATATCTTAATGGTGCACAAATTTCACTAGTAGATGAAGTAAAGTTCCTGGCTGTGCATATAGACTCACTGCTTAACTGGAAATGTGAATTAAAAGCTATAGAAGGCTTTATTAGTTCAGCTTGCTATGCCCTTAGAAGTTTACGCGATGAACTTACAAAAGATCAGTTGAAGACTGAATACTATGCACTTGTGGAATCTAAACTTAGGTACAGCATTAAATGGTGGGGGAACAGCTACCAATATAACATAAAAACAGCTTTCACGATTCAGAAAAGGGCAATTAGGATAATAGTACGAGCACCACATTGGGAATCCTGTAAGCCTCACTTTGCAGAACTAGCAATATTGACAGTCCCTAGCCTGTACATATTCATAATACTATGCGACTTGAAGAAACGTCTTTACAATATAGAATCGGAAGCTGAACGAAAAGTACGTCTTAGCTCAAGAAGAAAAGACCTCGAACATAAATTATGTCCTCGCCTTAACATTGTGCAGCATAGTGCCCGCTATCAGGCTGTTAAATTGTTTAATAGGCTACCAATAGAGTTAAAATTAACCACTAATTATAATAAATTTGAAACGCAATTGAGGTACTTTCTGTTGGAAAAGGTTTATTACTCACTAAACGAGTTCACGGATGATCAAAATTGATTAATATTGATTATTTTGTTGTAAAAGTGTTTGTTTGACTGAACTTTATTGATATAACATTTAGAATAGCATATTATAGTTAGTACATTATTATTATTAGAGTAAGATTTTATTATTTTCAACACAATGTATATTGTACAGAAATAAACTAAACTGAAACTAAACTGAAACTGAACTACATTTTTTATAAATTAAAATAATTTCTTTAAATAAAAACATTTTCTCTACGTATGTACTTTTCTGACTTTTATTTCTTATTCATAATTCTTTATTGCACACACATATTCAATTTAAAAGGTAACATTAGGAGAAATCATATGTACAAAGGCGAGCTTATCTCTAAAAAGTGATTTCTTCCAGCAAACCAAGGCATGAAAGGGAAATGTATCATGAAAGGGTAGACGACGCGAATGGCCGAGTCGGTAGTGACGCTGCCTACGAAACCAAGGGTCCCGGGTTCGAGTCCCGGTGGGGGCAAATGTTTGTTTGATGAGAACGGATGTTTGTACCCTAGTCATGGTTGTTTATCTATCTAAGTATAATATTTCTCTATATAAGTATATATATCGTTGTCTAGTACCCAAGATACAGGGAATCCTAGTTTGGGGCTAGATCAATGTGTGTAAAAGGTGTCCAAGGTATTATTATTATTATTAAAAAAAAGGGTAGGCAGTGTACAATATCTAATATCTAATTTATACTAAAATACATATAATATAAAATACGGAAAATAAAATACTTATATACCAGACTACTAAATACAATACATACATATACCTGCAAATATAGTTTATATATTATAATGATATACCTACATACTATAACTCTCACGAAAGAGAGAGGAAGTGCTCTTTTACCCGGTTTTTGAAAGAGACAATAGTGGGAATGTCTCTTATAGTGCAAGGTAGTGCGCAGTTTCTTCCACCGCCATAAAGAAAATCAGAGCCACTTAATAAAACTATAAAATTATTATTTATACATGCAATTTTCAACTTTGATTAAAGCTCTTAAAGTGTCGCACAAAGTATTTTTTTTATGATCTCCATTGAACAATTAGAGTAGGCCATTTTCAACTTTTTATCCGCCGTCATGTTTCCGCTTAATTAGTTAATTCAGTCGCCAAAACAATAACTCGATGCTAGTTTATATTGAAACAAAGCCGAAAATTGATAACTTAGCTGCTACTTTTTACTTTATACTAGTCTTCGCAATTAGTCGCCAACTTATTATTTTTGCTACCCCCTTTAATTTTTTATAAATCCCTAAATCAGATTAATTTGTCGCCGCGTTAAATACATGCCATAAAATTTTAAGATACACGATGATCGCGTTTGGTACTGATATAACCGCCAAACACTTGCATTGGAATTACAACGTTATGTCTTGCAAGATAAGGTAGTATTTCAAAAACATGAAACTTTCTTACCGTTTCTCCAGATAAGTCATTGCGACATGAAGTTTTGTGTGATGCTTTTGTGTGCGGCATTTTGATTATTCGAAATTTTGAATTTAAGGTTTGAGGTATGACATTCTTCCGTTAGTTCTGACGCTATGGTGGTCACACATATCTTAATATCTTCCTTTTAAACGACTTAATCGTGACATAACTTATATATATAATTCTGAGGAGACATCCACCGATTGGTGCGATTTATTCACTGGGGTTCCTCAGGGTGGCATCCTTTCACCCCGTCTGTTCTCGTTTTTTATCAACTCAATCTCTGATGTACTTACTTCTTCATATGATCTTTACGCAGATGACCTCCAAATATACCGGCATTTCTCTCCGCGTGATGTGACTCCGGCTGTGGAGGCTCTGAACGCTGACCTCGAGAATATCAGTGGGCCCTCTCATATGGGCTTCTGGTCAACCCGAGCAAGTCGCAGGCCTTGATCTTGGGAACCCGATACTCTCTTAACCTGTTACAACAACTTCCAATCGCTCCTCTAATATTTGATGGAACAGTAATCAAATACAGCGATAAAGCAAAAAATCTCGGAGTTGTATTCGATAACATGCTGTTTTGGTCGCCCCATGTCTCCGAGGTCAGCAGACGAGTATTTGCATCGTTTCACTCTCTTCGGAGAATAAAGTCCTTCCTCGGCATACTAAAGTTACTCTAGCCCAGTCCCTTCTACTTCCTTTAATTGATTATGCCGATGCTTGCTGGGTGAGTGCGAACGAAGAACAACTGAATAATCTCGAACGACTTCAGAACCTCGGGCTTCGGTTCGTCTTCGGGCTGCGCAAGTATGACCACGTCTCGCAGTATCGCAAGGAACTGGGTTGGCTCCCGATTCGTCTTCGCCGTGATTTCCACATATTAGCTTTACTGTTTAACATCTTGAGAAACCCCAGATATCCTTCCTACCCTCGTGAACGTTTTGAGTTCCTTTTTTCCAGAGGCAAGGAGCGGAGATCTCACGCAGTGTCTCTTCTATGTATTCCGCAGCATAACACCGTCGCCTACGAGCACTCGTTCAGGCTGAGAGCCATTCGGCTGTGGAACGCACTTCCCTGCACTATTAGGGGCAGTCCCACTCTCTTCTCGTTTAAGAATCGCTTGAAAGAGCACTTACTTTCTCTTTCATCATAGGTATTGTATATATAAGTATGTAATTGTATTTATCTATTTATTATTATTATTTGTTTATTTTTATTTTATCTACTATTTCTTTTATTATAGTAAGTATCATATTTTATTGGTATTTGGTACTTACCAAATACCAATAAAATAGCTAGGGTAGTCTAGTGCAATTATATATGTACTTATATAATTGCACTAGACTACCCTTTTCATTTTATACGTATCGTATCCTGATAGGTTTGCTGGAAGAAATCTCTGTTGAGAGATAAGCTCGCCTTTGCCTTTTAATTTCGTGTATAATTGTATTTTTCTAATGTTCTGTGCAATAAAGAATTGTGAATTGTGAAATTTCAAAATGTGAATAATGGTCCATTTGTAGTGTTGGAAGATTTGTCTCCCAATGTTAAGATAATTAAAGATGGAAAAGTAGACATCGTACATAAGAATAGAACTAAGATGTTCGTTAAGTAAAATGTAATCAGTAAACTAAGTATTTAAGTAACCACGTATAATCAATATATAAAATTAAAATTAAATCTCTAGTAATGAAACAAAAAATATATATATATGTATTCTTATTTTTTTTTCTCTTTTGGATGGGTGGTATAGTGTGGTGACGCTCTCGTCCCTATTTAGATAACAATGATATTACTAATGACTCCAAATATAGATCAGTCTAAAACCAAACGTTGTTTCAATTAGTTGTGTCAAGTCCTTACATTCTACATAAAACGGCTGGCGAAGTGAAATCATGGCGAGACTAGGTGGACATTTTGCGAGTCACCTACATTCTACCTACTGTTCGGGACAAAGGAACAAGTACTTCGTGTTGCTGCCAGGGCACCTTTATGCACAGACAGAAGGTCTATCCCGAAGGAAGTACACCCAATTAACCTTCTATTTCCTATCAGTTCCCCTATTATTACCTACATACCTATTTTCTTTGTTTTGTGCGCGCGGCTGACTTGCTTCTCGAGCGTTAGGTCTATTTATCATCCTAATCAAGCTTTACCAGCAAGGATTTCAGACATTTGCCTACTGAACCTAAGCTTGTTGCTCAATTTATTTTCAACAAATTCACCTAAATTACGTGTCTAACTAGGTCATCACACGTAAAATAATTTGCTTGCTTGATTCAACAGCGTTAGTACTATCTAGCATATTAGCTTACCTAATCAAGCAATTCTGAACAAGCCTAATATAACTAATACTAAATACACTATACGTTTACTGTCTAAATAGTGTTCACAGTAAACCCTAGAAATACCTATCTTGCCTAGCTTACAACCTATCATCTTCAACCCTAATTATTTGCCGAACGGTAACTATTAAAACATCACGCCTATTTCATGAAACCAAATGAAATCGTGGCTAAATAGTGACAAATAATTGCGTTTCCCAAAGATAAATTAACATGTACCGATGTTCTAGAACATGAAATACCCAATTCTTCCTCTGTACCTATTAACACAAAATCTTAACGATTTCCCGATGTGCATAAACTTGAAGTGCATTCTCAAATTGAAAAAATATTAGATGAAGGAATAATAAAATATTCAATATACCCGTGGTCTTCCCCTATATGGGTGGTCCCCAAAAAGACAGATGCCTCTGGCGTGTTGTCATCGATTACCGTCGCTCAATGATATTACTATTGGTGACTCATACCCGATTCCAAACATTACTGATATACTAGATCAATTAGGTAAATGCAAGTACTTCAGCACTCTCGACCTCGCAACCGGTTTCCACCAAATTAAGATGTCAGAGCACGACGCACCAAAAACAGCTTTCTCTGTCCCACAAGGACACTTTGAATTTTCTCGTATGCCATTTGGGCTTAAAGATGCCCCTTTTACCTTTCAGAGATTAATGAACTGTGCTCTATCAGGCCTACAGTGCATCCCATGCTTTGTCTATCTAGATGACAAAGACGTATCTCGTAGATATCGTAATCTATTTCTATGACCTTCAAAACCACATGAAAAATCTTTCCAATATTTTCGACAGACTGAAACATGCCAATCGCAAGCTTCAACCCGACAAATGTGAATTCCTTCGTAAAGAGGTGTCCTACCTGGGACACATCATCACAGATCAGGGAGTGAGACCAAATCCCGAAAAGATCCAGGCTGTTCAGCGTTTTTCGCAACAAAACTGTCCAAAGGACATAAAACATTCATGGGACTAGTATCCTATGGCTTGTGTTTAAACGATTACCAAAAACGCTCCTATTTTACTACCAATAAATTCGAAATGACTGCCAGAATGGATAAATGTCCACCAAATTGTGTTTGGATAAATGATCACCAAACTTATTTTTATGTTTTGTGTACTTAAGTTTATGTTTTAAGTATTTTTTGTTGTTCTTACATGTTCAACCTAACACGAAGGATAAAGAGGGGTTTGGTTCGCTCACCCCCTTTACCCTTCACCTAAACTTTTTACCGCAGTATTTTGCCCTGATATTTTTTGCAACTTTTGGTGTTCATATTTATCAATTTAGGGTAGGAAAAAAATATTTTGGTGATCATTATATTTGTTGCCGTATCCTATCTCTCAAAAATTGCTAAACCCCTTACCAATCTCTTGAAAAAGGATATCCCATTCACTTGGGAACATGAACAACAACTATCCTTCGAAACTCTAAATCCTGCCTCATTTCTGCACCCCTATTAGTTTACCCTGATTTCAATAAACCTTTTATTCTGACGTGTGACGCATCCAACTTAGCTATTTCGGCTATTCTATCCCAAGGACCAATAGGCAGAGATAAACCTATAGCATACGCACTCGGCTTTGTTAAGGGTTCTTAACAAAGCCGAGTGCAACTTATAGCGTAACAGAAAAATAATGTTTGGCCATTCTCTATGGTACTCAGGCTTTTTGGCCATATCTCTATGGGCGTCGCTTTTAAATTGTTACAGACCACCAACCACTAAAGTGGCTCTTCAATTATAAAGACCCTGGGTCAAAACTCGTCAGGTGGCGACTCAAATTAGAAGAATTTCATTACGAAATTGAGTATAAAAAGGGCAAGATAAAAGTAACGCTGATGCCTTATCCCGTTACCCAGTCAATCCTCTAATCCAAAACTAAGACGAGCCTCAACCTTCAACTTCCCAATCTCAACCGTCTGCGACGGAAATTCAACTTTATCCCACTAACATTCGAGAGCGTGACTCGTCAGAAAATATTGATATACCTCAAGACGTCCTCCAAGATCTCATAGACCTGGGTGTTTTTGACCTGAGTCCATCCGAAGTTCGGGATACACATTTAAGTTCTCCTAATCTTCCGTCCTTACTAGGTACCCACTGAGAAGCGATGATCTCGCATCAAATTCCTACGAAAATTATAACAATTTCTTAAAATCATTTTCCGATAAAACCGAAACGTTTGATACCTTTTATTAAAGAACATGACTGCTGCAGAATGCTTGATAAAAAGCAATTCCAAAACCATTTTAATTCCTGTTTCAGTGGACTTTGACGATTCCATTCCTTATCTGCAAGACATTCTATCCGAAATGGACAATTCTTCCGAGATGCTTGACGCAGAACGGGAACTCCAGTCCTTCCAGAAACAAGAAGTTAAAGGAATAGCTTTCTATTTCCTTTTTACTAAAGTCTACTATTTCGATGATTGCGCTTACTCAGAAATCTTAATAGTCCTAAAGTCAACTCGAGATGATATACTGCTGACAGGAAATATAAATTAAATTGCAATTTCAGATTTCAAAAACCCTTTTGAATAAAAATCATTTACCAAAATTTATGGAATGCTCATGTACCTCTTTAACAATACTGTTGTTACAGTAAATATACATCATGATACCATAATTTACCCAGTCCCAACAGAAATCACGAAAATTCTGAAAATCATGACATCCCTATAGCCGGCCATTTCCAGACAGGAGCCACCCGAGCTTTGTCTGCTGTGATATCGGCGCTGTTGCTGGTCCTTTAATGAGACCACTCATTATGACGTCCAAGTAAACGCTATCATCCAGGAGGAAGTCGACAGGATTCGACACATTGTACTCTGGTTCGGCTAGCTCTATGTTTGCTAGGTGTGGCTGTTGTTGTTTGCCGAATGACGTGTTAGGCAAGTTGTTGGTTACTCAGTTGATGACTAGTGAAACGATGCCCTTGCTTTACTTCGAACCATTTCCAATGCCCGATACCGATGCGTGGAAACATTGACATTTTCATCTCAGCATCTGCGCCGGCATTTTCGGAGATCAGTAAAGTCTGAGCATCTTGATCAAGCAGTCCTCTCATAGTCACGTAGGATCCATCTGAAGCCATTACTTAGATCGTTACAGTTGTTAGTACTCTTCATCGTCGGTTGCTACGTAGTTTACGCTGTATTGTCTGTTCCCATGTCATGACAGTATCTCCTTTCAATATGTTTGAATGAATGTAATATATATGTGGCAGGCAAATTGTATGATTCCGCATTTTATAAACGGCGTCGTCCGTTTACAAACGCGCGCTGCTATGTAATATGCCGAAGGCAAATTGACAAATTGAAATTAAAATAGCAAATAAGCAGGGCAAAACACTGCGGTAGCTTAGGTGAAGGGAAAAGGGGGTGAGCGAAGCGAAGCCCCCTTTATCCTTCGTGTTAGGTTGAACATGTAAGAACAACAAAACATACTAAAAACATAAAGGAGTGTCAATTTGCCTTCGGCATATTACATAGCAGCGCGCGTTTGTAAACGGACTACGCCGTTTGTAAAATGCTGATTCATACAAATTGCCTGCAACATATACATACACAAGTTCATACTGAAGACTCGGTAAGTATTCGGTCATTTGATTCTTTAGGTCTCGTGGCAATGGGTATAATGTATAAATTACCATTATGGCTTACGTTATCCCCGACAAGCTAAACTGCATTCTAGTATCTGGTACAAAGGCTTGGTTCACTATTCACTCTCGGTCTCGCTTTAGAAACCGTAACTCGCAATCGAGATCTCGCATAAGCGAGTAAGCACTACTTTTATTTCCAATAGGATCTGCTCTCCTTACGGTGTCCATCCACTTTTTTCTAATTTTAGGGCTTAATACAAATAAAAAAAACTTTATTTGGTGTTTTCACACTCGAGTGTGCACAATAGTGCAGATGGCACAATGCAATATTTCTTGGTAATTTTAGTTTTTATTCGTGTTTATAATGTGAGCCAATGAATATTGAGCCGAATGAGCCCGTCCGATTTGATCACCTGACTAGTAAAGTGACGTCATCGCTGATACTACATACCCTCAGTTAACATCGTTTCTTTCTCTACTCCGTCAATTTTTAAGATTTTAATTTATCTGCATTCACTGAAATTTTCGTTGGCCACATTAATTGAAGAGTTCTTAATTGTCTGTGACAAACTATACACATAGCGAGTATTACCTAATTATATGTACCGCCAAAATGAACACAAAGAGACCAAACCAACGAAGGAAGTGTACGCAATATAAAATTAACGCTACATGTTTTTAAGCAAAGAGATTCGTTTATCTGAAGATTTGCGCATTTTCGTGACAATTGACACTTGTGTAATTGGTTGTGCAAACCTAAAGGCGAAGGAAATTTAAAGTGAAATGCACTCTACCTTTTATAGCATAGATGGCGCTAGGGTTTTCCGGTTTCATATTGCCAGTATCAATGACTTACTTGTACCCCAAAAAATGCAATTAACGATTTACGGAATTTATGAGTAAATAAATGCCTGTCATTAAATGATGATCTGATGGCAGATTTTTGAATTATTATTGTCAATAAAAATACTTTGGTGACTGTAGGACCTAATTTCGCTTGTTGAAAGTTAAATCAATAACCCGACATTATATTTGCCTTATGGCAACACTGAGAAAAAGTGAAACCGGAAATAAGAATTTCATATGTTTCACACACATTCACAACTTGCGAAAAAAAACGTAGCCAGCCATCTTTTGTGTAAAAATCGTTTGTTTCGTGTCTTCAGTCAGGGTAAATTTCATAATAGTAATTCATGTCAGAGCCACAGTCTTCGCTTTTGTTGAAAAAACAATTAGCAGGTAAGTCCTACTTATGATCTATTGCGAATCGAAGTCCATTGTGGTGTCAGCGTAGACGTTCTCGTCCACGAATATCGTGGACCTCAGGGGTCGAATTTTAACAATCACCTTTGCTATTTCCGAAAGGAATCTGGTCCGCCACAAATTCTGTTTAATACCAGCTGTAGATATATGACAATATTATGCGGGCTCATTGAAAATCAATACCTTTCGTGACGGTATGACTGTCAACCAACCAAGTTCAGATGCCAAAACCTCCGACGTTCGTGATGTATTTACGGTAACAATGATGATTCACTGTACGGAATTATCACAACATACTGAATATTTCAATTATTAGAGTTGATTCTGAGTCGTCATGTCGTTTTTTTGCTTATTTCCCAGAACTAAACAAAAACCCTGTCGAAGGGTTTTCTGCTGGTTTGATAGATGACAATGACATATTCAGATGGGAAGTCCTCATCATTGGCCCTCCTGACACATTATAGTAAGTATATGCACAGAAAGTACAAATTATGTATTCATTTGTAAAAAAACTACTAGTTTCACAGCCATTGTCAACCCAACTTGATAGGTTAAAAGTTTCAAGCATGGTGATTAATTGCTTTATTTGATCCTGGTTTATTTGCACTACTTATATGCTAACTGAAACAATACACAGGAAACACTTGTCTTCAAGGTTCCTCATGAAGTCTTCCTGTGTAAAAGAGCAAATTAAAATACCTGGGTTCCTAATCCCCGCCTTACAGAATAGAGCTTTTACTCTATCTAACGAAAAATGTGTATAATATAATCTAAAAAAATATTGTTTTTCTTGCAGTGAGGGTGGATTCTTCAAAGCGCACTTATTGTTTCCCAAGGAATATCCTCTGAGACCACCACGAATGAAATTCGTTACCGAAATATGGCACCCAAATAGTAAGTTAAACTGCTGTCCCAATTAAATGCAAAAATGTATGTCATGTAATATTTCATTTCATTGAACAATGATAAATGAATATGTAACATTCAAAGAAAATGTAAAAATGCATGCCACATTTGTTGTAATAAAAATTATTAGTGTATTACTTAAACATGCTAATGATCACTCCATGGTCTAGTGTGTTTCACACTTGCTTCTCATGCAAGAGATTCAGGCTCGAATCCATTGCTGACCATATACTAATGAGATAAGTAATTTATCTTAAGTATATTATTGGACATTCCGTGTTTTGGATGACACTAAGCTGTAGGTCTCGGCTACTATCGCTACTTGGTATGTACGGTAGTAGTAGTAGCAGCATAGTATGGCTCAATCTAACTCATATCCAGGTAAAGCCTGTGCCCCTCGGTGGGGAAATTAATGGGCTAAATTTATTTATTTTATTTATAAATTAAACAGTACTAACTAGGATATCATGATTTTTATGAAACAACATTTATCAACTAGATTTTTCCCAAAAATCCATTGGTGTCCTAATAATCTGGTTGCTATAAAATAGCCTCAGTAATAAGGTATCTTTTATAAAGACCAAAGTTACTGCTTTAAAAAGGGCGGCTACCAACACCATCTATCAACAGAAAGATGAACTGAACAAAAGTTTATTTTGGCTGTCCTTTGTGTTTTTCAAATTCTTCCTCCTTACGAACCTTCCTGAGATTTCAATAAACTTTATCCAAATTGGCTCAGCCCTTGCTATTTTGTGCTTACCAACACATTTAGCTATTCATTTTTTTACATAGATAGTTAAACCATTTTTGATTAATTGTTGTATCATCTTTATTTATATATACAAATAGCAAATGAACCCTGAAGTAATCAATACTTAGAGCTCATTCCACATCTCTTGTTTCAGTTGAAAAAAATGGTGATGTTTGTATATCAATATTGCATGAGCCAGGCGATGACAAGTGGGGATATGAGAAGGCGTCGGAGCGATGGCTGCCAGTCCACACTGTAGAGACAATTCTGATCAGCGTCATTTCGATGCTGGCTGATCCCAATGATGAAAGCCCAGCTAATGTTGATGCTGCGGTGAGATTATTCTTTTATTTATTAATTTTTGATAAATCTTCAGTAAGCCTTACCAGTTTAGACATACAACTTAATTTATTCTGTAGAATGTGGTGCAGAATGTAAATGATGTCTGTGCATGTCATTTTATGTTTGAGATCACATTTAGCGGGAGTTTATCCTATAACTTTACAATAGAAGAATAGTATGTACTTTGTACACCATTTCTGGTGGTCAGATTTATTTTAGACAATTTGCTGTTTTCAACATCAGAATTTACATTTACATATGAAATGGACGAGAACGAGAACTTTTGGGTTTGCTACTTTCTGTGTAGTTTTCATTTTGTAGTAAAAGCTAAAATTGTTACCATACCATACACATGTTTATGATACATATCTTGTATTTTTGCTACCCATTTGTTCTTCATTGTATAAATCCTTACTTAACATTCAGTAGAGTCATGTTACTGATTCATATAACCTATAACTTGAGTTAGATGATGATTATCTTATCTTAGTCTTCATTGTAATTTGCATCAACTGAAAATGATGTGCCTTTAGCGAAATTCACACCTATCGCCATTATACCTGTGCAACAAAGAGGATGTAGGCGTATTTCGCTCTAGGCAACATAAGTAAACCATCAACCATACATGTTGTACTCATTTGCTATTTTTTCCATCCACAGAAAGAATGGAGAGAGCGATACTCGGATTTCAAAAAGAAAGTGGCCAGATGTGTTAGGAAAAGCCAAGAAGATGTGTTTTAGAAAAAAGTGGGGTGGATCATTATTTATACCAACTGTCGAAAAAGGGCCATTTGACCATACCACCATATACAACCTCCGCACAGAGCAATAACTAGATTACAGGATAACGATTAGCACTGCCCTGCCTTACACAAACATAGATGGATGCTCATACAGTTTCTCTTTGCAGAAGGAATGGAGACAATCATATTCGGAGTTTAAACGAAAAGTAGCACAGTGTGTGAGAAAAAGCCAAGAGGATTGTTCCTAAGTAACAGTGCCCTTTTTCATATAGTTGATAGTGAGTGGAGTGAGTGACGCAGATAGAATGTTGAGGAAGGTACCGTCTGCCGCCCGCTTCGAGTCTGGAGCAGGGACTGTACTCAGAGACAATATTGAAATTGATTAATAAAATAAATACTTATTGTAATTGAAGGTATCGCTGCCGCATATTATAAATATAATTACAAATAGAATTCAAGGTCTTTTTCATCTTTTTTAAGACATGTTAGCTAGCCACCATTATGATAAAGAAATGTGTATGGTAATTTTTATAGAAAAACAAATCTGCAATTCTTTTTTATTCTCTTCCTAATAGCCTAAAGTTTGATCTCTGTAAGTAGAAACCAAATCTAACGGGTTCCCTGTCCCTTTACAATTAATTACCTATGATACATATGTGACACTAAAGAAAGGTACTTACCTCTTATATGATCTATTTAAATTGATGATAATTTCTCTTGAAAAGTTTGGCACTCTGTTAAAAATTACCAATGCATTATTGTTTCACTCATTGTACTATGTCATTACCTTCCCGAGATCAATCTATTCTAGTGCTAATTTAGTACATAGTTAAATTTCATATCTTATACATATTAGTTTCTAAAAAAGTGAGTTTTGTTATGTAACTTTTATTGTATTGAGTTGTGCCCTGTTTTGTAAATCAGCTGTCTGCTGTTAGGATGACTTCGGATTAAGATGAGATGTAGCTCTTTGATAAGATGGTTGTATATTTCTGTGTAACATTTGGAAAATAACTTCTACAACTTTAAGTTTTGCTTCTAGAAACTTGCTAAATGTGTAATAAATATTGATAACTTAAAAATTCTTGTAAGGGCATTTATGTAAGTTATCTATTATATTTAGTTCAATTTTAACTGGGAGGTTGTTTGTGATGCACTTAACGTTACAATCTCATCTGAACTTAGTTACTTTATTTTATGTTTATAGGATTTTTGTGTTGTCAACATACCCGCTCGAAATTTTTTTTGAGTGCATGAGCACAAGTAATGTAATTTTTTTATTTTCCTCCATGTGACTGTGACATGTGTACAATATTTTTACCTGTGTATGTATATTTTTTACTATAAAATCATAATGCAGTAAACTAAAATATATTTTATTTCATTCCATAGCAAGTTTAATTAATATTCCCAAATGGTTTGATTAAAGTGCCATATTTTGGGAAATTATAGCTATAGTATAGTTTTAATCATACTTTGGATAAGTACAGTTAGGACTGAATAAATTGTAAGTTGGATTGGAATAAAACAGTTGAATTAGGGTACATACTTTAAACAAATAAATAAACTAAAACTCAAATATTTTTATTGTAAGTGGGTAAAATAGGGATAACTGTCATTCACTGTCTGAATTATCTGCTAACACAACACCTTGTATACTTCTAGGATCAAATGTACATTCAAAACACCTTTTGAACACTGACTTTACCATGGTTCTAGAAGTAGGGGATGCTGGAATGTTGTCACAATCCATAACTTCATCCAAATTATTTTGTTGCTTACTTGAGTTCATATTACAGTCCATTGCAACATTTTCAATAATGCAATTTGCTTGATAAATGCTGTTATTAACATTTACTACTTGGTTCTCATCAGGTATATCCACAAAGTTGAATAGGTGTGAGTCCTCATCTAGATATTTTGTGATGTCCACATCTAAATGAGGTTTTTTTCTTGCTGAAGCTTGAGGTGTATTCTCCACCAGAGTGTCTTTCCTTTTTCTTTCAACATTTGTAGAGTTTTGTGTCGTAGCCTGCGTGGCGTTATCAGCTTTAGAAGTGGCTAGGACAAAATGTGCCTCAAAAGTAGCTCCATTGTGAACTATGAATACTGCAGGCCGGCCGGTTGTTTCAAAGTGAAGCTGTAGGGGTAACGTCAGAGCTTCAGCAAATGCTAACAATGCTCTGAACTCTTTCAGGGTAAAGGTTATTGTGGTGTCGGTATCAATGTTATAGCTATCAAACTCTGTTCCTTTCAAGCTTATTTGTGTCCGTATAAGTTTAGTGAGGTCAGAATTTGTGTCCACATAATTCCTTAACAGCATGGTCTGAGCTGAAGCCTCCATTGTGACCTGGTCATCTGAACTTTGGAAATTGCTGAGTGCCTCTGATAAGATTCTGTGATGTGATGTTATTCTGGAAAATTCAGAAACAATGACTAACAAAAACATAATTAGACCAGAGAATATATTCATACTTGTTGAGTGATTGCTAATGTTAATAATGAGTTATACCTGTTAGGCACTAAGTCCTTAGTATATACTGCCTGCATTGCCTTACAATCTAAGATAGAAACAAAATGTGTCTTTATAACTCCATATTTGCATCTCAATTGGAATATCAGTTTACATGACTGAGGATCAAGTTTTATCTCCAGGTTTTCCACTTGTTTGTCCATGTGTGCTGGTGATTTAAAGGTGTTTAGGGCTGACTTCATAGATATTTTGCATTTCAGGCCCTCATTGTCGTCTGTAGAGTAGTAATTGTAGTTGAAGTATGAGAAAAAGTTTTTGTTAAACTTGACCATGGCATAGGCGGACTCAGCAGCATTCAGTGTCCGGAGAAGTATGCAGTCTGGAAGCGATTCTAGGTACAGTTCATCGCCAAACCTTGCTAGAGCATGGACAGTGCGCCCCAATACTGAAAAAGTAGATACCTATTATAAGCAAAGCTTAGGTGTAGCCTGAAGGCTCAGAAGAATAACAAAAATAAGCATGGATTCTTAGAATCATAGGTAGGTACGTAGTCATAGTCATGAATTCATATTATATTATTATTCTGACCATGTTTTTCACTTCAGAACAAGGCTTCATCAAGGGAAACACATACTTTCCTCGGGTCGGTGTCAAAGCAAGCACATGCATGCATGGTTTACCTTTTACATTTGGACCAGGGACGTGACATTTCATCCTACGTATTGATTAGTTTGGACTTGGTCAGGATATTTGTAATTTGTAAAAAATACCGCCACTCCGGACATTCGGACAACTGAACTCCACCTCCAGTGACCAAAGAGAAAATAATTCCACTGACGGACGACGATAAAATCACGAAAATTCGCTGTCCCCCGAGACGCCCGAAGGCGGGGAGTTTTAGTTTTTTGACATAAAAAAAATTTGTATTTTGAAGAAAGAAAAGACATTGGACCCAGACAGGACCAGCAAACAGCATGTACAAAATAACAACTCGTGCTCAAAGTAGCCAGTATTGCCTGGCGGGCGTCCCGTAGTAGGGCCATTAAGCTAGTTGGCGGCCGATTTGTGGAGAACCCAATAACACCTTTGAGTAATAAATAATGTTTAAATACTAGAGTAGGCGCGCAAACTGAGTTACTTGCAGCTATAAGTAGAGTGAATTCACTCAACACCAATTCAGCCTCCCTCTGAGGGCGAAGCTCGGGATCTACAAGTGCTACGTGAGATCCGGCCTCACCTACGCGGCCCCGGCATGGTACGCCCTGTGCTCGGAGACGAACAAACGGAGACTCCGAGGCGAAGGGCATGTTCGCGCGTGCGGATAGCTCACAACATCCGCATATCCGCGACATGGCGCCGTACCACGCGCGCCCGCCCGACCGCAGCCGCCTGCCACGCGACCTGGTTGCCTAGCCGGCGATCATCCAACGGAACACCCCAAGTAAGAAGATTTCCACCGCCCGCGAGGGCCCCCCGATGACCTGTCCATAGGAGTGGACAGAGGCGCTTCTTCAGGAAGAGATCCGATGATCTGACCCTGACTCCCCACGCCCCAGAATGGGTGCGTGAGATGAAAACTTGATTGATTGAACACCAATTCAGTCTGTACCAAGCGCTTGCCGGTGACGCGTTTGATTGATGCCGTCGTGTGCTCTGCGGTACTGTAAAAACTACACAGTAAAGACACAAAAAAGCCGAGGAATAACTTTTTAAAATGTTTATTATTAAATATTATCATACTTTTATTAAAAATAAAAACAAAAAACCGGTCAAGTGCGAGTCTAAATCGCGCACGAAGGGTTCCGTACCACCGTTCAATGGAAGCGATGGTGTGGAGTGAATAGTTTGGATTTTACACAGCAAAATATTGTTTACAAAGTTATTGGTGCGGTTACTTTCACACTCCATGTACGTAACCAGGTGCATCCATAAGTTTGTATGTGGTATTGAAATAATTGTTGTATGGGAGCCCCCTTAAATATTTATTTTATCCTGTTTTTTAGTATTTGTTGTTATAGCGGCAACAGAAATACATAATCTGTGAAAATTTCAACTCTCTAGCTAGCTAGGTTCTTGAGATACAGCCTGGTGACAGACGGACGGACGGACGGACGGAGAGCGAAGTCTTAGTAATAGGGTCCCGTTTGGAACCCTTCGGGTACGGAACCCTAAAAATGGAGAAATGCTAGTTTGCGGCCACTTTTGTCAGTTTCTTTCATTATCATCTTTCAGCCACATAGCGGCCGCCAGATATGATTTATATTGAACTCGGTTTTTAAACTTTGCTGGTAAACTTACAGCAAAGTTTATCAAATAAACGTTATACGTCATGATATTCTCAACAAAAACATTTGTTATACATTTTCCTTGGCGAGATTAATGAAATATCGCGATTTAAGTTACATATTTAAACATTAATTAACAATCGTATGTATCCCAATCCATTAAATACCTAGAAGTAGTTCCGGTCGCCATATGTAGTTCACATTATCAGGTCCACTTATGGTTACCATATCTCAGGGTTTGGCCTGAGATCTCAGGCTTTCCAGGCTCATCTCAGGCTCTCAGGCTTTGGACCTAGATCTCAGGCTTTTCAGGTTCACCTCAGGATTCCGGCCAAATTTAGGAAAAATGAGGATATTTTTAATTTTCAATAACTTATAGATAGTATTGTTTTAGATCTAGTTTATTACAATAACAAATAATAGGAAGAATATTATTTGTTATTGTAATAAACAAGATCTAAAAAAATACTACGTTTTTTTTCCTACAAAGCTTAAATTTGAGGAAATCTCAGGCTTTTTCAATAGTAATCAGGCTTTTTCTCAGGCTTTTTAAATTTTGTGTCAGGTCCACTTCGCTTCACCAAGTTATGCTTCCCGAGAGCAAATGCACGAGTTAGTACAAAAAAAACAAATCGCTAGATGTGCCTTTATCGTTTGAAGAGTTCCCTAGATTTATCCATCGTTGAGAAGATCTCTTAGTACGTCACCATCACCTCCAATTTACCATAAACAGGTGCCTAGAACACCACCTTATAGGTGATTCAGAAGGTGTCGCTTATATAATTAATCAAAAAGTAACAAAAATATATCTTAACCAAACTTTATTTGATCAGCAACAAGTTAAGCAAGCGTATCCCAAACCATTAACTACCTAGGAATGAGCAGTTCCGGTGGCTATCTGTAGTTTACATCAGTTCCTCTTCACATCACCAAGTCATACTCCCCGAGAGCAAATGGTCCTCTTTATAATGATGTCCTAATCCTCGGCGACTTTAATACATGTCTTCTTAAAAATGATTCCCGCTCGGCCCAACTCCGGTCTATTGTCAATTCATTCAACTTGCATATTCTCCCTCTAAATGCGACTCATTGTCAACCACATTGTACTCCCTCTCTCCTTGATATCATGATATCATCTGATATAGACAAAGTTGCTGCCCACGGTCAATTTAATTCTCCTTTTTCTTATCATGACCTGGTTTATCTCTCCTATAAGGTCAAGTCTCCCAAGAACAGAGCCAAATTTATCTTTCTTCGTAGCTTTAAGGGCATTGATCCATCGTTACTCCAATCTGATGCATTATCAATCGATTGGTCACCTGTCATTTCTAGTGAGGCCGTTGACGACAAGATCCACCATTTCAACACAATTATTCTGGGACTATTTGACAAACACGCACCTATCAAAAAGGTCAAAGTAAAACACCTTCCTGCGCCTTGGCTCACGGACCCCATCAAACGGTTGATGGCTAAACGGAACCGAGCTAAATATCAGCATAAAAAGGAACCCACCGACGATAATTTTGCTGCCTACAAATGCCTCCGGAACCGTTGTAACCGTATGTGCCGTGATGCCAAGCGCCGCCACATCTTTGAGTGCATTCAAAACTACACCCCTTCCGAAGTGTGGAAATTCCTGAGATCTCTAGGTGTCGGTAAGCCCCAGAATCAAATGGTTGGTGACGTCGATCTCAACGGTCTTAACAGATTTTTCTCGGCTCCCCCAGTCGTTATGGATCCCATCGTTAAGGATGCCACTCTGCATGGGCTCCGCTCCAGGCCGGCGTTGACCTCCACTCCTTTCGACTTCAGTCCAGTCGGAATTGACACAGTTAAGAAGGCGGTGCTGGCTATCTCATCGAAAGCTGTAGGTGATGATTGCATCTGCTCTAATATGATCAGCAACGTGCTCGATTATATTCTTCCCGCTATCACACACATTATAAATCACTCTCTCTCTAGCTGTTCTTTCCCCTATGTGTGGAAAAAAGCATTAGTCATACCTTTACCCAAATCCTCAAACCCCTCCTCTTTCAAAGAGTATCGTCCTATTTCTATCCTGCCTATCCTTTCCAAAGTCCTAGAATCCATTGTCCACTCCCAGCTTTCCTCCTACCTTACGTCTCACTGTCTGCTGAATCGATTCCAGTCGGGATTCAGGCCGGGTCATAGTACCGTTACGGCCTTACTCAAAGTCACTGACGACATTCAGTTGGCTACGGACGAGAAACAGCTCACCGTACTAGCGCTACTTGACTTCAGCAGCGCATTCAACTGTGTTGATTTCGACATCCTCGTTGAGATACTGAAGTCTCTGAATGTCTCCCCGGCCTCAGCTAGCTGGTTCGACTCCTACCTGAGAGGTCGTCAGCAGCGTATAAGGTCCGAGGAGACTTCAACAGAATGGTGCGACCTTTTTGCAGGGGTGCCTCAGGGTGGTATCCTCTCGCCTCTTCTCTTTTCTGTCTTCATAAATTCTATCTCAGATACTCTCTCTTCCTCTTATCATCTCTATGCCGATGATCTCCAAATTTACCGTCATTTTTCTCCCTGTGATGTTAACTCTGCTGTGGCCTTGCTGAATGCTGATCTTGAGTGTATCAGGGATTGGGCTCTGTCACACGGGCTACTCGTCAATCCTTGTAAGTCGCAGTCAATGATTATCGGGTCCAGGCACTCTCTCCAAGTGTTACAGCATATGTCCACTGCACCCATAATGTACGATGGAATCGTAATTCCCTACAGCTCCAAGGCCAAAAATCTCGGAGTCATCTTTGATAACCTGCTCTCTTGGTCAGCGCATGTCTGCGAGGTTAGTAGGCGTGTCTTCGCTACGTTTTACTCTCTCAGACGACTTCAGCACTTCTTACCTCTTCAGACCAAAATTACACTCGCCCAATCTCTGTTACTTCCCCTCATTGACTACGCAGATGTCTGCTGGATCAGCGCAAACGAAGAGCAACTGGACAAACTCGAGCGACTTCAAAATCTTGGGATTCGGTTTATTTTCGGTTTGCGCAAATTTGACCATGTTTCTCAGTATCGCAGGGATCTGAAGTGGCTTCCAATCCGTCTTCGCCGGGATTCCCACATCCTCTTCACTCTCTTTAAGATTTTACATAATCCTCATTACCCTGGCTTCTTACGTGATTCGTTCACTTTTCTTTCTTCAGATAGGCCTCGGAGACCTCACACTCGGTCGCTGCTCACAACACCGCAACATAAAACTGTCGCATATGAACATGGGTTCCGACTCCGGGCTATCAAGCTCTGGAACAAACTCCCCAGCACCGTCAGGGACAGTCCATCTCTCAACATCTTCAAAAGTAGTTTGAAGGAACATTACCTTTCTCTTCTGTAGTATATTATATTTTATTTATATATTGTATAGGTATTTATTGATATTTATATATAGTATTTATAAGTATTATATTATTATGTAGGTTCTCATTTATTTATATGTGTAAATATCTAAGTAATTTATTATAAATATATTAAAGTCACTCTGATGTTTAGTTTTTTGTTATGTTGTGCATAATAGGTCTATCCCTTCGCATGAAACTATTTTTCCCTGTCAGCCCAGGGTTTGCTGGAATAAATTTCTATATAGAGATAAGCACGCCTTTGTATACTAACTATGTTTGTAATTGTCCACTAATGTGTATATGCAATAAAGTATATAATAAATGCACGATTTAGTATATAAAAATAAAACAAATCGCGGCAGATGTGTCTTTATCATTTGAAGAGTTGTGTTGCTCTCCTGGTACTTCACCATCACCGTTAGCATTATGATGAGCATACATTTCACAAAGTGATGCTTCCCGAAAGTAAATGAACGAGTTACTATAAAAACACAAAAATCGCCAAAGGATCTTTTTTTTAATATTTGTGGAGTTCCTTCGATTTCTCCAGCATTACTGCACCGACTTGATGTCAATGGAGTGAAATTCGTAATAAAGTTTACATATATTCATACACATTTTACTTAACTATCTTATAATTTTACTTAGTCGCCAGTGCTATTCTTATGAACTCACTCAGTGAATACGAGAATAGATCTACTTTCTTGTCGATGCGGTTGAGCGTGCAGCGTGAGCTCAGCGCGCGCGTGAGCGGTGCCTTCTGGAGCAGATTGGTGCGCGCGCTCGGCACCGCCAGCAACTGCGGCCGCCGCCTTCGCCCGACGTACTCGTTAGGGACACACACATTCAAAGATGATAGCAAGTCCGGATTATAAATTTTGGTGTTCAGCAATTTAAAAATATATAACAATATTGTGAGATCCCTCCTGACACTTAGCTCGTTGTACCCCACCATACCTAAAATAAATAGAGTGGGATACATCGAGGGGTAGAAAGGATATACTCCATACTGCCTAAGGTACAGAAATCTCAAAAACTTATTCTGAATACGTTCCAGCATGAGGCTATATTTAGCCTCATGTGGAGCCCAGATGACAGCATTACATTCCAACTGACTTCTAACCAACGCATTATACAATGTTATGATCGTACGAATGTTCGTGAACTCATGGGCTCTACGGAGTACAAATCCAAGATTTCTAAATGCCTTTTTGCAAACATTAGTAATGTGACTGCTGAAGTTGAGGTCAGACTTAACTTGTACCCCAAGATCCCTGACTTCCGTTACTCTTTCTAGCACCGCTCCTTCCATTTGGTAGCTGTATTGAATGGGAGCTTGCGCCCTGGTGAAGGTTATCGCTACACATTTTGACGTGTTAAATTATAGTCTGTTTTCCTGGCTCCACGCTACTACCCTGTCGATGTCACACTGTAGCTTTTCGCAGTCAGTTAGGCTATTTATGGGTAGGAAAAGCTTCAAATCGTCCGCAAAAAGCAGACAGTTAGCATCCCCAACCACCCTCGGTAAGTCATTTATCATAATAAGGAATTCAAGAGGACCAAGATTACTCCCCTGACTCACCCCTGATCTTGTATAGTAGGGGTCGGATCTGCGACCTCCATATTCCACAAATTGTTCCCTATCTGTCATGTAACTTGCAAAAAACTTTAACAAATGCGGTGTACATCCTACTGAAGCTAACTTTTTGAGCAAAATGTCATTGTCCACTAAATCAAACGCCTTTTTAAAGTCAAAATAAGCGGCATCTACCTGTACTCCTGAGTCCACCGCCGGTACTACCTTATTCATCAGATTAAGCAAATTGCGTTGGGGCCTAAAACCGTGCTGTTCGTTTGCGAGTTGTATATTAACTTGTGACAGTATGCTTTTCTGAACAGCGGACTCGAACACTTTTGCCGGTGTTGATAGCACCGCTACAGGTCTGTAGCCTTCCACCGCTGATCCTGCTCCGCCTTTCGGTATTGGAATCACGCGCGTAGTTTTCCATTGTTTTGGAAAGACTGCAGCTCTTAAGCTAAGGTTAAAGATGTGTAAAAACGGTTCCGCTAATACTGCACGACAGTCACTATACACATAAGTCGGTATACCGTCGGGTCCCGCCGATCGTTTGGGCTTAAGTCGCTTCAGGGCCTGTTTTACCTCTGACAAATTAAGACTCTTCATATGTACCCGCGAAGACGCATTTTCACTTCCTGCCTCTATTACAGCTCTTTGTGTGTTAAGTTCCGCTGGAGATGTCTTATACACCGAATGAAAGTACTATCGAACTAACTGAATCATGACCCTTTTGCCTGATAATTCGTTTGAAACTTTCAAACTTGTAAGATCTATCAAAATTTCAGTGTCTAATCAAATGATAACAAGTTCGTTACCAAGGAAATAAACCTTCAAGCGAATTTCGACCTACTTGCATTTAAGGGGTTTAGCAAAATAAGCTTATGGTGGGTCATAATTCAGATGGTTCGATAGTACTTTGCAAATTCCGCTACACATTGAGTTTCGTCCAAAACAAGCCCGTCTTGCAAAATTCTTATGTTACTGTGCCCTGCCTTTTATAACATAACCTTGCTCATGATTTCTTCCATGACAATCTAGAAGTAATAACAAAAATATTCATTGAACCTAGCCACCCGAGTCCCGCGACCGCTCTCAGATCGTAAAGTTGCATCGGGCGATTCGGTTTTCGCTCTTTTGTATGTATTCGCCGGTTTGGCCCCAAATCGATTTGAACCGGTTTACAAACCGGTTTGCTTTGTTTTTCAAACCGATTTAACCGAGTTGCAATTCGGAGCGAGTTACCCATCACTACAATGGTACGCATTGGTATTCAGATAAAAAACATATATACCCAATCGGTCCCTCCGTCTTGAAGAAATCGAAATAAAAAAGCCACATAATAGTGATGTAAACCGGTTTCACTAAAACCTAAAAAACCGGTTTTTGTTAAAACCGATAATCACCGTTTCTCATTATAAACCGATTATAATCAATGGACATGTATCCGAGTCTTTGATATGTATCCGAACATAAGTCTGTTCCATTTAAAATGTTGTTTAGGGTAAGGGCTATCCTCCGACATTCAATTTTAATATGCGACTAACTTCACAAGGGGGACAGGAATGCACGGCCCAAAATTGTCCGGCCCCGGAATGCCCGACCCCGAAATTGAGGGATTTGGGACGCCAATTCCCGGGCCGGACATTCCAAGCCGCACATTACTGGGCCGTGCATTCCGAAGCCGTGCACTGCTTGTTCGACCCCGGATGACAGGCCCCGGAATTGTGGGACGTCTCTCATTGGCTGGAAATACTGGCTTCTGATTGGTCAAACATTTTCGATTTAACTTAGACGATTCTAAGGCCATGGTCATAGTAGTGAGGTTTTGTGGTAAGTAAGTTTAACATTCACTTGACACATAGCATAACCTAATATTATTCATATTTGGTTAGTTTAAAATAAAAACAAACTTAATTATGCTATTTGTTAAAAAAAAAATACTGTGAAGACTGAGTTCAAGTGTATTATATTTATTGAGTCAAATTTGGCTAGAGTAGGTTATTGTGGCTAAATTTCAATTGGGTTATAAGTTAGGTTGGAAGCGCAGAAACATTTCGAAAAATTTGCCTCTAAGCCTGTAAAACCGATTAAGCCATTTCATTGCTTCAACCTTATTCATTGATTTACAGCTACATAGAGCTATAAAACCACACTACTTATTTTTACAAAAATAGTTTTCCAACTGTCCCAATCTGTTTATATTGACTGATGTCTGCAGAGTTACCGTCGGTTATTTGTTCAAAAAGTACAGCATTAAGTTCGGGCGCTTGGCCACCGAAAACTTATCGCCTTTTCTTTCTGCCCGTGTCAATTTTGGTCCTTTACGGAGCATGATAGGCTTGTAAACTAACCACAGGCATCCGTGGCGATCGCGTACCTTTAGTCAACGTCTGCTGATTGACCAAATTTTCACAATTTTTTTTCCTTCTTATTTATTGTACAATTTTGGCTTAAGACTTTCTTAAAGGTCAGTGAGTTGCTTACGCATAAAAACTTTTCAATCAATTAAATGCCGTAGGTCGAGCCATGTGCTCAAAATTCATACAAATCATTCTTTATCTATCAATAGTACGACATCAAGAGGCGAGTCAAGTGCCATGATACGTCACCATTTTACAGAAAAATGAGAGGCCATAGGCTGAGCTAATCATAACAAAAACTTCGCAAACGCTGGCTTCGCATTGTTATTTTATTTGGAAGCTTTTATTTCTGTTGACTATACCAAAACATGTGTAATAAAACTGCACCATATGTAATAAAAGTGCTTGGCTCACAGGCAAGGCTAGAGGCCGAGAAAAGAAAAACGAAAACATACCACATGTAATACGCGCACGAGGCCTTAGGCCGGCTAAGCCTTGCATTACTAAATCATGTTATGCAAATGCAAGAAATGTGCGAGGCTAAAGGCTGATCCAGGCTAAAGCAAAACGTACCACAAATAACTGAGGCCGTCGGCCGAGCCACGTTAAAATGAAGAATACTACAACACTAAGAGCTGAGTTAAGCGCTATGAACACTCCATCATTTGTCAAAGAAATGCGAGACCGAAGTCAAGTGCCATTTGAATCATAATATCCACCACATTTCAGAGAACGTCTAGAATACCTCACCACCTTTAAGAGACACGCCAGAACAAATTCCGAGCTAAGCAATAAAGAATCTGCAGAAAACCCAATGTAGGCATATAAATCAACGGATACCGGTCGCAAGGAACCGTAGACTCAACAGAGTTTCCTGACAGGCTAACGATGATTAAGATGATGATTTTTTCATAAGACAGGCTTCTACGGATTTATGCTCTTCTATGTACCTGTATAGGTACACAGAAGGGCAAAAATCCGTGGGAAATAAGATACCTCTACCTATTATCTTAATTGTTTACAAAAGATATTAGTATGGAGTGGCGACGAGACGTGGCGGGTTAGTACATTGTGAACGTAAGCCTCATAGTGCGACTTAAGTTAGCACGTGACAGTTTTATTGTATCTAGAGGTACCAAAGTTGTCTCTGGAGTTACTTTTGTACATTTTTTTTCTGAGTTTATTTTGGCTGTTTGTCACGTCGAAAATAGATTTTTAGTGTAAAGCCCACCCAGGAACATGAAAAACCTGGTCTGAGGGCGCTAAATAACTTTATATATAGCAATACTAAGTATAGTATACCCATGCAAATTAGCCGCTTCGCTAATTGCCGAACTTATTTTAAAATCGAACATAATATAAATACTATAATAACTATAAATTAACAATTACAGAGAGCTGATTATATGTAGAGATAAAGCAGTGTATGTAACTGTACATAATTAGTCGTGTGTTGTTATTATGAAACATCCTTTTATTAAAGCCTCTCATTATTGAAGTCACATTAACTACTATTATTTTTATTATTATGAAATAATCTTCCACTAAAGTAAGTACCTGTAGTAGGGTTAAAATATAGATAATAAAACCATTATGATTATGTATTCATATTTTTCATTAGTCATCAAAACCAGAATCTAAATATTCTACAGATTCATATGACATTTCATGATCTTCCTAATCAGTGTGCTTAGTGGGAGTTGCACAGAGCCAATCGAATGACTTTACGATCGCGTTAATCGAGCATTCACTGTGAAAAGTGATAATCGAGTATATGCGAGTGTGAGTCCGAGTGAGTCGCATTCGATTATCACTTCGATTGACGTTTACTCACCGTGACTTGCGTTCGTTTTTATTTTTATGTTGGTAGCTCCGTAGCAACAGAATGAACAAGCATCCAAATGACAAACCACCTTCTTGATGACCTATGCCGATTACAAAGGTGCCTATCATATTTTGACGGGCTTTAATAATAAGCAATTTTGACATGTTTGTAAACAAACAATCTTGCATATTTTGATTTTGATTTCCGGATTTACAAAAATACCGAAAGTCCACAATGAAAAGGAGTGCGCAACAATTTTAAACGCTTGTAACATATATGGAGCAGTAAGTGCTGTATTATTTAGTGTAAATTGTTGAACCTAACCTATATCGTGATTTATCTTTCTCTTCTTCATCAGCATGTTTGCCTCCACTGTTGGACTGCCAACTCGTGCGATCTGCTGCCATTCTCATCCATGTCAGGCCGATTGAACCGTAGCAGTTGATATATATGTGGCTATATTTTTTCAGACACGGTGATCTGCTAAACCCACCACCAATGCAAAGGGAAGAATTTCTCAAATAAAACGTTTGGGAGGCCTTGACTGCTTTATTAAATAATGATGGAAGTGGTTATAAAAAATCCACAGAAAAGTGGAAAAAGGTTAGGCTTCAAGTGTTGATCAGCTGATTGAGGAATTCGGTGGTGGTTTATAAGCTACATATAAAAATTTATTTATGTGAAAAAACAATTTTATTTTATCCTGTTTTCAGTGGACAACATTTTATTGTTGCATTATTCTGACTAATTGGTCCCGCAATGCCCTTCGAATTATATCTATGGTGGCACTTCGTTCTGGAACCTCGATGCCAGCCTGGTACATCCTCATCATGTTCCTGCCCTAGAAAAAAAACGAGTTTAAAATAAATCTAAAATGTAGAAAAATCTAAGTATTTGGTTGTATACATACCCCTCATGGTTTCGTCGGTTTCTGAGGTAGAACTCAAACTGGGCCTTGGTAAAGCGATATATTTTTTTGAATTCATTCTCCGTGATTTTGCATTTTACACTATTCGTTATAGGTTAATTTAGTCGCTCTCACCTTCAAATCCAAAGTGAGAACTTTACTTTGCGAACGTGAGCGATTCACCATTCGAACTGTCAAAATGATGACGTATTTCTAACTCGCACTCGCAAAATCAGCGTAAACGCGTTCACTTCTCGATCGTCACCGATAAATCGAACGCATTCGATCATGACAAAAAGTGACAATAGTGCTTTGTAAACTCGAACTCAGAATTTTTATTTCAAATCGTTGCCGCTAGGAGGCGCTGGCTCAATGCCATACAAAACTGAGTTCGCGTAAACGCGTTCGATGAATTAGAAAAATTCCTACTAAGCACACAGATAGTACTGGTGCAATTCTAGACATATCAGACTCATTGTCAGTTGTAAGACTGGATGTTTCACTATCACTGCCGCCAAAATTTATAATAATTTGTCAAATTTCTCTATCAGTTACCAGTCCCCTGCATCTATATTCCTGTTCTAGTTTTTTTGTTTGCTCACACCAATTATTCCATGTATCAGCCGGCCATACATGTACCATGTATCCTCAAAATAATTTTGTTCCAGCTGCAGCAACGTGATATTATCTAAACCAACATTATTTGTGGCAACCTTTCCTTCTAATATGCGCCATATAATTTCTATCGGATTCACACATTTACGGTCACAATGATATGACGGCAGTCGTAGTATTTTGTGACCGTACTCCTGTACTAAATTATCAATCTTGTATACTGGGTCAGGTTAATTTTGTTTTCCCAAAAACAACAATATACTTTTGGTGGCTTTGGTAGGGCAGGCAATGTTATTTGATGTAAGCCATTCTGCAATTTTTATCTTCTATTAAACGAGGTTGGAGGTTTGTTAATTTGGCTAAAATGATATCTAGAATTGTCCATGACTATACAGGTGGGTTCATTTAGATTGGGTAAGTTGCGAAGTATGAATATAACTTTCATCAAGTTATAGAACAGGCATACCACTCTCCCTTACATCTTTGACTTCATATAGGTACCTGTCCCTCCATGCCACTATATCATGTCGCTCCATAAGTACTGTCCTTTGATTTCTAGATTTTTTAAAATATAAAACCTAATTTTTGTAAGAGCAAACGAAGGGATTCCCTGCCACCAACAAAAAATTATGGATTCTTTAAGAGCTGCAAGCCGTTGTTCCAAACTTGGTACTTCTTTTCGGACACCATAAAATTCATGTATTTTACGTCTAATTGCACATAAATCAAAATCATCCAGATTGATTTTCTTTTTGGTTTTAGGTTTATTTTTCTTAGGCGTAGAAAATACAGCTGACGTCCCACCTTCTTTTTATATTTTCATTACGGAAGATCGGGATATGCCTAAAATACAACAAAATATTTTACTTATAAATAGTTACAAATTAGCCAATTCTTATTGCAGATATATATCACGTACCTACCAGTCATGTTGACAACAAGGCTGGTGATGTTATTTAGAGGAATAGAGTCCAATCCTTCAGATTTTATCTTCGACAAATATTTCGATAGATTGTGTATAATTTTTCTTACGCCACTGTTAATAATTTTCGGTATTTTCACTTAGGAAAAACAAGAAATATACCATGCAAAATCGATGCCCCACTTTGACAGCAATCGACAGATAACATTAATAACTTTTTAAATAAATTATTGCAATTTGAAGAAAATAGTTTCATAGGTTTTCCGCAACATGGCTTTGTTTTTATATTCTTGGTTTAGCTTTAATAAAGGACATAAAGTAGTGAAGGAGTTATTTGATTTTACCAATGATGATGGTTGAATTCCGTTAAAGTTTGTTTATTTTTGAAGAAACCAAATAATGTACTTTAAAGCGCTCGTGGTAACGCCAGTGTCAATAACTTCAATATTTCTTACGTAAATGAATCTTACCTTGCAGACTGAATAAGGAGAATATAGGTGTTTCTTTTTTGTAATCCTTTGCCTAATAAATATTCATGAAAACCCTTTTTGGGCTGCTTTATTTGAAAGGTAGTTATGGTAACTCAGTAGACAAATATATTGGCATATGGGTTTATTTTTGAACTCTGGAATGATTAGCTTAATATTCAAGGATATGAAAATTAAATAGTTTTCGGGTAGGAAGCTTTTGACTAAAAATTTAAATCACTTGCCATCCCGTGCCGGTCTGCGTTGGCCTTGCTTGAGACGACTAATAGAGCTCGTCTAAGCGAAAATCACGCGCTACTCTACTTAATAGGCGATATTTGCTTGTGTGACAAAATAAATGAAGTGGGGCTTCATTTATTTTCTCAAATAAACATATTTAAAATAGCGCGTCATTTCGGCTTAGACGAGCTTTAAACGAGAATATCTTCACGACTCGCCACACAGCAAGGTCGAGAGTTGAGTCGCAAAGAAATAACGACCTTATTATGCAAGACATAACGTTCGTATGAAATCTTAAGTAAGAAAAATATCAATTAATTAATAAGCTCGGATATTTTTTGTTTAATTTGTTTCTTAGATTACTAATAATATTTTGACGGCATAAGTTAAACACTTTTGAAGTAGTTATGTATTTTGATTTTCCAAAAAATAGCAATATTTGTGACTTTAGAAATCCTCAAAGATAATTTGTTTAATTTTTAATATTTTATCAACACAATTATTATACTATTCAGATTAAATGGTTGAATTACAGTTATCTATTTTTTCTAGAAATATAAGCCAGAAAATGTGTAACTTACTGAACCTTCCTTATTAATGATAGTCCCTATTGATTATTTAGTTTAATTTTGATTTATTTAACAGGGATTCAAGCGTCATATCATGATAGAGGTAGTTTTTTAAAGTTATCGTTATAGTTTATAAGTTATTGCCTGTACTTAGAATTCAAAATATGTTTAATTTTTTGTTTTTTGTTTTTTTTTTACATTGACGCGGAGACTTAAAATGTTTTATTCTTTTTATTTTAACCGTAACTTACAATACTTTACACCATAGAAAAAGAAAATTCCAGTTATTAATTATTTCCAGGTTTTTCTAATTTTATGCGCCTACAAAGGCAAAAAGCCTTCATTTTGGTAACCTTTTATTTGGCATCATATAATTTAAGTCACCTGTCTACCTATACGAAAAGCTATCATGGTGCGGGACACGTCACCAGCACTTGACTCGAGCTCAAGTATATAGAATTTCTGTCCCGCGTCATAAAACTGCTGCCTTCCGGGGAAGTTTTCGATACCTGTCTTCAAAATGCTGGAATAACTTGCCACCACCTCTTCTAAAAATAGGTTCCAAACAAGTTTTCATGAACCAATATTATCAATACCTTTTAAATTTACAGAAGACCGGTAGATGTTCCAAATAATTATAAAGACAGCTTTTCCTTCAATATTATTTTTCGTTTTTCATCCGCATACCATCCAAAATAATAATAATATTAAGATTACATACCTATATTACCAACATATTTACCTGTTTAATTCCCGTACTAACCAATTTTGGCACCTTCCCTAACTTAACTCCACCTTTCAGCGACCTTTCTCACTTTCATTGTTTATCATATCTTAATTAATCCACTTAGCAGGTTATAGCAATGTGATGTCAACGAAGTTTTCTCCTTCTTCTTCTTTCTTTATATAACTTAGTATTTTATGCTTCACAAGCTTTAGCAACTTCATGTAATAAAATAATTATATGATAATTGTAATTAATTATTTACTATAAGCTTGTATATGTGTGTAATTTTTACCAAGGTTCTGGCAGAATATCAGCGTTGCAGATCTTCTGCAACACTTTGCTGAGTCAGAGCCTTTTCACTGTTTGCAATGCATGTTTTTGTTTACTGCTGCTGAATGAATTGTTTGTCTGTAATTAAAACCGTGTGTTGTAACATTTAATAAAGTGATTATTTATCTATCTATCTATCTATCTAAACCACCGCACCGTGGCAACATCAAAGCCGTAGTAGCTCAGTTTAGACAGCAACAGACTAACATTGGTGGAACCGAAAGCTCTTGAATAGTCCAGGAGTGTGAGGACTGTACCATTACCGGAGTCTTGCGACGCAAGTATCTTTTCAACAACATCAAGAAGAGCTGAAGTGCTCCTTTTCTTTCTAAATCCAGATTGTAACTTGGGCAGAAAAGAATTGTTCTCGGCAAACGAGACGACCTGCTCGTAAATGACCTTCTCCAAAATCTTAGACAAAAAGGGAAGTATGCTAATGGGACGTAAATCAAATAAGGTTAGAGGATCGGTAACTTTTGGAAACGGTCGTGCGACGGCATTTTTCCAATTTTTCAATAGTTTGGGTGAGAGGGTGTCCCCTTGTCGGAGACTCCGGTCTATAGATACGGAGTCGGTGTTCCTGTGCATGCGCACATGCCTTGTCGCGGACCTGTACAGCTCCCGGAGGGTATCGACGTATCGCATGTCAATGCCGTAGCGATAGAGGGAGTGGAACACGGCCCAGTGCTCGATGCTGTCAAAAGCCTTCTCATAATCGACAAAGGCGAAACACTAGGGCCGGTTGAATTCTCTGCTTTATTCTATCAGCTGTTTGACCGCATGGATATGATTCATGTCGAATATCCCCTCCGGAAGCCAGCTTGTTCGATAGGCTGGTATCCGTCTAAGGTGGTAGTGAGACGACGGCACAGGACTTTGGCGAATAGTTTGTAGACCTAAGAGAGCAGGATAATAGGGCGGTAATTGCACAAATTGGATTTGTCTCCCTTTTTGTGAAGGATTGTGACGTAAGAACTTTTTAAATCTTGATTGCTTTTTTTGGGGGTTTTACAAGTAATTTTGGTCATTTTAGGGGGATTTTGAGTTTGGTTAGGGGGAAAATATTTAAGGAGTTGGCAACCCTCTGCCACCCACAGACTACTTACAGACACAGATGCTACGCTGCGACTGTCAAGTATAAGTTAACGTTCCTGTGGCGGCGCCTCCTACCACAGAATACTTGATAGTACTACGTACAGGACGATTACTGCGCAAATACACTTAAATAATTGGCTAATCTCGCTGCGCGACAGTAAAGCACAATCTAGCTCGCACCTGCGCTAAATACAACAATCGTTAAGCAGCTACAGAATCAGTTGTCCCGCCCGGGCAGGCTAAATTGCGCCGCATCACTACGCCTGAGAGCTTCTTTTACTCTGACATCACAAGGTCGTCCTGTAAACTCCTGTCTCGCTTGATCACGTTAGGGTTACCTACGTGTGATTTGTGTTTGTGAATTTTACTCCACTCTGTGAAAGAGAGGTGTTATATTAGTACTTAATCAGGCTATTGCCAAATTCTAAAGCTAGGTAGGTTTTATACTGGGTCTAAAGTGTTTACTTTTAGGTAAACAAAAAAATATTCAATTAAAAACGAATCGATTTTATTTGTGAACAATTCCTTTAGACTCCCTAAAATTTTAGGTACTTAAGTCATTGTTGTTGCAAAAATCACAGAAAAGTTGCTTATGAGGAGCGGCTAACGCGCGAGGCGACTGCGAGCCAAGCGAGCAGCATCATAACTGATTTCCCGTCAGGCGGGTTGGCCGGACGAACGTACCTGAAGTCTAAACTCACTTTTTTGTTTATTTTGCCCATATCTCCCTATAAAATAATTCTCTGTCTCATTTTTAATACATTTTGGGTAAGTTTTCTTAATCAGGGTAAATAAAAAAAATATGATATATGAAACGATATGATTGAACAAAAATAGTAGATTATTAACCAACGGGATAAAGCAGTGTCTTCTGTCGCGGGTGACGATTTAAATCGCGAGCGTAACGAAGGACTCGAGGTTTACTCCCGAGCGTAGCGAGGGTGTTAAAAACTTAAATCACGAGCGAAGCGAGGGATTTTAGACGAGTCCTGAGTGTAGCGAGGGATTTAAGTTCACCCAAGACTAAGACACCTTTATCACCGAGGAAAATACTCTACTTTTCGTACCATTTGCGAAAAAATTAACACAATAATAATATGAGATAAGCCTTTATTAAAAATAATGACAATTAAAAGTAAAAGTTAACATTCGAAACATTGGTCCAATTATTGATAGAGAGAGTTACATTTTTGTTTGGTACATTTATGGATAATGGACGACCCGAATGGCCGAGTCGGCAGTGACCTTGCCTACGAAGCCAAGGGTCCCGGGTTCGAGTCTCGGTGGGGGCAAATATTTGTTTGACGAGAACGGATGTTTGTACCCTAGTCATGGTTGTTTATCTATCCAAGTATAATATTTATCTATATAAGTATGTGTATCGTTGTCTAGTACCCAAGATACAGGGAATCATAGTTTGGGGCTAGATCAATGTGTGTAAATAGTGTCCAAGGTATTATTATATTATTATTATATTATTATATGTTGATGAGTTGATTTGAGTATTTCTCTGTTCTTGCGTCTGCGGAACTTGCGTTTCATTGTAGATAGTACACTAGTCGGAGATAGTGGTGGTGGTGCATCGTGAGTTACGGACGAAGATAAGATGCCGGAAGTTGATGGTTGTGGCTCTGATGGATTAAGTTTTATATTTTTGATAATTTGACTGCTTAATATGGTTTTATTCGCCATTGAGCTTTCGATATAACCCTCAGCTACTCTATCAGAGCTCCAACCACCGTGTCTTTTTATTGACGTAATATCCGCCCCTGAATCCGCCATGAAAGTCGCCGAAGTTCTTCTAAAGCAGTGACCGGTGTAGAGTTCAACATCTTTAAGTTTTAAATATTTAGCAATTTCCTTTGGCATATTGCTAATTTTATTTTTACCGATGGCTTGTCGAGTGCATTTCCCATTCCGATAGTTTATAAAAAATCTATTGTTTTCCATGTTGGTGGGACGTAATGCTTGGTATTTATGAATGATTTTAGTATATTGTCCTTGTACAATGAATGACCGATTTTTCTTTGCCTTAGTTTCCTTTACATTAATCAGCAGCAACTCATTGGAATGATTGTCAACGTCATCCACCTTTAAGTTTACAAGTTCACATCCGCGGCAAGCATAATTGAGTCCAAAAATTAAGGCCACCTATAACAAATATAAAAAACAGGTAAATATATAGAATAATTACCATTACTAAGATACGACATATTCATAGTTAAATCATTTGTGGCCAGAATTTTTTTGTCCGGAGCTTCATTAAGAAATTTTTCCACATTTTGAGTCGTAAAAATTTTAGACATCTTTGCGCAATGCCCTTCTAATTTTCTTTTTAAAAAAGCCAGTAATTTCGTGAATCTATTTATTTCAATGCTATGTTTGATGCTTATTGTAGCTTTCAGTTTTGAGTATATGCACCAAAGTGTATTCGGATTCTTTGTCTTGGATAAATAATCAAAATAGACAAGAAGTACTGATTCTGAAATTGATAGGCCTTTCGCACTTCTCCACGTTGAAAATTCTTCATAAGTTTTTAAATAATTTTCCTTGGATTTTGTTGGAAGCAAATTATTTATAATTGCGGCAGCATTTGCACTGATGGAATCCGACAATTCACTGTCACTGTCGCTTTGATTTAACATCGTAACGTATTTTTTAGAACATTAACTTATTTATAAAAATAAATTAAAATAAACTTAAGGGTATTTGAAGAAAACAAAAACGCGGCAAATTCCTAGACTAATATTTTTTTGTCGGAAAAGCAAAGGCATCAAGCTCATACGGCCTCGTCGGTTTTCGTAATTTTATTTAATAATCATAACTGCATAATAAATGCGTATTCCTTTTTCAAAAAGATGTATAATGCTTTATATACAAACTCAATGGTGTAAACACAGATGTAGTTCAGTATAAATTTCGGTAAGTATTCCAAATTTAAATCACATTCTCCCCCTAGAGGATGAATGAAATTCAGTACAATTTTCTTTCCCTGTTTTTACCAGGTTAAAAATGACTATCGTTATTCGCTTTTTGTGGCATAGAATATCACTTTTTTGAGCAAGTGGTACGAAAATGATATTTTTCTAAGATGATTCTTGATTCTTCTATAAGAAGTTACAGAACTTTTTTATATATAGTAGTTGTGGTCTGTTAGCGGCATTATTCCTCCACGTATTCTTCACACTCGTCTGTGTCAGACGAATCTGAGTCTAAATTCACGATGATCCATCTCTGACCTTCTGAGAGTTCTGTAAGGACACCTTCAGTTTCCTAAGACTGCCAACATTTTTTAACTTTATCGCCAGGGTGTAAATAAGTCATTTCCAAATAAACGATCGGCCTCGGATTGTCACTCCTTCTATTATTGTCTATTCCTCGTAAAAATCTGGATCGCCAGGCAACAACATCATATCGTTCTATACTGCCCTTGAAATTAATGTCTGCCTATAGATCACAATGTAATTTTCTGAGAGTAGGGACTGAATTATTTGAATCATAAGATTGGATTTTGCGTCTAATAACACCAAGATCAAAGTCATCCAAATCAGAATTTCCACAGAGATAGGATTTCAAAGTCATGGACTTTGGTTTTTAACCAAAGCCCTCCACTCGGGTCTGAGGGCGGCTTGCTTCTCCCACTGGGAAGAGAGAATTGTTCCAGGAGAACCATCCTTTTCGATTTATACTTTTTTCTTCTTTTCTATATATTCTTTTTATAGCTAAAACCCAACCTGTGTAGTATTTTCTGAGAGATACTATACTGCCCTTGAAATTGATGTCTGCCTTTAGATCCCAATATAATTTTCTGAGAGTAGGAACTGAATTATTTGAATAATAAGATTGGATTTTGCGTCTAGTAACACCAAGATCAAAACCCAAATCAGAATTTCCACAGAGATAGGCAACTGGTTATCTGTGTTTTTTTTTCCACAGAGATAGCTACTTATCTCCAAGGATTTGTTTTGCCTCGTAAATAACTGTTTTTTTTTAACAGTTCCCTGCGAAGAAAATCTATTAGTTATCTGCGAGGAATAGATTTTCATTATAAATAACTGTTAAAAAATACAATTGTTGCGAGGCAAAACAAATCCTTGGAGATAACTAACTATCTCCTAGGAATAGAATTTCTTCGCAGATAACTGCTATCTATAAGGAAATTTCAAATGCCCTACATAGTATTTTTAAATACTTTAAATAAACACAAATGTATCTTCAACTAACAGTAGATTGCGACCTAGTGCTGAAATTAGTGTCATTCACCCGAGATTAACACTCTATTTTTCATTTCAAATTCGAAGAAAGTAAACACAATTTAGATTAGCAAAAAAGTGTGGCTGCATAGTTTCCTGCCTTTACCCAACATAGATACGAATATTGGACCATTTTTTAGGGTTCCGTAGAGAAACAAGGAACCCTTATAACTTCGTCATGTCTGTCTGTCCGTCCGTATGTCACAGCAACTTTATTCCGAACTATCAGGACTACACAGTTGAAACTTGGTATGTACATACGTACATGTATTCTGTGCACCGCTTTACAATTTTCATACAAAAATTGGAAAAATAAAAA
Source organism: Argyresthia goedartella (assembly GCA_949825045.1). Lineage (NCBI taxonomy): Eukaryota > Metazoa > Arthropoda > Insecta > Lepidoptera > Argyresthiidae > Argyresthia > Argyresthia goedartella. Next base: position 10,599,893 of record OX463828.1, on the reverse strand, counting down.
TTATGGGGGCTTCCCCCATACATGGAACTGAAACCATTTTTTTCAATCATACCTATATGTGTGGGGTGTCTATAGATAGGTCTTTAAAATGACGTTGAGGTTGAAGAAATGACGTTAAAGAAACAGACCCTTCCAAAGCGAAAAAATTGTGTGTCCCCCACATAACTTTTAAAGTAAGAGAGTGAAAAATCTAACAAATATATATTTTGTGTATCTCAACAAAAACTTTCAACGAAAATTTGTTTGAACAAGATGAAATAAGTTGTTTTTAAAATATAAAACATTTATTAAAAACCGCAAATATAACTTTGTCATTCATGCAAACAGTATGATAAACAAAAAATATTTCCTGGTGAAGAATGATCGTGATATTTTGGCTAGGTGTATCAGGTGTATGTGAACTGAGTACCTTCCAATTTTTTATGGCTTATATTCTAAATTTATTACGGAACCCTAAATTTGCGAAGTCCGATACGCACTTGGCCGGTTTTATTTATATTTCATTTGACCATGGAAGTAATACACTTTGATTCATGTGTCATGATCTTTTTCTTCACACTTGTCAGTTTAAAGACCGCCATTAAAAATAAATAAGAAGAAGTTTGAAATCTAAATTACGTATTGCAAACAAATAAGTATCAAGTGCTCTTCATTCCTTATTTCCGTATCACAAATATCTGTAGCTCAATCATAATTTCATGAGCATAAAGTGTGTACAATTATTGAAATATGGCTGAAAGTACTCCGACACCAGTGGAATTCGTTTCTTCTGGGAAAGGAGGCTACGTTTTACTCAGTGACGGTTATCAGTATCACAAGCGAAAGGATTACCAAAATGGTCACCAATTTCGGGCTTGTCGTAATAAGAAATGTAGTGGTAGTATAACCTTATCGCTAGTAAAAGTTGTAGTTAATAAAACCGGTCAAGTGCGAGTAGGACATCGGACCTGCACATATAGAGTTCCATAGCATTGCACACGGAAAAACTTAAAATGACAGTCTTTTGTACGAGTACATCATACCTATTTATTTTTTAATAATAGAATATTAAATACTAGTTGGGACTACATTCAAGGCCGTGCATCGATACATTGAAAAATAGTTTTGTGAATGTAGTATGTAAGTATTAAACTATGTACTCAGGTTAACGAAACTCTTTGCGCATTGAAACCGGAAGTATATATCCGACTTCTGCAAGAAATCAAATCAAAAATGATAAAAACTTAATATTATTTGTTATAATTCAAATGAGCAATTATTAATCATATAATGACAAATAACTAAGCACGAAACTCAATACCTGCAATTAAAAATCTTTTCCGATAAGATCGGGAGAGTCCATTTTCACCGATAAACAAATAAAACAAAATGGCTAAGAAAATGGCCATACCAATAATTTCTTCTATAGGTACTTCTTTTAATTCTTGAAAATCGGCATATTTCATTATTTGTTACTGTTGCGGCAACAGAAATGCTCATTCTGTGAAAATTTCAGCTCTCTACCTATTTCGGTTGATCCGATAGAGCCGGGTGATGGACGGACCGACAGACGGACAGCGGAGGCTTAGTAATAGGGCCCCTTTGGCACCCTTCGGGTACGGAACCCTAAAGAGCATCAACACGAGGAAAATTGCGTACCAATTTTTATTAAAAAAAAATTAGTAAGAAAAGAAATGGACTTATTGGGTACAAAGGCCCTACTGATTTATGACCCTGTTCTGAAACAATACTTTGATACAGTTTGTCGTTTACAAGATCAAGGGGTCCATTTAGTAGAGAAGATACTACAATTTCCAGCAGTAAAAACGGGGTAAAAAAAAACCCCGTAGATGTGGTGGTACCTGCTATGCATTACGAGTTCCTGTTAGCAGACTTAGTATTTGCATCCGAAGAGGCTAGAGGGTACATGGCAGCTTTTTTATGTGGATGAAACTTTTAAAATCTGTCGCAAGCCATTTCTGCAAATTTATTTTTTATTTGGCAATATTGGCAATGATCCCGAGGGTCCGAATATCATACCAGTTGCGTCATGCCTTTATGAGAACGAAATAGAAGAATAGTTACAAAATATTATTTCTTATCATAAAATCACAAATTGCACTTTGGAACCCGGAAAAAATTACGCTAGACTTTGAAGTATCGTCAAGGAACGCAATTAGAAAAGTGTTTCCGAACATTAAAGTAAAAGGTTTCTTTTATAATTTTTCGTCAAGTCTAAGAAGAAAAGCAAAATCATTAGGTGGCATGAAATCGAAGATTAATAGGCGCCACGTGAGCCTCTGTTCAGGCCTTGGCCTTTTGACTAAAGTATATATTGACGATGGATGGGGACATGAATCTTGGCTGAAACTCCAAAAAACGAATTCGCACGAGAGTTTAATGTGTACATGTACAATTACTGGTTGAATCGACGTGGGTTTCGATATATGTGGTGTTGTCATAATGAACAAAATCGCACTACTAACAAATTGGAAGGTTGGAACTCGCGATTGAACCAATTTGTAGGGCGTAATAAACCTACCTTGTCTCATTTATTAAATGTTCTGAGATCCAACGCTAAATATTATGAAATATCCAAATCTAATCCAAACAAAAACTTCACAGCAACAAAAAAAGTCAGAAGACATGGAGCTACATGAACGTATTGATAGAGCAAGCTTACAGTTGCTGCAAACGCACAACACCGTTGGGCATTGCTTGGAAAAATATGCCCTTATGCTTATTCAGATTTAAGTTTTATTTATAATAATATAATAATACCTTGGACACTATTTACACACATTGATCTAGCCCCAAACTAGGATAAGTACATAAATTTTTCATTTTACATCTATTTAATTGAAAATACTAAGTATGGCAGTTGAAACTTCCTTACAGTGGCACGAAGCAACAAGGTGCAGATTACAAGAGCGGTAGTCTCTTTCTAATAGTAAAAGATGAGAAGAGACATCCGCTTGTAATTTGTAACTTGTTGCATTAATTAAGGAATATGCTGTAGATAACTGTAGATAATTCTACTCTTAGGAGATACTTAGTTATCTCCAAGGATTTGTTTTAACTCGCAGTGTTTTTGTTTATTTTTAACAGTTATCTATAAGGAAAATCTATTCCTCGGAGATAACTAATTACCTCCGAGGAATACATTTTATTCGCAGATAACTGTTAAAAAATACAGTTATCTGCGAGCGAGGCAAAACAAATCCTTGGATATAACTAGCTATCTCAGGGGAAAAAAAAACTTCACAGATAGCCAGTTACCTGACCATGGTTATCTCCAAGGAACAATGGATCAGAAACAGTTAATTTTCTTTTTCTAGTTTTACCTGGAGTTACTAGTTTTACCGCCTTCTTGGGAAGCAGTGTCTTCTGGTATGAAAATGTTGTGGACGTGGAAGGTCCTTGAGCTGCTTGATTAGGGACTTCAGTTCTCGCTGTAAAATTACTTTTCACGGTTTTTCCCTCCGAAACTATACTATTACAAAAAATATTTAAGTCATCTATTCACATTTACATTTACAATTATTATTTTTCCCTAAGTTTGGGGATGTAAATATCACTTTTAACTGGCAACACTTTACATGTCAAAGCCGCCATTCGAGCATTCACTTGATAAAATGGAATAATCGGCCCATTATTTCGTCTCTCTTCTTCACAAAAACCTTTTACAGCAAGAATAACTTCTCTAGCTCCCGTACTCTAGCACTCCACACTACTTTTGGCATGTTTCGTAGTGATTTTTAAATTAATTAACAAAGCTTGAGAACTTGACGGTCCGATATAAACAAAATAGCAAAGGCGGTATGGGCTTAAGCTCTTAGCCTTTTCCATAAAGGAAAAAACATTACAAAAAAAATAAAATAAAATAGCAGCTTTGAGAACTGTCAACCAAACTGTCAAAACTAGTACGTATTTTTGCCACACGCCAACTTACACTTGACAGTCCGGTATCAGCAAATGTTCGTGCAAGATTCGGCTTGCGAAAAAGAGACAGATCTATTGTGTTGTGTCGTTGTCGATCGCTCGCGGGCCGGCTCCTCTGCTCTATCAATGCATTAGTTAGTTAGTTAGTAATCTGTCTGTGATGCAGCCGGGTCGTTCCAAAAGTCGTGACGCGTGGGCCAGTGATAGGTTTGAGGGAATAATCTCTAGTATATTTGATTGAGTTGATTTGACTTCAGTTGGATTTGATTTGATGTTTTCTATGTGACCGTTTCGTGGTGGGGCGGGTGTTATTTAGTAATCGAAAAGTTTTTACAAGTGAAAGTTATTATTTTGGTTCAGCAGGCGACTGCTACGTTAAAAAGAAAACTTACAGAATAAGAGAACACTATGAAACTAACAGGTAAACTAAGATCCTTAGACCTAATTTAAAATTATAAAATCTTTTTTGTACATAGGTAGGTACTTCCTTTAGATACATCCTACACTTCTCTTATTCCATCCAATCCTAAGAACTTTTTATAAACAAAAGTTCCGCTTTTGCCACGGTATTAAATTGTTAAATAAAATTTCATTTTGCGAGTACCTACCTGTCCTTCTGCAGGAACAGTGAGCAACAAAATTGTGGACCAGAACTTACGGATCAGGATGAAATATATGTAAATATATATTATATCTTGAGTTGTGTGGTAGAGAACCTAAGAGAAAAGAAATATAAATGTTCATGCATATATTTATAAATATTGGGTAAACTGGTTGAAGTGTAGTAAAAATGTTTTTTTTCGAATCCATTTACTCCACTTTAAAGTCATTTACAGATTAGATTTTTGGGTTAATGTTTATTGAATATTTGATTAAGGTTCTCACTGAAGGAAAATGCGATTGGATAAAAATGTCTCGATATAATTTAATTACAAAAATACCTCTAAATTGTTTTAATTTATCCTGTAATTGTAAAATCCTAACTAATTTCATTTCGCAATTGCATTCAAAATGTGGATATTATGTATTCGTAAACTCTCCTTGAAAATCCTTCTGACCAAATAGAGTAGTTCATTTTTAAACAATTTTTATGTTGTGCGCTATGTTGTTTTAGTTTGAGTTGAGCACATTGTTAACACTCTTTTTTCTTTCTCATGTGGAAGTAGGTAATTAACTTTGTCACTTTCATTTACATTCATAACCCTTTTATACATAATTTTTCTTATACCTTAAGGGGGCGCCAAGGGGAAAAAGAAAGATTTCTTTTCAGTTTTAGGCAGCCTGGTCAATGTGTATATAAGGGGGCATTTTTTGGGGTTTCGTAGAGAGAAATAAATAGTAGGGTAATAGTAATATAAAAACCCCTATAGTTTCGTCATGTCTGTCTGTCGGTTTGTCCGTATGTCACAGCAACTTTATTCCGAATCTATCAGGACTTCACAGTTGAAACTTGGTATATAGATGTATTCTGTGAACCGCTTTACGATTTTTACTAGGGTTCCATACCTGAAGGGTGCCAAATGGGACCCTATTACTAAGCCTCCGCTGTCCATCTGTCGGTCCGTCCTTCTGTCACCAGGCTGTATCTCATGAACCATGATAGTTAGACAGATGAAATTTTCACAGATGATGTATTTCTGTTGCCGCTATAACAACAAATACTAAAAAATACAATATAATAAATATTTAAGGGGGCTCCCATACAACAATTCCACATACAAACCACCACATACAAACTTATGAATACACCTGGTTACATACATGGAGTGTGAAAGTAGTTGCACCAATAATTTGTAAACAACATTTTGTTATGTAAAATCCAAACTGTGCACTCCACACCATCCCTACCATTGTACAGTGGTAAGGAACCCTTAGTGCAGGAGTTAGGCTCACACTTGACTGGTTTTACAAAAATTAAAATAAATAGGCTCCCCATACATGGAACTGAAACCATATTTTTTTCATCAAACCTATATGTGTGGGGTGTCTAACGACAGGTCTTTAAAAATGATGTTGATCCTGAAACAATTTTTCCTCAAAGTAAATTGTTAAAGAGGCGGACCCTTCCAAAGTGGAAAAATGTGTGCCCCCCCTCCGCCCCTCTAACTTTTAAAGTAAGAGAGTGAAAAATCTACAAAAAATATATGCTGATCTCAATACACACTTTCAACGAAAATTGGTTTGAACAAAATAAAATAAGCAGTTTTTAAGATATAAAACATTTATTAAAAACAGCAAACATAATTTTGTTATTCATATACAACAAAATAATTATTTGCTGGTGAAGAATGAAAGTGATATTTTGGCTAGGTATATGTGAAGTGAGTAAGCACCTTCCTATTTATTTTTTTTTGCTTATATTCTACATTTATTACGAAACCCTAAATGTGCGAAGTCCAACACGCGTATGGCCGGTTTTTTTTCTTATGACTTAGTCTTAATTTTAATTTTTTCGTTTCATTTTTATTCAAGTCTCATGTAGTGTTGCTCTTTGCCATATTTTACGTCACATACATTTTCCTCGCGCACCTCACCCTTCTCGAGATATTCATCATTAATATACATACATATATAAATATATATCTGTTAATAATGGCTGGCCCTAGGGAAAACACATATGAGCACGATATAAAATTATGGCCGCAAGATGCGCAAGACTACACGATGCGCAAATAAAAAACCAACATACAATTTTTGAGACGTATTTTTTAAGTACCACCTTAGCAAAAAAACTTTTTTTAACTACTTTGTTTTTTTTCGATATCGTGTAGTGTTGCTCCTTGCAATATACCTTTTTGTACGTGCTCCTCATCCTCAGTTAGAGAACTGTGACAATTTTAAGAGAATTGGTCATCACATCACTTTATTATCCCAACATTGTCAGAGTGAGCCAGCCTGATACAAGATGCTTTGTGTGAAAGAAAATATAATATTATTTTTGTATTAATATTTATAAATATAATGAACAAAGATGTTTTTCTTAGAATAAGTATTAATTAAACAATGCATTCCAACTTTCCCTTCATCCTTAGCCCGGCTTAGGACGGTCAAAATTATGACAGTTACGTATAATATGTTGTGAATGTATATATTTAGATTTAAAATTGTATTTTTCATACACTGTCTTGATTAAGCATATTTAAAAATGTGGACTCATCATTATGTACACATCAATAAATGATTTATCGCTAACAAAATAAAATAAGAAATAGTTACTTACGTATTTTTTGTATAAGAAAAAAAAACTTAAAACCCAATATACAGAATTACCTTTAATAAGCTGACCATATTTTGGGGAATTAAAGTACCAGTCAATATGAACAATTTTCCCCAAGAAACATATGTTCGCAAATGAAAAATAAACGTCCCTCAGTACATTAACTCGATCAGCTGATTTGTGGGAGACAATTTTTTTTCATCGTTTGCGACATCTATATTTCTTGGGGAATGTTGTTCATAATTATCGATAAGTACTATCATTCACTAAAATATGCTCAGCTAATTAAATGTCACCATGTATAACTATTTTTATATATATGACTAGTATATTACACAATCATCGATGAGAGCTTAAGTATGACTCAGTACCTTGGACACTTAGTGCCATAGCTATAAAGCAGATTAGCACTATTCTCCGATTAACTTTGACAACTCCATACACATTTGTATGGAGTTGTCAAAGTTAATCGGAGAATTGTGCTGATCCGCTTTATAGCTATTGGGCCTTAGGCGAACATCGGCATTTGGAAGGCTTGATGCCGTGCTTTCCCCAACCGGAATAAGCCACTCCTTCCCCAACTAAAAATACCCACGATAGTAGTGCAGCTTTGTGCACTACTATCGTGGGTATTTTTTTCCCTTCTGCACTAATGGTCCAATAGTGTCTTAGGTATTGGTAAATTACATATATATATGCATTCCCCATTAAACTACCTAGTTTATTTTCGCAACTAGATACGGGTAAGTAAGAAACTAAATTCCTATTTATATCGGTTTATTTAACACCAATCCAAGTTAAAACATAACACAAAACTTAACACGTTTATAATACAAAACTCTACACGCTCCCTGTCTAATGTATCCGTTTGAATAAAAAAAACACAATCTCTAGAAAATAAAGGTGTTAAAATGTCGATTTTAAATAAACCAACTCAATTTAAATGTCAAAAAACTACGCAAATCACCCATTAACAACGATGCTAACATTACAAGAGCACAAATGCAGTTAATGTAAAGTTTTGTGTTATGAACTTGTTAAGTTTTGTGTTAAGTACGTGTTAACTTTCAACTTGGATTGGTGTTAAATAAACCGATATCAATTTGAAGTTTGTTCCTTACTTAACGTATGTAGTTGCGAAAATAAATTAGGTAGTTTAATGGGCAACTCATATGTATTTAACAACTACTTACGACACTACTGAACCAGTAGCACATAATAATTAATCCAGTAGTTCGGAAGGGAAGGAAATATACCCACGACACTACACACTTTGGTGGGCAAGGAGTGGAATAAACTCTATGAATATCCTCGAGGAGACGACAAAAACGAGAGGCGTCAGATGTTTTTATTAAAAATATTATTGCGATACATGAACTCAACATGCACACTTTAACCTCCGATCACAGCGGCAAGTGCGACAGTGACGTTTCAAGTTCAACCACTGGCGCCCCATTGTTTTAGTGTGGATGGTCACTAAAACATTGTCAGTGCCAGGTACTGGATCGAGTAAAGATGTGTGTATCGGGATCGGAACTGCACCTGCCACGAGTTTATGATTAATGGTCGCTTGTCCAGGTCCACGCATCACTAGGTGAAGATGTACTTACACCCATGTATGATCGGTGCATGTCTGACATAATAAAAGTATTTTAACGCATGTTGGCTGCGATTATAGCATCGAAAGTTGTTCTTTAGATGCTATAATATAATTCTTATCGGGAATTATAACCTTTTTGTAGGTATGTCGACTCATGCAACACAACGACCACGTTTGTCGTCGCATGAGTCGACCACTGTTATAGTTACGTTTCATCTGCTTCTCTATGTCATCCTCATCGCCTATCATTTCACAGTCATACGCCTCAGATACTTCGCACACCTCCATTAAAAATGATACACTTCAATCGCCGATTTTCAGATTACCCCATCGATATAAATACTAAGGATAGGCCTTCCCGTACTAAATTTCTTACCATTTTGAGGCTAAGAAAAATAGCGCCCCTGTCGGAATTCGTCGGAACCAAGATAGTACGAAAAATTGTAACGGCGTCACGGTCGGTCACGTTCCGATTTGTGGTGTATAGACACAATATTAGGAAAGTTGATCTACGGATAACTCTCAAATACCCGGTGACTTTTAATCGGTGATTAGGAGTAGAAATAAAATATATCTAGCTAAAATTTTACTCAAGGGGCGAGGTCTCACGCAATTAGCTCATGTTTAATTAATAAAAAGTTGAAACATAATTAAATAGGCATATTAATTTTTGTCTTTGCCGTTAAATTATGAAAGAGGATGTAAGCTCACAGATACACATTAGTAGCGTGACTTGGAATTTAAGATCTTGATTTTGATACCTACCTACCTACCTAATCATAGAAAAAGTTATGAATTAGTTAGGGGGAGGGGTAACCAAATGACATTACGAATAGTAATCTAATGACATTACGAATAGTAATCTTGACATTACGAATAGAAAAATAACCAAATCGGATCGTTTTTAGGGTTCCGTACCCAACGGGTAAGAACGGAACTTAGAGAGTTGAAATTTTCACAGATTATGTATTTCTGTTGCCGCTATAACAACAAATACTAAAAAACAGGATAAAAGAAATATTTAAGGGGGCTCCCATACAACAATTCTTTCAATACCACATACAAACTTATGGATGCACCTGGTTACGTACATGGAGTGTGAAAGTAACCGCACCAATAACTTTGTAAACAATATTTTGCTGTGTAAAATCCAAACTATTCACTCCACACCATCGCTTCCATTGAACGGTGGTACGGAACCCTTCGTGTGCGATTTAGACTCGCACTTGACCGGTTTTTTTCAAATATAGGAAGCGGGCAGTTTCACTGTGCGTCGCGCGTCGCTACAAAGTTACGTCAGTCGAATGGTTGATTTTCGTTTGAGGATTTTTTCGAGAACAATATTTTATAGATAATCAATTTAAAGCCAATAGTAATTGAAAATATAATATTTACTTATGATACGACACTCCCTGTTTTTGTGTTTTGCGATTTGGGTATGATTTACACCTTTTTACGTCGCAGGTCACCATTTTTGTTTTTGCTGCCGTTATGTCAATCGGCTGTCACCGTCCAAGCGCGACTGATTGCAAACAGTACAATTTTCCCGATTTTGTACTGTTTTTGTAGCGACACTTTCAAGCGCTCCGTGCCCTGTCCCTACTATTCAAGTCTGTGGATTACCCCGACGACTTTTGCGCCTTGAGCTACTTTGTCCTTTCAGAAAAAAAAATTGCCTCAGGGTTTCTAGAAAACAGATGCGACTGTGTACAAAAAACACTTTTTAAGGGATTTACACTCGGCGCCACGAATAAAGAGCTCTCGGAGAAACTGGCGGGGATTACTGCGCATGTGTACAGTCGTGGCATAATTCCGAAGTGCGTTTTTAGGGTTAGTGTGAAGGAATGAGTGTTCGGACTTTCTTCACTTCTATTTTTTCTCTGTTTGATATTTTGTTGATTGGGATATTAGCCGATTTAAATAATGGACTTTGTGTCAAATAAACTATAGGTACTCTCTATTGACAACATTTGTTAACGTCAAGGTTGAAACCTATATATAAATAACCCCCTAGCATAGAATGCCCCTAGTCACTAGGGCCTAGTGAATATAGATACTTGTAGTAATAGTCCTGCACACTCTTTTCTTCCCGCTGACTAATAATTTGTAATTCGACCGGGGCGAAAGATAACGTTGGGTAATATTGTATGCGACTGTACTCAAGAAGCTTCGAGACGTGCTTTCGGTGCGGGCATCGGGAAGCGACTGATCAACGAATTTTATTACTTAGTCATGTTATTTCTGCAGCTCGGACAGCGCAATGTACTAGTAGGAATTAACAACCAATAATCTGCTCTTTCGGCTTTTTTCGCGTTAGAAATCACAGTTGCATAATTCCAGTAACTAAAATTTATAGCGTAGCTGTCTAGTAGACATTGGCATTGTCATTGAAAACAGAAAGACAGAAAGCAAGAGATAAAAAATATTATGATCGTAACGATACCGCCAAATTACTCCGAGTACGTGCGCACTTCACAAATATATATAGTCAGGTCATAAGTTCTGTCACATGTGCAATATGAAATAATTTAGACATGTTTATTATTTATGTAAACATTTATATAGCAAAATGAACTTAATAAAACATAGATTCTTATGGTAATAAAGTTTATTCAAAATGACCCCCGCGATTTTGAATAGAGGCCTTTATTCTGCGCGGCCAGTCGTCTATCGCAGCACGAACGAGGTCCATGTCAATATCGGCGGCTGCCTTAATCAAGGATGCCTTGAGTGACTCCAAATCAGGATGAGGCTTTGAGCAGGCCTTTTCCTCCAAGTGTTGCCATATCTTGTAATCTAACGGACTCAAATCTGGACAGTCTTCGTGCCGGATGAAGTCGATTTCACGCGCCGCCAGCCAGTCTTGTGTGCTTTTCGCTATATGAGCTGGCGCAGAATCTTGTTGGAATACCCAGTGCCTGTTATTAAACATGGTATGAGAAACAGGTTCCACAAGGTTCTTGAGGACTGTATTTTGATACACAACTGCATTCTTATGGTAATAAAGGGGATGAGCTGAGTGAGTCCATCGAAATCACGCAGGAAACTGCCCAAGGATCAGTTTTGGGACCTTTACACTTTTTGGCCTACGTCAATAATATGAGTCACTTTTCAAATAATTGTCTGCTCTACCAGTTTGCAGATGACACGTGCCTTTTATCCTCAGACCACAATATTGATGTTGCACTAAATAAATTACAGGAGGACTTCAACAATATTAGTAAATGGTGTCATGATACTGGTCTCGTTCTTAACTCTATTAAAACAAAATTAATTAATATTCGATCCCCATACCTCAAAAGCGCCGAAATTGTACCTAAACTAATCGCCCATACTCACGCATGTCTGCATGACAGTCGTGATACGTGCGACTGCCCTCAAATTGAGATTGTGAAGGCCCATACATACCTTGGCCTGGTCATTGACAACAGATTCAGCTGGGGACCACATATACAACGTGTCTGCGACAAGCTACGCGCCCTGCTCGCTAACTTCTATGTTATCAAAAACAGAATTCCTCAAAAAACAAGAATTCTACTTTACAAGTCATTTTGTGAATCCACTATAAATTATGGATTAACGAGCTATGGTCGCACATTTAAAACGTATCTTGACTCCATTCTTAAACTACAAGTACAACTTCTAAAACTAATAGTACCTTTTAAAATAAAAAATAGTTTTAAAAATGATGAAGGAAAACTCTTTGAGTATTGTCAAACCCTTCCGATACACACTAACATCAACTACATGCTTCTCAAAGAACAGTTCTTCAACGCTAAACTACAACAAGAAATAAATCACCTGTACAAACTCGACGCATCACACAAAAGAAACTGGTTACAACACGGGCAAATAACTTTTACGGCGAGCGAACCAGCTCTTATCTTTTTTTACCGCGACTTGTCAACAACCTACCCACCGTAACTAGACAATCACTGACCCAATTAAATATTAAAATCAAACCAAAAAACTATTTTCTAGCGATGCTTTAGTTTAGAGCTATGCCATTGTTTCCATCTTACCTACAACCAACTGATTCTAGTTGTTGTTCTTATATACTCATATATCTACTTATTATACCTAGTAACTACATATATATTGCTGCCTTAAATTATAATATTATTAATAATTACCTACCTACCTATGAATGAATTGACTGAACTACCTATGAATTGTTCTATAAATTATTACCTATTCTAATTATACGGTTGAAATTAAATTTGTCATATCATTATGTATTACCTAACCTACCTAACCGACCAAAAATACGACCTGCTTAGAGCCTAGATTAAGATTTTTAATTTTATGTTAAATTCTGTTATGTACCTAAATAATAAATAATATTTTAATACCTACTAACATATTAAATTAAGAATTTTGTTATATACTTATAAATCAAATGTAAAATACCTAATTTAATTTGAATAATGTAATACCTACCTACTGTATAACGCAGAATGAAGGTGCTGCGCACAATCCCACGAGGATTATGTAGTATCTTATAGATTGTGAATGTGTTATGTATTTCTTACCTATAATTCAATAAATAAATAAATAAATAAATAATTCGTTTTTACGCCTTTCTCACAAAAATGTACCTCAGTTAAGCCCCAATAAGAGACTCCAAACCAAACCATGAGCGAGGATGGAAAATGACCTGGTTGGACACGCGGAATACGGTTGCTCGCTTCTTCACTGCTGGGTGCGTACACCTTATCATTTTGTTTGTTGTAAATCTCTTCCACGGTGAAAATTTTTTCATCCGAAAAAAGAATTTCCCGATGCTTTTTTCCCGCGTACCGCTTCAACAAAGCGCGGCATCTCTTCAGTCTCAGGTCCATTAAACGAGCGTCCAAACGATGTCCTGTTTTTCTTCGATATGCCCTAAGCCCTAAGTCTTCATTTAACACCCTTTTCACCGTGGTCCTGCTTCACCCCATCTGAAGGGCCAACAGTTTCTGCTTACGTATGGGATTTCTTTGAATTCGCGCCTTTACAGCTTTTATCACTGCTGGAGTCCTAACAGAGCGAGGGCGACCACTTCCTGACCTGTCATCTACACTAGAGTCTTCATTGTATCGTTTTATGGTACGATAAACGAATCTTTTGGTTATATTCAAATTTTTCAGTAAGTCGAAAATCTGAATTGGCGCGTAACCGCAACGATGCAACGCAATAACTGCGACACGGTCTTCTTTAAGTGTCCACTCCATATTTAAAAATGAGGAAAATTCTAAAAACTACACATTTTTATTTTCATGAAAAATTCGAAATTCGAATTCAATAAACTTTTTTGTGGCCAGCGTTCTAAATTCAAAAGTTTTTATTGTGTGACAGAACTTATGACCTGACTGTGTAGTATGTGTGCCAGAGTTGCCAACTTTATTTTTGAGGGCATCGTATCATGGAACCGTAAAATCCGTATTTTGGTAGTATGTAATTCTAGAATACTTCATGGCCATAAGTACTTGAGCTTGCTTGATTTGCAAGCTCGTCGATGATTGTACGATATACTAGTCAAGTCATAGTATATTAAGTCTTGATGACACATTTTTATTCGATTATATTGTGATTTAAGATTGTTTTTTTTCTGTTGTAAAAATACTTAATTTTTAATTAAGTATTTTTTTAGCGATAAATCATATATTATGGTACATAATGATGATTCCACCTTTTTAAATACACCAAATTCACGACAATGTGTGAAAAATATTACTTTTAAATCTAAATATAATCATTCACAAAATAATATTCATAACTGCCGTAATTTTGAGTCCCGAGTCAGGCTAAGTATTAAGGGAAAGTTGGAATGCATTGTTTAATTAATACTGATTTGAAGAAAAATATCTTTGTTCATTGTCATTATTACAAATTTTATTTCTTTTACACATAGCATGTTATAGAACTTAAATTTGTAATAATGTTGTCTCAATTTTGTATTATTTAAGTGAAGAATTAAAATTGACACAGTTCAACTCTTAAAATGGACACAGAGTGAGTGAGGTGCACGAGGAAATAGTACACATTACTGCAGAGACCAGTAAGTAAGCCATCCTGGACGAGCATGATTAAGCCGGTCGAGCCGATGGCGAGGTCCGGCTATAATACGAGGCCAGCATGGCACTTATGGTCGAAGCGAGTATAGTGTTTTCCTCAAAAATAAAACCATTTATGTTTATAGTGAATATTTTATTTTATTCTTCTTTTTCTTCTGTTAGTATCGAATTCCTAATTAGTATCAAAATAGTAAAAAATACGAATGAACTGAGTTTCCCGCCATTTTACATCGAAGTTCAATTGGGACACGTCGACCTCTATGGTACTTCCTTTTTATTAAAGGGCCTCAGCTGACAATAACCTCCTTAGCTTATCTTTGAACAAAAATAGTTCTATATTTAAATATTATGATACGTAATGGGATTTCATACTTACTTACTGGACACTTTTGCGTTTTCCTGGACACTTCTAAAAATTGTCCAGGATGAGTAACTTGCGGATACTATCTTCACAGATGTTATGGGAACATTTCATAATATTTTTGAGAAAATGTATATTACCCAAAATGATGGCAAAGAGCAACACCACACGATACCGGAGTATGATGGCAAAGAGCAACACCACACGATACCGGAGTATGATGGCAAAGAGCAACACCACACGATACCGGAGTATGATGGCAAAGAGCAACACCACACGATACCGGAGTATGATGGCAAAGAGCAACACCACACGATACCGGAGTATGATGGCAAAGAGCAACACCACACGATACCGGAGTATGATGGCAAAGAGCAACAGCACACGATACCGGAGTATGATGGCAAAGAGCAACAGCACACGATACCGGAGTATGATGGCAAAGAGCAACAGCACACGATACCGGAGTATGATGGCAAAGAGCAACACCACACGATACCGGAGTATGATGGCAAAGAGCAACACCACACGATACCGGAGTATGATGGCAAAGAGCAACACCACACGATACCGGAGTATGATGGCAAAGAGCAACAGCACACGATACCGGAGTATGATGGCAAAGAGCAACACCACACGATACCGGAGTATGATGGCAAAGAGCAACACCACACGATACCGGAGTATGATGGCAAAGAGCAACACCACACGATACCGGAGTATGATGGCAAAGAGCAACACCACACGATACCGGAGTATGATGGCAAAGAGCAACAGCACACGATACCGGAGTATGATGGCAAAGAGCAACACCACACGATACCGGAGTATGATGGCAAAGAGCAACACCACACGATACCGGAGTATGATGGCAAAGAGCAACACCACACGATACCGGAGTATGATGGCAAAGAGCAACACCACACGATACCGGAGTATGATGGCAAAGAGCAACAGCACACGATACCGGAGTATGATGGCAAAGAGCAACACCACACGATACCGGAGTATGATGGCAAAGAGCAACACCACACGATACCGGAGTATGATGGCAAAGAGCAACAGCACACGATACCGGAGTATGATGGCAAAGAGCAACACCACACGATACCGGAGTATGATGGCAAAGAGCAACACCACACGATACCGGAGTATGATGGCAAAGAGCAACAGCACACGATACCGGAGTATGATGGCAAAGAGCAACAGCACACGATACCGGAGTATGATGGCAAAGAGCAACAGCACACGATACCGGAGTATGATGGCAAAGAGCAACAGCACACGATACCGGAGTATGATGGCAAAGAGCAACAGCACACGATACCGGAGTAAAACAAAGTAGTTAAAAAATATTTCGACAAGACCCTGAAAACGGCGAAAAGTCTTGTCGACATTTTTTTAAGTCTTTTTTCCTCAGATTTAAAAAAAAATAAAAAATCGTGCCCCACCCTTTTCTTACACCCTAAGGGTAACGAAAGGCGGTTTCAAAGTTTTTTTTTTTAACTTTACAAGGGGCTTCTTCCGCCCCCTTATCGACACTGACCGAAAAATCAATATTATCTTACCTTAATAGGTAGTAAAGTAATAAAACGTTACAAAATTATGCAAGTATTCGCTATGAGTAACGTGTTTATTTATATATTTATTTGTGACAGGCACATCAACAATACAAACACAAACAAGATAGATTATAGAACAAGTTTAACAACAGTGGTACATATGTTTGCACCAAATGGAGATGCGCACAACATTCACAATTTTTCAAATCAATCTGCTGAAAGAAATGTGAGTACATAGTAAAAATTAACAACAAATTGGTAGGTAAGGTTAGGTTTTTGATACTTATAAGAAACCCAAAAGAAACACGACAATGTAATATTCATATAGCACTCACGGAAACTCAAGAAACGTAGGTATTATCAGAACAAGACCATAATATTGAGCAGGTAATAGAAAAAGGTGGAATTAATAGTGGGTTGCGAAATGAGCCTCAGTATTTGGATAAAAAACATTACTTTTAGTTAACCTCTTGCATACCACCGGCTTAGCTAACGCCACTTTTCCATTAGGTTGTAAATTTTATTACCATGACATAAGAAACAAAATCGCGACCCGTCCAACTACCCTCGGTTTTGGGAGGTTAAAAGTAAATATAGGTATGAAAATGAAAAATTACATATCATGATTTCTGTTCCAAATAGTCTCGATAGGCCCATTGTACAGATGCATTTAGTGTGTAAAATGACATGAATCTGGCACAGCGAGATTATCGAGACTTGAAACAGACCATTCGTTTCTGTTTCGTGTATAAGCTATCACAAATATAAAACTTTTGAACTTAACAAATTCATTATTATATGACCATGGCAAAAAAAGACGCAAAAAAGTATAGCAAAAGTGGAATAATACCTGAAAACCAGTTATCTAAGTAGGTAACTATGTAATAGCACTTTTATAATAGTCCTTCAGTTATTCATATTCTTTATTACATTTATATGATAAGTTACATGAAAACTTTTGCAGAAAAGCGAGTTTTCAAAAAAAGGTTTCTTCCAGCAAACCTTGTCAGCATTTGAAAATGTATACTTAAGGGCTGTACTAGCATCTTCCCCAAACAGTGTGTGTTGTATTGATTAAATTCATCACATGGCATGCTCAGTGTAAGGCAAATCCTTGATAAAATACTCCAGAAATTTGGGTTCACTCCGAAGGAACTCGAAATTTTCTATAGTCTGGTTGGAAACATGCCATGCGACAATCAGTTTGCATGCCCCATTCTGTTCAATGCAGTACTCGAGAGGTAATATGGCTGCTGCATTACTTCGCTGCGGGAAAAATGAATACTCGGACATGGCTCGAAGACCACACTCTTGAATGTTCTCTGTTACTGTTCGAATTGCACCTGAAGAATAGGAAAAAAAAATAATGTTCATTTGATCACGGAAATCACAAGTTCATCTCCAATTTTTTAGATAAAAAAGGTCAAATATGATTTGGACTAGCACACGAAGAATTCCATATCATTGTACAAGAATAATCTCCAAAACACATCTCTTGTATTTTCTATGGGGACCTATTTCCAAAACCCTGTAAAAATAATGTGTTATTTGTGACAATTTCAACTCTAGCTATTACATGACGGACAGACTAGACGGACAGCGGAGGCTCATAGGTGATACCAAAAACTATGTTTTTTTTGTTACTACACTATAAAGTAATCTACAGATTAGATTTTTGGGTTAACGTTTACTGAGTATTTGACTAAGATTCTCACTGAAGAAAAACGCGATTGGATGAAATTTTCTCGATAGAATTTAATTACGAAAATACCTCTAAATTGTTTTATATTTTCCCTCTTTTTTCTCCCATTTGGTGGTAGAGGAACAGCTGTTTCCACGTTTAGCCGGGAACTTAATAAAGCATTTCACGTCACGCAGGGCTAGCCTATCGCCTTGAGATAAAATATTTCTTCACGATGTGTTCTATGTATTAGTAGTTTCAGCATTTACGAACTGTACTTTCCATTTACCTCGACATGTATCATTCAACACCCTTTTGGGCACGCTCAGGTATTGTTCCATGGTCTTATTAAAGCCTGGCTTCAGGCACAGGAACTCATCTTCCATATACTCTGTTCTCCTCTGGACTGGTATGACCTCGTACTTGATGATGGAGTTGAACACGCAAGGATCGCGCTTCGAAGGCACCTGGGTTCATGATATAAAAAATAAATATCTACCAACAAAAATATTGAAATTAGAGTAATAGTATCTATAATTATGTATTTGGAGATCAATGTATTCTTGAGTCCATGTGTGATGATGGGTTC
This sequence comes from Argyresthia goedartella, assembly GCA_949825045.1. Classification (NCBI taxonomy): domain Eukaryota; kingdom Metazoa; phylum Arthropoda; class Insecta; order Lepidoptera; family Argyresthiidae; genus Argyresthia; species Argyresthia goedartella. The sequence goes on along the minus strand of OX463828.1, from coordinate 10,580,906 downwards.
TAATTCCCATTAGAGTGTTAGGCATTTTTATGTAGGTATTTGCGATGTTAATATGTTTTTTTCTTCACGTTTATTTATTAAGATCTTCGTATAATTCTCAACGCGAATAAATTACTATAAAACAACAGTCATCTGCAAACCTGTTATTTTTATCCACATATTTTTGTTAGCTAGCGATTTTGTATTTGGCATTGGTATGCTAATATAATGGTCATAATTATCATAATGCGAACAAAATTTTGCTAAGTCATTTAATCGCAGGTTATTTCTATGATATTTTTAGTGATCTGTAAATAAATTAGCTTTTGGCTCACAATCACAACAAGTCTAATTCCAGAGATAGCGTCACGCCTTTTTCCATACGATACAACGTGGCAGCTGCGCAGTAGAGACCAGGCTTAGCCAGTTATTCAATACTCCGCCATTCGAACCTCACATACATTTCTCTTCACTATTCGAGAATATTAAGTCCATTTACTGGGTCTAATTCAAATAAATATGTCTATAAATCATAGCTACTAAGTATCTTTACCTCATGACCAATACACTTGGGCGCTGCAATGATGTGATTGAACATGTTCCCCGGCCCTTTGAGTATCGGTGTCTGTACGATGCCATTACAGAGGAACCATTGACCGTCGCGTATGATGTACGACCTCGGAAGGTAGTTCAGTGTGGACACCTTCACTGTCGTTACTCCGAATCTGTTGGAGATAATTATCTTGGGTTGAAGATAATTAATATTAGAGACTGCAGACGAAAGTTGGAGATAATTAATCTTGGAGACTGCAGATGAAAGTTGGAAATAGCTGATCTTGGAGACTGCAGAAGAAATCAAACAGGCTGTTAAATACTTAGATAGCTGGGCCGAGCTGCCCGCAAATTTTTAAGTGGGACGCAGAAGGTTTGCAGTTGTCTTCGAAGAAGTTTATACGTAATCATCGCCAAACCTTCTGCTATCAACCAATATAGTGTAGGCTGGTCTCGTTAATCCTTGTGGCATATGACATTCTTCGGCTATCAAGCCTAATAAACTGGTAGCAGAATCCTTCGAGTACAGCCAGGTTCAGGAAGTCAGTTAATTAATAGAGCACAGCCTCATAGTAGTCACTGATTCCTTTTACGACACGCTATAAGATGCAGCATTTATTCTATCACCCACCACTATTCTTTTCATTTCATAAAAGTGACTACTTTATATGCCGACCATTGTACCTACCTACAGGTTGTAGAGATTTACCTCCCATTCGCGATAGACTCCTTCAGCAAATTCTCTTGCGCGGTCACCTCAATAATTTGCCTCCTCAACGTATCCAACAACTGTTTCGCTCCCGCCATAGTAATCTCAAGTTTGCCCTTCAAGTCTGCGATGACTTTCGCATCGTTCCCTATACGGAACCTAGCTCTAGGGGTCACTGTGGGCAAGGCTGCGAAGTTCTGCAGCGCCGGTTGTTTGGCGTCTTCCTCTGATTGTTGTACGGCATCGCTGACTTGCTGCACTGGATCTGATTTGCTGTTGGATTTTTGATTACATATTCAGGTGATTTGTTATTCGATATTGTGAGGGGTCAAAGTAGAGCCCATAATAATATATAAAAAGTAAATGTAGCCCATTAATGTCCTCACCGGCACAGGCCATTACCCGGATACGAGCAAGATTAAGCCATACTCCACCACGCTGGCTCAGTGCGGGTTGATGGAGGGGTTTTACGACCACTACCACGTAGCGATTGTAGCCGGGACATACAGCTTAATGTGTTATCCGAAACATTGAAGTCCGATAATTTAATGTAAGTAAAGCTCATATCCAGCATATTTAACACTATAAGATTTTTGACTTTTTTCATATTTTTCCAAAATTTGTCATAAAGTTATTCATTACGAAAAAATAATACTTTGGGTAACTATTTGACTGTTGTTTCTTAGCTTATACATCAATGAGTTTGTTGAATAACTCAAAGTTAATAATTCGCTTTTAATTTTGAGGAAGGGAACCCACGTGATGACAAGACTTAAACTAATTTTAAATCTTATTTTTTTTTGACAAGCTGGTGTAAATCAGCTTGTCAAAAAAATGTGCCGGACAGAGGTTGAAGAGGTTGAAGAGAATTAAATATTATCGACAAATAAAATACCTGTTGCAAATAATTCCCCTCTTCCCAATTATTTACTATAGTAATTTTTATATTTTTTCCACCCGACAGCTTCTTGTACCATTACCATTGATGGTGTTAGTGGTACTAGTTTGCCTCAGTAGTACCATTATCCAAAATACTAGTTAAACATTCGGATACACTTGGACTTCAATTTTATATTGTCTTAGTAACCAAAATATATTTTTTGACAGTCATCACTATTTAGACAGACGTCACGATTTTGACAGTTGGCACTTTTATGACAGGTATCACTATTTTTGACACTGACAAAAATAGTGATACCTGTCCATGTATATGTCCAAAACATAAACAAGTATCACCTTGTTTATGTTTTGGACAGGATACTCGATGACACAAAAATGACTCTCAATAATTCATAAAGTTGATAAATTATGTGTAGTTGTGCCTCTGCCACCCCATCTGAGAAAATACATGCTTGTTATGGTAACTTACATGGCTCTGAAATTCGGAATTTGGCGAATATATTTACGGCATTTTGCGAAACCAGTTTTATGCGTATGATGGAATTTTGGTTGTCAGATGGCTAATTGTGCCATTATGTAAAATTAATTTGATGTAAATAAATAGTACAAATGTGACACCTTACTTGTCCCGATTGTACCATCAATAGTACAAGTTGCGCAACCTAGTACCATCAATAGTTCTGGGCTACTGGCTAATGGTACAAGTGGTCCGGGAGGTTTTTTTTCGTTTACTATGTACCAACTGCAAAAAACATGTACATAACTTCGAGATGGAAAGGTTTGTCGGGTTCAAACTGGATAGTGACGATGAAGGTCAGGGGGTAAAATATAGGATATTTTTCTGACTTCAGTCCGATCACGGAATATTTCGAACCATATTCCTTATATACCATACGCCAAATAACAATGGATTATCAATTGTTACACAATATCCCACTGATGGGAGGATGGCATTTTGATGGTCCTTTTACCACTGGCGTTGGTTGGTATAGTAAGTACCCTTTGTTGATCTTATACTCACATTTGGTCCTGAATGGGGCCCATCCAATCAGATATCTGAAAACCAAGAAAATTAAGAATTTATCCTTTGCACACGCTCCGTAATTTGAAAATGGATAGATAATAAAAGTTCCATACCCAATCACCATAGCTCAAGTGCAAGACATGTAAAACAAGAAACGTCTTGAGCACAATCATGTTGCTGTGTACTCACCACAAGAGCTTTCTCACTAGTGAATGGGCTAATCAGCAGTGATTGTTTGCAAAATGTATACATTGCCAATTGATAAGTGACCAGCGGCTACATTGTTCTCCTATTGTTTTTTTCGATTTTACCAAAGATTTACAGGAAATGCTCGCCAGATGGTTGGTGGTCAAATTACGCAACCAATCGAAATATTTCATGATTTTTGTTTTTTCTGACGTCAATTGTATGAGGGGCGTGATGAAATACTTAAGATATGCATTTTATCTTTATTGATTAGGTATTCCTCATTCAAAATTAAAATACAGGCTAATTGGTAATTTTATGCTTAAATGTACTTTGTAATAACAGATAAATCAAACATTATAATCCTAATATCCTAAGCAGACAGAGTGCAGGCAGTGAATATTTTGAATGGGTCCGTGACTGCCCGCGAAACGGGTGCGGTTATAATGGGTGCGGAAGCCGCGAGACTCGACCAGATGCGTAACAAACGGTTGAGTTTTTAATTTCAACGCGTACTCGGGGTACTAACTGTCTTCTTGTTAAAGCGGAACAGTTTGTGGACCGGCTGCTGACGCCGGAGGCCGCCAGCCAGCCCTCCGACACCACGAAGCCGGAGAACCTGCTCTACGAACTGCCGCCCTGGTATGACAAGGAGATGTATGATAGGTCAGTGTGGTCAAAATTTCACTAGTTTTTAGGGGGAATACAAAATAATTTAATCTCATTGCCCTGCGCGGCGTGTTTCCGTAATATACAAGGCCATTACGCAGGGGTTTACGTTCCAAAGAACGCAATGTTTTCACTAACGGAAGACCGAACTATACATCAGCATTACGCCGCAATCGTGTATACTTCGGAATGGTCTACGTCAATTTGATGGTTCCGTTATATACTGCGCTCTTACTATTATATTACTACTACTACTATTACTCAATGTAAATATTCGTGTTATTAAATAAGTATTTTATGTGTAAGTCATCAGAGAAAACACTGCGGTACCTTAGGTGAAGGGTAAAGGTGAGGTGAGCGAAGCGAAGCCCCTTAGGTTGAACATGTAAGAACAACAAAAAATACTTAAACATAACTTTAAGTACACATAAAATATTAGAGTTTTTTTGTTGAACCTTTTTTCCTGTGCAAATCTATATGTTTGATGTGCGATTAAAAACACCCATTTATAACCTTTGATAGGGTGCGTTAGTGACACTGTATAGTTTGTAACTGAACTTTCGCACGCATTCACTACAAACTATATAAGAAAATTCCGCGAAATTCGTGTACATTTCTTAGTTGCAGATGTGAATAGAATAGAATGTTCATGAACATAGGTTTACAGGTCTTAAAGGAATTAAATTACCGCTATGTCCTACCAGTAAAATGGTGTATGAATATTAGTGTCTAGGTACTATCGAACCATCTGAATCATGACCCACCATAAGCTTATTTTGCTAAACCCCTTAAATGCAAGTAGGTCGAAATTCGCTTGAAGGTTTATTTCCTTGGTAACGAACTTGTTATCATTTGATTAGACACTGACATTACGATAGATCTTACAAGTTTGAAAGTTTCAAACGAATTATCAGGCAAAAGGGTCATGATTCAGTTGGTTCGATAGTACATCATTTATACATATTTATTATATTTTATTTATTATCACAATTAAGATGTCAAACTTAACAACTAAATATCACAATTAAAAATTATCATTTAGGTAGGAATTAATATTGTAATAACATTTGTCATTGAGCAAATAGAATAATTTATTTTTGAACGGTGTGTGAGTATGAGCATTCCGAAATGTACGCGATGAGTTTACTATAAGAGCTTAATGGCTATGTATACAACTGAAATATGCCACTGCGCTGCGCGTTTCTGTTACATCCTGAAATAATAACCTTTGCGCAACGCTTGGCGCTGAGTTTCTGAAGAAGTACAAATGAAATGTCCATCGGTATTACAGTAAGAACAACGACTTTCCTATAGCTTGGCTGTCGCTGTCCAATATACGCTTTAGTAAGTGAGCAAAGCATTAGCCAATTGATAATAAAGTGTGTCGAGTTACAAATAGTACATTGGTCTTACTCCATGCTCTCCCACCAGAGGCCGCGCGTTCTACTGGAGCCAGAGCTTCGCGCTGTCCACCTCCATGTTGCACGGGCTGGTGGCCGTCTTCGCGATCCCCTCGATCCTGCACGTGCTGGAGGGCTCGCAGCGCTCCTCGTCGGTGTACACTGCGTACAAGCGGTACATCAGCACGTTCATGCACATCACCTCGTGGTTCGAGACCGAGCTCAAGCCAGGCTCCACGTGAGTAGCGACGCTTCTTTTGTGACATAGATTTCTCCTGGCCCCACACTTCCCCGTTGTCGTGGAATGTTTCTTCCACTTTTCGACCGGAATTTTTGAACCCTTGACCTCTACTAAGTTAGGACGTCGGCCGGATTGCTTCTGGCTGCTTCTGTTCTGACGTGGGAACAAAAGTTAACTGATGTTTAGTTTTCAGATCTACACTTTATCATGAATGCCGGTGATTGATGAGTAATTACAAGATGGGTGACAGATTCATCAGATCATTTATTTGTAATATTAATTATAAGTTAAATTTAAATTTTTAAAATTTAAAACCTAATCCATGACGACCTTTGTGGCATAGCTGTCGAAGTCCTGGGTCGCGGTGCCTCATAATTGGTCCCGGCTTCGAATCCTGGCCGGGGAAAACCCTGGATGGTATTTCTGGTACCGACGACACGACGATTCCCAGCGTGGGCCCAGTTAGCCTGTACAACGCCACAAAGTTTAGGGTTTCCCTTCCCTCTCTCGCTCTCGCCCTCGATGCGTCAATAGGACAGTGACGGCAGACGCAATGACGTCATGAGAGCGAGGTGCCTTAATTTTGGCATGTAGTTTATAAATATTCATGTTGATTTTCCCAGATCATGGCGTTCGCTGTACACGGTTCGCTCCCGCCACTTCCGCGCCGGCCTCGCCGCCCAGCTGCACGGGCACGGCATGATAGCTCAGAGAGACCTCGCCCTCACCACGTGGGCCTTCATCGGGTTCACGGTGGTCAAGCCCAGCCGGCTCGGCATCCGGGCCTTGTGCCCCGGCGACTGGGACGCGTACAACCACTTCTGGAGGGTGCAGGGCTATATGATCGGGATTGAGGACAGGTTAGTAGCACTTGTGGGTACACGTGGGCGCAACTGCGCTGATGCTACCACGTGTGGGAAGAGGTATGAGGCTATTGCGTTTTAACTCCCGAGGAAAGTCTTTACTGTGGAATTTCCAATGACCTACATTTTCAACTTCCTTCCAAGTTCCTGCGTTTAAAATCGCGACAGGCAGATTGACCTCAACAGAACAACAAGAGAACAAGGCACTTTTCTTGGCACTGTTTTCTATCAGTCAGCCTAAAGTACTGAAACAACTGAAGACACACAGCCTATTTATTAATCATAGGCAATCCTTCTGCGCGCGACTTGTTTTTTTAAATGTTGTCAATAAAACAATGATTTTTAGGGTTCCGTTTTTACTGTAGCATAATTTAAATTAAAACTAGTTTTACCTATATGGATATCAGTAATTTTTAGGGTTCTGTACCTTAAAAAGAAAAAACGGAAACATCACCCGTGTCTGTCCCTAGGTGTGTAATAGTAATATTCTGAACCGATTAAGACCGAATTCGTTGACATTTTGTACACTTGTATGTGACGCAAATTTTGAAATACTTCTTTTAATCTCCAAAACAACCAATCTAAAAAAATATATATAAAAATACGTAATGTAAAAAATATGGTTTAAATAGGGCATGGTTTGAGAGGGCACAATTATTCGGGGGCAAATTAGAAATTTAGAACAAAGCTTTCCAAATCGTATCGTGTGACATGTCTAATAAAACCGGTCAAGTGCGAGTAGGATGACGAAGGGACCCGTACCATTGTACACTGAAAAATGTAAAACGACAGTATTTTGTACGAGCATACCTTTTTAATTTTCAATAATTATTTGTGTCTCAAGGGAGCAAAATGATGTATTTACGGCTAGGGCGGTACCAATGTACTCGCCGTACAATGTTCGGTACAATGTTCGCTTCACTCTGGATTCAATAATCCAGAGTGAAGCGAACTGTGGTTAATGAAGGATTAAAGCGTTAACGGCCATGACGAAAATAATTTTGCTCCTGAGTGACACATACAACTTGCACACCGACTATGAGGAACATTTTAATGAAAATAATAAAATAACTATATACTTTGAATTATACTTTCACCACTTTTACAGAAATCGAACAACGAAAACAAAACTTTTTTTACAAATGCTTATTGTGAAGGATTAGCGAATATTACAATGGTATCGGATATCAATATTATTTATAACACATTAACAGTCATCGATAGTTTTGATTTCAGTAAAAAATATAATTTATTGTGACATTTTTTTAAATATTACGAAATATTCATAAATTTTCATATAACGTTGTTAAAGTTAAACTTGTTTGTTTTTAATCGATTACGATGAAATTACAATCGATTATTTTATTAAGATCTGTATTCAATTGGCACATTGCGTAAATGCTACATGCCAATGAATAAATTAAAAAAGTAGCCCAAACAGAAAAGTAGTATTTTGCTCCCTTTTGTCGTGGAGCAAAACTTACTTTTCCCAACGAGAGCGAGAGAGAGAAGAGAAACCTAAAAAAAAAATAACTACTAGGTAGGACTATATTCAAGGGAGGACTGTTGGGGACGCCGAGACGATAGGACGTGTCCCGGGTTCTCTGTGGGACAATAGGCCATTATAATTTTTGGCCCAATGACCCATCCGTGGCTGTGATTTTGTTGTTGTGAAGTGATTCTTGGAATAACGTCTTAAAATGAAGTTATTTCTGTGTTTTTGATTGTGTGTTGTTTGTGATATCTGTAAAAGTGCAAAGGTCTATACTGGGTGGGACCCTAGAGATACTGCGGATGCGCAGGCGCAGACGGCGGCAGATCCTTTCAGAGAAAGATAGTGCATTCCTTAGCGCAGATTCGGGTGAGATCGTTTCACTACCTAGAACTAACACATCACTAAGCCACAACGAATACACGTTCGATAAGATGGGTAGAATTACTTACATCAGATCAGAATGGTCAAAAACATACATTTCAGCAGCACCGTTATGTTATATTCTTACAACCTAGCCCATAATCGAGAAACTCCATGATCTACGCGATAAAGTGTTTATTGGCTTATAAATCACAAATAAGTATGTTTAGAGAAGTGTAGTTGATAAGAAGCGTTAACCCCTCAACGACCAACGACTGCGATAGAGGTCCATTTTCGTTATAGGTTTTGAATTTTATTGCCATGGCATGAGGTTAAAAATCGCGATTCCGCAAAATAGGATTGGGTTGGTGACAGGGAGGGGGGGGTATCGCTCGAGGCCCCGAGACTCGAGAAATCTAGTCCTTGTGGAAACGGAAAAAAATAAATATAAAAATTGCATCGAGAAGTCGAGAGCTCGAGAAATAAATTAGCAATTTTTGCATTTGGGCAACCGGCGGCGCACGCCACGCTATCCAGAACCTATCCCGACGGGGTAGGGGGCCGATTTCTCACTCATCAGTCAGTCATTAATTATAAATATTTATTTGGATATTTAACCCCATAGTTATTTTATTTATAATAAACAAAGTCAATACATACATAAAGACTGATTGATTTATAACTATTGTGCAATAATATATACCAATTATGTTTGTTAATTAGGTATTAAGACTTTAGGTACTGACCTTACTGACCTGAAGATCAATAAAGAAAACATGTGATATAATACTGGCTGATTAACAAACTCTCTACGATCTACTCATCATGTTTCTCCTAAGCAGTAGGTAATATAGACTCAGTATAGATTACAAATTATTTTAATTTTTCATTTATTTGTATTTTTTTTTACATGCGTTAACAAAATTTCAATCAACTCGAGAAATTCGGGAAATCGCTATCAAAACAAAATATGGGGAGAAAACGAAAACTATAGTTGGTGAAAAGTGAAACAAAGCAGAGTATTTTCTGTAAAATATCTACCGTGTCATGTCGTTACATTCTAGAAGAGGATGAAGTGCGTTTTGGCACAAAATAAATAGGTACAGAAATCAATCTACATACAAGCGCGCTCGAGCAACGCACACATAGATACTGCTCACGGACACGATATCTCAGAGCAGTTCAAATCAGTGCGAGCGTGAGTGCCATCCGCTTGACACGCGCGTCTGTTAATGCAACAATGGAGCAACGAAAAAAAAGTTATTATAACTGTTCAGTGGACGGTTTAAATAAATAACAGTTGCCTATTATTCAATCAGTATAATAAAATAAGTATTTGAAACATGTTTTTTTGTTTGAGTAGATATTGTTTTTTTTCGTGTCATTTGACAGGTGTAGGTCAAAAACGGACAGGGCAATAGAAATTTTGTAACTCGGTTAGTCCGTTTAGAAGTTTTCAGGGATTTTCGATAGTGAAAATTGACAAACGTAAAATTGTGTAGGTATTTTTCTGTTCTGTAAACCTTTTGTATTGCAATAGTAGGCAGGTCTATTGTTTGGTTTTTTGGAGCGCCAGTACCATGATAGTTTTTCGTGCATAAGCCGTAGTTGACAGCCCTAGAGCGTTCACCGAGCGTAGCTATGAAAAGTGAAGTACTTACATACATGTGGTTGAGTTCGGTACCTATTTATTTTGTGGCTTTGGCTTGTGAATCACATAATTCTGCATGGTTAGTGTTGCACAAGGAATTAATAAGAAATTACAACATCAAATTTTATGCAAATACAGTCTATAGTTTAGTGTCGGGTTATTTCATTTAAATCTCAAAGGTCCACAATAATTACAAACAACCCAAAACGACGCAACACAGCAAAAGCCTAGCTAGTCCAACGGTAATTCCAGCTCAGTTCAAAACAAGGCAAGCAGATGGGCGCAAGAATACAATACAAATGAGATTGAAAAAAGTGGACGGGTGAAGCAGGTAGACTCTTAGCATAGCGAGTAGCGACTTGCAGACAATAATCTAGTAAAGATAAGAAGATGAAGTCAAACTTCGTTTAGACAAAATAATCGTGAATATTTCAAAGTGAAAGGGTGAGCCCCTTTCACTTTGAAAGTGCTTGCGTGCGTGCTTCTTAGAGAAAATGATAAATGCCTCAAGCCACGAAGAAAGATCATCGACGAGCGAGACACTTAATTTTACTTTACTATTTATATTTATAATTATTGCTGTCAAGCGCTAGTGTCTGTGTTTTAGACGGAAATGGCGCTGCTGGCCGACGTGCGTTTATGACCGCTGGTAACTGTAACCGCTACAAGAAACACAAAAACCGAAATCGTCGATGGAAAAACCATAGCACACCATTTGAACAGATGGGAACCTGAACTTAAAAAATGTGAGTGTCCAAGCATGGGCTTACTACCTGAAATCAACTCGGACGTTAATTATCAATAACTATGGCAACAAAATATTATTTGCAAACAACGCAACAAGGCCTTTCCTGGAACCGAACAGTTAGTAGCGGAACTGCATAAAGCAATACCAGTACAACTGTTAAAAGCTATAACGGAGACTATAAAATAACTTGGCTACAAAACGAGGTATCGGAATCTTGGCAAGAGACTGTACAAGTACCTATTCCCGAAATTAGTCATCCTCGAAACGTTTATGACTGCCGTCAAATATCCAACTGCAATACAGACTACCCGATTTATGCAGCTGGATAGCGCTAGGACACATAAAAAAACGACTTACTACAGGGCAAAATGTTAACAAAACGAAAAAAAAAAACACCGCAGCAACACCTACTACACGCCGCATTCATAAGAAGTATAGAAGAAAGCTGGCCAACCCATATGGAAACCTGGAAAGATGACCTTAAACACGACATCGAATACTACGGTAAAGAACGTACTGAACAGAATCAACACACAACAGGGACGAAGTTAGGAAGTTAAATATCGTATTCCAGAAATAGGCAGCGAAAGAGAAACTGAGAACTTACCGGATAACCCAAACTAACACGACTCATGAAACTTAACCAACAATAATACTTGAAAATAGAAGATAACAGGAACTTGAAGAAAACAACAGCTGCTCTCCAAATCCCATATCCTCCCCATTCCACATATCCTATATTGGCTTCAAGCTGAAGAGTCGGTCGATTTAAATCACTCTCCCTTCCTCTCCTATAGAGCAGGTCATTCCGCCCCCCTCAAAACTCGTACCCTCTGGTATGCCAGCCGAAAGACCGGAACAGGTTAAGAGTCTATACGTGCCCGACAGCTATCTCCGCGTGCGTAGGCACCAGCTGTTAGCGGGCGGCACGTACCGCACGGTGGCGCGCCAGCAGTCTCCACTGGTGAGGGCGCGGGATAGCCTCAATGCTCTGCTGGCTGCTGCACCACTGACTGATCTGTTTGGTGATGAGTGGAGGCATATTGTGCGAGAATGTGGCAGGTTCTGCGAGATGAAGGAGTGAAAGTGTTGTCTTAGAAATATTATTATTATTAGTTTTTGCATTGACATTTTAATTTAGTACCCTTGACATACCTAATAATGTTTAATACTATTTGAATTTGACCTAAAGTTAATGTTTAATGTGATTTGATATGTAGTATTGTAGTATTTTCTACGAATTTGTACCCTTTGTTCCATACCTGTGAAATCGACTTACCTAAATTGATTCTGACATTGTATAACTATTAGACTTTGTACAGCGCATTGGGTGTATACCTGTAATGTTGTACATCGTAATTGTATATTAAATAAAAAAAAAAAAAAAAAAAGGAGTACTAGGTAGGACTACATTCAAGGCCTTGCATCAAAACATTGAAAAATAGTTTTGTGTATGTAGTAGTATGTAAGTATTGAACTATGTACTTAGGTTAACGAAACTTTTTGCTCATTATAACCGGTAGTGGATAGAAATAGAGTAATTTATTTACAGAAATAAAATATGATAAAACTTAACTTAATATTATTTATTTTATTTCGAATGAGCAATTATTAATCTTATAATGACAAATAACAAAGCACAAAACTCAATATCTGCAATTAAAAGATCTTTTCCGATAACATCGGGTGAGTCCAGTTTTGACCGATAAACAGATAAAACAAAATGGCTAAGAAAATGGCCATACCAATAATTTCTTGTATGGGTACCTCTTTTAATTCTTAAAAACCGGTATGTTTAATTATTTGTTGTTGTAGCGGCAATAGAAATACACACTCTGTGGAAATTTCAGCTCTCCCTATTTCGGTTGATCCGGTAGAGCCCGGTGACAAAGTCAAAGTTCTTTATTACTGTAAATATTTACATATACTTAGCAAACGTTATTACACATGACAGACGGAAAGACGGACGGATATACACAGTCAGGTCATAAGTTCTGTCACGCATATTGTGCGAGAATGTGGCAGGTTCTGCGAGATGAAGGAGTGAAAGTGTTGTCTTAGAAATATTATTATTATTAGTTTTTGCATTGACATTTTAATTTAGTACCCTTGACATACCTAATAATGTTTAATACTATTTGAATTTGACCTAAAGTTAATGTTTAATGTGATTTGATATGTAGTATTGTAGTATTTTCTACGAATTTGTACCCTTTGTTCCATACCTGTGAAATCGACTTACCTAAATTGATTCTGACATTGTATAACTATTAGACTTTGTACAGCGCATTGGGTGTATACCTGTAATGTTGTACATCGTAATTGTATATTAAATAAAAAAAAAAAAAAAAAAAGGAGTACTAGGTAGGACTACATTCAAGGCCTTGCATCAAAACATTGAAAAATAGTTTTGTGTATGTAGTAGTATGTAAGTATTGAACTATGTACTTAGGTTAACGAAACTTTTTGCTCATTATAACCGGTAGTGGATAGAAATAGAGTAATTTATTTACAGAAATAAAATATGATAAAACTTAACTTAATATTATTTATTTTATTTCGAATGAGCAATTATTAATCTTATAATGACAAATAACAAAGCACAAAACTCAATATCTGCAATTAAAAGATCTTTTCCGATAACATCGGGTGAGTCCAGTTTTGACCGATAAACAGATAAAACAAAATGGCTAAGAAAATGGCCATACCAATAATTTCTTGTATGGGTACCTCTTTTAATTCTTAAAAACCGGTATGTTTAATTATTTGTTGTTGTAGCGGCAATAGAAATACACACTCTGTGGAAATTTCAGCTCTCCCTATTTCGGTTGATCCGGTAGAGCCCGGTGACAAAGTCAAAGTTCTTTATTACTGTAAATATTTACATATACTTAGCAAACGTTATTACACATGACAGACGGAAAGACGGACGGATATACACAGTCAGGTCATAAGTTCTGTCACACAATAAAAACTTTTGAATTTAGAACGCTGGCCACAAAAAAGTTTATTGAATTCGAATTTCGAATTTTTCATGAAAATAAAAATGTGTAGTTTTTAGAATTTTCCTCATTTTTAAATATGGAGTGGACACTTAAAGAAGACCGTGTCGCAGTTATTGCGTTGCATCGTTGCGGTTACGCGCCAATTCAGATTTTCGACTTACTGAAAAATTTGAATATAACCAAAAGATTCGTTTATCGTACCATAAAACGATACAATGAAGACTCTAGTGTAGATGACAGGTCAAGAAGTGGTCGCCCTCGCTCTGTTAGGACTCCAGCAGTGATAAAAGCTGTGAAGGCGCGAATTCAAAGAAATCCAAGCAGAAACTGTTGGCCCTTCAGATGGGGTTAAGCAGGACCACGGTGAAAAGGGTGTTAAATGAAGACTTAGGGCTTAGGGCATATCGAAGACAGGACATCGTTTGGACGCTCGTTTAATGGACCTGAGACTGAAGAGATGCCGCGCTTTGTTGAAGCGGTACGCGGGAAAAAAGCATCGGGAAATTCTTTTTTCGGATGAAAAAATTTTCACCGTGGAAGAGAGCTACAACAAACAAAATGATAAGGTGTACGCACACAGCAGTGAAGAAGCGAGCAACCGTATTCCGCGTGTCCAACCAGGTCATTTTCCATCCTCGCTCATGGTTTGGTTTCGAGTCTCTTATTGGGGCTTAACTGAGGTACATTTTTGTGAGAAAGGCGTAAAAACGAATGCAGTTGTGTATCAAAATACAGTCCTCAAGAACCTTGTGGAACCTGTTTCTCATACCATGTTTAATAACAGGCACTGGGTATTCCAACAAGATTCTGCGCCAGCTCATAGAGCGAAAAGCACACAAGACTGGCTGGCGGCGCGTGAAATCGACTTCATCCGGCACGAAGACTGGCCCTCCTCCAGTCCAGATTTGAGTCCGTTAGATTACAAGATATGGCAACACTTGGAGGAAAAGGCCTGCTCAAAGCCTCATCCTGATTTGGAGTCACTCAAGGCATCCTTGATTAAGGCAGCCGCCGATATTGACATGGACCTCGTTCGTGCTGCGATAGACGACTGGCCGCGCAGAATAAAGGCCTGTATTCAAAATCGCGGGGGTCATTTTGAATAAACTTTATTACCATAAGAATCTATGTTTTATTAAGTTCATTTTGCTATATAAATGTTTACATAAATAATAAACATGTCTAAATTATTTCATATTGCACATGTGACAGAACTTATGACCTGACTATGTACAGACGGAGGTTTGGCATCCTCCGGGAACGAAACCCTAATAAAAAGGCTTATTGCGAGGATCTAATTTTTTCAAAAATTTGAGCTGCTTAGTTTATAAAAATATTTAAGAAAATAGGCAGAAAAGACCATAAACAAAAAGTTTTCCAAACCGTATCGTGTCATATGTATGACTAATGAAAGGGCTTGTGGCGAGGATCGCCATTTAATATAACCAAAACAAAACAGGACAGGTGCGAGTCTGACTCCCGCACCGAGGGTTAAGAACAAATCACGTTTCTTTTAGTGATAGAACTAAAACAATACTGTTTTCGAATGTTTCCTTTATTTTTGTTATAAAACCTTGCTTCTTGCCTTTCATGAGTTTAGGTCAACGGGAAGCACCCTATGTAGGTTTCGATTCCCTCGCGAGTAGCAAACAAAGTCAGCATTTTAGCGGCTATCCTATAAGTTCACGCAACTCTGGCCTCTACAATTTTTGCTCTTGTAGAACATCGTAAATCGGCTTTCACATATTACTCAAGAAGTGGTAAGGAAAAGCGCCTATAATAGCCGCGCTAGGATAAAGGCTGAGCCAAGCAATGAAAAAACTGCAGAGAGCCCAATGTTTAATCAATAAACGCATGTAGCACAGGACCTAGTTGAATGTCGCGTACCCGAGAAGGCCCTTGTTGAATGTCGCGTACCCGAGAAGGCCCTTGTTGAATGGTGTGTACATGAGAAGGCCCTTGTTGAATGTCGCGTACCCGAGAAGGCCCTTGTTGAATGTCGTGTACCCGAGAAGGCCCTTGTTGAATGTCGTGTACCCGAGAAGGCCCTTGTTGAATGGCGTGTACATGAGAAGGCCCTTGTTGAATGTCGCGTACCCGAGAAGGCCCTTGTTGAATGGCGTGTACCTGAGAAGGCCCTTGTTGAATGTCGCGTACCCGAGAAGGCCCTTGTTGAATGGCGTGTACCCGAGAAGGCCCTTGTTGAATGGCGTGTACCTGAGAAGGCCCTTGTTGAATGTCGCGTACCCGAGAAGGCCCTTGTTGAATGGCGTGTACCTGAGAAGGCCCTTGTTGAATATCGCGTACCCGAGAAGGCACTTGTTGAATGGCGTGTACTTGAAAGGCCAGTGCCACTGCCACCCCATCTGGGAAGAGGCACGACTTTATAATTTGTCGTCGTCGCCCGTTCCCTTATCACCGCCCGGCAGTCATGGTATTCATTAGCGATTTCTTTTTGTGTTGAACTTACTTGAATAAGTCATGCATGCTAATGATATGCTCACGTATAAAGGTAATGTACTTTTTACCTTAACGATACCCAACTAACTTAATACTCTACATATTAAATGTAGTTCTTAAGATGCATTCCTGTCTAACTTAAAACCTTCATTTGCTAAACTGCAACGTAATGCCCAGTCTAGGCACTTGTATAACAGTGTTAACAAAATTTTATATATATACCATTTGAAATTAATAAATGTTGAGAATACCGAATCATTGTTGCTTAATAATTGTTATAACTAAATTATATTATTAACTGACAAATCGCACGTAAATCTTATACAATTGCTCTGCTTACTGGCAGCACTACTTAATGTATCAAACCACTAAAACTAAACTGTGGTATGCTTTGTTGCCTACTGTTTAACACGTTCCCACGAACATAAGCATCTCCGTGAGTATGAAAAAACGCACAGCATTTCTCCATACAAAATGTCTGGGCGTCTGTAGACGTTGTGCTTTATCACATATCTTGCCTACCATTGCTACCTAGCACAACGCCTATGAACGGTCGACGTTTTTAGACGTTGTGATCTATTCAAATGTAAACTGCCTGTTGCATTGTGCAACAACGTTTATAAACGTTCTAGAATATTTCATAAATAAAAGGTTTATTGTTAATATTAACTTTTTATTTGCATGGCAATGAAATGAAATCTTTGACATATTTATCAGTCAAACAAAACCGTATTACACATGAAACATAAAACAGCATAACTGACAGACAAATCAACTACCTTCTTAGGTAAGTAGAACCTAATTGCAACATATAAGCATACAAAAACGACATATCAAAATAAACTCAACTCACAAAATTATCAAATAAACTATAAATTCTTTATCAAAACAAAATATGATTAATTAACCTCTGCTGGAACAATTGCAACTAATACAATACTGAGATCAATTCAGAGTAGCAAACATCATGAAGTTATTCATCATTTTTAGTGATTCCCAGAATTCTCACTTCCTAATAAACAAAAAAATATTTCTAACAAATTCTAAGTATCACAAGTAAGAGATCAGTAACAGCAGTTCTTTCTTAATTATTAATGGATATTACAATCACGATAGTACCAACTAAATATTTTATGCATTTCGTTTTTGATGCCACTCTTCGAAACATAACGGACATAATGGAGGTTTCTCTTCACAGCCCTTGCACCTGTAACATGTTTCTCTTCTTAGTGCCTTTGAAGCACATACCCTGCATTTCAAAAAGCTTTTATTCTTCTTAGAGCCGATACGAAGTGGAATGTTCTCTGGCCAGTGCCCAGATGACACTTGTGGATCTTCAGGAGAATTAAAATCTTTTCTGACTTTCATACGATTGTCATGTTTGTTCATTTTCGACAGGTGCTGGACTGGTTTGATATTGTCATCCAATTGTATAAGCTTTCTTATCAATTCCTCTCTAAATGTTACAAAAGCGTACCTTTTGTCCTTTTGGCAGTATTTTTTGTAAATATAGTAACTATTCCACACAGCAGTATCGAGCATATGAAATATGACTTTCTTATACCACCTCACGGTCTTTTTGGGAGACGAGTAGTATGATACCATCTGATCTGCCCTATCAATGCCTGACATGAAATCGTTATATATTGCTATTTCCTCTGGTTTCATTCTCTTTACCCCATATCTGTTTGACACTTCTATCATCTTAGGGTGGTTTCTCGTTGTTATCATCAAAACTGGTCTTTTGTCGTGCCATTTGGATACATACACTTTGTTCTTTCTAACCCATACATGTTGATTTTTCTTCAGTTTCTTACTCACCAGATCTTTTGGATTTTCCTTTCTGTTCGCCCTGAGAGTCCCATTCGTGTGTGTTCTTAAGTCTAACAATTTTTGTGACAGAGACACAGAGTTATAGAAATTGTCCATAAACAAATGGTGTCCCTTCAGCAAATATGGCCTCATTAATCGCATGACAAGCTTCTCAGTCTTGCTGCCAGTGTCTAAGGCAGTGTTTTTTTACCTGACATAGAATTTGATCCCATATCTGGCTTTTTTTGATTTTATGTATTGCCGAAAATGTAATCTACCTCTAAAAAGTAGCAAGGATTCATCCAGAGAAAGTTCTTTTGCCGGTGAAAAAACTTTTCGGAAATTGCTTGTCAAAGCATCAATAAACTTAGTTACCTTTTCTTCTCCTTTTGTGTTCTGCTCAGACACACACAGACACCGAAGAAGCTGCTCAAATCTCCGAGCTGACATGGTGTTAGGGAAAATTGGATGGTAAAGCGCACCTGAATATGTGAAAAGATTACGCCTTGTGGGTACATTTATTTGGCCTTGAAGAATGCATAACCCCAAGAACTTCAGCATTTCATCTTGATCCGTTTCTTTCCAGACAATTTGGCGTTTTTTTCTAGTCGACGGGCGAGTTTTTCTGCATAGTGCCTCTCCATATGCATTTTTGCACCGGACTAAGTGATCAAGCAATTCCGATGGAAAAAGCTTGGTGAAAATATCGAATACAGTGGTTTTCTCGTCTACTTCAAATTGTATTCCAGCGGAACAAGCATCAAAATGAAACTCCGGTATATCTTTTGTACTAGATTCCCATATACTATCACCTGCTGTTGGTGGTTCTTCCATTGGCGTATTTGGAACAGGGGAAGTCAGGCCAGTTGGTGGCTCTGTAATGCCTCCATCAATAGGTGGTGTCCTAACACAAGGTGTGTTTTCTTGGATAATCGAAGGACTTTGAGTGTCTCTCAAAGGATCCAATTCATAATAAAGTTCTATATTTTGACTTTCGAGACCATCTGCGCTCGACTGAGGTGGAGCTGGTTCAGCATGGACATCTGCTGATGTAATAATTTGCCTATTATTACCTTCGTCTTGACTTTCCGAGTCATAATCTTCTGCCGCAAATCGTCCGCTTCTGTTATTGTTAGACGTTGAGGTATCACTTCCAGATGAGCTTGAAATGTTACCTTCCGGATCGTAATCTCCATCGGAACCGTACTGGCCGTCGTCACTGAAAGGGTCTGGAGTTGACGAGCCCGATGACTCTTCGGCGAACATTTTTTCCACCCGCTGCCTTTCGCGTTGATACTCGTCCATCTAAAGCAATACGAATAATTTACTGTGTTGGTCTTGTACAAAATGTATGCGCCATCATGATGGAATTATAAAACAATCGCTATACTTACATTTACAAACAAAATCTTCGATTTTGGTAACGATCTCCGCCCGCTGCGAGACTGACGCACGCGCACCCCCTCTGCAGCGCACAGCCGGAATGAGCTACGGCCGTGTGGTCTGCGGAGTGTGTTCTCGCGCGGAGCGCGAGAACCACTACGGTTGCGGGGTCGAGGACTTATGGTTGCCTCATGCCCGCGGCGTCAACTCGGGGGGTAACGTCCCCCCCGGTCTTGGGTGGCCCCTACTTGTCAGGGGCCTCGCGTGGTCTTCGTTGTGCTGTGCTTTCGCCGTCTATTGGCATACACTGGCGACAACGGTGCGGGAGCTTCTTCTTCTTCACTGTGCCGTGCTTTCGCCCTCTTCTGCGGGCTTACACTGGCGACAGTGGGATGAGCAGCAACTCTCTTGGGAGTGGTCTGCCATCAGGCGGACGTGCGTGATGCGGAGCAATGTCGTGGAGATGTGCGTGGCGGCTGTTGTCGGCGCAGTCGTACATGCGCCGTGCCAGTCGCGCGACGAATTTCTCCACGGTGGGCATCCGGGTATCCCTCATGATGGTGGTGTTGCGCACGTACCGCCCGGCTCCTGTGATCACCCGCAGGGAGATGTTCTGGAACCGCTGCAGCCGTGCCTTCTGGGTCTTCGACAGCAGGGCGTACCATGCTGGAGCCGCGTAGGTGAGCCGCGAGCGCACATAGGCCTTGTACACCCGCAGCTTGGCTCTCAGAGGCAGGCTGGACGACAGGACAGGCCGGAGCATTGCCCGCGCGGCTTTGGCCCGGTTGATGCAGTGTTGCACCATCGGGACCATGCGCAGCGAGCAGTCGATGTTGCAACCGAGGTATTTCACCGTCGATTGCCACTCGATGTCCCGGCCCCTCAGCTGTAGCGGGGTCGGACGGCGGGAGCGGGTGGTCAACAGGGCTGTTGTCTTCCCGACGTTCACCGCGGTCCGCCACTTGTCCAGTCAGGGCGGCAGCAGGTCCAGGAGTCGCTGCATCTTCCTGCAGGCGAGCTCAATTTTGCGCGACGACGCGAAGTAGGCGCTGTCGTCTGCGTAGAGGGCGAGCACAACGTCTTCCACCCCCTCCTCGAGATGGCCCTCGAGTGTGGGGATGTCGTTGGTGTAGAGCGCGTAGAGCACTGGCGAAAGGCAGCTGCCTTGCGGGACTCCTGCGCTGATGGCCTTCGTCTGGGAGTGTGCATTATCGACCGAGACGAAGAACCGCCGGTCTTCCAGGAAGGAGGCCACGATCTGCCCGATCATTGGGGGCACACCTGCGTCCAGGAGCTTGAAGAGGAGTCCCTCGTGCCACACTCGGTCAAAGGCCTTCTCGATGTCCAGAAAGACCCCGACGGTGTATCGGCCCCTGTTCAGCTCCGACGCCAGGTAGTGCAGGACTCTCGCCAACTGGAGCGTCGTGCTGTGGCTGTCACGGAAGCCATGTTGCTCTGCCCTCAGCTGGATGTGGGGCAGGATTCTCCGTAACAGCAGGCGCTCAAACAGCTTGGCGATATGAGGCAGCAGGGTGATCGGGCGGTAGCCTCCCGGGTGTCTTCTGTCCTTCCCCGGCTTGGGGATGACGATCACC
Organism: Argyresthia goedartella; assembly: GCA_949825045.1. Classification (NCBI taxonomy): domain Eukaryota; kingdom Metazoa; phylum Arthropoda; class Insecta; order Lepidoptera; family Argyresthiidae; genus Argyresthia; species Argyresthia goedartella. Next base: position 10,559,874 of record OX463828.1, on the reverse strand, counting down.
TTGCCCTCCTTCCAGAGGGCGGGGAAGTGACCGGTGCGCAGGATGCCGTTGAACAGCCGCGTCAGCGAGACGACGGCTTTCCTTGGCAGCTGTACTAGGGCCCCCGCGACGACTCCGTCCGGGCCCGGGGCCTTCCGCTGGTTCAGCTTCAGGGCCACCTTCCGGACTTCGCGGGGCGACATGAAGTGGTCGCCGGCGAGGGGAGGCGCGGGGACCGCCAGGAAGCGCTCTACGCGCTCCACAACAGCGGCGTTGTGCTCGTAGTCGGCGATGGGGTTGGGCTGGAACTGCCCAGCGAAGTGGTCGGCCAGGATGGCGGCTCGATCGCGTGCGGCGTAGCGGCGCCTGCCCGTGTGATCAAACATGGGGCAGACCGGCTCGGGAGTTGACGTCAGGCTGCGGTTCAGGCGGTGAAGGGCGGTGTCATCTTGGGAGGCCTGGGCAATGGTGCGTTCCCAGGACTGTCCCCTCAGCTCGATGATGCCCGCGCGCAGTTCTTCTCCGAGCCGGTTGATCTCCGCCCTGATCACAGGGCAGCGCGTGTGGTGCCAGGTTCGACGAAGACGGCGCTTGAGGTCCAGCTTCTTGCGGAGGTGTGGAGGGAGCCTCTCCTTCCGCAAAACCGGCGGTGGCTTGGTGGTGGTGGCTGCGGCTTGAGCGGTGGTGATGGCTGTGGTGATGGCCACTGCCGCGGCTTCTACCTCTTCCTTGGTAGAGACACCGCCGGGGAGCTGCGTTGTGTTCAACTCCAGCTGGTATTTGTGCCAGTCCGTCTTCGTTCTTGGACGCGGTGCCGACGTGAGATCGGCCTCCACCCCGAGGACCAGCAAGATAGGCAGGTGGGGGGTGTCGATGTCGTACAGCTCCCCGATGGCGATGGGGAACTGTACGTTCTTGACCAGGGCGACGTCTAGTACATCCGGGCGATGCATGGGGTTCGTCGGTTAGTGTGTCGGGGCCCCCGGGCTGAGTACTTCGTAGTTGGAGTTCTCAGCATCTTCCTGTAGGGCCCTTCCGGCGGAGTTGATGCAGTGGGACCCCCACTGGTGGTGCTTGGCGTTGAGATCGCCTGCGACCAGTGTGGGGGTCGCTCCTTCCATCATCGCTCGGATGTCTTCCGGGTAGAAATGGTGGACGTCGCTGGGAGGCTTGTAGGCTGCGAAGACTTTGAGCTCCGTGTCGGCCGTCTTCAGACGGACGCCTATGGACCGCGTCGTCTTGAAGGCGGGCAGCTCCAACTCTTCGTGGACGAGGTCCCGTCTCACGAGAACCGCCGTGCCTCTGTACGGCACGTCCCTCGGAGATAACTCGTCGCGGCGGTACACGAAGAAGTTGGGCAGTCGGAGCTCTCGGCTGGGGTGCAGCTTCGTCTCGCACAGAAGCACGACATGCACATCATGCTCCTGCACGAGTAGCCTCAGGTCTGTCGTCTTGCTGGTGATCCCGTCCGGGTTCCAGTACACAAGCCTTAGGTCTTTAGGCATTGTGTCCGGACGAGATTGTGGCCTTCAGTGTGGATAACCCCCGCAGCAGGGGCAGCAACGGATCGCGTCTATCCACGATCGCCTGTATGGCCGCGCTGATAAGGTCGATGGCGTCGAGCAGCGCGGCCATGAGTGGAGCCTCCTGGCGCTCCGTGGATAGGGCTGCGGGTGCTGCCAGCTCCCGTGGGCGGGGGCGGGCTGGCAGTGGGGGGCGGCTCGCAGGTTGGGCGGGCTCAAGTGGCGGCTCGGCGGCGGGCTCTTCAGACGCCTTCTTCTTGTTCCGGCGCTTCTTGCCCCGCTTCCTTCGGGGTTTCGCCTCTTCGCCTCGGGTGGTGGGCGGGTTGGCCGGCGTTCTGATGGTGGCGCCCTTGGTCTCGCCCGGCTGGGCAAGGCGGGGGCGCTTTATCGGCGGCGATGTTGGTGACCCCAGCGGCTCCACATCTGGGTGTGTGGAGGGGCCGGGGCGGGCCTCGTGTTGAGTGGCGGCATGGGTCGCAGGTTGAGGGGCCGTGCGGGCCGTTGGGCGCGCGGTCTTCTTGGGGCGCTGTTGTTGGGGCGGCAGTGGCGGCGCGATAGTGATGCCGCGCTTGCGCGCCTCCTCCTTCAGCGCCTTGCATCGGCGGCTGTTGGCCGGGTGGCCTTGGCCGCAGTTTGCGCAGGTGGCGGCCTCTGACTTTGGCCGCTGGCAGTCAGTAGCTGCGTGCCCTTCTCCACATCGCACGCAGCGTACAGGGCGGCGACAGTTGGTCGATGAGTGGCCGAATGACTGGCACCGATGGCACTGCGAGGGCCCCTTTGGGCCGCGCCATCCCTCGATGGTGATGCCCGGCATGCAGAGCAGCTCCTTCACCCTGTAGAGCCTCTCGATGCTGCCGGGGGTCTGCTTCTCCGCCAGCAGGGCGAAGAACAGGCAGCCGGCGCGGCCCATCCGGCCGGGAATCTGTCGGACATGCTGCGTCGGGAAGCCTACGCTGGCCAGCGCTGCGGCGACCTCTTCGGGCAGGGTGGTTGCCGGGAGCCCTCGGATAGCAATCTTGAAGGGGCGGTCCGCGTCCAGAGAGTAACAAAACCATGAGATGGTCTTGTCGGCGCGGGCCGCCTCGTCCAGATACCGGACGATCTGCCGGTATTCTTCCGGGCTCTGCGGCGTAAAGCGGACCCCCTTTCCAAAGGGTCGCGCGTTGGGGGCATGGCCTAGGGCTTCCTTCAGCCGGGCAAAATGTGTAGCCCAGGCCGGCAGGTTCTCCACGACGATTGGCGGGTGGTTTTTCTTCTGCTTGGGCTACGGCTAATGAGCTACGGAAGGGCGGTAGCGGGGGGACGTGTATCAACGTTGTGCATGTGTGAGTGAGGTACAGGGCAGCTACGGCGCGCCCAGCATTTCGACGCCATAAGTACTTACACGGAAGCAGTAGAAATGTATAATTTCTCCTAAATGACGCACAGCGAGTTAGCTTACAGGCAACCTGGTGCAAAAGCGCCCGTCGGGAGACGTTGTACAGATTTTAAAGTCATCTGTTCCACCGTGTATCGACGTTGTGCGCTTTCGCGATGTACTTGTATACCGTTCATAAACGGTTGTTCGAGGGAACGTGGTATTGTGTTAACATAGCCTTACTTAGTATAAAATAACTTTTTATTTAAAATTTGTACTCAGTTTATGTTAGTTCGATTCCAATTCGCACTATATCGCTGTGGAAGAATGGGAGTCTAATGACACGCAGGTATTTCTTACTTAAAAGGAGACCCCTTGACAGTAATATTTTTAAGAGAAACGAAAATAAACATTATATTATCTTACTATCTGCTCGTGGCGCGGCTTCGCAACGCATTTTTTGTATTCTCATACTACCCCGTCATAAAACTAATCGTTTATCATTTTACAGGCACCTTCATAGGTTTTCGAAATCCATATCGATATTATCGGCCCGTTGTTGATCATATTACGCATCAGACCGCAGATTAACGAAACTATTTGTTTACAAATTTTATGCATCGCACTGTCAAACATAAGTTCCGCTACTAACAAACATGTTGATTGAAGGAGATTGAGTGTTGCTAGACCTATGGCTACCAACGCCATCTAGCGAAAGAGGCTGAACTTTTCATACAAAATATTTTTTGATTTTTGGCTGTTTCTTTGCGCTTTTTGTTATTTTATTTTTATCCAAACCTCCTCCGGACTGAGGAGAATAAAACCAGATCGTAATTATACAAGCTGGTGGGGCCCTTTTAGAGATTTAGCGACTAACGTACAGCGATTCAGCGTTAGGGTTCCGTACCCGAAGGGTGCCAAACGGGACTCTCAATCAATCAATGAGACAGTTGAAAATTTCCCAGATGTATTTCTGTTGCCGCAATAACAACAAATATAAAAAAAAAAACTCTTGAATACCACCGGCGTTAAATAACGCCATTTTCCCGTTATAGGTTTTAAATTTTATTACCATGGCATAAGGTTCAAAATCGCGTCCCGTCCCAACTGCCCGTTGTTGAGAGGTTAAAGGGCTCCCATACAACAAACGCTTTTTTTGCTCATTTTTGGTCGATATTGATAACGGCAACAGGTAGACGCTTGAAATATTCCAAGGATATTGAGTTATATTATTCACTTCAAAATATTCCAGGATATTGAGTTATATTATTCACTTCAAAATATTCCAGGATATTGAGTTATATTATTCACTTCAAAATATTCCAGGATATTGAGTTATATTATTCACTTCAAAATATTCCAGGGTATTGAGTTATATTATTCACTTCAAAATATTCCAGGATATTGAGTTATATTATTCACTTCAAAATATTCCCAGGATATTGAATTATATTATTCACTTCAAAATATTCCCAGGATATTGAGTTATATTATTCACTTTAAAAATAAATAATTAAAATAAATATTTAAGGGGAGCTCCCATACAACAAACGTATTTTTCCTCGTTTTTATAGATAACGGTAAGGAACCCTTCGTGCGCGAGACCGATTCGCACTTGGCCGGTTTTTTATAAGTATAGATCTAATAATAATAATAATAATAATACCTTGGACACCATTTACACACATTGATCTAGCCCCAAACTAGGATTCCCTGTATCTTGGGTACTAGACAACGATACACATACTTATATAGAGAAATATTATACTTAGATAGATAAACAACCATGACTAGGGTACAAACATGATAAATAATATACGCTAATGATAAATAATGCATAGTTACATCTTGTTATTATGTGACATGACAATTTTATAGGTATTTATTTAACCAGATATGATAAACGTGTGTGGTTGGTAACTTATCTTGTATCGCAGCAGATTATGCGAAATCAGGCTTTTAATTAACATAAATGCCGAATGACTTTGCAGTTTTTTTTACAAACGTGTTTACTATGTTAATACTTGCGTCTGTTTTGTTTAATTTTCGAATTACAAGGCTAATAAATATAAACTAGTCAAAACTTGATTTTACTTATAACAATAGTCTTTGTCTAAGAAATTATTTTTAGTTTAAAAATTAGGTTTGTATTTCAAACTAAAAATAATTTCTTATACATATACAAAGGCTGATCATAAATTATCTGGACTTAGCATAAAATATTTGGACCAGTAAAGTCGGGCCACCTGTATAATACGTAGACAAGTTTTGAAGCGTAGTAAAAAGCTTTTTAAAAACAAACTTTTTATCAAGACTTAAATCTACTTAAAATGATGCTCGATTTGACAGCTGACAACTAATTTAACGCTCTCCGCATCTCTACAGGCTTCACAAGTTAAAACATACGTCATCTCAACTTAACGTAGCCACGCTTGGACCAGCAAAGTATCACAGATAGACTACACATCCTTTCTAGCAAACTATCTGTTTACCTTACGACCTAAGTGCTGATGAAGCATTGACAGTCAGCACTTCAGGTCGAGAGGAGAAAATAACTACGTTCATAATTACAATAATAATAATAATAATAAGTTTATATTCCAGAATTGTTTACAATAATAATTAAAATCTTCCTTATCTTATTATACCTTCCTTATAAATAAAATTATTTGCAATAAAATAATATCATTCATGTTATAGTAGGTACATAACGATATTAGTGCGTTAAGATGGTTATAACACGCGAGGCGGAATTTCAGCCCGAGCCGAAGGCGAGGGCGTAATTGAGCCGAGCATGTTATAACCAATACGCAAACACATTTGCGAGGAAACAGAACAAATTCACAATACAAGTACAAAGAAAAGAAAATTTGAGCAAAATGGCGCGAGGATTATTTTCTGCCGTGGCTGCGTGAAAATGTTGGCAAAGACGCTAGAGCATGCAACCAAGTTTTTAAATTACCGAATAAACTGTTTTATTTTTATTTTAAATAAACTCAATCTGTGAATGCACACTGTCTACTGACTGGCGCCGCGCGGCGATTAGTTCGAAATTTGAATAGCAACAGCGCGCTGCTCACTAGCTGGAGTCGTGCGGCGGCCGGCGGCGATCAGTTCCATATTTGAAATGGCAAATAATACTGTTATGGAATTTGCATGGACTATAACTTAACAATTTGCTTTGGTAATACACGCGTTTTTTATGACCCGCTTTACATATTGAAAACCGGTGGAATTACATCAGCTTTACGAGCAAGGGTGTTTAAAAAGTTATTAACGTACAGTGCGTCGGTGCCCGTAATGGTGGTCATAACAATACAATTAATAGAGATTGACAACAATTCAATAATCGACAATAGTTTAAAATTAATTTCTCAAATCCAATAAAAAAAACCAATAACCCTTAGGTGCATAGTTTATCATTTTGAGGGTTCCGTTCCGGGTTAAAAAGGAAAAACGGATCAAGATTCAAGATTAATATATTTGCTTATGAAATTATTTGTTCCTTTATGAGCTATATTTATTAAGCATGCAAATAATAGTAAGGTCAGATGCATACCTAACAAGGACACACAACAAGTTTAACCATAGGAAATACAAATTAGTGCAACAACACTATTGAAGTTCATGCACTGATGTGTATTTCCTATGGTCATAAAAATTTCATTGTTGTAGCCATAGCAATAATTTTCTTCTAAAAATTAAGAAAGGAAGATTATAAGACACTGCCGTTTTGCATATATTTTTACGCTTATTGCATAAAAATTTTGAAGCGTTGTTCTTGGTTCTAGTATTAACCGATCCGGATTTCTCGTATTCCTTGGAAACTGTTATTTATCAGTTAAAAACATACGAATGTTTCGTTTTGAAAATTTTGCTACTTCAAACATATATAGACACGGTAAAGTTAGTATATTTAATTTTTGAACACCACATTTTATGATCCTAGTAGTTTTTCTCCTATAATTGACCTAATGCATTTTTTATGACGAATGCTCTGTTAAAATCTGTACTGTTTCCCCACAAGAAGATGCCGTACATTAACATGGATTCCACGTATCCGTGTTAGGCAACAAAGGTTGTTTGAAGAGTGGTTGTTTTTCTTTTAATTATTTTACTATTATAACTTATATTGTTGAAATTAATAAAATTGTCTGAGTCACATTTCCTTGTAACCCTCTCGTAGTGTATATGTCATTTTTGTGTATGTCAATTAAACTATTATAATTAGCATTGATATTATTTGAATTATTGGGTAGAATGTCATCATTATTATTTATGATTGATTGGTGTGATGGCGTTTTTAGCATAACATTTATATATGTACTGTATGTCCCGTTTCTCTTCCTAATCCTGATCCTAAATATATGCACCCTGTATATATATACAGGTTGTCCAAGAACCTGACGTCCAACTGGATTGCCATGATGCCCCAAGTTCCAACAGTACTCAGAAAAATATTAAAAAAAATCCACCCCATGTACTATCGAACCATCTGAATCATGACCCACCATAAGCTTATTTTGCTAAACCCCTTAAATGCAAGTAGGTCGAAATTCGCTTGAAGGTTTATTTCCTTGGTAACGAACTTGTTATCATTTGATTAGACACTGACATTTAGATAGATCTTACAAGTTTGAAAGTTTCAAACGAATTATCAGGCAAGTGGGTCATGATTCAGTTGGTTCGATTGTACATGGGGTGGATTTTTTTTAAAGTAGTTCGTGATCAATGGTAACAATAACAGAGAGGTGCGTAGTAACGGCAGGAGGCAGAGACGCGTACTGTTATCATGATCCCTTAGATATCACTATTGAGAGATGCATGCACATGCTGTCCCTTACGGTGAAAACTGTTTTTTGGGAGGCCTATTGTTGTTTTTCTGAGCATACAAAATAGTGGTTAGATGCAATTCGTCGTAATTGTTTCCTTTTAAGAATTCTGTAAGAAGTCGTGAAAAAATGGAATTGTTGATTAAAAATATTTATATTTTTTTTTTACTAATTTATGAGTAAGTGTTTTACCATTTTAAAAAGAGGAATAAACGCGTCAAAATTTGACGCCACTTGCCATAATATTTTGGTACATTTTATTTACACTACAGTCGGTCAAAGTTGCGAAATTCAATAGTTTTCCATATCACCTTAAATTAAAATATCATTTTATTTTAAAATGTTACAAGTACTTTATTTTTACATTCCATTTAGACACAGAAATACCCTAGATTACAAAACCTCAAAGAAATATCGACATTATCAGCATTAGCAGTCACAGCATTCAAAAGTATGTCACAGGGTGCTCATTTCCCCCTTTTGTTTTGAAATCACTATAATTCTGTCAGTACATGGGGTGGATTTTTTTAAATATTTTTCTGAGTACTGTTGGAACTTGGGGCATCATGGTAATCCATTTGGACGTCAGGTTCTTGGACACCCTGTATATATATTAGGAAGAGAAGCGGGCCTAAAACACTTTCTTGAAGAACACCAAAATTGTTATATTTAAATTCAGACCAAAGTCTTTTTTGTAATTACTATCTAATCTATTTATGTACACAGTTTGTTTCCTATAAAAAATATAGGTTTCTATCCATTGTGGTGCTGGGGGGGTTGCTACATCTTATGCCGATTCAATTTAGGCACCTAAACTGATCCGCAATATTACCATGACCGTCTTAATACAAGTCTTGGTAGACGAAACCAAAAGATTTCGTCATGTCGAAAAATAAAGTGCTGTTTAAAAATAATTTTATAGCCCTTCACCACCTTAGACAGGTACAAGATTGGATTGAGCTAGAGTCCCGTACTTCTGACATATTTTTTCATCGACATAGGAAAAACCATGCTTCTAAGGGTTAAATATAATGACCGTTTTCTGAAGTTAAAAGACTACCACCCTGCTTACAGATACAACATATGCCAGGAAACCATGGAGGAGACCCGCGAAGTGTGCCAGCTCATCCTCGAGCGCGTGTACACTCCATGTCTCGAGAACGTTCCAGAATACTTCGAGCATATGACCCGAGTGATGCTGGACGGGTTGTATCTGGTCAACCCGACGATCAACATTGAGGCTATCATATACTACACTAAGTACCTGGCTGACGTGCCCGGGTATATCTACACAGAGGCACAAAGGATCCGGATGCAGCAACGATTGAGGGAGCATCTAAAGAAGTTGAACAAGCCTTTGGATTCCGGTGAGTTTTTTCTAATGCAAAACAGCTCTAAAATCACGACTAAGATAAGCATAAATAAAAATAAATAATGATCTCCAGAAATATGGTGTCCTTTTCGATTACTCGCCCAAGTTATCCAAGCGTAAATCGAAATGCCCCATTTTTTTCTGAACTTGTCGAAATCTAAGCTACTGACTAAAACCAACATTTTTTCGGAGCAGTAATAAAAAAAGTTATAAGCATTTAAGTTGGCCGCGCGAACGAAACGCGGTAGATTGCGCGGCGATGGAGATCTTGATAACAAATAACAACGATGGCAAGATATCTAGTTTCTTTTGTTAATTAAAGATTGCCATTGTCATTTTTTCGATAATTGTAGGAAAAATAATAATGAAATGGAAAAAACATAATTTAGGAAATATGCACTTTCGAAGTTTTGTCCGCGCAATCTTCAACTTATGATTTTATTAATTTGATTGTTTCCGAAATCCAAGAATGCAGGTAGTCATAACCGGTCATATGTATTGTCGGTACTAACGGCAACATCAGATATCAATATAATCCAGTAACTCAAAAGAAAACACTTTAAACCAATGGGCTCCTGGCCGCGCGACGCAACGCTACTTTATTACTATCTACCCTTACTTTTATGCCTGGGAACTAAGTTTAAATGATGTATTTCTTCGTCTAAAAATAGGCCCCCACATGAGTGACGAATCGCAAATATCATACGGTGTACCGCAAGGTAGTATATTAGGGCCCACACTCTTCCTCATATTTATTAATGACATGTGTAACATATCACTTGAAAATGGCACTATTATTACATACGCCGATGATACAGTTCTCCTTTTTAATGGCTCTAGTTGGGCCAATCTCCAAAATACAACTCAATCAGGTTTTAATGTTGTCGCCAACTGGCTTTCCGCACACTTTTTAACTTTGAACACTTCTAAAACTAAATTTATACCCTTTTCTCCCACTTCCGCCAATCAACCTAAATTACCGATTGTTATCCAAGCTCACTCCTGTCACGATCCTCTATTGTGCCATTGCCCCTCCATAGACCGTACTGACATAATTAAATACTTAGGAATCACGTTGGATAAACACCTGAACTTTAAAACCCACATTGATCTGCTTACATCTAGACTTAGGAAATTAATGTACGTATTCAAATCTATCCGCAACACTGCCCCTCCAAATGTAATTAAAACAATGTATCTTGCTCTAGTCCAATCTATAATTACTTATTGTATACCGTGTTGGGGTGGTGCCACTAAAACACACCTCAAACCACTGGAAGTTGCCCAACGCGGAGTACTAAAGGTGGCCACCAAACGTCCTATCCTCTACCCTACTACAAAATTATACAGTGACTGCGACGTCCTAACTGTCAGACAGCTCTTTATTTACAACACCGTGATTCATCAGCATATCAATACACCCTTCTACGAAACCTCCAAACGTCGCAACGACTTAATTTGTAATATTCCCTTGCCAAAGCTTAGTTTTACAAAAAGGCATCACTTATATCTTGGTCCAAAACTTTATAATAAGATAAATAACATAAATTTTGTATTTAACAAACCCACATATGAATGTAAAAAGAATGTGTCTACACTACTAAAAACCTTAACGTATGATGAAACAGAATTTTTTATAGTGTAATATAATTGGTTACGTACTTATCCACTCACATTCTCTCTCTCTCTCTCACACACACACACACACACACACACACCCTCCCTCACACACACACACACCCACACACACACACACACACCCTCACACACACACACACACACCCTCACACACACACACACACACACACACACACACACACACCACACAGCCTCAAACGGAGGCATGCAGCATGTTAGTTATTAAAATTTTATTTTGTGTCCTTCCTTCTGAGGAAACATTTTGTAAAGCACATTGTTTAAATTTAATATTGTTTCTTCTTATTTTAATTATTGCTTGTATCACTTTTACTGCTTAAAACATGACGCCACCGAATCACTGTAACGATCCTCGTAAGAGGCACGGGCCTACTTAATCATAAATACAGGCTACCTGTTAGCCTAGTTATGATAGTAGTCGAAAAACTATCTCCTTGTTATGTATGTTTTTACTATGAATAAAGATTTATTATTATTATTATTATTATTATTATTATTATTGTCTACTTCATAATATCACTCGAGAGACATAGTCCGTAAAACAATATATAATGCAAGTGATGTCAAAACTAATATTATCTCAAACTGGAAAAAACGTTAATCTTTGAACACCCTGAAAATGAATATATATTTATTAAGTTTTGATCAAAATATCAAAAAAAAAAACAAAAGATAGTTTCATTTAATTGTAGTTAATATGTGTTAAAAATTAATTTATGGCGATATTTTTCGCGAACACGCGCGATTCGATATTTTTTACAATGGAACAATCACATGTAATGTACTTACTTACCTTATCCACTGCAACGTCGATGGGAATCAATGTCCCCTGATATACCTCGCGCCACGAATTAAGAGCGCTGGGCGACGTCGGCGGGAATTATTGCGCATATAAACGGGTATTGCAACTACTACTGCGCATTCAAGGGCACCGCTTATAACTCGTGGCGCGAGGTATACAATGACATAGCAAAATAATAACGAGATCGCGACGATTATTAATTAATTATGAGTATGTAATCATAGGTAATTAATTTTTAATTATATGTACGAAAGATGTGACATTGTTTTAAAGATCCACTAATAAAATTGGATAATGAAACACATTATTAACAATTTTTTATCCTTCCAGCTATCAACTCGCGAGATCTGGTGCGTAAGTGCGAGGTTGAAGGTCTCCCGGACACTCCCTCCAATACCTTCAAATACCACGACTTCGACACAATGGACTCTGTCCCCGAATACAAATACTTAAACTTCGTCGAGAAATACAAACTCAACGCTAACAATTTCCTCTTCATACTAAACGACACGTACCTGGGAAGATTATTCTTGAATCTGAACCACCAATGGGCGACATTTCTGATTAAGTATTGTCCTTATTATGCTTTCTTCAAGTACGGTATTGCGAATTCTCTAGTGGATATGTTCAAAGAAAGCCCGCATGATGACACGAAGGCGAAGCTTAACAAAGAATATCAGGGCCCGAAGCCACCATTGCCCTGGTACAAAGCGGTGTGGGGAGTCATCTGGTAATAGATACTAGAGTTGAAAAGACTTGGCTGATATTGAAACCTTAGGAAAACAGGAAGATGAGAGGAAGGGAAGAACATAGCTATATAGTTTGTCAGAACTATTATTTGATTGATTGAGTTATTTTTAAGTTTGTACAATGGTACTTGGTACCCGCTTTCTCGCAACTAGGATTACCTCGTGTTGATTATTTATCTATTTACTTAGAGATAGCTGAATACTTATCGAGATTTAGACTCATGTTATCATAATCATGTTACTGTTTATGAATTTGGTTCGTTAAGTATTTTATACAGATTAAGATTATTATTCCATTGACAAGTATGTACAATGTTGTACATATGTATTATCGAACTAATGGCAATAATTTTATTTATTACCAATAGTTAACTACACATCTTTATATTTTTAACTACGTATTGAAATTTATTTGGTATCAAAAATACATTACTATATTTTTTATTATCCCAGAATAATTTTAAGGATTTATTTGTGTTTTAGCTAATATGTGCTTATTTTTGACGAAAGTATTTTACTTGATTATTATTTATACAAATGGCCTAGAAACTATCTCCACATGGTCCTAGCCTAGACTCTCAGCCAGTACATTCCATTATAAATTGACATGAAATATAATGTTCATATTGATGATTTAATTATGATTAGTCACAATTTAGATTTAACTAGTTTATATGTTTTTTATACAGGTGAATTTCTAATCAACCACAATAATTAAAGGCTTATGTTTAAACGATTACCGAAAACGCACCTATTTCACTACCAATAAATTCGAAATGACTGCCAGAATGGATAAATTTCCACCAAATTGTATTTGGATAAATGATCACCAAACTTCTTTTTATGTTTTGTGTACTTAAGTTTATTATGTTTTAAGTATTTTTTGTTGTTCTTACATGTTCAACCTAACACGAAGGATAAAGGGGGCTTCGCTTCGCTCACCCCCTTTACCCTTCACATGAGCTACCGCAGAATTTTGTCCTGATATTTTTTGCAACTTTTGGTGTTCATTTATCCATTTTGGGTAGGAAATAAATATTTTGGTGATCATTATATTTGTTGCCATAATTAAATAAATACAAAATAGATAGGCTTTCTCTACTGAAGTATTATTTGAATTGAAATTATTGTGTTGGATTGAAATTACACCGTTCTCAAAGGTGGTCGGTATCAGGGTAGATAAAGATTAATGCTCAAAGTGGAAAATAAAATCATGAATATACTTTGTTTCTTTATTCACAGCTTATTGTCTTCTCAGTATTGTTGTGTGAATGATCTCACGATCGAATATTAGTTTATTCAATCCATTTCTTCCTAGCAATGAAAGTTACCGTGAAGATAGCAGCAGGGTAAAATCCTACAGCGGTATTTAGAAGTTCATCTGTAGATAAGCATCTACGGCAGCTCCCTCGCCTCGTGGTTTTTGTGTATTATCTTAAATTATCTTTAGTCCGTGAAACCTGCCAATGGTTTTACATTACTTAGAATAGGTATTTTAATAGAAACCTTATATTTTACGACCAAATCACTGAAAGAAGTCCTGAGCTTTTAACCGCGCCCGTTTCGCCACATTTATCTGCAGCAAATTATCAGTCAAATTATTCTCGCTCGCACGTGGCGTCTTTGGCGTGGTGGCTAGCGGGCGGCGGTGTGGCGTGGTGGCTAGCGGCCGGCGGTGTGGCGTGGTGACTAGCGGGCTATTTGGCGTCGCTATCGGTGTGTGCGTGTGTATGCCCATGTAGTGGGGCGTGAGTCGCAGGCGCGGGGAGAGGAGGTGCTTGGCCGCTAGCTTGCGAGCTGCGGGCGACATGCTGGCCAGGCGCTCGGTGTTGCTTCTGAAACTGGACGGGCACTTCATTTAGGACTTTATTTCGACGACCTCTGCGGTGTCCAGGGACCGAAGTACCGACCGCTGCGGTAACGGGAAAAAATAACGTTAAAAGTATCGATGCTTTTTCATCCATCTTTCTTTTAATGTTACCTAATGACCGCTACTGAAAGAATCAAATACCTAGTAGTTACTTGACAATACAGATGGTACCATCGAGCTAGTCTGATGATGATGATGGAGCTCGAAGTTGGGAAAGGGATCTTTGGGATGCTTATGTGTAACGCTATAAAGTTTGTGCTGGTTAGATTCGTCAGGAGCTGACCTGTTCATTTTACTTTACGATGATCTCATCATCCTCACCCCATGGAGCTGGAAGGTGGGACGCGAAACTGGGATTCTTTGTTGCAAACCCATCAAGTTTGGGCTCATTACATTCGTCGTGACAAATTTCTCCAGGAGATGTTGTTATCATCATCTCCGGATGAGTATGATTTATATAAGTTAAGTGACACATTAGAGACAGAGGTAAAAAATTGTGACAATTGTCAAAAATTGTTACATAATTCCTAATTTCTTTATTGCACAAAAATCACAAGAAACAAGAGTTACATGAAAATAGTGTGCAAAAGCGGGATAAGAGATCTCTTCCAGCAAACCAGGTTAAGGTAGGAAAGATTGTTTGCTGAACAGGGGTAGACAAATATACAACAATATAACGAAATAAACGCGTACTAACATACATATAGCTAACAGAAAATTGTAGTGCAGTTATGCTTCTCTAAATCCTAAAGTTGTACAACGGGTCCCAGAAACCGTTTTTCAGTAGATAGTTCAAATTCCAGCAGCAGTGCTTTCACCGAAAGTATTTTCAGTAAGCCAATCCTTTCTATACAAATTTCTAAAAATATCTGCTTGACATTAAATATGAATTTGAAAGACTAACTGATGTTATAAAAATACTCTAAGAACTAACCACATACAAGATTTTTTATTTATCTTAAACGACTTAAGGACAATCATCTGATAAATTTTATACACTAAAAAATAGGTCATAAGAGTGAAAAATATTATCGTTTATCGCAAGAAGAGTTCAAATAGGTATAAAAGCAGGAAATCGGATTCAGTCTGGACGCCCATCTTATGAAGAAATATTCAAAAGAGCTCTCAATAGGCCTCATAATATAAGCCAAGCCTTAAGTAAAGGTTTTGGACAGCTTAGCGCAAAAAAGTGAAAACGTAAATAATGAAATGAAATGTTATTTTTTCTTAAGAGCACGCAATAAATCGATAAGTTTTTAATTTACTACGAAGGATTGATTTCATGTTCATTATTACATTAAATTTACAGATCTGCAGAAATGTTTGTTTTCTTATATTTTGATTGCCTCATGATTTCAGCCCCTTGACTGGCCCAAACACTCTAGGGAATAAAGTGAGTGTGCCTACTTTAAAAGCCCGAGTGATTGAGCCAGGTACCTGGCCGAAATCAATAGGCTATTGTAATCATGCGTGTGTGCACGGTTTGGCAACATCGCCTAGCTGGTAATGATAAACGTATGTAATGATATAAAATATCGATAGCAAGTAGCGTTATTTTGAAGGTATAACGAGACTTTGTAGGTAACATAACAGTATCAATGTTAAATGATATTTTTCCGTTGAATTTTTGGCAGTGTTAAGAGTCCCTGCAGTTAACGTTAAGCAGTTAGCGTCTATAGTGTTGCGGCCAAGGATGTGCTTCCCGAGCGAGAGGTCCCGGATTCGAATTCTGGTTCCCACGACAAAGGGTATCCTAGTGTGGGGCCAGAAGAAGAAAGCTGTGCCTGAATGGAAATGTAAAACAATAAAAAAGGACAATTTGGGTCTTCTGAGATTTCGTTGTTTGTATGGGATTTTGGAGAATTCAGAATGGACTTCCTAAATGAAATGGAAATGTAAAACAATAAAAAAGGACGATTTGGGTCTTTTCTGAGATTTCGTTGTTTGTATGGGATTTTGGAGAATTCAGAATGGACTTCCTAAATGAAACTGACTATTTTATCGATTTTTACTGAGCGACAGTTCCTTGTCAATATTTTAGTCATTTTAATAGTTCACTCACCTGGGCGTGCCCATGCGCGCTCTGGGCGTAGTCGGACGTCGTCGGCGTGCGGCTTGCTCCGCCAGTTGCAGCGCGATGCGTTCTCGCGCGCCGCTCTCTAGCATGCGGTATGCGGCGCCGGCGCCCACGCTACACACAAATTTAAGTAGACCATCTTATACGGAGTCTTTCGAGACGCGTACGTTCAAGAATCACCCTTCGATAATTACATGCTCATGTTTACCCTGAGACGAGACTCCATCCATTCCATCTCATTTTACTTTGTTCGACAGGCAATCCTTACCCCTGCCAAATTAAAAACTCGAAGGACTCTCGCCCAGGCTCATTGGTACGAGTTTCGAACGTGCGATACTGTACACGCGTTTAAAGGCGCCGAGCCGAATCTCACGCGATCTCACGTGGAAAACAGGGAGGGTCATGGCAACAATCACATTTTTTTCTCTCCCAAAAACAATGTAAAATTGGGACAAAATTTGGTTAAATTAATATTAAACATTTAACAGACAACAGTCACGGTAAACTCAAATGCTAGTCGAAAACACCACGGGAGCTAAGAAAGAAGACGAATGATCCAACTCACCCCGGAAGCGGTGTATCTCCCCCGTCGAGTCTGAAGGGCGTGCCCTCGATCTCTCCCCACGTCATCAGCGGGGACTCCCCGCCGGCGCCCGGGCGGGGGGAGGGGGTCGCTACGAAGCTGTACTGCTCCGGCTTACCGGATGTGACGCAGACACCGTCTACGCCTATCTTGCCGTTGATACTTGCGTCCTGTTGAGATCCATTATTAACACCCTTTAATAGGTGAACCTATATAAATAATATAAATTTGATATAAAAAACCTGTAATAAATTTCACCCACATCCCGGTTTCCGATTGGGCTAAAATTTTGAATAATTATGTAAGTTCGGAGACAATGCAATATTATGATACCATCGAGTGATCTGATGATGGAGCTGGATGGTGGTCACATGAATAACGCAATCCTATAGAGTCTGGGCTCTAAGGAATCGTCTCGGTGAGTAGTGGATGGATTATTATGGAGGGTATCGAGCTGATCTGATGATGGGACCTAAAAGCGGATAGTGGAACTCTTCAACGGCAACTAGTTAACCCCTCGAGTTTGGACTCGTTTGATTCGTTTTAACGTGACAAATATATGCGTGATTTTTAGTTGTTTAAACTGGCTATTTTATTATTATGTGCACGTTCCAAATCGAAGAAACACAACGTCACTTTATATGTGTCACCATAAGATAGTCAAAACCGTTAGTTGATAAAATAACGCGCTAGTTGATCAACTATCGACAGATAGTAAACCAGACCGACAGCGTTTAGAATTTACGTTTCTCTTGTTCTTACACGTCAACCTAACACGAAGACTATTCGGGGGCTTCGCTGCCCTCGCTCCCTCTAGTCTTCACCTAAGCTACTTCAGTATTTGCCCTGGTATTTCGTTTGCAATTCAAGCCAGTTCACTATTTAACGGTTTTAACCGTTAGTTTATCAACTAACGCATCATATAGTAAGCAGTACGCTACAGTTTACTATCTGTCGATAGTTGACCAACTAACGAGAGAAAAAACCGTTAGTTTATCAACTAACGGTTTTGACTATCTTACAGTGAGTGATGTCACTGATGTAGCGGAAATGGCAGGACGACCTCGACAAGTCGGCTGTCCAAAAGCAAAACCTAGCCATACCTAGCGAGCAACATTTTTTTGGGAAATACGTTTTTTTTATGATTCCTTGGTATTTGAGTTGCGTCGAATGCAAAAACAACTGTATTTCTATATAAATTAGAACCAGAATCGTGGACACACCAAAACATACCAAATACACGTACTCAGAGATAAGTTGAGATAACAAACTTAAAAAACTAGCAAGTGCCATTTCCAAACCCAAAAACCCATAAAGTACAGAAGACTAGTTTTTTTTTTAATTTGTGACACGACTTACTAGGTTTATGAATTTGGCTCGACACTATAATAGGTTTTTAAACTCGGAATTTCCGCTTGTTAAGTTTTAGATTCACAAAATTATTCATTTATGAAACAAGATACAATAATTCATATTAAACCAGTGTGTAGTGAATTGTCTTCGAGGTGCTAGGGCAGAGGGGGGAACTAGCTCCACCCCGCGCCGGCGGATGCATCGAGATGTTTTCCCCCTGCCCCTTTAAACCTCCCGGACTGAGGTCAGAGCCCCCTAAATGACCCAATTATAAAGTAGTTTATGATTAGGATAGGTTTTAAAAATTATATATAACCACCTCTTAGTAGCGGGGGCAATCTGCCCCCCTAACATGCCGCTATCATACCCGTTGACTATGAGCTGATGTCCGCTCATAAAATCTGGTAAGCTGGCAAACTCCTCATCAATATATCGCCCAAAAGGGCAAATTGCAGGTAGAAAGCCTTCAGCATATACCGAGGCCATGGCTCACAGTTAATTCTTAGAAGGACAACTGTAAACACAAAGGGGTTCTTTGTAGTCGGTATAGCACACGAGCTGATGCCCGCTCTATGATATGTGGGGACCCGGACATAGCAGGGAGGTCGACTCCTGGGCATGGGTAATTCCATTTTTTTCCCCTCCAACAAAAAAAAAGAAGGATGCATCGAGCGTGAGCCGTTATGAGACTTTCCCGTGTTGTGGTATCTTTGGAAAGGTCTTTAAAAAATATTAGGGTTTGCGAAAAGCACTTTTCTATCCAGTGATTGTATGGCAAATTATTAAGTTTTAAAATATATTTTTTCTGTTCACGGCAATAAATATACCGAATTTTCCGTATGTCAATGCAGCAATACCTTTGAAAAAAACTATTACAGACCATTCAAATCATTTTTCAACACGTACCTGCTCGTAAACTATAATATTATAGTTCATTGTAGCAAGGCATACAGAGCCACAATAGCGTATATTACATCCTCGTGCTTTTTACTTTGCATTTTTTTTTCAATCTCAGGTGGTGCGAGTTTTTATGCCTACAAACATTGCACTTTTTTGTGAATATTTTAGCATTAATTATAATATTATGGTGAAACAATCATCTTTTTAACATTGTTTCATCATATTATATTTTTTTCGCTACATTTTACCCATAATTTGCATATTCATAGCCTTATTTTTAAAGGCTGTTTAGCGGTGTTGCCTGTGTGTGGCGGTGTGTAACCTAACCTCATCAACAACCCCGTTGCCGCTAGGGGCCGAAGAGTGTGACCGCTAGGGCCAGAGCCATTTTCGACCATTATTATTTAAATGAAAAGCAACTCGCACTTGGCCAAAGAGGATTGTAAAAAGTACAGTTAACAACAGTTTGTATTGTGATAACGTTCTTGAAACTTCTGTCCACACATTCAAACATTTACTAATAATAATAATACCTTGGACATCATTTACACACATTGATCTAGCCCCAAAATAGGATTCCCTGAATCTTGTGTACTAGACAACGATACACATACTCAAATAGATAAATATTATACTTAGATAGGTAAACAACCATGACTAGGGTACAAACATCCGTTCTCATCAAACAAATATTGGCCCCCACCGGGGCTGGAACCCGGGACCCTTGGCTTCGTAGGCAGGGTGACTGCCGACTCGGCCATTCGGATCGTCAAATGTGCCGTTCATTATTCATCGTGAGTGGGTTTACCTGCTTGATGACCTCGGTTACTTACTCTCTATATCCCTGTCGTTTAGAAATATTACAAAGCCATCGTTTGATATTTTCTTTTGTGTTTCATGTAATTTTTTTGTTACTTACCCAATTAGGAAGGGATGTATTTTTAGTTGAAACAATCAAAAAAATATTTTTTATCTCATACTTTGAACAAATTGCCTTGAAAATAAACCATAAGTGCAGGTGTCACTTCATGTTTAGACATATAAGTCTGCAGTGAGTGAAGTACACGCGTAGCGGCTCGCGCGTATAATACCGCCTCGTGTGCAATAATCAATTTTCCACACTTGTATCATAATGTTCTATTGAGCCAAGATTACCTCAGACCAAGTCATACCGTATCTTAGAGCAAATTTTCACAGTTGATTAATAATGATGATTATGAACAATAATTTTGTATATTTTGAAATATTCATATCAATTTATATTAAAAAATCTAACAGAGTTTTTTAATGCATCTATGACTTCAGATTTCGCTTTTACAGAGTTTTGAAATGCACGAAAGTTATTAATAATTTTATAAATTATTTTCCGTCCGTCCGAGGTTTTTGAATTACCTACAATCGTTTTAAAAACATGCTTAATTCATTTTTCTACCTTTAAGATATCATTTACATTGATATCTTACGAATTACTTATTGAAATTAACCCAAAAGCCAATCCAAATCAGTCCAAGTCAGTGAAGTTAGAGACAGGCAGAAATGGCTGTGGTAGTACTAAGAAAGGCGGGAAAGAGAACGCCGCCCGGCAGTGTGCAGGACAACATGTTGCCTCGCGCATCTGAGATATAAGTCAGATTGAATAGATGGTGGAGAAATTGACTGACATAGTGTTGTTTGCTGATGATACTTCAATGGTCTTCAAAATTAAAAGACAAAAAGAAGATTTTAATATGTTAATGGTATATTGTCTTTAACCTTGAATTGGTTCACAGTTAATAATTTATTGTTAAACGCTGTTAAAACCAAGTGTATCAGATTCTCACTTCCAAATGTCAGGCAAGTTGAGACCAGTTTAGTGTTAGACAGCAACACTTTAGAATTAGTAAATGACACGAAGTTTCATGGAATAACCATTGGTAGCAAATTGCAGTGCGGACCCCACATAGATAAATTAGCTGGTAAATTAAGTTCTGCGATTTACGCTGTTAGGAACATCAGACAAAACACGGATGTGGCTACATAGAGCCTAGTATATTTTAGTTACTTTCATAGTGCCATGTCCTATGTTATCTTGTTGTGGGGGAAAGCAGCGGATATTCAAACTATTTTTATTTTACAGAAAAAAGATTCGAGCTATTTATTTTAAAACGAACAGACTCCTTATGAGAGCTTTTTAAATAAATTGACATACTAACTGTCACTATTCAATTTATTTTCGAAAATATAATGTATGTACGCAAGAATCTTACAACATTTTCCAAACTTAGCGATAGCTGTAATGTTAACCTAAGAAATAATCACAGACTATGTGCGCCCCGGTTTAGACTCGCGAAGGTTAGCAATTCTTTCAAGGGTCAGTGCATTCTCTACTACAATAAGATACCTCTGGAGATTTTGCAATTGCCATTTGAGCAATTTAAAAAGCATGTTAAAGCGACTTTGACGAAAAAGGGATATTACAATGTTCAAGATAACTTAAATGACGGGACCTTATGGGGTTAATCTAGCTCAACAAAGACCTTGCTGTTAATAATTTTGTAATTATTTATTCCTGCTTATTAATCATATTTTTTTTTTTTTCATATTTGTATTAGTTAAGCACAGCCAATTTTTAAGAGATCAAAAAATCAATCTGTCGCAGTTTCTACGCCCTTCTTCTCCCACAGTGGTCCAATGTAGAGAAGAGGCAAAAAATCACGTTTGCTAAGTATATGTAAATATCTACAGTAATAAAGTACTTTGACTTTGAATACAGAAAGACAATGCTTGTAGAATCATTTTGTGCATTAGATAACCTACACAAGTTAATGTAACATAAAGTGACACTTACCGCTTTGTAGAAAAAGTTTGTAGATAGAGATGGCTAAGATTTCAAAAGCCAAAGCCAACCAATACGTAGATCAGAAATAGCCGGCTAAGATAACGTAGTCGATCGCTGGCCTAAAGATAAATATAGTCCAGCGTTAGAGATCTGGAGATGGTCAGGTGTGTGCGAGGGGTTGGAGGTGGCCCTTAGAGCGGCTTTGAGCCATGAAAGCAACGAACAAGGTAGGCGGTCAGAAACTGGGCAGTCCTTGAGAGTAGGTAATAGACAGTCTCAACCTAAACTAACCAGGTGAGACCTGACCCAAACTAACTGGGTGAGGTGGAAATGCGAAAACCTAAACGATCTAGGCTAGATCAGGCCTAAACTATAACTAGGCTAGATTAGCAAGTATTTACTCCCTAAGACTAATCTTGAATTGTGGCTGCCTGTCAGATTAGTTTTCAGTAGACGTAAAGATGGCTTAGAGACAAATGCAGTTTAATAGGAAAAGAAAGAGTCACTTTATTTCGCAATATATAGGTAGAAAATGCCCATTGAACTGCTAGTGTATTGTGTCTTTATGTTGTATTTACACATATTATAACCAAGGTTAATTCCTCCACGACAACCTGATGGATTCTAATTAGAATTTATCTGATTTTATTAAGAATTGCTGATATCTCTGAATTAAATGCTATTCTCAAATAAATGCATTACCTTTTCCTTTCAACAGCGCCTTTCGTTTAATTAAATTGGAGCTAAAATGTGATATTCAATAAATAATATCATAAAGTTTACTTGATTTACTGTTATTTTATAAATAAATAATTAATTTGTGTTTTATTTTAATTACACTTAAGTACGTCTAAAACATTAAGAAACACAAATAAGAATGGTCCCCATACATTTATTTTACACAAAACTTGTTTTTAAAATGGAACAAAAATGGCCCCTTTTGTTAGCCATCAAAAAATGGGCATACAAATAAGACGACGAGCAAGAAAATATTCATTCATTAGCGAGCTTGTTCCTTCCTCAGCTATTTGTAAATATAAATAATAATACCTTGGACACTATTTACACACATCGAAATACCCCAAACTAGGATTCCCTGTATCTTGGGTACTACTAGACAACGATACACATACTTATATAGATAAATATTATACTTAGATAGATAAACAACCATGACTAGAGTACAAACATCCGTTCTCATCAAACAAATATTCGCCCCCACCGGGACTCGGACCCGGGACCGTTCGCTTCGTAGGCAGGGTCTCTGAC
This sequence comes from Argyresthia goedartella, assembly GCA_949825045.1. NCBI lineage: Eukaryota > Metazoa > Arthropoda > Insecta > Lepidoptera > Argyresthiidae > Argyresthia > Argyresthia goedartella. Next base: position 10,536,734 of record OX463828.1, on the reverse strand, counting down.
GACTCGGCCATTCGGAGCGTCAACGTCAAGAAATAAATAGATGGGTATATAAAAAAACCCGTTACAATTGTATCTATAACCCTTTGGCGGAATCTGCCAGGCCAACTGTGGGGCAAAAATTTAAATTCGCAGAATCCGCTTATTACACTGGCGGGTTGTTACTTGATATTGAAAATTAAGTGTTGTAATAATTAAAAATAGTCTTTGTATACTTACAACGTTTAAAAATTCACTTAAATAAATGAATAGTAGATTCTTCCACAAAAAAGGTCACAAAAACAAATTCTTTCTAATAACAGGTGGAAACTACTACTAATGGAACACTACATTACTATAGCTTGTCAAATTCGTAGGTAGCACTCCCATGGTCTGCGGGGGCTGCGAGGGCGGGAAAGAAGAGCGCGGGCGGCGGGGCGCGTAGTAGGAACCGCCCGCGCTCTTCTTTCCCGCCCCCGCATCTTCCGTCACTCGTCGCCCGCAGACCATGGGAGTGCTATCTACGTTTTTGACAAGCTATAACATGCTAGGTTGCAACACCATAATTAGTCAATAAAGCGAATCAAAATATTGAATTCGTCAATTATCAAATACCTAGTAATACCTAGGTTTTTCATTTTAATTTGAAATTTATTCTGAATTTCCAAAACTAAAAATCATTATCTTAAATCACATAAAAATTGTAGAAGTATACTTAAGTTCAATTCAACTGATGATGTAGAGCAAGTCATCATCAAGTGATAAGTTCATAATGCTCGATAAAAATTATTGTTTTGCTTCTCCTGTAAAATGTTGTCACCGGCGCTTGCTAGGTTTTGCTTTTGGATATCCGAAGTGTCTGCCAAGGTTGAATCGTGAGGCCTTTGTGCAGCAAAAGAACATTTCATGGCTACAAAGGTACTACTTTATTTTTTTAAAGTTCCTAAAATAGATGACAGGTACACACTAAAGCAATCATTAATTTACATTCTACAGTAGAATTCGAATCCCTATAACAAAGTATTTTATAAAGGATATCCGGTTTTTGGGATGAAAATGTAAATTTTGCATGGTTTCATAGTAAGGTACTAAGAAAATATCCCACTTATCCCACAGTCCCACAAAAAGCGAATAATGCTTATAGCGACCTATCTTGACCAATATGTTCCATTAAAACGAACTGCAGTCTTTTTTGCTTGCAAGACCTAACATTACAGTGCCCGCAATTGAATGTCATCGGAATCACCTGCCAACTCGACGAATGCCAACCTATTGAACAGGCAGGCTTCCGGAGCGGATACTCCGCTATCGATCACATCCACACGGTGAAACAGTTGATGGAGAAATCACAAGAATGGAATCGACCCCTGTGTATCGCCTTCATCGATTACGAGAAGGCTTTCGACAGTGTCGAACACTGGGCGGTCTTCTATGCACTCCGTGGCGGCCAGACGCCCGATACGTGGTTGTCCTCCGGGAGCTTTACATGTCGGCAACGATGCACTTCACAATTCACAAGTTGATGAACCGCATACCCATCGAACGAGGGGTGCGTCAGGGAGACACCATACCACCTAAGCTCTTTACAGCCTTCTTAGAAGACATAGTAAAGACGCTTACATGGGGCCAGCAAGGTATTAACATCAACGGTGCCTTCCTGACGCACCTCCGCTTTGTCGACGATATCATCCTGTTTGCCGACAACCCTGGAGACCTCCAAAGCATGCTTCAAGATCTCTATACTGCTTCTCTTAATGTTGGCCTGAAGATGAATATGTCCAAGCCTAAGATTATGACAAACATCTCTGACTCAGTTGCCAACTGTCGGAGATGAGACGTTAGAGGGGGTTGATCATTATGTCTATCTTGCACATATTCTTTTGGCAGAGAGCACCAGGTTAAGGAGATCTCCGGGAGAGTCCAACTTAGTTGCGCAGCGTTCAAGAAACTCGAGGGAATATTCAGGGATCGAAAGATGCCGCAATGCCTGGAATCAAGCTATTCGACCAATGTGTCCTGCCTACAATGACGTACGGTACCGAAACATGGACGCTTACAAAGGAAATGGTGAAACGTATGAGAGTAGCCCAAAGAGCCCTGGAGAGTTCCATGCTGGTTATCACACTCCTAGACAGAGTTAGAAACGTCGAGATACGTCGACAGACTAAGGTCCTAGATGTCGTAAAGCGAATCATTAGGCTCAAATTTAAGTGGGCAGGGCACTTGGCGAGGCGAGTTGATGGCAGGTGGAGCAGATCCCTGACCGAGTGGTGGCCGAAAGAAGGACGAAGGAGCCTGGATCGACTGGCAGCCAGATGGGTCGAAGATATTACCAACATCGCGGGGAAGAGCTGGATTCGACTGGCACAGGACCGGAGAGGTTGGCACAACATGGAGGAGGCTAATAGGCAGCAGTGAGCGGAAAGAAGCTGCCAATGATGATGATGATGATGAATTGAATGTTTTGACTAACCTGCGTCCGTGCAATAGCCTCAATGGTCTCCTTGTCTCTCGCGTGGTCGAACGGGTCGCTGCGCAGGCGCGTGTTGTGATGCTGAAGCTGCGGCTTCTCCGGCACGTCGGCGTCGGCGCCGTTCGGCACGTACATTATGTAGTTGCGCGCAGTGAACGCCCATGTCGCCAGCTGGAATAATGTTTGCTTTTATTTTAATAATATCTTTGTTAATCATCAATGGTTTTATGCGCATCGCTCTGTCCCTCAATTTCCTACGATATTAACGTTATAATAGTCAGATTAAAACGCGTCGCAGCTAAAACGCAGCTATTGTAAGCTGGCAAGCTTTAACTGTAAATCTTTACTAAGAGCCAAAGTCCATGTCAGAGATCTATAGGTATGTACTACTATGGCTGACTTCGCGGCTACTGGAGTATCAGCTGTTGACACATCGGCGGGAGTGATACGGGGTAGATCATACGGAGGTGTCGCTATCTTATGGCGTAAGAGTGCTTTTGACCGAGTTTCGGTTATCGAGTGTAAAAGTGTTCGACTGGTGGCTGTAAAGTGTGAAGGGGCAAGTCGTTCTGCCATTTTCTTTTCAGTGTACATGCCTACAGACTCGAAAGAAAATCTTGTAGATTTAACTGAATGCCTAGCGGAACTAAGTGCTATTACGGACGACACAACGCTGATAATGTGTACAGAATTGGGGATTTTAACGCTCACCCAGGTGAGTTGTTCTGCCATGAACTACTACAATTTTGTTCTGACCAGAAGTGGATATGCGCGGACATAGAATCGCTAGGCATTGACTCGGGCACATATACCTATATAAGTGACGCTCACGGTAGCAGTAGGTGGCTTGATCATTGCGTAACTATCAGCTTAGCGTATAAAACTGTTGGAAACATTCAAGTGCGGTATGACGTTACGTGGTCGGATCATTTACCTCTGCAAATGGAATGTGACTTTATGGTTTTTTATCTACAAATAACACATCTGCTCCAACATAATGTAAAGTTATATGGGGTAATAGGGATGAATATCAAGTTAAAATGTATGGAGATTTGTGTAATAGACACTTAAGATCCATTAACTGTCCACCGGAGTTGACTGATTGTGGTGATATGCTATGGGCTAATAGTGATCATAAAATAGTAATACGTAATTTATATAATAACATAGTCAGTATTTTGTGTGACGCCGCTACCTGCAGTTCAATAGTTCAATAGTTCAATAGTATTTATTCATAAACAATAGTACAATTGTGTCTGAAATACATCGATTAAAACTAAAATATTATTTAAATGGTATAACAATTCTATACAAGTGAAATAATTATAAGCCAGAAATATAATAAAATGTAACTTAATACTTAATAGTTATCGCGGCCGTGATCTTTCTAGCAAAATATATATTGCAGGGTGGAACAAACATGTAGCGGGGTTTCATAGGGAAGCTCGATTACATTTTCAGACATGGCTATTGTATGGAAAACCTACTGCAGGGTATATTCATGACAATATGAAAATGTCCAAAAAAGAATTTAAAAATAAACTGAAGTGGAGTCAGGACAATAGTGATCGTATAAAAATGGACATAATAGCGACAAGTCATGAAGCCAACGATTTCAAGAGCTTTTGGAAGCAAACGAATAGATTGAGCCCAAAGCCCAGTCAACCCGTGAGCGTGGAGGGCCGGTCCGACAACAAAGACATCGCTAATATGTTTAAAGATCATTTTACTTGCCTTTGCATTTTAAAGCCTTTATCTGTGTCAACTGCGCCGGTGTTCGACACTCACACCCGTCACGCTCTTGAACGTGAATACCATCGATTCACCATTAAAGATGTGGAAAAGGCCATTCGCGGTATGAAACGAGGAAAGTCGCCAGGACATGACGGGTTGAGTGTGGAACACTTAGGGAATGCGGGTGTACATCTCCCCAGAGTTCTCAAAATGTTTATTAATGCCTGTATTGGGCACTCATATCTACCTGAGGATCTTATGAAAACAATAGTGGTACCTATTATAAAAAATAAGACAGGAGACGCCAGTGATAAGGGAAACTATAGGCCTATCTCACTTGCAACGATCGTAGCGAAGGTGCTGGACAGTTTGCTTGATAAACAATTAACTGCATATCTGCATTTGCACGATGCACAGTTCGGTTTTAGGGCCGTGCTGTCCACGGACAGTGCAATCTTGTCTCTCAAGCAAACTGTCCGGTACTATGCAGATAGGAAGACTCAGTATACGCCTGTTTTCTGGACTTATCTAAGGCTTTTGACCTCGTAAACTACGAAATCCTTTGGGATAAGCTGGCTAAGGAGACCACCCTACCTGATGAGCTTATTTTCATGTTTAAATACTGGTATGAAAATCAACGCAATGTTGTCAGGTGGGCCGGCGCCTTGAGTCAAGACTATAGGCTTAGTTGCGGAGTAAGGCAGGGTGGGCTGACGTCTCCCAAGTTGTTTAATCTATTTATAAACAAACTGATTGAGGAGCTTAGCAACACCATGGTAGGGTGCTCGGTTGATGGCATCATGGTAAATAACATTAGTTATGCAGACGACATGGTGGTGCTAAGCTGGGGATTTGTGGATCATATGCCGAATCACATGGCCAAGTACAACGCTAAAAAATTTAGTTGCTAATTTTTACGGCTGGCAGTAAAACACCAGCGAGTGTGCCACCTGTCCAGCTCTGTGGCATTCCTTTAAAAAGAGTCACGGAATTTAAGTACCTGGGCCACGTGGTCACGGACAGGCTCACAGATGACCTGGACATGGAAAGGGAGCGTAGGGCGCGGGCGGTTCGATGTAACATGCTGGCTCGCAGGTTTGCACGGTCCACTCCAGAAGTGAAACTCACATTGTTCAGAGCATACTGTCAAACCTTCTACACCTGCAGCCTGTGGGTTAGCTACAAGAGGACCTACAGCGCTCTGCGTGTTCACTATAATAATGCATTGAGGATTGTGTTGGGGTTGCCGCGATTCTGTAGCGCATCAACATGTTCGCAGAGGCGAAAGTCGACGACTTTTTTGCTATTCTGCGAAAAAGAATTGCCTCAACAATGAGTCGTATGCGCGGCAGCCCGAATACGATTCTCGATGTGTTGGCAAATAGGATCGACAGCCCCATTATGAGACACTGGGTAGGTGAACATCTAGCTCCTAATAAAAAATTATGTACCTCTTTGCGTATTCCTATTTGTGTACTGCTTGCATGATTGTGTATGTAGTAAGGATGTTTAATGCATGTGTGTAAGAGGGTTGTTCGATTCCAAATCGATATTCGATCGATGGTTTCTAAACGGTCATTTTAATTTTGACGTTAGCTGTCAATCAGGCAGTTTTGAGAACTGACAGACGAAAGCCCTCGCAATGTAAACGCGTTTTGGTTAGGGTATTTAAATTAAATCGCAGGCCATCTGGAATGTATTCGGGATTCCCTCAGGATTGTTAATATAGCTGAGTGTGCCGTTGTCTCTCGAACCAGATAAAGTTCGGATTTTCGTGCCCGATTTGTATTTACCACGTAGAACATAACCTGTGTTGGACCACTGTGCACATTGACGCTGGCCCGCCAGTCATACCTGGTTGGCTGAAGAACCTGTCTACCAAGAAGAGCCTAGGGCGCGCCCGGGCCTTGCAGAGAGACAGGAGGTTGACGGGTCCGAAGCACAGACCAGGTTAGATCTACCCCACATAACTTTAGCTCGGTGAATCGCCGACGTTCATCACTTCTTGGCACCTGATCGTCACGCTACCTCGTAGCTCATGGGCCCCTACGAGGTCATTAGGTGCTGAGAAGCCTGAACAAGGGTGTATGTGTGTGTGCATGGGAGGATGTACCTATATGTGTGACGGTGTGTTTGTGTGTATGTATGCATATTTATTTAATGATTCTAGATTTAATACCTTGTTTTGTGTATCATTCCTGAGTTTGTGTTAAAATATGGATTTGTATCTGAAATAAATTGATAAATAAAAAAAGGCCCCTTAGGGTGTGCCAGGATCGAAAATACGGCAAGTATCCATGGAAAATGCGGCTGAGAAATTGGTCAACTAAGATGTCCTGCATGGCATAATAATATTGTCGATAATGTAGGATAGTTCAGACTTTTTATGGTATTGTCAGCATGCCACCAGTTTCCGTGTGTGTCCGTGGCTTAGCGATATTCGCACATCGGGTAGCAACATATGGCCGAGACGGATACTGGAAGTGTGTCCGTTTCTATGTGGCATATGTTTTGGGCACTTCCGTGTTTCGGATGTCATGTTAAGCTGTTGGTCCCGGCTACTGTGATTACCCGGTGGCAGCAGCCTTATCATGTACAGGTGTACATGATAAGGCTACTGCCACCATGTACACGATAACTTCTGACAGTCCGGTTGGCCACTAGCCCGCCCGATACCCCTCCATCAACCGGCACTGAACTAACGTGGTGGAGTATGGCTCAATCTTAATCGTATCCGAGTAAAGGACCGTGTGCCTCGGTGAGGACATTAATGGGTTATACAGAATGTTTGGTGCATCGTTTGCCAAATTAAAATGGCGAATAGAAGGGATCATTTCTTATCTATCTCCTAGGCCACAAAAAAAAAGTTTTGGCCCAACGGATCTTTTATTCTAATATTTTTGTCTTTTTTGAAAAATCCTCCAGAATTACTCCTTTAAACTTGAATAAATAAAAAAGTTATTGACAAAACCTGCAATTATTTATTGTTATTGGTTGTGTAATGTTGTATGGTTCTTTTGTAGCCAAAAATACTGGAAAAAAACATCTAGTTTTTTATTTATTTACCCACAAATGCTTTTTCAAGAAGTGAAATTCTGTAACGAATCATCTTTGACTTGCAATAAAAAAATGCTAAACTGGTCTATCTTCTTTCTAATAATGTACAATAATTCCATAAAAACCATTATTAACCTCTGGAATGTCCCTGCACAGCGAATTCCGTGGACCCTAACGCGTCCAAGGTTCTGGCGAAAATAAACTTTCAATCGACTTGCGTTAGGAATTTGATAAGTTTGTTAGGTTATTTTATTTGTTTCCTAACATGTTATGTACCATAATAAAGTTTATGAAATTACCTATCTTGTGATGTATAGTACTCACATGTGATAATAAAGTTGATAAGGCTTTTCATCGATTGTTTGCAGAATCCATTATTTGACACCGACACCTCTAATTATATTTCGTTCTTACTGGCCAAACACAAAACTTACACTATTTTTCATTTTTCACATCACCACTATTAATTTCTCCAGCGATAAGATGTATTATTTTATTACAAAACACAGTAATTACTTCACAATAAATAAATATTGACAAACATAAAATGTAAGTCTGCGGCCGGTCGCCTGCCCAAAATGGCGACGGGGCTTGGTATTTTATTTATTTGATCTGATTTGGCTGTCTCAATGTCAGTTCCAATCATATCACATGTTTGCCAACTAAACTACTTATAATCTAAGACTACTTCCGGGAACTTTCTGAAACTTGGTGAATATTCAAAAAACGTCGAAGTTTGCAATACTTTCTATGCGCTTATGCAGCGCATAGGACGCTAGCCGCCCAAAAAAGTTATGCGCTTATGTAGCGCATAGGACGTTTGACGGGTTAAGTTCATTAATTTACCAACTTTGTGTATCGGGCGGGAGGTCGATACTCGTAGCGCTGATTTCGAGAAGTTTTTAGCGGACTGGGCTTTTAAGGTATGTTTTTGCCCAGCAGTGGGAAACTACCCAGAAAAAAAACTGTAATTGGCGCGTTTTTCAGACATTTGTTTTTTTTCGTGTTTGTGTCTTTCATTCTTTTTGTTTTTTATGTTGGTTAGCGCCGCGAACCTTTTAATGCTGTGGGTTTGATGATTAATATCCTACATTCTCTAATGAAGAATACGCGGACATCTTAATGGCATATGGAAGCGCTAATGGTGATGCACGAGAAGCGCAAATAATTTATCAAGAAAGATTTTCTAACAGACGCTTATCTTCCCGCCAGACACTTCAAAACAGATACCGACGCTTACGCGAAATGGTGTCTTGCTCTTTTGCTGGACATTTAAATCTGGAAGCTGCGGAAGGTTCTCCGGCAAAATGACAAACATGCCTTTTGTTACACTCCTGTACAAGGTATGCATTTTTACAGAATTAATAGGTACAACTAATACCACATTGCCTGAAACCCAATCCCGATTGATCCAATCATCACTCTGTATCTTACGGTAGTGGTACTTACTTCTCATTTTAATTATCTACATGTTGACAATAATTAATGCGTTCTCATCCGTATTGTACAGGTCTCGAAGATAACAACTTTGCGACACGTGTCCGGTTTTGTCGTTTTCTGCTGCACACAGACCTGGAGGATCGTGACTTTTTTTAAAGTATCCTTTGTGACGGACGAGTCCAAATTTACAAAAGAGGCAATTCTAAATTTCCACAATCTGCACCGCTGGTCGTCGAAAGGACCGAACCCACATGTCAAAAGACAGATGCGTTTCCAGAGGAGATTCAGTATCAATGTTTGGGCAGGAGTCGTTGGAAATTAAGTCATTGGACCACACTTCCTATCCGATTCTGGATGGAGAAAATTAGCTTGATTTTTTAGTCAATGTCCTACCAGAATAGTTGGCAGTGGTGCCATTTTTCAATGAAGACAGGCCTATCGTCTTCCAGCAAGACGATTGTCCAGCTCACTCGAGAACTGCAGTAAAGGAAACTCTTTGATAGTGTTTTCCCAAATTCGTGGATAGGAAGGACCTATATTCCATGGCCTCCACGTTCTCCAGACCTGACCCTTTTCGACTTCTAAATCTGGGGACGGGCGAAAGAGTTAGTCAAAGCTACGGAAGTCGAATCTAGAGAAGATTTACCCCAACGGATACAATCAGCATTCGCAGTAATTAAAGAGGAAATTTGCTTATGAACTACCAATGTAGAAATAAGGAATCGATGTTATGCGTGCATACGCAATGAAGGTCAGCAATTCTTATATATGTCACCGGAAAATAATACGATCCGCAAGTTTATAAATTTCCTAGGAAATTTATAAACTTCCTTCTAGATTATATTAGGCTAGGTTAGGTTAGGTTAGGTTAGGTTAGGTTAGGTTAGGTTAGGTTATGTTATGTTAGGTTAGTTTAGGTTAGGTTAGTATATTTATAAACTTGCGGAAAAAAAATTAGGAAATTTATAAACTTGCGGATCGTATTATTTTCCGGTGACATATATATATATTTTAAATAAAATGTTTTGTGATTAAAGAACAATTGAAAATTTCTTTTTATCTACAAAATCATGTTTATTCTTACATACCTGTCGAATGTTGTTTTTTTTGACGTTATTGTACATTATTAGAAAGAATTAGATAGACCAGCGAACTTTTTTAAAACTTTCAAGAAAAAAGCCTCGTTAAGTTTTTTTATTGCAAGTCAAAGATGATTCGTTACAGAATTTCACTTCTTGAAAAAACATTTGTGAGTCAATAAAAAAAAACTAGATGTTAATTTCTAATATTTTTGACTAAAAAAGAACCGTACAACATTACACGTCCAATAACAGTAAATAATATTTATTTATTCGAGTTTGAAGTAGTAATTTTGGAGGATTTTTCAAAAAGTTTAAAATATTAAAATTAAAAAAATCCTTGGGCAAAACTTTTTTTGGGGACCGAGGAGATAGAAAATGACCCCTTCAAACACCCTGTATTTATTGTTCTTTAAGCCAAATTGGTTCAGTAGTTTTGGCTCGAACTCTTTGACGAAACTCTTTGGCGCTGCGGTTGTGGCTCTGCCTACCATGCGAGAGGTCCCGGGTTCGATCCCCGGCTGGGGATACAGAAAAAAATCCCCAGGTCTTGGATGGTTATTGTGTGACGTCGCTGTTTCTGGTTCCCACGACACAGGGTAGCCTAGTGTGGGGCCAGAAGCAATGTAAGTGCCTTTCAATGCGAAGATGTAGTTCACAAACCTCCGTGGGCCGATTCATCTGGTCCGCCTGCGCCTCTATGCTGGGCAGTTCCATCGCGGCCGCCGCGAGCGCGCGTGACGTCACTTCCGCCTGCAACGCCGAGGCGAACTTACTCGCGCGCTTCCTGTCTTCCAGTGCGACCACGCGGTCGTAGCTCGCGTTGTCCTCGCTTGTGTGCGCGGAGAGGAATGAATCTGTCGGTGTCAGTTAAACAAAATCGGTCAAGAGTGGGTCGGACTCGCTTACGAAGGGTTCCGTATCATCGTTCTTGTTAGCTTATGGACGAAAAAATAAATAAAACAAAAACGACTTGCGAACAGGGGCCTGTTAAATAAACGCGACAACCCGACAATTTTGACACTTTTTGTCAAATAAATCGAAATGTCACGAAAAGTGCGTTAAATAGACATGACAATAAAGTCCAAATGCGACAGGTAAATAACTACAATATTGTCTTGACTTAAAACTCGTTAAATAAATGCGACATGTGTCAGATTTCCCCTATCGGGTCTCCTTCTTTTTCTGACATATTTGTCACAACAACACAATGTCTAGGTAGGCATAGATATGAGGCGCTGTCTCAATAGGCTAGTTTCCACGAAGAATAAATCCGTTAGTTTCTAGTGGTAAATTTTAGTATACATTTAGATAAGAAGAAACACAATTGTTTATTATAAATATTAAAGATTATTTATATTTTTTGAAAATTATTCAGGAACAATAAGCATTAGGTCACGTGACAGAGAACACCAACAAGAAAGGGCCACACTATGACGTAGTTAACGGGAACGGAGTCATTGGATGCTCCACGTTTCCGGTTGGTCGACCTTTTGATTCGTTACCCCTTTGAATCGATTCATGATGCGATTCGTATGGTTTTACATCGATCTAGAATTTCATTATTAATAACGAGTTAAAATCTGGCCAAGTGCCAGTTAGACTCGTATTGTGTTCCTCATGTCTATACCATACATTTATCATTAATTTACTTGCAATATTTATGTTACTTATAACCTGCGTATTGATAACTATAACGTTTTTTTTTCAGAATTATTAGGATCAGTAGTTTAGGAGATAAGAGGGGGAAGGGGGGTTGTCTTTTTGCCTTTTTTAGTATTTGAAAAAAAAAAAAGAAGAACAAAACACTAGACCCTCGCAACAAAGCCCTTTAATTTAAATCTGTCACAAGATATATTTTTTTTTTGGTTTTCCACCAAAAAAGCCCCCAAACTCAAAATCAATTAGTTAACGTAAAATGTTCGTAATAGGGTAACAAAAAACATAAGTGTAGTGTACTAAATGTCAAGCTAATCGGTCTAGAATTCGGTCGTTTAATACTACACACGGACGGACAGACACACGAGTGATCCTATAATGGTTCCTTTTTTCCTTATTAAGGTACGGGATCCTATAAATTATTAAACTGATAGTCATAAGTCATAAGTTACTGATCTGGGTTGTGATCGTATGCTCATGGTTGTAATAAAAATATCACAAATCGATCTTTGATAAATATCGATTTAGAAACTCACATCCTTATCTGTTGTGTTTCGACATGCCATTCATGACGGAGCGCGTTACTTAGAAGATGCCTTGCCAGGGTGACGTCTAGTCGGTTTGGTGGAGTCACAGATGAATGAAACTCTTCACTTCTTACGCTGTGGATGGACTAGAATTTCGCCACTCTTGGACTTAGAAATTCAAATAATTCGCTAGTCAGTAATTCACAAGCACGTTTTACAGAAAATGTACCGTGTACTTTACAAACTCCATGTTTATCTGCAATCAGGTGATATTGTGCACCACATCCGATCCAATTGAATGCGCATACAATTTGTTGAAGCGTTGGAAGTGGTATATTCCTCTTTGTTGTGTGCTGATGTTGATGTCTATTTTGTTTTTATTATCTATTCGACGGTAGATTTGGTCACTCGAAATCTGTTATGTCCTGCCTAACAAGTTTTTATTAAAACAAATTCGACAAGTTTTCCCCGACAAATTGTCAGGTCGCCTTTCAAGAGAAAATATAACAGAAATATGTCAAATTTTTCGACAATTAAACAAATTTGCCAATTTTCCACCGTTACAATTTTTTCAGGACTAATCTTTTTTTAAACAAGATTTTGACAATTTGTCGCGGTCACCTGTCGCCTGTCGCAATTATTTAACAGGCCCCAGGCATCGGATCGAAGTCAAACCAAATGCGCCACCGTAACGATTAATAGATGACGTGAAATTATCTATTATATATGAAAGACGATGATTTGGTAATTTGCAGGGGCAAATATGCATGGAATGTCAAGGTCAATGAACTTTGAACGACATAGAGCGTAAAAAATGGCAAAACGGTTTTTTTTCTGCGTAATGTACACGAAAAGGTCAAGTTCAAGGTCTAGGTCAATGGCCACGAGGTCAATGAACTTTAAACGACATCTAACGTTAAAAAAACTTTTCCCCACCCTAATACTCCCACATCCCTAAGGTCCCGAATGCTTGCAATGGCGATTTAAATATATAAATAATCGGTTATTAATTATTTCCGACGGTTTGCGTATTTTGAAATCATCAATAAATCCACTAATGAAGAATATAAAAAATCAGCAAAAGCATCTGTAACGGCCGTCTTTCTAAAGGCTAGCCCGCCTCTCCCCTCTTTAATTTGTAAAATCTCTTTCTGTTCATTATTTGTTGCTGAGCGGCAACAGGAATACGCATTCTGCGAAAATGTCAATTGTCTACCTATTGCGGTTCATCAGATGCAGCCAGTTTTGGCACTCTAAACGAAATACTTGACCAAAATAATTAAAAAATCAAGAATATTTTGAAATCCTTAAATTAGTAACTAAATGTAGACACAATGTGCCTCCGCCACCCTGAAAGGGGGAAAGGTGTAACGCTATGTTTGTTTAGTAACTAAATATCATACCCAGACTGTGATTGTCAATGACGTCATTAGTTTTGTCTTTGGCCATGCTCTGTTCCAACTCGTCTGGCCGCTGTTCTCTGACGGTCGGGGCCGGTGGTGAGTATGGTCTGTCCACATTTGGTGTATCGAATGTGGCTGGTGAATTATCTGAAATATGTATGCATAATTTATATTAATGAGCATATTTGAGGATAGATGATGATGATGAGGTGGGATGCCGGCCGAACACAGGCAGGTGATTGGTCCTCTATTGTGACTATTTCACCCAAAGGACCATATTTAGTCATAAAAGTGGAGCCATACTTAGAAGTACCATTTGGCATCTGTCAACAGTAGTGACAGAGCTATGCATCGGCCACCCTTCCTTTTCTAAGCGCAACAAGAGGAGACTGACACATAGCTCTGTCATTACTGTTGACAGATGTCAAATGCAACTTCTAAGAATGGCTACACACTTTAGTCTAATATTATATTCTCAGTAAATTCCAGTATTTAGAAAAAGTGGATCAATTCATCATAGGGCTTGTACATACATGAAGAGGCCTATACTCAACAGTGGGTTCTCTGACAGGCTGATCATGTTGATTTCATCACAGTATGTGAAGTCATAGACAAAAACTAACAGTCTTTAACCCAGATGTTACGGGACTTTTGAAAATTGGATCGTGATTTTGAACTAAGGTCATTCCGACTGTGAGGCTATTCCGACTAATTGCAATAACTTCCATACTAACTATCTTGTGTACTAGTGGCATCTGTGAATGGATAGTAAAACTAAGTCTTCCTAAAATAAAGTGTAGATGGCATTGTACAGGCGTCAACTGTTTGATTGACGTCGCCATTTTTCAAACCGATATTTTTTTGATAAAACAGCTCTCATTATCACCAAATTAAATGTGATGAAGTGGTTTTTCGACGTGTTTGTGAAGTGCAGTGAATAAATTATAAACAGTAAGTCATTATCTATCGAGTTTTCTTCACTTTAAACTGCGTTTCATGTCGTTATCGAGATAGTTATAATAGCCCCACTAAGTTGTTGTCGAGGGGTAACTAAGAGTCGTAATAACCCCACTAGATTTTGTATGAAGTTGAAAAACGCTAGCTATGACGATATTTTTTGTTCATAATCAGGATATTATGGTTTTAATGTTTGTTCTTGCAGTCTTTTTTTAATGATGGAAAGAATAAAGTAAGTATGATAATTATAAAAACAAAAATTCATGAAAATACACAATTAGGGCATAAAACTATATCTTGGCAATTTTTATTTTATTTTATAACTTTATAACGGGTGTTTATATTACAGTAGTAATTACAGTATAGTAATTACAAACTCAAATTTTATCTACATTGTTAGAGATGGTTCGAAACTACAAAAGAAAAAAAGAAAACCCTTATACAATGTTATCGAAGATGTACGCAATAAAAAAATATACACATCCTATAAAACCTATTTATTTTGGATTACCTACCTACCTAAACCTATAATATCTTATCTAATATATGGTCAATCTGGCGACTGATTACGTAATCAGCCGCTAAGTGGAATAACGTTATTCGTCTGAATTCAAGAATTTCTTTTGCTTACAATAGATATAAAAATCAGAACATCGCATAAACAAGTGATTTGAGCTTACAAGACAGATCATATCAAATAATCGTGTTGCGATTGGTCAATGTTTTGTACTGATTTTACTTATATCTACATCTAAATTAATTTATTTTTAAGTTTTTTATTAATATCGATTATATTATTGGCTACATGTCCCAGCCCTACTATCTATGAAGAGTAGTCGGAATAACCCCACCAAAATGGTTTACCTAAATTTAAAGCAAAACTAATCATACTACCAAACAACAAAGCTCAATTTTACATAAAAGATGAGGCAATTTTGTAGGGCTTTTAGTTTCAGATCCATTTTTGACGGTGAACACATGAAAATTGCCTAATCCGATTATTTCCATTTTGTCAAAGATATTGTGGTGCTGTCGTTTATTGAGTGGCTATTAATTATTAAATATCCATTAACAATAATCACAAACAATGATTTTATCATATGAAATCATCAAGTTTTCTATGTTGCAATTACAGGCAAGATGGCTGATGGTTAAACTTTTTGTCTGATATGATTGGTAGTAATATCTGGGTTAAATCTGTATATCTAAATTAGGTTACAATTTAATTAGAGTGTGTCAGTGCCTTGTTTATTAACAACAATTATTTGTTCTAGAATTTGTCACATAAATGTCTGGGTAAATGGTCTGGGGCCCAATTCTGTACTGGGGATTGCATTATGATCGCATCCCAACTGCTCCGAGGGGCGCAGAATGCCGTGTTTGGCTTGTCAGCATATTTTGTTTCGACACATGAGGCGATTGTCAAATGCGGCATTTTGAGCACTATGGAGCGGTCACAATGTGAGCGCAATGCAATCTTCAGTATAGAATTGGGCCCTTGGCAACAGACAGAATTCTGAACACTTCAATTTGATAATTAAATTATCTTTAACAGTGCCCAGCTTGTGGAGGGTCCATTATGGAAACTAATAACATACATGGTTCTGTGGGTGGCCGACTGCCACTATACTTCATTGTGATCTCTCGGAGGCGAGCATAGTCTTTATTCTCAGTGGCTTCCAGAAACTCATTTTGGGCTTTTAGCTTCTCCAAGTCCGGAAAAAAGTCTCTTTGGATAATTTTTGATATTCCCTGAAATAAAAATAAAGCATGTGAAAGAGTAGTGAAACAGGTTTGTTACTAAAATGGTTTTACACTGTTTGTGTCATGTAAATGAATTATGAAACCCTATGATACCAGAGATGCAGTACTTTGGTGAGCATTTGTAACATAGTAAGTTGTTTCAAATTGTTATGTTTGGTGCCATTCTGCATTACCCGCCTAAGAAACAGGAACCAGGCTGTGTCTAGATAAAGCTTACCTCAACGTAAATGTCCTCGTTGAGAACTGTGGTCTTTTTGTTACCAGATTTCTTCACAGGTACCTTTGGAACTTTGAAAACACTGCATTCAGTTTTCAACAATTGCATATTCCGTAATGCAGCCTCACCAGGCCTAGGAGTTTTATTTTCTGCCATTTCAGTATTACAAGAAAAGAACCATAAAAATTTGCTGTGCTGCACGCACGGGAAAGTAATATTTTCTATTTAATCACACGATTTCATTTTATAAAGATATTTCGCAGTTTGTTTGGCTGACATGACACGGACACAGTGACAGACGTCACACACGTCAGACCACAGAGTACATTTCGTCAGACTGTGACCAGAGTTGTTATTGTAAAATTTTCAGTTACCGTATCTAAAGTTTCAAATTGCCGTATTTAGGGAAAAAAATACAAAATTGCCGTATTATATTTTATCTACACACGAATCATAAACCCTCTTTACTGCGTCCAAAAACCGCACGTTACGACGTTCTTATCTGAAATAAATTTTCGACAAATTATGACATTCAAATTTCGAACGCCGGCGCCCGCCTGCATGCCGCCCCTAGTTTGTCTGTGAAGTGGTACCTACTACTGAACAAGCTTATCAAGTGCAGAGCAATGCCACCATGCCGGTCGAACATGCGGTTCCTGAACACAGTTAGACAAGAAAACTCTCTAGTGATATTATTATATAACTCGCCTTCGGCTCGTTTCATATACCCACTCTCGAGTTTTAATGCCCTCCAATATGTATCAGTCACATAAACTAATATTATAAAAATGTTTCTTTATTCTTTATTGCATAGATAATATAAAGTTACAGACAATTAAAAGTAATGTAATAAGCAAAGGCGAGCTTATCTCTAAAAAGAGATTTCTTCCAGCAAACCTAGGCAGGACAGGAGAGTTAATTATACTGGAAAGTCCTAGTTCGCAATAACACTATACATACGGACGCAAATTACTTTCAAAATATATATAAACTATACCAAATAAAAAATAAAAATATATATATATATACTTCCACTACATAAAATACAATGTATAGCATGAACATACATAAACTATAATAAATCATACATATACCTACATAAATATGGTACCATTTACGGAAGAGAAAGGAAATGCACTTTCAATCTTTTCTTAAAAGTGAAAATTGAGGGACTTTCCCTAATAGCGCAGGGAAGTGCGTTCCACAGTCGGATTGCCCTTAACCTAAACGAGTGTTCGTAAGCGCCAGTGTTATGCCGAGGAGTTGAAAGGAGAGACACCGTGTGGGATCTCGGATTGCTATCCCTGGGGAAAAGAAAGTCAAAGCGTTGGCGTAGATATGTGGGGTATCGGGGATTTCGCAAAATATTAAACAGATAGGAGAGAATGTGCATGTCACGGCGAAGACGGATCGGATGTGCATGCCACTCCAGCTCCTTGCGATACTGGGAGACATGGTCATACTTGCGCAACCCGTAGATAAACTGAACCCCGAGATTTTGAAGTCGTTCGAGTTTGTTCAGTTGTTCTTCGTTCGCGCTGACCCAACAAACATCCGCATAGTCTATTAAAGGTAGTAGAAGGGACTGAGCAAGAGTGATTTTAGTCTGCCGTGGCAGGAAGTACTGCAATCTTCGGAGGGAGTGAAATGACGCAAAGACTCGTCTGCTGACCTCACAAACATGGGGCGACCAGGACAGCAAGTTGTCAAATATAACCCCAAGATTCTTAGCTTTCTCACTGTAATTAATTATGGTACCATCATACAATACAGGATCGACGGGCGAATTCTGTAGCAAGTTAAGCGAATGCCGTTTACCCATAATCATGGCTTGAGATTTTCCCGGGTTGACTTGCAGCCCATATGAACTAGCCCATTTCCTGATGTTGTCGAGGTCAGCATTCAACGCCTCTACAGTCAGATTCACATCACACGGAGAGAAGTGCCGATATATTTGGAGGTCATCTGCGTAGAGATGATAAGAAGAACTAAGAACGTCAGATATGGAGTTTATGAATACTGAGAAGAGGAGAGGAGAAAGGATACCACCCTGCGGGACACCCGTGGAGAGCTCACACCAATCCGTGGAGATCTCCTCAGACTTAATGCGCTGCTGGCGGTCTCTCAGGTAGGAGTCAAACCAGCGAGCCGAGTGCGAGGAGACTTTAAGCGACTTTAGAATTTCAACCAGGATATCGAAATCGACGCAGTTGAAGGCGCTACTGAAATCAAGCAGTGTAAGGACCGTAAGCTGCTTCTTATCCATTGCCCATTGAATATCGTCAGTGACTTTAAGCAGAGCCGTGGTAGTGCTGTGACCCGGCCTGAAACCTGATTGATGGGGATTTAATAAGTTATTTGAGGAAAGGTAGGAGGAGAGCTGGATGTGAACAATTGATTCCAGGACTTTGGAGAGGATAGGCAGAATAGATATGGGACGGAATTCTTTAAAGGCGACGGGATTGGACGTTTTAGGTTTTATGTTTATTAAATTCTTTACCGTATTTCATATAACGGTAGTGAGAAGCCTGCAGTAATATCTGGAAAAAAACATGGAATACCGTGTATAACAACACTGACTGTGACAGTGACAGTTGTGTTCGACAATTATACTTTTTTACATCTTTATCCTTACGGAGAGGCAAAGAACTCAAAGCTATACAGCCTGATCAGAAAGCACGAATTGTCTAGCCAGTTGACTTGTGAACGGTACGACAATGATAGCATAAAGATAGCATAAAGATATTGCTAGAAGCATTAGATAATAATACCAGACTAAAAACCGAGAAGTCTACATTGAGTTACATTTACTTACGTAATAGATAAGACAACGCGAACCACTACTGTGGTTTCTTTATGATAATAAGCGAACTGGCCGCACGCCACTCAGTCAGTCGCTTGCTAGCTCTCAAGCGTCGTTGACGTGTGCAGTGAAATGAAAAAAAGGTGCAAACTCTGAGAAAATGCCCTCGTGTGTGTTACGATACTGCACCAATAATTCAAACAATACAGGGAGGTGCAAAGGAATATCTTTCCATCGGAGAGTATCTCGATAAATCATGTAAAAACTTAATTGAACTTAATTCGAGCAAAATATTTAGCGGAGACGCCATGTCGCGTCATTTGTCATAGACTAAAAGTTAAGATGTGCCATGTGTATGTAACAAGTGCGGGTAGCATCTCAGAGTATTTTACTTGTGTTAGAATTATCCGAAGTTTCTGTTTATAAGCGGAAAACAATAATATTACACATACAGGATGTAACAAAAAGGGCCTTGTTAGGGACATCATTCTGAACAACTCATAAGGGACCGACTTGATCAATTTTGAACATAATGGTACGAGTTGCTTTAAAAGCGATATCGATAAATTGCGAAAGCGATATATATCTGGCTTCATCCCCCGTACTCTGACAAAGTCAATAAAATGCGAAGTATGTGTGGATAGCTTGAACTCGACAAAATGGTTGCCTCATCATAAACTGATAACTATCAAAGATTGGGTGGCTTGTCATACTCCACAGAAGACGTATATAAAATATGTCTCGCCACAGAAACCGCTATACGAAACCTTATTAAAAAAGTGGTGGAATCGGTCTCTCTAATAAATACTATTTCAGTTATATTACTGTCAATACTTTGGAATACTTTGTTCAGAAGGAGATATTCACATGTTTAACTCAACATTCTTTTGATCAACCAAGCACCTTAAGCCACCGAATACATTTGATACGGGCTATCATATAAATAAATACATTATAATTGACTTGAAACACGAAGCTAAAACTGATCAGACAAATAATCATTTATCCAAACGGCAAAAGTTAACTAAACTTATTTTGTTAAAGGGTACTTAACTAAATAATTATAATACTACAATTATTATACGGCTTTTCATTTTTTTGTAACACTTCATTCCTTTGACTTTAATCTAATCTTTCAATTCACTACTTGGTCAGAAAAACTTAATTCTTCACTCTCTTTAAAAAAAAAACAAATCAGCTGAGCACTCGACCCGAAATGTACTGAGACGAGAAAAAATAAGTTACCCTGATCATACAGCATGGTTTCGACATGTTCTGTTACATCCTGTACATGCAACTTTTTGATTTACCTACCCATGCGACCAGTCCCACAATATTTAATTTTTCTATATTGCCTTAGAGATAAAGTTGGGCAGAATATAAACAAGGTGTCACCTCTATGACGGTTACATCGCATCTATGACTGATTAGCCGCCTACGCGCGCCCCCACTACCGTGCTTGCTTCACATGCATTTGTTCGCGATGTCTGTTCCATAGGTTTTATTTCAATGGCTGTCTACGTTACACTCACAATATGAAAATGTATTTGAAATACTAAATAAGTTGCAAATGATTATTTCATGGTTTTCACCAGTGCGGTGCTGAATATGACAATTGGGTTAGTAAATTTACTTCTTTTTATTTTTTAAAAGTTAAATAAATAGAGGCCGTTGTGTTACACTCCTGAAATTAACTTATTTTGTTAAAGGGTACTTAACTAAATAATTATAATACTACAATTATTATACGGCTTTTCATTTTTTTGTAACACTTCATTCCTTTGACTTTAATCTAATCTTTCAATTCACTACTTGGTCAGAAAAACTTAATTCTTCACTCTCTTTAAAAAAAAAACAAATCAGCTGAGCACTCGACCCGAAATGTACTGAGACGAGAAAAATTAAGTTACCCTGATCATACAGCATGGTTTCGACATGTTCTGTTACATCCTGTACATGCAACTTTTTGATTTACCTACCCATGCGACCAGTCCCACAATATTTAATTTTTCTATATTGCCTTAGAGATAAAGTTGGGCAGAATATAAACAAGGTGTCACCTCTATGACGGTTACATCGCATCTATGACTGATTAGCCGCCCCCGCGCGCCCCCACTACCGTGCTTGCTTCACATGCATTTGTTCGCGATGTCTGTTCCATAGGTTTTATTTCAATGGCTGTCTACGTTACACTCACAATATGAAAATGTATTTGAAATACTAAATAAGTTGCAAATGATTATTTCATGGTTTTCACCAGTGCGGTGCTGAATATGACAATTGGGTTAGTAAATTTACTTCTTTTTATTTTTTAAAAGTTAAATAAATAGAGGCCGTTGTGTTACACTCCTGAAATCCAATGATCTAAACCATAAGAGGCAGAAAGGAGGATGTAACCATGAACCTCGTGGATGCAACCTCTTTGATCTACACATACAAATACTACAAATACTAGCATTATCCCACGCGTGGAACACAATACCAATCGGAAATTCGAAACCAAATAGATTGAATTCTCCTTTCTGTATACCTAAGTTCGAAACGTACATATATTTTCGGATAACGAAATACATAGGCACATATGACGTTATTTGTCACAGAAAACAATAATTATTACAGTATTAATGCGCGTCCAGTACAATAATGCCTTTTGGATGCTGTTGGGGCTGCCGCGATACTGTAGTGCGTCCGGTATGTTTGTTGAGGCACGCGTGGACGGCTTCCATGCCATCATTAGAAAGAGGACGGCCTCCCTGCTGAACAGAATTCGTGGCAGCTTTGGAGCTGCCACGAATTCTGTTGACTACTAGGATGGTGTTGGCACCATCCTAGTAGTCATCGCGGGGCGGCTCGACGACGGCCCAATACTGAAGCACTGGGTGAGTGTAATCATTGGTACACTAACAGTATGTGGGAAGTCGAGCCGTGCCATAGCTAGCTGACCTTGACTTCTTATATTGTTTTGTTTTGATTTTTATTGTTTTATTTAGATTTTGATGTGACTTTTTTAATGTATTTTTTTTTTGATTAAATTTTTATTTTATTTTAATTTAATCTATGGATCTATGATATCTGAAAATAAAAATTTGTTATTATGATTATTATTATTAATTTTAATATGATATTGTCTTTGACTTTCAGACGAAATTTAGGAATTTTAATTTTAATGGCCACCAAAATATGCCTAATAAAATTATTTCTTAACTGTCAAAAATCACTTAACTCGAATTAAATTCGGACCCTTCTGAATGACCATTACCACAAAATAAATAGCTACAGAAATAAATCGACATACAAAGCGCGCTCGAGCAACGCACACAGATACTGCTCACGGACACGATATCTCATAATCTCAGAGCAGTTCAAACCAGTGCGAGCGTGAGTGCCATCCGCTTGACACGCGCGTCTGTTAATGCAAATAATGCAACAATGGAGCAACGGAAAAATATATATTATAACTGTTCAGTGGACGGTTGTTTAAATTCAACACTAAACAATGAATTGGCGTTTTTTAAGCTACCAGTGGTTTCGGAAAGTAGCTATCTGCCTGTATTTCGATGGTTCGTTTTAACGTTATATGTATAGAACAGTTATGTAGGTAGGTAAGGTCCCCGAATAATATATCTAAGATCGATTTAAATAAATAACAGTTGCCTATTTTTCAATCAGTATAATAAAATAAGTATTAAATTAACAAAATTTTTGTTAGGTAAATTCACGCCACCTTACTTACGTAAGTTGAAAACATGTTTTTTTGTTTGTGTAGATATTGTGTTGTTTTTCATGTCATTTGACAGGTGTGGGTCTAAAACGGACAGAGTAATAGAAATTTTGTAACTCGAGTAGTCCGTTTAGAAGTTATCAGGGATTTTCGATAGTGAAAATTGACAAACGTAAAATTGTGTAGATATTTTTCTGATCTGTAAACCTCTTGTATTGTAATAGAAGTGTAATGTTTTTATCCTTCTCATTATATTCTTCATAATAAATCATACAACTAGATAGGAGCGCCAGTACCTCGATAGTTTTTCGTGCATAAGCCGTAGTTGACAACTCTAGAGCGATCGCCGAGGGTAGCTATGAAAAGTGAAGTACATACATGTGGTTGACTTCTGTACCTATTTATTTTGTGCCATTACATTCAATTAACATGTAACAAACCACCACTAAAATTTTGGATCTTTCACAATTTGAGTAATTTTACTTGGTGTGCTAGTAAATTTACTTTAGTGGGTGAGCCCTTTAGAATTGGCCCCAGTGTGCTCTTAAATAATTTATTTAGAACTTATATACAAATGTGATTTTTAAGGTCCTCCAATCTGCGTTATTCTGTTAAGGATAGGACGATGACAGGAAAAGTAGGAAATCAAGGGGAGTGTTTCGAGTGTAATGTGCCTTGAAAAAGTTCAATCGATGGTTGTTCCTCGATCCTTATTTTAATATCATATCCTTATTTAAATATCATTATCTTTCACTCACTATCAATGAAACGGACATCAGCATAAACGTTTCCGAGTGCAACAGACAGGTAAATAAGCTTTCAGTTAACTTACTGTTTTCCCTTACTACGGTGAATTTTCCGCAGTAAAGACAATACTTGCCCATCTTCTTTATTAAAAAAGTATCGCCTGCCTGCAAGACGATTTTGTAACGTTAATTAATGTATACATAGAATATGTGCATAGAATAAATGTTTATGATGTTTATCAACTAGTGGGCCTGCGGCACAGAGAACCTTGTTATATACTGAAATCTGCGGGCAGTAGACCTCGCGAACAGGGAGGACCGTGATCCAATTTATAGTTATTTTTAGTATAAAGTTTTATTTAAAACTGATTGCATGGGTTTCCACGCGCACCCAGGTGGTAACAAGCTACGCTCGTTGGGCTATTAAGGTGCACCCTCCCAAGCCATCGTCGCTTCTTTATAGGTAACTTACTCAACGTAACGCCAAGATACCTAGTGAAAGAAGGTTGAGAAATCCCAGCTCCAAGAAAAAAATACAACAAATACAATGCGCAGTGATTTTGGTGCAGGTATTTCCAGGTCCAAGATCACAGAAGAAAAGCAGAGATTTTGATACAGTGTGAGGTCGGTTAGCTCCGTCAACAGTCAGTTGCTACAGAAATACCGATGGTCACGCGTCGCCAATCGTTTTTAGGTCCAAAACGAGTCCAAAGCAAAACGGTTTTAAATAATATGTCAATATTAAAACAGATTTAATTTGTAAATAATTAAATAAATAAGTAAATTTTACACACGATAGAAGCCATAACCCACATAAACCACATTAACCAGTGCATTTTTCTACAAATAGTGATCGTGACGAGAGTTGTGGTGAACAGTGGTGCTCCCGTGATTGGTTGGTTGGATTGTTTGGCTAGATGGTTCCATTTCGTTGCTTTCCGTGGTTCCCATACTTCGCCTACTTGTCGCGCCTGGAGCCGTCGAAGCCCCGGCCAACAACGAGCGCAGTCCACTACACACGGTGCGGCGCGCCATGGTGCGCATGGGCAGCAGAAGAGTTGGCGGTCGACGGATGCCTAAGCTACAAACAGTGTTAAACCGAGACAATTAAAATTTTGTATAATTAGTTTTACCCCTATTTTACTATTTACTATGTATTTTTAAATAAAATGTCCTTTTTTAGGGTTCCGTACCCGAAGGGTTCCAAACGGGACCCTATTACTAAGACTCCGCTGTCCGTCCGTCCGTCCGTCCGTCTGTCACCAGGCTGTATCTCAAGAACCTAGCTAGCGAGAGAGTTGAAATTTTCACAGATTATGTATTTATGTTGCCGCTATAACAACAAATACTAAAAAACAGGATAAAAGAAATATTTAAGGGGGCTCCCATACAACAATTCTTTCAATACCACATACAAACTTATGGATGCACCTGGTTACGATCATGGAGTGTGAAAGTAACCGCACCAATAACTTTGTAAACAATATTTTGCTGTGTAAAATCCAAACTACTCCACACCATCGCTTCTATTGAACGGTGGTACGGAACCCTTCGTGCGCGATTTAGACTCGCACTTGACCGGTTTTTTATTTCTGTTAAGCCCATACCTAACCCTATGTCGCAGTCAGCTGGCCCGTCTGTCAGTGCCGTCTGCAGCCAGAAATCACCGCGACCCTGGAAAGCAACGTGCAGTGCCCAGAGTGTTCCCAGCCCCGTTATTTTAAAGGACATAGAGGTTTAAAAATTCACATTGGGAAAGCACACAAGCGTAAAAATATCCAGCAAATTACCCACACTTTCGGCCCTATACTTTCCCCAAATTTACCTACCAACTACAAACTACTACTACAACTACTACCTTTGAAAAGACCTAGCGAAATTTAAAAAGAATCCCCGTAGTCAAACTAATTCCCCGAGGCGCAAGAACATCTGTGGCCAACTCTCTGTCCAAAACGATCAGACAAGTGATATAACAGCATGACCAACGGAGCTGGCAACAGCTACTGACTTACTTCTTGCCGGGTGCTACACGTGGAAAAAGAAAAAGACGCAGGCGGTTCCCTTACCCAAAAAATTAAAAACAAACGTAGCACCAATCACATAATTAATCCCAACCCTTTAGGCCCATTTAGACCCGGCAAAATTATAAAATCTGTCGAAATAAAACTAAGTGATGGCGATATTAAGGTGGCCCCTTAAGGACGGGGGAATAAGGCCCATCACTGAGGTAACACCATCAGGCGGATAGTGTCCAAGATCTGTTGCAGGTACATTTTACCGGATATCGGACTCTTATTCGAACCGACGTAGGAATTGTATGGGCGTGTGGCGCCGCACCGCATCGTGGGGACCGGCCCTGATTGAGAACCTCCTCCTTTCTTAACGGTCTTTACCGTTAAAATTTTCCCCAGTTTTTAGCACTTTATACTAATTAAGCATGGAAAATTTTTCCAGGAGTCTGGATGATTTTAACACCTTAAACAATAATTCATCTCGTAAATCTACTACGAGTACATCTTCATATTGATTGTTTGACCGATAGGTAAGTATATTGAATTGAATGAGTATGTTATTTTCTCTTGTCTAAAATCGATAAAATATTCATTTGTGTTTTTTTGGGATTTGTATTGTATCTACAATGGTAGTTCTACTTGACACTACTTGTAGGTTATCCAGGCATTAATGGTAATACGAAAAATTGAGAAATATGCGTACGTGCTAATCAACAATTACCAAGTAAAAATACGCGTAGCAAGTGTGAAAAATAATAGCTATACTTACTAAACATACATCGCGAAAATATATATGCGGCATTGGGCAATAATATGGCACACTCTGAGGTGGGCTCTGGGAAACATGGGTTGGCTCCCATTAGCGCTTGTGATCTGCTTCTGGTTGGCAAAGGTAAGAACCGATACAATATATGAGTATGGGCCGTAAATACTCGTCCATTGAAGTCGATTTGCATTATCGTCTTAGTATTTATATCGTATACATACTTTCAGGGTACGATTGACCAGTCAACACTGTGCAACGCGCAAATACAAATACCAAGTGGCTCGAGAAATTAAGATAATGGTTACCCGATTTATCCTTCCCAGTGGTACAAACCGATTCCAAACAACGATGCCGGGGCTACTTCCACCAATAAGCCGAAACGACATGTCTACATGTCAGTCCCTTTGAGAGACAATAAGAATACTAGTATCTCTGTAAGAATGGTACCTAAACATTCATTTTTACCATCAACCACAAAGTCTGCAGATAGTTCAAGTTCGTCGTCTTCATATAGCTCAAGTACTACGGGATCTTCAACTGGTTCGTCATCTTCATATAGCTCAAGTACTTCGGACTCTTCAACTGGTTCAAATTTTTCAGATAATTCAACAGGATCAAATACTACCGTGAATTCTACCGGACCAAGTTCTCCATATAATTCAACTGATACCAGTACTCCATATAAATCAACTAGCTTCAGCACACCGAATAATTCAACTGGCTCCAGTATTCCGAATAATTCAACTACCACAAGTAATTCAACCAGCTCAACAAGTCCGAATGATTCAACTAGTTTAAGTAATCAAAATAATTCAACTGATTCAAGTACTCCGAACAATTCAACTTACTTAAGTAATTCTTCTAGCTTTTCTAATCAAAATAATTCAACTAGCTCAAATACTCCAAACAATACAACTGACTCGAGTACTCCAAATAATTCAACAGAGTCAAGCAGTCCGAATGATTCAAATACCTCAAATAATAAAAGTAGCTCAACTTATCTAAATAATTCAACTGCCTCAGATTATTCAAGTAGCTCAAGTACTCCTAATGATTCAACTGACTCTAGTTATTTAACTGGTTCTACTAATCCAAATAATTCCACTTCTTCAAGTAATTCAAATAACTCACCGAACACTCCAACTAATACAACTGACTCGGGTGCTTTGAATAATTCAACATACTCATGTAGTCCAAATAATTCAACAACCTCAAAAACATATCCAAATAATTACACTGCATCAAGCAATTCAACAAGCTCAGCTACTTCTAATAATTTATATGACTCCAGTTCTTCCAATATTTCAACTACCTCAAGCAATTCAACTATCTCAATTAATCCTAATAATTTAACTAGCGAAATGGAACCAAATAATTCAACTGACTCAAATACTTCAAATAATTCAACTACTGCCAGTAATCCAAATAAGGCTCCTGACTCAAGTGCTCCAAATAATTCAACTGACTCAAGTAATTCAATAAGCTCTTGTTCTCCAAATAATTCGACAGACTCAACTCCTCAAACTAATTTAACAAGCTCAAGTGATTGAAATAGCAAAGTTATTGCAAATAACTCAACTAGCTCAAGTACTTCAAATGATGTATCATTTGAAGTACTTGAGTTATTTGAGTTATTTGAATTACTTGAAGAAGTGGAATTGGTTAACTATTAATGAAATTATGTTTAGCTTTAAAGATCACCAGGTTGGTAGTTCGTTCACCAGACTTAATTCAATACATGGTGGGGCATTAATCATACTAAACAATCATATGAAATTCAAGGAACGTAAGGACATTGTTTCCTTATCTGTTGAACGAACTATAGAACTTGCAGCTGTGGAATTAGAACAGTTCATCGTTATATGTGTCTATAGGCCACCCTTGAGCGACTTTGAAATGTTCGAGAAAATAATGGAATCCGTCCTAACTATTTCATCACACAGTACGAAACGAACAGTTATATGTGGTGACTTTAATGTTAATCTGTTAGAAAGAACTACTCTCAGCGTTAGATTGATAAATCTTTTCTCATCATTTAGGCTTAGCCATTTATTTATGGAGCCAACAAGAGTGACTGCTACTAGTGCTACATGCATTGACAACATTTTTACTGATGTTATTCCAATCAGTAAAAGTGTTATCAGTGAATTGGATTCAGATCATTTAGGTCAATTATTTCAATTTGATTCTATTAGAGAACCTGTCATTAAAAAGAAAATTTCGTTTGTGCCAATAACTGCTGACCGGTTAGAAAGAATGAGATACTCTTTAGCCCAGGAACTACCGTTTTTGGCTGCTGAACAGTCTCCTAATATAATGTATAACTTATTCTTTGAAACCTTTATGAAACAGTACAGCGCGATATTCACTTCAAAATCGGTAGTGGTTAGTGGTTCAAACGACTTTAGTACGTGGGCTACTGCAGAGTTGCATAAACGCAGGCAAGCATTGTATGCATTGTATGAGGAACGACGGTTCAACATGAGTGACGAATTTAAAGAACAAGTCAAACAGTTCTCCAAACAATTTAAATTAGACTGTCATACAGCTAAACGTAATTTTCTGAGTAGTAAAATTAAGAATAGTTCCGATGTTATAAAAACGACTTGGAAAATAATTAATGAGGAGGCCGGTCGTAGTAAAAAAGCGAGTCACGATTACGAACTAAAAATCAATGGACAGCTTACGAGTTCTAGCTTAGAAGTTGCAACTGAATTTGAATCGTTTTTTACTAATGCACCGGCTTCCACGACTAAGTATTTAAATTCGTCACCTTTGTCTGCTGTTGCAATATTAAAAGATAATGTCTCAGAGTGTGCTTCATACTTGAATTTTAAGCACGTCACAAGTTCAGATGTCGTAAAGGCATTTAAATTGATAAATGTTAAGAAAACGAATGATCTTTGGGGACTCTCTGTTCACGTCGTTAAATCCCTGATCGAATTAATTGCACCTGACCTAGCGGTCATTTTCAACAATTGTATAGACTGCGGTGAATTTCCTGATTTAATGAAACAAAGTAAGATAATTCCCCTCTTCAAAGCAGGTAGTACTCAAGACCCCACCAATTTCAGACCTATATCAATACTACCAACTTTTAGTAAAATTTTTGAGAAATTAATCTTATCACAGCTATTACATCATTTTGAATCAAATAAGCTAATGCATAACAAACAGTTTGGATTCACTCGCGGTCGTTCAACAACAGATGCCGGAATTCAGTTCATTGAAAGTATTTTTGATGCCTGGGAAGAGTCACAAGATGCCCTAGGCATTTTTTGTGACTTATCTAAGGCTTTTGATTGCGTTTGTCATGAAACATTGATCAGGAAATTACATCATTATGGAGTTAGAGACACGTCATTGAATTTGTTAAAATCTTATTTGAACGGAAGAATACAAAGGGTAGACGTAAACGGAGAACGATCACCAGGATCATTGGTTTCTTTGGGCGTGCCACAGGGCTCAATATTGGGACCCTTCCTATTCCTCATCTATATAAACGACTTACCCTATCTAGGAAGGGACTGTCATGATATGGTACTGTTTGCTGATGACACCTCACTTATTTTTAAAACAAAGCGAAACCAACACGCTAATGATGATCACGTGAACAATACCATATCAAGAGTGGTAAATTGGTTTAATGTTAATAATTTGCTATTAAATGAGAAAAAGACTAAATGTGTTAAGTTTCTTACTACTAACGTTAAAAATAATCAGACATGTATAACAATTAAAAATGAGGAATTGGAATTGGTAACCAGCACAGTGTTTCTAGGTATAACGTTGGATTCCAAACTCCAATGGGGTCCACATATTGATAAGCTATCGAACAGACTGAGCTCTGCAGCTTTTGCATGCAGGAAAATCCGTCACTTGACAGATTTAAAAACAGCCAGATTAGTTTATTTTAGTTATTTTCATAGTATTATGTCCTACGGTATTCTGCTCTGGGGCAGTGCTGCTGACATAAATACTATTTTTGTGCTGCAGAAGCGGGCTGTTCGTGCGATTTATAAAATGAATAATAGAGATTCTCTTAGAAATAAGTTTAAAGAAGTAAATATATTGACAGTCCATAGTCAATATATTTACGAGAATATTATGTATGTCCATAAGAACATTGTTAACTTTCGAAGAAACTGTGATATACATAACTTTAATACTAGAAACAAGGACAAACTTGCAGTGCCCACTACTCGGCTCCATAAAATAAAAAACTCGTTCAAGGGTAATTGTGTAAGATTTTACAATAAACTCCCAAGCACTTCGACAGATCTATCAATTAATAAGTTCAAGAAATACATCAAGCAAAGGCTTATTTCTAAAGCTTACTACAGTATTAAAGAGTACATAGACGATAAAAATGCT
This sequence comes from Argyresthia goedartella, assembly GCA_949825045.1. Classification (NCBI taxonomy): domain Eukaryota; kingdom Metazoa; phylum Arthropoda; class Insecta; order Lepidoptera; family Argyresthiidae; genus Argyresthia; species Argyresthia goedartella. The sequence continues at coordinate 10,506,026 of OX463828.1, read as the reverse complement.
TGGGACTGAATTGTTCTAATTAATTGTGAGCATCCTCACTGCCAGAGTTTCTTTTACTGGACACTTGGAGGCCTTTTACACCTCCAAAGATTAATTTAATTATACAACTCTTGACTGTGGGGACCATTTACATCTCCTATCATCATTGTATTATTCACTAAAGAGACTATACATCTCTGTTATTTATATTTTAATTATTTTATTATGACATTTGAGACTTTTTACATCTCTCAGAAACAATAATTAAGTACTTTTTTTTCTGATAATATGATACAAATAATAATACCAAATGTTCTGTAAAAAATGAAATGAAATGACATGTGAAAGTGCCCTTGTGGCCTATTTACAGAATAAACGTTTTGAGTTTTTGGAATTATTTGGATTAGTAGAACCCGTTAAATAACTAGAGTCAGTTGAATCATTAGGAGTACTTGAGCTACTTGAATAATCTGAGGCAGTTGAATTATTTAGATAAGTTGAGCTACTTTTATTATTTGAGGTATTTGAATCATTCGGACTGCTTGACTCTGTTGAATTATTTGGAGTACTCGAGTCAGTTGTATTGTTTGGAGTATTTGAGCTAGTTGAATTATTTTGATTAGAAAAGCTAGAAGAATTACTTAAGTAAGTTGAATTGTTCGGAGTACTTGAATCAGTTGAATTATTTTGATTACTTAAACTAGTTAAATCATTCGGACTTGTTGAGGTGGTTGATTTACTTGTGGTAGTTGAATTATTCGGAATACTGGAGCCAGTTGAATTATTCGGAGTGCTGAAGCTAGTTGATTTATATGGAGTACTGGTATCAGTTGAATTATATGGAGAACTTGGTCCGGTAGAATTCACGGTAGTATTTGATCCTGTTGAATTATCTGAAAAATTTGAACCAGTTGAAGAGTCCGAAGTACTTGAGCTATATGAAGATGACGAACCAGTTGAAGATCCCGTAGTACTTGAGCTATATGAAGACGACGAACTTGAACTATCTGCAGACTTTGTGGTTGATGGTAAAAATGAATGTTTAGGTACCATTCGTACAGAGATACTAGTGTTATTTGAGCTTGTTGAATTATTCGGACTACTTGAGTCTGTTGAATTATTTGGAATACTCGAGTCAGTTACAACTGCCTCGAGTATTCCAAGCTCAAATAATACGAGTAGCTCAACTTATCAAAATAATTCAACTGCCTCAGGCAATCCCAGTAGCTCAAGTACTCCTAATGATTCAACTGACTCAAGTAATTCAATTAGCTCTTCTCCTCCAAATAATTCAACAGACTCAACTCCTCAAACTAATTTAACAAGCTCAAGTGATTCAAATAGCAAAGTCATTGCAAATAACTCAACTAGCTCAAGTACTTCAAATGATACAACTGACTCGAGTATTCCAAATAATTCAACAGATTCAAGTAGTCCGAATATTTCAACAAGCTCAAATAATACGAGTAGCTCAACTTCTAAAAATAATTCAACTGCCTCAGGCAATTCAAGTAGCTCAAGTACTCCTAATGATTCAACTGACTCTAGTTATTTAACTGGTTCTACTAATCCAAATAATTCCACTTCTTCAAGTAATTAAAATAACTCACCGAATACTCCAACTAATACAACTGACTCGGGTGCTTTGAATAATTCAACATACTCATGTAGTCCAAATAATTCAACAACCTCAAAAACATATCCAAATAATTACACTGCATCAAGCAATTCAACAAGCTCAGCTACTTCTAATAATTTATATGACTCCAGTTCTTCCAATATTTCAACTACCTCAAGCAATTCAACTATCTCAATTAATCCTAATAATTTAACTAGCGAAATGGAACCAAGTAATTCAACTGACTCAAATACTTCAAATAATTCAACTACTGCCAGTAATCCAAATAAGGCTCCTGACTCAAGTGCTCCAAATAATTCAACTGACTCAAGTAATTCAATAAGCTCTTGTTCTCCAAATAATTCGACAGACTCAACTCCTCAAACTAATTTAACAAGCTCAAGTGATTCAAATAGCAAAGTTATTGCAAATAACTCAACTAGCTCAAGTACTTCAAATGATGTATCATTTGAAGTACTTGAGTTATTTGAGTTATTTGAATTACTTGAAGAAGTGGAATTATTTGGATTAGTAGAACCCGTTAAATAACTAGAGTCAGTTGAATCATTAGGAGTACTGGAGCTACTTGAATAATCTGAGGCAGTTGAATTATTTAGATAAGTTGAGCTACTTTTATTATTTGAGGTATTTGAATCATTCGGACTGCTTGACTCTGTTGAATTATTTGGAGTACTCGAGTCAGTTGTATTGTTTGGAGTATTTGAGCTAGTTGAATTATTTTGATTAGAAAAGCTAGAAGAATTACTTAAGTAAGTTGAATTGTTCGGAGTACTTGAATCAGTTGAATTATTTTGATTACTTAAACTAGTTAAATCATTCGAACTTGTTGAGCTGGTTGATTTACTTGTGGTAGTTGAATTATTCGGAATACTGGAGCCAGTTGAATTATTCGGAGTGCTGAAGCTAGTTGATTTATATGGAGTACTGGTATCAGTTGAATTATATGGAGAACTTGGTCCGGTAGAATTCACGGTAGTATTTGATCCTGTTGAATTATCTGAAAAATTTGAACCAGTTGAAGAGTCCGAAGTACTTGAGCTATATGAAGATGACGAACCAGTTGAAGATCCCGTAGTACTTGAGCTATATGAAGACGACGAACTTGAACTATCTGCAGACTTTGTGGTTGATGGTAAAAATAAATGTTTAGGTACCATTCGTACAGAGATACTAGTGTTATTTGAGCTTGTTGAATTATTCGGACTACTTGAGTCTGTTGAATTATTTGGAATACTCGAGTCAGTTACAACTGACTCGAGTATTCCAAGCTCAAATAATACGAGTAGCTCAACTTATCAAAATAATTCAACTGCCTCAGGCAATCCAAGTAGCTCAAGTACTCCTAATGATTCAACTGACTTAAGTAATTCAATTAGCTCTTCTTCTCCAAATAATTCGACAGACTCAACTCCTCAAACTAATTTAACAAGCTCAAGTGATTCAAATAGCAAAGTTATTGCAAATAACTCAACTAGCTCAAGTACTTCAAATGATACAACTGACTCGAGTATTCCAAATAATTCAACAGACTCAAGTAGTCCGAATAATTCAACAAGCTCAAATAATACGAGTAGCTCAACTTATCAAAATAATGCAACTGCCTCAGGCCATTCAAGTAGCTCAAGTACTCCTAATGATTCAACTGATTCTAGTTATTTAACTGGTTCTACTAATCCAAATAATTCCACTTCTTCAAGTAATTCAAATATCTCACCGAATACTCCAACTAATACAACTGACTCGGGTGCTTTGAATTATTTAACAGACTCATGTAGTCCAAATAATTCAGCAACCTCAACAACATATCCAAATAATTACACTGCATCAAGCAATTCAACAAGCTCAGCTACTTCTAATAATTTAACTGACTCCAGTTCTCCCAATATTTTAACTACCTCAAGAAATTCAACTAGCTCAATTAATCCTAATAATTCAACTAGCAAAATTGCACCAAATAAATCAACTAACTCCAATACTTCAAATAATTTAACTTCTACCAGTAATCCAAATAAGGCTACTGACCCAAGTGCTCCAAATAATTCTGGTCGGGCGTTGTGGTTCTGATTCTTTGATGTATTGGTTTCCCTGCCTGGCCGTGTGCGCCTACGGTGGCGCTAGTGTACGCATGAGCGGACACCCTCTCTCGGTCGCCGGACTCGGAACGCGATTCATTGCGGTCCCGGAAAATAATTCAAATTAATCGGTTTTATGGAATCTCGGACTCTGTGCTTCTGTTACAACAATTGTGCAGTGTGTATGCAACTCTCAGTGCAAGGATTGCACTGAGGATCGGCGGTTTGTGGCCCTTGGAGGGTCGCAGGTCACAGTCCACGCGGCGCCAGCACGTGGTGTCGAGGACATTTTGCTTCGCGAGGAACGGCGGATACTAATTAAAGGCGGCAGAATATCGTGGCTAAGGTAAGGTTCCAATCCAGCATTGATCAGATCAACAACGCCTGACAATTGACATAGTACAAAACCAAAAACGGGCTCCACTGGGTTGTCGAAGGCTTTGCGCGAGCATACATTTTGGTCCTTCGAGCCGGATTTACAGTTCTAATAGTCGATAATTGTTCGTTGGAATCATAACCATCAATTTTTCGGTACGGTTATCCATTTCAGTTCGGTTTAGTTACGTATTTTTGCGGCGCCATATTCATTCATTGTCGTGTCGTGTCGGCAAGTGAGCAATTCGGCGGCCATTGTTCATATTTACTTCGCGAGCGCGCGAGTGAAAATCGGACTTTGTTTACTCTGATTATTACCTCAGTGCAGGTCATAGGTAATACGGCGGTCGGTCAACTAAATTCGGAAATTAGATATAAAACAATATCACATTGGTACTCGGGATCAATTCAGTAGTTCTGCGGATAAAATTCTTGTAGGGAAGGTAGAAAAAATTCGGCAGTTGTCTCGGTTCGGGCGGTTCGCATTTGTTTGCAACTATGGCCACTAAGGCTAATGAATGTAAATTCAAAATTCAATACGATTGGCTAACTAATTCTATTGCGTTGTTAGAAAATGCAGCACAGTCGGGATCTGTGCTTTCTGCTAGGTTGAGAAAACTGGAAGATCGTTTTACTGTGTTAACCGAGGCATATGAGGGCTTGCTATTAGTTCTCAAGGATGATTCGGATGCGGAAAAGATACGGGGCTATGATGACAAATACAAGAACGCCACGGAGATGTATAATCGGTTGGATGCGGCATTTTTGGTTTTCGCGATGCGGCAAATATCGGCGAGCCTCAGTGCTCATCACAACAATAGCAATTAGCATGTAATACTGTTTCGGCGGCACCTAGGTTATCGGATAATGTAATATTACCTACGGTTATTATTCAGGTTAAATCGGCTCACGGTGAGTTTGTACGGGCTCGGGCGATGTTAGATCTCGGATCGCAATTAACTATTATTCGGAGTGATCTTGTTACTAACCTAGTTTTGAAACGGTATTACACTCAAACACCTATGATAGGTATAGGCGGTATTAGTACTAACGGTAGTCAACATGTTGTGAAATTTAGTTTTAGACCAGAAAAATCTGGTCAACCAATATTATCGGTTACGGCGGCGGTTCTTAAGAAGCCAACGACATATTTAGCTCGGAAGCTGTGTATATCCCAAGGAGATATACAAATATCGGATTCGGATAGCGACGGTTATTATTCGTCTGGGATAGACGTCATATTTCGTCGGTTGTGACATCTTAGGTCAGATCCTTACTGGTTATGAGGTTAATCTAGGAGTCGGCGGCGGCGGCGGACCCCATGCTTTGGGTACTATTTTTGACTTCGCAGTATTCGGCCCTGTGACGTCATGTCGTGACTCGGCGGCGTCGAGTGATATCAGAAAAATCGCGGCAACGACTTTAGTGGAAGCTGTAGAGAGGTTCTGGCGGACAGAAGAGCCCCCTATGAGCAAAATTAGGGATCCGGCGGACGTGGATTGTGAAAACTTGTATGTTTCAACCACGTATAGGGATAAGGACGGCAAATATGTGGTCCGGCTACCACTTATCCCAGGTCACTCTCGGCTGGGTGACTCTCGGCAAAAGGCATTACGGTGGTTTTCAGCTCTTGAAAAAAGAATGGCTCGGCAATCTGAATATCGGGAAAAATACATACAATTTATGGCGGAATATTTAGCACTCGGGCATATGGCGGTTTCTAATTTCAACATACATTCGGAAGAGGAACATTATTTTCTTGCACATCATGAAGTTTTTGAAAAATCGGGCGATACGGCAAAATTCGCGTTGTATTTGACGGCAGCGTACAAACAAACTCGGGCGCTTCTCTGAACGACTGTTTATATTCGGGTGAACGGTTACAAAATGATATAACTCAGATAATTCTAAATTTTAGGCGGTATCGGGTTGTATTTACGACGGACGTAAAAATGATGTTTAGACAAACGTGGATTAATCCGGCTGATAGGAAATATCAACTATTGTATTGGAGATCGGCTCCTACGGAACCCCTGCTTGTTTACGAGTTGACTACAAATACTTACGGTTTAAAGTCAAGTCCCTTTATTGCAATACGGAGCCTTCATCAACTGGCTGATGATGGGCAGGCTAAATACCCTCGGGCGGCTCGGTTACTTCGGTCAAATAGTTATGTTGATGACTTGAACGGTGGGGTGCATTCTATTCAAGAGGCATTGACATTAAAAACTGAGTTGACAGAACTTATGCACACGGCCGGTTACGAACTTCGGAAATGGTCATCTAACGCGCCTGAACTATTAGAAGGCTTACCTTTAGACCATTTAGAAAAGCTTCATACATTTGATGAGGTAGTAGGGTGGTGCGATAGTACTATAGTACTGGCGTGGCTATGTACACCGGCTCACAAATTACAGGTGTTTGAAAGAAATCGGGTTTCTCAAATAAACGCCTCGCAGGTTAAAATCAACTGGAGACATGTTTCCAGTGATATGAACTGTGCGGATGTAGCGCCACGCGGGACGTCGGTTACTGAGCTGCTGCAGCACCAGCTGTGGTGGGGGCCGCGGTGGTTACATTGTTCACGGGAACAATGGCCTATGGATTGTACGGATTTTCCATCGGATATGCTGCCCGGTCTTAAGTCTAAGGTGGTTAATGTCGGAGTAGTAGAATCGGAATTTAATTTACTAGATAGGTATAGCTCTTATGAGACGCTATTAAATGTGACAGGTTACTTGTTGCGGTTCGGAAAAAATTGTAAAACTCAGTCAGCCGATCGGTCACTCGGAAAAAACCTTTCTACTTTGGAACGTAGAAATGCATTACTGTGTTTAACTCGGATGGTACAATCAGAACACTTTGCGGAAGAAATCAATGCTTTAAAAACAGGCAAGATTATAAGAACTTCATGTAAACGGCTTAATTTGTTCATTTATAGGGATGACATAATTAGGGTCGGCGGTCGGATATCGGCTTCGGAATTACCGTATAGCTCTCGGCATCAAATCCTTTTACCAGGAAAGAGTAAATTCACGGACTTATTAGTTACACACTATCATAAGGTTTATTGCCACGTCGGGGCAAACTCGCTTGCGGCTATTCTTTCTCGGGGCTACTGGATAGTTTCGGCACGGCGTGTATGTCGTCATATCACATTCAAGTGCATTCAGTGCTTTCGGTCTAGGGCGCGACCAACGCAACTTTTCATGGCAGATTTGCCAGAGGATCAGGTAAGGGGCGTGCGTGCATTTCTCGGAACGGGAACAGACTTTTGTGGGCCGTTCTATATAAAGTCTAGTTCACTACGGAATGTAAAGATACTAAAGTGTTATCTTGTACTTTCGTGTGCTTAGCTACAAGGGCTGTGCATTTGGAAATAGTGGCTGACCTGTCACTAGAGGCGTTCGTGGCATGCTTCACTCGGTTTACGTCACGTAGGGGATTGCCTTCGTTAGTCAGGTCTGATTGCGGTAGTAATTATAGTGCTGCGGATCGGTATTTAAAAGAATTGTATATATTCTTATATATTCGGAATTAGAACGTAGTCTTACGAAAAATAATATTAAGTGGTTGTTTAACGCACCGTCAAGTCCAAATCACGGTGGGCTTTTCGAGACGGCAGTCAAATCGGCAAAAACTCTCGCTCGGCGCGTGCTCGGTGAAACTCGGTAAACCTTTGAAGAACTTGCTACTTTCTTTGCTAAGGTAGAAGCGGTTATGAATTCTCGGCCTCTATGTCCACTTAGTACGGATCCAACTGATTATGAAGTATTAACCCCGGGCCACTTCTTGATCGGCCAACCGTTGGTTTCGCTTCCGGAATATCCATATGAAGAGGTTAAAATGACTCGGTTATCACGGTATGAACAAATCCAAAAGATGTCTCAACATTTTTGGTCGCGATGGAGAACGGAATATCTTCATACGTTGCAACAACCGTATAAATGGATTGATCATACGGATCCACCGAAGTTGGATGATTTAGTTTTAATTAAGGAGGATAACTATCCTGCTTTACAATGGCGGCGCGGTCGGTTAGTTAAGTTATTACCCGGAAAAGACGGTGTTGTTCGGGTTGCGGAAGTAAGGACTCAGAATGGGACACTTCTTCGGCCCATTTCTAAGTTGTGTCGGTTACCCTTAGAGGTATAGGAACCAAGGGGGCCTTGGTTAGGGGGGGGTATGGTCGGGCGTTGTGGTTCTGATTCTTTGATTATTGGTTTCCCTGCCTGGCCGTGTGCGCCTACGGTGGCGCTAGTGTACGCATGAGCGGACACCCTCTCTCGGTCGCCGGACTCGGAACGCGATTTATTGCGGTCCCGGAAAATAATTCAAATTAATCAGTTTTATGGACTATCGGACTCTGTGCTTCTGTTACAACAATTGTGCAGTGTGTATGCAACTCTCAGTGCAAGGATTGCACTGAGGATCGGCGGTTTGTGGCCCTTGGAGGGTCGCAGGTCACAGTCCACGCGGCGCCAGCACGTGGTGTCGAGGACATTTTGCTTCGCGAGGAACGGCGGATACTAATTAAAGACGGCAGAATATCGTGGCTAAGGTAAGGTTCCAATCCAGCATTGATCAGATCAACAACGCCTGACAATTGACATAGAACAAAACCAAAAACGGGCTCAACTGGGTTGTCGAAGGCTTTGCGCGAGCAAATTCAACTGACTTAAGTTTAGCTAATAATTCAACCGTCTCAAGTACTTCAAGTAATTCAATTAGCTCTACTACTCTGAATAATTCGATAGACTTAACACCACAAACTAATTCAACAAGCTCAAATGATTCAAATAGCTCAGCTATTGCAAATAATTTAACTAGCTCAAGTAATTCATCTAGCTTATCTAAGCAAAATAACTCAACTAGCTCAAGTACTCCAAATAATACAACTGACTCGAGTATTCCAAATAATTCGACAGACTCCACTCCTCAAACTAATTCAACAAGCTCAAGTGATTCAAATAGCTCAGCTATTGCAAATAATTCAACTAACTCAAGTACTCCAATTAATACAACTGACTCGAGTATTCCAGACTCAAGTAGTTCGAATAATTCAACAACTTCAAATAATTTGATTAGCTTAACTTATCCAAATAATGCAACTGCCTCAAGCAATTCAAGTAGCTCAAGTACTCCTAATAATTCCACTGGCTCCAGTTCCACGAATAATTCAACTGCCACAAACAATTCAAGTAGCTCAAGTACTCCGAGTAATTCAACAGACTCAAGTAGTCCGAATAATTCAACAACCTCAAGTAATTTAACTAGCACATTTAATCCAAATGATTCAACTAATTCAGCAAGCTCTAGTTCTCTGAATAATTCAGTAACCGCAAGTTCGGACAATGGAAATACTTCAAGTACTCAGAATAACTCAACCAGCTCATGTAGTCCGAACAATTCAAACAACTCAAATTATTCAAATTGCTCAAAAAATTCAACTAACCTACATCCTATAAACACTTCCAGCTTAGCTTCATCCTCATCGCTTACTTTATCGGCTCCAAATAATTCTTCTAGTTCAACATACAGCAACACTTCTACTCCAACAACGTTTAGCAGCTCTGCATCATCATCACATGCTATATTAACTCCAAATAATTCTTCTCAGTCAACTAATACTTCCAGCACGTCATTATCATCGTCACATACTTTGGATTCTCGCGATAACTCTTCTAGTTCAACTAACACTTCTAGTACTAGTTCTTCTACAAATACTTTTAGCACCTCTTCATCTTCGTCGCATGCGTTTACTCTAAATGATTTTTCTAATTCAAATGATACTACAAATGCTTCAAGCATATCTTCATCGTCTTCGTCATCATCACATACTTCATCTCTTAATACTACTTCTAGTAATTCTTCTAGTTCAACAAATTCTTCTGGCACTAGTTCAACTCCTCATACTTTTAGCACATCTTCATCTTCGTCACAAACTTTTATTACTCCAAGCAATTCATCTCAATCAAATCATACCGCAAACACCTCAAGTAGCTCTTTATCATCATCATCGTCTAGTTCACAAACTTTGTCTTCTTCGGGTAATTTGTCTAGTTCGACAAATTCTTCCAGTTCTAGTTCTACTCCAAATATATTTAGCACCTCTTCATCGTCATCATCATCCTCATCGCATGTTGTGTCCAATCTAGAAAACTCTTCTGATTCTTCTAGATCTACTCCAACCACTTTCATCACATCTTCATCATCCTCTTCATCGTCGAATGATCCTTCTTCTACATATAGTTCGTCTAGTTCATCTACCACGTTGAGCAGTGGTTCCGGTTCCGGTTTATCATCATCTTCCAGCTCTAGTTCTAGCAAGAACAATGGATCTTCGAAATCATATAGTTCTTCATGGTCATCATGGCCATGAGAATTAAGCAGAAGAGTTTTCTAATAAATGATGCAATACGACTGTGTAATTAAACGTGTCGATAGGAAAAGTATATATACGTAGTTTTTGTAGATATTTATATTTCGTCGATATTTTGTTAGGAAATACATTTCGGGTTACTGAATAGTGAAGCCGCCCAAATAAATAAAGCTTTGGAGTTCTATTGTAGGAACATTTAATTATATAACAGATGATTAGTGTTTATATGCTTGAACTATTGTTTGATCAAAACTGTAAAAGAGTTTACCTTACTTGCATTTGTAAGATTTTCATGAATTTATTTTCTTGTTCTCTGTATATTATTCGTATTCAATAAAGATGTTGTGTAATATGAATGATTTTAGTTTTTTATTTAGTTTAAATAAAGGTTTGGTTATAGATACGCCCAGAGAGTCAGTATGTTTCCTTTCATTGCTTTCCAATCTCATTAAAATACTAAGTATACTTCATAATTATTTAATTTGAACTTACTTTAGATATTTTAGGCCGCAACTCTTCAATCGACTTCATGATGCACTTGTCAACGCATGAGTCATTTCGTTGACATACTTTGATGTACGATGCTGAAACAAATAATTATTGATAACAGATTTATTCGGAACATTTATCCTATCAATATTTTTTTATTTGTTGGTCTATAAGTAAAAAATAATAAACAATAACCTAGTTGACCTCATTTATTCTGTCCTTATACATTTCAAAGATCAACGTGCAATCATGAGTATCATGGGACTAAATAAAACTAAAAGACTATTAAATCTAACATTCTTCAATGTAATTTTCGGTATATAGGCCTGTTAAATCGTCTGTACGTGTATAGAATAAAAATAATGTGCTAAGATATTACCACCATGATCTCACGTCATAAAATTAGTTTGAAAGTATACGCTCATACATCTGAGTGTATTTCTTAACTGAACTCAAAATCAGATTATCGTGTCAAGGTGGATAGGTGGCCGCGAATATTGAATGGAAATAAATGCTTATTACGTGCATGTTTGTTTTGAAGAAAGAAAATATGGACATCTTAAAAGTAGCATTGACCTTTGCATGACTCAGTATTGAAATCGTCAAGTGTGTTCGGTATCTAATCAGAGGAGGATGATTCTCGCGCATTCGATACACGGTTATAGACACCATTAAGAGTGATCCGCCATTATATTGAGTGGTGTCATTGTGTGAGAATAGGGGTTCTGTAATCCGACGTTCTGCCAAAAGCTACCTCGGTATATCGGATGTCAAAAAATCTATATTTTCCGTTTCAGTAAACTTTCTGGATACGTTTAAATCACTAATGCTCCGAAACGATGCTGAGCTAACACAACTCCTGTTACATGTGAGAGATTCTCGATTAGTTCCTGCGAAAAAAATGGATCCACTGTTTAATCATTGTAATCTCTGAGATTAACATTAACTTGATCTTTAATTAGGTAACCTCAGATGACGAAACTCTTTATGGTAACTAAAACTAGTCAGCTTGTTGTCACTCTATTTTATATATCTCTTGATCGAATCACAGACTCACTATTACCACTCAATTATAGTGTTATCTAAACTGCTTTTTTTCTATAACAGTTCTACTAATCTAGCCAATAACAGTTTCTGACTGACTTAAATCCAATCAGTGCTCATTCTCGCGGGGTGAACGACCACACAGAGACACGTGACGCAACACAATAAGTGTATAGTTCGCGATTTCGATACCCCGCGCCGACGCAGCTGGGTTTTGGCAGCAGGGGAGGTTGCGACGCCGCTGTTCACGCGGCTCGCACCTTCCTTGCCAATCAGGGAGATGAAGTGCTGCTGAAGGTTGACGTCAAAAACGCATTCGATTCGGTAGTTAGGGGCGCCCTGTTTACACAAGTCAAACTACACACCTCGTTCATATACAACTACCTACGGCAATGCTAGAGCACAAATTAAAATTTGTTATACAATAACCACCTCATACACTCAGCAGTGGGCTGCCAGCAGGGCGACCCGCTCGGACCGACTATTTTCAGTTTGGCAATCCATCCGACCATAACCAGTCTAAAGTCTAAATTTAACGTTTGGTACCTCGATGATGGGACCCTGGGAGGCAATGCAAAAACAGTCCTTGAAGATTTAGAAATCTTGACTAATGAATTGGCAAAATAGGTTTGGATCTAAATTACCTAAGCCCCTCTATCGAAGGTTTAGGGAAACTACTTTCAGTTTGTGAGCATTATGCCGATGAACACGGACTGAAGTACAATGTCCAAAAAACTGAGATAATGGTATTCAGGGAAGGCAGAGGTCCGGAGAGGGTGCCCAAGATAGTACTGAATGGCTCACCGGTTCGGGTTGTAGATCGTTTTAAGTACCTAGGTCACATACTGACGGATTACCTCCGTGACGATTGTGACATGGAGCGGGAAAGAAGAGCGCTATCTGTCAGATGCAACATGCTCGTTCGCAAGTTCCACAGGCGTAACCAAGATGTTAAAGTTATTCTGTTCAAGGCATTCTGTCAAAACCTTTACACATGTCACCTGTGGATCAACTACACGAGAAAATCCTATAGTGCCCTGAGGATTCAATACAATGATGCGTTCCGTATCCTCCTCAGGCGGCCGCGTTTCTGTAGTGCGTCGAGCATGTTTGCAGACGCGGAAGTGCCTGACTTCTTCGCTGTCGCCTCCGCGTGGGGGAGACTGAGAGGCTCGGGAAATGCAATCGTGCGTGCCGTTTGTGACGATATCTGCAGTTCATTGCATAGACACTGGCTCTCGTATATATGAGTGCTAATAGAAAATAGTAAGTTATTTATAATAATTATTATTCAATTATTAAATATTTTTTTATTTTTTATTTTTCTACATAGTTTTACAATTTTAATCCTGGCTGTTTGTGATATATATAAAAAATAAAGCAGATATATATCTGCTTTATTTTTTATGTCATTGCATTTTAATTTTATTGCATTTATCCTTTTTTATTTAATGACTGTGTATTGTACATTTTCTGTGGTATAGGTACTTTACCTGAAATAAACGTTATTATTATTATTATTATTATTATTACTCTAAATTACTCAAAGTGCGAGCTTTATCTACTTATCTGAAAAGCTCACATCGTCGGAAAAAAACTTCATTGAACAAGAGTTTAATAATTTTGCACCTGGCAGTAAAATTCTAAACGAGCAATCTCTACACGCCTCCTGGGGTCTCCTGGTCTAGATGAAGAGATCCCCAGCTACATTATAAAGCAAATTTCAAAATTCGACCAGACTGCAGACAGACTGACAGACTTCAACCCACATATAGCCCTTACAATCATTCGTTTCTGCCTCTTTGTAATTGTATAAATTTAGCTAGGTTATGTTATATACATATGTAAAACGACCTTTACCACGAGCTCCAACTACTCAGTGTTCGGCGCCTCTTCATACTTCATGCCACCCTAGTCGTCCATAGAAGCCTATTACAGTCAGGAATATACAGCAGCGGGAAGAGACTGATAAACGCAATAGTACCCTTAACTAAAACCGCGTTTGCTAAAAGATTTGTCGACTTTCTGAACCCCTATATCTACAATACAGTCTCCAAAGCTTGCCCCTTGCGCCATCTAACAATCTCTGAAGCAAAACGAGCACAAAACTATGGTTGTTCAGCAAAACCTACTATGACACCGAAGTGAGAGACACTCACAATCATTGGATAATAATCGCCCATGAGCATTACATAAATTCACTTTTATAATATAACATGTATCCACATATATGTATGTACATTACAGTACACTCTTAGATCCTTCTTTACTTTACCTTTCAATATTTTTATTTTTGTTTATACTGCATGCCATAAGTATACTCATCAAATTTTGTAGCAACCATTTAAATCCATAAATTAGCGCAAATGTCACAAGGTACCTAACTTAGTTTACTACACACACACCTTACTCGAAACTAGAAAATAGGACATAATGGGATCCCACGACACAGGATTTTCCTAGTTTAATTAGGACGTAAAACCAGCATCAAACTTTTCCTGTACCTACTCCTAGGTGTAAACTTTTTACTAAATAAATAAATTGAAATTGAAATAAATAAATTGAAATGTTATCCTAATTGTATATAAAACCCAAATAAAAAGTATATTTGTCTCTTTCTATTTCTCCATTACGAGTGAGATGCATAGACAATCTGTGACATGCAAGCAAAGAGGTTGCATCCTTCTTTATGCAAGCGGAAACTTCGGCCGCCATGTTTTAATTTCTATAAATAAATTGACAAACAACTAAGAACATCATAGTTTTTTTGGCGGGAATGAACGTGTTGGTTTGTCTTTTGCTGAAAATCACAACATATGCAAACAATGCAACAAAAAACGCCGGAAGCATCCGCTTGAGGGCAAGATCTCTTGCTCCTGTCAGTCCGATTCTGATAAAGATAATAAAACAATCGATAACAATAAAACTATTGCAGTACCGGAGTCACGGGCTCATGAATCGCGAACCAAGGATAACGCAAATAATCCTCCCTCAATATCAGCTACAAACTCGGTCCCGCAGCAGGTCCCTGTATGAATCGACTGATATTTCTCCCTATCTGATCCATGTTCAAACCCAATCCATAGAACCTACATCATCTACGCTTTACCCGGTTTCATTCGGCCGTTTCCTTAAAAAACATGGGTACAAAACATAATCCAGGGTAGCGTAAAAAGATTAGGAAGGAAAAAAATAGAAATGGCCTTTTCTAACTATATTGATTCCAATGCTTTCTTTAACGATGCCGAATTAAGTAAACAAAATCTGAA
Organism: Argyresthia goedartella; assembly: GCA_949825045.1. NCBI lineage: Eukaryota > Metazoa > Arthropoda > Insecta > Lepidoptera > Argyresthiidae > Argyresthia > Argyresthia goedartella. The sequence goes on along the minus strand of OX463828.1, from coordinate 10,490,777 downwards.
AGCATTCAATGTTACCAGAATGGGTGTGGTCCGTAATGTGTCCCCTTACTGGACAGAAACATTGATAATATTTCAGCGCCCATTGGTTGTGGAAATGTAATCAAAGCAAGACGCTTTAATTATAAAGTACACAGCCCAATACCGGAATGGAAGCCCGGTCGGTTTGATGGGCAGATTTTACCCAAAAGGGTATTTATGTGTTACAATGCCCTGCCTGTTGAACTGAATACATTCCCAACAATTCAATGCTTTAACTGCTGCCGTTTTGGCCATTCAAATACAAAGTGTCGATCAAAGCCACGGTGTTATAAGTGTGGTCAGTAGCATTCGAGTGGCGACACTTGTGATACTGAGGTAGATAGCGCGCACTGTTTGTCCTGTAAGGGTCATCACTTTGCCACTAGTAAATCGTGTCCTGAGTTCGAAAGGCAAAATAGAATAAAATCATTATGGCGCACAATTGCGTGTCATATTCAGAAGTTAGCCGTTTGCAGCCGAATGTCTCAAAATCATTTGCAGAAATCGTATCATCATCTCCGCCCTCATCTACGAGCCAGTCACTCCCAATACTGACAACCTACTCGAATTCAGATTCGCACAGAAAAACTGTATTCTTAAAATCACGCTCCATTCCCAAACTTGATAATCGTGATGCCCACAGATCAATCATAGCTGACCCAACTTCTTCTGCGCCAAATGGGTGTGGTTTGCAAACTTCTTCTCCTCCCACTTTTCAAGTGACTCGAATGTCCTTGATCTCACAACTGCATTCATTAAAGCTTTAACTGCTTCTCCTTCCACTTCTAAACCGTACGACGTTGCCTCTCTGATTAACTTAATTACCAATATGTTCAAAAATGACCATTCTAAAACCAAATGTATCAAAATCTCACTTCCAAATGTCAGGCAAGTTGGGACCAGTTTAGTGTTGGACAGCAGGACGTTAGAATTAGTAAATGACACGAAGTTTCTTGGAATACCCATTGATAGCAAATTGCAGTAGGGACCCCACATAGAAAAATTAGCTGGTAAATTAAGTTCTGCGGCTGACGCTGTTAGGAACATTAGACAAAACACGGATGTGGCTACATCTAGGCTAGTATATTTTAGTTACTTTCATAGGGTCATGTCCTATGGTATATTGTTGTGGGGGAAAGCAGCGGATATTCAAACTATTTTTATTTTACAGAAAAGAGCTATTCGAGCAATTTATAATTTAAAACGCACAGACTCCTTATGAGAGCTTTTTAAAGAAATTGACATACTAACTGTAGCTAGTCAATTTATTTTCGAAAATATAATGTATGCACGCAAGAACCTTACAAAATTTTCCAAACTTAGCGATAGCTGGAATGTTAACCTACGAAATAATCACAGACTACTTGCGCCCCGGTTTAGACTCGCAAAGGTTAGCAATTCTTTCAAGGTTTAATGCATTCTCTACTACAACAAGATTCTGGAGATCTTGAAATTGCCATTTGAGCCATTTAAAAACCATGTTAAAGCGACTTTGTCGAAAAAGGGATATTACAATGTTCAAGATTACTTAAATGACAGGACTGTATGGGGTTAATCTGGCTCAACACAAACCTTGCTGTTAATAGTTTTGTAATTATTTATTCCTGCTTATTAATTATGATAATGATAATATAAATATATTTTGTATTAGTTAAGCACAAGCAATGTTTAAAGGAGATCTAAAAATCCATCTGTGGGAGTTTCTACGCCCTCCTTCTCCCACAGTGGTCCTCTACATTGGACCACTGTGGGAGAAGTGGCAAAAAATTACGAATGCTAAGTATATGTAAATATCTACAGTTATAAAGACATGTCTTTTTTTTTTTGGAATTTTGCTGCTTTCTAGCTCCATATCACAATGGGATAAGTTTCAGCAATGGGGGAGATTACGCAAAACTTTTTTGGGAGAGGGCAATGTATTTGTAACTTGATAACATTGTTAACAGCAACAAAGAGTTTCATTCATCTGAGGTGCTACGGATATCTGAATAACGAAACTCTTTGCATAAATTTGCTTTCCTTAGTTTTACTTAGTTTCTGTACTTCATTTGTAAGTAACCTCAGATGGACTCTTTGCTTACTTGCTTTATGATTTACAATCTTTTAACGCCCTCTATGTGAAACTAATTTGATATTTTGCTTCCCCATTAACAAAAAGTGATCTTAATTTTACACGTAGTGCGACCTACAGTACATAGGAGAAGTGGCAAAAAATTACGAATGCTAAGTATATGTAAATATCTACAGTAATAAAGACATTTGGAATTTGGAATGGAATTCATATTCGCATTTTAAATAAATATACTCCATTCGCTGTTGCCCTCTCTGAGACTTGATGGCTCCGGGGGCCCTGCTGTTCAGAGTGCCTATAGCTGCCTCAGGGAGGATAGATTTGATGGGTTTGGCGGAGTAGCCATACTCATCAAATCTTCCATCCCCTTCACCCCATTTGCTCTACCATCACATTGTGATGAGATATCCACCGTCGGAGTTGTTGTAAATAGTATCTATATAGTGTCCGTTTATTTTAAGACTCCGTCTGTAAATATTTTTTCTGAAATTGACAAAATTCTTTCAATGCTACCGAAACCTTTCATGTTTTTGGGTGATTTTATTTCTCATCATCAATCCTTTGGCTGTGGTATTTACAATTCTTATGGAACTTTACTCCTAGACATTGTAAATAACCATAATTTGTGTATATTAAACACAGGATTACCAACCCGTCGAACAAGGCCTGGAGAGAATAAAAGTGCTGTAGATCTTTCCATTTGTTCTGCCGTTTTAGCATCAATTGTGTCTTGGTCTATAGCGGACAGTACATTTGGTAGTGATCATTACCCCATATTCATTACTTTCCCTTCTACAAATACTCCATATTTGACTCATAAACCACGTATCAGGCATAGAATAGGTAGTGCTGACTGGGATTTTTGTAATTCTTGTGTTGAACAGAAACTTGCTGATGTTGACACATGCTGTGATGCTGAGATTTTCGGTAGGGTTTTGGTGAAGGCTCCAGACTGGACTACTCCTGTTAAAAATGGTAGGCCAAGAAAGATTCATTCTCCACCGTGGTGGGACAAGGAATGTTCAGTGGCGGTAAGAGAAAGAAATAAATCTGAACTAAACTATCAAGATTGTATATCACCAGAAAACTATGACCTTATGTTGAAGTAGCTGATGCTATCAAAAAACTTCTGAAATAAAAGTAAGGGGATGGTTGGCATACTTTGTGCTTCTCTGTGCCCAGGTGTTCCACTATCTCTTGTCTGGAAAAATGTAGGAAGAATCTGCCTTTGAAACTTCCTCGTCTTCAAAAATGTCTATCGGTCTGGCAGATGAATTTATGGATAAGGTGGCTCCTCCATTTGTTCCGGAAAAGCTATCCCTTGCACCTTTGCATATTAGTCATAGTAGTACAGATTTAAATTCTCCTTTTACTTTGAAGGTATTAAAAGGTATTCTTACCCATGTAAAGGATTCTACTCCTGGTGAAGAAGGTATAGTGTATTCGTTTGTAGTCAATCGTTCAGATACATCCCTTTTCGTTTTTCTTGGCATCATAAATTCAATAGTTAATTCAGGCAAAATATGGAGATCTCAAAATATTATTCCTATCCCAAAATATGGAGATCCATCATCTTACTTTCTTCTATCTTAGCAAAAATCGCTGAATACCTAATAAAAATCCGTTTAGAATGGTTTGTGGAGAGCAATAATTTGCTCTCTCCTTTACAATACGGCTTCCGAAAAGGTTAAAGTACAATGGACAGTAGGTATTATTACAACTGATATCCACTTAGCATTTACAAGTAATGACTTGGTTTTAGCTGCCTTTTAAGATATTCGTGGAGCTTATGATAGCGTAGTAGTTGTAATTTTAAAACATAAACTTGAAGTCTTGGGGGTCCCTTCCATGTTAATTAATTTTATAAAATTATTATTAAATGTATAAATTTACTATAGTAAATTTATAATAAAAAATTATTATAAATTTACTATAGTAAATATCTTACTGGAAAGAAATATCAATGTTGAAATTGACAATAAAATCCTCAAAATCAAATCAAATCAAAAATCATTTATTTCCATAGGATGTTGTTACATCACTTAGATCCGTCATTACATTTTTTTGGATGAATTCACTAACACAATGGCGGAATCTGTGGAGAAGAGCTCACCGAAGAAACTCCACAGTCGTCGCATCTTTAGCGTTTCCTTTTTTAAATAAAATATTGTCAAATTACAAAATGAATGCTTATTATATATCGAAACAGCCTGTTACTCAAACAATCTATTCCCATGGACATCTGTCCTCTAAGTAATCAGATATCCTATAGTAACCTTTTTTATACAATTTCTGTTTTATTATTATTTTAAACTTGTCTAAAGGTAAGTTTTTAATATCAGTAGGGACCTTATTGTAATAGCGTATACAATTGCCTTTAAAAGAATTACTAATTTTATGTAGTCGGCTTACATAAGCAACCTACTTGTCTTTATTTCTAGTATTGAAATTGTGTATATCACTGTACTTCTGAAAATTAGTTATATTTCTTTTTACATACACAAGATTGTCATAGATATATTGAGACACAAATGTCAGAATATTGATTTCTTTAAACTTTTCCCTCAGTGACACTCTAGGCCCTAATCTATAAATTGCACGAACAGCCCGTTTCTGCAGAATAAATATACTATTAGCATTCGCAGCGTGACCCCACAGTAAAATACCATAGGTCATTAGACTATGAAAGTAACTAAAGTAGACTAGTCTAGCGGTGTCTACGTCGGTAAGAGCTCTAATTTTTTCAACTGCGAACGCTGCTGAACTCAGTCTGTTCGACAATTCATTTATATGAGGATCCCATTGTAGTTTGGCGTCTAAAGTAATGCCCAAAAAGACAGTCGACTGCACAAGGTCCAATCTTTGTCCTTTTATAAATATGTCTGTAGTTACCGGGTTCACATTGGGTAACACGAATTTAATACATTTAGTTTTCTTTTCATTAAGTAATAAATTGTTAACAGTAAATCAGTTCACTATACTAGAGATAGCATTGTTTACCTCGTCATAATTTGATTGCTGTCTTTTAACTTTAAATATCAAAGAAGTATCATCGGCAAACAATACTAACCCATGTTTTGCTTTAACATGGTAAGGTAAATCATTAATATATACTAAAAACAAGAAAGGACCAAGAATTGAACCTTGCGGTACGCCCATCTTATTGAAGACCCAGGTGATCTTTTCCCATTAACATCGACTATCTGAACCCTATCTGTTAGATATGACTCCAGAAGGCCAAGGGCCAATCTTTTACACCATAATGGCGTAACTTCCTGACAAGAGTGTCATGATGGACGCAATCAAAAGCCTTGGATAGATCGCAGAAGACACCTATTGCATCCATTGCGTCTTCCCAGGCATCAAAAATATTGTCGATTAGTTCAACACCAGCATCGGCTGTTGAACGACCCTTTGTGAAACCAAACTGAGCAATATGAATTAAATTATTGAGATAAAAATGACTTTGCAATTGATTAAGTATGAGTTTTTCAAATATTTTGCTAAGCGTTGGTAGTATCGATATGGTTCTAAAATTGGTGGGGTCTGATGTACTACCAGCTTTGAATAAAGGTATAACTTTACTTAGTTTCATCAAGTCAGGAAACACACCATTATCTATACATTGATTAAATATACAACAAAGGTGAGGTGCAATACAATCTACAATGGAACTAATAATTTTCACTGATAGACCATGGGCATCAGCTGTCTTTTTCATTTCCAGGGATTTAAACGCTTTTACAATGTCTTCATTATTTACGTGCCTAAATTTAAAATCTGTTTTACATTCCTCAAAGTTTTGTTTAAGTATAGATTCAGCAGCAGCGGGAGATGAATTTAAAGACTTGGTTGTTGAAACTGGAATGTCCGTAAAGAAATTTTCGAAAGCTTTTGCTACTTCTAGGTCTGTACTTAGCAATTGATTATCTATCTTAAGCTTGAAGTTATTATGTGTAGCTTTGGCCTTTCCAGTCTCTCTGTTTATAATTTGCCAAGTCGTTTTCATTACATTGCTACTAGATTCAATTTTGTTTTTAATGAAATTAGATTTAGCTACGGCACAAACGCGTTTAAACATTTTTGAATAACTACGAACATAATCTAGAAAGGCCGTATATATGTTATATGATTTCTCTTCATAGAGTTCATATAATCTTCGTCTGCTCCTATGAATTCCAACTGTCGCCCAATCACTAAACAAAGCTTTGTTATTAACTTTTATAGTTTTTGATTTAAATACCGTATCATATTCATTTTTGACAAGGTTAAATACTGAGTTGTACAACAAATTTGGATCGTCACTGTATGGTATTTCCCATAGTTTATCTAAAATATTATTCCTGTAGTGTTCAAGCCGAGTGACACTAACGGGCACACATGTAATATCCTCTTTTTGGTCCTTTTTTATTTTAATATTAAATATACCTATCTGACCAGAGTGATCAGAGGTTAATTTATTGATGACCGATTTGAAAATGGGCGTAATGTTAGTAAATATATTGTCAATGCAGGTAGCAGATGTTGCAGTAATTCTAGTAGGCTCCAAAAACAGATAGTTCATGTTGTGACATAAAAATAAAGATTTTAATCTAGTACAAATATTATTATCCTCTAGATTAACATTAAAATCACCACAAATTATAAAAAAAATGTTTTTATCGCTGATTTTAATCAACACTTCATCCATTTTCTTTTCGAATAAATCAAAGGATAAATCTGGTGGTCTGTATACGCTCATTACAATAAGTTGTTCAAGTTCAATACAGGCTATTTCCATGGTATGCTCAACAGACAGGCTCACTATGTCAACTCGTTCCTTATATTTAAAACTATTATTTACAAGTATTAAGGAGCCACCGCGATCAGCTGTTTTTCTGTTGAACGAACTAGCAACGTGGTGGTTATTAAAGTTGAACATGAACTGATAACTCTTTAAAAAGTGCTCTGTTATACATAAAATATCAATATTATTACAGTTCATGAATAACTCAATTTCCAGTTCTTTACTTAACATGCCCTGTATATTTTGATGATCCACGTTTAAAATATTCTTACTTTTACATTTTTCATTACTTACTTACTTTTACATTTTTCGTTATTGATAACACTATTAGTACAGATGTAGTGAATAATCCTTTCCTTTCGTATTTTCTCGGAAATGTTCGTTTTTGTCTTACTACTTCACCGCACTCAGTACCCGTCAAACGGGCAATTTGACATTTGACATTGATAAATAAAGTATGCGATTTATTTGATACCTACACGTAATTTAATAATACAGTAATTCATAGATACATCGGCACCATTCGGGTGTTATAGTTGTTCCGAGTTTTGCCGATAGGAAAGGATTATTCACTACATCTGTACTCAAGTCGACTGACGGCGGCACCTGGGTCAGTATCAGCTGTTCGGCCGGCTGCTCGGCGGGACACACGGTCGGCACGGAACAGTCCGCTGGAGCTTGTTTACAATCACAGATGTGATTTTCGGTCAAAGATATGAAAGTGTCATAATTATACTTACACGTCTCCAACAAACTATTCATAGCCGACACATGTTCCTTAATTTCGTATTGTGCTGACTCATATTTACGTGTAATACTTTGTAATGATGAGTTTAAAATATGCATATCTGACTGGAGTCGCCGTGTGTCACATTCGTACTTTCCTGTAGTTTTTTCCAAACATAATCTACAATCATCGATTTCGTTAATTAATTCGACACGTTCCTTGCTACAATTTACATTTTTACAAAATATTTTATTTCTATTAGCTAGTTTTTGTGTTTTTTTTATATAATTATTCAATTTAACATATTTCTTTAATTTATTTTTACTACAGCTCATAGTGGTTACTGATTGCGATCTATTAGGACTATCACACGTGAGATCAATTGTCACAGTTGAATTTTGATCTATGGGTGAGATGACAGAAGCTACAGGTGGAGTGATCAGCTCCTAAAAGAGTGACTGGGTCTGCCCCGACCTGAGGCTATCGTTTGCAGTTTGTAGTGCAGAAATTTCGTTACGTGCGTCGCGAAGCTCCTTCTCCAGGACAGCAATACGCCTCAGGGCATCTTCGAACGCACTGCCACTCCGGTCGAATCCATCTACCAGGTGCTGAAGCCGATCCCTTTCTCCCGTCACATCAAGGAACTTGTTGTGCAACTCTGCCATCTCACTTTTTAATTTTAAGTTCTTATTAACAATAAGCAACACCTCCTTCTCACTTTCATCCCTTTCAGTAAGCAACTGCTCATTGGTTACCTTACACTGTTTTAATTCATATAAAGCTAATTTTAAGTTATCTTCTAGTTGACGGGCTGCCTCACTTCTGGTTGTTGGCATTTTAAACAAAATAAAACAACAGTAAAAAGCAAGATTGAAGCACGGCTGTAGCACAGCTGATAAGCAGTCACTTAAATTGAGGTTATGATTAACGAAATGTGCAAAAAAAATAAGATTTTCAACAAAAAACAAAGTAATTCCAAATCAATTTACGTGCCTAAGTAATTAGTTATATTGAAAATATCGTTAATTATAGCCCAGTAGCAAATTATTTCAAATAAAATACTCAACCGTCAACGTTACGTTTTTTAAATACACTAAATAGGATAACTATTAGAATTTTATACACTTATGCACCAGTTAACACTAAATACACTTAATTAATACGTATAAAAAATGCGATAAACTTGGAAAATTGTATTAAAGTATTTTTAAATCAATAAAATGTATCTAATCTTTTGTTTACAACCTATTCGCCAGTGTTGCCAGCGCAATCCTATCCTATCTAGATAAGTCTGGATCTGGGTCTTCACAAGGTTCAGTGCTTTCTCATATTTTTAATAGAATTTATACTTTTGATTTACAAAACTCTCTAGGTGGGGCAGTAGACGTACTTCAATATGCTGATGATTTAGTTTTTTATATTGCGGGCAAATCTGTAGGTGTTGTGCTCAACGTTAACCAAATATTTTTCGGATTTCCACCATTGGCTGTTTCAAAATGGTTTAGACCTTGCGGCTGATAAAAACACAATCTTTTTATTCACTCGACATCAATTGCAATTGCAAACCGATATTGTGGTAACTTACAAGGACAATATTATTCCGGTTAAGGACAAAGTTAAGTTTTTAGGCGTGGTGTTAGATTCACATCTTACCGGTCAAGCACATTGTGACTTATTTCAGCCAAGTAAGAACGCAATTTAAATATTATTAAATGTCTTGCGGGGGTTTGAATAGAATCGAATAGAATAGAATAATGATTTATTTGCGAGACAGGCACTTAAACTAATATATAATACTAAATTTCTAATACTAAATTTCTATATCAAGCTTGTGTGTCGCAAAACGGACCCTGACTCAGCATAATGCTGGCTGGTTTACAACCAACGCTGGTCTTCCGTCAGAGCCGGTCGGTGATACCACGGACAATCTAACCACTAAAACATGATTGTAGTAAGTAAGGTAGGTACGTATAGAAGAGAAAGAGAAAGAAAGAAAGTAAAAAGAAAACGGCTTAAAAATTATAAAAAACTAGGTACCTACTTAATACTAGCAAGGAAATAATTAACTAATTTGAATACAAATGTTTCGTGCGCTCAATTCCAGTACAAATAAAAAAATCCATGTGTGAAATAAATGATACCTACTAAATAATAGTCGTATCGTGTTTATGACCCTCCTGCTTTTTTTGGCTTTCAAATAGGAAATGTTTAAGTTTTATTCTAAAACTACGTAAATTTTGAAGGTTTCTTATCGGCGGTGGGATATTATTCCAGCATTTCGGTGCAGCGTAATGGAAACTATACCTCAGAATGTGGCAGAGCTGTGCCGCCGCATCGAAAGCTGCGCCGAACACTGGCAGGAGCCGCAAGATCTGGAGTTGGACATCCATGTTAGCTTCTCGTAGAGGTACGAAGGTGCTTCATGCTTAAGTACACCAAACAAAAGGCACGCAAGATGCAACTTACATCGGTGCTTCATTTTCAAAAATAGATATTTATTTAAAATCGGCGTGAGATGACCTCTGAATGGTGTATCGAAGCAGAAACGGGCACAGGCGTTCTGGTCTCGCTGAACTAGTTTTTGTGTTCTGGCTAGTAGTCGAGGACCGAAAACCACATCGCTGTAGTTCAGCTTCGATAATACGAGCGACTCTACGAGCCGGATACGCAGATCTTCTCTTATGTGAGGCCTTAATCTGTACAGTACCTTCCCAACCGAAGGTCGCAGTCCATTTGCAGGTCAAGTTTTCGCGCCTCATATACACGTTCCACCGGTTTAACCATGAGCATTACATATAGTGAAGAACTAAGTCTAGCTAACTGATATTTGTTACCAACAATCACATATTTGGTTTTACTCGGATTAAGCAGCAGACTGTTATTTTGGGACCACGTTGCTATTCTAGAGAGGTCTTCATTCAGCTTTGTTATAGCATTGTCAATTTCAGAGGGTTTACAAGAAATGCATATCTGTGTATCATCTGTGTATCATCTGCGTATATGTGGGACTGACAATGCTTGATACACTTCCACATCAGCCGAGTAAAGTATAAAGAGAAGCGGCCCCAAAATAGATCCCTGAGGTACGCCTTGAATAACGGGTGCTATATCTGAAAGGAAAACCGATCCGTCACTGCGAGATAGCTTTGTACGCTGGTGACGGCCACTGAGATAACTGCTGAACCATAGAAGGGCATTATAGTCAAAACCATAATAATTTAATTTAGACGAGAGAAGATTATGATTTATGGAGTCGAAAGCCTTGGTAAAATCCAGCAGTAGTAATTAATCAACTAACATAAGAGTGGACACCCCCTAAGCATTTGACATACCAAAACGGTTCAACATCTGCCGTATATATTCAGATTGACTTAACTTTATACACCCATTTGCATTGGACTATATTCATATTCATATTCATTTATTAATTGCTTGCATGAGGTATTTACAAAGATATTCATATCATTAGGCCTATCAACCATATACATGCTTTGTTTTCAATCGAATTTTAAATTTGACGACCTTTGTGGCGTTGCGATGGCGAGGGGGGTGATGGCTGGTGCACAAGTCATACTCGTGAACGGGTGCTGCTTGGGGGTCATAAGTTATGTTCATTACAGCTTGTCTTTGTTCTTATTTATTTATTTTGTTAGATTGTTATTTTGAGACATCTTATTGGAACTTATGGATAAGATGATAAGATGTTATAATATTGTCATTAGATTAGATAATTTTTATATCGTACTTAGTGTAATTAAAAATATATATGTCGTAGTGTACGAATTGAGCTATAGCTATAGCGTAAGGCAGTAGAGATAAGTACGGTGACACAAGCGATATGTGCATTCGCTTAGGTTGGGCCAATAATGGAGAGGCTAGGTGTACATGCTATAAAAAGGGCGTACGTGCCAGTCAGCGGGTTAGTCTGTATCGAGCAGTCGTACGGAGCGCACCACCTACCACATTATTGGACTAGCCAGTCCCCTTGTCTAGTGTTGTTATTATGTATCTAGTACTCCCCGTGTTTAGTGTGACTGTAACTAGTGCTCCCAGTGTCAAGTGTCATTATTCTGTGTCTAGTACATGATTCGTGCCCTAAAGTTAATAAACTGTGTTATAACAAAACTGTTGCCTCCAATGCTCGACTACCCATCACACCCATCCTCGGGACGCCCTCAGCCATCGGTCCTGACCCTTTTGCGACATATAACGACGAATAACTTGAAGGAGAAATTTCCTTTTTCAAACTCAAACCATAATCAGTTATGAACTCATTAGTTTAGTTGATCATATAAGTATTTTTTTCCATTTAGACATAAATAAGTGTTTGACTCATAAAAGTGCATTATTTTGCCTACTTGCAATAAATGATTTGAGTTTTGAATTGCGGTTCGAGGCTCTGCTTCCCAAGTGAAAGGTCCCGGGTTCGAATCCCGGCTGGGGAGGAAGATCCAAAACTCCCTAGGTCTGAGATGTTTATATTTGCGTGGTATTTACAACACACCCGCATCATTGTTGGGCACAGGACTAGACGCAGCCTCGTCCTCGGAAGACTCGAAAATATCAATTTGTGAACTATTTGAGAGAACATTGCCATCAATTAGGTCAATATTGTTATTATTACATTTATTAGAATTATTATTCAAATTATTATCATCATTACATGTCAACTCAATAAAATTTACATTCCTAGACTTAATAATCCTTTTGGGATAAGAGGTATCGACTAACCTATAACCTTTAAAATTATCACAGTAACCGACTAATTAATTATTAATTGCAGTTAATATGTCATTTTGTGAACTATTTGAGAAAACATTGCTATCAATTAGGTCAATATTATTATTATAACATTTATTAGAATTATTATTCAAATTATTATCATCATTACATATCACCTCAATAAAATGTACATTCCTAGACTAAATAAACCTTTTGGGATTAGAGGTATCGACTAACCTTTAGAATGTTCACAGTAACCGACAAAAATACATTCTTTTGACTTCGAATCCAACTTGTCACGATATAGTCTGGTGCATGTGAAAAAACTTTACAACCAAAGATGCACAAGTGGTGTCGCGAGTGCTGAGCATCGCGACGTCTAATATTCACCGCTGGTAACCCTCCCAGGAAGTAGCGCGTCTATGGTGAGTAAACCGGATCTATATAGTCTAGTGTTAACAAACCTCAAGTCAAATGGTTAGTGACTGTGCTGTCATAAGGGGGTAATAGTTCAGTTGTGCTCGTGAGGTTATCAAGACTCATCCTACGAAGCAGGAAACCGCATGGGCCGCTTTCCCTAAAACTGAGTATTCTCCACTCCACTATAATTACCTGTACTCTATATTATTCCCAGGTCATTTGAACTCCTAACGTAGCTGGTCTGTGTCGGCAGCCCGTGGGGCACTAACGCCAAGAGCCTGGTGAGGCTAGTCTTAATCGGTGGCCCTTAGGGCCTTGACGCCAAGAGCCCGGTGAGGCTAGTCTAAATCGGCAGCCCGTGGGGCGTCAATGCCAGGAGCCTTAAGTGGCTAGTGTGTATCGGCAGCCTGTAAGGCGTTAATGCCCTGAGTGTGTCTCATACATGTGTAGGATCTACCCGACTTCCCTAGTTCTTAACTTCTATCTCTCATAGTAGCCCAGATAAATCCCTAACGGATTCCCGAGATGCTCAGTAAGGACGGTGACGTCATAATCCGCTTAAAATTGCAGGTGGTGCTCTGGAACCCTGCAGATTGGTACCACCAGGCGACGGGAGCGATCATACCGAGGGCGATAGACATGGGAATCCGAATAAACGAACAGGAGAGAAAGGTAAGATTCAGACATCTTTATCTCATTCCATCGCAACGCCTGTCATGCTTATAATATACTACATAATATACAACATAATATACCAACTGTAGTTACATAAACCTCCCATGAAAGACGAGCGTTCGCGACATGGTGGAGATGAGCTGGGATGTGTGAATCTATGCCTAAACTCGTGGCATCCTGGGCCAAGAGATAGTCGATTTCGTTCTTTGAGCTTTGAGGATATATATATTTCAGATACGAGAATTGCTACGAAATTGATGAATAAACAATAGTGTGATGACTCCCGGACACGATAATAAATATTTAATTATTAGTCGTACTTTAGTGAATTACAACAAATTAACGACAAACGAATGCAAGCGTCGGCGATCCGTCGAACCCGCTTGCGACTCCTTTCCCAAGGACAGTGACGTTCATTCCTCTCACGAGCCACTCCATGCGAGTCCACGCAGAACATAAGCACACTTCGACGCTCCGCCAGAATAAAATTAACACCCTCGTCCGTATGGTATAAGGTGACAGTTCAACCACTGTCAAACTTATTCGTTATCTAAGGTTTATTCCAGGTAGAAAATTAGATTAATATATAGTTCATATAAGCTAAGGAAGTGTTAATTTTAGTGAAGGCATTAAAGAGAAACAATCGGAAACTAATTAAAACATGGCGTACTGCAGATACAAATTGTCGGAAACGTACTTTAATTGAGCTGTACAAAAGATGTTATTGTTTTGTGATATATTGTGTGTATAATTATAATACTACAAACATCTGTGTAGATTTAGGCGGCGCCTAGACGTTCAGAAATATTTGACAATCTGATCAGATTGGCAAAAGGAGTTGACAAATCCATCAAGATTTTCGCATTTGCGAAATCGAATGGGCTAAGAACATAAAAAATCTGGACCTTTGAATAATGATAAAATCCTGTAAAGTTACAGATAAATCTGTATATATGGCAGCACTGCTAGTCGGATAGCAACCCCACAGTGATATATATAAATAAGATACTTGATATCTCCAAAGGGATACATACTCAAGAAAATTGCAGAAAACCAAGCTTGAAAACTTTAATTATGAATTTTTATGTATTTAAGGAATGTATTCAAATTAGAATTACATGAGTTTATGGGAGCGTTGTCTTCAGAGCACTTGGTTAGTCAATCGTTAAGAACTATGTAATATGAATTTTATTCTGTCACTTTAAGGTCTACTTTCTTATGACACAATTACGATCACCGGAAGCGGTTATAGGTTTGTGACGTCGGCTTTGTTAACGAAAGGGGAAAGGGGTAATACTACGAGATTCGAGGGTAGGTATCGCACCGTCCCTCTCAGACTTGTATTAAATAGTATTAGTGTGAGCGCAGTGAAGTCTGGATTTCGCAATTTATAGAATAGGGCCTGATCGACGGCGTCGGTCGATTGGACACTAGCTACAACCTTGTGTACATAGCCGACAAGTAAACCCAAAGGAGCAGATTTCTGCCTCAAGAGTAAGTTCCATTAATTGTTTAAAATAAGGAAACGTGTAAATTGTCCGTTCGAACACGCGAAGCAAATAAAGGCATCATGCAAGAAAGAAAATTAAGTAGTACCTATGAAGACAGACTACTATGGACTCCATTACTCCATAGCGTCCAACGTTTTTCATTCAAGCCTTTCATGTTTTCTGGTTAGAATTCATCCCCTTTTGTAAATAGGTGATTGGTCAAATTTAGAGAACGTCTGTTGATCTTTGTTCTATTTTCTTTACATTTATTTACCCGTGGTGCGCATACCCGTGTACTCAGGACGCTCGACGGGTTAAAGGGAAGGCGTCCTCCTATTATTAACCTAATTACTAGTTTTGTATAACGAATTTGTCTGGCACCTGTAGGCCGGCAGCCGCCACCTAGTCTGCCTATTTCCCACCAAGCCAGCGCGACGTCTGCCCGGTGTCATCTGAGGCGAAAATCCAGCCTGTCTCACTGTAAGTACATGTTGTTTAACCAAATTCAGAAATTCATTTAACGCCTTGTTCAATACGAGGTGTTACATGTTCCGCACCGGTGCCTTTGCCTCAGACGCTCTGCTCAGGGGTCCTTGTCATCTTGGATATGAGAACGGTGTTTCATTGACAAGTTCGGCGCTATTATGATAATATTATGAGATTCATTCCTTGAACATTCGCCATAAAACAAGCAAATATCATAATCAATGTAACCTTCAGATGAAATTCTTACTATTACCGAGACAACATTATTTGATAAAGCAGTTGATAACTCTTTCCGACAATACTACTTATATTATTATCAATGTTTTATTCAAGGATGTGCTCAAGCGAAAGGAAGGTGAACGGATCATTTAGGAATCTCAACTCCATTTCAGTAATTTCATGGACTAGCTAGTGGATTAAACATTTCAATTGCGCTTATGGAATTTACAAATGTAGTTAGTCGCTTTACTGTGGGTGGTTATGCATATTTTGTGTTGATTCTATAAACCCACTGTTCACCCATGCTTCTAAATATTCTTTGTGTTTATATGAATGCTTTGTGTGTAAATTTGCAACAGTTATATGTGATAGTGCTATTGATATCAGCAATACATGAGTTGATAAAATAGGCTATTAGGAATAAAGGAACAATAAATATATACAAGTGTAACTTAAAATGTGATAAAATACAAAACAAACTTAGACTGAAATTAATTATGCTTTAATTTTAATTATGTGCAATATTCAGGTGAATGTCTTTGACCCTTGAATTTGCTAGAAACACACTGTAAAATCATAAGTTTCGTTGAATTACTTCAGGGTTCATATACATGATACATACATACCGTCACGCCTCTTTACCACAGGGGTAGGCAGAGACTACTTTAAACAATAATTAATAATAATTAAATTATCCTATTAGTTGGAAGGTCTCTTTAGTTACATTTACAACATAAATACACTTTAATATTATGATCATGCATACAAATCTTATTAGTGATGCATATACACACATATACATCACCTCTTTATCCCTTGCGGAGTAGACAGAGCCTGTTAGTAATTTAGATTATTTAATTTAAATTAGTTGGTAATGAGTAATTATTGGACAATTCTGCTAGTAGTTAATATTCTCCTCAGAATAAGATTCTAATTTTACAAGCCCTTTACAAGCTTTGTATTAACTTGCGACACATACATATTTGTCCAGGTGGAATCTTGCGTGCAACTCAATTTGAAGCAGATATCTTCGACCTTCGATGGCAGATGATAATACAACAACCTTTTAGTAGACTTCTGGTGACCCACCCAGGACTGTCTCCGCAGAAGGGAACTCTTCAACGATTGGTCCGAGTGACTTTCAAGTCACTGTGTACCAAGTTTCAACTTGGTACACATATGCAGGATTTACACATATGCAGGACGGATTGAATACCTACACATATCCACATCTGGAACATTTAGTTCACTTTAAAATTAATAAATAGATCTTTACACATTAATTATGCGGAACTTTGATTTCACTAAAATACTATTCACCAAGAACTGTCGGCCTGCAACCTCGACAATCTTAACCTTTGGAAACCCTTAGATTTAAGTATGCGCCCGCGACGCCTACAATAATTGCTTTGTTAGGGTTCCGTACCCGAAGGGTTCCAAACGGGACCCTATTACCAAGACTTCGCTGTCCGTCCGTCCGTCCGTCCGTCCGTCTGTCACCAGGCTGTATCTCAAGAACCTAGCTAGCTAGAGAGTTGAAATTTTCACAGATTATGTATTTCTGTTGCCGCTATAACAACAAATACTAAAAAACAGGATAAAATAAATATTTAAGGGGGCTCCCATACAACAATGCCACATACAAACTTATGGATGCACCTGGTTACGTTCATGGAGTGTGAAAGTAACCGCACCAATAACTTTGTAAACAATATTTTGCTGTGTAAAATCCAAACTATTCACTCCACACCATCGCTTCCATTGAACGGTGGTACGGAACCCTTCGTGCGCGATTTAGACTCGCACTTGACCGTTTTTTTTTTCAATCATTTCTCTGGGGACATTGTACATTGAGCGGTGTACAATGTGGTGTTACTACTTGTTGTGTGTTTATTACAGGTTTGTACCCATCTTACTAATCAACATGGAGGAAGGCTTGAAAACTGCACTTAAATTTACCACCGACCATTTAGAGAGTCTGTCAATTAAGGCGAGGGAGACAATTAATTTCCTACCCGGTTCCCCTACAGAGGAATTCATTCTGGAAGTGGAAAAAGTCATCTCAAAGTTGAAGAGTAGCCTAAATAGGATAAGGGCTGAAATGAATAACTATTTCAGAATGGTTAACCAGCCCGATGCTGACGAGATCTCCAGAGTTTCTACCATACAGCTGGAAGCTGAAGAAGTTCTATGTGAGATACAAGTGAGGATCAAAAGACCACGAACTACATCAAAGGAAGCTGCTATGCCTGTCTCGGGGAAACTACCTAAGCTGGATTTACCAGACTACCACGGAGATATTCTAACTTGGCACCAATTTTGGGATCAATTCGTCTCCTTGGTTGATAGTAGACGACTAAGCGATGTGGACAAGTTCATGTACCTCAACTCGGCTGTTAAGGGAGAAGCCAAGAAGCTGATCGAAGGCCTTGGAATCATCAACAAGAACTACGCCATCGCCGTAAACGCTTTGAAAGAAAGATATGGACGCGTGGAGTTAGTCAAGGATGCCCATAGTAATGCCACTCCAGGGCATAGTAATGCCCTAATCAAGATCAAGTCTGCCGACAGTTCTACTAGCAGTTGCCGGAATGTTTTGAACGAAATAGAAACCCATCTCAGAGTGTTAAGCTCTTTAGGTGAAGACGATACTCAAAGCTACCTGCGGTTCCTGATACTGGAAAAGTTCCCTGAAGAGACAATCTATGAGCTGAAGAAAAGAGCTCAGGATGATTCAGTACCGGAAATAAGGAAAGAGCTCGAGAAGTTGATATCTGCCAAAGAAGATGCCAACCGGTTCATTTCTCAAACAAGCGGAAGTACTTCAGGCAACTACACTACTGAAACATTGCACACCAGCGAAAGATTCAATAACCCTAGATTCGGAAGAGAAAGAAGTAATTATAGAGTTAAGAATAACAATAACGGACAACGAAACAATTACACTTCAATTTCAAGAGACCAGGGGCTGAAAAGGAAGTCTGATAATGATCAAGATAGATCTTCAATGGAACCGTTTAAAAAGAAGTTCAGGAAGTCATGCATCTTCTGTGGAGCAGACCATAACTCCCAAGAGTGTAACAAATTCAAGACAATGAGAGAAAGAATGGATAGGCTTGGGACTCGTTGTTTCAGATGTATGAGATGGGGACACCAGAGGCGAGTGTGCAGAGAAAAGAAACGTTGCATACACTGTGGAGACAGGTATCATCATTTGCTTCTTTGCCCAAAGATATTTCTAGGAAACACAGCGGAAACACCCAAAAGGGAGAAAGAAAGCAACGGAGCCTCCGGGCCTACCATTCCTTTATGACTAGGCCTCGTGTACGATGTGCGACCCACCGTTATGCAAACGGCCATTGTAGAAGTAACTGCTGAAGGAAACAGCAACAGACACAAAGGAAGAGTACTGCTCGACGGAGGAAGCATGAGATCATACATTGCAAAGGACTTCGCAAGGAAATTCAACCTAGTAACAATAGAAGATAGTCATCTTACTATATTTATTTTCGGTTCCAATACGCCTCAAGAAGTGAAAAGTCCCAAAGTCAGAATCCAGATGGCAACACATACCGATGAAACCGTTTCAATTAATGTCAACGTTGTTCCTGTGATTGCAAGAGGCGTTCCATACTTAGGACCTGACCGGAATATTAGTTGGCTGATGATGGATCTTTCGGTGACCGAATAGACCTCTTAGTGGGTAATGACTACTAAGTATCTTTAGTATTGCCCGAGATAATAGAGCTAAAGAAAGATCTTTTCATGATTAACACTAAATTTGGATGGACTTTCGGTGGAAAACCAGAACTAGTAGTACCTGGAAATCATCACCTATTGTCAGACCAACTTAAACATAGGAAGAAATAAGCCTGATCTACCATTATAAAACGTAAACATAAAAGAATTATGGGATTTAGAAACAATTGGCATCGTTGACTCTCCGAAAGAGAACAGAGAGGAAGAAGCCTTGCGTCACTTCAACAAGACGACCCGGTTTGAACATGGCAGATACCAAGTCTCGTGGACATGGGTAGAATACCCTCCAAACCTGGATCCTAACTTCGGGTTGGCATTGGGACGACTCGTGAGCCTAATTAAGCGTCTAGAAGCTGACACATTGACTTCGTACGACGATTTAATTAAGGAACAAGAGAAACGGGGAATAATAGAAGTCGTTCCAGAACAAGAGATTGTTAGCCCTAGTCATCCCGTCCACTATCTACCACATCACTGTGTAAAACAGAAGAATAAGCCTCCGCGCATAGTATACGATGCGTCGTCTAAAGTCAAGGACAATAAGAGTTTAAATCAGTGCCTTTACTGTGGTCCCTCAATGCTAGAAGAATTGACAGGAATATTGCTGAAGTTTAGATCCCATAATATAGGTATTTGTGCAGATGTAGAGAAAGCATTCCTACAAATAGGTTTACAAGATAAAGATCGTGACGTAACTAGATTCCTTTTTATCAAGGATCTAGACAAACCAGTAGAAAACGATAATTTAATACATATGAGATTCTGTAGAGTCCCATTCGGTGTGATTAGCAGTTCGTTCTTACTGAACGCCACAATAAAATGTCACCTATCTAAATCAAGCTTGGAAAATATACAACGTGTTGCTCATGACATCTATGTGAGCAATATGGTGACTGGAACAGATACTGTAAAAGAGGCTATAGACCTATACAACAATACGAAACAAGAGTTTCAACAAATGTCAATGAACTTGAGGGAATGGAGCTCCAACTCACGGAACTTCATAGAGCAGGTTCCAGACAACTGTCAAGACAGATTAGTTAAAGTACTCGGACTGGACTGGAACTTAGAGTCAGATACACTCCACTTGCGACTGAAAGAACGTGAGTACCCGAACACAAAGAGGGGAGTTCTACAATGCATTGCGTCAGTGTACGACCCTTGTGGATATGCAGCACCCTCTACACTATCAGCAAAGCTTCTTCTACAGGATTTGTGGAAACTTAAACTAAAATGGGATAAATTTCTAACGGGAAGCGAGGCGAAAAGATGTGGTTTGATGTACAGAAAGAACTTAAGAACTTAAAGGACATCTGTGTTGAAAGTACGATACGTCCTTACCGATTTAAATCCTGTGGACGTGGCTACCAGGCCCGCACAACCAAAGGAGGAACTGGAGAAATGGTTGGCAGGACCCGAATTCGTGACGAGAGACTCAGTAGAATGGCCTGTCAGTCCATCAAACAACATTTCCCTTTTGGTTGGGGAGGGTCTATCGAGTACTCCAACGGAAATAGAACTTAACGACAGGGAGATACAGGATGAAGATAGTAGTTTAAGCATAGGATCTGAAGAGATAACAAATAAAGACGACAGCTCAAGAACCGGACCTAAAGAAAGGACGCACGAAGACATCGGTATAGAATATACTAAGGTATCCGACATCAAAGAAATACAAGCCAAGTACTTTTCCGAAGAACTGGCAGGAAAAGAGACTAACTTAAGAAGAAATCTAGGCCTTTTCATAGATCAAGATGGAATACTGAGAAGTAAGGGGCGATTCCAATACGCTAACTGGACGTATGACAAACGATATCCAATTTTACTACCTCCTAAGAGTTCATATACAGATAATATCATTATGAAGACTCATAATGACAACTATCATGTCGGAGCCGCACACACCCTCAGTATTGTCCGTCAGAATTTCTGGATACCACAAGGGAAGAAGCGAGTTCTTAACATCATAAATAAATGTAGTCAATGTATCAAAAAACGGGGAGGACCGTTTAAGCTCCCGCCTACACCGGCTTTACCTCCTGAAAGGGACAATTACTCGGAACCATTTACATTCACAGGTATAGATTATCTAGGCCCGATACTAGTCAAAACCCAATCAGAGACGGAGAAGAGATGGATTTGCCTATTTACCTGTCTTGCCATACGCGCCGTACATTTGGAAGTCGTGAGAGATTTGACAGCGGGAGAAGGACTTCTTGCCAAAGATTCGTAGCTACTAGAAACGTACCCACAGTAATAACCTCTGATAACGCCACTAATTTTAAACTAATATCCGAAGTTATGACAAGACCTTATTGTATGGAAAGGAAGATTAGGTGGCGGTTCATCCCTCAATTAGCGCCATGGTTCGGCGGTTTCTACGAGAGGCTTGTGGGTATGGTCAAGGTCTGCATGAGAACGACTCTTCAGAAACATCTTCTCAGTGACAATCAACTGTGTACCGTAGTCAAGGAAATTGAAGCTGTTGTCAAAACTCGACCGCTAACATATGTCGACGAAGACGTAGAACATATTCTTAGGCCTTCTGATTTTATCGCCATGGGAAGAACTATAGTAACGGACACCAGATGTGATGGCTCCTTACCTCTAGAAACACAGACGAAGAGCGACCTAGTACGAAGCTGGAAGAAAGTTATCAGCGTACTGGAAGAGTTTAAAAAGATGTTCATAGATCGGTACCTGTTGAGCCTGAGAGAAAGGTATTCGAACTCTCCTAAACAACCTAGGTATACATCCCAGCTTAAACCATCAGAAGGCCAAGTAGTACAAATTAAAGCAGATAACAAAAATAGGCAAGATTGGAAAATGGGGAAAATTATATCTCTTGAAAAGGGGAGGTGTTGCCCGCGTTAAGGTAGGGACTAAAGTCTATACTCGGTCTTTAGCACAACTGTATCCATTAGAAGTATAAGATATGACCAACGAAGAAGCAGCTGCATCGTCGGTGGATAAAGAAGACTCAAGAGGAATTCTTGAACATTCTTGAATTTTAGATACCGAAAGCGAAGTCGATAAGTTGGGCGACTCGCCCTTTTGTGGGGAAGGGGATAAGGACATTTTAAATGATACAGAAAGTATCAGTGAAGAGTTTACTCTAGAGAGAGTCACCTCGCCTACTGATATTCAGACTGACAATGGATCAAATGCTGATGATGACACTGGCGCATCTCCTCGACCGCGGCAGCAAAGAGATGCCGCCATTAAGGCCAGCAATGGACGCAATCCCTGTCTTCTCTTCTGTCGGCAGTCGGGAGTATCGCGTGTGCTGAGCATTGCGATGACGTCTAATATTCACCGCTGGCAACCCTCCCAGGAAGTAGCGCGTCTATGGTGAGTAAACCGGATCTATATAGTCTAGTGTTAACGAACCTCAAGTCAAATGGTTAGTGACTGTACTGTCATAAGGGGGTAATAGTTCAGTTGTGCTCGTAAGGTTATCAAGACTCATCCTACGAAGCAGGAAACCGCATGGGCCGGTTTCCCTAAAGCTGAGTATTCTTCATTCCACTATAATTACCTGTACTCTATATTATTCCCAGGTCATTTGAACTCCTAACGTAGATGGTCTGTGTCGGCAGCCCGTGGGGCAATAACGCCAAGAGCCTGGTGAGGCTAGTCTAAATCGGTGGCCCTTAGGGCCTTGACGCCAAGAGCCGTGGGGCGTTAATGCCAGGAGCCTTAAGTGGCTAGTGTGTATCGGCAGCCTGTAAGGCGTTAATGCCCTGAGTGTGTCTCATACATGTGTAGGATCTACCCGACTTCCCTAGTTCTTAACTTCTATCTCTCATAGTAGCCCAGATAAATCCCTAACGGATTCCCGAGATGCTCAGTGACGACGGTGACGTCCGTCATAGTCCGCTTAAAACTGCAGGTGGTGCTCTGGAACCCTGCAGGCTGGTACCACCAGGCGACGGGAGCGATCCTACCGAGGGCGATAGACATGGGAATCCGAATAAACGAACAGGAGAGAAAGGTAAGATTCAGATATCTTTATCTCATTCCATCGCAACGCCTGTCATGCTCATAATATACTCTACCGACTGTAGTTACATAAACCTTCCATGAAAGACGAGCGTTCGCGACAAGTGGCTCAGGACAACTTTGGATCCTGTCCACATTTCTTCAGGTGTGGACCCGGGACAAGCTGCTGTGGGACTCCTATTCAATCGCTTCACCCGAATAGAGCTTCCCCAGGCCAGCTTCGAAAAGCATACATCTTGATTTTTCAACGGCTTATGTTTAAACGATTACCAAAACGCACCTGTTTTACTACCAATAAATTCGAAATGACTGCCAGAATGGATAAATGTCCATCAAATTGTGTTTGGATAAATGATCACCAAACTTCTTTTTATGTTTTGTGTACTGCTTATGTTTTAAGTATTTTTGTTGTTCTTACATGTTCAAACTAACACGAAAGATAAAAGGGGGCTTCGCTTCGCTCACCCCCTTTACCCTTCACCTAAGCTACCGCAGTATTTTGCCCTGATATTTTTTGCAACTTTTGGTGTTCATTCATCCATTTTGGGTAAGAATAAAATATTTTGGGGATCATTATATTTGTTGCCTTTTTCAACAATGATCCGATTTGGATTTGGAAACACCACTTTGTTGCGGACTTTAAGGTATAGTCGTTTGTTGAACAATCCCATGACTAGATCAAAACTTAGCAAAGGGTGTATTACAATATTCACTACCATTATCCGATCTCAAACACTTTATAAATAATCAACATTTTCAACATTTTTTTTAAATGTTCTAAAGGAATACAATACATCACCTTTTCGTTTCAGTAAATAAGCAAAGGACTTCCTCGTGTAGTCATCAGTGTAAGTAACAATGTATGTACTTTGCACCTCCCCAGCCGCTCACAGATAAGGGGCCGCAGTCATCAAACAGAGTGGACTAATTGCAAACACTGCTTCGCCCGCCTGGAGCCGCCCAATGGAAAAGATTTTACCTTAAGCTTTCCTTTAATGCACGGAATACAATCTGGTAAAATTTTAGAAACGTTCCCCCTTAATTGGGGGAGGGGGGGAGTGGAGGGGGAGGGGGGGCGACCCTCCTGGTACACTTTTTTAAGTGAGGACATGTATCCTTTTTGAGATATGATTTTATAAGTTTATTGAAATTGGAGGTTAGGTTCACCTAATTTGATCGAAAAATGAAAAAAAACAATTATTTTGGAATAGGGCGGGAGGGGGGAGGTCTTTCAATCCCCCCAATATAGTTTTTTAAGTGAGGAAATGTATACTTTTTGATATATAAATCATTTAGTTTTGTTCAAATTTGATGGTATATTTACATTAATGTTGTTTTATTATTATGTACGAGGTGGGGGGACCCCTTATTCACCTGGTAGCCACAATAACCTACTCTAGCCAGTCGTTTTTGTTTGCAAACGCTTCGCTCCACTCCGCTCCGGTTTAGCTTCTTCAACGTTCTAACCTAACCTATAACCCAAATGACAAGTAGCCACAATAACCTACTTTAGCCAGTCGTTTTTATTTGCAAACGCTTCGCTCCGCTCCGCTCCGGTTTAGCTTCTTCAACGTTCTAACCTAACCTATAACCTGATTGAAAAGTAGCCACAATAACCTACTCTTACCAGTTGTTTTCGTTTTTAAATATCGAGAGAACAAGAAAAGAGAACACTCCCGAAACTACTAGAAAACGGAATGGCGTCATGAACGCGGCCATTTTGGTTGGTCATTTTTCGCCCACAAATGACAATATGTCATAATATTGACTATGTATTGTCTTATTGACATTTCGTTACGTCAATTTTTACGTTTCGTTCTGTTATGACGCGCTGCGTCAGAAGGTTTTTAAAAAAAATAATAAAACTTTATTGACGATAATTAGTTTTTATTAGAATTAATATATCGTGAATTTAACACAAATTCCGTAATGATTAAATTTAGAAATCCTTTATGAAGGGAAAGGTCTTAACCCTCAGAGTGACCAACGTAGACTGCCTGCCATTAGCAACGAGTAAAAGAGTCTAGAATAGAATTTGATGACGGATAGAAATTAAGGTATTGTTAGCCAGAAGGGTAGCTAAGACGGGGTATAACAGCTCTCCGAAAAAGAGTAAACTTAGGGGTGGAAGAGTAAGTTTACGAAGAATTAGCACAAAAATAATCGATTCTGAGACGCGGTAATGGAATGGGGTCTTGATCATTATTAGAATCAGAAGTTTCTGTTTCAGGGACTGTTGTTATTCTAAATGATTTGATTGAAATTGGGTTAAAACGTTTCCCATTACAAAAATAGTAAATAATTAAAATTAAAAATAGAAGTAACACAATAACGGTAATGATTGGAAAACTAGCATGGTTGGAAACAATGTTATAATTATCCAAAAGTGAATCTAATTCCTAACAGTTTCTTCAGAGGAGTCTTCATAATTTTGAAAGTATTCGAGGTTTATATTGGAAATATTCATGGCAGGTACATGAATTTTAGCTTTTTGAAAAGTGTTAATATTACAACAACTATCATTAATCAGATTGAAATCTGAACTAATCCTACTTACATTTACTACAATGTCAGATCGGGAAAATAGTTTAATGTTTTTGCAGAAGGCAATGCACTGTGGTTGCATGTTAAGTACACCTGTACCGGATATTGTGAGTGTTCGATTCCAAATCGATATTCGATCGATTGGTTTCTGAACGGCCATTTTGAATTTGACGTTAGCTGCCAACCTAGCAGTTTTTCGACAACTGACGGACGAAAGCCCTCGAAATGTAAACGCGTTTTGGTTAGGGTATTGAAATTAAATCGCAGGCCATCTGGAATGTATTCGGGTTTCCCTCAGGATTGTTAATATAGCTGAGTGTGTTATTGTTTCTCGAACCAGATAAAGTTCGCATTTTCGTGCCCGATTGTTTTTACCACGTAGCATAACCTGTGTTGGAACACTGTGCTCATTGAAACTGGCCCGCCAGTCATACCTGGTTGGCTGAAGAACCTGTCTACCAAGAAGAGCCTAGGGTGCACCCGGGCCTTGCAGAGAGACAGGAGGTTGACGGGACCGAAGCACAGAAAATCAAAATCAAAATCAAAAATCATTTATTTCCATAGGATGTTGTTACATCACTTAGATCCGTCATTACATTTTTTTGGGTGAGTTCACTAACCCAATGGCGGAATCTGTGGAGAAGAGCTCACCGAAGAAACTCCACAGTCGTCGCATCTTTTGCGTTTCCTTTTTTAAATAAAATATTGTCAAATTACAAAATGAATGCTAATTATATATCGAAACAGCCTGTTACTCAAACAATCTATTCCCATGGACATCTGTCCTCTAAGTAATCAGATATCCTGTAGTAACCTTTTTTATACAATTTCTGTTTTATTATTATTTTAAACTTGTCTAAAGGTAAGTTTTTAATATCAGTAGGGACCTTATTGTAATAGCGTATACAATTGCCTTTAAAAGAATTACTAATTTTATGTAGTCGGCTTACATAAGCAACCAACTTGTCTTTATTTCTAGTATTAAAATTGTGTATATCACTGTACTTCTGAAAATTAGTTATATTTCTTTTTACATACACAAGATTGTCATAGATATATTGAGACACAAATGTCAGAATATTGATTTCTTTAAACTTTTCCCTCAGTGACACTCTAGGCCCTAATCTATAAATTGCACGAACAGCCCGTTTCTGCAGAATAAATATACTATTAGCATTCGCAGCGTGACCCCACAATAAAATACCATAGGTCATTAGACTATGAAAGTAACTAAAGTAGACTAGTCTAGCGGTGTCTACGTCGGTAAGAGCTCTAATTTTTTTTAATGCGAACGCTGCCGAACTCAGTCTGTTCGACAATTTATTTATATGAGGATCCCATTGTAGTTTGGCGTCTAAAACGTCAGACCAGGTTAGATCGACCCCAATTAACTTCAGCTCGGTGAACCGCCGACGTTCACACTTCTTGGCAACTGATCGTTACGCTACCTCGTAGCTGATGGGCCCCTACGAGGTCATTAGGTGCTTTGGTAGTAGAGCGTGGCTTCCTGAGATTTGCAGCCGTCAAGGGCTCCAGGAAGGCACGATTTGGGACTATCAATCTGTAGGTATAGGCGGTTATTAGGTAACTTGGTTGTTGTTCCTATATCCACATAGATTGGTAGTATTGTAAGCTATAGTTCTATTGCTGGTAGTAGATAGACAGATATTGAATTGAAAATTGCATTGAATTACCAGTTAGTCAATCTATTAGTGGTCTAGTAATGCTATTGAATGAATGTTTTGGTTAACATAGGTAGTTACATCTATTGATAGCAGGCTATTACATTGTTTTCAGTTTATAGCAATTTATAACTTGAACTAATATTGACTATCTGTGTGTGTTATAATGATAAAGGGAAACTGAATTGTATTTACAGAATTTATATAGATATAAAACTCGGTTCCTATTGTTTAAGGAAAACAACATTGTTTAAGTTGTGGTTTAGGGTTCCCTCGTTTGGGTTGTAGACTGGAGGGTCCAATAAAATTGAGTTACTGCAAATTGTGAGTAAGTATCGTTCCGATCATGTCGTTATCTGAAATCCAGAAGGGTGTTTCTAAGGAACTCAGATGGTTTTCCTCCGCACACGGTCTGATAGACCGTTTAGATAGGCATGATGTGGTATTGGAGCGGTCTATGGACGTTAAGGAACGTTACAATAGGGTGCTCGAATTGTCCGCGCAGGCGGAATCAGTTGATGGTTGCGCACCTGACAGGCTGTCACGGTTGATAGGGGATGTCGACCAATGTATGGAGATGGCAGCTGCTATCACGCAGAAGGCTGCGGACATACGTAGACAGCGCGAGTCCAGCCATGGTGGTGACATTGAAGCACCTCTGCCGCTTCAGGGATCGGGGTCCAGGTTACCTGCCATAACTATGCCTACTTTTGACGGCGTGTCCGGTGAATGGATGAGCTTCATCAATCTGTTCGACAGTTTGGTGCACATGCGATCGGACATTACCAAGTCTGTCAAGATGGCTCAGCTGGTGGCAGCATTGAGGGGTGAGCCTAGGGAGCTGGTCGCTCATTTGACAGTTACGGAGGGTAACTATGAAACGGCCAGGCAATTGTTGGTCAGACGTTACCATAACAAACGGAGGTTGGCCGATGCCCAACTGAACCGTTTGTTTAGTATCCCGGTTGTGAACAAGGTCGGGGCCATACAGACGGAGGTTTTGAACCCATTGTTGTCCGTCACCAAGGCTCTAGAGAATCTTGGACTTCCGGTTGGTGAATGGTCGTACCTACTGTTGTACATTGTACTTTCCCGCCTACCCGCTGACGTGCAGACTCGTTTCGAACTGTCTCACGGGAGGTCGGCCGAGGACCTGCCCGCCTTCTCCGACTTGGTCGGATTCTTGGAAGAGGAGGCTCGACGGGCAGAGAATTTGGGGTTGACGGTCACCCATCCTTCGGAGCCACAGAGAGCTGCCGGGAGCGCTGTGAGTAGGGGCCCTCCGACGAGGAAGGACCGCACCAACCCCACATGGTGAGACCTGCCCATGTTGTAGCCAGATTGGCCATGCTGTGGCCAATTGCAATAAGTTCGGGGAACTTAGGGTTCAGGGACGGCGCCGGATGGCCAAGCAGCGGAGCTGGTGTTTCCTGTGCCTCGGGCCACACATGGCTAGGGACTGCACGCGCACACAAATGTGCGGATATTGTGGTGGGCCCCACAACAATCTGTTGTGCATGAACCGGTCCGGCCAACAGCCTCCACAGGGCCGTACCCAGGGTGACACGGCATGGGGCCCTGAGAATTCGTTTGCGACTCGGAGCGCAACTCAGGGGCCAACGTCCCCACGTGCACAGGGCAGTACCAGGGTGCAGGGCCGCACTCAGGACCATTACATGGGGGGCCCTGAGTTTTCGGTTGCGACTCAGCATCCGACCCAGCGGGACATTGGGTGTGTTGAGCAGGCCGTAACGGGCGGGTGTCATGGGACACCTTCGAGCTATGCGGGTGCGGTTCGGACGCCGCCTCAGTTGTCGCCCCGCTCGTCGCCTCGTCCTCGTCGGTCACATGTGATGTCCCCCCCGCTCATGGAGCGGCCACGGTTGAATTCACGCCCACCCCCCTTTACGGGGAATCGTAGGTTGGGAATGGAACCGGCGCGTGGGCCATTTGTACAATGGGACCCTCTGGCGTATAGCTGCATACCTGATCAGTTACAGGCAAAGTGGGGCCCCGGGGGTCCTCGCTAGGAATTTGCGGCCCAACCATTTGTTGCCCCCCAACCGGAGACGGTGGTGTTACCGATCGCCTCTGTGCTTGTTTGGGATTTGGCGGGCAACCCAACATACGTTCGCGCCCTATTAGATTCTGGAGCTCAGGGCTGCATTTTATCGAATGATTTAGCAAAATGGTTGGGCCTCAAGGTAAATAGGTATAATAAATCAATACGGGGCGTGGGGAATGTTACGGTTACGAATGTAGTTGGTCAATCGGTGATCACGTTCTCTCCACGTTATGACATTTTGACAAAAACATCCGTGCAAGCTTTAGTAATGACGCATGTCATGGGCAGACACCCCTTGGTGAAGTTGAATCCGGCCGTTCGATTCCTGACATCAGGACTCAAGTTGGCGGATCCCGATTTTGACACTCCAGCCCCGGTCGACCTGCTACTGGGAGCAGACGTTCTGGGTAGGTTTCTGTTGTCGGATCAGCGAGTTCTTCAGCCGGACGGGTTGATTGCTGTGGATACTAAGTTTGGTCACGTGATCATGGGTCCGGCATTGCCAATGGTTAGGCCTGCCGAGTCAGATGGCATACTTATTGGCTCAGCGTTGTCAGACGTTATCCAACGTTTCTGGGAGATAGAGGAACCTCCCACCGTTCGTCGAGTCGACGCAGACGAAGAAGAGTGCGAGTTGTTTTACCAGAATAGTACTGGTCGCCTTCGTTCTGGTCGTTTTGTAACTCGACTGCCTTTCAGGGCCGATCGACCGCCACTAGGAGAATCTAGGAAGATGGCTGAGACGAGATTGATGTCGATGGAGCGTAGGATGACAAGGGACGCCGTATTTAAACAAAAATATGTTGATTTCATGAGGGAGTATGAGTCGTTAGGACACATGTCGATATCGGGTGTGGACTGGAGATCTGAGGATCATTGTTTCCTTCCACACCATGCCGTCCTACGAACCCCTACCGGCAAGATTCGAGTTGTTTTTGATGGGTCAGCACCTACCTCGAACGGGATGTCCCTGAATCAGTGTCTACATTCGGGACCCAAGTTGAGTCGTGATATTTCGGATATTCTCACGAGCTTTCGGAGGCACCAGATTGTATTTGTCGCAGACATTCGGATGATGTTTAGGCAAACGGTAATTCATCCGGCTGACAGAAGGTATCAGTTGATACTTTGGCGTGAGTCCACGGCCGAGCCAGTCAAGGTCTATGAGTTAAACACGAACACGTATGGGTTACGGTCTAGCCCGTATTTGGCGATGCGTACCCTGCGGGAGTTGGCGTCGCGTGACCGTGTGAGCTATCCTAGATCCGCCGCTATCCTGGAGCAAGATTTGTACGTCGATGACGTCTGCACAGGGGCAGCCAGTGTAGAGGAAGCTCTGGACCGACGTGACGAGCTCATTCAATTGCTGGAACGAGGCGGCTATGAACTACGTAAGTGGATGTCCAACTCCCCTGAGTTGATGGCTGGTCTCCCAGATGAGTTTCAACAAGACCCGCACGTTTTTGAGAATCCTGACAACCCTAACATGTTGTCAGTACTTGGAATTCAGTACCGGCCCGTCGCCCGTGAGTTTACCTATCGGGTGGTTTTAGAAACACCGAAGGCCTGGACGAAGCGGTCAGTACTGTCAACGATTGCGAGAACGTTCGACCCGAATGGATGGATTTCTCCAGTCACCTTTGCTCTCAAATGTTTTATGCAAAGGCTATGGGCGGCTCAGTTGACCTGGGACACCCACCTCTCAGGTGATTTGTTGACTGATTGGACGCGAATGTTCACCTCGCTATCGGACATAAATAATGTATCGCTGCCGAGGAAATTGGTCCCTGCTGGGGATTACAGGGCAACCCTTCACGGGTTTTGTGATGCCTCTGAACGAGGATTTGCGGCAGCGGTTTATTTGCGAACCGTCACCTCCACCGGGGAGGTCGACGTGCGTTTGGTTTTGGCAAAAAGCAAGGTAGCGCCTATTCGGACAAGGATGACGATTCCAAAACTGGAACTGTCCGGGGCTGCTCTTTTGACCAAACTTTTGAA
Organism: Argyresthia goedartella; assembly: GCA_949825045.1. Taxonomy (NCBI): domain Eukaryota; kingdom Metazoa; phylum Arthropoda; class Insecta; order Lepidoptera; family Argyresthiidae; genus Argyresthia; species Argyresthia goedartella. The sequence continues at coordinate 10,459,113 of OX463828.1, read as the reverse complement.
TCACACTCTAACAGTGTTGCGTGGGTCAGTGGTTTTGGAGGATACGGTGTACGCTTGGACGGACAGCCAGATTGTTTTGTGCTGGCTGAAGGCTTCGGTCCATAACTTAGAGGTTTTTGTTGCGAACCGTGTCTCCCAGATTGTGTCGTCTGAGGTCCCACTGACCTGGAGACATGTACCAGGAGAATTGAACCCGTCTGATTGTGCATCCAGGGGATGTCAGGCTCCTGAACTCGTTAGACACCATTTGTGGTGAGGACCACCCTGGCTTGCCAAGAGAGAATCGGACTGGCCCCACAGCAATGTAGTAGTATCTTCGGATCATGGCCCCAGAGCGGCCGTGCATGTTACCCAGAAGGCTGAGGACCCTGACGCCGGGTTTCTGCTGGACCGGTATAGCTCACTTGACAAGTTGATAAACGTGTCCACTTGGATTAGGAGATTCGCTCGAAATTGTCGTACTCCTCGCGATCAGCGAACGTTGAACCCTATTCTGACTCCGGCAGAGCGAAACGAGTCGCTATTGAATTTGGTCCGGTTGGTACAGTCCTCGAAGTTTGGGGCAGAATTGGAGATTATACGAAGTGGACGTTCGAAATTGAAGGGAGCCGTCGCGCGTCTCAACCCCTTTGTTGATTCGTCCGGGTTACTTCGGGTAGGAGGAAGATTGCGCAATGCGAATCTGTCGTATTCGGCTCGTCACCCACTTCTGCTCCCCAAGGGGGGACAGTTAGTTGAATTGCTGGTGACTGATCGTCATATTAAAAACGCGCATGCCGGCTGTAACGCGTTTTTGGCCACGCTCCAGCGGGAGTTTTGGATCTTATCTGCCCGCCGTGTCATACGGAACATCGTGTTTCGGTGCATGCCTTGTTATCGACTTAAGGCTGCCACGATGCAACCTCTCATGGGGGACTTGCCCCCTGATCGTGTGAATGAGGTCAGACCGTTTTCAGGTGTTGGTACGGATTTTGCAGGACCGTTTATGGTGAATAGTTCACGATTGCGTACCGCTAGGCAATACAAGGCGTACCTATGTGTGTTTGTTTGTTTATCCACCAAGGCGGTACATCTCGAGCTCGTTGCTGATCTCTCGACAGAGGCTTTCATTGCTTGTTTGGATAGGTTTGTTTCTCGAAGGGGACTTCCAACTTTGATCCGCTCTGATAACGGCACTAACTACATCGGTGCGGAACGATACTTACGAGAGATAGTCAACTTTTTGAATGTAAATAAAGTGGATATTGGAACGGCCCTCTCCCGTCGGGGTATACAGTGGACCTTCAGCCCACCGATTTGCTCCCACTGGGGTGGGATTTTTGAGGCCGTAGTTAAGTCAGCTAAGACGCACTTGGGGCGTATAGTAGGTCAGACCGCGCTGACTTTTGAGGAGCTCGCGACATTGTTTTGTAAGATCGAGGCCGTTCTCAATTCGCGACCGTTGTGTCCGCTCAGCTCGGATCCAAATGACCTGGAGGCTCTGACCCCAGGCCATTTCCTGATAGGACAGCCACTTAACGCGTTGCCCGAGCACCCCTTCGAGGGAGTGAAATTGTATCGGTTGTCAAGGTATCAGATGTTGCAGCAGTTTACTCAGAATTTCTGGAAGCGTTGGTCGCTCGAGTATCTGCATATCTTACAACAGCGCCTTAAGTGGACTGACAAAACTAGCCCCCCTAGTGTTGGTGACCTCGTTCTGGTTAAGGATGCTAACCTACCGCCACTACGTTGGCGCAGGGGGCGCATTGTTAACTTGTTCCCTGGCAAGGACGGGACCCCCCGGTCTGCAGAGGTTCTAGTAGGAGGCTCGGTTCTAAAACGAGCGGTAGCAACGTTGTCTCGGCTGCCCGTAGATTAGGGGACAGGTGGGTGCCTGTCCGGGCGGGTGATTGTTCGATTCCCAATCGATATTCGATCGATGGTTTCTGAACAGCCATTTTGAATTTGACGTTAGCTGCCAACCTAGCAGTTTTTCGACAACTGACGGACGAAAGCCCTCGCAATGTAAACGCGTTTTGGTTAGGGTATTGAAATTAAATCGCAGGCCATCTGGAATGTATTCGGGTTTCCCTCAGGATTGTTAATATAGCTGAGTGTGTTATTGTTTCTCGAACCAGATAAAGTTCGCATTTTCGTGCCCGATTGTTTTTACCACGTAGCATAACCTGTGTTGGAACACTGTGCTCATTGAAACTGGCCCGCCAGTCATACCTGGTTGGCTGAAGAACCTGTCTACCAAGAAGAGCCTAGGGTGCACCCGGGCCTTGCAGAGAGACAGGAGGTTGACGGGACCGAAGCACAGACCAGGTTAGATCGACCCCAATTAACTTCAGCTCGGTGAACCGCCGACGTTCACACTTCTTGGCAACTGATCGTTACGCTACCTCGTAGCTGATGGGCCCCTACGAGGTCATTAGGTGCTGAGAAGCCTGAACAGTGAGTTCTCTGACAAAGGACTCACAGTCAAGGGTTATCTTAGTTAATTCGGATTGTACAAAAATCCATTTGTTGTGGTTAACATTTTGCCAAATATCTATTTTACCATTAAAAAATTTAGTTTTGCAGTGGGGTGGAAGTATTTTGACAACTTTAGTAATTATTTCTATTTCACATATCGGATCTACAACTGTCGAGGATGAACTAGGTAAGTCACATATGTAGGTGTGTTTTAAAGCATGTTTACAAATATTCAGGTCTTCAAAACTACAATAGTTCGATTTGTCTTTGCTGAGTGCAATGTATGGTTTTGTAGGAAGCTATGATAATAGCATGGCTATCTGGCTTTTCTGTGTCATGTGGTATCGGGACCGGAATGGTTTTATAAAAATCAAACTCGATGTGATAAACAAGAGGTATCCTTAAAACAAATATCAACTTAGAATCTAAAATACATGACATTAATTCTGACAAATTAGTTATAACATGAATATTACTTAAATCTAAAGGAGTCGGAAACTCTTTTAACTTAGGTAAGTACTTAATACTAGACACAAGATCATTGTACAATTCAGTTGGAGTGATAACCGCAGAATGAAGGGTGTTTGTTTTTGAGAACAAAATAGAGTTAGTGATATCCTCCAATTGGAAGGTCAGAGTCAATAGATTGGCATTAAGGACATTAAAAACATTAGTTAACATATTTTTAAACTGCAAGAATGTGTTTCATCCGTAACATTCTTCAAAGATGAAACTAGTGTATCAACAGCGTCATTCAGACGACCTTCATTTTGTGCAATAAAATGAATGGTTTCATTGACCTTTGAAATTGCTGCTGTGGACATAATGTTTTGCTTCAATAAAGAGGTCAATTGTTTATCGTTATTTTGTAAGTTCTGAATAGCGTCGTTATACTTATTCGCATCATTGTCGTCCATCGTGCCAAAAACGTGTTTCAGAACAGTGCCTACTCCTGAGAACCAAGCGGATCTTTAAGATCTCGTAGGAATGAAGTGAGATATAGAGCTATAGTCTCTCACAACACCATCGTATAGAGCCTTAAGAGGTTGGATGATATTGTGACATTCTACATCTTCCAAAGCGTCACTCTGTTGATACAAATATCGAGCTGTTCCGAAAACGCCATTGATGTTGTCTATGTGAGGCTTAATGTATCTAATGTCTATAGGGATGACAACGTGCAGGTAGTCATTTATGAGTTTCATTGTACCGACCGGATCGAAGTAAAGTCCAGGGCTTTTGTGCAGGGGTTCAATGAAATCTTCAGTAGGCATCGCTATGATTGAGAGCGGCATTATCAGCCTGAAAATAAGTGATTTAGAGTGAGGCCAATTTCACTTCATCATAGTGATGTTTTATGTATTTACGATTGATTAGGAGGGATAACGTATTGTTACCATGTATTTTCACTACTTTATAAGGGCCTTTCCAAATCGGTGATAAGGCTTTTCTGAGACGTAGGTGGTTCTTTAGATAGACCAAGTCACCTACTTTATATTGAATAGGACGAGTTCGGTTGTCATAATATGATTTGGAGTTTTCTTTAGACTTGAGCATATTTTCTATAGCTCTTTGTCTGGAATGTTGTAATCTGTGTTGTAGAATTTTCACATATTCGGGGTATGACGCATCAGGTGGAGTACTGTATATGGAATCTGGAAGATGTGGTTTGTGAGCGAATAACAATTCGTAAGGAGTGTAATTCGTAGTGCAGTGTATGCTGGTGTTGTATGACAGCATTGCAGTGTAAACATAACGAGGCCAGTTATCTTGATGTTCGTTAATGAAAGATTTGAGATATTCTTTCAAGGTGGAATGGCTTCGTTCAAGTGCACCTTGGGTCTGAGGGTGGTAGGGAGAGGACCATAGTTGTTTTATTTTCAGGAAATCACATGTTTTCCTGAACAAGTCAGCTGTGAAATTAGTGCCCTGATCTGTCAGAATGGTCTTGGGTATTCCAAATAAGGAGACGAAGTGGATGAGACAATCGCTTGATTCTTCAGCAGTTGTGTTGCGGATTGGGTAAGCAACAGAAAATTTCGTGAGATCGTCTTGAAAGGTAAGGATGAATCTGAGTTTAGCAGTGCCAGACTCCGGTAATGGTCCGACAATGTCCAATTCTACACGTTGAAAGGGAGATGTCGATGTAGATGTGATTTGCATAGGAGCTCTATTGGTTTTCCTAAGGGCTTTGTTTTGTTGGCAAGATGTACATTGCCTCACATAGTTCTCAACGTCACTGCGCATGCCTTTCCAAAAATATTTTTCTTGGATTCTTTTCAGCATTCTGACAGCACCGAAGTGTCCGACAACAGGTAAATCGTGATTCTCTTGGAGAATTTTGTTAATTTCGCTCAAAGATGGGTACATGATAGTATTGTGGTAGATATTGACAACAATATTGGTATTATGGAATAGGTAGTAGAGTATGTTGTATATCTTGATAAAGGAGTGTTTGTCGAATGGGTTTCTAAAATCGGATATTCGGTGGATTGGATTAGTAGTTCATTCCTAACTGCTTTGAGAGTGTTAAAGATTTCAGGATATGAACATTCGTCAAAGTGATGGACCTTAGTAAATAGAAGATAGTATGTCTTGTTATTTGTTTCGATTTTGTGAAATGAATACAGTTGTTTCTCACCTTGGATCAGTTGATCAGAGTCGTCCAAATTACCAATGATTTCCTGTATATATGGATTGGACTCATCGAGATCAATGGACGTTGGGACAAGAATTGATTTACAGGCGCTTCTTGTCAGTTTAGCGTTATGCTCTCTCAAGTTTGTATTGAAGTTTTTGTTTTTATCGGTTATTGACTTGAGGAATTGAGGATATTCCTCTTGGTGTAAACCATCTAATGTGGATAATGGATCTAAAGGTCCACTTGGGGAAGAACCTGGGTTATTCTCTATTTGAGGGGGTGACGGCACATTAAGAGCATCGAAGTCTGGGCTAAGGTTGTCATTGTACGGGCTTAATTCTAGGGAACTAAGATCAACCAGGCCATCATCTGGATCTGAAGTATTGACTGGGTGGACTGGAAACCGGGATTTCAGTTTTCCTTTACGATAGACAATTTCATATTCAAACTCTTCGAGAAGTAGACGCCATCGTTGCATTTTGCTGCTTGGGTCTTTGTGATTGAAAAGCCATTTAAGTGGTCTATGATCTGTTACTATCAGGAATTTACGCCCATATATGTATGGTCTGAAGGTTTTGCATGCGAAAATTATTGCCAATAATTCTTTTTCCGTGGTGCTATAGTTAATTTCGTTTTTATTCAGTGTTCTAGAGGCATAGGCAATCGGATTATCTTTTTCAACGGTGCCTTGGGAAAGAACGGCGCCAATAGCGTAATTCGATGCATCGGTTGACAGTATGAAAGGCTGAGTGAAGTCGGGAAATTTCAGTATTGGGGCACAAACTAGTTTTTGTTTTAATGAGTCGAATGCGATTTGTTGTTGGTTTTCCCATTTGAATGGAATATCCTTTTTCAGGAGAGAAGTGAGAGATTTAGCGATTTTTGAGAAATCTGCGATGAAGCGACGGTAATAGGAAACAAGTCCAAGGAAAGATTTAATGTCTTTGGGACATTTGGGTGTGGGAAACTCCGCAACGGCTTTAATCTTTTCTGGGTTTGGTTTTACTCCCTCTTCTGTTATAAGATGTCCAAGATATGCGACTTCACGTCTTAGAAACTCACACTTGTCTGGTTGGAGTTTCAGGTTGAAATCACGAAGTCTTTGAAAGATTTCGGAAATGTTGTTGATGTGGGATTGCAGGTCATAGGAATAGATGACAATATCATCTAGATATACAAAACATTTAATGCCTTGAAGGCCTGAGAGGGCAGAGTTCATTAGTCTTTGAAAAGTCGAGGGGGCATTTTTTAAGCCGAAGGGCATGCGGTTGAACTCAAAATGACCCTGGGGAATTGAAAAGGCTGTCTTTTGAGAATCTTCAGCTGACATTGGGATCTGATGGAAGCCTAACGCTAGGTCTCGAGTGCTGAAATACTTGCATTTTCCAAGTAGGTCCAGGATTTCGGAGATGTTTGGAATCGGGTAAGAGTCACCGATTGTGATATCGTTTAACTTTCTGTAGTCAATGACTACACGCCATTTACGTTGTCCAGAGGCGTCCAGTTTCTTTGGAACTACCCAGATAGGGGCGGACCAAGGGGATGTTGAAGGTTTAATAATGACTTCGTTCAACATTTTGTTCATTTGGGTTTCTACTTCTTTCTTATGACATTCCGGAAATCTATAGGTTTTTGTGTGGATGGGAATATTAGTAGACGTTTTGACTTCATGACTGATTGCATTAGTGTGTGTCAGTTTGTCTCCAGGGAGATGAAAAATGTCGGAAAAATCTGAACAGATTTCGCGGAGGGCTTCATCTTCTTCGCTATTAAGATGCGAAGTACGTAGTTGTTCAAGTACTTCTTGTGTTCGGTGTACTGAACTAGGGTATTTATGGTTTTGATTATCTGTAGTATTTACCGAATCGTGTTTCTTAGTCGTGGATTTGGGTGAATATCTATAGACATTATATAAATGTACAGGGATAATATGCAACACGAGGTTGGAATTCACCGTAACAGGATCTTCTGAAGTATTTATAACTGTGATATTTACTCTTGAGTTCTCTTTAACTTTGACCAAACAGTTTGCAATGAGTAAGTGTTCGGAAGGGTGTTGGTCAAGTATCAGACCCTCTTTTAGCGCAGGGTCAGAAACGGGACATTCAATCACAGTTTCAGTGCGAGGGGGTATTGTATAAATGGGTTCGTTAAATTTCATTTTCAAGACGATGGTTTTGAAATTGAGGGTATTGCTAATATAGTCGATATTACACTCGTGGTATTCGAAGAGGTCGTTCCCCATAATACCGTTGTAGGGTAAGAATACATCGTCTACAACGTGAAATGTGTGTGAAATGACAGAGTTAATGTCAGGGAACATTTCTAATTGAAAATGACCTAATGTTGTCGATGATTCGACATTATCAATGCCTTTGAATTTGATGACTTCCTTCGTTAAGTCTGGCATTAATTCTATAGAACCTTTCTTGATAAGACTAAAGGATGCACCAGTGTCAATCAAAAACAACAGTCTTCGTTTGGACAGTTTTGTCTGCAACGAGACATGAGGTAAGCATCTCTTCGAAGTGTTAGAAGAAACCTCAAAGACGTTTAAATCAGTTGTCTTGATGTGTAATGCAGAGTTTGACTTAGTATTGAACTCAGTGTTGGACTCAGTGTGGGACTCAGTGTGTGACACAGTGTTGGACTCAGTGTTGGACTCAGTGAGGGACTTAGTATGTGACGCAGTGTCGGACTCAGTGTTGGACGCAGTGTTGGACTCAGTGTTGGACGCAGTGTTGGACTCAGTGAGGGACTTAGTATCTGACGCAGTGTTGGACTCAATGTGGGACTCAGTGTGTGACGCAGTGTGTGACGCAGTGTTGGACTCAGTGTTCGACTCAGTGAGGGACTTAGTATGTGACGCGGTGTTGGACTCAGTGTGTGACGCAGTGTTTTTTAAATTTAGGACGCCGGATTGTATATTTGCAGGTCCCGTACGACGTCTACTTGGGACCGGGTTTAGTTTAAATCGCAATTGCAATTATCATCATCAGTAAAATCGTTTGACTGATTGATGTCATCGTCATCTTGACATGACGCGTTGTCGGTGGTGTCTTCACCGGCAAAGTTGACAGAGGCCCTAGGACTCTTGGAAGAAAAGTTTTCATTCTTCTTCTTATGAGCGAATTTTATACATTGGTCAATGCTGTGACCAAGGGATTTGCAATATTTGCAAGAAATGTTTTTGGATTCGTAGTTCTTTGAAGAGGATGCTCGTTGTGAGGACGCAATGGAAGTGGACATAGTATGGATCTGTGGTTTAAAATGATCCTCTTTCTTTTTCTGCCACGATGGACGACTCTGAGTGAGGGGACAATTTGCAGCATGACCCCTATTAAAAGCACTTTGAAGTTTTCTTCGGAAACAGCTAGATTAATAGCTTCATTCAGGGTTTCTGGATTTTGACATCTTACAACCATAGAAAGCTTAGGTTTTAAGCCTATCACAAATGTATGCATGGCAAGGTCTTGCATTGCCGCGAGCCGGCCAGTCAATTCGCCTTTCTTTTTAGTGGGAATGCTAATGTTGTTTTCAGTCAACAACTGAGCCAGACAAGACTCTAAACGGAGATCGAATTGGTTGACAGTCTCGTTATTTTGTCGGCAATCCTGTAAATCCGACAATAAGTGAGCGTAATGTTTTCGCTAACCGAACTGGGCCTTTAAAAACTGTTCTAACTGAACCCAGTTTTCAAATTCTTTGATAGTGCACGCGGCTTCGGCGCGCCCTTCTAACTGACTTAGTATGTATTTAAACAGCACATCTTGCTGTGTTGTAGATGCTAATTTTATAGCATTACTACAATTATTCAGGATAGCATTAAGTTTTTCCCTAGTGCCATCGAATCTCGGCACAAATTTGTTTAAAATGTTTATGTCAATTGACGACATTGTAAATAGAGCAGTTATGCTCCCACTTGGATTATCTATAGGAAGTGTCGCGACCGGCGTATCTTCAGTCATAACAAAGTATAATGTTCATAAAATAATACACAGCTTAATAATGAACGAACAATAACATCGACCAACACGGTGGGCGACTAAAGTTATAAAACTCAGCGTAATCACTGTACTTGCAACGGGATATGATTGTCACGTTCACAAACACAACACTTTCATGTATGCAATCGCACTACTTGTTACCATGATGCTTCTCAGAAATTGCAACGCGATGAACTCGTAGATACAGCTCGCCCACGGCGAGTTTGCAGTACGGGTAAACCTTTGCAAGTTGCAAGGTTTACAACGACTTGGAGATAAACCTTCCCAAGGTTTAACGCAGTGGAGTAACGGAGTCAGGATGACGGGTTCAAGGGTTAACTACCCTCAACTCGGCACAACGAAGAGACGGAGTCGGGCCGATGATGAGCTCAAGGGTTCACTACCCTAAGCTCGACGCAGTGATGAAACGGAGACACAAAATTATGATGAGCTTAAGGGTTTGCTACCCTTAGCTTGACGCAGTGAAGGGACGGAGACACAAAACACAGAGTTAGATTAAAAACAGAGTTGAGCTACGGGTCACACTGTAATTTGCACAGTCACAAAGAGCACTTTTTTTTTAAACAGAGAAAACAGTGTTTATAAACGGAGACGTTACACCAGGGATAATTTCTTAAAATCCCTTTACGCTGCCACCAAATGTTATGACGCGCTGCGTCAGAAGGTTTTTAAAAAAAATAATAAAACTTTATTGACGATAATTAGTTTTTATTAGAATTAATATATCGTGAATTTAACACAAATTCCGTAATGATTAAATTTAGAAATCCTTTATGAAGGGAAAGGTCTTAACCCTCAGAGTGACCAACGTAGACTGCCTGCCATTAGCAACGAGTAAAAGAGTCTAGAATAGAATTTGATGACGGATAGAAATTAAGGTATTGTCAGCCAGAAGGGTAGCTAAGACGGGGTATAACAGTTCACAGAAATTTTCCAATTTTCATCTTTGATTTTTAAAAAACTACACATTTCCTCACTTAAAGAAAAGCACTTTGTTAGGAAAACTGACTACCAGCTATCGATTGCACACCTCATTATAATTAAATTAAGGGGGAACGATTCTAAAACCAAGCCTACTTTCTTTAATCTCGTCATTGCCTTAAAAGCCAATTCCACTAGCCAGACCGTCCTTTAGAAGAGACAAACCTTTCAGGCTCAAATGGGCCAAGCTCCTATGCCACACATTAATCGGCTCAACAGACGCAGCAGCAACAACACCTGTTGAAGGGGACACACAGAGAACACAATCTAGTTTATAAATCCCATTAATTTTACACGCAGTGGCCACAATTTCCGTTTACTCATTGAAAATATTACAATGTGAATTCTCAAATGTCACATCAATTTTTTTAGAGGTTAACTGATTCACAGAGAACAAATTCGTCGGAAACTTAGGCACCAACAACACATTCTTTACTGCATACTAACCCATATATGGTTCCATAGGTTTTGAACTTTATAACCATGCAATAAGATTGAAAATCGCGATCCATTTCGGGTCAGGCCATGAATTAAGGGGTTAAGGGATATCACGTCCGTGTAAAGGTCCCCGTTACTCCAGGGGGAATGAACCGCAGTGTGAGAGGTCGAAAATCGGGGAAAATGACAAAAAGTCCGTTTTAAATTGATACAAAATTAACTAAAATAGCTATGAAAATTTCTATAATAGGTAATTTAGGTATTGTCAAAACCCATCTAAGTAAATACTTTTGAATTGTTTGTGCTATTCCAATTTGTCAGAAATTCAAAAAAGTGTAAATTTAGACCTGCTTTCAATAATTATTTCTATCGAGCGAAATTCCTCCAATCGTTTCTGTATTACAAAATCTAGAAAAAGGTCCTAAAACTGTTATACTAATATATTTAACTTGGAACGTCTTTTGAACAGCAAAGATATAACTTCAAAAAGTGTCGATTTTGTCGATATATCACCTTAAAAACTTGAGTGACATTATTTGCCAATGACAAGCAACCTTACCAATACCTTTACATGTAGTTTTTCATTGTTTGCTACATGTAATTGAGCTCATCACTTTATCATTAATGTCAATAAATGAGTCCAAATTGTTGCACACTATGTGCAAGTACATCCCGATTTGACAATCCAGTCAGAAGATACAAACGCACCAAACGCCGCAGCTGCCAAAACCACGTCTTCTTACTTGCCTTTCTTCTTCATATCATTTTTAAATTTAAAGCATTTCGGCTTAATGTGACCTCGGCGTTGACAATAGTGGCAGACCTTAGCAGAATTCGATGAAGCAAATAATAATAATAATAATACCTTGGACACAACACACATTGATCTAGCCCCAAACTAGGATTCCCTGTATATTGGGTAATAGATAACGATATACAATGTAGTGTTATGTTACTTACATGCTATTTTCTAGTCTGTTCAGCTGGATACTTGCTGAGCTGTACAGCTTGATATTTGGTATCACCTTTATTTTCATAGGACCCTGTAACTTTTTAAACCATAAGAACACAATAACAAATCATTTTCACTTCTTATTTTCACACTATCAGCACTTCTAAATCGATAGCGAAGGGGTTTACCTTTGGTGACCTTGTATTTGGCTTTCTCCGAAACTCTGCAATCTCGGGCTTCGTGCGCGCTGGTGCGCTACCCTTTTATCTATCGCTGTTATGTAATTTTGGCTATGTGAACTTGTTGATTTTTCTATTACGAGCCTGAAACCAAAATCTGACATTTACTTTGTTGTTGTTTATCTGGTTGTCATGGCAATGTCCATTCAAACTCGTTAGCGGTCTGATATGTTTGCTTCAATACTTTTACAAAAATACTTTTTCTCTCTTGGCCACTCACAAAAATTGCTTTTAATTTAAATAATTTTTAGAACTCTCCAAAAATGGTATAAGAGCGGAACATTTCTGAAATTCTGGAGTCTCACTTCAGCTTTTGAGCAAGAAGCATCACCTAAAGGCCTTATCCCGGGGCCGCACTGCCCCGGGATCCTGCGAGCCTCTGCTGCTACGCCTCCTCTCTTGGCGGGCCTCTACCCTGGCCGGCGCTTCGTGGGTCTCCACTTCACCTGCCCGTTCTCTACTTCACCTGCCCGTCGGTGACTTCAGGCCGACACGTTGCGGGCCTCTACCCTGGCCGGCGCATCGCTACCAGGGCCACTACTTCTGCTGCCCGTCGGTGTCTCCAGGACACTGATGACCGATTGGCCGCCGGCCACGCTCTCCAACTGCAACTGCTACATCGCCCACCAGTGCCTCCACTGACCGGTTCGCAGGACGTCTGCTGCTCCTTCTGCTCCTACTCTCCGTGTCATCCGCTTCCTTTTTTTTTATCTGGATATCTGTATTTTTATGAAACCTTGTCTCACTTCATCCACCCTCATCTTCCTATCATTTTTTTATAAAAATAGTCACTGTAAATACCCATAATAAACTGTCATTTCTAAATTTTATCCTGGTTGTTTCTTGTTAGGTTCTGGTTAGGTTCATATCGTTACACGACATTTTGGCGCCCAACGTAAAAGTTCTTCTTCACCCTTCACCTTTCCTGCGCCTTTTCTCTTTCCCTTTGATTTGCTTTCTCTTTCGCTCTTAAATCTTTATCTATTCATCCTTTTCATATTTTTCAAATTCTAAAACAAAACTTCATCTAGTTTTTCAACTCATCTGGATTATATTTAGGCCTACATTTAACTTACATTACTTCACTTCACTTCACTTCACTTCACTTCACTTCACTTCTATAACATTTGACTCTACACTTTACGATAAATATTTGAGCCTAAATATTTTCCAAATTCTAAAACAAAACTTCATCTAGTTTTTCAACTCATCTGGATTATATTTAGGCCTACATTAAACTTACATTACTTCACTTCACTTCACTTCTATAACACTTGACTCTACACTTAACTATAACAATGGAAAGGGTTATTTAGTACGAATTCCTTTTCCAAATTCTAAAACAAAACTTCATCTAGTTTTTCAACTCATCTGGATTATATTTAGGCCTGCATTTAACTTACATTACTTCACTTCACTTCATCACTTTAATATTTGTAACAATGGAAAGAGGTAAAATTTTCTAAACAATTCGGATCCTTGACTCCACCTTCAACTGCAAATGACTCTCCATCACTTGACCTTCCTGCTGATCCGACTGTCATGGAACCTCCTCTTGTTTCTCAAACTTCTGTCCTGAAGGTGATACGAAAGTTTAGCATTAAAGATATAAAATTTTTGCATGTAAGTAGCATAAATTTTCTTAACTTCTATTAACTGTTAATTTGTATATATGTATATTCTTTATTTCAGACACATCTCGTTGGCGATGTGGCTGATCTCTGGCTTCGAGCTCTACCGCTCTGGCCGTTCTTAATCTTAAGGCAAAGCGACTAAAGCTACCTTAGGATTAATTTGTTTCTCTTTACCTCTACTTATTTTTTTTTTCCACGCAGGAGCGGATGACAACTCCTTAAGTAAGCCTAAATGTCCTTTTGAAAACACCCTTTTAGAGTGGTAGTCATTGAATGTGAACTCCACCCTTACCTGAATGAAGATGATGAATGTAAGAGATGGTATATCTGATTTTGCCTGGTGATGTCTGTTTCTGCAAAGCTGTGTTTTTCTGGTTTATTTTAAAATGTACATATCAAAATTTTTGCTGAGTCAAAAATTTTTCCAGGGTCGGGGGGAAAATGTAGTGTTATGTTACTTACATGCTATTTTCCAGTCTGTTCAGCTGGATACTTGCTGAGCTGTACAGCTTGATATTTGGTATCACATTTATTTTCATAGGAACCTGTAACGTTTTAAACCATAAGAACACAAATCATTTTCACTTCGTATTTTCACACTATCAGCACTTCTAAATCGATAGCGAAGGGGTTTACCTTTGGTGACCTTGTATTTGGCTTTCTCCGAAACTCTGCAATCTCGTCCTTCGTGCGCGCTGGTGCGCTACCCTTTTATCTATCGCTGTTATGTAATTTTGGCTATGTGAACTTGTTGATTTTTCTATTACGAGCCTGAAACCAAAATCTGACATTTACTTTGTTGTTGTTTATCTGGTTGTCATGGCAATGTCCATTCAAACTCGTTAGCGGTCTGATATGTTTGCTTCAATACTTTTACAAAAATACTTTTTCTCTCTTGGCCACTCACAAAAATTGCTTTTAATTTAAATAATTTTTAGAACTCTCCAAAAATGGTATAAGAGCGGAACATTTCTGAAATTCTGGAGTCTCACTTCAGCTTTTGAGCAAGAAGCATCACCTAAAGGCCTTATCCCGGGGCCGCACTGCCCCGGGATCCTGCGAGCCTCTGCTGCTACGCCTCCTGTCTTGGCGGGCCTCTACCCTGGCCGGCGCTTCGTGGGTCTCCACTTCACCTGCCCGTTCTCTACTTCACCTGCCCGTCGGTGACTTCAGGCCGACAGGTTGCGGGCCTCTACCCTGGCCGGCGCATCGCTACCAGGACCACTACTTCTGCTGCCCGTCGGTGTCTCCAGGACACTGATGACCGATTGGCCGCCGGCCACGCTCTCCAACTGCAACTGCTACATCGCCCACCAGTGCCTCCACTGACCGGTTCGCAGGACGTCTGCTGCTCCTTCTGCTCCTACTCTCCGTGTCCTCCGCTTCCTTTTTTTTATCTGGATATCTGTATTTGTATAAAACCTTGTCTCACTTCATCCACCCTCATCTTCCTATCATTTTTTTTTATAAAAATAGTCACTGTAAATACCCATAATAAACTGTCATTTCTAAATTTTATCCTGGTTGTTTCTTGTTAGGTTCTGGTTAGGTTCATATCGTTAGATAAATATTATTCTTAGATGTATAAACAACCATGTCTAGGGTTCAAATACCCGAGTGCATCAGACAAATATTTGCCCCCACCGGAACTCGAACCCGGGACCCTTGGCTTTGTAGGCAGGGTCACTGCCGACTCGGCCATTCGGGTCGTCCTACCACGTCATCGTCGTTGATATTCTGTACAGAGTTACTCGCTCGTCGAAATTCTTCTTGTAAAAGTAGTTGACGTACCATTTCACTTGTAAGCTGCTCTGACATGCTTGCAGCTTCTAAGCCGGATACCAGTGCATCGAAACTTTGAGGCAAGCCGCTCAGAAGCAGCTCGGCCACCTCCTTGTCATCGATGACACGACCGATGTCTGCAAGGTGATGTACCGTTGTCTCTGATATGTCAAACCCAAAAATGCAAATGGCCGCTTCTGTCACGGGGTCGCACGCGAACTCCGCGCGCTAACGTCCCGTTTCATTAAAATGACGATATCTCTATTTTTTCTATGGGAGCTCTCTAAGAAAGTTATATCGTTGGAATTAAATTAAATAAGCTACCGGATAAAAAAAAATAGTCCAGTTTTGCATAGCAATATATTTTAATTTTAATTTTAAATCTAATTTTAAATAAAGTATTTGATTTTTTCCCAATTATTGTAGAAAGGTCGTTAAAAATGAAAAAATATAGCATTATTTCAAAATGTTTGTAGTTTATTTACATCTAAATACGTTATCGCACATAAATCAATAACAATAACATGCCTCCCCATACAATAATCCTGGAAAGCAATCACCACAACCACACCGCCACTCAATAAGCGCTGGCACGTGACTGAGGGCGCGATATTTCATTGCCTCCGTCAACCGCTAATGCTTGCTTTAGAGTAGAAACAAAGCCTTTCTCCTTCTTTCGGCCACGTTTAGTGGAAGTGTGAGCAAGATAGACAAACGCTTTGATTAAATAACGGCCTTAGTTACCGCCTTTTACGCATCGGTCAAAATGTGTCCGCGAGACAGACTGGGGTATTTTGCATCGGTCAAAATGTGTCCGCGTGACAGACTAGCGGTCAGCTTCGATGTATTCGCTCATTGAATTGTATTCATTGTAGTCGGAGCGTTGTAATTTTCTCAGCAAAACCACCCTACGGTACAGAAATTTATCTTCATAGCTGTTTTGGAGCTTATTCCAGGCTTCTTTAGCAGTTTTGGCTGACCTGACATGTTGAATGCACGTTGTCTTGATTGACAGATAGATACGTGCCAACGCACGCTGATCCTTTACGGGATCCACTTCCGCAGTACCCTTTATTGTAGGCCCCAGACCTTCTAGTGTTAGGGCCATCTTCATATGATACTTCCAGTTCTGGGGTATGTTGCCACGCCATCCAATTTTTCAAACGTCGACACGAGGTCATGAGGCCCGTGCCCATTGGTATCCGTTGTAGTTGACATAGTGAATTTCTCAAGGTAAATTTACTCACCCGATTCCTTGTCGCTTTCTTCGTGTCTCTGGGCTAAATAACCTGTTGGCAGAGTAATATGCCAGTGGGTTGATGAAACGCCAAGCGTGGAGTTCCTTGCTAAATAAAATGCAGAATTCACTTCACAGTATATTAGGCAAATCGCCGTGGTAAGATATATTCAATCGTTAATTGATTTACAATGGATGAAATTGGATTGGGGAGTAAGGGGTGAACGGAGGAAACATCTTTCCGACCCAAATGTCAACCTCTCCTACACGCGTCAGTGGTTCGTATGAATAGCCGGCGGCGGCGTCTGCCATCCGGTGGCCGCCGTGGTGCTCTCTGCTAGACAACCAACGAGGCTCTGACGTCCGAGCTAATGGCGGGATAACCATTCACCCACCCAGGCAACTGGGAGGAAGAGGCTCCAGTGGCCTTGGAGTTAATAGCTCCAAAAAGTCTGGTGCAGAAGGCAACGGGAAACCACTGCACTATCTTCCCAAGAAAACCCATGCAATGTCCTTTAGAAATGCGAGTATATCATGCGATCCGACTGACCCTCGGCGCCATTGCATTTCCGGGTTGCATGGTGTGAAATGTGCTACTACCAGCGGCACCGCTACCGGACACTGTGCCGCGGATCACCGGGCGGCCAGTGATACTAATGCTACCGGTGGTGATACGAAAAACAAATCCCCGCTGAACCAACACCTGCGAGTTGGAACCTGGAACGTGAGAGGACTGATAGAACCGGGCAAGTTACAGGTTGTGGAGAAAGAAATGGTGAGGTGCAAGATTGACATACTGGGTCTCAGTGAAGTCCACTGGAGAGGCAACGGTCATTTTATCACAGACGAGGGCAATGTAGTTTATTACTCTGGACCCGACGACCACAGCAGAAATGGTGTGGCCTTCATAGTTCCAAGAAGTCTTCAGGGAGCTGTGAAGGGATACCAGGCTGCTAATGACAGAATGATTTCACTGAAACTCGACGCGAGACCGGTCCCGATAAATATCATTCAGATATATGCACCTGCCACGCGTAAGGATGAAAAGGTGACTGAAAGGGAAGAGCAACAGTTCTACTCTCAGCTGCTAGAGCTACTCAGAACTATACCGTCTCGGGAAATAACGATTGTCAAGGGTGACTTTAACGCGAAGGTCGGCAGCACGGTGGATGACGTGTTGAATGGTACTGTTACGCCGGTAGGTTAGGTCAAAAAACTTTGAACGTCAATTTCAGTGCTGTAGAGGCGTTTTCATTCAGTTTCAACGTTTCAACGTCATTTCAGGCCGTTTCAGAAGTTACTCTATCACATATCTAAAGATCGAAATTTCACCCAAGTTGCCGTCGTTTTCAGGCGCCTGAAACATGTTTTCAGTCCGTTTCAGGGCACCCTCTATCAGATGACGCCATAACCTGAAAACCCGTTTTCAGGCGTTTTCAGGACCCCGTTATGGGCCTCTGAAGCACAAATCGTTATATGGCGAAATATCCGGTAAGAGTGACAGAGATAGCACTACTAGAAAGAGATAACTATACTCGGAACATTCGAGAAGGGTGTGATAGAGATAGCACTACTAGAAAGAGATAGCTATACTCGGAACATTCGAGAAGGGAGTGACAGAGAGAGTGCACCATTAGAGAGAGACATATATGGTCTCGAATGTTCTCGGCCCGCACGCTGGTCCTTACTAGAATATTCGCGATATGTGTGGACAATGTGTCCAGAGCGGCTCCGCGGGATATAAAAGGCGCCGACGGCCGGCGCGAGTTTAGTTACATTTTAACTGCGATCGAGTGCTAGTACAAGGATAGTCGGAGAGAAAGACTCTTCGTGTGAATAGTGAGTGCATAATTAGTGAAATAGTGTGTGTGTTTTAATTAGTGGATTTTAAGTACAGTTCGTGTGAATTGTAATTACGTAATTTGGGAAATAAAGTGAGTGTTTTATTTAGTGGATTAATTCATGCTTTTCTATCAAATACGAACCCCACGCTCGTAACAGTATGATTGTAGGTGATTATGGCCTAGGAATGAGAAATGAACGTGGTGAAAAGTTTCCGCACTTCTGTGTGGAAATTCAGCTTACGGTCATGAACACGTGGTTTAAACAACACCCTAGGAGACTCTATACATGGGTCGCCCCAGGAGGGAGATACAGGAACCAGATCGACTATGTTATGATCCAAACAAGATGGCGGTCGTCAATTACCAACACGAAGACGTTCCCGGGTGCTGACTGCGGCAGCGACCATCAGCTTTTAGTAGCGGACTTCAAACTTCGCCTCAAAAGCACGAAGAAAAGATCAGCGAAGTCAAGGCCTCTCATCAAACCAGCCTTAAAAGAATTTGGAGAAGCAATGAAACCAAAACTTGATCTATTGCGAAGGGAAATGGATCCCTTCGATTCTGGCGAGTATGATTGGATTAAATTGCAAGGGACAATCCTGACGACAGCCAAGGAAATAAGCGGACGCTACAAGAGGCAAAGCAAGAAGAAAGACTGGATTGGTGACGAATCTTGGAGGTTGATTGAAGAGAGAAAAGGTTTGAAGCAGGGTGGCCTGAGAAGTCAAGAAGACGAGGAGAGATACAGTGCGTTACACAGGGAAGTGCAAAAATCAGTAAGGAGAGACTAAGACAACCAGATCAACAAAATATGTGAAGAAATAGAGCAGCACGCAGTGAAGACACAAACAAGAGACCTGTTTGACAAAGTAAAAAAGTTGAGCAAGCCCTTTAAGCCCAAGACATGGATTGTAGACGACAGTAATGGTAACGCCTTAAAAGACCTCACTGAGGTTCTGCGAAGATGAAGGAAATACTGTAGCGAGCTATATCGGTAAAAAGGAGGGCTCGAGGTCAACAGGAGATGGGACGATCACATTGAAGAGCCTGGCATACTGTTATCCGAAGTGCAAGCAGCCGTAATGAGGATGAAACATAAAGCAAATTCCGTGCGAACAAGCAGGATTCGTTTCCGGAAAGGAGACCAGGGAGCAAATATTGAACGTCCGCCTACTTATTGAAAAAATCCGTGAGTTTAATAAGCCCTTGGTGCTTTGTTTCATTGATTACGCCAAAGCTTTCGACTGCGTTCAATGGAGCACTATGTTCGATATCCTAATCGAAATGGGCGTACCTCCACATCTTACATTCCTGATACAAAATCTTTACCTCGAGGGAACCAGTTTTGTGAAATTAGAAGACTCTCAATCAGAAGCCTTCAGAACTGAGAGAGGCGTACGACAAGGCTGCATCCTTTCACACAAACTGTTCAAACTGTACGGCGAATACATAATGAGAAGAGCGCTGGAGGACTGGAGCGGCGGAGTAACAGTGGGCGGCGAAAAGCTGACGAACCTCAGATATGCAGATGACACCACACTGCTTGCGTCCAGCGAAGAAGAAATGGCGGAACTCCTCAGATGAATAGAAGATGAAAGTCTTAAACTTGGTCGCAAGATCAACCAGTCAAAGACCAGGATCATGGTGGTGGACCGAGGAAAAGTACTTCAACCGTCAAATGCCCTCAATGGATATGAGAAGGTAGATGAGTTTGTGTATCTGGATTCGATGCTGAGTAGCGATGGCAGCTGTTCTAGAGAGCTGAGCCGACGTATTGGCATGGCCAAAAGCGCTATGACCAACCTGAAAAAGATCTGGAAGAGCAGGAGTATTCGCCGAATAACAAAGGTTCGTCTTGTCCGGACCCTGATATTCTCTATCTTCATTTACGGTGCAGAAACCCGGTGCTTGAAAATCCGGGAATGCAGCAAAACGATGCTTTCGAAATGTGGTGCTGGAGAAGACTACTCCGAATTCCGTGGACCGCAATGAGAACCAATGTGTCAATTCTGAGTGAACTGAAGATCAGGAAACGGTTCTTGACCATGTGCCGGGAAAGGACCCTAAGCTTCTTCGGTCACATAATGCGCTCACCTAGGCACCGACTGGAGAAGCTCATTATATTGGGTCAGATAGAAGGCAAACGCGCCAGAGGACGTGCTCCAACAAGATGGTCTGACCAGATAAGAGAAGCGACCGGGGGTACGCTACACAACGCGTACCATACTACGCAGAATCGTTGGCAATGGAGGAAAGCATGCGGTCACGATCCTCAGCATTGAGGGACCGACAAAGAAGAAGAAATTGGATTAAATAATATTAATTAGAACAACACAATATTAACCAGACAGATGAGATTGAGAGAGGTTTTGACAGCTATAGTTTTTTTTAAATAGTGTTGCTATGTTTGGGAGTTACTAGATTACAATATGTACACTATGGTAATATTTCTAACAACAATAGGCACCCATATAGGCGACATTACCTACCTGTTATAAGTAGAGGTGAAAATGTTTGCTATAGTAATTTAAATGAAAATTAAAAATAAACCCACAAATAAAATTGTACATAAATTATTTATTTCGTAAGTAATTAACTCTTCATCAATCAGTCAACACTAGGATTTTTTAGGCTTCTTGTAGACGTACTCTCTGAGGTAGAAGTCCGTGAACAGGTAGAGTATGAAGATGTTGTGCGGGAGGAAGACCATTGAGACCCACTTGGGGTACTCACAGGATGGCTCAAATAACACGTGGCCGAAGTGCAGGATCAACAGCAGGAATTGTAACTGGAATTCAAAATGAACTAAAATTAAGTAAGCGACGGACAATAAAGTAACCAACTGGTTTCTGCGAAATAAATTAATACTTTTAAAGAGCGAATATTATAAATTGCGCCACGCATGTCCAAAAATACGAACCATTTTCATTTGTAGGAAATGTACATTTTACCAAGATTGATATGTGATAATTATGCTAAATAACCGAAAAACCGGTCGATAGTTAACTGATACTTACAATCTGCATCTGAGTGATGTACTTCTTCCACCAGCGCCGCACCCACTCCGGCTTGGTGATAGAGATCAGGTAGTATGAGTACATCACCGAGTGCACCAGTGAGTTTATGAACCCGAGCATCACGCCGTGACCGCCTGCAAACAGCACAGGAAAATATACCGACGACGTGCAAAAGCAAAGCAGTTTGAAAACGGAAGTACGTAGGAATTATGTTTGAGTTATACCTATATACTTTATACTTATCTCAATCATTCTGGAAGTTTGAGATATCGTTTTGTGCAGTATAAGATCAAATTGGGATAGGTTGGGATGATCTCACCCAGCCCGTATGACAAATTCATAAGCGAAACGGGTTCATTAGCCGTGGACCCACTGGTGGGTCTATGTGGTCAGAGCTGGTCACATACTATTAATAACAAAAGTACGAGTCTTCCTAAACTCATCTGATACCCACCTGCCACATATTTGGTGCCGACGTAGCCCAGTAGGCACATGCCCATATGGTGGTACACGTGCAGGAATGAAACGTGTGTGAATTTCTTTCGGAGCACGAAGAATACCTGCCGAGGGGGATAGAGCAGGGTAAGTATATTATTAATAATGATAAATTAATAACATATAATTAATAATATGTTATTAATTTATCAAGGGGGATAGAGCATACGATATGGTACATAGTAGGTACAATGTTGTTGAATACAAATATTTCGGCGCAGAACGCATAAAATGCGAAAGTAGGGATAA
Source organism: Argyresthia goedartella (assembly GCA_949825045.1). Classification (NCBI taxonomy): domain Eukaryota; kingdom Metazoa; phylum Arthropoda; class Insecta; order Lepidoptera; family Argyresthiidae; genus Argyresthia; species Argyresthia goedartella. Next base: position 10,437,140 of record OX463828.1, on the reverse strand, counting down.
GAAGAACAACACATAAAACAGTAGACAGTAGGGATAAGTAGGTTCCTGCTTACTATAAAAGTAAACTTTTGTAGATCTACATATTTATTACAAAGTTATTGTCAAACTTATGATCGTTGTTCAATATGGGTTGGAAACGATTGAACATAAGCTCACCGTGTCTACTAGATCAGCAAGCTTGATCATGTAGTACATCCATACATAGAACACCACCTGTTTCTCTAGCGGCGTTCTGTCGTAGACCATCTTTTGACACCACCAGCTGTAGTTGCCAGGAATGTACAATAATGTGGCGCACTGAAAATAAGAATATGCTTCTTTAATTTCTATTGTTTGTTGTTTTTACTATTGCGTTATGTATGTGTTTTTCCACCTTATTTATGTAGTCATTCATAAATAAGGTGGAATCATGATGTGTATCCATATTGTTCGCATGGAACGTAGTTATGATTCTATGTGTTATGCAAATAAGACCGGTGTAAGATCTAATGTGTAAAATCTATGATCCTGAGCTCGAAGTGCGTCATACGTTGCTTTGCGTTTGCATCAAAATTAGATTGACTTTTTATATTTCGCTATAACTTGGCTAGTTTGAAGCTCAAGCTGTATGACATAGCGCACTCCCAGTTCATACAGATCATATAAAATTAAAAATTAATCCCACCAAAAACATTCTGTAAAAAACTAGCCAAGTCTCGATGGAGCTGCTTGTTTATCTCTAAAAAGTAATGAAATCTAGACAAAGTCGTGCCAAGTCTAAGGTTCCTTATTGCGATTTCTTTATTATTATAGTTAATGTTGTGTGACTTGGCCGTTGAACATTTATACGTTGGTGGGTACAAGTCAATTTTTTTAACACGTAATGTTATATATGTTTTAACTGCCTATGTTATATCTGTTACTCTCAATGTCAATAAAAAATAAGTCATGGCAAAGTTATTTTTATTTAAATACTAATTTCCTTAAAATAGAATTCCTTTGTATACCCTTAACGAGCAGCATAAAACGATCACGGAAGGATCCTGCAGTCATTTTCTAATATTTCATAACGTGTCCCTATCAGGAAACTTGCAGCTTATAATTTAATGTAATTAAATACGACGCAGTTCAAAATTGACGTGTACCTACTAAAGTATAAAGAATGTTTAATGGCCAAGTCACACAACATTAACTATAATAATAAAGAAATCGCAGTAAGGAACCTTAGACTTGGCACGACTTTGTCTAGATTTCATTACTTTTTAAAGATAAACAAGCAGCTCCATCGAGACTGGGCTAGTTTTTTACAGAATGTTTTTGGTGGGATTTCACTTCTTTTTGTAGAAACGTGGGCATATTGATTTATTTTATTAGATTTTCGGGAGATATGAAAACGGTATACACCGAATCTATACCAAGAGAAAACCAAGCTCTTGTGTTTTCTAATCAGGGTCACAGGTACTCCAGATCTTCGATTATCCTAGTTTTTATAGTTTATTTATGTGGCCCTTAAACCCTAACTCTGTACCAAATTTCAGCTCTCTGAGTTTATGGGAAGTACTAGTTCTATTCTGATAATCATGAGTGAGTGAGTGAGTGAGTGTCATAAATGCGAAACTTTGCTTTCGCTTAACTTCGGAACTAAATGACCTACAGACTTGAAATTTTGTATTTTAAATATGTGATTATAGCTTACTGGATGACGAAAATTTCTGCGTTCTGGTCTTATCCAGAGGTTCTCAAATAGGGGCCTGAAAATGCGGCGAAATGGTTCCAATAAAGGATGGTACGGCAGTGTTTGCTTCGCGCTCGACTTGGCGTGGGCACTGCCGTGCCCCCCGATAAATTTAGTTTTGGCTCAGTGCGGGTTGATGGAGAGGTGTCGGGCTAGTGTCCGTCATAGACGTCATCTCATCACATAACTTGATTTAGCTATTTGTATATAAAGGTATGTAATTATTAAAAATAAGTAGCTACGAGAATTTATTATCTATATGATGCATTATTAATAGACTAGCAATGTATGACCACATTAGATATACAGGGTGTAACTGAAAGGCGTAGTCATACTTTAAGGGGGTGGTAGTAGTAATTTTGAAATTCTTTTACTGTGAAACTGACTCAATCAGAGTAACTTTATTTTTGACGTTTCCATACATTTTGGTCTGGGTGGTCAGCTGTATTAAAAAATGGCTTATGTTTAAACGATCACCAAAAACCACCTATTTTACTACCAATAAATTCGAAACGACCGCCAGAATTAATAAACGATCACCAAATTTCATAGAATAGAATCATTTCATTTATTTAAATTAAAGCTTAAAGAACATTTGCTTAATAAAGCCTACTATAGCGTACAAGATTTCCTCAATGGTGACTGAAAGATTGCTTAATGGGTGGGTGGTAGCGTATTTTTATTAAGGATCTATGTAATTTACAGTATTTGAATAATCAAACGGACATGTAATATAATGTATTGTTATGTAATTTAAATTTAATCTAAATATAATTTAATTTAAATTAATATTTGTACACCTTTAAGGTAGAGTGTGGCAAGAACAATATTTATTTAACAACCCTGTAACCCACATTCACAAATAAAATATCTTTATCTTTATCTTTAAAATTTTGTGTTTTATGTACTTGAGTTTATGTTTTAAGTATTTTTTATTGTTCTTACATGTTCAACTTAACACGAAGGATAAAGGGGGCTTCGCTTCGCTCACCCTCTTTACCCTTCACCTAAGCTACCGCAGTGTTTTGCCCTGATATTCTCTGCAACTTTTGGTGATCATTTTGGGTAGGAAAAAATATTTTGGTGGTCATTTAAATTGTTCTCTTACAAAACATGTCCTCCACACACGGAGGAATGAAAAATAAAGTTGCTCTCAATCTAATTGGTTTCATAGTGAAAGTTGGTCAGAATGCCCCTTAAAATGACTAGACCTTTCTGTTACAACCTCGCAATAGGTTAGATAACGCGCTCGATCAAGAACAAAACAACATACCGGGGAATAGCAACTAGGAGTAAATTAATTGTACTTCTACTTCAGCTATCTATGTTTTGTGAATTGTGAACCTTATGACTTGCTGTAAGAAGATTAGCCAGATTACCTTAAAAGCTAGAAATCCCGAGAGGAATATCTGCACGGCATTGTAGAGGACGATGAGCCGCTTAAGCTGGAAGGGTTCTCTGTCCCTCATCAGCTCCGGGCCCCATTTCCGAACGAAGCGGTGATAGAGGAACATTAGAATCGCCACGGGCAGGGGCCCGGAGACCAGCGGGAAACCCTTCGTTCGCGGATCTGGGGGGCACAAATGGACAGCGTCATGGCCGATGGTACTAAAAGCACTACCACGGAACTTACATCTAGTAATTATAGGTAATTGACTTAATAGCTTATAATATATATATATATATAGAGCTTATAATATATATTACAATACGAGATATATATATATATATATATATCTCGTATTGTAATACATACGTATGGTAATATATGAAAACTATCATTCAAATAAACAGTGACGTTGAACTTTGACCGCAAGAAACGTAACGAACCCAGCTGAATCGATTATGGCGGTGTTCAATTGAAACAATGAGAAAGCATATTTAAATTATATGAAGGGAAAACAAATGTAATAGACAAACCTAATAGGTAAAAATTCTTGGTTAACAGTCCTTAATTAGGTAGGCAACTCACCTATGCTCCTCAGTGGACATATCTCCTTGATTAATTTAGTGAAAATACAAATTTACAATTATGACGACTTCTATGCGGCTCTGCGTGTAGCTCTGCCTACCATGAGGTCCCGGGTTCGATCCCCGGCTGGGCATATTAAAAAAACAAGTCTTGGGTGTTAATATGTGTGTGATGGCCCTCTTTTTTGGACCCTCTTCCTATCTTGTGTGGCGTCAGACAAAATCAATTTATGTGCCTGTATATAACTCTTTATGTATAAGTACTGCTATAGATAAGGTAATTTTGATTCGCGAAGCACTGTCTTTTCTTCGTGGAGTTATACAAAGAGTTTTGAGTAGAATACATTAAAATAACAACAGCATGGTAGGTATTTTCGCGACTTAGGTCTCTTAAAGATAGATATAGCTTTTTGCGGTAGGCATAGCGTCCGGTTCGGGTGGGAAGTGGTCTCAGTGAATTTTGATAAAGAGCTTAATCAGTCGCGTTTAGTCGTGCGTGAGTAAATAATAATGCTCTTTACATACATATTACAGGTACTTTTAAATTGCTCATGCACACATAAGTATATATATATATATATATATATATATATATATATAATACAGCCAGCTCAAACTTTGGCATGCACTCTACTTGAGCGGCAGTTTGTGTATTCAGTTTTAGAGTATGCGATAAATTTTATGCGAATAATGTTGTAAATTATGTTGTGCCTAGATAGTTACACCGGTACCTCTGAGGCAGAGGTCAGTATTTCGAGACTTAGGTCAGCAATCGCAGCTCCTCGCATGTTCAGTGTAATCGCTATGATACAATCACGAGTTTATTTCCTATGGAGTTATCCCAATGCAATGCTATCGTAGTCAGTCAATCTTGAGGCACGAAATAACAGGAAGTCAAGATCGCAACTCTACATCAAAATGTTAGGTGCTTGCTTACTCCAGTAACCTAGGACTTTACAATAAATGTAGTTAGGTACATCTCACTGACTCAACACAAATTAAATGAGTGCCTACATCCTACATGAGATCGCAACCCTTTGAAATCCCTTCTGCTAAATTGAGTATCAAAAATACCTGCTTAAAAGGTTTTGTCTGAAATGAAATACTTACTTACACAATTTTTTTAAATTTAGTCGCCAAAAGTTGGTATTGGGTAATATTTTGGTATATAATTTGGTAATATATTGGGTATTCGTTTTTATTAATTATAAAAAAATAAAAATTAAGTAAAGCGTCATTAATTATCACTCACCGGCCAGGTCTTCGTTGACATAGTGGTAGAAATCTAATATGTTCTGCAGTATCGTCCCCATGTCTATGTTTCTTCAGCGAGCCTCCCTCCTGTAACAAAAAGACTCTTAATTACTAAGAAAATTCGTGAACACAAACACCAAAGTTAGCTGAGGAACTCATCCTGTCGAGTACCGATGATATAGCATCATTCGGTCAGTAACAAAGAATTTACATCACCTAATAGAGGTTGTCAAAGAACTTTAGGGGACTAAGGAAGTCGGTTTCGAACAACTTCCACTATAATTTCGCAATATCTTTATTTTTCGAGACACGGATCACATGGACTGATGACTGATGACTCCTGTTATGTTCAGATTCCAAGAGCAACGTGCAACACTCCACGGGAAATGTTTTTCAGAAAGTTATCTCGTATCACCCTTTTTACAATGTACCGCTATGCCATGCTAGCACGCCTCGGTTATTTATCAGAACCTAAGCACACACAATCCTGACTTGTCTTCACCAGGGCTTATTCACGCTACCTCCACAAGGGGCAGGGCAGAGAGGAGGTTTAGCTGCACCCACCTTAATCACGTCCGCCACCTCCCAAGTACACGGCGGGTTTAAACAATAAAGTAAAGTGACTCTTACACGACCCACCTCGTCAATGGCTGGTGGTTGGATTGCGTGAATAAATTAGTATAATTTCGCAACGTAGAGTACGTATACTTCTTGCAAGTGATGAGCGCGCATGGACGTTGGGCGTGTACACTGTACAATTTGTAAATACAAGGTACCTCGATTCTACGAAGATCTTTAATTCCGTATCGTAGGTCGCGAATTCAATCTTTGATATGGTTGGATTTTGTATTTATCTTACCTTTTATTTTGCAAACACGAGTGTGTCAGGTCAGGCCTAACCATGCTTGCAGCTTGCAGCTTGTAACTCGCAAACCAATACAGCCAAAGTCCCGCGCGCGATCATTATTTGCAACGAGTAATATTACGGAGGTAGTACTACAGCGCCGTATGAAAGTAACGAAGATTAGTGCTACGCTACATAAGTGAATTAATTTACGAATAGCACTTAGTAATGGCGAATTGCGTTTTCCCGTAGAAACCGCAAATTCCTGGTGATCCCTATTTTCACCGAACAATTAAGTTTCGATTGTTAGGTACATAGTCAGGTCATAAGTTCTGTCACATGTGCAATATGAAATAATTTAGACATGTTTATTATTTATGTAAACATTTATATAGCAAAATGAACTTAATAAAACATAGATTCTTATGGTAATAAAGTTTATTCAAAATGACCCCCGCGATTTTGAATACAGGCCTTTATTCTGCGCGGCCAGTCGTCTATCGCAGCACGAACGAGGTCCATGTCAATATCGGCGGCTGCCTTAATCAAGGATGCCTTGAGTGACTCCAAATCAGGATAAGGCTTTGAGCAGGCCTTTTCCTCCAAGTTTTGCCATATCTTGTAATCTAACGGACTCAAATCTGGACTGGAGGAGGGCCAGTCTTCGTGCCGGATGAAGTCGATTTCACGCGCCGCCAGCCAGTCTTGTGTGCTTTTCGCTCTATGAGCTGGCGCAGAATCTTGTTGGAATACCCAGTGCCTGTTATTAAACATGGTATGAGAAACAGGTTCTACAAGGTTCTTGAGGACTGTATTTTGATACACAACTGCATTCGTTTTTACGCCTTTCTCACAAAAATGTACCTCAGTTAAGCCCCAATAAGAGACTCCCAACCAAACCATGAGCGAGGATGGAAAATGACCTCGTTGGACACGCGGAATACGGTCGCTCGCTTCTTCACTGCTGTGTGCGTACACCTTATCATTTTGTTTGTTGTAGCTCTCTTCCACGGTGAAAATTTTTTCATCCGAAAAAAAAAATCCCGATGCTTTTTTCCCGCGTACCGCTTCAACAAAGCGCGGCATCTCTTCAGTCTCACGTCCATTAAATGAGCGTCCAAACGATGTCCTGTTTTTCTTCGATCTGCCCTAAGCCCTAAGTCTTCACTTAACACCCTTTTCACCGTGGTCATGCTTAACCCCATCTGAAGGGCCAACAGTTTCTGCTTACGTATGGGATTTCTTTGAATTCGCGCCTTCACAGCTTTTATCACTGCTGGAGTCCTAACAGAGCGAGGGCGACCACTTCTTGACCTGTCATCTACACTAGAGTCTTCATTGTATCGTTTTATGGTACGATAAACGAATCTTTTGTTTATATTCAAATTTTTCAGTAAGTCGAAAATCTGAATTGGCGCGTAACCGCAACGATGCAACGCAATAACTGCGACACGGTCTTCTTTAAGTGTCCACTCCATATTTAAAAATGAGGAAAATTCTAAAAAGTACACATTTTTATTTTCATGAAAAATTCGAAATTCGAATTCAATAAACTTTTTTGTGGCCAGCGTTCTAAATTCAAAAGTTTTTATTGTGTGACAGAAATGACCTGATTGTGTATAAGTTCAGCACCACAGGTGATGATGTAATCCTATATTTAAATGACATCTCTTGCCGCCCTTAGCACAACTTTCTGTTAAACCGCCGCGCGCCGCCAATATTTTCACCTTAGCCACCATATGGCAAGGATAAATTAGTTGTTTAGCTTAATCTGTCAAATTACAAGTCAAGTCAAAGTTCTTTATTGCTGTAAATATATATATATATATATATATATATATATATATATATATATATATATATATATATATATATATATGAAGTATATGTAAATACTTAGCAAACATACGTTGAAAGACAACAAGCAATTCAGTAATAAACCAACGAAACATCTGTGAGGTCTTTGTTCTACTTGTAGCCTATCTAGAATATAAATATCTATTTATATTCTAGATAGGTAATTAATGATGTCCAATCCAATTGTCCATATGCATATATATGTCGGCGGCCGATTGTAGAATTGGGCACATTGAAGAAGAAAGAAAGAAAGAAATTTATTTGTAACAGGAAACAAAAATAGCAGCCAATATTGAACAACTAGGTACTTATGAATATTTCCTGTCACAAGCCGGCCTCAACTCAGCATATACTGACCACAGACCGAGGACGGGTGACAACACGCACAACGCACGTCGCGGAAGTTCGCACAGCACACGACAGGGCCTGGTTCGATGCTCTGACTGTAAAAAGATCTGCCGCTCCAGGATCGGACTGTATAGTCACGAGCTGTATAGTATATTGTATATATATATAAAGTCCGAGGTATATAAAGTCTATATACCTCGGACGCTGCTTAAACCATCTGTTATAGATATAAATAGTAGGCAGAAGGAAATACACATTAAAAAACGAAACACATATATAAATAAATATTCAAACTTTGTATTCAAGTATTTATTGCAATAAATTACATGTCATCAAGGTGTTATAATAAAATTGTATCAATGTAATTTTACCCTATTGTAGCAAGATTGCAGTTGCGTTACATAGATTTATGTCAAAACAAAGACAACAGACATATATAAGACAATTACACCCATCTTAGCAAAACCTATTTGTTAAATACCACACAATAACTAAATAATAAATTTACTTTATAAGTACATAGAGACAAAATAACATTTTTTAATAAAAATATAATACACCTGGCTCACTCCAAATTACTAACTAGCACTCATAAGAGTAATATTCTGACATGTCATAGGGGGTCATTTCAATCAAATATAATTTTAATTTATTCAGGAACATAGAGCCTGTCAACATTTTTATATAATTTGGGAGCTTATTATAAACCTCATTTGCAGCTAATTTAGCAGAGCGAGTGTATGTCACTGTCCTGCTAAACGGAACCTCCAACTTATACCTATATCTTTCGTTTAGCCTACTAGTTGCGCCTGGAGCTCTTAGTGGAAAATTTTCTGGATATCTCCGTACCAATTTACAAAGCTCAATTACATAGATAGCCGCAACGGTGTGAATTTTTTACTCTTTAAACGACGACCTACAAGACTCCAAGCTTGAATTTATTCCATTTACGATGCGCACAGCTCTCTTCTGAAGGACGAAGTTCTTTTTAATGTCAGTGCTATTTCGCCATACTGACAATCTGCATAGTACCCTGGATTGAAAGAAAGCAAAGTATGCCTGCAAAGCGGCTTCCTTTGATGACATTTTGACCAAGGATCGTAAGGCATAACAAAAACTACTTAGCTTTCCTGCAATAAACTCCACATGTTTCTTCCAGTTCAGATTGCAATCTGTGTAGATGCCCAGAAATTTGGCATGAGGTAGGAACTCTATTTTATTGCTATTTTGTTCAATGTCTAATTGAGGCACATGAGTGTTGTAATTACGGAAATGCAACAATATTGTTTTACCGACATTTGTGCTTTAGTTAAGCCGATTGAACCAATCTATCAGAATACCAGTAGTTCTGTTAATGACGTCGGGTAAATTTTCGTAATCACCACGTTTGAATTTGAAAAAACTGATACATCATCCGCAAATAGAATCACCTTATTTTTGATGAGGGATGGCAGGTGATTTACGTATAGCAAAAATAATACTGGAACCAAAATACTCCCCTGCGGGACGCCAACTGTGATCGGTCGATTATTTGACTCTTCTTCTTGGAGGGTGTGATTTTTATTTATACTAGATAATATTACACTCTGTTGCCGATTCTCCATATATGATTTGAACCATTTAGACACTTCGCCTCGTAATCCATATCTATTTAATATGTCCAACATGATGCTGTGGTCCACATGGTCAAAGGCCTTGGACAAATCAAGCAATACTGCTATAACGTTGTGGTTGTCATCAAGAGATTCAGCAACATAGTCAGTCAAATAAAATATCATGTCTATAGTAGATAAGTCCCTTTGGAAACCAAATTGCTCTCTTTTTATATTTTTTTCAGAACACAAGAATACTCTCAATTTCTCAGCCATAACCTTCTCAAATATTTTGGATAATGCTGCAAGTAGGGAAATCGGTCGGTTCTTCCTGACATCCAACTTGTCCCCCCCTTTGTGGAACGGTTTGACATGCGCCTTTTTTAAAAGGGTTCGAAATATTCCCTCACTTAGAGACCGATGTAACAAATAGATTAGAGGGCCTTTTATAGCGTTTAGTATGTACTTAATAACTATTATTGATATACCATCATAACCACTGGACTTTTTGTTTTTGAGTTTTTTCATGTCTTTGTGTAATTCATGAGCGCAAACAGGTGAGACAAACATGGATTTATTGTGAAAGGGTGGTAAATCCATGTGTTCAGGTTTGAGTGAGGTGGTAGAGGTATTTGTGAAGTGGGCGTTAAACAAGTTAGCTGCATCATACGTACTGTTTGCCACACGAACTTTATCCGTCATCCCCGTATAGTCTCTCATGTGTTCATGTTCCGCCCCATTTATATGTGTGTTTATTAGGCTCCAAGTAGCTTTTACTTTATCAGTAGAAGTTAATATCTTTTTATTATTGCACAGTCTTTTAGACAATTCTATTGTTTTTTTCAGAATAGTAGAGTAAAGCTTATAATGTTTGTGTTCATCCGCTTTTTTAGAGAGTTTAGAAGATCTTTTTGTTTCGCATGATTTCTTTATGCCCTGCGTTAACCAGTCTTTATTATGTTTTTTTATATCCGCCCTAACTCTTATTATCGGGCAATTAGACTCAAATGACTCGATTAGAATATCGTGAAATATATTAAAGCTATTATTGAAATCTTCCTGACCATTTACATCAGTCCAAGATATTTTCCATAAATCCTCTAGTAGCTACTGTAAGCGTACATCGCCTAAAGCTTGAAACTGTTTGTAGAATTTTGTTTGAGTCTTTCGTAGTGGGACATTAAGTGAGGCGTATTGGAGTGTGTGATCAGACAAACCTAATTCCTTACTCTCTCCTTACGTTACCTCTCAGTTGGACATAATATTATCTATGCATGTACAACTGTGGTTCGTAATACGGGTAGGTTCTGATATGCCGAGCTTCATCCTAAAAGACAGAAGTAGACATTTGAACTCATACGATTCTGCAGAGTCTGTGAGAGTGTCAATGTTGAAATCGCCACAAATAAATACTCTGCGCTCCCTGAATTTGAAGACATAATTCAAAACATTCTCCATATATTTGAAAAAAAATGTCATCCCTTACGGTTTTCGGACTGTATACACAAACCACATAATAAGATGTAGATTGGCAATAGATAAAATAAAGGTATTAAACAAATATACAAAAAGTAATAATATTTAAGGTAACAATTTCATATGATCGACAGTTATACAGCGCTAGTGTCCTTTTGTAGAGACTCTTCGATTTTTTGGTGCTCTTACGTGAACATTCTCAAAGTGAATTTAAATGCGGCAAATCGTGATATGCCGCGCCATGTTAAGATATGGCGGCGTTTCTTGAAAGACGCCGTTTTCTATGTTTGTATGCTTTAACCGAAATCGGGCAGATTGATGAGAACCAAACGATTGTCGATATTCCCAGTAAACGCTTCGCCACATCATGATATGGTCCAAAACGTCACATAGCAAATTAGATATTGGGTATCCGAGTATAATATTGTAGAAACTTTTATTACCCTCACTATTAAATGTTGTTTTTCCGCTGCGATTCGCTACGCTCCGGTTTTGCTTCTTCTAAGTTCCAACCTAACCTATAACACAACTGAAATTTAGTCACAATAACTTACTCTTGCCAAGTTTGGCTTTTTATTACATTCAGTCCCAAGCTCGCTCCGCTGGTTGCACATACACTTTCTAACCTAACCCAACCTATCGAGCCAAATCTATTGACACCCTACTTTTCGATATGCCGAGTTATAGGCTGGCAGATAATCGAACGTTGGTCTTGAAACGATAGGGCAGATCAAGAAATGCCGGCATATCACGATATTCCGTGACATCAGGATGTGCCGAATTTGACGATCGGGAGCCGACATATACATGCTTGTTATCTTCCATATTACGTATCTATATATGTAAGAATATACTTGTAATTTGTAATTTGTAATTTCTTTATTGTACAGTCTGCAACAGAGACATCTGACCCCCCAACTTTTAAAACGTAATTCCATTCAAACTGCTGAGAAGCGCCACCTACCACGATTCTTGGCACCTAAACTTGTTTCTGGAAAGTGTGCAGCCGCAGATTTTGTATTTCTATTTCAAATTGAAGGAAACCGGCTACATCAATAATAACCAGGAAGAAACAAAAACAATTGCTTTACAGAGCGGGGTTCGAACCATGGCCCTTCGATTTATGAAGCAAGCGCTCGTCCCATTGCACTAACCAACGATCTGTATATCATGGCGAAAATTAATATCATATGTTCTACTTCTATGACGCAGCGCTCTAACTTCATCGTCAACCGCACGCAATGCATTTACAAATAAATTGAAGGTAGGATATCAGAATTATAACCACAGAACAAGAATACGTTCAGTTCGTGTCACAATATCACATAAGTTACTGCGGATCTTGTGATTTTGAAAGTTTGGACTAGTCATCATGTCTCATTTTTTAACTGATTTTGTTAAAGCCAAAATAATAGTGTATTGGGAAGACAACCACAGTATTAAAAGTATATCTAGAGAATTAGGTATCGCGGTAAGTAAAAAATTATTATATATTATACTAATTTGTAACAATTTTTTGTTTCGTGTAACATAGGTTTAGTGTTAAAATTACTAATATAAGATGCCTATATTCTCTTACAGAGAAACACGGTTCGTCTTTGGATTCGGAGATACCAAGATAGTGGTGACGTAAAGCGTAACCGCCCCGGCCCGCAAGCAATGACCTACACAGATGCATCAAACCGACATCGTGAAATCGTTAATCTCCACACAGAAGACCCATTTAAGACAACACGATCAACTGCCATAGATTATAATATTTCACTGCAAACAGTAAGGAGACATTTACATGCAGGGGGTATCCATAACTACAAGCCGGCCAAAAAAATTAAATTAACCGAAGCCCATCGCCAAGCAAGAATGAGATTCGCATCTGAATATCTAAACTTTGATTGGGAGAACGAAATCGTAATTTTTACCGACGAAAAAAGTTTTAAGTCCGATGATGATGGCAGAAAAATATTATGGAGAAGAGCTGGCGAGCGTTATAACCATCAAAATATTTTGCCTTTGAGAACAAGTGGCAGAATAACTTTAGGTAAGAATATTTATAAACATATATGTTATATGTTGTGTTTATAAACAACATTAACATCATACAGACAGGCACATACATTGCTTTTACTTCTGGCCCCACACTTAACCTTTCACGTCCCGTCGTCGTCGCGATATCCGGTCGGCCGAAATTTTCATAGGATTGGAACTCTATAAGTCTATGGCGTTAAGTTGAAAATCGCGATGTATTTTTGCTTATATTTTTATAGGACGTATCTTGAGAGGTTAAATAGCCTGTGTCATAGAACCAAACACGGCAACATCAGAAACATGCAACTTCTAACACCTTTTGTCTTCGTGCCCAGCCGGGATTCGAAATATTATTATTCTAAATTGTATTACGCAGTGTGGATTATTTGTTATTTAACCAAATTATTGTTTTGCAGGCTATTGGGGTTGGATGTCCTCCATGGGCCCAGGGGAGTTGATCGAATTCGGCGGCCGAATGAACAAAGATAAATACTTGGAAATTTTACAAGATGTGATGATTCCAACAGTGCGCAACGTGTATCCAGAGGGGCAAATATACTTTATACAAGATAATTGTTCCGTGCACCGTTCGTGTTTGGTTAGAGAGTGGTTTGCCGCTCGTAATGATATAACTGTCATTGAGTGGCCATCTAAAAGCCCAGATTTAAACTTAATTGAAAACTTGTGGGGTCAAATGGTTCTTAACTGGGATACGAGTGATGTTAGAACAAAAAGTTATTTAGACCAAGAGGTGATGAGATCTTGGGACCTTTTCCGCCTTAGTAATATGTGTTCCAACATGGTTACAGGAATGAAGTCCAGGCTTGAACAAGTGCTTCAAAATGAGGGGCACCCTCTCCGATATTAAAAATAATTTGCTGCCACTACTTATATCGAAGCAATGTTTCAATAAATTGCTATCCAGGTATAGCACTATTCGACCCTATATGCTATTTAAATATCATGCTATGATAAAGAAAGTTGAGAGATGTAAATTGTTACTTAGACTTAGTAGCATGTTGATTCTCCCTACGGAAGATTTATCATAGTTTGAGTTTATATCTTTATTTCGTTTCTTTGTTGAAAAAGTCTTAAATATTGATATCGAAGCAAAGTTTCTATAAATTGCTATCCAGGTAGCACTATTTGACCCTACATGTTATTTAAATATCATGCTATGATTATGAAAGTTGAGAGATGTAAATTGTTACAAATATACTTACATAGTAGCATGATAATTCCCTCTACGGAAGATTAATCATAGTTTGAGTTTAAATGTTTGTCTAAGATACACATTTCTTTGTTGAAAAATTGAAATTAAATAAATAACTTTCAAAATTATTTTTATTTTATTTATAATAACAATAAGTTATAAAATAAGCTAGGTAAGTTATCTAACAATATAACAACCCATCGTTTCTATGAATCACCATATTATATTCCAAAATTATTACACCAACATTACCAATATTTTGCTTAGCAAAAATTGAGCCTTTGTGGATTCGAACATGCTACCTCTAACTTATCTTGACATGTAGCTATTTGCGCCACGTAACACTCATGATTTGTGACGGAATAAGCGTATCCTACGCTTCGACCCTGTGGTGCCTGACCTGGTGGTTTATCGAATATCGAATAGATGGCATTGATGGTAATGAAGGTCATGAAGGATTTAACCACGAGAGAGGGCGCTTTTGTAGCACTTTTATGGGGGGTCATATGTCTCTGTTGCAGACTGTACTACACAAAACAGTCATACAGATAACTTATAATAGAAAAAACATGTACAAAGGCGAGCTTATCTCTCAAAAGAGATTTCTTCCAGCAAACCAAAATGGTAGGAGAGGTGATGGTTGAGCGGGGGAAGACCTGCGCGTACAATAAAACTCTATAAATACTACGACTAATATATACTACAAACAATATTATACTGATAACCCTAACTGCTAAAAATAGACTGCATACACAATTACTTAAATACAACGTAAAAATATGAATAAACCGTATAATAAACTTATACAATAACTTAGCCGGTTTTTGAATATATTTAGAGATCGACTGTCCCTGATAGTGCAAGGAAGCTCATTCCACAGTCGTACGGCTCGGATTCTGAACCCGTGCTCGTAGGCTGCAGTGGAGCGTTCTGGAGCTTTGAGCGTAGACGCCATATGACTTCTCCGAGGCCTGCTTGAAGAAAGAAATTCGAAGCGATCACGTAGGAAGTTAGGGTAACGAGGGTTCCACAAAATATTATAAAGGAAACACAGGATATGAGAGTCCCGTCGAAGCCGAATCGGTAGCCACTTCAGCTCCCTGCGATGCTGAGATACGTGGTCATACTTGCGCAGTCCGAAGATGATACTTATAACATAGGTTCACATACATACATATGGTCATTGCTCAGGCCTTTTTGCTGAAAGAGGGGAAGGCAAAGACTAAAGACCTCCACCCACTTGTCACGATCCGCCATTCGTCGCATACATCTCTCGCTTCTCGACATTTGTAAGTCTTTCTATACAAGCTTAAAGTTTAGGTGGGTATAATTAAATTGAAAATCATATAAAATGGCTGACACGAGTGACACGACGGAAAGTTGCACTTGATGTAGGTACACTACTTGTACGCATGAGTAGGTAGGTACCTATATAATATAATACGAAAGGTGAATGACGATATTGTGTAGTAGGGCAGTCATTGTCCTTTTTCACGAACTGGGTTAATTATATCTGAATTCAAAATGTTTCGCTAATTTGAAGCAGTCTACCGTGTTATACTAGTGATATCATATGCCTAAGCGTCACACACAGATTTGCATGTCGTAGCAGGTATAGTTATTAGGTATCTCTTGTGTCTAGGCTCCTAATTTTATTCCTGGTCGTAAGCTCCCGAGCCAATTGGCTATTTATATGTGGTGTGAGGACTGCGATTTTACAGTTTCCCTAACTCTGCGTCGCGAAGCCGTCGTCGGGAGTGCTGCGGCATTATCCGGCGTCTTGAGGCGCTGCGGCCCAAACAGCTTGACGGATTTTAATAAATGCAAACGCACCCTGTTGGATCATATGCAAAAATTTTAATGAAATAGATTAGATTTTAGATCGCAAAATGTAGTTTACAAAGTAATTGATGCAGCTACCTTCAATTAGTATATGGTAATGAAAGAAAATGCAGTCGGGTTATTTGTTTTTATAATTATTCCACTTGTTTATGTAAATGGTTTCTCCTATGCTAGTGATTGTATATAACCTAAATAAAAACACAATATGAATGGGTAAGAAACCCTTTTCAGTTGACCTTCCCATCAATACTTTCGACAGAGGAAGAAAAACAATTAATAGAATTGTCCTGTGATTCCAGCCATAAGCTCCAACGCGACAAGGAGAAACTGCTTGAATTTTGGAGCTCAGTTTCTCACGAATATCGTACCATCAGCACTGCAGTATTGAGGGTTCTAGAGGTACCACTTGCGTCATCGTGCTTGTGCGAAACAGGTTTCTCTGCAGTTGCAGTAATAAAGAACAAGTACAGATCGAAAATAATGTAGTCTTTCATTACATTATTTCGATTGTACTTGCCATCTCTTTGATGAGAGTGGTGATTTCCAAACAAGAAGCCCATTCTGAGAAACTATGCTCAGAAAAGCAAGCACATCCTTTTCATTGTACTCTCTTTGATCAACAAACGGAGGAAACTGACAGCTTCAAACGTCACTTCTCGAAATAATGTTGCCATCTACAGTTTGGTAGTGATGTTCTCATTCATTCTTAATATAATGAAAAACTGTTTAATATATTACAGTAATACTTTACAATACATAATCATTTGATAAAATATTCAACAAATTAATTATTGGTTAGTGCGTTTTATTTTCACATTAGTAAAATTACGATATCCCCAACCAAGCCAAACGGTTTTATCGGCGGCCAGGTACTAATTCGAATACAAATAGTTACGACGCGAGTTAGCGTGACAGCGAGCGTTGTATTTAGATACGCTGTCACGCTCACTCGTGTCGTACTAAGCTCTCTGTCTCTGTCTTCCACGTGCAGTCTGCAGTTGCGGTCGGCTTCCAACTAAAACTTCGCACACGCTCGCAATTCAACAGTGCGAGCGCGACGCCAATATAATTTATGCGCGAGCAAAAGAGACAAGAGGCTAGAGTTAATGTACGAAAATTCGTCTACTCTGGGAACAGACTTACAACACCTCCTTCATTCGTTTCCCCTTCTTCTGACTGAGTGCACGAATACGTTCTTTGTTCCGTTGCAATTTCGCTGTTTTTGTTGTTCTGGTTACGTTGTGTTTGTTATTTTTGTTTATTGTTGTTCGTTCGACGGAGTGTTTGTTGTCGAAGAAGACCTGGGGTTTCTTTTAGTGTTACAGAAAAGACTGA
Organism: Argyresthia goedartella; assembly: GCA_949825045.1. Classification (NCBI taxonomy): domain Eukaryota; kingdom Metazoa; phylum Arthropoda; class Insecta; order Lepidoptera; family Argyresthiidae; genus Argyresthia; species Argyresthia goedartella. The sequence continues at coordinate 10,419,669 of OX463828.1, read as the reverse complement.
CACTGCCTACCTTTTCTCTAAGTGCTTCGTCGATTTTTTGAACCATCACAACTTGGGTTTGTATATTTTCGTGATATTATGTCAGTAGTAGGCTCAATATACATAGAAAGTTTCAATAGCATAGCTCTTGTAATTTAAATTTTATTGATATCTAAAATACCCCGTTTTCGTCAAAATTCTTAGGGTACTTCCTCAAGCCCTAAAAAGCTGAAATTTGGTATGTAAGCTAGTAGTACTAGTACTCAAACAACAAAAAAAAAACTAAAACTTGGTATTTTTATCCCCCAACCCCTTTAACTAGGGGATGGAATTTTGTATGAGACTTCCGCAAATTTTGATAATAGAGGTATTTTATTAAAATAGATTCTTACGAATTCTTTTTGAACGTTATTTGAATCTATATAATGCAAGAAAAACTACTACCGCTTCGGAAAGTGTTATGAAGAAGCGGCGCGAGAAACTCGTACACTGCAACACGGGCTACTTTCCTTTGCTGTTTCTTTTTTTTTTTTAATAGGTCTTGTGTTACAATCGTGTGCGTGGTTCTTGTGCTGCGCTGGAATATCAGAGCTCCATACCTCTTTGTAATTAATGTAACCATATAACCTATAATATGCTTTATAACAAAATGTTTTTTTAACAATGCCTTTAAATCTCTTCTCTGACAAATTTAATATCTCTTCCGGTATTTTGTTATAGTGTTGATGGTGTCTTCCAAGCCGTATTCGGCCACGGCGACTTCTTTAAAGGTTACCCGGTTGGTATGTGGGGTATGACTATTATAGCCAATCTTGGCAGAAAACGTGCACCCACACAGATTGCAGGTTAGCACGCCATCCACGTAGTAGTATACTATGGCTGCTGGTGGTCTAGCCTTCGTTGGTCGCGCTTCGCGTCCAAGTTAGCCCCCGTCTTTGGGAACCGAAGCGGTGAACGCTTTGTTGCATCAAGCGCCGCCATTCTGGACGATTCCCTGCCAGACGCTCCCAAGAGGAGGGCTCAATGTTGCATCTCTTCATGTGTCTCTTCTGAACATCCTTTAATCTGAGGAGTTGGCCGCTGGATCTCCGCTTGCCTTCCTGCAGTTAAGAGTAAAAGATTCGCCACTCTCACCTCGTCTATTTGGGTAACATATCCACTCCATCATAGCTGTCGCCTCATCAGATATGCCTCTATTCCCCCGACATTCGCCCGTCGAAGTACATCGGTGTTTCTCACACGATCCGACCATTTGATGTTCATAATGTCGCTTCAGGTGCGACTTCATATGTGTTTTGAAGGTGTATTTGGAGGTTAGATTTCTTATGGGCGGCGGAATATCATTCCAACATTTGGTAGCTTGGAAGCGGAAGCTACCTCTAAATGCCACCGTGCGGTGAATATGACATTCAAGAGGTGCCCGAATATCCCTCATGCCATATCTGGGGTGAGATGTCGCCATCTTTAACTTTAGGTACAGGTACTCAGGTTTTTTAAACTTGATGAAATCAAACACTACATTTGAAAGGTGTAAGTGCCTACGGAGTTACATTTTTAGCTTTCCAGCAGAGTTTAAGTATGGGGTGATATGACTACGAGGTGGTACATCAAAGCAAAACCTACAACAGGCATTTTGTATGCACTGCACTAAACGCTGAGTCTTCAAAAGAAGACGCGGCCCATAAACTATATCTCCGTAGTTGAGTCGAGATAAAATCAGTGACTCGCACAGAATAATACGTGCCCTTTCGCAGATAAGGTTACGGATTTTGTACAAAACCCCTAAACAATACATACAACTCTTCACTAAATTCAAGACATGAGTTTCAAATCGTAAAATCGTAATATAACCTAATGTTTTAAGGAATTAACAGTAGGCAAAGTGAATTTTATACATTTAGATTTTTTCGCATTAAGCACTAGATTGTTAACAGTAAACCAATTATGAAGCTTTCCAAGAGCATTATTTAGTTCGTCATAGTTACTGTACATGTCGATCTACTTGAAATATAAGAGATGTATCATCAGCAAATAACACAATCTTTGACAAATTCTGAACCATGTAGGGCAAATCATTAATATAGACCAAAAATAAGAAAAAACCTGATATGGAACCTTGAGGCACGCCAATTTCCACGCGAGATCCTAATGATTTGGTTCTGTTAATCTGAACCTTCTGAATTCTATTATCTAAATAAGAACTCAAAAGTTCTAGAGCTTTATTTTTAATACCGTAGTGTTCCCGTTTTATCAGTAAAGTTTCATGATCTACGGAATCAAATGCTTTGGATTGGTCACAGAAGAAACAAATGGCATCTTTCGATTCTTCCCATGCACTAAAAATATGTTTTAATAGTTCAACACCAGCATCTGTGGTACAACGTCCTTTTGTAAAGCCGAATTGCCGATTATGTAAAATATATTAGAGCTGCCACATATACTACGAAAAATATTGTATGGCATACCAGAATCTGGTTATATATACGAGTTTTTATTCCGTATACAAACAGCTGCGACATTTTTTAATAGCTTCGGCGCTTATTTACGACATCTTTTGTCTCTGTCCTACCTCACATACCGTGATGGTCTACTTTCAGTAGTAAGATTTTCCTTCTATGGATATTTATATCGCTGCTAGAGTGCTCGCACGATAATTCTTCACTTAGGTAAGGCACTTTTTCAATTTAATTCATTGCCAGTAATAATTTAATTTAAATAAATGCGAAATGATGAATTAAATAATTTGCACAATCCAAAATCGGGCAGATCGATGAGAACCAAATTTTGTCAATATTCCCAGTAAACGCTTTGCCACATCATGATATGACCAAAGGATGAAACTTCACATCGTAAAATAGTTCTAATTTTACGAATGAACAAATCTATTTCATTTTTACAATGATTTTTTTGTTGTTACTCGTATGCCAGATGACTATTTCTGTATACTTTTTAAAATAATTATCCATAAATATTTATTTTAAGGTTATAAACCAAATTAATAAAAGCAGGATGACCATCACACGGGAGTCGGTGGACTACTATTGGATATCCGAGTATGATATTTTAGAGACTTTTAGTATCCTCAGTATTAAATATTGTTTTTATTTGCATACGCTTCGCTCCGGTTTTGCTTCTCCTAAGTTCCAACCTAATCTATAACACAACTGAAATTTATCCACAATAACTTACACTAGACAAGTTTGGCTTTTTATATCTTTCAGTCAGCTCCGCGCTGGTTGCATATACACGTTCTAACCTAATAACCTAACCCAGCCTACCGGGCCAATTCTATTGTCACCTTACTTTTCGATATGCCGAGTTATAGGCTGATCGTCGAACGTTGGACTTGAAACGATATGGCGGGTTTAACATGGCAGATCAAGGAATGCCGCAATATCATGATATGCCGAGGCACATTATGATGTGCCGAATTTGACGATCGTCCGCCGGCATATCGATTATTTGGTCAATTTTTATGTATGTCACATTCACTGATTTCACTTATTGTTATAATTAACTAGGAACTAGATGATTTTCTGAGCATAAAAATAAACATTTATATACAGGCAAATACATTGCTTCTGTGTCGTGGCAACGTATACACACACGAATATATTGGGGATTTCTCATTCTACCTCCTCAGCCAAACCTATCGTTCGGACCGGCACAGCATAGACCGCAACACAACATGGGCCGACAAAAAAAAAATACAATTGAATTTAAAAGATCCAGTTTCAAATAAAAAAGTGGGCGTCGAGGGATCGCCTTTTTTTTTCGTTTGTCATCGATTTTAATGAGTTTCCTGCATTTAACTAAGGGTTACTACTTAATCTACAAGGGTTTCTATGAGCTGTGTGAACTTGGCATCCGACATTAAAAAAATATGTCTTGCGTTTGTCGAAAAATGTGTAGTGGATTACTATCCACTACACAACAAACAATTTTCGTTAGTAGTAACTAAAAAAATAGTGAGGAAAAAAATAACTTAGCCCACAAAATTTGAAAAACCAAGTTTTCATAGATTATTCTTATGACTAATCGTTAGAAGTGGTAGTGCAATTTAATTCGTTAGTAGTAAACAGAAAAAAATAACATTATTTTGGAGATTTTTACAAAACGATTTGTATGACTTAAATTCTATTACGAAGGCCTACGATTGATTTCAACGGTAGAATTGATTGAGGAAGGTTTGTAGAGGACAGTCGTGGAAGAATTTTTGATAGTAGTAAAACAAAACTAATGATTAGAAGTGATAAAGTTAAGAAAAACGTGTTTTGGCGTCATTTTTATTTAATAATTCTCCTTTTAAAGGATGTACTGTTACTACAAACGGTAGATTTGACTGAAGAATGTTTGTAGAAGTTTGTAGTGGAAGAATTTTTGATAGGTAGTTGTATTTTTTTTAAAATTAGAAGTGACAAAGTAGAAAAAGACTGTATTTTTCGTCATTGTTACTGAGTAATTCTCGTTCCAAAGCATATACGATTACTACAAACAATAAAATTGACTGAAAAAAGTTCGTAGGGGTTTGTAGTGAAAGAACTTTTAAAACGTAATTCCATTCAAACTGCTGAGAAGCGCCACCTACCACGATTCTTGGCACCTAAACTTGTTTCTGGAAAGTGTGCAGCCGCAGATTTTGTATTTCTATTTCAAATTGAAGGAAACCGGCTACATCAATAATAACCAGGAAGAAACAAAAACAATTGCTTTACAGAGCGGGGTTCGAACCATGGCCCTTCGATTTATGAAGCAAGCGCTCGTCCCATTGCACTAACCAACGATCTGTATATCATGGCGAAAATTAATATCATATGTTCTACTTCTATGACGCAGCGCTCTAACTTCATCGTCAACCGCACGCAATGCATTTACAAATAAATTGAAGGTAGGATATCAGAATTATAACCACAGAACAAGAATACGTTCAGTTCGTGTCACAATATCACATAAGTTACTGCGGATCTTGTGATTTTGAAAGTTTGGACTAGTCATCATGTCTCATTTTTTAACTGATTTTGTTAAAGCCAAAATAATAGTGTATTGGGAAGACAACCACAGTATTAAAAGTATATCTAGAGAATTAGGTATCGCGGTAAGTAAAAAATTATTATATATTATACTAATTTGTAACAATTTTTTGTTTCGTGTAACATAGGTTTAGTGTTAAAATTACTAATATAAGATGCCTATATTCTCTTACAGAGAAACACGGTTCGTCTTTGGATTCGGAGATACCAAGATAGTGGTGACGTAAAGCGTAACCGCCCCGGCCCGCAAGCAATGACCTACACAGATGCATCAAACCGACATCGTGAAATCGTTAATCTCCACACAGAAGACCCATTTAAGACAACACGATCAACTGCCATAGATTATAATATTTCACTGCAAACAGTAAGGAGACATTTACATGCAGGGGGTATCCATAACTACAAGCCGGCCAAAAAAATTAAATTAACCGAAGCCCATCGCCAAGCAAGAATGAGATTCGCATCTGAATATCTAAACTTTGATTGGGAGAACGAAATCGTAATTTTTACCGACGAAAAAAGTTTTAAGTCCGATGATGATGGCAGAAAAATATTATGGAGAAGAGCTGGCGAGCGTTATAACCATCAAAATATTTTGCCTTTGAGAACAAGTGGCAGAATAACTTTAGGTAAGAATATTTATAAACATATATGTTATATGTTGTGTTTATAAACAACATTAACATCATACAGACAGGCACATACATTGCTTTTACTTCTGGCCCCACACTTAACCTTTCACGTCCCGTCGTCGTCGCGATATCCGGTCGGCCGAAATTTTCATAGGATTGGAACTCTATAAGTCTATGGCGTTAAGTTGAAAATCGCGATGTATTTTTGCTTATATTTTTATAGGACGTATCTTGAGAGGTTAAATAGCCTGTGTCATAGAACCAAACACGGCAACATCAGAAACATGCAACTTCTAACACCTTTTGTCTTCGTGCCCAGCCGGGATTCGAAATATTATTATTCTAAATTGTATTACGCAGTGTGGATTATTTGTTATTTAACCAAATTATTGTTTTGCAGGCTATTGGGGTTGGATGTCCTCCATGGGCCCAGGGGAGTTGATCGAATTCGGCGGCCGAATGAACAAAGATAAATACTTGGAAATTTTACAAGATGTGATGATTCCAACAGTGCGCAACGTGTATCCAGAGGGGCAAATATACTTTATACAAGATAATTGTTCCGTGCACCGTTCGTGTTTGGTTAGAGAGTGGTTTGCCGCTCGTAATGATATAACTGTCATTGAGTGGCCATCTAAAAGCCCAGATTTAAACTTAATTGAAAACTTGTGGGGTCAAATGGTTCTTAACTGGGATACGAGTGATGTTAGAACAAAAAGTTATTTAGACCAAGAGGTGATGAGATCTTGGGACCTTTTCCGCCTTAGTAATATGTGTTCCAACATGGTTACAGGAATGAAGTCCAGGCTTGAACAAGTGCTTCAAAATGAGGGGCACCCTCTCCGATATTAAAAATAATTTGCTGCCACTACTTATATCGAAGCAATGTTTCAATAAATTGCTATCCAGGTATAGCACTATTCGACCCTATATGCTATTTAAATATCATGCTATGATAAAGAAAGTTGAGAGATGTAAATTGTTACTTAGACTTAGTAGCATGTTGATTCTCCCTACGGAAGATTTATCATAGTTTGAGTTTATATCTTTATTTCGTTTCTTTGTTGAAAAAGTCTTAAATATTGATATCGAAGCAAAGTTTCTATAAATTGCTATCCAGGTAGCACTATTTGACCCTACATGTTATTTAAATATCATGCTATGATTATGAAAGTTGAGAGATGTAAATTGTTACAAATATACTTACATAGTAGCATGATAATTCCCTCTACGGAAGATTAATCATAGTTTGAGTTTAAATGTTTGTCTAAGATACACATTTCTTTGTTGAAAAATTGAAATTAAATAAATAACTTTCAAAATTATTTTTATTTTATTTATAATAACAATAAGTTATAAAATAAGCTAGGTAAGTTATCTAACAATATAACAACCCATCGTTTCTATGAATCACCATATTATATTCCAAAATTATTACACCAACATTACCAATATTTTGCTTAGCAAAAATTGAGCCTTTGTGGATTCGAACATGCTACCTCTAACTTATCTTGACATGTAGCTATTTGCGCCACGTAACACTCATGATTTGTGACGGAATAAGCGTATCCTACGCTTCGACCCTGTGGTGCCTGACCTGGTGGTTTATCGAATATCGAATAGATGGCATTGATGGTAATGAAGGTCATGAAGGATTTAACCACGAGAGAGGGCGCTTTTGTAGCACTTTTATGGGGGGTCATATGTCTCTGTTGCAGACTGTACTACACAAAACAGTCATACAGATAACTTATAATAGAAAAAACATGTACAAAGGCGAGCTTATCTCTCAAAAGAGATTTCTTCCAGCAAACCAAAATGGTAGGAGAGGTGATGGTTGAGCGGGGGAAGACCTGCGCGTACAATAAAACTCTATAAATACTACGACTAATATATACTACAAACAATATTATACTGATAACCCTAACTGCTAAAAATAGACTGCATACACAATTACTTAAATACAACGTAAAAATATGAATAAACCGTATAATAAACTTATACAATAACTTAGCCGGTTTTTGAATATATTTAGAGATCGACTGTCCCTGATAGTGCAAGGAAGCTCATTCCACAGTCGTACGGCTCGGATTCTGAACCCGTGCTCGTAGGCTGCAGTGGAGCGTTCTGGAGCTTTGAGCGTAGACGCCATATGACTTCTCCGAGGCCTGCTTGAAGAAAGAAATTCGAAGCGATCACGTAGGAAGTTAGGGTAACGAGGGTTCCACAAAATATTATAAAGGAAACACAGGATATGAGAGTCCCGTCGAAGCCGAATCGGTAGCCACTTCAGCTCCCTGCGATGCTGAGATACGTGGTCATACTTGCGCAGTCCGAAGATGATACTTATAACATAGGTTCACATACATACATATGGTCATTGCTCAGGCCTTTTTGCTGAAAGAGGGGAAGGCAAAGACTAAAGACCTCCACCCACTTGTCACGATCCGCCATTCGTCGCATACATCTCTCGCTTCTCGACATTTGTAAGTCTTTCTATACAAGCTTAAAGTTTAGGTGGGTATAATTAAATTGAAAATCATATAAAATGGCTGACACGAGTGACACGACGGAAAGTTGCACTTGATGTAGGTACACTACTTGTACGCATGAGTAGGTAGGTACCTATATAATATAATACGAAAGGTGAATGACGATATTGTGTAGTAGGGCAGTCATTGTCCTTTTTCACGAACTGGGTTAATTATATCTGAATTCAAAATGTTTCGCTAATTTGAAGCAGTCTACCGTGTTATACTAGTGATATCATATGCCTAAGCGTCACACACAGATTTGCATGTCGTAGCAGGTATAGTTATTAGGTATCTCTTGTGTCTAGGCTCCTAATTTTATTCCTGGTCGTAAGCTCCCGAGCCAATTGGCTATTTATATGTGGTGTGAGGACTGCGATTTTACAGTTTCCCTAACTCTGCGTCGCGAAGCCGTCGTCGGGAGTGCTGCGGCATTATCCGGCGTCTTGAGGCGCTGCGGCCCAAACAGCTTGACGGATTTTAATAAATGCAAACGCACCCTGTTGGATCATATGCAAAAATTTTAATGAAATAGATTAGATTTTAGATCGCAAAATGTAGTTTACAAAGTAATTGATGCAGCTACCTTCAATTAGTATATGGTAATGAAAGAAAATGCAGTCGGGTTATTTGTTTTTATAATTATTCCACTTGTTTATGTAAATGGTTTCTCCTATGCTAGTGATTGTATATAACCTAAATAAAAACACAATATGAATGGGTAAGAAACCCTTTTCAGTTGACCTTCCCATCAATACTTTCGACAGAGGAAGAAAAACAATTAATAGAATTGTCCTGTGATTCCAGCCATAAGCTCCAACGCGACAAGGAGAAACTGCTTGAATTTTGGAGCTCAGTTTCTCACGAATATCGTACCATCAGCACTGCAGTATTGAGGGTTCTAGAGGTACCACTTGCGTCATCGTGCTTGTGCGAAACAGGTTTCTCTGCAGTTGCAGTAATAAAGAACAAGTACAGATCGAAAATAATGTAGTCTTTCATTACATTATTTCGATTGTACTTGCCATCTCTTTGATGAGAGTGGTGATTTCCAAACAAGAAGCCCATTCTGAGAAACTATGCTCAGAAAAGCAAGCACATCCTTTTCATTGTACTCTCTTTGATCAACAAACGGAGGAAACTGACAGCTTCAAACGTCACTTCTCGAAATAATGTTGCCATCTACAGTTTGGTAGTGATGTTCTCATTCATTCTTAATATAATGAAAAACTGTTTAATATATTACAGTAATACTTTACAATACATAATCATTTGATAAAATATTCAACAAATTAATTATTGGTTAGTGCGTTTTATTTTCACATTAGTAAAATTACGATATCCCCAACCAAGCCAAACGGTTTTATCGGCGGCCAGGTACTAATTCGAATACAAATAGTTACGACGCGAGTTAGCGTGACAGCGAGCGTTGTATTTAGATACGCTGTCACGCTCACTCGTGTCGTACTAAGCTCTCTGTCTCTGTCTTCCACGTGCAGTCTGCAGTTGCGGTCGGCTTCCAACTAAAACTTCGCACACGCTCGCAATTCAACAGTGCGAGCGCGACGCCAATATAATTTATGCGCGAGCAAAAGAGACAAGAGGCTAGAGTTAATGTACGAAAATTCGTCTACTCTGGGAACAGACTTACAACACCTCCTTCATTCGTTTCCCCTTCTTCTGACTGAGTGCACGAATACGTTCTTTGTTCCGTTGCAATTTCGCTGTTTTTGTTGTTCTGGTTACGTTGTGTTTGTTATTTTTGTTTATTGTTGTTCGTTCGACGGAGTGTTTGTTGTCGAAGAAGACCTGGGGTTTCTTTTAGTGTTACAGAAAAGACTGACACTGCCTACCTTTTCTCTAAGTGCTTCGTCGATTTTTTGAACCATCACAACTTGGGTTTGTATATTTTCGTGATATTATGTCAGTAGTAGGCTCAATATACATAGAAAGTTTCAATAGCATAGCTCTTGTAATTTAAATTTTATTGATATCTAAAATACCCCGTTTTCGTCAAAATTCTTAGGGTACTTCCTCAAGCCCTAAAAAGCTGAAATTTGGTATGTAAGCTAGTAGTACTAGTACTCAAACAACAAAAAAAAAACTAAAACTTGGTATTTTTATCCCCCAACCCCTTTAACTAGGGGATGGAATTTTGTATGAGACTTCCGCAAATTTTGATAATAGAGGTATTTTATTAAAATAGATTCTTACGAATTCTTTTTGAACGTTATTTGAATCTATATAATGCAAGAAAAACTACTACCGCTTCGGAAAGTGTTATGAAGAAGCGGCGCGAGAAACTCGTACACTGCAACACGGGCTACTTTCCTTTGCTGTTTCTTTTTTTTTTTTAATAGGTCTTGTGTTACAATCGTGTGCGTGGTTCTTGTGCTGCGCTGGAATATCAGAGCTCCATACCTCTTTGTAATTAATGTAACCATATAACCTATAATATGCTTTATAACAAAATGTTTTTTTAACAATGCCTTTAAATCTCTTCTCTGACAAATTTAATATCTCTTCCGGTATTTTGTTATAGTGTTGATGGTGTCTTCCAAGCCGTATTCGGCCACGGCGACTTCTTTAAAGGTTACCCGGTTGGTATGTGGGGTATGACTATTATAGCCAATCTTGGCAGAAAACGTGCACCCACACAGATTGCAGGTTAGCACGCCATCCACGTAGTAGTATACTATGGCTGCTGGTGGTCTAGCCTTCGTTGGTCGCGCTTCGCGTCCAAGTTAGCCCCCGTCTTTGGGAACCGAAGCGGTGAACGCTTTGTTGCATCAAGCGCCGCCATTCTGGACGATTCCCTGCCAGACGCTCCCAAGAGGAGGGCTCAATGTTGCATCTCTTCATGTGTCTCTTCTGAACATCCTTTAATCTGAGGAGTTGGCCGCTGGATCTCCGCTTGCCTTCCTGCAGTTAAGAGTAAAAGATTCGCCACTCTCACCTCGTCTATTTGGGTAACATATCCACTCCATCATAGCTGTCGCCTCATCAGATATGCCTCTATTCCCCCGACATTCGCCCGTCGAAGTACATCGGTGTTTCTCACACGATCCGACCATTTGATGTTCATAATGTCGCTTCAGGTGCGACTTCATATGTGTTTTGAAGGTGTATTTGGAGGTTAGATTTCTTATGGGCGGCGGAATATCATTCCAACATTTGGTAGCTTGGAAGCGGAAGCTACCTCTAAATGCCACCGTGCGGTGAATATGACATTCAAGAGGTGCCCGAATATCCCTCATGCCATATCTGGGGTGAGATGTCGCCATCTTTAACTTTAGGTACAGGTACTCAGGTTTTTTAAACTTGATGAAATCAAACACTACATTTGAAAGGTGTAAGTGCCTACGGAGTTACATTTTTAGCTTTCCAGCAGAGTTTAAGTATGGGGTGATATGACTACGAGGTGGTACATCAAAGCAAAACCTACAACAGGCATTTTGTATGCACTGCACTAAACGCTGAGTCTTCAAAAGAAGACGCGGCCCATAAACTATATCTCCGTAGTTGAGTCGAGATAAAATCAGTGACTCGCACAGAATAATACGTGCCCTTTCGCAGATAAGGTTACGGATTTTGTACAAAACCCCTAAACAATACATACAACTCTTCACTAAATTCAAGACATGAGTTTCAAATCGTAAAATCGTAATATAACCTAATGTTTTAAGGAATTAACAGTAGGCAAAGTGAATTTTATACATTTAGATTTTTTCGCATTAAGCACTAGATTGTTAACAGTAAACCAATTATGAAGCTTTCCAAGAGCATTATTTAGTTCGTCATAGTTACTGTACATGTCGATCTACTTGAAATATAAGAGATGTATCATCAGCAAATAACACAATCTTTGACAAATTCTGAACCATGTAGGGCAAATCATTAATATAGACCAAAAATAAGAAAAAACCTGATATGGAACCTTGAGGCACGCCAATTTCCACGCGAGATCCTAATGATTTGGTTCTGTTAATCTGAACCTTCTGAATTCTATTATCTAAATAAGAACTCAAAAGTTCTAGAGCTTTATTTTTAATACCGTAGTGTTCCCGTTTTATCAGTAAAGTTTCATGATCTACGGAATCAAATGCTTTGGATTGGTCACAGAAGAAACAAATGGCATCTTTCGATTCTTCCCATGCACTAAAAATATGTTTTAATAGTTCAACACCAGCATCTGTGGTACAACGTCCTTTTGTAAAGCCGAATTGCCGATTATGTAAAATATATTAGAGCTGCCACATATACTACGAAAAATATTGTATGGCATACCAGAATCTGGTTATATATACGAGTTTTTATTCCGTATACAAACAGCTGCGACATTTTTTAATAGCTTCGGCGCTTATTTACGACATCTTTTGTCTCTGTCCTACCTCACATACCGTGATGGTCTACTTTCAGTAGTAAGATTTTCCTTCTATGGATATTTATATCGCTGCTAGAGTGCTCGCACGATAATTCTTCACTTAGGTAAGGCACTTTTTCAATTTAATTCATTGCCAGTAATAATTTAATTTAAATAAATGCGAAATGATGAATTAAATAATTTGCACAATCCAAAATCGGGCAGATCGATGAGAACCAAATTTTGTCAATATTCCCAGTAAACGCTTTGCCACATCATGATATGACCAAAGGATGAAACTTCACATCGTAAAATAGTTCTAATTTTACGAATGAACAAATCTATTTCATTTTTACAATGATTTTTTTGTTGTTACTCGTATGCCAGATGACTATTTCTGTATACTTTTTAAAATAATTATCCATAAATATTTATTTTAAGGTTATAAACCAAATTAATAAAAGCAGGATGACCATCACACGGGAGTCGGTGGACTACTATTGGATATCCGAGTATGATATTTTAGAGACTTTTAGTATCCTCAGTATTAAATATTGTTTTTATTTGCATACGCTTCGCTCCGGTTTTGCTTCTCCTAAGTTCCAACCTAATCTATAACACAACTGAAATTTATCCACAATAACTTACACTAGACAAGTTTGGCTTTTTATATCTTTCAGTCAGCTCCGCGCTGGTTGCATATACACGTTCTAACCTAATAACCTAACCCAGCCTACCGGGCCAATTCTATTGTCACCTTACTTTTCGATATGCCGAGTTATAGGCTGATCGTCGAACGTTGGACTTGAAACGATATGGCGGGTTTAACATGGCAGATCAAGGAATGCCGCAATATCATGATATGCCGAGGCACATTATGATGTGCCGAATTTGACGATCGTCCGCCGGCATATCGATTATTTGGTCAATTTTTATGTATGTCACATTCACTGATTTCACTTATTGTTATAATTAACTAGGAACTAGATGATTTTCTGAGCATAAAAATAAACATTTATATACAGGCAAATACATTGCTTCTGTGTCGTGGCAACGTATACACACACGAATATATTGGGGATTTCTCATTCTACCTCCTCAGCCAAACCTATCGTTCGGACCGGCACAGCATAGACCGCAACACAACATGGGCCGACAAAAAAAAAATACAATTGAATTTAAAAGATCCAGTTTCAAATAAAAAAGTGGGCGTCGAGGGATCGCCTTTTTTTTTCGTTTGTCATCGATTTTAATGAGTTTCCTGCATTTAACTAAGGGTTACTACTTAATCTACAAGGGTTTCTATGAGCTGTGTGAACTTGGCATCCGACATTAAAAAAATATGTCTTGCGTTTGTCGAAAAATGTGTAGTGGATTACTATCCACTACACAACAAACAATTTTCGTTAGTAGTAACTAAAAAAATAGTGAGGAAAAAAATAACTTAGCCCACAAAATTTGAAAAACCAAGTTTTCATAGATTATTCTTATGACTAATCGTTAGAAGTGGTAGTGCAATTTAATTCGTTAGTAGTAAACAGAAAAAAATAACATTATTTTGGAGATTTTTACAAAACGATTTGTATGACTTAAATTCTATTACGAAGGCCTACGATTGATTTCAACGGTAGAATTGATTGAGGAAGGTTTGTAGAGGACAGTCGTGGAAGAATTTTTGATAGTAGTAAAACAAAACTAATGATTAGAAGTGATAAAGTTAAGAAAAACGTGTTTTGGCGTCATTTTTATTTAATAATTCTCCTTTTAAAGGATGTACTGTTACTACAAACGGTAGATTTGACTGAAGAATGTTTGTAGAAGTTTGTAGTGGAAGAATTTTTGATAGGTAGTTGTATTTTTTTTAAAATTAGAAGTGACAAAGTAGAAAAAGACTGTATTTTTCGTCATTGTTACTGAGTAATTCTCGTTCCAAAGCATATACGATTACTACAAACAATAAAATTGACTGAAAAAAGTTCGTAGGGGTTTGTAGTGAAAGAATTTTTGAAAGAAGTTGCATACTTTTTTATTAAAAGTGATAAAGTAAAAAAAACTGGTTTGGTTTTGAACGAGAATTTTTCAGTAAACATCACGTTACTGAAAAATTCTCGTTCAAAAGGATATATGATTATTAGAAACGATAGAATTGATTGAAAAAGGTTGTGAGACGTTTAAAGTGGATGAATTTTTGATAGTAGATGTAAATATATATATAACGAGACAGGTGGTTTTTCTTGTAAGGATGGAGGCGGGTCATCGTTGTTCTCGTCCATCTTGAATACTCAGTTACTGGGCTGGAGTGGGTGATGTCAGATGAAGAAAGCAGTCTCGTATTTACAATCACTTTATAATCGGGAATGAACTTGACTCTAGATTCATCAGGTAAAAAACTCTACATTTTTATTTCAACTCTATAATTAAAACAAACTTTAGGATAATTCAAAACACTAAACACATCAAACATTAGCCTAAGTCACCCTAGGTCATGTAACACAGTTACTTGAGAATAAATAAATTCTCAAAAATCTACTGCATCAACTCTACTTTAGTTACTCTCGAGTAAGACCGCTAACGCCACGGCTCTGTAGGCGACCAGCAGTTGCATTGCTCTCACACATCCAACGCATGGATCACTTTGCATATCTATCGAGTGGATCGCCCGTGTGCATCCTCATGACTACACATGATGGTCTCCATAGACCCCGACCTCCGCCAGAGTTAAACGCACACCGCGCACCCACGGACTACTTAAGTTGCCAAGAGACACCGATTGCTACCGGGCTACGACTACGAAATAACTACTGGTACGGTCGAACACAGTACAACACGGCCGATAGAGTCTCATAATCGAACATTTACCACAGCTTAGGCTTGCTCATCAGCATCAAAATCTTTATCAACGTCCTCATCGATTGTTACAAGACCTATTGGCATCTTTCTTAACCTATCATGCGCGTACTTATAGGTACGCCTAGAATTTAAAGCTTTCAGTGTATAACGATCTCCATCTAGAATCTCAATCACCTTGAACGGACCTTTATACTTTGGATCTAACTTATTTTGATTTCTCTCTTCATTCTCTAACAATACGAGATCACCGACCGCGAAATTATGATTTTTCGCCTTCGTTTTGTCAAATTGGGTTTTATCATACGCCGCATTCCTCTTTATGTGCTCTGATGCATGCTCGCGGATTTCCTCTAAAACAATTTCGGTCTCTACATTACTACACATTAATGATAATGGTCTCGCTACTTTCCCGAGCAAAAGCTCCAGAGGTGTAGCTTTTGTAACTCGATTAATCATACAATTGATCGCTAGATGAATCTCTCTTAGAGCCATGATCTGTCGTCGCTAGTTTCTATTGCAGTCAGCATCGACTTAAGGACACTCATCACGCGCTCGACCTGTCCATTAGCACGTGATGAACCCGTCGCTATCAAATGTAAATCGATGTTCTTGCTCGCATAGAAATCGCGAAAATCTCTACTGGAAAAACAACGGGCTTGATCCGCTATTATACGAGTAGGAGCACCAAAAAGTGCTACACTTTGAGTCACAGCCTGAATACTATTTTGAGAATCTATGTTCGTCGTATGGTACAGCAGCACATACTTTGTGAACGCATCGATTAACATGAAAATGTATTCCTTCTTATCATTTTTGCCGCTAAGTTTACCCGTCGCGTCTATATGCAGCGTATGCCAAGGTATTTCCACCTTAGGTATCGAATGCAATTCGGCCTGTACTTTACCGGAATGTGTCTTCGCAACTTTGCACGTAACGCAGCTGTCTACAAATTTCTTAACGTACTGAGACATACCCGGAAACCAATAATAATCGTACAGCTTTTCAGTCGTCTTTTCAGCACCGAGGTGTATGATAGAATCGTGAAAATTATTGTTGACTGACCATCGGAGAGCACGAGGTAAATACGGTGAGCATTTAGATCTTGCATTACGTTGGATTTTACGGTAGAGGATGCCTGACCGCACGACATAAGTCGTAGCTAGTTGCTCGTCTAGTTTATTGTTTTCTGGGTCAGTCACGATTTTCGAAATCTCTACATCGCGTTGTTGCTCTGCTTGAAGCCAATTTGGGGAGAGATTGATGTACTTACACGCGTCGTAGGTAAACGGGTTATGAAAAATTCAGAAAACTGGTTGAGTATTTCCGTAACCCTAGACTTGTCATTGTCAATCACATCCGTATCAATAACAGTTAAGTCTAATTTAATCGCGGTATCATTATCACATTTCACCGAATTAACACAATGGACTTTAGATAACAATAGCTCCGTCGCCGACATGTTTACTGCAAACCCCTGATTTAAAATCTCATGACCTATCATGACGTTACTTTGTAAATAATGGTCCGGCAAAACATGCAACAAGATTTCGAGAGGGTGATCATTTATCACTACACAACATAAAATCTGTTCTGTGCTGTATACTCGCGTTTGGCCAATACCAGCCAAAGCAATAACATTGCTTGCAAGTTTACCACTGAATTTCGTTGCAAAACTTTATTTTATTAACGAGCATTCAGCACCAGAATCTTAAGTATACAGTATGAATTCACCTTTATCTTGTAACGTGTCCGACGGTGGTTGCACCACGCAGACATCAACGCGCCGCTCACTGCGCGCTCCGCTGCTATCGGTCGGCCGGCTGCCGCTGCTGCCGCTGCCGCTGCCGCCGCTGCTCATACACCTGGCCGCTACATGTCCTGGCTTCCACACTTGAAGCAGACCAGGGGCTTCGAAACTGGCTGCTGCGCTGCATGATGACTCAACGTTGATGTAGATGTTGACGATCTTGGCATTGGTTTACTTCTGCAGTCAATTCTCCTGTGGCCCGTTTTACCATAATTGTAGCATTTAATTGTGGTCATTTTTGCTCGTTTGACATCGCTTGGGTCCGAAGATTCACTCGTCGTATCCAAATTTCGCTTCAGATGTGAAAACGCGTACAATTCTTGCTGAAATAATTGATAAATCCCTCGATTCAATTTTTGTAGTGAATGCCATACGTTGAAGTCACGGGTCAAACTGGGAAATGTGCGCGAGTACTGTTGCTACGGCAATTTATTCTTTGTTGACATCTTTCCAGCGATTAGTCAGCGAAGTAATGAGACGACTTGCAAATGCGGGTAGTGGTTCTTTTTCACGCGGTGTTTCGCCGCCCAATTTTATCAGTGTACCCGCCAATGTCTCGGCCGAAATAAATCTTGTGGTATTAATATTTTTTTCTCTAAAATGATCTTCTTGAATCATTATTTCATACTTTATAATCAATTACACATCATTCTTCATTACAAGTTACCGAAAAAAGGGACGAAAGTGAAATTTTTGGTTTGAGTTGGACGGAGTTACATTTTCTAAATTCTCTTAAAAATACAAAATGGCTGTATCATAAGTTCAAACTACTTTTAAAAACTTGAACAATTTATAAGCTTACCAAATAATAAAAAAAAAGTACTCAATAGGCAATTTTTCGATGAAAACGGCTTCCAAACGTATTTAGGTGAAAATGAGCTAAGCAAAAATGTTGTTCGAAAACATTGTTTTAGCTTTTCTATGGCCACCATTAGTAAGGCATCATCAAAAGCATTCAAATAATTTCAAATGGAACGATGAGTGACACATTAAAAGAAATTTAACTTAATAAAACATTCCGTGTTACACATCATTCTTGTAATGAAGAATGATGTGTAATTGATTATAAAGTATGAAATAATTATTCTAGAAGATCATTTGAGAGAAAAATTTATACAAAATATCTCCAAAATATCTCCAAAATATCTCTAAATATCTCTATTAAAAAAGTTATGATCATTTTAAGTTGCTCCGATAGAAAATTAGCAAATCAGTTTAAAAAAATCATAACTTCTAAACCGCTAAAAATCGCGGAACATACATGGGGTATTTTCTGATACACCCAAGCAGTAGGAATCAAAAAAAAATTTAGGACGTCACCTTTTGGACCATCCTGTATTGGAAGTGATAAAGTAAAAAGAACTTGTTTGGTAGTCATTTTTACTGAATAAATCTCGTTCAAAAGTATATACGATTACTACAAACGAAAGAATTGACTGAGGAAGGTTCGTAGAGGTTGTAGTGAAAGAGTTTTTGATATTAGTTGTATTTTTTAATGAGAAGTGATAAAGTAAAAAAGAACTGGTTTAGTCGTCATTTTTACTGAATAAATCTCGTTCAAAAGGATACACGATTACTACAGATGATAGAATTTTCTGAGGAGGGTAGTTGTATTTTATTTTATTAGAAGTGATAAAGTAAAAATAGTAGATTATTAACCAAGGGGATAAAGCAGTGTCTTCTGTCGCGGGTGACGATTTAAATCGCGAGCGTAACGAAGGTTTCGAGGTTTACTCCCGAGCGTAGCGAGGGTATTAAAAACTTGAATCACGAGCGAAGCGAGGGATTTAAGACGAGTCCTGAGTGTAGCGAGGGATTTAAGTTCACCCAAGACTAAGACACCTTTATCACCGAGGAAAATACTCTACTTTTCGTACCATTTGCGAAAAAATTAACACAATAATAATATGAGATAAGCCTTTATTAAAAATAATGACAATTAAAAGTAAAAGTTAACATTCGAAACATTGGTCCAATTATAGATAGAGAGAGTTACATTTTTGTTTGGTACATTTATTGTTGATGAGTTGATTTGAGTATTTCTCTGTTCTTGCGTCTGAGGAACTTGTGTTTCATTGTAGATAGTATACGTCGGAGATAGTGGTGGTAGTGCATCGTGAGTTACGGACGAAGATAAGATGCCGGAAGTTGATGGTTGTGGCTCTGATGGATTAAGTTTTATATTTTTGTTAATTTGACTGCTCAATATGGTTTTATTCGCCATTGAGCTTTCGATATGACCCTCAGCTACTCTATCAGAGCTCATCCAACCACCGTGTCTTTTTATTGACGTAATATCCGCCCCTGAATCCGCCAAGAAAGTCGCCGAAGTTCTTCTAAAGCAGTAACGGTGTAGAGTTCAACATCTTTAAGTTTTAAATATTTAGCAGAGTCAGTCATTTTTTTTATTGAATATAAATAAATAAATTATCTTATTCAACGTCAAAATTATACTTACCTATAACTACAAGTAATTTTTTTTTATATAAAAAAAAGACTACGTTGGGAAGGTGGGCCTCGGGGTTAAGAAGAAACGGCAAGAAACTCCCCCATGCCTTTTTTTTTTAAAGTTACTTTACAACAGGTACTGGTTTCGGCTAAGGAAATTCGCCGGCGAGTGATAGACTTGATCCATCGCCCCTCGTCGAATTTCTGTGCGCTGAGATGGTATGGACCATGCAGTTTTGTCATCTAAGTATTCCTTAATACTATAATAGGACTTTCTTATCAGCTCATTTTTAACATAGTTTTTGAACCTCTTTTCAGGAAGGATCAATGATTCCTGTGGTATTTTATTGTAGAAGCGAATACAGTACCCCATGAATGATGTGCCTACTTTACTTAGTCTAAATAATGGTAGTGCTAACCTATTTCTATTTCTAGTGTTAATTGTATGGCTATCACCTACAATTTTAAATAAAGCTATGTTTTTTCTTACATGCATGATATTCTCGTATATATATTGACAGGTAACCTTAAGTATATTAATTTCTTTGAATTTTTCTCTTAATGATTCTCTAGCATCTAATTGATATATCGCCCTGATCGCCCTTTTTTGTAAGACAAATATCGTATTTATATCTGCTGCTCTCCCCCAGAGCAATATTCCATAAGACCATACTGTGAAAATAACTAAAGTAAACCAATCTCGCAGTTTCAACATCTGTAAGATATCTGATTTGTCTGACCGCAAAAGCGGCTGAGCTAAGTCTTCGTGCGAGATTAGTTATGTGAGGACCCCATTGAAGTTTCGAATCTATAGTGATTCCGAGAAAAATTGTGTCTTCAACGAGGTCCAATCTTTCAGATCCTATTCTAACACTGCTTTCAACCTGTCGTAGCAATTTCCTTTGGCATATTGCTAATTTTATTTTTGCCGATGGCTTGTCGAGTACATTTCCCATTCCAAATTCCAAATGTCTTTATTACTGTAGATATTTACATATACTTAGCAATCGTCATTTTTTGCCACTTCTCTACATTGGACCACTGTGGGAGAAGAAGGGCGTAGAAACTCCCACAGATTTATTTATAGATCTCTTTTTAAAAATTGCTTATGCTTAACTAATACAAAATATAATATTTAGTCATTATCATAATTAATAAGCAGGAATAAATAATTACAAAATTATTAACAGCAAGGTCTGTGTTGAGCCAGATTAACCCTATACAGACCCATCATTTAAGTAATCTTGAACATTGTAATATCCCTTTTTCGACAAAGTCGCTTTAACATGGTTTTTAAATTGCTCAAATGGCAATTTCAAGATCTCCAGAGGTATCTTGTTGTAGTAGAGAATGCATTGACACTTGAAAGAATTGCTAACCTTCGCGAGTCTAAACCGGGGCGCATGTAGTCTGTGATTATTTCTTAGGTTAACATTACAGCTATCGCTAAGTTTGGGAAATTTTGTAAGGTTCTTGCGTACATACATTATATTTTCGAAAATAAATTGACTAGCTACAGTTAGTATGTCAATTTCTTTGAAAAAGCTCTCTTAAGGAGTCTGTGCGTTTTAAATTATAAATTGCTCGAATAGCTCTTTTCTGTAAAATAAAAATAGTTTGAATATCCGCTGCTTTCCCCCACAACAAGATACCATAGGACATGACACTATGAAAGTAACTAAATAATACTAGCCTAGATGTAGCCACATCCGTGTTTTGTCTGATGTTCCTAACAGCGTAAGCCGCAGAACTTAATTTACCAGCCAATTTTTCTATGTGGGGTCCCCACTGCAATTTGTTATCAATGGTTATTCCAAGAAACTTCGTGTCATTTACTAATTCTAACGTATTGCTGTCCAACACTAAACTGGTCCCAACTTGCCTGACATTTGGAAGTGAGAATTTGATACATTTGGTTTTACCAGCATTTAACAATAAATTGTTAACTGTGAACCAATTCAAGGTTAAAGATAATACTCTATTGACATCATCAAAATCTTCTTTTTGTCTTTCAATTTTGAAGACCAGTGAAGTATCATCAGCAAACAACACTATGTTAGACAATTTCTCCACCATGAAAGGCAGATCGTTAATATATACCAGGAATAAGAAAGGGCCTAATATGGAACCTTGTGGAACGCCAATTTTTACCCCCGATCCATCAGATCTAACGCCGTTGACTTCTGCCTTTTGAATTCTATTGCTTAGGTATGATCTTAGTAGATACAACGCTTTATTTCTAACTCCGAAATGATTTAATTTCATTAATAACGTGTCATGATCAATACAATCAAATGCCTTCGACAGATTGCAAAAAACACCGATAGCATCCTGTGCGGCTTCCCATGCAGAATAAATATGAGATATAAGGGTAATACCTGCATCCGTAGTCGATTTACCCCTAGTGAAACCGTATTGCTTGGCGTGGAGTTGTTTTGTACGGTTGAAGTGTGAGAGCATTTGATTGAGTATAATCTTTCCAAAATTTTTACTTAGTGCTGGAAGAACCGATATTGGTCTGAAATTTGACGGACCCTTGTCTCCCGACTTGAACATAGGTATAAGTTTACTGTGTTTCATGAGGTCTGGGAAAGCTCCATCATCAACACATTTATTGAATATATAAGCTAGGTGTGGAATATATAGGCTATAACAAGTATTATTGAACCAATGCCTTTGACTGACATACCCCACAGGCCTTCAGTATTTTTTAAGTTAAGTAATCTATACGTTTTGACAATATCCTGGGGACATACATGATAAAATTTAAAATCTACATTACTGATGCTAGTGCTATTTTTTAACAAAACCTCTGCTTCATATGGAGATGAATTTAGACGCTCTGTTGTGAGTAAGGGTGCATTGGTGAAGAATGTTTCAAAAGCTCGAGCTACCTCAGCGTTGGATTTAACAACATCATCACCTATCTTTAAGCAGAAATCATTATCCATTGGTATAACTTTGCCAGTTTCACGGTTTATGATTTGCCAAACCGTTTTCATTCTATTATTTGAATTTTGTATTTTTCTATTTATGTGTAAAGTTTTTGCAGTTCTACAAACCAACTTGAAAGTTTTGGAATATTTTTTAACATAGTCATGAAATTTTATATCAAAGTTATAGGTTTTTTGTTCATAAAGATCATACAAGATAGCTCTACTTTTACGAATTCCAAATGTTGCCCAGTCATTAAATTTAGATTTACCGTTGTTGGCACTTTCTTTAATTTAAAAACTGTATTGAATTCTGTTTGAATAATGTTGAAGAAGTCAAAATAGATTTTGTTAGGGTTCTGTTCATCAAAATCCGGTACTGGGAAACCCATATCTAAGTTTTTCATATACATCTCTAGTCTATGGGATGTAATAGGCCTATAAAATGATGGATCACTCTTATTTTCACTAGTAATTTGGAATGAAACTGTTTGACCACTGTGATCGGATAGTAAACAGTTAATTAAATTTTTACTTGTGAATGCACAGTCACAAAAAACGTTATCTAAGCAAGTTTGGCTGGTAAGTGTAATTCTAGTCGGCTCTAGAAATACATGACATAAATTAAATGATTTGAACAGAGTTATTAATCGTCGCTTCAGTGTTGTATCTACAAGCATTAAGATCGCCACAAATAATTAACTTTTTTCTGTTATGCCCTTCTGATTTTCTTTTTAAAAAAGCCAGTAATTTCGTGAATCTATTTATTTCAATGCTATGTTTGATGCTTATTGTAGCTTTCAGTTTTGAGTATATGCACCAAAGTGTATTCGGATTCTTTGTCTTGGATAAATAATCAAAATAGACAAGAAGTACTGATTCTAAAATTGATAGGCCTTTCGCACTTCTCCACGATGAAAATTCTTCATAAGTATTTAAATAATTTTCCTTGGATTTTGTTGGAAGCAAATTATTTATAATTGCGGCAGCATTTGCACTGATGGAATCCGACAATTCACTGTCACTGTCGCTTTGAATTAACATCGTAACGTATTTTTTAGAACATTAACTCATTTATAAAAATAAATTAAAATAAACTTAACGTTTATGTATTTGAAGAAAACAAAAACGCGGCAAATTCCTCGACTAATATTTTTTTGTCGGAAAAGCAAAGACATCAAGCTCATACGGCCTCGTCGGTTTTCGTAATTTTATTTAATAATCATAACTGCATAATAAATGCGTATTCCTTTTTCAAAAAGATGTATAATGCTTTATATACAAACTCAATGGTGTAAAAACAGATTTATTTCAGTATAAATTTCGGTAAGTATTCCAAATTGAAATCTCATTCTCCCCCTAGAGGTGAATGAATTTCACTACAATTATCTTTCCCTGTTTTTAACAGATTAAAAATGACTATTGTTATGTTCG
Source organism: Argyresthia goedartella (assembly GCA_949825045.1). Lineage (NCBI taxonomy): Eukaryota > Metazoa > Arthropoda > Insecta > Lepidoptera > Argyresthiidae > Argyresthia > Argyresthia goedartella. Next base: position 10,395,659 of record OX463828.1, on the reverse strand, counting down.
CTTTTTGTGGCATAGAATGTCACTTTTTTGAGCAAGTGGTACGAAAAAACTGTTTTGGTCGTCATTTTTACTGAATAACTCTCGTCAAAAAGGATAAACGATTACTAGAAACGATATAATTGACTGAGGAAGGTTCGTAGAGGTTTTTAGTGGAAGTATTTTTGATAGTAGTTGAAAAAAAACTTGGAAGAGAAAAACTTGTTTAATGCCGTTTGTATGAAGAAAACAATTATACTCATACCTATAAAAAAATAACTTATTTATGTATGTTTTAGCAAAATAATCTTCAAACCTTTATGGACTTTCTATGTTTTTGTGATTTATAAAAGTACAGTGAGTCAGTTTTAACACTGTTGTAAGTTTGTTATTCTTTTGGGGTCTGTGGATGTCAGTTGCCCTCAACTGTCATCCACAGAGACATGACACAAGAGAATCCAAAGCCGTAAGCTTAATAAAAAAGGTCTTTGTATGTCAGCAAAGAGTTTCGTTTATCTGAGGTGTATATGTCAAAATTTACTCCGTGATCCAACCATGGAAGTAGTTTATACTACCGTATAAACTACTTCCATGGTTCCAACAAACAAATAAAAAGCAACCAACATAAATTCATACATTGACAACTGACTGACGTTTACTTTTGGCATTTGGTGTACACCAATGAGAATATTACGTGTGTTATTATCTAAAATGGGCTTATCGGACAGTTATAGAAGGGTCTGAGCTACTTTAACTTGTAGAGGGTTTATAACGAAACTACAATACAGAATTTATTTTATAAATCAAAATTTCGTGAGAAAGGGTTGTAAGACTGTATTACCTGCATATGATGAGTGTTTTAGAGAAATTGAATCTTTATAAGTAACACGGTTAGTCTACATTAGTATAATAGTTTTTTTAATGTCGGATGACACTTAAGAGCTTATCTTCCAATGAATGGCATTGCTTTCTATTGTTAAGTTCGACCACTTATTAGCAGTGCGTAACGAAACGCATAAACAACAAAATATTTTATATTAATAGCAACTTTACCACCTAAACAAAAAGTTGAGGAAAATTGTTTTGAATAATACTACTATTCAATAGGTAATAACATGTATTTATTCAATTTTGTCAATAACACCAGCTAACAACAACACCCTTTCCAATATGGCATACCATTCTCTAGTCAAGTTAACAACCGTACTCGTCACATCGCTAATTATAAATCAAAGTACTGTACTCATGACGCTAACAGTTCGGCCATCTGACATTGGGTACGTCCTCGTACCGGGCTCATTGCACACACAATGTTGTTTTGTTATAATTACAAAATACGTGAAGACATTAGTTTAAATTGAAGGAAACCGTTGATATCGATCAGTTCAAACCATTGCCTTGACGAGCTATAAAATTAACATTTATTTGGAGCACTAGAAATAAAAACAATTCACATTCTAGATAATAAGGATTAACGATGCATAAATGCTCTATTACACAAACAAACACAAACAAAACAGAAATACTAGTTTTCCTAAGTAAGTACTTAAGTATATCAGTCACAAATCAGTACAGAATACAAAGTGACATTCTAGATAATAAAGATTAACGATGCATAAATGCTCTATTACACAAACAAACACAAACAAAACAGAAATACTTAGTTTTCCTAAGTTAGTACTTAAGTATACATTTATATCAGTCACAAATCAGTACAGAATACAAAGTGACTTTCTAGATAATAGAGATTAACGATGCATAAATGCTCTATTACACAAACAAACACACACAAAACAGAAATACTAGTTTTCCTAAGTAAGTACTTAAGTATACATTTATATCAGTCACAAATCAGTACAGAATACAAAGTGAGTGGCGTCTCGGCCATCTGATACGTAAGTACGTCCTCGTACTTGTAAGCAATAAAAATATTAATTCTAAAATGACGACTACACGAATAAGTACGTCGAATTAGTTTACACTCATGTGAATGAAATAATAACAAAATATATGTATTTTTTTTATATTAACTCTAGTAATCTTGTTTCTTTAGGATTATTGTGTGAAATGTCCAGGGATATTTATTTATTTATTTCTTTCTTTGATTTATCAAAATAAAAATAATATTGTCTTAGTCTAATTTGTTAATGTCCTTGTCTAATCCTGTTTCGCTATCATCATCCGAACTTCCTACAGCAGTGGTAAGGTTAAGCCAAGGTATTATTTTATCTAGTGCTACGACAGCCTCATACCTACGATTGTTTTTCCTTGTTATAGGTGTGTCCTCTATGACAAATCTATCGTTTGGTAATTATTTAACGATCCTGTATGGACCTTGGAATTTTCCAACCAACTTTTTGGATTTACTATCTTGGCACTCACGTCTCTTTCAACTCGTACTAATTGTCCTTCTTTATATGTTGATCCCATTTTCCGTTTCATATTAAATCGTTCAGCATCCTTGAGTTGTTGAGCTTCAATGAGTTCTCCTGATTTCTTTCTCATTTTCACAATTTCTTCAGGTGAAGTCACATTCACTGTGTCATTGATGACGTCACTCAGTATGGATTCTGTTGTACTAGTCAACCTAAATCCAACCAATAATTCTGATGGACTTTTCCTTGTGGTTTTATGTATTGTGGTATTTAATCCAATCTGCACATCAGGCACATATTCGTCCCAAGACCTGTCATCTTTACCATGAGTCTTAGTTGAAAGTGCATCCAAAATTGTGCGATTGAAACGTTCAACCTGGCCATTAGCCCTCGGCGTAGCAACAGCATTCAAAATGTGCTTAATGCCAGTATATTTAATAAACTTACGAAAAACGCTACTAGTAAAACAAGCACCCTGATTCGTGATTAATCGCGTAGGCGCTCCAAAATAGCTGATGTGGTCTTTGAATACACGAATGGTCGTTACTGATTTTGTATTGGTAACTGGCCGAATATTTACATATTTGGTAAAGCTATCTATTATTACTAGTAGGTAACAATTCCCTCGCTTGCTGCGCACGAAGGGTCCAACATGATCTGCATGTACGGTATGAAACGGTATATCTGCCTTCGGTATTGGATGCAACATGCCTTCTTTTGGGCCACCAACTGCTTTGTGATGAGCACACTCTAGGCACGCAGTCACATACTTTTTGGTGAACCGGCGCATTTTCGGAAACCAATAAGACTCTTTTAGTCTCGCTAGGGTTTTGTCGAAACCAAAGTGGCCTATATCGTCATGGTCTCTTTTTAATATTTGCCATCGCATGGCTTTCGGTACGGCCCAACGTAAATTCCCGTCAAAGATACGATATACACGTCCATTTTTAAGTTTGTAGTTGTTGTGAATGTCTGCTATCTTTTCGGTATCGACATTTTCCAGAATGTTTTTGATGGAGACTATTTCATCATCAACTGATTGTGCAGTGCTTAACCAGTTTTCTGTTTCAATGTTGAGAACGTCAATAACATGGGATTTTGGTATCGCTGGATCTACTGGATTTCGGCTCAGTGCGTCCACATGCATCATTGTCACAATCGTACTCCTGTAGTTGTATCCACCATCGTGCTATACGTGGTACTAAATCTCGTTTGGTCATTGTCGTTCTAAGAGCGTTACAATCAGTCAGCACTTTAAAATGTACCCCTAGAAGATATATCCGGAATCGGTGTAGTGATGCTATAACGGCCAGCGCCTCCAGCTCATACGAATGTAGTTTCTGTTCATCTACAGTAGTTTTTCGGCTGTAGTATGAGATGGGACGTAGGAGACCCTGTTTGTCTTTCTGTAGTAATATACCAGCGACCCCAAGTTTCGACGCATCTGTATGCAATTGGGTTTCCGCCAACGGATCATATAATGATATCACCGGCCGCTCAACCAAAGCCTTTTTAAGAGTCGTGAAAGCGGAGTCAGTTTCGGATGTCCATTTCCAATCACAATTTTTTACGAAGTAAGTCAGTTAAAGGTCTTGCTATAATCGCGAAGTCTTTTATGAAACGTCGAAAGAAACTCGCTAGACCTATAAATTGTCGAACTTCATGTTGGTTCTTTGGTCTTGGAAACTTTGAGACGGCTTCGGTTTTGCGACTTCCCGGACGAATGCCCCCACAATTGATTTCGAATCCTAAGAAATCAATATTTTCATAGAAGAAATGACATTTACTCAGTTTGAGCGTTAGACCACCTTTTCTCAGTAGTTCAAGGACTACTTTGAGTCGGAACATCCCTTCATCAAAGTCATGAGCTGGTATAAGGATATCATCCATGTAGACAACGGCAAATTTAATTCGTGCGTCTGCTAGAATCTATTGGGAATGATATCGGTTTTTCAGACATACTCTGTACCAAAAGGTTGACTTTCCCTTCAGTCATTATATATTCCCCTGGTAACAAGTAGAACTCGAGACCGCTCTGACCCCTAACAGAACCGTGAACATATATTCTACCAGTGTATTGCCGATCAGACACCAAAGAAAGTGCCATAATCTCTCCAGGTGAGATTTTGACGGTTTCGTTCATAACCAGGAAGAGCTTAGAATCTTTACGTATTTTCTCAAAGATGAGACGTGTAGTTGTTTTGGTCACAGTGATGCCGGGGAGTTCGGTGAAAGAATGACCTAAAATAACAGGGTATTTCATGATTGAATCGTCAGCTATGTAGACAGCAATTGTTTCTACGATGCCCTGAACTTCAATAGTTACAATGGACTGCCCTAACGGTCGTACAAGTTTATTACCTAGCCCCTTAAGTAAGGGTAAGTCATCAGAAGTCAATTTAAGACCCATTTTAACTGAATCAGATTGCCGGACAATAGTGCATTCACTACCCAAATCAACATAACACAGAATGGGACACTCATTCACTGTTATCATAACAGTATACTTATCTTTGGAATCATTGGGTGGTGAAAAGTCAGATTTGTCAGGTTTAGTTTCGGGAATTATATCATTTTCATTAAGACTGACCTTTAAAACGCGGTTACCACCTGATGTACTTTCTTTGGAATTGTCTTGTTTTTTTTTTTACAAGCTTATTGGTGCATGATGTCGATCGATGTCCTATCTCCCTGAAAAAGTAGTAGGTTTTGTTGGAGGTAGCTGGATGGTTGAATGTTTTTCTTTCACTGCTCTGATTTGAACCCAAATGCTTCTGCCTATTTGGTATCCCGACATTGACAGTTTTAAAATACTTTAAAACATCTTCGGGTGATTTAAACCGCGCTGCCTAAGCTCCTAATTTAATAGATCGGTCCTCTATACCGCTAAGCAGACAATCAACCGCTTTACTGCCAGTAATTTCACACCTTTGCAGCAAGTTTATCTTCGCGTAATAGTATTGCTCTAATGGTTCACCATACCGAGCCTTCGAAACGAGCATTTCTGCCAGTAACTCTGCATAATTTTCGCGAAAAGGAAAGGTTTCTACTGGTTTCGATTTCCACTCATTCCACGAGAAAAGCACGCTTGGAAGACTCTGGTACCATGTCTTCGCTAAACCAGTAAGTTTAGGAAGCGCGTAATGTATAGTTTCCCTCTCATCCCAGTCATAGATCTGTGAACATTCCTCTACCTTAGTCAGCCAATTTAATATAGTCTGTCCTTTCAATGATGGGTCAAATTCCGGGATAACATTTGTAATAGCTGGTAGCCTATTAGAACCTGACCGTGTGATACCTTTAAGAGCATTTATAAACTGATTCATCACATCCGACTTATCTTCTACCTTAAAATCTCTAGGGTCTCTGCTGCATTCTGCTGCCCTCTGGTGTGGTATGGTCATACGTACTTCTGGTTCTTCATAAGTTCGACTCGATCGACGTCTCGGTGCTTCACTACGGTCACGTAGGCTTCTATACGACGGGTCATAGCGCAACGAACGCCGCTCAAGTTCGTAGCGCGATTGATGTCTGGCCCTGTTGACACGATCGCTGTTCTTGTAGCCGGAACTTTCAGGTGAGTCTCTTCCATTTCCGAACCTTCGACTACCACGATCGTTGCTCCCTCTTCTGGATCGCGGTAGTACGCCATATTCAAAACAGCGACGGGCACGATCGTTGCTCCTGCTCCTCGATCGTGCTGGTATATCATACCTGGACTTTCGACTACCACGATCGTTGCTCCTGCTCCCCGACCGCGGCAGTACGCCATGTCCATCACAACGATGAGCGCGATCGTTGCTCCTGCTCCTCGATCGCGCTGTAATATCACGTCCGAACCTTCGACTACCACGATCGTTGCTCCTGCTCCTCGATCGTGGTAATACGCCATGTTCAAAACAGCGACGGGCACGATCGTTGCTCCTGCTCCTCGATCGTGCTGGTATATCATACCTGGACTTTCGACTACCACGATCGTTGCTCCTGCTCCCCGACCGCGGCAGTACGCCATGTCCATCACAACGAATCGTATCCGTTTCCAAATCCATCTGGAATTTTTCCTGGGGCGTGGTGACGAGGAAACACGTTGGAAATGTTTCTCGCTTCATCCCACTTCTGAACTTTTGAATAATACTACTATTCAATAGGTAATAACATGTATTTATTCACTTTTGTCAATAACACCAGCTAACAACAACACCCTTTCCAATATGGCGTACCATTCTCTAGTCAAGTTAACAACCGTACTCGTCACATCGCTAATTATAAATCAAAGTACTGTACTCATGACGCTAACAATTGTTTACTTTATGTCTTACATTATGTTATACACACACTAATGCCTTACTCACACTCACTCACACACTCACACTCTCAATTAAACCCACACTCCCCATATCGCATACCTCTCCCTCTCACAAAAACGAGACTGAACCAACTACTAATACTAGGAAACCTGGAACGAGACTTACAGGCTGCACTCGTATTGCTATACATATAGCATGTGGCATATTTGTACTATATACAAATAAGAGCTATTACAACTATAACGTAGTATTTACAAGTGCGGAATGCGGTTTTCCCTTGTTTGTGGGCAAGTGCTCAAATTTTGATCTATCGAACTTTGCACCGAAACGACAACCACACTGTTGGGATGCAAACACTATATCTACGTATCCGCTCTCTATATATCCCCAGTTTACAATCACTGCTATAAAATTGTACAGAAATGGCTACTAATAACTTGCGTATCTATTACCAGAACGTTCGTGGCCTTAACACGAAAACTTTGGAGTTTTATGAGAATGTTGTAAGCTCTTCTCATGACATTATACTTATTACAGAGACACGGTTGCAGGACGGTGTACTCGACTCGGGAGTTGACTAATGATAAGTACAGCATTTTTAGACGAGATCGCGGATCTAGGGCTGGAGGTATTTTCATGCTTTGCGCCGCGCGGCGCATCGCTCGCTTACGTACTGACTGGCAGCCAGTGGCAGCGCGACGATCTCGATGTTGAATGCATGTAGATAACTATAGATTGCCGCTCCTTTGGCTCACAACGCGAACTTCATATCGCGTTGGTTTACATAACATAAAAAACACGCTCAACATATTTCAAGTTTACTGAGTGGATGACTGGATTTGTTACTTATTAGCAGGTGATCTTAACTTGAGTATGGTTCAGTGGGAAACCGGTGAACCTCTACACATTAGACGTGGAACTGTTAAGTTGCAAAACTCGGCACTTGAATTTACACACTGCACAAATCTACTAGGTCTGCGTCAAAACAACCGTTTTACTAATGTATCGTAATACTATAGGCCTTATATTTTCTTCTTTCACTTTAGGGGTTACAAAGTGTGATGACCCGATGGTTAAGGAGGACTTAGCTCACACCACTTTATGTGCCAATGCGAATGAAATCACCGTACCTCCACTGTCCAAGATTCCACGACGCAAGTACCTATTCCGAAAAGCCGACTAAACAAATATAAATGGTACTCTACTTGGTAATGACTGGACACAGATTCTCAATCATGGAACAGTAGACGATGCAATTTCAGTTTTATATAGTAAATTACATAGCGTGATTGAGGAGAACGTGCCTATAGTGATTACTATGACATCGAACAGGTACCCGATATGGTATAGTCGAGCACTTGTCTATGCCATCAAGGAAAAAACCAAAGCGCATTCACATTGGAAACTTTATAACAACCCAAATGATTATGCCACATTCTCCCTTCTTAGAAAACGCCAAAAAGTTATGCAAGCCGAAAACTTTAACTCTTATACAAAAAGATCACAAGATTCTATTAAGAAGGATCCCAAACATTTGTGGACATACATAAAATCTAAAAGAAAAAGTGCTTTTGGGTACCCAAGTACTATGTATACAGGTAGCGATAGAGTTAGCGGGTAGCAGGAGATATGTGAGGCCTTCAGTGACTTCTTTGAGAAAAAAATTATGACACTATCTGATTTTTACCCTCCTGCTGACGCTCAAACCACGTATTTGAACTCGATCAACACACTTAATTTCTCCAAGCAACTTATCTCTAGATTTATAGACAGCATTGACCCTAACAAAGGTCCTGGTAATGACGGTATACCGGCTGGCTTTATTAAACGATGTAAGGACTCATTGTCGCAGCCCCTCAGTATTATTTTTACTCGCTCGGTGCATGAATGTGTATAGTGGAAGGAGGCCCTCATAGTTCCGGTCCATAAGAAAGACTCTAAATTACACGTGGAACACTACAGGCCGATATCTATCAATCAACACATTTGGAAAACTCTTTGAAAAACTCATCCTTGATAAAATTTATCCTGTGCTAATGCAAGGTATTCCAGAGGAGCAACACGGCTTTATTAGGGGTCGATCTACCACGTCAAATCTTGCTGTGTTTATCAGTGATGTGCTCCTTGGTATGGGCTCCCATGGACAGTTTGATGTGGTCTACATTGACTTTGAAAAGGCCTTTGACAGAGTGGACCATATCATCCTGCTACGGAAACTACAGGCGCTAGGCATACACGGGGATCTTTTTAGATGGATGGAGTCATACGTCTCTAACCGTAGACAGGCCGTGGTTGGTGGTGGGTACAGATCTAATTACATTGGCATACCATCTGGCGTTCCTCAAGGCTTCTTGCTTGGTCCTCTATTATATGCAGCATATCTCTTTGACATAAAACAATGCTTTAAGCATGCTAGATTTTTACTTTATGCAGACGACAAAAGATATTTTCGGATTTTCATAGATTGTACTCCTCATTACTACTGGTGGATTGGCAGCCGCTGTACAGTATGGTAGATGTTGAAGAGTCACTAAATTATTTTTATTCAACTTTGAATAGTATTGTAGATAACTGCGTACCCAGAAAACAGCGAAGGCGAGTAACCTCGAGGTACATTTACCCCGAGTGGTACACTGCTGAAATAATTCGCAACATAAAAATCAAAGCACATAAAACGTATAAGATAAGTAAATTAAAATCGGATTATAAGGAGTTCACAATTAGTAGATCAAAGGTGAAAAGACTGATAGAGGAGGCGCACAAGCAGTACCGCAACAGGGTGCAAAATCACTTAACTGAGGACCCGAAATCTTTTTGGAATTATATTAAGTCTAAAAAGGCAGGGCGCAATAACATAAGTATTTTGCAAAATGGGCTGGTTTTGGACGATACACAATGTGCATCAGAGTTTGCAAAATACTTTCACTCTGTTTATAATCCATCACGAGTGGAACTTAACACACAAAGAGCGGTGATAGAGGCAGGAGGCGAAAATGCGGCCTCGCGGGTGCATCTGAAGCCTCTTCATTTGTCGGAGGTAAAACAGGCACTGAAGCGGCTAAAGCCCAAACGATCAGCGGGACCCGACGGTATACCTACTTATGTGTATAGGGACTGTCGTACAGTACTAACGGGGCCGCTTTTTCACATCTTTAACCTTAGTTTAACATCAGCAGTGTTTCCAAAACAATGGAAAACTACGCGCGTTGTTCCAATACCAAAGGGCGGGGCGGGATCAGCGGTGGAGGGTTATAGACCTGTAGCGGTGCTATCAACACCTGCAAAGGTGTTTGAGTCTGCTATCCATAAAAGCCTACTATCACAAGTCGATTCACAACTCGCAAATGAACAGCACGGTTTTAGGCCCCAGCACAGCACCACCAGCAACTTGCTTAACCTGCTATGTAAGGTAGTTCCGGCGGTGGATGCAGGGGTACAGGTCGATGCCGCTTATTTTGACTTCAAAAAGGCATTTGATTTAGTGGATAATGACATCTTGCTGAAGAAATTGGCATCCATAGGATGTACACCGCATTTGTTGAATTTCTTTGCAAGCTACATGACGGATAGGGAACAATTTGTAGAGTATAGAAGTCACAGATCCGAACCCTACTACACAAGGTCAGGCGTGAGTCAGGGGAGTAATCCTGGACCTCTAGAGTTCCTCATTATGATCAATGACTTACCAGGGGTAGTTAGAGATGCTATCTGTCTGCTTTTCGCGGACGATTTAAAGCTATTCTTACCAATAAACAGCCCATCTGACTGTGAAAAATTACAACGTGATATCGACCGGGTGGTAGCGTGGAGCCATGAGAACAGGTTACAATTTAATACATCGAAATGTGTAGCGATAACATTTTCCAGGGCGCAAGCTCCCCTTCAATACAACTACCAAATGGAGGACGTGTTACTAGACAGAGTGACGGAAGTCAGGGATCTAGGGGTGCAAATTAAGTCTAACCTCAACTTCAGTGGTCACATCACAAAAGTCTGCAAAAAGGCTTTTCGAAATCTTGGATTTGTACTCCGTAGGGCCCATGAATTCACGAACATTAGTACAATCATAGCATTATATAATGCTTTGGTGAGGAGTCAGTTAGAATGTAATTCAGTCATCTGGGCTCCACATGAGGCTAAGTATAGTCTCATGCTGGAGCGTATTCAAAATAAATTCGTAAGATTTCTGTACCTCAGGCAGTATGGAGTATATCCCCTATACCCTGCGATGTATCCCACCCTATTTGTTTTACGTATGGTGGGATATAACGAATTAAGCGTTAGGAGGGATCTCGCAATGGTAGTATATATTTATAGGTTGCTAAATACCAAAGTCCATAATCCGGACTTGTTATCGGGACTGAGCCTGTGTGTCCCGGACGAGTACGTCCAGCGCCGGCGGCCGCCGCAGCTGCTGGCGGTGCCGCGCGCGCGCACCGACCTGCTCCAGAAGGCACCGCTCACGCGCGCGCTGGCCACGCTCAACCGCATTAGCAAGAAAATAGATCTCTTCTCGTGTACACTGAATGAATTCATAAGAATATCTCAGGAATCTATATGTTATAATAAGTTTTAAAAAGAGAGATGTGTATTTAAGTAATAATAATAATATTGTATTTTATAAGATAGTTTAATAGGTAAAATGTGTAATTTTAATTATTTGGTAGACTACTCTATCGCATTAGGGTCACTACTGTAAAGATAGATGTTAAGTGGAAAAATAAATAAATAAATAAATAAATATATATTAATGTTAAAACTCATCTTGATACCCAACATCTACGAGAGGATCTTAACCGTCTAGACGAATATTACGCCCGGAACAGGATAGGTGTAAACACAACCAAGTGTGTACACGTAAGTTTTACAAGAAAAACCAAAACGGTTCTGTGTGACTAACAACTGAACAATGTAACCATAAATAAAGGCAAAGCTGTTAGGGACCTCGGCATCATACTTGACTCGAAAATGACACTCTCGGCTCACTTTGAAACTATTATAAAGAAAGCATACAGGAATCTTGGTTTTGTAACGCGTGCTTGTAAGGAATTCACTGACCCCGCCTGCATAAAGATTATTTATTTCGCCTACGTTCGTAGTGTTGCTATTTTCTCTTCCCTTCTCGCGCACTAATTATGCATCAAACTGTACGTGTATCAGGCTACCTCATATGTACAACAAATTCTTCTCTGGCTTAGACCCATTCTGCAAGAGTAAACCTACTTTCAAGCGGATGGTTACTTTGAATTTAATAGAAGAATAATTTGATCTGATCTGTAAAAACTTACTTACATTAATTTTTAAATTATAGCAAAAGTAGCACCATGTCAACCTTACCTTACTGCATCGCCACTTAATTTCCAGTATCTCATTGAGTTCGTCGGATATTAGTTTTTGGTCTCAGCTCCTCCCCCCCCCCCCCCCCCTCCCACGCACACACACACAAACAATGTATTAATTCAATTATATATTTACAAGTATACAACACCAAATTACAAACACAACCTACACACACATGACATAAGGGCACTCATACTGTTGTTTTGGTTATTTACCTTTATCTTTTTCTTTTTCTTCTTTTTGATTTCCTATGTTGTTTATATAATGAAATCCTTAATTGGCCTCTTTTTAAGATTACATGTAAGCACGGCTGTGGATTTTTGTTTATGTAATAAAATAAAAATTAAAAATTAAAAAAATTTAGATATTGGTAAGTAGTTTATTATTTTGATTAATATTTTTATTGTTGTGCACATAGTTCTACCTTTAGTTTCTTTTTTTCCTCTCCATATTAGGTTTGCTGGAAGAAATATCTTGTTAGAGATAAGCTCGCCTTTGTAAATGTACTTTCCTTTATATTTGTTTGGTTTTCACTGTTTTGTGCAATAAAGTATTACAAGATACAAGATATTTCGGGCTTAAAAATATTTAATTAAAAAAATATACCTTTGGCTTTTTATTTACGATGTATATGTCACCGTAAGATTGACAAAACCGTTAGTTTATAATCTAACGTGTTTTTTCTCGTTAGTTTACAAACTATCGATAAATTGTAAACTGTACCATCCTGTATACGATATGACGCATTAGTTTATAATAAAACCATTAAATTGTGAACTGGTTTAAACTTCAATTGCAAACGAAATAGGTACCAGGGCAAACACTGCGATAGCTTAGGTGAAGACTAGAGGGGGCGAGCGCAGCGTCTTCGAGTTAGGTTGACATGTAAGAACAAAAGAAATGTAAATTCTAAACCAGTTCGTTCCGGTTTACAATTTGTCGATAGTTTACAAACTAAAGCGTTAGTTTATAAACTAATGGTTTTGACAATCTAACGGTGACATATATAAGGCATGTGCAGAGAACTGAGTTTATTTTTTAAGAAGTTTTAAGAGTTAAGTTTTTGAGTTGATAAAGTGGGTTTTGCAGAGACCGCCGAAATATGCCAATATTCAACTTGCGCTTGAAACCGAACGATTCTTCGGAATAAAAAAGTAAGGGTGAAATTTGTAGGAATTTTTAAGTAATTTAATTTCTATGTGAAGGTTCATTTACGAAAAGTTGATAGTTTCCGAGTTTTAAGCCAAAAAACTGGCAAAAAACCGATATTTTTCACTTTTTATGCATTTTTATCTATGTTGCGTCATGAAATTTTGTTAGCAAACCTCAGATTCAGATTCAGCAACCCAAAAGAGATCAGAACTAACCCAAAACATTCCTGGTAAAAACACAAATGAAAATAACCCCTCAGTTTCTGAAAAGAGTGGGCAAATGGTACAGGCGATTAATCGAAGACCATAGTCACCAAGTTAAAAACTTACAACTTCAAGTTCGAGCCCTTGTTCTTCCTCCCCTGTCAGATGTGAATGTCATCTTTGTACAAGATGATGCTGAAACTATTGGTCTGAGGATAAAAGACAGAAAAGGTTGCACTGCACACCCATACCACCATCTAGTACTACGTTTCAGGCAACAAGGGGTAACGGAGATGTCAAGCGTCGTGTGTTGCCTCTTATACAGGTGGCCAAATAAAAGGTATAGTTTTGTAATTTTATTCTATAAAATGTAAAAAATATTAAGTATTTCTTGTTAAATGTAGTATTTAGGACCGACAATTAAATATGGAAAATAATGTCAGACAAATGTTCACCTCTAGCAGCATGGCTGATGTGAACCCTTTTCATCGCGTTTTTCATTACATTTTCACACATTTCCTGCTCATGTTATCTCAGTGATTGTGTCTCGAGTATTTTGTTTTAATTGCTGAAGGTACATTGGCCTGTTAGTATAGACACGTTACTTTAAAAAGCCCCACTGAAAAAAGTCAGGAGCTGTAAGTACGAGCCCTTCTGATACGATGAGGAAATGCTTTATCTATTGCAATGCCGTACTGCTCAAATTTATTGACTAAACGAGCTATTGTAAGTCGCGAAGGTAAGTGATTTCTAACAAAACTTGGCCGCAATTTTCTTAGCGTTTCCGCAATACAGGATTGGGTTGAGTAGAACGTTTTAATAATTAAAACACGTTGCTCAATCGTAAAATGCTCCATAACTAATTTGCCGTATCTACACAAAGTTATTTTCATGCAACAACTGTCATATTTGCCGCCAAAACAAAATGGCGGCAAAAAAAGTTGTATACCTCCATGTTGGCCACCATGTATTAAGCTCCACACCACTTAACACCACACATAATTCACCAAGGTAAAAACTTTAAAAAAAACGGTCAAGTGCGAGTCTAAATCGCGCACGAAGGGTTCCGTACCACCGTTCAATGGAAGCGATGGTGTGGAGTGAATAGTTTGGATTTTACACAGCAAAATATTGTTTACAAAGTTATTGGTGCGGTTACTTTCACACTCCATGTACGTAACCAGGTGCATCCATAAGTTTTTATGTGGTATTGAAAGAATTGTTGTATGGGAGCCCCCTTAAATATTTCTTTTATCCTGTTTTTTAGTATTTGTTGTTATAGCGGCAACAGAAATACATAATCTGTGAAAATTTCAACTCTCTAGCTAGCTAGGTTCGTGAGATTCAGCCTGGTGACAGACGGACGGACAGCGAAGTCTTAGTAATAGGGTTCCGTTCTTACCCGTTGGGTACGGAACCCTAAAAACCAAGCCCTATTTCTCCCTCCCCGGTCGGCATGCGAATGTCGTCAAAATACACGAAAACAAGGCTAACAAATCTGTTTGTCTGACAATCAAGTCCACGCGTATTACACGGCAATATAAACGAATATACGGTACGTATGGACAGAATTCATCTTACGACAATGACCTTAACCACCACTGAGAAGTCACAGTAAAGCAATTATACGCAACTTCGTTGACCTGGATGACATCATAACCCAAGTATTTTTGCTTTAGAAACCAAATTAGGAATCGGGCTAGTAGACCGATTTCTAATTTTAAAAAAATGGGAGCAATCTGGATGGTGAGCCTTTCAATTGAAAAATATATTTAAAATCGGTTCATAAATAGTATCCTTTTTGAGATAACAAACATAAAAAAAAAAAACGGTCAAGTGCGAGTCTAAATCGCGCACGAAGGATTCCGTACCACCGTTCAATGGAAGCGATGGTGTGGAGTGAATAGTTTGGATTTTACACAGCAAAATATCGTTTACAAAGTTATTGGTGCGGTTACTTTCACACTCCATGTACGTAACCAGGTGCATCCATAAGTTTGTATGTGGTATTGTTGTATGGGAGCCCCCTTAAATATTTATTTTATCCTGTTTTTTAGTATTTGTTGTTATAGCGGCAACAGAAATACATAATCTGTGAAAATTTCAACTCTCTAGCTAGCTAGGTTCTTGAGATACAGCCTGGTGACAGACGGACAGACGGACGGACGGACGGACAGCGTAGTCTTAGTCGTAGTCCCGTTTGGAACCCTTCTGGTACGGAACCCTAGTTAAAACTACAACCGAATTGAGAACCTTGTGATTGCTTGAAATTAGTTTCACATGAGATCAACGGTCTGTTACATTTGATCGCTCTTCCTAAAACTGAGCACTCCAACAAGTTGCAACGTGAAAAAACGTGATGCAATGCGATGACGCCTCCGCCCCGGTTACATTTCAGAACTGGCTGGCTGGCCACTTAACATTGAACTTCACCGCACGGTGCGCGCAGTACAGACAGAGCACGACAATGCAGCTGCATTGTCGCATTAGATATGCATAGTCAGGTAGCTCTAATAATTTTGGGTGTCTGCCTACAATCGCTAATTGAATTCGAGTTATAATAATATTCATTCATATATTATCGCCTACAGCAAGTGGACGGTCTCTCACCAAGTTTCGAATAGTTTTGATCTACAGGGGGTTACAGAAGCAGATTTTAGAGAGAAGGGACAGGGATATCATTTTCAACAACTTTCACAAAATGATGCAACTAACCATCTAATAGGCATGAGCATGCAGACTTTGTTCATTGGTTGGCATTTATTACCAAGCCATAAATATGAAAGTCCAAATAAGGTTAAAATAACTCAAGATAATTTTTTTTTCTGTATTTTCTTTCAGATCATTATGACCTACAGCCCGTCAATAGTGAATCCTTACTTCAAAGATGGACAACATATGCTGGCTGGGTATGACAATCATGAGAGCGATGTGGAGCCTGCCCCTTCGCGTTTTCCTAAATCCGCTAAATTCCAACTCAATGCCTCGAATAACTAGATCAGGCCGCCAATTTTGCCACTTTGTAACATAAGGTAACGTGGGTTCTTTTAGGTTACGGTAACATGAAAGTTACAAAAAAGTAACGTAATTTTTAATTAAGCTGTGAACCTAACAACAGATTTTTTTGTGGAGCAACAAATCAAAACTTAAATTTCCAGGTTCTCGTTCGAGAAACTGTCCAAATATATTGAAATCTAAAACATAACTTCATAATTCCATAACAAAAAAAAAACATTAACTACAAGTGGAACCTCATGTGGACAAGCAACTATGTAGTGTTCAACCTAATTGGCTAAATAGCTATTGGTATTTATTTGTATTTGAATCAATTCCATATAATCATAGAAACTGCTCTCAAAATTCTACAAGAATCGGTTGAAAAATGCGACTTGTAGAGGAGAATAGCTGTACATCCATCTATACATACATATGAAACAATTTTTGCCCAAGATGAAACGGAGACGATTCGTCGCTTCAATCGCTCAGTTAATTAGTTAGTACCTAGGTAGGATATTTCTATGGGTACAAGCCTTTACAAAGTTTATGTTTCGTAATATGAAAGTTTTACGTTACCGGTAACACCAAAATCCACGTAAAAGTACATATCTTAAAAGTATCGTAAAAGTGGAATGTAGTAGAATGGAGAGTAGTAGAGTAGAGTAGACTGATGATGGCTATGATTTCTAAAATAAACAGTTTTACCTGATTAAAGTTATTTTTTCGGTTAAAATTAAATAAACTTCGCACAAATTGATAATGTTGAATACATAAGAAATGTTGGGTGGGATTTAGAATCGTTTGGCAGGAGGAGGGGGGTAAAAGGTGTTAAATCTGGTAGGGGCTGGGTCCCTGATTATAACGCTACCACTCTTATAACAAGCTAATTCATATTTATCGAGTTATTAATAAAAATAGTTTCTAACCTCAAATCAGATAGAAAGCGTTAACGAAACGTACAAATGGGTAATTGAAGACTAAAATGGTGAAAAACAGTCTCTGGTCTAAAATGTTAAGCAAAATCGATGAAACGGAACGTTAAAAAAAACTACGCCATTTGAGAGTCATGTGTCATCAATTCATTCGTTTTCGTTCATTACGTTTATTCTCGAGTTTTGTGAATGTTATTTGTTGCGTTTCGTTTTATAATAGAAAACCCGAATCAACGCACCCTAATTCCTAGGCAGTCTTGTGGCTATACTCAAAAGTTTTGTTTATGTTTGAGACGGAGCGGCCGAGGCAAGCTGACGAGGCGACCGCTGCAGCGCGGGGGCATCCCCGCAAAGGCAATTTCGAAATAATCATGCGAAACAGGTCACTTTCGTAGCGAAAATTATGTTAACATAACATCAAAAATGAGGTTATAAGGTTATTTTTCTCAAGAACGGTGCATTTTCTTTTCATGGGAGTGATGTCAGGAGAGAAGGGGTAACCAACCCACTCCCTCCCACCCCCACCACCTCCTCCTGTCAAATGATACCAAATGCTAACCGAAATGTTTACTAACCTTGGAAAATAACTCAAAACCGCTAAAAGCACTTTTATATTTTTCTTGTTCACAACTAGCGTACCAGGTTTGACATCTTCCACAGAAACAATATAGTGCATTTTTAATTTTTTATGACAATTAGCGTCAGGGTTGCCAGCTTAATAATATAAATCACCCCAATATATTTAAACACTTTCTTACTTACCAATATTGGTAACATAAACATAGTAACATAAAAGTCCAAATACTTTCTACAATTATTTAAAATGGCATAAAAAGTAAATAAATGCCGTTCAAACATTCTGCAATATTGCATAAAGTAGCTCAACTCTCGTACTTTTCCATGATTTAAAATGATTTAAAATTTGGGATTGCTTACGAATACACTTTCCTCGTTTTTTTGTATGGAAATGTAAGGTCATCAACACGTCAAAGTTAGCTTAAAAAAGAGTGGCTGTAGTTGCAACTACATTGTTAACTGAACTTTTTACCTAAAATACTGTCTGGCCGCTGAGAGAATGCGATCCTGACAGCTCAAAACCCATAATTTTTATAAAAATATTGCTTATTATGTAGGCACTAAGAAAATGTCATAATCGTATTCTAATAACTATAAATTTAAAAATAAAAAACCCCGACTCATTTATTTAAAACCTTAAAAAACATAAAACACAAACAAAAAGTGGTCAATCGCACTGAACGTCAGACACGCTTGCAAGTCAGATAATAAACCGCTCGACCAACTGACTAGCTGTTCTCAGCGGCGGATATAAGCAATCGCATCCCATCCTAACCCGTAAAATACCTAGCATTGTTTAGTTCCGGTGGCTATCTCTTCATCATTAGTTCCACTTTACCAATTTATGCTTCCCGATTGCGAATAAACTTTTTACATAAAATATACCTAAATCGCCATTTAGATGTACCTATTTAAAATCCTTCAAGCAATCCCATCATCAGATAGTGAGTAGTGAAAATGGGACTAATTGGAGAGTGTACCCATTAGCCGACTTCGAGAAATTTAGTTGGCTCTGAGCGAGCGATACCTCTCTCTCACTCACCCCAACCTTAACCTAAGCGAAAAAGAGAGTCACGCTCGCTCAGGGCCAAAGACACTTGGCGTGGCCTGGACCAACCTAAATAGAGACAGATAAAACTGACAACTTTATTCTTATCCATAATACTATTTTATGCGCGCACCACCAGTCCCTAGGGATATGGTATCGAAACAAAAGTATCGATACTATACTCATGAGTAGTATTGCAAAAAAGTATCGATACCGGTATCGTACTCGCATCAAAAGTAACGAATTACTCAGGTATCGAGTACTTTTTGTTTAGGATTCAATGTAGTGTAAATAAAAATCGTAGGTTGTTGAAATAGTATTATAAACGGAAGTCAGAAGCCGAAATATCTAAAAAAAGAGTCACCAAGGGCGGACCAAGGGCTCCGACACTTGGAGATTGTTACCTCTTAATTGGTGTAATAAGGTTTCTACATAAAAAAATAAAGTATGATGTCATCCATCTCAACCAAATCACATATTTTTGCAGAAAGACAGAAACTAGCAGTTTTCATATTTTTAATATTTTGATATATAAGACAATATTGGAAATCTCTAGCATACAAGAGCCACTAAATAAGTCAAAGTGTAAGCCCCACTTAAATATTACCCATCAAAACATCCAGGGGCTACCTGGCAAATTACTTGTATTAGAATTATTTCTAAAAAATTCTGACATTGATGTTATTTGTTTTACAGAACACTGGTTAAAGGAAAATATGATGTCTTTTAACATAAATAATTACCAAATTGTCAGTTGTTACAAAAGAAAGACTGCTGATAGAGGTGGTTCTTTAATCTTAGTAAAAAATATATTAAGGCGAAACAACGGAAAGATATTCTTGCACTTACTGTTGAAATACAAATAGAGGTATCCTGTGTTGAGTTAGATAGCCATATTATTATTTGTGTCTACAGGCTACCGAGGGAAGAAAAAGTCCATGACAATTTGGAAATATTTGAGAAAATTATGGAGGAAGCACTCACTAAACTATGTAATAACAGAAAAACCTTAATTATTTGTGGTGATCTTAACAACAATGAAACAACGATTAATAACTTTATTCAAATCATTTAATTTATGTCATATATTTCTAGAGCCGACTAGCACACTTACCAGCCAAACTTGCTTAGATAACGTTATTTCACAAGTAAAAAAGTAATTAACTGCTTACCCTTCGATCACAGTGATCAAACAGTTTCATTCCCAATTGCTAGTAAGGATAAGACTGGTCCATCATTTTATATTCCTATTACATCCCAAAGACTAGAGACATATACGAAAAACTTAGATATAAATTTGCCAGTACCGGATATTAATGAAAAGAACTCAAACAAAATCTACTACTCAGACTTCTTCAACACTATTCAAACAGAATTTCAATATAAAGTTTTTAAATTAAAGAAAGTCAGTGACTACAACGGTAAATCTAAATTTAATGACTGGGCAACGTTTGGAATTCGTAAAAGTGGAGTTGTCTTGTATGACCTTTATGAACAAAAAACCTATAACTTTGATCGAAAATTTCATGACTGCAAAAACTGTACTGAAACTGTGATAGAAAAATACAAAATTCAAATAATAGAATGAAAATAGTTTGGCAAATAATAAACCATGAAACTGGCAAAGTTATACCAAAGGACAAAGTTATACGCGTGATCACTGATGACATTTCACTTCATGAATCAGACATTAATGCAACTCTACATTAATAACCTCTATAATTAATTGGTTAAATAATAATAATCTGCAAGTAAATTTGAATAAAACTATGTAAATAAATTTTAATAACTTTGACAAATATAATAGGAATATGACATTATATATAAATCATAATGGACTAACTCTAGAGGAGCCTAATAGTGTGATATTTTTAGGTATTATTGATCGACATTTGAATTTGAAAGAACACAATAATAAAGTTTGTCATAAGATAAACAGATTTGTTTTATGCTAAGACGTTTGCACAAAACAGCCGAGAAAAAAACCGCACTGATTGCCTTGCCTACCATGGGTATGTAGAATCCGTCATAAGTAATGGTCTGATAATTTGGGGTAACGGATCAGAAATTAACAGAGTATTTATTGGCAAAAAAAATGTGTGCGTGCTATTTGTGGTATGGCACCGTATGAGTCTTGTAAACTAATATTTAACAGATTGAACATTTTACCATTACCCTGTCTCTACATACTTGAAATCGGTAAATTCGTTAAATCAAATCCTGAGCTTTTTGTAAAAGCTCAAGACTATTACTCGAAGAACACTAGAAACCCGAACAGGCTCGATTTAATGACACGCCAAGAACATCACTGAATTTAAAAAAACTGTTCAGCAACTGTTTATAACAAATTACCGAATGACATAAAAATGTTGCCGTTCGATACTTTTAAACGTAAATTATTCCATTGGCTTCTGCAAAACTGTTATTACTCTGTTGACGAATTTCTTAACTTTAAAAGCAGGTGAAACCGGCCTTGGCTTTTGTTGTACTTTATGTTTTAATGACTACAAACCTCAAAAACTTGCATGCTACAATTTAATAGCCGACTAAAGCGTTCTATTTGTATAATGATATTAGAACCTTTTTACCCTTGTCTTTGCAAATAAATTTCTTATTTTTTATTTTAATTATTTCTGCCTAAAGATAGGTGATGATGTTGTTAAATCCAACGATGATGTTGCTCGAGCTTTCGAAACATTCTTCAGCAATGTACCCACAACAGATCCTCTAAATTCATATGAAGCAGAGACTTTATTAAAAAATAACACTAGCGTCAGTAATTTACATTTAAAATTGCAAAATGTATATCCCCAGGACATTATCAAAACGTTTAGAATACTTAACTTAAAAAATACTGAAGACCTGTGGGGTATATCAGTCAAAGTCATTGGTTCAGTAATTCTAGTTTTAGCCCCACAGTTAGCTTATATATTCAATACATGTGTTGACGATGGAGCTTTCCCAAACCTCATGAAACACAGTAAACTTATACCTCTGTTCAAGTCGGGAGATAAGGATGATCCTTCAAATTTCAGATCAATATCTGTTCTTCCAGCACTAAGTAAAATATTTGAAAATATTACACTCAATCAAATGCTCTTACACTTCAACCGTACAAAACAACTCCACGTCAAACAATACGATTTCAGTAGGGGTAAATTGACTACGAATGCAGGTATTACCCTTATATCTCATATTTATTCTGAATGGGAGGCCGCACAGGATGCTATCGGAGTTTAATGCAATCTGTTGAAGGCATTTGATTGTGCTGATCATAATACGCTATTAATTTAATTAAATCATTACGTAGTTAGAAATAAAGCGTTAGGTCTACTAAGATCATACCTAAGTAATAGAATTCAAAAGGCAGAAGTCAACGGCGTTAAATCTGATGGTTCAGTTGTAAAAATTGTCGTTCCAAAAGGTTCGGGGTTCCACAAGGAGTTAATCTAGCTCAACACAGACCTTGCTGTTAATAATTTTGTAATTATTTATTCCTGCTTATTAATCAAATAATGAAAATTTTCATATTTGTATTCGTTAAGCACAACCAATTTTTAATAGAGATCTAAAAATCAATCTGTGGTAGTCTCTACGCCCTACTTCTCCCACAGTGGTCCAATGTAAATATCTACAGTAATAAAGTACTCTACATTAATAAGTTGACTTTGACTTTGTTCCCCTTTTTTCCCTTTCTTAGTCCTGATATATATTAACGATCTGCCTTTCATGGTGAGAAATTGACTGACAAAGTGTTGTTTGCTGATGATAATTCAATGGTCTTCAAAACTGAAAGACAAAAAGAAGATTTTGATGATGTTATGGATGTATTGTCTTTAACCTTGAATTGGTTCACAGTTAATAATTTATTGTTAAACGCTAGTAAAATCAAGTGTTTCAAATTCTCACTTCCAAATGTCAGGCAAGTTGAGACCAGTTTATTGTTAGACAGCAGCACGTAGCAAATTGTAGTGGGGACCCCACATAGATAAATTAGCTGATAAATTAAGTTCCGCAGACGCGAAGATCTGGGAACGCTAATATTGTCTGACATGATTATCGAATAAAAACACTTATTCCGGTAAAATAAACTAAGACCGACAATTTCTAGCGTAAAGGTAATGAGCAAATGCCTAGCAGGCACTGAATTCTTACATTCACTAGTTTAACTTTTCACCACTACCCTCTTTTTTAATGTTGTAGGTAGTATTGCAATATCTGTCCGAGCTGCGTTTTGTGCATTTAGAAAAGTGTTATTGATAACATTGAAATAAACCTACGGAACAGACATCGCGAACAAATGCATGTGAAGCAAGCGCGGTAGTAGGGGCGCGCGGGGGCGGCTAATCAGTCATAGATGCGATGTAACCGTCAAAGAGGTGACATCTTGTTTATATTCTGCCCAACTTTATCTCTAAGTCAATATAGAATAATTAAATATTGTGGGACTGGTCGCATGGGTAGGTAAATCAAAAAGTTGCATGTAAATCAAAAAGTTGCATGTAAATAAAAAGTTGCATGTACATGATGTAAGAGAAAGGGGGCTACATGTCGAAACCATGCTGTATGATCGCAGAGGTCGGAGTAGGTAGATTGATTTAAGGTAGTTGACCTCAAACATAGAGGATAATATGGATATGCCTCCAAAATACCGGAACTTCATAGTTATTGTGATATTTGTTCCGGAATTTTGAAATTAGCACGAATTTGTGTTTAAGGTGAAAAACGTATTAATAATATCAATCTACGCTGCCAGTGTTAGCTAATCGTGAAATAAATGAGTATTTTATTTTATACAAAAATACCTTGGAATAGTTACACCGTATTTTGTCCCTTACTGTTGTATTAGAAATGACGCTTGACAGTATGAGACAAAACTTAGACAGGGCCTTTTGTTTCTTTATCTCATGTTCCTCTATGTTCACAATGCATTGACCGCACGCAACGACCAATCAGAAGCAAGTATCCTGTATGACTCATTGGGTGTTTGTTAGAACAATGTGCGCGCGCTGTGTTCAGGGTATCTCACTCGCTTACCTCGGTTCGTAGAGTGCGCTCCTAATTTGTGAAATTCCTGTGTTTTGTAAATAATAATCTCACCGTATCTCTACTTCAGCATTTCGTATATTTCGAATATTTACCTGAAATGAAACATGTAACATGTTTGGCGCATGCTCTTCATCGTATTTCAGAGAAGATAAGATCAGAATATAACGATGTCGATATTTTAGTAGCAAATGTTAAAAAATATTTCTAAAAGCCCCGAACAGAGTATAGAGTTTAAAAGAAAAATATCCTGACCTACCACTGCCTCCGCAACCAGTAATTACAAGATGGGGTACTTGGTTGGAAGCAGCATTTTACTACGCTCAACACTTCGAAAAAATAAAAGATGTTCTAAACAACTTCAACAGTACTAGTTCAATAGCCATTCGCAATGCAAAAAATATTTTAGAAAAACCAAATTTACAGGAATATTTAAAATATATCGAAGAAAATTACCGTATTGTTCAAGTAGTTCTAAAAGAGTTACAAAATCAAAAATTATCCATAGTTGATTCACTTTTAATGTATGACCAAGTGAGAGCTACCATTAACGAGTGCAACAGTGACAATATTAAAAAGAAATTAGAATATGTTGAAACAGTGGGACTCTAACCTGACCAAAAGAGATTATTGGCAGGCTCAAGATACATTTATTAATCACAGGGTCGTGAGTCGAATATTGGTGATATAGTTGAAACGCTGGATAGGGACTCGCCGGGAATTTGTAGATTTCAGCTCCTTGGTAGACTCAATCCGACTGGTCCACTTCTCCAGACGTCAACAAGTGATTATGCGGTTAGCGCCAGGAGGATATTACTCCTCAGCGTGGAACCGATTCAGAGCTCCGTTAGCGCCAGGAGGATATTACTCCTCAGCGTGGAACCGATTCAGAGCTCCGTTAGCGCCAGGAGGATATTACTCCTCAGCGTGGAACCGATTCAGAGCTCCGTTAGCGCCAGGAGGATATTACTCCTCAGCGTGGAACCCTGGAAAGAGACCAGTGTGAATGATAGGAATACAAAAGCGCTACAGCGCCCAGCTATCAGGCGACGGCTCCCCACACGGAGACTTCCGACGAGGGCCCTAGGGTAATTAGGATCTAAGAGTGCCGCAGTCCAATAGACACTGTATAGAAAAGGGAAATACATAGAGAGTATAAAATACACGAAAATAAGAAAGACTAACTACGAACCAATGCTTACCCATGGATTGGGGATAGTAGGGAAGTTTCACATCAACTACTGCACTTTACAGCAACTAAACATTCAGCTCCATTACAGTATTAAAGGGACTAGCCCATCGCCGCAACTAAAGGTGTGACTTAAAAATTATTGATGCAGAAGATACAACCTCACGTTTCAGAGCTCAAACAATGTCTGCCTCAAAAAAACAATCAGCTGCCAGACGAGATTCCAGACCCGAATTTCCGAATTTTTATAGTTTTAGTTTTTAACTGGCTAATCCGCCAGTAGCCAATATGGTCAAGGAGGTAGTACGTTACATACCCGTCTTGTTTGGGTAGGATTTTACCTGATAAAATCCGCTAAGATACTAACTAAACTAAACTAACTTACCAAATTAACTACTTAAGATAAAATTCTCTAAAGCTCGCCATCTACAATGTCCGAGAAATATATAACTAACAGTCTAGCTCAACTACATACAAACATCACACATTCGTACCAACAATCAGACATCAGAATTCATACTAAGTTCATACAAGAGTTCACACTAACATCGTGTAAACACAGCCTTACACACAGGGTGCCATTATTATAGCCAAATGCACACCCAGACTAACTGTCAGAAGTTGAAAAATAAGCAAGATCCCTTGAACTAAAATAAGAACCTTAGTACATAAACGCCCCGATAGCTTAGCTACTATCGTAACGCAGAATAACACCATGAGGGGCAGCTCCCTCAAGTGTTCAAGACTTCCTGCACCGTTAGTGGGTACAGAAAATAATAATAGAGTAGAATATCTATTCTACAACAAAGAGTAAAAAAGTAGAGAATTATAGTTCAAGAGGCCATAAGCTAAAGTAACAGACATTGCAGAGTAACGTTACACAATAAAGAACTTTTACATAGCTGTAGATATAGATGGTTTTTAGAATACAAGGGTCAAAATACTTATTACATACATAAAGGAATCATTAACTACT
Organism: Argyresthia goedartella; assembly: GCA_949825045.1. NCBI lineage: Eukaryota > Metazoa > Arthropoda > Insecta > Lepidoptera > Argyresthiidae > Argyresthia > Argyresthia goedartella. Next base: position 10,369,542 of record OX463828.1, on the reverse strand, counting down.
ATTGAATAAGACAGAACGCTGTCGCAGCCTATCTTCAGACAGAAGGTGCTCTCAGACAGACACAGATCGCTCGGCACAAGTACAAGCGCTGTTTCCTGAGGTCCAGAACAGTACCCGGTGTACCTCCTCGAAGCTCAACCTCATACTCCAATTCAGCCTTATTTAGCGACAGATATTTTATAGGAAACGTCATGTTTACTACCTATCTAGTAAACTGTACAAATTTACATGAAAGTAAGCAGAGTACACGACTAACGCCCGGTTTCTGGTACAAAATCAAGCCATTGATCTACCGTTTTGACAGCTGAAATTGATAAAGGACTGTCAAAAACAGATTAAATGTACGAGAAATCGGCCGTTAAACACTAACCTTATTTATTATTTAATAGTCCGAAAAGTTTCCCTACTAAAATCTTCACAATTTCTTAATTTATTTTTCGTACTGAGAATTTGGAGGAAAATATTTATCAACAATTATAATATGACAACGGCCGTCAGACTGCCACCATAAATAATGTAGAAATGAGGTAGGTACCCAGATAAACGATCAAATATACTCCTGTCAGACAAAAATAAACACAACAAAATATACAAGCTACGAAAGAAATCTAGCGTTCTACGGCGCTCTTATGGCCTAACTACTCTGACCAGACATAAAACTCTATCACCAATATTCCCTTAATCCGGGCGCCATTGAAACAGTGGGACTCTAACCTGACCAAAAGAGATTATTGGCAGGCTCAAGATACATTTATTAATCACAGGGTCGTGAGTCGAATATTGGTGATATAGTTGAAACGCTGGATAGGGACTCGCCGGGAATTTGTAGATTTCAGCTCCTTGGTAGACTCAATCCGACTGGTCCACTTCTCCAGACGTCAACAAGTGATTATGCGGTTAGCGCCAGGAGGATATTACTCCTCAGCGTGGAACCGATTCAGAGCTCCGTTAGCGCCAGGAGGATATTACTCCTCAGCGTGGAACCGATTCAGAGCTCCGTTAGCGCCAGGAGGATATTACTCCTCAGCGTGGAACCGATTCAGAGCTCCGTTAGCGCCAGGAGGATATTACTCCTCAGCGTGGAACCCTGGAAAGAGACCAGTGTGAATGATAGGAATACAAAAGCGCTACAGCGCCCAGCTATCAGGCGACGGCTCCCCACACGGAGACTTCCGACGAGGGCCCTAGGGTAATTAGGATCTAAGAGTGCCGCAGTCCAATAGACACTGTATAGAAAAGGGAAATACATAGAGAGTATAAAATATACGAAAATAAGAAAGACTAACTACGAACCAATGCTTACCCATGGATTGGGGATAGTAGGGAAGTTTCACATCAACTACTGCACTTTACAGCAACTAAACATTCAGCTCCATTACAGTATTAAAGGGACTAGCCCATCGCCGCAACTAAAGGTGTGACTTAAAAATTATTGATGCAGAAGATACAACCTCACGTTTCAGAGCTCAAACAATGTCTGCCTCAAAAAAACAATCAGCTGCCAGACGAGATTCCAGACCCGAATTTCCGAATTTTTATAGTTTTAGTTTTTAACTGGCTAATCCGCCAGTAGCCAATATGGTCAAGGAGGTAGTACGTTACAATGTCATGGAACGAAATCTGGATTTATATGGATTTATTTTATAGAGAATACAGCTAAAGTATTGAAAAAAATGTAGCAAATAATCTGATAACTTATTTTAAATTTTCTCCATTGACGTCTACAGATGTTGAACGATCATTTTCCATGTATAAATGGATATGAGACGTCAAAAAGAATACTTTAAAATTAGAAAATATTGAAAAAATTATGATTATTTATTTTAATTCTATTAAAGTTGAAAGCCAAAATATGTAAATTGTATCCGATGAGGATTAAAAATAATTTATTTATGTTTTTGTTTAATTAAAAATAATTGTTCATTGAATTCAATCAATCATTCATATAATAAACGATTTTGTTAGTCTATCTTTATGTTTCTTATTTTATTTTATTCCATAATTCCAATCCAGGAACTTTTTCCGGTACTTCCAGCACATTATGGATAAAATGGCATGTCCATATTATAATATCTTGACGCAAGTATATAAAATCAATCTACCTACTCCGACCTATCAGGGTAACTTAATTTTTCTCGTCTCAGTACATTTCGGTTTGAGTGCTCAGTTGATTTGTTTTTTTTTAAAGAGAGTGAAAAATTTTTTTTTTCTGACCAAGTAGTGAATTGAAAGATTAGATTAAAGTCAAAGGAATGACGTGTTACAAAAAAATTAAAAGCCGTATAATAATTGTAGTATTATGTTTATGTACCCTTAAACAAAATAAGTTTAGTTAACTTTTGCCGTATGGATAAATAATTATTTGTCTGATCAGATTTAGCTTCGTGTTTCAAGCGAATTATAGTGTATTTATTTATGATAGCCCGTATCAAATTATGTCCCTAACAAGGCCCTTTTTGTTACATCCTGTATGTGTAATATTATTGTTTTCTGCTTATAAACAGAAACTTCGGATAATTCTACCACAAGTAAAATACTCTGAGATGCTACCCGCACTTGTTACATACACATGGCACATCTTAACTTTTAGTCTATGACAAATGACGTGACATGGCGTCTCCGCGTCTCCGCTAAATATTTTGCTGGAATTAAGTTCAATTAAGTTTTTACATGATTTATCGAGATACTCAACGATGGAAAGATATTCCTTTGCACTTCCCTGTATTGCTTGAATTATTGGTGCAGTATCATAACACACACGAGGGCATTTTCTCAGAGTTTGCACCTTTTTTCCATTTCAGTGCACACGTCTACGACGCTTGAGAGCTAGCAAGCGACTGAGTGGCGTGCGGCCAGTTCGCTTATCATAAAGCAACCACAGTGTAGTGGTTCGCGTTGTCTTCTCTATTACGTAAGTAAATGTAACTCAATGATTGATAATGCGATAGTGCGTGTAAATGGTACTTCGATTAAGTATATTTCGTAGTATAGCGTTTAGGTGAAACGTAGCACTGAACAAATGGTTAAAGGCATAAAAAAACATCATATGAAATATTTTTCGCAGTATAGTGTTTAGGTGAAACGTAGCACTGAACAAATGGTTAAAGGCATACCAAACATTATATGAAATATATTTCTTAGTATAGTGTTTAGATGAAACGTAGCACTGAACAAATGGTTAAAGGCATACCAAACATTCTATGAAATATGTTTCGTAGTATAGTGTTTAGGTGAAACGTAGCACTGAACAAATGGTTAAAGGCATACCAAACATCATATGAAATATTTTTCGCAGTATAGTGTTTAGATAAAACGTAGCACTGAACAAATGGTTAAAGGCATACCAAACATTATATGAAATATGTTTCGTAGTATAGTGTTTACCTGAAACGTAGCACTGAACAAATGGTTAAAGGGATACCAAACATCATATGAAATATTTTTCGCAGTATAGTGTTTAGGTGAAACGTAGCACTGAACAAATGGTTAAAGGCATACCAAACATCATATGAAATATTTTTCGCAGTATAGTGTTTAGGTGAAACGTAGCACTGAACAAATAGTTAAAGGCATACCAAACATTATATGAAATATGTTTCGTAGTATAGTGTTTACCTGAAACGTAGCACTGAACAAATGGTTTAAGGGATACCAAACATCCTTTGAAATAAACTTAAGGTAAACGTAAGGTTAAACTTAACAAGGTTAAGCGTGTTTCGAACAGGCGTAGTGAACCCGTTAGGAACATCAGACAAAACACGGATATGGCTACATCTAGGCTAGTATATTTTAGTTTCGTTCATAGTGTGATGTCCTATGGCATCTTGTTGTGGGGGAAAGCAGCGGATATTCAAACTATTTTTATTTTACAGAAAAGAGCTATTCGAACAATTTATATTTTAAAACGCTGAGAGAGTTTTTTAAAGAAATTGACATACTGACTGTAGCTAGTGCATTTATTTTCGAAAATATAATGTATGTACGCAAGAACCTTACAACATTTTCCAAACTTAGCGATAGCTGTAATGTTAACCTAAGAAATAATCACAGACTACTTGCGCCCCGGTTTAGACTCGCGAAGGTTAGCAATTCTTTCTAGCGTCAGTGCATTCTCTACTAAAATACTCTGGAGATTTTGAAATTGCCATTTGAGCAATTTAAAAAGCATGTTAAAGCGACTTTGTCGAAAAAGGGATATTATAATGTTAAAGATTACTTAATTATTTATTTGACGGGACTGTATGGGGTTAATCTAGCTCAACAAAGACCTTGCTGTTGATAGTTTTATGATTATTTATTCCTGCTTAATAATCATATATTTTTTTATATTTGTTGTAGTTAAGCACAACCAATTTTTAAAAGAGATCTAAAATTCAATCTGTGGGTGTTTCCTCGCCCTGTCTCTCCCACAGTGGTCCAATGTAGAGAAGAGGCAAAAAATGACGTTTGCTAATTAGATATGTAAATATCTACAGTAATAAACTTTGACTTAGACTTTGACTTAGACTTTGACTTTGACTTTGACTTTGACTTTGACTTTGACTTTGACTTTGACTTTGACTTTGACTTTCCCTTTACTTGAGCTATAAAATCTTACTTTATGCCAAATTTCATGATTGTAGGCCAACGGGAAGAACGTACCCTATAGGTTTTGGGTCCATTGCAATTACTACGAAAATCCAATATTTTACAGCATAAATTATACCTTGAACATACCTTGGACACAATTTACACACATTGATCTAGCCCCAAACTAGGATTCCCTGTATCTTGGGTACTAGACAACGATACACATACTTATATAGAAAAATATTATATTTAGATAGATAAACAAAAAACATCCGTTCTCATCAAACAAATATTTGCCCCCACCGGGACTCGAACCCGGGACCCTTGGCTTCGTAGGCCGGGTCACTGCCGACTCGGCCATTCGGGTCGTCATAAACAATTGTAGCATCGATTGCATTTATCTAGAAGGTTGATTTTTTCACAGCTATATATGAAATCACAGACCTGAGCAATTGATATAAATTGAAAATTGATACGTCTACGCCTTCTCGGTGTAAAAGGTCTTGACAGACGCACAGACAGACGGACGGACGGACAACAAAGTGATCCTCTAAGGGTTCCTTATTTACCTGCTAAGGATCGGAACCCTAAAAAGATGATTCAATAATAAACATTCTCAGAATAATGTAGGTATCGTTTCGACAGGCAGTAGTAACAAGTTACTTGACAACAGAATAGGAATAATTCAAACTATTGAATGAAGGCGTACAAAATATTTAGTTGTAGGTTACATTACGATAAATAACCCCCACTTTGCAGGTCTGATCGACTCAAACGTACTTGTAAAAAACCGGTCAAGTGCGAGTCTAAATTCCGAAGCACGAAGGGTTCCGTACCACCGTTCAATGGAAGCGATGGTGTGGAGTGAATAGTTTGGATTTTACACAGCAAAATATTGTTTACAAAGTTATTGGTGCGGTTACTTTCACACTCCATGTACGTAACCAGGTGCATCCATAAGTTTGTATGTGGTATTGTTGTATGGGAGCCCCCTTAAATATTTATTTTATCCTGTTTTTTATTTGTTGTTATAGCGGCAACAGAAATACATAATCTGTGAAAATTTCAACTCTCTAGCTAGCTAGGTTCTTGAGATACAGCCTGGTGACAGACGGACGGACGGACGGACGGACAGCGAAGTCTTAGTAATAGGGTTCCGTTCTTACCCTTTGGGTATGGAACCCTAAAAACGACGGCCCGCGATTTTCAACGTTATGACATGGTAATAAACTAAGTATTTTTTGGACGTTGGATGCTTGGCCGCGCATGACACAGATTAACAGTTTTACCCCGTTGTTTCGGTATTATAGAGATACGCCACAAAAAGTATAGAATATATTGAAAAGTATCGTTGCGATGTCCAAGACAATGATTATGACAGACACTCCCACAAGCAACGTTATCGACATTATTGTCCCCCAGAACCGTCCCCTAGAAGTGGTTAAGGAGTATATCTATTTTGGACATTGTTTGTCCTTTGTTTGACAGAGCCAGGTAACAGAGATCGCTAGACGAGTACAGCTAGGATTGGCTGCTTTCGCAAAACTAAGAGATGTTCTGACCTCTTACATCCCTCAATGCCTGAAGACAAAGGTATTTAACCAATGTGTCTGCCCACTCTCAAATACGGTGCCGAAATATGGACGCTCACGAAGGAGATTGTGCACAAAGTCACGGTAGCACAAAGAGCCATGGAGCGTGCCATGCTAGGCATCAGGTTGTCAGACCGTATCTGTAATACCGAAATCAGACGCCGAACTAAGGTGGCTGATGTGGGTAAGCGGATAGCACGGCTTATGTGGAAGTGAAATGAAGTGAAGTGTGCAGGACACTTGGCAAGGCGAGAAGACGGAAGATGGACCAGATCGGTGACAGAGTGGTGGCCAAGAGGAGGCCAAAGATCGGTCGGCAGACCATCTGCCAGATGGTCCGACGATGTGGTGAGGGTGGCAGGAAAGCAATGGACGCGGGTTGCGCAGGACCGTTCTGAGTGGCGTGTTTATGAGGAGGCCTATACCCAACAGTGGGTCCCCTGAGAGGCTGATGATGATGATGATGATGATGATGATCGATGCTTACTCAGTATCCACCCAAATACTCGGTATCGTCAAGAAAGTATCAAGTATACTCAGGTATCGATACTTATTGCGTATCCCTACCAGTGCACATAGAATTTTAGAGAAAAGCAATATTTTTATATTTCGAACACGCCGCTGTCTTCGACCCTTTTGAATTATCATGCGTATTTCCTATAGAGAATACAATTTTGGATGTTCCTTTATTTCTAAATATTGTCGGCAATTAATTTCATTCTCTTGAACTCTCATATGCCTAATTTCGGATAATCTACTACTGGAATATACTTGTACCACTACACGTACGTACATCTAGTACCTTAAAATTGAATTAATAGCTCGTCGTAATAATTTAATGGCCTCTTTGATATAACTTAAAAGTATATCTTCGGTACATAAATATATAAATAAAAACAAAAATTGTTTACCTGTAAAATTTGAATTAAGTTAAAGAAATAAATGTATACGTATTTAAAAGAAAGAAAACTTGTAAACATTGTCTTTTATCGTTTATTAGTTTTGGGTCATTGTTTAATTATTTTTTTATCAGCCCGTGCCTGTATGTTTATGTATACAGTATATAGTAAATTATTGCCTCGGTATATGTACAGATTTGAATTTATTATTGCGTAAAAATTGCGGTTTTTTATGTATGTCTTTTTATTTATGTCCGCCTAAACGTGTATAATTTTGTAAAGTTGTGTTCAATATTTTGTATTTAAAATACTTAGATTGTACTTACAGTATTCCCTAAGTTTTTGTGAACAGTTGTGAATGTTTATCACGTATTACTGCGTTTTTGTCTATATTTAAACGTGTGGAATTAACGGCACCTGAACAAGTAGCAGAGCGTCTGATCATTCACAGTATTCTTTGTTTGGGAATAGAAAAAGGAAGAGCGACAGTCTTAGACAGATAACATTTTATTAATTAATGATTAATGTTTTGTACAAAACAGATTCTATAGTATTATTTATTTCAGTCTATATAAATATGTGTGATTTTGTAAAGTAGTGTTTAATATTGCTAAGTGTTAATATAATGTTGTCAGTATAATAAATTGTCTTGTATAAGTGTATAATAAAAGTTATAATTAATTACATATATCATAAAAATGTAGCTTGCAAGGAAATCCAAAAAAGCGCAAAATGAGGCCAAAAGGCGCAAATTAACACAACCTGAGAAAGATGCTCCTGAAAGAGACCTTTTGTTAGAAACACAAGCCGCTAGAAAAACCGAATTACGATCTGAAGAATCTGCACTAGATAGAGAGAGAGGCAGTATCGTTTGGTAAGAGACGCCAAAGTCTTTGTGAAGATCGATATAAACTGCAGAAAAACGATGTTTAAGGCAAGCAAAAACTGCCAAATCTAGCATTCTATCAAGATCCAATGAGTGTGCAGAGGAACATGTTTCTAGGCACGCCCGGACCGCAGAAGTTACAGCTCAGTCGAGGCTTAATGAGACTCCTGAATAATGTACCTCAAGGCATGCCCGGAAATTTTGAAGAGCAGTGAAATATTATCAGCAAACAACACTATGTCATTCAATTTCTCCACCATAATTTAGTTCAGGCAGTGCATTAATTTAGGCAGACCGTTAAGTTGTAAGGTATATAGTTAGGTTCGATATTTGTCTATGCGATAATATTGTATACGGGCCTCTTTAGAGTGCGTGTTCGCTATGACACTGTTAGGAAATTTGTAATTTTAAAAGAAAGAGGTTTTGATGTAAAAAGTCGATGTGACACACTTCACCTTAGGCATCGGTCAGCGACCGATGCAAATTAGATAGTTAGGATTAGCTTAATGGCTATCGAGCCAGTTTCATCCCTTTTATATAAATTGTAACCATATTTTATCAATAAACACACGTTTGGTGTTACTAACGTCTTCCTAATTAAACACCCTAGCCCTACAGTTTAGGTAGGCAATTATAGGTGGTGTTCAAGAACTGCTGCGACCTTACATTGGTGGAGGCGCCGAACGAACCGGAGATATAAGAAGACCGCTTTATAAGAAATAAGAGGTGACGTCATAAGAAGTGACGTCATAGAAAAGAATAGTGATCGTCGATCCAGACCTTGAAGAAACGAGGAAGGATCGAAACTACATTGAAAGGAAGTATATTTCTGTACTTAAGTTTTTAATTTAGGAATTACCTCGACCTGCCAAGCGAGTGAAGAATTGAATTGAAAAATATTGTTGGAAGATTTTTATCGCAGCGGACATTTTGTGAAAAATTTTATGAAATAATTTCATAAAATATTTATAGGGAAGATTTAATTTTTAATAATATGATGGAGGATTTGTCAACTTGTTTTTCGGGGAGTCCTCAGGAGTCCTTTGAAGACTTTTTAGAAGACTTCAGAGATCGAGGAAGAAATTTATATCGTCGGGGGAGTTAAAATTATTATTTCCTTCGTATTTAAAAGGTGGAGCCTTATATTTTTTAGGGAAATTAGGGGCAGTGCCCAGACATTTGAAGAGGTGGCGGATAAATTTAATGAAGAATTTGGAAGCACAGACTTTGCAGAGAAGTTCTACAATGCCAAGCAAGAGAGAAGAAGTTTGTTGGACTACTTCCATTACTTAGGGGACCTAGCGAGGAAGGCTAGAGTTACCAAAGATGACATTTTTATAACGCAGTTTTTAAGAGGATTGCAAACCCATCTTAGAAATAAATTAATGTTGAGCCATTTTGTAGATAAGAAGGCGCTAAGGGCAGTACAGGTACAGATGGAGAAATTAGGTCCGGGGAGTGATGATAATGTAAATGTGTTTAGGAACCCGGCAACTTTTGGACCGAATTTGGCCCATAGCAATAGAGGGGGGGAGACAGGCCGTTTCATTCTTTTAGGCCTGCACAATTTAATCAAAGCCCTACTCAAGACCCACGTCGAACGCCGAATGTTTCGCCGTCGTCAAGTGGTCAGGAACCACATATTAGACCTAGTACTAATAATTATAATTTGCGTCCTAGGCAAGCGGATTTTACAACGCGTCGTCTCTAGAGGCCGATAGCGGTGACCAGGCTGACCTGTGGGATGAGGGCCTCGGACGAGCTCAGCAGCGTAGCACGGAAGCGAAACGACCAATGGGGAAGATCGTCGCAGACGAGGGAGATCAGCAGGTCAGACCATTAGTTTTATTGAATTCTTCTAGTGTAAACGTGGTAGCTCTTTTAGATACAGGCGCTACGGCTTCATGCATCAGCCCAGCCGTTGCAGATCAAGTGGGTGCGAGATGTATGCAAGAAGAGAAGAGACGGGTTAAGGTGGTAAATGGAAGTTTATTGCAAATTGTAGGGAAATGTATTATAGATTTTAGTTTGGACAATTTTAACTTTTCACAGGAATTTTTAGTTATAACTGATTTAAATTGTAGCATTATTTTAGGGGTGGATTTTTTAGTAAAGAACGGTATGAATATTGATTTTGTTCCTTCGTGTATGTGTTTTTTCCAGGGAAAAATACCGTTTTTCAATAATTTCCATACGAAACAAAACACGACACCGGTAAAACGAAATGTCATGCGCGTAGGGATTCTTTCAAAACAAAAGATAGGGTCGGACTTTCTAGACGGCTCTAGAAGGAAACAAGTGAACTTCGGGGAAACCACGGTTATCGAGGATCGTGACGTGATAGATTTTATCGACTTTCAGGAGTTAAGAAAGGGCGATTACGTTTATTTCTCGGGGTTATCGGATTCGTGCGAATTTGCGTTTGGGGTAGAAGATAAACGGTTTATCGTAAATGAGGGTTTATGGAGGAATGATAAGCAGGTATTATTGGCGTTGTTAGATAGGAATGCGGATAGATTTGCGTTTGCAACTGACCAGTTAGGTAGGTCGGAGATAGTGTCGGTCAATATTAAGACTTATGATGAAGAGCCGGTTCATTGTCACCCGTATCGCGTTTCGCCGGTGCAACGAGAAATTATTGAGGAGCAGGTCGCGGAGATGTTGAAACTAGGTGTTATTAGGGAATCCACTAGTTCTTATGCTGCGCCCGTTGTGTTAATTAAAAAGCCCGATAATTCATGGAGGTTTTGTGTAGATTATCGGAAATTAAATAAGAAAATTTGTAGGGATAGTTATCCTATTCCGCGGATAGAAGACATTGTCGATAGTTTGGCCGGGGCCAAGTATTTTGCGGAGTTAGATCTCAATTCAGGTTATTGGCAGACGGTTATTACGGAAGGTAGGTATAAAACGGCTTTCGTCACGACCACGGGTCTTTATGAATTTAATGTTGTTCCGTTCGGTTTGGCAACGTGTCAAGCAGTTTTCCAACGGATAATGGAAAAATTTTTAGCGGATTTAAGATTTAAAGGGGTTATGGTTTACGTAGACAATGTAATTGTGTATGGTAGAACGTTCGAGGAGTTTACCGGTACGTTGCAGAAAATTTTTGGGCGGTTTAGAGAAGCGAACTTGACCTTCAAGCCATCCAAATGTAAATTCGGTTTTTGCGAGATTGAGATGCTAGGTTATCTAATCTCGAATGTAGGAGTAAAACCTAGTGAGAAAAAGCTGAAGACTATGCAACAGGTTCCAACTCCCACATCTGCGAAGTATGTGAAACAATTATTAGGTTTATTTTCTTATTATAGAAAATTTTTATCGAATTTTGCGAGAATATCGTTACCTCTCACTAAATTATTGAAAAAGGGGGTAAAGTTTCAATGGAATGAAGAATTGCAGAATTCGTTCGATTATATAAAGAAGGTTATGTGTAGTGCGCCAATACTTTCGTATTATTCGGGGGATAAGTCGGTTACTACGAGGGTTTATGTGGATGCGTCTAACGAGGCGTTAGGTGCAGTGTTGATGCAGGGCGTTGAAAAAATGAGTCCGATTGCCTATGCGTCTAGGAAGTTAACGGATGCGGAGAAAAAATATAGTACGACGGGGAAAGAGTGTCTGGGGTTAGTACGGGCGTTAAGGCACTATAGGTCCCCAAAGATAATGATCTTTGGGGATCGTATTTTCAGGTTGTTACAGACCATAGCGCGTTATGTTGGTTACAGTCGAAAAAAGATATGTCTGGTAGGTTAGCGCGATGGGTGTTAGCGATACAAGAATGGGATTTCGAGATAGTTCATTGCTCGGGGAAAAGCAATGTAGTGGCAGATTTTTTGAGTAGGAATCTGCTAATGGAAGAAGGGAAACGGGAAACAGAAGGACCTCAGTCTTCTTCTCGTTCTGAACCACATGATGATGGTTTGGAAGTTTTTAGTATTAATGTAGAGTCGTTACAGGCGGATCAAGCGAACGATTCATTTTGTAGTAGATGGTTAACGCGGTTGAGCGAACGTCCGGAAGCGTGGCGTAGCGGTTTTTGTTTGAGAAATAATTTATTATATAAAAGTGTACGTAGAGATGGAGAAATTAGGGAGGTATTAGTATTGCCTAGGTCTTTGTTTCAAAATGTAATGAACGAATTACATGATGAGGCGTGGACAGGAGGTCATTTGGGTCTCGCAAAGACGTTGAAGAGGTTTCGGTCGAAATATTTCATGCCGAAAGCCGATAACGAGATAGAGCGTTATATAGCTTCGTGCGTGCCGTGTCAAGAAAGGAAAGTAGTTAAAAGCGTAGCAGATTTGATGCCGATTAGGGTCTCGGATATTTTTGAGAAGGTAGGAATCGACGTGTTAGGAGCGTTTCCTTGTTCGTTGAGAGATAACCGATGTATTATAGTCGCGGTAGAGTATGCGTCGCGGTTTGCGATATGTAAGGCGTTACCTAGGGTTACATCGGAAGATGTAGTGCGGTTTTTAGTTGAGGAAGTTTTGTGTAGGTTCGGGCCGATAAGGGAAATTATTTCAGATAGAGGTACAGTTTTTACGGCGGGAATCGTAAAAGAAACGGTAGAACTGTTTGGGGCTAAAATGATACATACAAGTTCGTTTCACCCACAGAGTAACGGTTTGGTAGAACGAATGAATAGAACGTTAACTTCAATGTTATCAAAATATTTAGGTAGTAATCAAAGGCAATGGTGCTCAGTTTTACTTTTGGTAGTACATGCGTATAACACTAGCGTGCAGGCGTCAACGAAAGTGTCGCCGTATAATATTTTATTTGGTAGGGAACAGTGCTCAGTGGTGGATCGATCATTAGGATTAAACGCAGTTGGTTTAGACGAAACGATAGATGAAAGGGTAAATCGTATGGGAAGGCTGCTGACTAAGGCGTTAAGGAATATTGCGAACGCACAGCGTGTACAAAAACGGTATTACGATATGAGATCAAAACCCAGATCGTTCCGGGTGAATGACTTAGTTTTGTTATACGTACCAAGGCGGATAACGGGAAGATGTATGAAGTTGGCACGTCTGTATCAGGGACCATACAAGATCATTGAGATCGTTGGGAGGTCTAATGTGCTGATTCGTCGTCTGAACTCACGGTCACGGGGCGTAATTGTTAACACAAATCGTTTAAAACGCTTTGTGCTGCGTTGAGGAGTTCGTCTGATATTAAATAATTATACATTAGCGGCCTTACTAATAAAAAAAGTTATTCACGGTTTAACTTAATCAGTGTTTTGTCCTTTTCATACGTCGAGTAAATGTCAAATGTCAAAGCAAGTCAAAACACTGTGTAAGTTAAACCGTGCATAACTTCTTTTATTTAAGGCCGTAGGAGTTTAATATAATTTTATCCCAGTTGTTGGTTTGTGGTTTATGTATGCGGTATTGTTATGAATTGTTTATTAACCGGTGTTTCTTTTCATGTTGTTGCTGAACTATGATGTCTGATGAGGACCGTTCACCAAAGACCCAAGAAATATTTGTAACATACTAGATTTCCGTGGTAGATTACCTTTATATGAGAAACTTTTATAAACGACAGTTCGTATAATTGTTTGAACCGATCGCCTGGTTTTATCTTTGAGAGCAGTATGACGAGGCAATAGCTATTCGTCATAGGGTTCTGTTTTGGTTCCTGCGTTCTTAAATTATAGAGTTGGGATGATTTGGTAAGGGGAGAGTAAGGTTTGTCCATAAAGTTGGTAACGAAGGTTTCTCAATGAAAGTAATTTCTGATGTGGGATAACTCGGGTATTCGATACACGTTCGAGATTCTTTGTAGTGTTTTAACTTGGGTAATTGGTTGCAACTCACGGCGATTATCTTAAACTGTTAATAGTAAAAGATAGTTTACTGAATTCCAATGGATTAGTTGAGATGTTTATAAGTTGTAGTATCGGTTTTAAAGCTAGTTGATTTCATCGTATTATTGGGACGAATATTAATGACTTCATTCTTAAGCTGTGGCTTTGTAATACGGTTCTTTAGATTAATCCTGTTAATATTGTTGACGTTTCCTATATTTGAAAATGATAATTTTTTCTTTGATCTTTGCATGCGTTAATTTTTAAAATATTTCCACTCGGTGGAAAGAGTTCACAATGTGGTGATTTAAATAAATTTTTTAAGCAAAGATGGAGTTGTGATAATTTTAAGAACGGAGGTATTATAGTTGTCTGATAAATTTTTCGCTAGTTTTTTTTGTCAGAAAGTTTGTCGAATGATAACCATTCGAGATGCTAAATCTTAGCTAGATTCAGCTGTTTGCATTCGTATTATAGTAGATAGTTTTCTAGCGTAAAAAAAAACCTTTGGAATTTATTTTTTTGAAAGGAGGGGGGAATGATGATTGTAAGGTATATAGTTAGGTTCGATATTTGTCTATGCGATAATATTGTATACGGGCCTCTTTAGAGTGCGTGTTCACTATGACACTGTTAGGTAATTTGTAATTTTAAAAGAAAGAGGTTTTGATGTGAAAAGTCGATGTGACACACTTCACTTTAGGCATCGGTCAGCGACCGATGCAAATTAGATAGTTAGGATTAGCTTAATGGCTATCGAGCCAGTGTGATCCCTTTTATATAAATTGTAACCATATTTGATCAATAAACACACGTTTGGTGTTACTAACGTCTTCCTAATTAAACTCCCTAGCCCTACAGATTAGGTAGGCAATTATAGGTGGTGTTCAAGAACTGCTGCGACCTTACATAAACCAGGAGAAGAAAGTATAAGACTGGATCTAATGGAACCTTGAAAAACGCCGATTTTTACACCCGATCCATCAGATTTAACGCCGTTCACTCCGGCTTTTTGAATTATATTGCTTGGAGTATAATCTTAGTAGGTACAACGCTTTATATCTAATTCTGTAATTACTTAATTTCTTTATAAATGTGATCAACACTGTTCAGGCCTCTCGGCACCCAATGACCTCGCAGGGGCCCATAGCTACGAGGTAGCGTAGCGATCAGATGCCAAGAGGTAAGAACGTCGGCGATTCACCGAGCTAAAGTAAATAGATTCTATCTGACCTGGTCTGTGCTTCGTTCCCGTCAAACACCTGTCTCTCTGCAAGGCCTGGGTGCACCCTAGGCTCTTCTTGGTAGACAGGTTCTTCAGCCAACCAGGTATGGCTGGCAGGCCAGCTTCGACGAACACAGTGTTCCAACACAGGTTATGTTACGTAAATGCGAACTTTATCTGGTTCGGGAACCACAATACACTCAGCTATATAGACAATCCTGAGGGGAGCCCGAATACAATTCCAGATGGCTTACGATTTAATTTCAATACCCTATACCAATACGCGTTCCATCGCGAGGGCTTTTTGTCTGTCAGTTGTCAAAAAACTGCTAGGTTGGCAGCAACTGTCAAATTCAAAATGGCCGTTCCGAAACCATCGATCGAGTATCGATTTTGAATCGAACAATCACCCGCCCGGACAGGCACCCACCTGTCCCTTAATCTACGGGCAGCCGAGACAACGTTGCTACCGCTCGTTTTAGAACCGAGCCTCCTACTAGAACCTCTGCAGACCGGGGGGTCCCGTCCTTGCCAGGGAACAAGTTAACAATGCGCCCCCTGCGCCAACGTAGTGGCGGTAGGTTAGCATCCTTAACCAACACGAGGTCACCAACACTAGGGGGGCTGGTTTTGTCAGTCCACTTAAGGCGCTGTTGTAAGATATGCAGATACTCGAGCGACCAACGCTTCCAGAAATTCTGAGTAAACTGCTGCAACATCTGATACCTTGACAACCGATACAATTTCACTCCCTCGAAGGGGTGCTCGGGCAACGCGTTAAGTGGCTGTCCTATCAAGAAATGGCCTGGGGTCAGAGCCTCCAGGTCATTTGGATCCGAGCTGAGCGGACACAACGGTCGCGAATTGAGAACGGCCTCGATCTTACAAAACAATGTCGCGAGCTCCTCAAAAGTCAGCGCGGTCTGACCTACTATACGCCCTAAGTGCGTCTTCGCTGACTTAACTACGGCCTCAAAAATCCCACCCCAGTGGGGGCAACTCGGTGGGCTGAAGGTCCACTGTATACCCCGACGGGAGAGGGCCGTTCCAATATCCACTTTATTTACATTCAAAAAGTTGACTATCTCTCGTAAGCATCGTTCCGCACCGATGTAGTTAGTGCCGTTATCAGAGCGGATCAAAGTTGGAAGTCCCCTTCGAGAAACAAACCTATCCAAACAAGCAATGAAAGCCTCTGTCGAGAGATCAGCCACGAGCTCGAGATGTACCGCCTTGGTGGATCTGTGGGGCCAGTCCGATTCTCTCTTGGCAAGCCAGGGTGGTCCCCACCACAAATGGTGTCTAACGAGTTCAGGAGCCCGACATCCCCTGGATGCACAATCAGACGGGTTCAATTCTCCTGGTACATGTCTCCAGGTCAGTGGGACCTCAGACGACACAATCTGGGAGACACGGTTCGCAACAAAAACCTCTAAGGTTTGGACCGAAGCCTTCAGCCAGCACAAAACAATCTGGCTGTCCGTCCACGCGTACACCGTATCCTCCAAACCCACTGACCCACGCAACACTGTTAGAGTGTGATTCAAAAGTTTGGTCAAAAGAGCAGTCCCGGACAGTTCCAGTTTTGGAATCGTCATCCTTGTCCGAATAGGCGCTACCTTGCTTTTTGCCAAAGCCAAACGCACGTCGACCTCCCCGGTGGAGGTGACGGTTCGCAAATAAACCGCTGCCGCAAACCCTCGTTCAGAGGCATCACAAAACCCGTGAAGGGTTGCCCTGTAATCCCCAGCAGGGACCAATTTCCTCGGCAGCGATACATTATTTATATTGAGGCCCAACCATTTCGCTAAATCGTTCGATACAATGCAGCCCTGAGCTCCAGAATCTAATAGGGCGCGAACGTATGTTGGGTTGCCCGCCAAATCCCAAACAAGCACAGAGGCGATCGGTAACACCACCGTCTCCGGTTGGGGGGCAACAAATTGTTGGGCCGCAAATTCCTAGCGAGGGCCCCCGGGGCCCCACTGTGCCTGTAACCGATCAGGTAGGCAGCTATACGCCAGAGGGTCCCATTGTACAAATGGCCCACGCGCCGGTTCCATTGCCACCCTACGACGCCCCCCGAAGGGTTGTGGGCGTGAATTCAACCGTGGCCGCTCCATGAGCGGGGGGGACATCACATGCGACCGACGAGGACGAGGCGACGAGCGGGGCGACAACTGAGGCGGCGTCCGAACCGCACCCGCATAGCTCGAAGTTGTTCCATGCCACCCGCCCGTTACGGCCTGCTCAACACACCCAATGTGCCGCTGAGTCGGATGCTGAGTCGCAACCGAGAACTCAGGGCCCCCCATGTGATGACCCTGAGTGCGGCCCTGCACCCCTGGGTGGCCGCGTGCTTGTGGCCCCATTGCCCGCTGAGTCGGATGCTGAGTCGCAACCGAAAACTCAGGGCCCCCCATGTGATGACCCTGAGTGCGGCCCCGCACCCTAGTACCACCCTGTGCACGTGGGGACGCTGGCCCCTGAGTTGCGCTCCAAGTCGCAAACGAATTCTCAGGGCCCCATTCCGTATCACCCTGGGTACGGCCCTGTGGACGTGGGGACGTTGGCTCCTGAGTTGCGCTCCGAGTCGCAAACGAATTCTCAGGGCCCCATTCCGTATCACCCTGGGTACGGCCCTGTGGACGTGGGGACGTTGGCTCCTGAGTTGCGCTCCGAGTCGCAAACGAATTCTCAGGGCCCCATTCCGTGTCACCCTGGGTACGGCCCTGTGGTGGCTGTTGGCCGGTCCGGTTCATGCACAACAGATTGTTGTGGGCCCCACCACAATATCCGCACAATTTAGTGCGCGTGCAGTCCCTAGCCATGTGTGGCCCGAGGCACAGGAAACACCAGCTCCGCTGCTTGGCCATCCGGCGCCGTCCCTCAACCCTAAGTTCCCCGAACTTATTGCAATCGGCCACAGCATGGCCAATCTGCCTACAACATGGGCAGGTCTCACTATGTGGTGTCAATGCACTCACAGTCCCATATGACTGCCGGTTGGTGCGGTCCTTCCTCGTCGGAGAGCCCCTACTCACAGCGCTCCCGGCAGCTCTCTGTGGCTCCGAAGGATGGGTGACCGTCAACCCCAAATTCTCTGCCCGTCGAGCCTCCTCTTCCAAAAATCCGACCAAGTCGGAGAAGGCGGGCAGGTCCTCGGCCGACCTCCCGTGAGACTGTTCGAAACGAGTCTGCACGTCAGCGGGTAGGCGGGAAAGTACAATGTTCAGCAGTAGGTACGACCATTCACCAACCGGAAGTCCAAGATTCTCTAGGGCCTTGGTGACGGACAACAACGGGTTCAAAACCTCCGTCTGTATGGCCCCGACCTTGTTCACAACCGGGATGCTAAACAAACGGTTCAGTTGGGCATCGGCCAACCTCCGTTTGTTGTGGTAACGTCTGACCAACAATTGTCTGGCCGTTTCATAGTTACCCTCCGTAACTGTCAAATGAGCGACCAGCTCCCTGGGCTCACCCCTCAATGCTGCCACCAGCTGAGCCATTTTGACAGACTTGGTAATGTCCGATCGCATGTGCACCAAACTGTCGAACAGATTGATGAAGCTCATCCATTCACCGGACACTCCGTCAAAAGTAGGCATAGTTATAACGGGTAACCTGGTCCCCGATCCCTGATGCGGCAGAGGTGCTTCAATGTCACCACCATGGCTGGACTTGCGCTGTCTACGTATGTCCGCAGCCTTCTGCGTGATAGCAGCTGCCATCTCCATACATTGGTCGACATCCCCTAGCAACCGTGACAGCCTGTCAGGTGCGCAACCATCAACTGATTCCGCCTGCGCGGACAATTCGAGCACCCTGTTGTAACGTTCCTTAACGTCCATAGACCGCTCCAATACCACATCATGCCTATCTAAACGGTCTATCAGACCGTGTGCGGAGGAAAACCATCTGAGTTCCTTAGAAACACCCTACTGGATTTCAGATAACGACATGATCGGAACGATACTTACTCACAATTTGCAGTAACTCAATTTTATTGGACCCTCCAGTCTATAACCCAAACGAGGGAACCCTAAACTATAACTTAAACAATGTTGATTTCCTTAAACAATAGAAACCGAGTTTTATATCTATATAAATTCTGTAATACAATTTAGTTTCCCTATATCATATAACACACACAGATAGTCAATATTAGTTCAAGTTATAAATTGCTATAAACTGAAAACAATGTCATAGCCTGCTATCAATAAATGTAACTACCTATGTTAACCAAACATTCATTAGCATTACTAGACCACTAATAGATTGACTAACTGGTAACTGGTACTTCAATGCAAATTTCAATTCACCTACAATGTACCTGTAATGTAATTACTATTCTGAGTCACATCTCAGTACAACTGGTCATTTAGGGAAAACTGTTATATCTGTCTGTCTACTACCAATCTATGTGGATACAGGAACAACACCAAGTTAGCTAATAACCGCCTATACCTACAGATTGATAGTCCCAAATCGTGGGTTCCCGGAGCCCTTGACGGCTGCAAATCTCAGGAAACCACGCTCTGCTACCAAAATGTTCAGGCCTCTCGGCACCCAATGACCTCGCAGGGGCCCATAGCTACGAGGTAGCGTAGCGATCAGATGCCAAGAGGTAAGAACGTCGGCGATTCACCGAGCTAAAGTAAATAGATTCTATCTGACCTGGTCTGTGCTTCGTTCCCGTCAAACACCTGTCTCTCTGCAAGGCCTGGGTGCACCCTAGGCTCTTCTTGGTAGACAGGTTCTTCAGCCAACCAGGTATGGCTGGCAGGCCAGCTTCGACGAACATAGTGTTCCAACACAGGTTATGTTACGTAAATGCGAACTTTATCTGGTTCGGGAACCACAATACACTCAGCTATATAGACAATCCTGAGGGGAGCCCGAATACAATTCCAGATGGCTTACGATTTAATTTCAATACCCTATACCAATACGCGTTCCATCGCGAGGGCTTTTTGTCTGTCAGTTGTCAAAAAACTGCTAGGTTGGCAGCAACTGTCAAATTCAAAATGGCCGTTCCGAAACCATCGATCGAGTATCGATTTTGAATCGAACAAACACAATTGAACGTCTTCGACAGATCGCAAAATACGCCGATAGCATAGCATCCTGGGCGGCCTCCAATGCAGAGAAAATATGAGATATCTATAAGGGTCTGTCTACAATCTGCATCCGTAGTCGATTTACCCATAGTGAAACCGTATTGTTTGGCGTGGAGTTGTTTTGAACCGTTGAAGTGATTTATTATACTCAATTAAATGCTCTTTCATTGAAGGGTCACCCTTGTCTCCCGACTTTAACAGAGGTATCAATACACTGTGTTACATGAGGTCTGAGAAAGCGCCATCGTCAACACATTTATTGAATATATAAGCTAAGTGTGGGGCTATAACCGAACCAATGCTTTTGACTGATATACCCCACAAATATTCAGTATTTTTAAGTACTTAACTTAATCTAACGTCTTAGCTGGGGATATACATGGTTAAATTTTAAATCGACATAACTGACGATAGTGCTGTTTTTAACAAGATCTTTGCTTCATATGCGTAGCGAGTGATTCTACGTTAGAATTCTGAGTGAGCGAGGGACTCAAAGGCACGAGATGCAAATTACTTTGGTCTCGTGTTGCACATAGATATTTTCATCTCCGCAAAGAGAATCATAATAATAATTAATAAGCGGAGCGGAGCGAGGCGACCCCATGTTCGTATCAGAAAATCTGCAAATTACCTAGTTAATGAGCACATTAACGGGTTCTGCATTCTAACGGTAACACATACATACATTGCAAGTTAAATAAAAGCTATTAATAAATAACTAGTGACTCTGTGAGCTATAGACCTCACGAGTGACACTTTCTTTTAATAGCACATGCACACTTATGAATGTACCAGGTTACGTACACGAAGTATGTAAGAGGCACCGATAACTTTATAAACTACATTTTGCGGTTACTCAACCTATTGAATCTTCACTAAAATTATATAGCTTGTTTTTTCTTGCGGTTTATACAAATCCAACAACACCTCATTTGTTAAAACCCATCACCTAGCTGTTTGGACCATAGCGGTTTTTGTAAATTTTAAAACCCCCACATCTTTTAAAAATAGGGTTATATTTAAGAACTCACCTCCCATGGCATTTCTAGAAATGCCATTTCTCGTTATACGTTTTGAATTTTATAAAACATTTCATAATAATATGGCGTTCCCATTTGGCTTAACATTTACGGCGTTATTATTCTAAGGCATTTACTAATTGTGAGAAACAAATGTTGTTTAATGTGTCAAATCCTTTATTTGACCGACTTACACTTAAATAATCGTAAATGCGTAATGTATTGGTATAAAATACACCAATTTTGGTGGTTAGATTAGGTTTGGGATGATATTTTTTTTTGGATGTCACTTTTTAGTGAATTTGATATAACGGGTGCTATCTTTTGAGGACAACGGGTAACTGCTTTTGACCACCTTAATGGTCAAAAGGCCCGCAGTGAGCTTTGGGTGAACCGTACTCCCTCACCGAGTGCAAACGAACTCAGAGGAGACGTCCCCACCTCACTGTTAACTTTCCGGATCCTTATCCCTCTCCTCCATTTGGATTAAGTTTTCGTTTTTGATCAACATTTCCTGTAAGGCAATTCTTGAGCTATTAGTAATTGCGCCTATGTACTGTAGGTCGCACTACGTGCAAAATTTAGATCGCTTTTTGTTAATGGGGAAGCAAACTATCAAATTAGTTTCACATAGAGGGCGTTAAAAGATTGTAAATCATAAAGCAAGTAAGCAAAGAGTCCATCTGAGGTTACTTACAAATGAAGTACAGAAACTAAGTAAAACTAAGGAAAGCAAATTAATGCAAAGAGTTTCGTTATTCAGATATCCGTAGCACCTCAGATGAATGAAATTCTTTGTTGCTGTTAACAATGTTATCAAGTTACAAATAGATTGCCCTCTCCCAAAAAAGTTTTGCGTAATCTCCCCCATTTCTGAAACTTATCCCATCGTGATATGGAGCTAGAAAGCAGCAAAATTCCAAAAAAAAATAAAAAAAAATGTCTTTATTACTGTAGATATTTACATATTCTTAGCAATTGTCATTTTTTGCCACTTCTCTACATTGGACCACTGTGGGAGAAGAGGGCGTAGAAACTCCCACAGATTGATTTTTAGATCTCTTTTAAACATTGCTTGTGCTTAACTTATACAAAATATATTTATACTATCATTATCATAATTAATAATCAGGAATAAATAATTACATAATTATTAACAGCAAGGTCTGAGTTGAGCCAGAATAACCCCATACAGTCCCATTATTTAAGTAATCTTGAACATAGTAATATCCCTTTTTCGACAAAGTCGCTTTACCATGGTTTTTAAATTGCTCAAATGGCAATTTCAAGATCTCCAGATCAAGCCAAATAGAAACCCACAGATTAACGAAACTCTTTACTTACTTACTCTGAGTAGAAACCATATATTGCTGTGGATAGGAGATCAGTCATATGTTACATTCTGGAATCTGGAAAAATACTGCCTAAGGGGACCCAAACAACATATCAAAAAAGAAGTTTACCGCAATTATTGCAACTTCATGTGTACGATATGACTAGCCTATAGATAATTGAGAAGGATAACTTCATAAGATATTGATAAAAAGTCCAAACTCCAAAAAGGACACACCTACGTACCTAAATAAAAAATAAGCCATTGTTTACATCAGTCAGTCAGTCATCTATCAATTAATGTCAAAATATGAGTTTCAGAGAAAACTATGTGGTAAACTGTGAAATGGTTTCCTCTGTTATCCATTTGGTCATGTTATGGAGACTAACTACCATCACAGCGCCCGTACTACTTAAGCAAAATCCCCTGAAATCCCACAAAATTTCAACAAGGAATCTTATTCTATCGTACAAAATTATTTCGGACACACCAACCAACCCTGACACGCCACCCATTCTAATCTTCCACGGTCTGCTGTGGACAAAGAGACTCTGGGAAGGTCTAGGAAAGACCATCCTTAACTTAACCAAGCGGACAGTAGTTGTTGTGGACGTGAGGAACCACGGCGATAGTCCACAGACCAACTCGCACAAGTATGAGGAACTTGCTCAGGATATCCTGGACTTGTATAAAAAACTGGAGATAGATGAGGCCACTCTTATAGGGCACAGTATGGGCGCTAGAGCGTGTATGTGTGCCGCTCTGTTGGCTGTGAGTAACTCTCAATCGTGACCACCACACCACAGACACACTGCTGAGTGAAGTCCTTATACTGATCGATTCTTGATTTTTCTTGACTTATCCATCCATTATCTTTATTTCAGCCCCTGACCGTTTCATCTCTGTTACTCGTAGACTCTTCACCCGGTTCCACTTCACCACACTTCGTCACCATAATGCCCAAGATAATGAACGCTATGAAGGCAATCGATTTCAAGGAGTTCAAGAAACTCAGTAAAGCGCGGAGTGCTGCAAGGAAAGCATTAAGAGGGATCATAGACGACGATATCACAATGAAAGCAGTTATCTCGAGTATTCACGTGAGGCATAAAGATGGGATATGTTTCCATTTTCACCTGGAGACGCTGATAAAAGATTTCCCACACATAGCATCATTCCCGGTCAGCATGAAAAATAAGCAGTATTTTGGGCCAACACTGTTCATTGGAGGTCAAGTATCCGAATACATTCCGTGAGTCCAGCTGCTTATGCTGATACCTGAAGAGTACTAGTGTTTTAGTCCATATATTAAAAATTAAATATTATCTTTGTTCCAGTGCCGATGACTTGCCTGTTATCCGACAGTTCTTTCCACGTGCTGTCGTCAAATACATCAAGAAGGCTGGTCATAATCTGCATGTGGAAGATCCTAAGAGTTTCTTGGAGATGGCAATAAGATTTCTAAAGATCCATGACAACGAATAAATCTTTGAACGAATGAATAAATGAATGAATGCCTCTCCAGCCAGGGTTCTAAACCTGTCCCGGTCTTCATCATGCTCAGCCCACATCAACCCACTGCTGGGCATAGTTCCGTTCTTGCTGCCCGCAAACCAGTGCCCTCTGGTTTTGAATGATTACAAATGTCATGATTACAAAAATCGTTACCACAAAACTCCAACGCTAAAGCGTTGTATTAGGGATAGGCATGGTTTATATTATGTAATCAATTTTGGCAACCGAGAAAGCTTGTTTTGTGAGTGTCTTGTCTGTCAAGTTGGCGGAATTATTGATCAGCTGTTCTGCTGTATTGGTTTCATTTATGAAAAAGCGGTTTTTAGTCCGATAAAGTCAAGTTTTATCGTGAGGAAACCTTCATATCTCCATAGGACATCGTGAGGAAACTTCCATAGTGGCGGCGATGGGCTATTCCCCTGTCGTGCAAAATGGACTTGATTATCTTAAATTGGGCACAACTGTGCCTCTGCCACCCCCTATCGAAAAAGCACAAAGCTATATATCATCCAATGATGAAATTTGTGGTAGGCTACTGGGAGACAGTGTACTATGGGGTGCAATTTGTACATGTGCTGCTGGTGTGCCCATCCACTGTTTCTATAGTGCAAGCCACAGCAATCTTGGGAGAAGTTTCATCTGCCTCAGTGCTACTCAACCATCCAGGCCGGTCGGTCAAGCAACTCGAGCTGGTGCAGGAGATAGGCGAGTTTGTGAAGGAGAAAAGCCAACTTTTCACTATGGGCTATATTGTATTATGCATTAAGATGCCGATATACGAAGACAGTGGCGCTATATGTTCTTTACCGTAGTATACATGAGTGAGGCTTTACAGGTGTATATGGGTCGGCCGACTTAATTTCTTCCTTCTTGCGTACAATACTTGTATAGTACAATATTTGTATAGTAGCAAATCCTGTGGTTTTTAATTCGTTTGGTTATCATTTTGCCCTGTAGTAAAGCGAGAGTTTTTTGAATGGCATCTCGACTCCAAGGCAAGCTTCTTGCGTTCTCGAGCATATTCCTCAGGATCAAGCGTTCATATGTTGCTAGTCTTGAACGGTTAGCTTTTGTGAGGGCTGCCGCTTTTAGTTCGTAGTATGTTTAATTAGTTAATTAATTATTAGTTTAATTAATTTAGTATGTTATACACGGTGAAACAACAATTTGTAAATCGTGCGAACTATCTAACAGTCTAGTTGGATTTCTTTTGAAAATTTATTTGGGCCTTTAAATTGCTTTAGCTTTAGTTTGCTTGTACCTCTTCTTTACCAGGATCGAATACGGTATAAATCTTTTACCGTTAAAATGTTTTCTGGTGTATTCATCTGTTGTAGATTAAACATCTTGAAATACCCATTTAAAGGTAGTTTTGAAGTGTATTGAAATATGACAATGTATTGATTTATTCAAAGCCTGTCGCTGTTTGGTTTTATAGTAACAGGCTACGGAGTTAATGTAACCAGGGATTTTAAGTTGCCTTCAGATTCTTGGAAATGTTTCGCAAATTAAGTCAAATAAGTGTTGCATGGAGCGTGAGGAAAATGAACTCACGATGCGACCCTGCGATGTGGAAACTGGGGGCGGTGTCTGCGGTCACCCTTGATCACGAATGTTTATAAATTTACATTACTGTACATAGGTATCTATTTTTAGAGAAAATTTTAAAAACCTACACATGTAAATGGTGCAGTGTTTGTCTTTTCCGCTTTTTACTTTTCATTTAGTTTGATCTCTTTTCTTGTATTGTGTTGTGTTGCTTGCTGCAGAGATGATGCAGAGAAATCAGATTAACGAAACTCTTTGCTCACTTACTCTGTGGCAGAGATACTTAATCCGTGGCATGTTGGATGAGTGGTGTAATAAGTTTGAAGCGTCTGTCGGTGTGTCTGTTTTCTTTCTGTAAATCGTATTAGAATTCATTGCCATGGTTCTTAGATAAGATTTATTAAACTCTGTACTGTAGTTCGAAAGTTATCAGCTTAGCCCTATATTTGGCCGGACATATTTTCTTCAGTTTCTGTATTCTTTCGCTTAAATATATATTTTAAGGCTGTCGGAAGGGATGAGAGAAAATAATATAAAACATAAATATTAGATTTTGATTTATCTTTAAATGCAGAATGCCAGGATGTCTTTTTTTGCATCGCATGCGACTTATGTCACGTTCGACTTACAAGTCGCATGACGTAAATTTTCTGTATTTTTGAATCGTTCGTCATCGGAGCTGCCAATAAATTTCGGAATATTGATTTACATCCGTTGCAGGCAGAAAAGTTAAAACCGGTAAATACCGCATGGGAAACGAAACGTTAAATGCTCTCAAATTATAGGCTTTATGACAGTGTCTGTGCAGGTAAGCTGCCTACTAAATCCGAACAATAATATAGAACAAATTTGGCTGTTGCATCATACAATAAAGGATACTCGCGAGCGACTTCCTCGCGCGGTGCTCGGAACATTTTTTACAGTTTCTATGCAATGAATTATGAATTGTGGTATATCATTTGAAAGGAAATTTTGTTAGCTTTCAACCTCTATCAATATTATCACCTAAGGTTATTCACCTTATGTCATGAAACGTAAAAACATAAGACATCAATTTTTAAAACAAAACACCATATTGTTTGGGAGTCCTGAGACCTAAATTATATACTCTTTGCTGAGACCCTACAAAAAGTGGGAGTTTATAAAAATTGGTTATCAGTCCAATATTTCACGTCACTGGGAACACTAAAGCTAAAAGAAAATGGAAAGCACCTATAGTAGCCGCTCAAGTTGTAATTATAATCCAGCAAGGGTTGTCTCAGCGAACTATCACTCGACAGCTTCATCTGAGCCAGTTGTGTGCCTCGAAGGTATACAAGAGGTTCAGGGAGACCGAAGACCAGATCTGGACGACAGCGATGCTCTTTGGTGAGAGATAACCAATTTGTTGTCACCACTTCTCTCCGAAATCGACATCTGACCGGCGTGGAAGTACAGCGGGAGCTCAGAGTAGTTCGATGGAAGGCTGTTGGAAGTGAACTTGACCGCAAAAAGGCCAGCCACAGGACCCAAATTATCTCCAGCCTACCCGACAGGCCCGGCTTCAGTGTGCTCGCTATCACTTAGGTTGGGACATCTTTTCATAAAAAGCATTCCCTAAATTTAGGTAGGTTTTGTTTTATTTTTTTACTTACTTACTCTAACAAAATTATCTTTAAAATTATATGCCACAATCCATAGGATTTGTTTTAAGCAGCGCGCGATGAAGTGATTCCAGTTTATTGCTCGCGAAATACATCATGAAAAGAGGGGAGGCATTTAGCGGATGGCGTAACAACAGTCGATTATTTGGATTTTACAGATGACTAATGTCTTATCAGTGTGTCCTATCAGTTATACTAACTTTTATTTCTTCAGAAAACCTAATGCATGGCATTACCTACCTCTTAATGAGCGGCAAAACAGTAATGAATAAGTGCGGCTACCAATGACTCACTTGAATAACCGTTTAGAACTGACCATTTGTAACCGCTAACTTGGCTCGTACTCATCTCATCTGATGATTTGGTAAGCTAGGATGAAAATTACATCTATGTGATAAGATACAGGAAAGTTTGCAGCTCTAAGCCCTCTGAAAGTACGCCTGATCTCTCTGGTATCAAATGAAAATTATTTTACTAAAGAAACTTTTAATGCCACAAGTTCTGTTACGGAGAAAATATATTGTAACTTGTTTTCTAATGGTTAATACCAATATGTACTAAGTAACACTTTAGTTAACATAACTGATAGGATTCACTGACCAGACATTAGACCCCTGTTAATGTCATGCATGGTGTTGCGCCATTCGCCATCCATGTATCTTTACTATGGTTCTGTTCATGACCACAGAATGCATACTCCATGATAGCAGACATCCTTTTGGAAAGCCTTACTATATCTGGGTCTGGTAGGTACTATATTGTCTGACAGGATTCCAGTCAGACTCTCGCGTCTTTCCTAAAAATAGTTTTATCGTCCTACCTTTATAGGTAGGCGAGGTTACCTAATATAGTAAGGCTTTCCAAAAGTGACCAATTCATACTCATGGGTTTATAAAACATTATATCTAAGTAAATTGAAAATGAACTTATCTACGGTCAAACAGTAATTACATAATTACTGTTTGACCGTAGATAAGTTAATTTTCAATCACTTATCACAGTAGCAATACGTAAGTACTTTTGTTTTCCTGTATCACCCTAACTATCATATGTTGGACTACTCCCCTAACCTGGCAGTGTTACTCCTGAGATACAGAGCTATAATAAAATAGATGATTGTTACGCACCTGGCAGTGTGCATCTAAAGATACATGCAAGATACATAGTATAGAAGCTTTTGTAGTGGACTTAAGTGGAATTAATCTTACTGTAATTACTGGAATAGATATAGCTGGAAGTTTGATTTTCATCAAACTTCCAGCTATAAAGTTGTATGGCTCTTGTTTTCTCACGGTCGCGGTCGGTGAGTGCCTGCTAGCGCTTTGCCATATTGACATTTATGGCTAGTTTTTATGAAGATTGAATCGCAATATTTTTATTCCGAATAAGTAGTCTATAATAATCAAGTATCAACACGAACAAGCAGTCCTTCATGTTTTTTTTTAAGTTGTGCATTGAAATGCACTCTGCCAATAAAAGTTCACAAGGAATATCAGTCAAACGGATTTTAATGCGGTTTTTTGTAGTTGGTAGTAGACTTACCTGCAATTATTAAAATCGGTTTAGCGGTTCAAAAGATATCAGCTTAAATAAGAAACAAGTGGAACAAAGTCCAATTTGTGTAGTAGAACAGCAATACTGTGCTCGACTTCAACCTTTCGCTATTAAATTCGGTTGCCAGACTCAGAAATAAAGATAAAGAATGAACATTTATAGTATGAGTTAGTTATGATATTATCTCCCATACTTTTGGGTAACACATTTTTCAAAAGTTAGCTTTTGACCGCCATACATCAAATACAAAATGTGCTACTCACACGCCAAACCTGTTTGCTATCCTATGCAAAATGCTACCTAATCCACACGAAATAAGGTCTCTTTTGATATAAAAGTTATTCGGCTATAGCCTATGTAACGCTACTGGCAATTTTCAGTTGTCTGGCGGTCAAAAGGTTAAACGCATTACAATGTTGTGCATGTAGATATACGGCCGGAACCCTAAAAATGGCCGAAACTCATTTTAAATAAAAGATATCTTCGTCCTACTTTGTTTATTATTTCAATTAACTTCAAGGATATCTAGAAAAACAAAAATATTTCAACTCAAAAACAAAAACAACACGCTAGAGGAACCAATCTTTAATCATAGAAGTAAAATGGGACAAGGAAGCGGGGCTCACTCACTCACTATATTTTCACACATACGCAATAATTCTTGTGATTTCTGTGGTGGACTTAATTCTTGTAAGTATCAGTACGCACTCTCATTTATGTTGTGGACGTAATTCTTGTAAGTACGCAGTACGCACTCTCATTTCTGTCGTGGACGTATTTCTTGTAAGTATCCAGTACGCACTCTCATTTCTGTCGTGGACGTAATACTTGTAAGTATGCAGTACGCACTCCCATTTCTGTCGTGGACGTTATTCTGGTAAGTATGCAGTGCGCACTCTCAAGTCTGCCATGGACGAAATTCTTGTAAGTATCCAGTGCGCACTCTCATTTTTGTCGTCGACGTAATTCTTGTAAGTATCCAGTACACACTCTCATTTCTGTCATGGACACAATTCTTGTTAGTATTCAGTACGTATTCTCATTTCTGTCGTGGACGTAATTCTTGTAAGTATGCAGTACGCACTCTCATTTCTGTCGTGGACGTAATTCTTGTATGTATCCAGTATGCACTCTCATTTCTGTCGTGGACGTAATTCTTGTAAGTTTGCAGCACGCACTCTCATTTCTGTGGTGGACATAATTCTTGTAAGTATGCAGTACGCACTCTCATTTCTGTTGTAGACGTAATTCTTGTAAGTATGCAGTAAGCACTCTCATTTCGTGGACTTAATTATTGTAAGTATGCAGGAATGCACTCCAATTTCTGTCGTGGACGTAGTTCTTGTAATTATGCAGTACGACCTCTCATTTTTGGGACCTTGGACATAATTAATAATGATGAAAAATACAATTTTGGGGAAGGTCGACTCAACAAACAATATGCATGTAGACAGGTGTTAAGAGAAATTCATAGAGTTGGCCATTCGCAGAACAATTTGTGTCTGACCCATATAGGTTCCCAAATAGAGCTTCTCTGCTCGAGAAAGGCTCAGACAAATTCTCCTACAGAATTGCCTGCTTTGGTTAACGTTAACGTTAACAGACGGACAATTGTGAAATTGATTATGAATGTATTACAGCAAAGAATATTGAAAATACAAACGACAATAGTGTGACTGACAATGATAGTAATGTAAAAAAATGATAATATTGCAATACACAGTGATATTGATAAAAATTTAAATAAAAATGATGATAAGATTTTTTTTTCGTGAATAACTGTATAAATGTATTTCATCAAAATATTGACGGCCTCGTAAATAAATCGTACCTATTAACTGTACATCTAGAGGAGCAAAGAGCAAATGGAGTATCAATTGATATTATAGGAATTACACAGTACAATATGATTGACACCGATATCTACTCTCGGAATGTTGCAAATTACACATCCGCCGCATATTCTGCCAGGAGCACACAAACTGGCGGTGCTGCTATACTGGTAAAACATGAACTTAACTATAATGCAATAGATATAGAGGACTGTAATATTCCTAATTTAATAGAATGCTGTGGCATCACCCTTACTCATCACAATATACATTTTATATGCGTTTATAGAGAAGCAAAGTATGACACAAAGACGTATGACTATTTCTTTAAAAACATAGCCAAACTATTATCTAAACTTTGCAAAGGTAAGAAAAAGACTATTGTGTGTGGAGATTTCAACAATATCTACTCTCGGAATGTTGCAAATTACACATCGGCCGCATATTCTGCCATGAGCACACAAAGTGGCGGTGCTGCTATACTGGTAAAACATGAACTTAACTATAATGCAATAGATGTAGAGGACTGTAATATTCTTAATTTAATAGAATGCTGTGGCATCACCCTTACTCATCACAATATATGCGTTTATAGAGAAGCAAAGTATGACACAAAGACGTATGACAGTTTCTTTAAAAACATAGCCAAACTATTATCTAAACTTTGCAAAGGTAAGAAAAAGACTATTGTGTGTGGAGATTTCAACATAGATCGACTTAAACGTAATAGATTCTCGGTTTATTTCGAAGATATGTTATTGAACTACAATCTCAAGCTTACATTCAATAAACCAACACGTGTAAGTCAATACTTAGCGCAATTTCTACTTTCTATACTTACAATGTACCATGTACCACTGTACATGGTACATTGTGGACAATTTTATTCACAATATCAAGGGATCTAAGGGCGAGAAAGTAGAATTTGCGCTTTCAGACCATACCGGACATTTACTAATATGTCCAGTAAAACACGTAAATGATATCCAAAGTTGGTCAATTTATAGGCAAGACTACAGTACTGTATTCAGTGTGAGGTATTCAATAGTAACGACGCTAATGGGGCGTTTAGTGAGTTCCATAATACTTTTAAACTTTTTTAAGTTCTCTGTTTCCAAAAATCAAGGTAAGGATCTCAAGCAACAAACGACCACAATGGGTATCGAAAGGTATCAAATTGTGTACAAAAAGGAAGAGAGAGCTATTATAAAAATCTCGACAGCATCTCAATCAACAAAATAAACAAAATTTTAAAAACTATTCAAATAGACTCGAAAAAATTATTAAATTAACGCAAAAATTCCAAAATTAATATCAAATTAAAATATTCAATAATAAATCCAAAGCAATATGGAAAATAATAAATAATTATAACAATAGTAAAACTAAACCTAAAAATTACATAAATCAAATACATGTTGACGATCATCTTGTCACTGATCCACACGAAATTGCACAGTCATTTAATAACTTTTACGTCGATCAGACATCACAAAAACGTCAAGCAAATGCCACAAATAAACCCATAAATATATCTTTCAATCCTAATCCATTATTTCTACAGCCAACCACTCCATGCGAGGTACTAAATAATAAAAAATCTAAAAAACACAAACAGTACTGGATATTACAATTTATGCACAAAAGTTATTAAATATGTATCTAATTTAATAGCACCGTTTTTGAGCTGTAAAATTAAACTATCGATACAATAGGGTGTATTTCCAGAGAAGCTGAAAACTTCGATTATTAGACCGCTCTGCAAGAAAAAGAACCGCGAAGACATGTTTTTCTATAGACCAGTTGCGCTCATCCCTATAATATCAAAAGTCTTTGAAAGAGTAATTTATAGTAGTCTCTACCAATATTTTGAGAAAAAATGTCAATTCGCAAAGGAACAGAAGGGTTTTAGAAAGGGACTTTAAAAGAAATTGACTTGGCCATTATATTTTTCTAATGAAGGTAGTGACGTGTTTAGATAAAATAATTCCTGTCTCAGCGTTGTACATGGACATGACGAAAGCATTCGACTTCGTTGAACATGCAACACTGATAAAAAAAACTCTATGTATACGGTGTCCGAGGTAATGTGCTTGAACTCATTAAAAGCTACCTGAGTAACAGAACACAGTTAACATAGATTTCCAGAATATGCCAGAAAACAAAAACAGAAAATCAATATATATCAGGCCCGAGAACTGTTATTATGACCACTACTATTCCTCATTTACATCAATGATCTCCCCATGTCAGTTAGTCACCCAATTATTATTTGCATATGATAGTACTATGATTGTGGATTGTCGAGATGAAAATACATACACATCTAAAATTAATAATTCTCTTAAAAATATTATGTATATATAATCTGATCTGATAATCAATCTTGATAAAACTAATATAATGACATTTCAAAATAATTATGATCAAATAACAAACAATCTTGACATCCACTATAATAATAAGAAAATTGACGAAATAAATGTAGCCAAATTCTTAGGACTTCATATTGACTCAAATTTGACATGGAAACCACAGATAAGAGCATGGATGCAAAAAATGAAGTCATGCTCTATATATGCTTGCCAAAGTTACTGGACAATCGGCTTTATTAACGGTTTATCACGCTTTTGTCCCCTCGACTTTAAGGTATGGCATTATTTTCTGGGGGAACTCATTTAGAACTCATTTTGCTCATTTAGAGCACAAAAAGGGTGTATAAGTGCAATTTGTAAATTGAAACCCACAGATAGTTGCGTACCTCACTTTAGAATGTTAGGTATATTAACATTCTAAATCTATGAAACTGCTGTATTTTTAAAAACAAACTGGAATTTATTCAAGTAAAAGAGATAATAAATTAAGTGCACCTCCCCGCTCTACTGCTTTATATAGAAAAAAAGTATATTTGGTAGGGCACCAAAAGTATATAATAAGCTGCCTTAATCCATTAGAGACATTGACCAACTACATTCATACAAGGCTGGACTTAGATATTTCTTAATCGAAAAATCATACTATCATAGAGTTCGAAAAATCATGTTCTTGGATGACAATTATATCTAATTTTATAATTATAATGATACATAAATAGATAAGCAACATAATGATAAAATAATTAATTTATATTAAATAAAAAATGCTTTTAGACATTTTTAGATAGGTACTTAATTTAATTTAATTTTATGATTATTGTGTTGTACATTATTAGACGTAAGACATAAGACGTAAGACATTTTTAATAGGTAAAAAATAATTACTACTCATGTACTTAACACATAATAATAATATTTGAATATAGCGAAACATAATTTAAGTGACATTATAAAACACCCGTTGTACACCTATATTCATGCAAATAAAAATTACTTTACTTTACTTTATTTCTGTCGTGGACCTTATTCTTGTAAGTTTTTTTATTTATCCAAAACAAAACTTATTACTAATTTGTTCACAAATGAACTATCCACGGAAACCTTATGCGGTTTATATGCGAAAAGTGAGATCGCTATGATGCATCTTTACAATTTACCTACTAATTCATACGAAAAGGTTTAAAAACCCTCATATAGTTACACATTAAGCGTCGTCATTTCAATTTATCTACTACTTCACACAAAAAGTTTAAAATATTCAGATTCAGATTCAATTTTTTATTGAATACAAATAAATAATTATCTTCCACTACACCACTGTTTCGGAAAGTGGGCCTCGGGGTTAAGAAGAAACGGCAAGAAACTCCCCCATACCTTCTTTTTTTAAAGTGACTTCCGAAACAGGTATTGGTTCGTTTCGGGGCAGTGGTACAACTGCTCTGTCCAATTAGTTGGACTCCGGGCCTTTACTATGGGTCGTGGTCCAACTATCTTTGCAGTTGGACCACGGCACCATAGTAAAGTTCCCAGGTCCAATTATAACAATTTCAAATAATACAACTGCAATTATTGTAACCACAGCACCTTTTTAATTAAATAGTTAGTTTAACAACGTTTTTAATACAGAACTAAAAGTAATGTCCTTTTCTCTTAAAAAAATAACAAAACAAAACTGGAACAAAATATGTTTTTAGGTAATAATAATATATCACCGTAATTTTTCTAAAGCATGCCCTATAGTTATTTCACCTGTGATCATGTGAAGTTGTATTACTCTTAATAGTCGTCGTTCTTGATTTGAATCTTTTTAGCAAAAAGAGAAAATAGTGAAACATTCGGTTCATTCCGAAAATTGCTGTGCAAATATAATTGGTAATGATATTAATGTCAATGGACAACTTAAAAAAGCAAGTACAAGTTTCTGATGAGCCTATCCCAAAATTATATAATGAGACTTTAGCTAAATACAAAAACTCTACTTATGACATACTAACTGCATTTCCATCGTATTCAAATGTGAAGCATGGTCTTTATAATACAAGAAACCTATCACTGGAAATTTCCAAAACAGTATTTAAAAATTTGGAAGAAGTGGAAGTACCTTTAAAATTTGTGGACTTCTTATTGGCTGACTATAATTTTGAAGGAACACGTGTAATAGTATTTTGTTCTTTAAGAGCAAGAAATATGATGGGCCAATTAAAAGAGTTTTTTGTAGACGGACATTTCGCTGTTGCCCCGCACCATTCATACAATTACTAAGCATATTTGGTGAAAATGGAAGCACAAGTGAAACAACTAACGTTGTGCCCCTACTTTATGCTTTGCTGAGTGACAAAAAGCAATCTACGTATTTTGCTTTATTTGAAATCTTACGATCACAGTTGAAATGGGATCCACGAAAAATTCATTGTGACTTTGAAATATCTCTTCTTAACAGTATTAAACAATTTTGTACTACTATTACAATTGTGGGCTGTTACTATCATTGGTCGCAATGTATCTGGAGGAAGGCAAAGTCATTGGGTCTCTCTAAAACTAAATCAAAAAAAGACAAGAGAATTGTGTCGCTGTGCTCAGTGTTACCACTTTTGCCGGCTGAAAAAATATTAGAAGGATGGAATTACATAAAAGATGAAATGAATGATGGATCTAACAAATTGATTAAGTATATCGAACATTATTGGATAAAAAAAGATTTTGCCAATTTTTCACAATTGGTAAGCGTGTTTAATGAGAGACATCGAACCAATAACATTTTAGAAGGTTCGCATGCAAAACTGAGTAGATGCATAAATGCGAAAAATAAAACCTTACTGCGACTTTTGAATGTTTTAGAGAAGTTCTCAACATTATCAATACGTGACCAGACAAGACGTAATAGGCGTAAGATTCAAATCGAGAACGACGACTATATAAGAGAAATACAACTTCAAATGATCACAGGTGAAATAACTATAGGGCATGCTTTAGAAAAACTACGGTGATATATTATTATTACCTAAAAACATATTTTGTTCCAGTTTTGTTTTGTTATTTTTTTAAGAGAAAAGGACATTACTTTTAGTTCTGTATTAAAAACGTTGTTAAACTAACTATTTAATTAAAGAGGTGCTGTGGTTACAATAATTGCAGTTGTATTATAGTTGTATTTCTGTCTAAGGAAATTCGCCGGCGAGTGATAGACTTGATCCATCGCCCCTCGTCGAATTTCTGTGCTCTGAGATGGCATGGACCATGCAGTTTTGGCATCCAAGTATTCCTTAATACTATAATAGGACTTTCTTATCAGCCCATTTTTAACATAGTTTCTTAACTTCTTTTCAGGAAGGATCCTGATCAACACATTCGGTTGACTCCATTCCCGGTACATAATCTGGGTATTAAAGCCGTTTGCATATAAATAATCTACTGATTATGCCAATTAAGTATGTCAATTAATATTCGTGTCGCTTTAAGTCTGCGTCCTGCGTGACGACAAAATTAGTCTCCTCCGTTAATTGTATGTAGGTAGTGTAGTGATTAATTAAGTAAAAACATTCACTGACAAAACACGTTTAATTTATTTTAATAATAAAATCAAGTGTTTGTAACAAGATAATGAATGACAAGCGAATGTCGAACAAGGTGTCCAGGAGGAAAATTAAACCAGAAAAAAAAATAACAAACTGAACTTGTTGCAAAAGAACACTAAATTTGCTGGTTCGTTTAAAACGAAATCAATTTCTTCGTAACGCGCTTTTGACGCTGTATGCGCACTTTGACCAGGACTCGACGTGAAAATGGAATGATTATATGAGGAGGTTATGAAGTGCGTATGTAATGGATGAGGGGTTATATGAATGATTGCCCAATAAGTATGCCGAAAATATCTTTAACGGTGGCGTGCAAATGACTTTAAGAATTTAGATGGAAATATAATGAACAGACGACATAATCCTGTTCAAAGATTGAATTTGAGAGAAGCCGCGCTAAGAAACAAATTTTAAATTAACGTATGTATATTAATTTAATTTTTCAAATGTTCAAATAACTAAAATATGGTTTGCGTCAAAAATACGGGATTTCCTGAAGCCGGCGTCCAACTTCCTCGTTCACGTACGCTCCAAAGCACGCCTTGGCGAGGACTACACGTCCTCGGTGTCGGTTTTGAATATTGGGGTTATGGCTCGATGCGCAGCTCTCCACAAATAAGATATAATGATAAGTACCAGAATAACGCTAACACGACCAAAATGCCACCACGGAATATAAACACCAAATACATACCCAGATCGCTTCCAACGTCTAGCCTTTGACTTCAGTTGAAATATCAATATCAGTTGAGATTCAACGATTAGAAAACTAGTGGAATTTTGACACCCTGCGCACTGACCTTGCTTCTCCTTGTAACCACAGTAAATTCCTCCAGTACCAACTCAATGAGTCAAACTTGAAGTTGACTGATATGTGCATAGAAAAATAAAATCTTGCCACATTACCTCTCTCCAACAAGAACTAAAAGTAGCCAACCTGAGCACTATCCTTCAAACCATGGAAATAAGCAGCAGATTTTTTTAATAGTATTTGAAATTAAATAAATTCACGAAGAAAACTAGAGGGAATGTAAAATTACTTCAATTAGCATTGAAATGGCAACCAAACAGAATAAAAAGAATCTCCTTACTGAAAGAGCTTCGGGGAAAAAATGTAGGTTTAAAGTCAGACCTCCAAGATGCCGAGTAGAAATCCAGCATCTACGTAACCTCTTGACAAACGTACTCCAATGTTATGCCAAAGAACAGAGTGAGTTAATCGAACTCAGAGCCGCGATGTCTGAGTTAGTTCAGCTGCAACGCCAGAACGCGGAATTGGTGGGAGGACGAGCCCACATCCCAAACCCCTTCAACGTGAGTGTTGCAGCGTCCACTGCTGTCCTGACCAAGAAACAGCGTCGCTGTCGTCGACGAGGAGGAACCTCGCAGCTCAACAGCGCGAGCGCCACGCGCTCGCTGTCGCGCGTGTCGCGCTGCCTGCTGAGGCGTGTGTCCTGCCGCGAGGGCCGCGTCGCTCGCCGTTACGCGCATTGCGCCGCTCGCTGCTGCGAATGCCGCGCCACGCACTGGCACGTGCAAATTCGTGCATCGCACCGCACTCCAACAGGTGTGCACCGCCACTCACCTCCACTCGTTTACCGCCGACTAACAAAATAACTGCTCAGAGACAAACTCTGTGTTCTCCGACAAATTAGGTGCAGGACTTGGACCTCTACTACATTACCGGCTTAACCAAAAAGTACCCAACGAACATGCAAATTCATTTGTAGATCTTGTAAATATAATTAGACATGGTATCTATGATGAATACAAGACTATTGTAATTATGGTGGGAATCATTCAAACATTAGTCGGAACGATTTGAATAAAAGAGTGAAACACAGACTTACATAGTAAATGCAATGTATACTATGCAATTATCCATACACCTGTAATTTGACAGAACAACAAAACAAATCTGCGCATGGGATGAATATTCATTTATTTAATTTTACGTTTCATCACAGCGATGCTATTTTATATTTCGACATGAATTATGTTATTCATAACTTTACTCTGACTCAGGATAGGTTGTAGGGGAGCGGAGGGTAGTACCGTACACCTAACTTTGAAAGCATTTTTCTCCAAATCTGTTACGCCCAAGTTCAAGTTTAGTTTATAAAGTAACTCTAAATTTTGTATAGATTTATGTAAGACAACCACAATTTAATACAACAACCATTGAACCTTTAAAAACTTAGTATTTAAAAACATATTAAGTACGAAATTACCCGACACTTGAGGGTAATTTCGTACACCATTCGTCTAAATTCGTACATTCT
This sequence comes from Argyresthia goedartella, assembly GCA_949825045.1. Taxonomy (NCBI): domain Eukaryota; kingdom Metazoa; phylum Arthropoda; class Insecta; order Lepidoptera; family Argyresthiidae; genus Argyresthia; species Argyresthia goedartella. The sequence goes on along the minus strand of OX463828.1, from coordinate 10,330,751 downwards.
CGTAAGTATAAAAAACCGAATGGTTGCAGGTATTTTTCAAGTAAAACAATGATTTTTTAGTTACAGAAACTTTAATTATTATTAAAATACATATTATTTGCAAAATGCACACATATAATTATTTGCAGAGTTTTCTCCACTACACAAAGCATGTGCCCACTTTCCACATGACACACATCTGTACCATAACTCTCGATTTTTTCCAAATTCGCCACATATTACACACAATTCATCAATTCTTGATTCGCCTTCGTCAAAAAATTGACCATCAAAATCATCATCATCGTCACATAAGATGTTTTCATCAACTTCAGAAGAAGAAGTTGAATAATTTCTGCGTTTCTTACACCGATTTTTTATTTTTCCTTCAATAGCTTCCTTAGAGTATTTTTTTCCTTTCACATATACGTTTTGTTTCTTCACGCATTTTGAATTATTTTTTTCTTTCTTTAGCGTCTTTTTATTTTGTTTTATTATGTCCTTTGCTTTAGCTTCTTTTTCTTTCTTATTGGTCTTTTTCTCCTCTTTGTTTTCCAACACTGTCTTCATTGGAGTAGACGTCAGAATTATTGAATGTTTTTTAGTTCTCTTGCCTCGCCCTTTCCCTTTTTCTCGCACTATGTTTTTATCCGGCATTGGAGAAATTGTGCAGAAAGCTACTTCAGCTGCAGGTCCGGGAGAAATCAAGATTTTTCTCCTAACTCGTTCAATATCTGTGAATTCAACATTGATGGACTCAGGAAATTGAATTGAAATTTCGTCTTCTCTTGTGTTTAATACAGTTGGAGTGTTGTCTTCAAGGGTACTGGGACTTTCAACACCCTTGCTTACACATTCTATCTCATCGTCTATTGGCTCTGGATATATTACTACTTCTTCTTCTGTGCTGTAGATTTGGTTAATCGGACTTGGTGTACTAGCCTGTGAAATGTTAAAATCTTCAAGTTGGATCGGATTATTTTGAGCAGATGTACTGGGCTGGGGGCTATCAGGATTGTTTGTAGGTACGTGTTGTGAATATAAATCATATATGGCTTCTTCTGCTGAAATATATTCGTTTGTTGGTTCATCGTTTCCTTCCTCAGCCAACAGTTCAAACACATTTGGATCGAACGGCCAAATTCCCGCCTCTCGAAAGCCACTTGCAGCTTTTTCCGCGTTTGCAATTTTTTGGTACGCTTTGGTAAAAAGGGGAATGAGTTCAAGAGCTGTAAGCTTCTCATATTTATTCAAGTTCATATATGTCTGGCACTCCTTGTGCAACGCAGTTTTTAGTGGACCAAACACAGTTAAATCTAGAGGCTGTGTTCGATGGGACGTATGTGGGGGCAAAGTCACCATATTTATACCATTCTCACGACAGTAGTTGTAGACATTTAGTGAAATATGACTACTGTGATTATCGAGGATCAGTAACAAAGGGTTTTCCGGTGTAGCTCCTGCATGTTCCTTAAAATGGACCATCCAATCCTGAAACAGCTCTTCATTCGTCCACCCACTCTTTGAGCATTTGTATATGGTCCCACTTGGCCCTCCTCTTTCTAGATGAGCTTGCATACGCTGACGAGGATAAATTATCATAGGAGGGATGTAGTGGCCTGTAGCACTGACACAACAACATATTGTGATAGTTTTGCCTCTTTCCCCACTCGTTGCAGCTCCAACTTGTTTTTCTCCTTTCGCAGCAAGAATCTTGCCTGGCCTGTGAACGTTGTTTATTCCAGTTTCATCGATGTTAAACATTCGATGTGGAGGGAATTTATGTTTATTCATAACCTGGGTCAAGTTGTCAAAATATAATTTGACTTCTTGTGAATTGAATGCAAGGATCCGGTTAATACTTGTAGCTTCAGGGCGTCTGATGGAGATCTCGGGGTTTCTTTTAAGGAAACCATACATCCAGTCTTTTCCAGCTTGTTTTAAAGCTTTATTAAAAGGATTTTTTATTTTATTTCGTTCTGCATATTCAAATACAGAATGCTTTAGTGAATCTGGTGTCATTCCGTAAAATTTCCTACAAAGGAGTAAAATGTGTTCTTTCATTTCGTTTTCTTGCTGTGCCGTAAAAACAGGTTTTCTACCCATTTTTTTAAAAGTCACTGTTCTACTGGTACCTGTTTGTTTCACATAATCAGAGAGTGTCATCACTGGAATATTGTAAAGGGCAGCAGTTTGGCGTAATTTAGCTCCGCCTTGCACCGCTTTAACTGCTATTTTCATTTTTCGTGGCGACCAGGTACATTTTTTTCTAGGAGCCATCTGAAAAAATACATTTATCTAACTATAGATGGAGGAAAGCCAAGAATTAAGAATCATGGTAGGTATATTTTGAGAGAGATCTATATCCATTAAGAGATCATGGTGATACATTAGCGGCCAATACCGTACAGTGTACGGAATAACCCGAAACAGAATTTTAAATTTTAACGGCTTGTGGTCACAGAAATATGCTGTATCTAAAGGAAAATATGCCATGGTACTCTGCTAAATATGCTTACAAAATGAAATTGAAAGCTGTCACTAGAGAAAATGTAAAAAATATGTACTTACGGCTTATTTTCCGACGTTAGAAATCTGTAACAACGAGCGTAAAGACACAAAACGTCCGATCTCGCCACTGCACGCTGCGTCACTGACGCGAAAGCTTGACAGAATACGATGCTACACTAAAACCAATAAGTGTGACAGAGACAAACAGTTATATCTCGGTTCCTTCTGGGAAAAACATGCTGTACGGAATTGGCCGCTGTACGGTACTACCCTCCGCTCCCCTACCTGTCTAATAAATATAGAAAATTTGTAGCTACATTGTTCGCAATATATGCGACGCAGCTACAGTTGTTTTAACTAAGTTCAACTTGACATCAGCTGTTTTTGTTGAACAGACTAATCAGAAACCTGCTTATGTTAAAGATAAGATGACATGCACCCCTATTGGGAATTCACCGGTTAATAATACTTTGCATGCAACATTGGAATGTGTTTCAAGTAATTTAAATTAGTTCCTAAGACAATAGCATACAAGAGCCACTAAATATGTCAAAGGTTAAGCCCCACTCAAATATTACCCATCAAAACATCCAGGGGCTACCTGGCAAAGAACTAGTAATATAATTATTTCTAAAAAATTCTGACATCGATGTTATTTGTATAACAGAACACTGGTTAAAGGAATTTGTGATGTCTTTTAACATGAATAATTACAAATTTGTCAGTAGTTACAATAGAGATACTGCTGATAGAGTTACACATACCAGCCAAACTTGCTTAGACGACATTTTTTGTGACTGACAAGTAAAAAAGTAATTAAATGCTTACCCTCCGATCACAGCGGTCAAACTGTTTCATTCTCAATTGCTAGTAAGGATAAGACTGATCCATCATTTTATAGGCCTATTACATCCCAAAGACTAGAGACGTATACACAGATATCGAGAGATAGGTTGAGGAGCGTGGCACGTGCGAACAAATGTAGCTCCGACAGGTTAGATATTAAAAATTCTCGGTAGTCACCGGCATGTCACCGGGCGACCGCAGTGAAGAATTCATTTCCGTTGTTTTTCGATAATGCCGACCTATGCAATACTCACGTGCAAAAATAGAAGCGAGATTGTGAATTCCAAGAACGCCGGTGTCACATATCACTTGTAAGTCTTATTCCAACTATTATTTCTTCTTAAAACACAAGAAATAAACATTATTACGAAAATAAATCATTCGCGGAAAATTCGTCACGAATTGACATTAAAGTGACAATGTCATGTTGTTCTCCCTAAGTTTACTATACATTGCTTGTTTTGTATCTTAATTTCACTACTTATTGCCAAGCTAACACGCAATGAATATTTCACACTTATCTACGTACGAAAGCAAACATGCATCGTGATACGGATGCGAACACAGAGAACACAGAGACGACATATAGTGATGGGGATAGTGACAGGAGAATTATGTTTTTGAATCGATAGATTTTATCATTCCGCAATTACTTATATAGTTAATGTAATAATATAGTTATTTTATTGCTCATAATACGTAAGTTTATTGTTAGTTATTCCAATGATTGCCAAACAGGCAGTTTAGATTTTAAGTTTGTTTAAAACCTCGCCCTACGAAGGATAATGAGGTGTTAAGTATTGATCGGAAATTCCAATGCTTTCAGTCAGGTCTGAAGAGTTCACAGTTATTCTACCTTCAGAAACCTCTTTGCCTCTCTTTCTAGCTGTAAGGATTCTGTTGAAAAAAAGAAGAGAGGCAAAGGGGTCTCGTATGTCGTATAAATATGTCGTATTTACAAATAATTTACTATTTTATTTATAGAACCCGGCATTGTATACGACTGTCTATACCAGTGTCTATAAATTATAATCGATCGATGATACACGCTGTCCTTGCATTGTCCCAACACTAGCTCGACTAGCTAGTATACCTGCGGTGGTGTAGGTGTGTTCGGACGAAAGGTGCATAACATTGCACTGCCCAATAAAAGCGGAGGGATTGATGTACGAGTGGTGTAAATGTATGCGTGTTCTTAGTTTTCGGCGACACTGGTTCCGATACAAGCTTAGAAGCTGTGGACGTATACGAAAAATTTAGATATGAATTTGCCAGTACCAGATTTTAATGAACAGAACCCAAACAAAATCTACTCAGACTTCTTCAACATTATTCAAACAGAACTCAATAAAGTTTTTAAATTAAAGAAAGTCAGTGACTACAACGGTAAATCTAAATTTAATGACTGGGCAACGTTTGAAATTCGTAAAAGTAGAGTTATCTTGTAGACCCTTATGAATAAAAAACCTATAACTTTAGTCGAAAATTTCATGACTATGATAAAAAAAAACAAAGCTTTAAAGTTGGTTTGTAGAACTGCAAAAACTTTACACAATTCTTAATAGAAAAATACAAAATTCAGATAATAGAATGACAACAGTTTGGCAAATAATAAACCGTAAAACTGGCAAAGTTATACCAAGGGACAATGATTTCTACCTAAAGATAGGTGATGATGTTATTAAATCCAACGCTGAGGTTGCTCGAGCTTTCGGAACATTCTTTACCACCATACCCTTACTCACAACAGAGCGTCTAAATTCATCTCAATATGAAGCAGAGACTCTGTAAAAGAACAGCACTAGCTTCAGTAATGAAGATTTTAAATATCATCATGTAGATTCCCAGGACATTTACATAAAGTTTAGATTATTTAACTTAAAAAATAATGAGGACTGGGGTATACCAGTCAAAGTCATTGGTTCAGTAATTCTAGTTATAGTCCCACACTTAGCTTATATATTTAATAAATGTGTTGACGATTGAAAAGTCGGTAGAAAATGGTGATCCTTCAAATTTCAGACCAATATCTGTTCTTCCAGCACTTTTGAAAAATGAAAAAGATACTTAGTCGCAGTTGACCTTTAGTTCCATTTTTCTCGCAAACGCAACACTTTAGGGTATTATATAAGATATATGTTTTGTTTGTTTTGGTATCTTCTATCCATATATAACATATATGCATGTGGCAGGCAAATTGTAAGATTCCACATTTTACAAACGGCGTCGTCCGTTTACAAACGCGCGATGCTATGTAATATGCCGAAGGCAAATTGCAAATTGAAATTAAAATAGCAAATTCTCAGGGCAAAACGCTGCGGTAGCTTAGGTGAAGGGTAAAGAGGGTGAGCGAAGCGAAGCCTCGTTTATCCTTCGTGTTAGGTTGAACATGTAAGAACAAAAAAACATACTAAAAACATAAAGGAGTGTCAATTTGCTTTGCCTGCCTTTTCCAGACCTCATGAAACACAGTAAACTGATACCGCTGCTCAAATCGGGAGATAAGGGCGATCCTTCAAATTTCAGACCAATATCTGTTCTTCCAACACTAAGTAAAATATTTGAAAAGATTATACTCAATCAAATGCTCTCACACTTCAACCGTACAAAACAACTCCACGCTAAACAATATGGTTTCATTAGGGGTAAATCGACTACGGATGCAGGTTTTACCCTTGTATCTCATATTTATTCTGCATGGGAGGCCGCACAGGATGCTATCGGAGTTTTTTGCGACCTGTCGAAGGCGTTTGATTGTGTTGATCATAATACGCTATTAATTAAATTAAATCATTACGGAGTTAGAAATAAAGCGTTGGATCTACTAAGATCATACCTAAGCAATGGAATTCAAAAGGCAGAAGTTAACGGCGTAAAATCTGATGGATCGGGTGTTAAAATTGGCGTTGGCCACAAGGTTCCATATTAGGCCTTTTCTTATTCCTGGTATATATTAATGATCTGCCTTTCATGATGGAGAAATTAACTGACATAGTGTTGTTTGCTGATGATACTTCAATGGTCTTCAAAATTGAAAGACCAAAAGGAGATTTTGATGATGTTAATGGTGTATTGTCTTTAACCTTGAATTGGTTCACAATTAATAATTTATTTTTAAACGCTGGTAAAACCAAGTGTATCAAATTCTCACTTCCAAATGTCAGGCAAGTTGAGACCAGTTTGGTGTTAGACAACAGCACGTTAGAATTGGTAAATGATACGAAGTTTCTTGGAATAACCATTGATAGCAAATTGCAGTGGGGACCCCACATAGATAAATTGGCTGGTAAATTAAGTTCTGCGGCTTACGCTGTTAGGAACATCAGACAAAGCACGGATGTGGCTACATCTAGGCTAGTATATTTTAGTTACTTTCATAGTGTGATGTCCTATGGTATCTTGTTGTGGGGGAAAGCAGCGGATATTCAAACTATTTTTATTTTACAGAAAAGAGCTATTCGAGCAATTTATAATTTAAAACGAACAGACTCCTTACGAGAACTTTTTAAAAAAATTGACATACTAACAGTAGCTAGTCAATTTATTTTCGAAAATATAATGTATGTACGCAAGAATCTTACAACATTTTCCAAACTTAGCGACAGCTGTAATGTTAACCTAAGAAATAATCACAGACTATGTGCGCCCCGTTTTAGACTCGCGAAGGTTAGCAATTATTTCAAGGGTCAGTGAGAATGCACTGACCCTTGAATGAACTCGCACTGAATCGGCTTATGTTTACTGGACTTCATGATCCTGAGATACTGTACTTTTTGGATTTGGGTGTGTACTGTGTAATAAAATTAAATTAGTTGTTAATCTAAAAGCAATGTGATATAACCTGAGTTCAAAACGAATATTATAATTTGATGTGTTAAGGAAATTAGTGAGCAACATTTTTTTCTAAAAATCAAACCAAAACAAAGTCAACTACTTCCTAAACTGTTACCCACATACTAATATACATAAGACAAGTATGCGTGCATAATTGGCGTGTGCTATATAAAGCAAAAAGAAAGAAAGAATATCAATTTATTCGGACTACGCCATAACACACACAACACAACATAAAATACACGATAATTATGAGAGGACAAGAAAAAAAGTGAAACATACAATTGAAGGAGAAAGTAATAACAACTAATATCGCAGACAATAATATACACGCGCGTCACAAAAGTAAAAGTACTTACCACACAGTAACTTATATGTATAGTACATACACAAGACAACAAGAAATAAATAAAAGCAAAATACATTTTTTTTGCGACGAGTAGACAGTAACGTCGTGAAGTGTGTGCCTAGGTGGCGAATAGGTTCCGACTCAGCATGTGCCACAGAACCTGCAAGAGGTCCTGCAACGCTGGTATTCTGTCGGCACCTTATCAAGGAGGAGAAGATAAAGGGTGGGTGTTAATAAACTACTTTTTATTAAAACTGCATATATAATTGATATGAAAATAAATAAACTATAGGAAAAAATTAGGAAAATTTTGTGGATGGATAAGCTAAGTAGGAGACGAATTGACAACAGAAATATAATTATAATTAATAAATAATACATTAAAAAACACTAATTGCATAAATAGGTGAGAGTATAAGGGATATTAAATATTGTATACTATAGATTGTTCAGTGACTTAACCGATTCACATACGTACATTAAAAAGACTTAGCTTTAAGATAATACAACTAGCAAACGCGGGGATTCACTGGGGCAGAATCAGGCATCTGACTTCTGCAGGTGCAGAAGGTGTTTTCTACATTCAAGTTTGAAACTGGCAATAGAATTGTGAACTCGGATTGGTGGTGGCAGGTTGTTCCAACACTTCGTCGCCAGATACCTGAAACTGCCCCGAAAAGCAGCTGATCGATGTCGAGGGATTGTTAAAATGCTAGTTGTAGTCCTGTTGATGTAGTGACGAGATACCCTCCATTTAAGCTTTTCAAATAAATACTCTGGTGTTTGTTGCCTTATCACACCAAATAAGAGGGAGGCAAGATGTAGTTGCAGCCTACCATTGATATTGAGCATATTGGCCTTGTTCGGGTAAGGAGTAATGTGACTACGAGAAGGGATGGTAAAGCAGAACCTGGCGCATGCGTTCTGAACTCTTTGCAGCAACCGGTGAGTGCGTTTGAGCAAACAGGGCCCGTATACTGTAATGCCATAATTTAATTTTGAGAGAACCAATGACTCACACAGTAGTATGCTCATTTGTTCGCTCAGATAATTTCGGATCCTATACAATATATTTAGTCTATAGAAACAGTTTTTGACTACGTCAAGAACATGCTTCTCGAAACGTAATTGGTTATCCATGATAATACCAAGATTTCGGGCCTCACATACACGTTCAATAGGGACACCTGCAATAGTTACTTGTGGATTTAGGTTAGTAAATGTCTCTATCTGATTTTTTGACCCTAATATCATGTATTTGGACTTAATAGGATTTAAGACCAAGGCGTTCCTCGTAGACCAGTTGTTCACTCTATCAGCAAGGCTTGTAGTGCTTCAATTCTTTATTCGTGAGGTTTTGTCTTTTATTTAGTCTGAGCCTATATACAACTGTTTATTCCAGTCGATTTTTACCTTTTAGGGGAACCTTAAAAAGTAAATCCGGGAAAAAACGGGAACCTTATAGAATCACTCACTTGAAATCACTCAGTGTGAAGTTGTGTGTCTTTCTGTCTGTCTGTCCATCTGTCACAGTCAATTTGCTCAGAATCTAATATGACCAACTACGACTAAGTTGAAAGGGCATAGAACGTTTGTGGCATTGCTCCCTCACCCCTCGGAACTGTGTTTTTTACCAAGTCTTTCGCGCAAGATGTGTATGTTGCAGGCAATTTGTATGATTCAGCATTTTACAAACGGCGTAGTCCGTTTACAAACGCGCGCTGCTATGTTATTACATAGCAGCGCGCGTTTGTAAACGGACTACGCTGACTATTGACTTCGGCATATTTGCCGAAGTCAATAGTCAATAGTCAAAGTACTTTATTACTGTAGATATTTACATATACTTAGCAAACGTCTTTTTTTGCCTCTTCTCTACATTGGACCACTGTGGGAGAAGAAGGGCGAAGAAACTCCCACAGATTTATTTTTAGATCTCTTTTAAAAATAGGTTGTGCTTAACTATGCTTAAATATGAAAAATTTAATTGTTATGATTAATAAGCAGGAATAAATAATTACAAAATTATTAACAGCAAGGTCTGTGTTGAGCCAGATCAACCCCATACAGTCCTGTCATTTAAGTAATCTTGAACATTGTAATATCCCTTTTTCGACAAAGTCGCTTTAACATGCTTTTTAAATTGCTCAAATGGCAATTTCAAAATCTCCAGAGGTATCTTATTGTAGTAGAGAATGCACTGACCCTTGAAAGAATTGCTAACCTTCGCGAGTTTAAAACGGGGCGCACATAGTCTGTGATTATTTCTTAGGTAAACATTACAGCTATCGCTAAGTTTGGAAAATGTTGTAAGGTTCTTGCGTACATACATTATATTTTCGAAAATAAATTGACTAGCTACTGTTAGTATGTCAATTTCTTTAAAAAGCTCTTTTAAGGAGTATGTTCGTTTTAAATTATAAATTGCTCGAATAGCTCTTTTCTGTAAAATAAAAATAGTTTGAATATCCGCTGCTTTCCCCCACAACAAGATACCATAGGACATCACACTATGAAAGTAACTAAAATATACTAGCCTAGATGTAGCCACATCCGTGCTTTGTCTGATGTTCCTAACAGCGTAAGCCGCAGAACTTAATTTACCAGCCAATTTATCTATGTGGGGTCCCCACTGCAATTTGCTATCAATGGTTATTCCAAGAAACTTCGTATCATTTACTAATTCTAATGTGCTGTTGTCTAACACCAAACTGGTCTCAACTTGCCTGACATTTGGAAGTGATAATTTGATTCACTTGGTTTTACCCGCGTTTAACAATAAATCATTAACTGTGAACTAATTCAAGGTTAAAGACAATACACCATTAACATCATCAAATTCTCCTTTTTGTCTTTCAATTTTGAAGACCAGTGAAGTATCATCAGCAAACAACACTATGTCAGTTAAATTCTCCACCATGAAAGGCAGATCATTAATATATACCAGGAATAATAAAGGGCCTAATATGGAACCTTGTGGAACGCCAATTTTAACACCCGATGCATCAGATTTTACGCCGTTTACTTCTGCCTTTTGAATTCTATTGCTTAGGTATGATCTTAGTAGATCCAACGCTTTATTTCTAACTCCGTAATGATTTAATTTAATTAATAGCGTATTATGATCAACACAATCAAACGCCTTCGACAGGTCGCAAAAAACTCCGATAGCATCCTGTGCGGCCTCCCATGCAGAATAAATATGAGATATAAGGGTAATACCTGCATCCGTAGTCGATTTACCCCTAGTGAAACCGTATTGTTTGGCGTGGAGTTGTTTTGTACGGTTGAAGTGTGAGAGCATTTGATTGAGTATAATCTTTTCAAATACTTTACTTAGTGTTGGAAGAACAGATATTGGTCTGAAATTTGAAGGATCACCCTTATCTCCCGACTTGAACAGAGGTATCAGTTTACTGTGTTTCATGAGGTCTGGGAAAGCCCCATCGTCAACACATTTATTGAATATATAAGCTAAGTGTGGGGCTATAACTAGAATTACTGAACCAATGACTTTGACTGATATACCCCACAGGTCTTCCGTATTTTTTAAGTTAAGTAATTTAAACGTTTTGACAATGTCCTGGGGATATACAATTTTAAATATACATTACTGGCGCTAGTGTTATTTTTTAATAAAGTCTCTGCTTCATATGGAGATGAATTTAGACGGTCTGTTGTGAGTAAGGGTACATTGGTGAAGAATGTTTCAAAAGCTCGAGCAACATCAGCGCTGGATTTAACAACATCATCACCTATCTTTAGGCAGAAATCATTGTCCCTTGGTATAACTTTGCCAGTTTCGCGGTTTATTATTTGCCAAACTGTTTTCATTCTATTATTTGAATTTTGAATTTTTCTATTAATGTGTAAAGTTTTTGCAGTTCTACAAACCAACTTGAAAGTTTTGGAATATTTTTTAACGTAGTCATGAAATTTTTGATCAAAGTTATAGTTTTTTTGTTCATAAAGGTCATATAAGATAACTCTACTTTTACGAATTCCAAACGTTGCCCAGTCATTAAATTTAGATTTACCGTTGTAGTCACTGACTTTCTTTAATTTAAAAACTTTATTAAATTCTGTCTGAATAATGTTGAAGAAGTCTGAGTAGATTTTGTTTGGGTTCTGTTCATCAAAATCCGGTACTGGCAAATTTATATCTAACTTTTTCATATACGTCTCTAGTCTATGGGATGTAATAGGCCTATAAAATGATGGATCAGTCCTATTTTTACTGGCAATTGGGAATGAAACTATTTCACCACTGTGATCGGAGGGTAAGCAGTTAATTACATTTTTACTTGTGAATGCACAGTCACAAAATACGTTATCTAAGCAAGTTTGGCTGGTAAGTGTAATTCTAGTCGGCTCTAGAAATATATGATATAAATTAAATGATTTGAACAGAGTTATTAATCGTTGTTTCAATGTTGTATCTACAAGCAAATCTACATTAAAATCGCCACAAATAATTAACTTTTTTCTGCTATTACAAAGTATAATGAGGGCATCCTCCATAATTTTCTCGAACATTTCAAAATTGCCATGGCCGTTTTCATCTCTCGGAGGTCTGTAGACACAAACAATAATATGGCTGTCCAACTCAACACAGGATACCTCTATTTGTCTTTCTACAGTAAGTGCAAGAATATCTTTCCGTTGTTTCACCTTAATATTATTTTTTACTAAGATTAAAGAACCACCTCTATCGGCAGTCTTTCTATTGTAACAACTGACAATATTGTAATTATTTATGTTAAAAGACATCATATTTTCCTTTAACCAGTGTTCTGTAATACAAATAACATCGGTGTCTGAATGATTAAGAAATAATTCTAATACAAGTTCATTGCCAGGTAGCCCCTGCATGTTTTGATGGGAAATATTTAAGTGGGGCTTACCCTTTGTCCTAGTATTTTTCATTTGATTGCCAGAAAACCCCTGCTTATTTTGTAAAATTTTCTTATGTTTTGAGGGGTCCTCTTTTGTCGAACTATCTAGTTTAAAACACTACTATTAGTACTAATACTAACTAAAACTGAAGGCGACTGCGTTATAGTATTTACAACTGTGTCGCATATATTATACGCTAACAATGTAGCTACTCGTTTTTTTGTTTTATGAGACAGGTACATAGTATCCTGAGTCAAAGTAAAGTTATGAATAAAATTATTCATGTCGAAATATAAAATAGCATCACTATGATGACACGTTATATTGTATAGATGCATGTTCATTCTATGTACACTTTTATTTTGTTTCCCCGATAAATTAGAACAATAAGGAAAGTTACATAGAATAAACTTGCACTTCGTCTTATTATATAAATTGAGCAGTACCTCTATACCGGTATCTAATGCACTCCGACTAATGTTTGAGTGGTTTCCTACCATAATAACAATGGTAGTATTTTCATCAAAATTCCCTGCAGCTATCTTTTTTATAATATCCTCAAAGGAACTCATTCGCGTCTGGCGACCCAGTCGTTACGGTTGTGTTCTTGCTCTTTGAAATATTTTACCCGAGTACCCTCAAAAAGTAAAATCCAGCTACGACACCTACTTCTTCTAAAAATGGTTAAGTGCATTGACTGTCCAAGACCCGTTACCAAACGTCTACCAGGAATAGAATGCACGAAATGTAAGAAGTGGCGCCATGCTGATTGTGCCGGAATGTCTGAAGACAAATTCAAGCATCTTGTCCAAACTGAAAACATCGACTGGACTTGTAAAAAATGCAACAAAAACCCGAAAAGACTCTCAGTTATAATCCCAGATGCGGACGAAGATCTCCCTGGGACCCCTCAAGAAGAAAAACCAATATCCAACTCTCAGCTAACAATGGCAATCAAGGCTGAGCTTAAAAAAATGATTAAAACTGAATTAATGCCGTTGCAAAATTCGACCCAATACAGCAGCGACAAGATCGACGACTTTGAAGAAAAAATTGCAGCCTATGAAGAAAAGCTCAAAAGCATGCAGAATAAAGTCACTGACTTGACCAACAAATGCTCTAACTACGAACTTAGATGTCAAGCTCTCGAGCAGCGCGTCGCTGAATTAGAACAAGAAAAACTTGTCGACACCCTTGAAGTAGCAGGAGTTCCACCAAAACCTAATGAAAACATCGACGAAATTGTTAAGAAAATAGCTGAAACCCTAAAAGTGCCTACAGAAGTAGCTGAGTCATCCAGGACCAAACGCAGGGGCAACGAAAACTCGGATAAGCCCGATGCAGGATACAAAGCTCCGATAGTCCTCAAGATGAAGAATGCAGACCACAAAAAGGCATGGATAGCGGCAGGAAAGATAGCACAGCTAAAGGCAAACTCCATCGACTGCTCTTTTGTCGAAAATCGCATCTTTGTACGTGAAGCACTAACAAATCATACCAAGACGCTTCTATGGCAAACAAAGGAGCATCTAAAACAAACGTACCGCTTTATTTGGAGTAAAGAAGGAAGAATACTTGTGAAGAAAGACGAACAGGCAAAAACTATTAACATTAGAAGTACAGCAGACATCGACAGGTTAACTCGCAATTAATCAATAAGCATACAAAATCCGTAAGTTTTCTATTCTTTAAAATTCACATCTAATAATGTAACAGAGCATTTCAATATCCCAAATTTAAGTAATTTCTTTAACTTCATACCTAACAACAACAAAAATATAACTTGCATCCATTTAAACATCCGTTCACTCATAAAGAACTTTAACCAACTAGAACAACTAATTTATAACTTCAATTCGCAAATTGACATCATTGTTATTACCGAAGCAAATATATCAGATAAAATTTCATCATTGTTTAAGATTAACGGCTATACACAACACTGTGAATTACGTAATGGCAGAAAAGGAGGCGGGATAATTATTTTTATTAAAAACAACCTTAATTACACCCCCATTAAAACCAAAACCTATACCTTTGAATGCCTAATGGGAAAAATTAGTCACCCTAAGATAACAGAACCGATTCACATTTGCACTATCTACCGACCACCCGACACAAACAAACACCTTTTCTTAAAAGAACTTAGAAAATTACTATTTTCACAATCGCTAACTTCTGATATGATCGTAATCGGAGACATGTACATAGATCTCAAATCGTCCACCACTATCTGCCATAGCTACATAAACATAATGCACGAACTTGGACTAACACAGGGAATATCCAGCTATACACGAATTGCCACATTAAAAGATTCTGTAACAAAATCATGCATAGACCACATTTTCGCCCGAGATAACAGACGAGATATGCACTCGGCTGTTGTCAACACGGTAATAGCCGACCACTGCCTAACTGCGATATCGTTGGTCGGCAACGAACTGACGCAGGGCGATTCTAAAGTAATTAAAACATTTAACAAGAAAAAGTTACATGAAGAACTCAATTTAACTAATTGGGATTACACGGCTAGTATTATTCATACTAGCCGTGTAATCCCCCTAATGAAATTTTAAAATTTATAGTAAATAACTTTAATAAATGCTATGATAGAACTAAAATAAACCTAACTCAAAAAGACCTACGACCGCCTTGGTATTTCGGCAGGGTTCAAAAATACATTCAACTAAGAGATGAAGCGTATACTAAATGGAAGAAAAAACCCACCAACGCAGTGCTACGATTGGATTATAATAGATTACGCAATAAAGCTAGCAAGGAAATTAATAAAAATAAAAACGAATTTATTAAATCTTTAATTGAAAACTGCAAGGGAGACATAAAAAAGCTATGGAACATAATTAATAAACTAACAGGCAAAATCTCTACTACTATTGAAGATACTATATATAAATACATAACTGACACCCCAATAAAAAATGTGGTCAATAAATTCGTCGATGAATTTAAAAACGCGGTAGCCGCAATAAAGACGCATTGTAATACAAAAATACTAGACCCAACATCTTACCTTGAAGCGACAGACAAAAGCATGAGGCTTAAAATGGCCACCGAAAAAGACATAAAACAACTCATACAGCAACTGGATGATAACAAATCCCCCGGTGCTGATAAAATAAGAGCTAAGGACATCAAATACGCATGTAACGCTATTGCTCCAGCTATTAAAAACTTGATCAACACTAGTATACGCTCAGGACAATATCCAGACTTCTTAAAACTAGGAATAATAAGACCTATGTACAAAAAAGGCGATCATCGAACTTACTCTAACTACAGACCAATTACTATCCTTTCATGTATCGATAAAATATTTGAAAAATTCCTAGGACAACAAATACAAAACAACCTACAGAAAAACAACATTATATCAAGTAAACAGTACGGGTTTCAGCGTAACAAGAGTACCTCTCAATTACTGGCAAACTTTGCAGACGAAATTTATAATCATTTAGATAAAAAAAACATGTCCTAATAGTTTTCATAGACTACAGCAAAGCTTTTGACACGTTATCTCACTCTACCATAGATGCTAAAAATTACCTATGCGGCATAAGAGGTCCACTCCAAAGCTTACTACAAAACTATCATAAAAATCGGAAATCTTTAGTTAAAATTGATAACGTCGAAAGCAATAAATTCTTAATAACTGAGGGCACTGCTCAAGGATCTGTCATCGGGCCAATCGAATATTTGATATATGTCAACGACATGCCAAATGTTGCTAAAAAATGTTCCATGTACCAGTTCGCCGATGACACAGCAATGATTGCAGCCCACAATGACCTGATGGAAGCCCAAAAAATGCTTCAAGATGATTACAATAACATTTGCAAGTGGTCACATGATGCCGGGCTAGTACTAAATACTGACAAGACCAAATTACTCCATGTACGATCAAGCCACATCAAAAGTACCCACAGTCCGTCCATAACCGCACACACTCATGACTGCATGCACTCCCACTGTAGTAATTGCTGCTGCGCATCACTAGAGCTGGTCAGACACATTAAATACGTCGGCCTTATAGTTGATGATAGGTTTACTTGGTCCAAGCACATAGACTCCATATGCACTAAGTTAAGAGCTCTGCTTCTAAAATTCAAAATTCTAAAACACAGATTACCCACCCACATGTTACTCACACTATACAAGACTATGATTGAATCAATTGTAACCTACGGATTGAGCACATATGGAAGAGCATCACCATATCTAACTAATGAAATTCATAAACTACAACATAGAATACTAAAAACTATAGTTCCGCTATCCATTAAGTTAGAATGTAGAAGTAACCCTCTTAAACTTTTTAATTATTGTAAAACCATGCCCCTGTCTACCCATTTTGATTACTACATACTAAAGGAATACAATAAAATTCATGACACATTATTGCTTAAGAAAATATGCCATAAAATAACAACACGGAAAACAACTGAAAATAAATTTTATATACCAAACTTTAATAATAGCAATGGGAAAAGAACAGCTTCTTACCTTATCCCAAAAAAACTAAACGAACTGCCTTATGACATACGAACACAATTTCAAGATCACAATTTAAAGAAAAAATTAAAAAACTTTTACTTAACAACATTAGATACTGCAGAATAACCCAACTGATATTTTTTGTTAAGACTGGAAGCAACTACATGCGCGCGGAATGTATGATAGACGTTCAGCAGTAAGTAGTGCACAGCTACATATATTCTACTCGCTCTTACAACACACACCACAACGCGCATGGGTTGGTTCCCGTCTCTTTCGCATTAAGAAATAGTTTAAACTACCTACATAATGAATGTAAACTGCCAGACCGACACAAATAAACCTTTTAGGTTTCGTGTCACAAATTTGTCAATTAGTACTTAAGATTTTTTATGTTAATAAATAAATAATAAATAAAATAATAAATAATAACTATTAGGACAACAATTATTTGTGACTTGTTGCTTAAGGCCATAATGCAAAAACATACCAAAATCTACACCTATCTTATCTGAATAAACTACAGTTCTTTTGTTTGCTATTGTTCTTCTCGGAGCACGATTTGAGGTGAGTGGCGGGACACTCGTGTTGAAGTGCGGTGCGATGCACGTGCCAGCGGGCGGCGCGGCAGTCGCGGTAGCGAGCGGTGCAACGCGTGTAAAGGCGAGCGGCGCGGCCCTCGCGGCAGCGTGCAGCATGACACACGACTCAGCAGGCAGCGCGACACGCGCGTCACTTAGCGGCGCGGCGCTCGCGCTGATGAGCTGTGAAGTGCCTCCTCGACGACGACGGCGACGCTGTTTCTTGGTCGGGACAGCAGTGGGCGTTGCAACACTCACGTTGAGGGGGGTCAAGACCAGAGTTTGTGATGTGGGCTCATCCTTCTTGCTGGTGTCATCCTCCTTGCTGGTCTCATCCTCCTCGTCCTCAATTAGAATGCCTACCAATTCCGCGTTCTGGCGTTGTAGTTGTAGCAGCTCAGATGTTGCAGCTCTGAGTTCGACTAACTCACTCTGTTCTTTGGTATAACATTGGAGTGCGTTTGACAGGAGGTCACGAAGATGCTGGATTTCTATTCGGGCATCTTGGAGGTCTGACTGTAAACCTACATTTTCAGCCTCCAACTCCACCGGTGGTGTGTTACCTGTGTCAGATGTGATGATGGTGACCTCTCTGGCGGTAATCTCGAAGGGAGCGGTGTTAGGCTCGACCTCAGATACCGGGCAGCTCATAATTAAATACCAGTCTTCTAAAATATCGATAAGCAAAGTAGGTAACTATATTTTTTGTCGATAGCCGTACTTACATCGATACTTACCCCATCGCTAGTTGTCAATAAAATTGTAAGCGAAAAAAATCCTATCTGTCCTGTCAAAATTTGTTTTAGTCATACAAATTAATACGGTCGTATGGTAAAGAGTGTCAGTATATTAACTTTTGTTCATGGAAAATAACCCTCCCTCTATTTACTTACTTACTCTGTGGATCAGTCTCGCTGACACACAGCACACAGTGACAGTTTCTCACTGTCATTTTATATCTTTGGTCACGGGCAGAATGACGCAAATAGGTTCATCCTGATCTTAGCATTTCCGTGGCATTTTCCAATCTATCTGCTATAAATAATATTTATAATAGTCTGTGGAAAGGATGGCCCACAGCTAGGCAGCTAGCTAGGCACACGCTGACTAGCTCACGACCACAGACATATAACTACACACGACTAGCTCCCTTGCTACAATAGGACTCCTAGGATAAGACTAGACTATAAATTAAATTAAATATGGAATGGATTTTCTGACGCATGTCAAGCTGAACAGGATAATCTGTCTTCGTATCCTGAAAATCAAGAGTTTAAGAACTGCCGTGAACCTTGCTCACAATATTTATGGCAAGAGTCTTTCTGAAGGCGGTGCTCCCCCTGTAGTCGCCGTTCACGGACTGCTGAGCACCAAGAAAGTATGGGTGAAAATTTGCCAGACGATTGCTGATAATACCCAAAGAACTGTAATAGCAGTTGATGTGAGGAATCACGGGGAGAGTCCATTTTTGGCAAGGCATACATACCCGGAGCTCGCGTCTGATGTGTCGCAGCTTCTCAGTAAGCACTCCATAAGCCAAGCCGTTCTATTAGGACACAGTATGGGCGGCAGAACTTCCATGGTACTTGCGTTGACTGAGGTATGTTGAATACTTATTTAATTATATCTCTGGAGGGAATACCTACCCTACAACTACAACTGTACAGATTCCCACAACACGATATCCTAGTGTGGGGATCAGGCACAAAAATTATACCAAATGGTTTGGTATATAAATTATTTTTATTTTTTATTGATTTTATTATTACATTTCAGCCGGCGAAGGTATCGCAACTCATCGTTATCGACGTATCGCCAGTATCTACACCTAAAGAGATATATGAATTCGCCAAGGTTATTGAAATTATGGAATGCCTTAGCTTTGAAGATCAGGACAACGTGGAGAAGGCAAGAGCTGCAGCTAAAGATAAGATAAAGGATTCTGGGATCGTCAAGAATATGGATACAATAAATTTTATCTTCAAGAAAATTGGTCTACGACCTGGGAACAAGATCGGTTGGATGGTGAACGTTCCTGTATTAAAGCAGCATTTCGCTGCGATCGCGAGTTTCCCCAGCGAACTGAAAGGGAAGACCTTTCCGGGACCGACGCTGTTTATTGGCGGGGAGAAATCTAATTATATTCCGTAAGGCGTATATTTTCAGCTGTAGTCACGTTCAGGTCGATTTACTATAACACCACTCACGTTATCAACTGAGTCGTCTACCTGGCTAAAAGTGTCTTTATAGCTTTACAATATTGACTTCTATGTCCCGCCCGCCCGACGACTGCAGTTGCTAACGCGAATCGTATCTCGCTTTATCTTGCTATAGTATTATCAATTTCTGCTGGAGTTTGTAAATAGCGGTTGTGCTGGTTTTCGGTGGTGATTTGGTTTTACATAGGTGTTAAAGCACGTCCTGCACTCATGGCATCGATCATAATCAAATCGCACTTACGGCGAATCAATCTCGCCGAGCGGGCTTATAAGTGCAAAGCGATCTCTGACACATGCTAATCAGACGCACGCGCATGTCATCTGTCATGCGCACTGGCACAGAGTGCGGTGTGCAAGATCAGATGGGAATCATTGCGGAATAGATGGAAATATAAATGGCTATTTTTATCTATTTTTAATAGAGTAAAGTTAAGTCCCAGACATACCTTTTTTATTACACCTCTATAATAGCGCGATAGGAGCAGCAGGTTTATTCCAGTCAGTCTATGAGTAAACTTTTCATTAAACGTGGTCTTTGGCGAAACGAATACACAGGCAGGACTGAATGAGATAAAAATGGACGCGCGCGTCGTCTTCTCTTGAGCTCCAGCTCCAAGGACAGGACATCGGGTGGTCTCCGCAGGTGAAGTACCTGGGAGTGACCATCGATCGCCGGCTCACCATGAAGCAACACGTCGTCACGAAAACATCGTCAACCAGGTCAAGGTGGTACGCGCCAAGCTGCATCCACTCCTCGACTCCAGCCTCCCTCTGAGGGCGAAGTTCGGGATCTACAAGTGCTACATGAGATCCTGCCTCACCTAGGCGGCCCCGGTATGGTACGCCCTTTGCTCGGAGAGGAACAATCGGAGACTCCGAGCCAAAGAGAACCTCTCTCTGCGTACCATCATCGGCGCCCCCCGCTACGTGAGGAACGCAACGATCCAGAGGGACCTAAGATGGGAATCTGTGGATCACTTTGTCCAGAGGCTGGCGAAGGGCATGTTGGCGCGTGCGGATGCGTCTCATCACCCGCACATCCGCGAACTGGCACCGTACCATGCGCGCCCGCCCGACCGCCGCCGCCAGCCATGCGACCTGGTTACCTAGCCGGCAATCACCTCCAGTAAGAAGACCACCACCGCCCGTGTGGGCCCCCCGATGACCTGTCCACAGGAGTGGACAGATGCGCTTCCTCAGGAAGATATCCGATGATCTGACCTTGACTTCCCACGCCCCAGAAATAAAAAAGTTTAATTTTATTTAATATAAATAATGATTATTATTTTCTCTTTAGGATTTTTTTTTATCAAAGGGTGCGTGAGAAGTATACTCGGCACGTCTTGTCTCTGTGTTGCTTGAATGTTCAGTGGGCATTGCGCGAAAGGAACTGCATGCGGTGCCGCCGATGTGCGCAACAAACGCGGCAAAGACATGGCATGTGACATGTCAAGTCGTGCGTGACTCGTGTTTCGTCGTGTCGTGTCTCTGTCTCATTACTTCAGGGGGCACAGCACCGTTTATGTAATCTACTGTTTCTGTTTCTAGGAAATCAGACCTTCCTGGTATTCAGCGCTACTTCCCGGCAGTGGAGCTGAAGTATGTGCCAGGAGCGGGTCACAGAGTGCATGCTGACAACCCTGCTGTTTTTCACAAATTGGTCGCATCGTTCTTGTCCAAATAAAAGTTTTGTGAATTTTGGTAATTTTTACGAGTATTACACAGGTGTCCCTCATAAATATATATTCCCTTATTATAAGTTGACTAGACATTTCTGTTATAAGATGGATGGGAGTCTACCTCCCCGCACCTGCCCGCCGCTAGCGGGAGGCGGGCGAGGAGAGGTGCGGCGTGGGGAGGGGGTAGCCAGCACTGTTCTGTAAAACATCCAGTCTAGGAAATATAAGGTTCTTGAGATATTCTATCTAAACTAACCTTAGCTAAAACTGCTTTCCTACTGAAATCGGGCAATTTCCCACGCCCACGGGTTCCAGTTACATAAAGGGTTGAAGGAGAGAGGGGGGTTGAGGGGACCCCCCTGTACACTTTATAGCCTATTGAATGTGTCGTTTTTCTGATCTATGTTGCAAAGTATGAAATGACCTAACCTAACCTAAAATATGTTTTTTAATAAAATCCATGTTTGCTAATGCTTCTGCTCCGGCTCATAAAAAAACACTCTAGGGAGTAGCCACCAGACTGCCCAGGAAGTCTACCCAGATATCGGTTTGGTACCAACACTAACCTAATAGTAGCCACAAAAATAGCACAAAACAGGCAAAAGAGAACATTCACGTAACCCAAACAGAAACGGAATGACACACCCAAAACAAAATAGTGGCACAGCTACGTTACGTTCCGTTCCACGCATTTTACGAATAACGTTCCGTTCCCAAAGATATTCGTAAGTTTAATTAATTGATAATACTTGACTCCTAGTCTTAAAAACAGGATAAATGGTTCAAGCTTAACCCCATCAACCCCTCCAGTAACCAATTTTACTAAGTATCAATCTGTTTTGGTTGGAAAGCCAACCCTTATTTAAATTCATAAGTATTGCGGTCTACCATCATATTTTGATAAGTTGGTTAAGTTCTCCGTTATTAGGACAAGTTCTCTTCTAATTATCGTATCTTCCAGTAATTGAAGGCAATCGATCGACAAAAAATAATGTTGCCATTGTGGTTGCCATTTAACGTTTATACCTATTGTGTTTATTTCTAATGTGATGACAAAGCACAAGTTCAATGCAGGGATAATGGTGCGACTCTCTTACGGTCGCTAAGCCAATTTATATACTGAGGGGAATGGTCAACAGGGAGGTATGCCCCTTTCTTTATTATTAGGGGAGTTGCATCGTCTTTACTTCAGCCACAGCAGTAGGGATTTGGAGCACCGTTGGGCTGCGAGGCCGCAATCCACGCCACCCGGTCATTCGCATTCGATCCATGAAACACTGATAAAGTCATTGTTAAGGTTGATTTACAAGATGCTTTTAAATCAGTTGAGCGTGACGTCATTTTGAGCAAAGTTAGTAATTGCGTTCCATCTCTCTACCCTTTTCTCCATCAGTGTGACTCTGGTACTACAAACTTGTTTTTTGGGGAAAACCTGGTAGAGTCTCAAGTGGGCGCGCAACAGGTTGATCCGTTAGGGCCATTGATATTCAGCTTGGCGATATAGGATGTTTTAAAATCTGTAAGTTCCCCTTTGAATGTCTGGTACTTGGATGACGGTACTATCGGGGGACCTCCGGATGTAGTCCTGGCCGATTGGAGTCGATTATTCGTGGTCTAGGAGTCTTAGGGCTACAACTTAACTCACAGAAATGTGAGTTATTCCCGTGCTCTGGAATTTGACAAGGCTCAAGAGCGATGTTTGAACGTTAGTGCCGAGGACGAAGGTCCTTAATAAAACAGATTTCACCCTGTTGGGGGCGCCCATATTTGTAGAAGGTGCACCGGGCGTTCTGCGAAGTAAGATGGAGGCCTTGGTTGGGGCTTTGCCACATCTTACGGAGCTTTCCGCAAATGTGGCCCTTATTATTCTGCGAAATTGTTTGTCCCAGCTGAGGTTAACATATTCTTTGCGGACGGCTCCGGGCTGGATGTGCAGGGGGGAGGCAGATTCATACGACCTAGCTTTGAAGAATATTTTGGAGACGATTTTGAACGTGAAGATGTCTCCCTCCCAGTGGTCACAGGCAGCACTTCCTATCAGATTTGGTGGACTCGGCGTTCGTCGCCTACAGGACACGGAACTCCCGGCTTTCTTGGCCTCTTCGCATGGGGTGTTTAAACTTGTCACTCGCATTTTGAATATTAATGGTGACAATTTGAACATTCCTTTTGCGGCCGAGGCTTTGCGGCTGTGGCAGGTCCGTTGCCCGGGGAGAGAAGTGCCGGTGCAGCGTGGCGTGCAGCGTGCCTGGGATGGAGACCTTTGCAGGTCATCCCTTGACGGGCTTCTGGCTGCATTACCGTCTCCGCAGTTGGGCACCTTTTTGGACGACAACTCCCTGCGTGTGGAAGTGGCGCTTCGGTTAGGTTGCGACATCTGCGAACCACATCGCTGTGTTTGTGGTGCGGCGGTTGACTCGCTGGGGCGCCATGGGCTGCACTGTGTTCGGAGTGCAGCGAGACTCTCTCGCCATCACTTAATTAACGACATCGTCCGGAGAGCGCTTGTCTTTGCCAATATTCCGACTCTAGAACCTCCGGGTTTGAGCCGCAGCGACGGGACACGTCCGGACGGTCTCATGTTAATACCATGGGAGAGAGGTCGTTGCCTATTAAGGGATGCGACCTGCGTGTGCACGTACGCACCATCCCACATCAGCTCAACTATGGTAAGCCCGGGTGCTGCTGCTGAGTCGGCAGCGCGGAAGAAATGCATTAAATACGCACAGCTAATGTGAAGTTATCTGTTTGTTCCTTTGGCCGTCGAGACCACAGGGGTGTGGGGTTCGCAGGGTAGGGCCTACGTCAAGGACATTGGGCGTCGTTTGAGGGACCGAGGATTTGATCACCGCTCCGGATCGTTCCTTTCACAGAGGATCTCGCTATCTGTGCAGCGCGGTAATGCTGCCAGTGTAATGGGCACGTTTGGTGCGGGTGTTTCTTGGGGCGGTTTATTTTTATAGATATGTATTTTGTTTCTTATGTTTAGTTAGGATTTATGTCATTGTATTTTATTGTAGTTATAGGTATTACACCTTAGACTGTCTCCTTCAAGTTATGTATAGTTAATTTAATAAAAATAAAGAGTTTGAATTCATCAATATCGATGTCATGGTTCCTAACAAGACCATACAACTAGCCTCATGTATGGTCTTGTTAGGAACCATGACATCGACATCGACTTGCAAGCAAGGTCTGAAGCTACAACCTCGGTATTGCTATCCATCGTGGCTTGCTGTCTTGGCTTAGAACATTGTTTGTTTACACGATGACAGATAATTTTAAGCCAGTACCATTGCAGTGACTGACG
The DNA here is from genome assembly GCA_949825045.1 of Argyresthia goedartella. Taxonomy (NCBI): domain Eukaryota; kingdom Metazoa; phylum Arthropoda; class Insecta; order Lepidoptera; family Argyresthiidae; genus Argyresthia; species Argyresthia goedartella. Next base: position 10,306,032 of record OX463828.1, on the reverse strand, counting down.
TGTTGTTAACAAGTACATCCAAAATATATTGTAGCCTTATTTGTTCTCACTGATTGGTTAAGAGTTGCATATTCACCAAATTCTTTACGTTCAGCTGCTGTAAACCTGGGTTCTCCTCTAGTTTCAAATAAGATACTTTTTATGTAACAGGTATCTAATAACAACGATAGGTCGAGTTCCTCTATAGTGACAAATATAACTCACATACAAAATAAAACAAATCGGTTAACTAACGCTGGCACGTTCACAGATTATTTCTCCAGGCGTTGTAAGGTGTTTTGTTCTATCAAACTTAAATTTGAATGTTATTCGTTTAACGAATGGTTCCTGACAAAATGAAAGGGATATTTTGAGGGGTACTAAATGTGTAGATTTATTTCAAATTCTTAAATTTCAGTTTTAACTAGCATTTTTTTTATTAGATTACCGGAAATGTTATACATTATTACTCAAAGGATTAGCCGTTTTGTACAATACGAAATTACGTTAGGATTTTTAGTCAACATGGTGGTAAAATTCAGCTTTATTAAATTACAGAAAATGCAGCTGATTGCAGCTTCAGCAGAGCCATCTTTCAGAGTCCCTTCACCCCACCCACCATCGACACATCGGTTACCCAAATCTCCTCTCCCCATCCTATTATGTTCAGCTGCCCAACCACCATGCAGAAAACCAGAAGGTTTTAATCTACCGCGAAACCTATGGTGTCGCCTGAACAGGCTGAGGACGGGCCATGGCCGTTGCAACTACTTCTGGCCCAAGTGGGGATGGAAAGATTCTGCCCTGTGTGAATGCAGAACAGAGGTCCAAACGACGGAGGACATCATCCAGCGATTCTCAATTCATTGATACCCCGGTCCACCCCGAAGACCTGTTCCACAACCTAAGCCCTGACGTAATCAACTGGCTGAAAGATCTAATGATACAAATATAGATTGCCTATCTACTGCATAAAATGCCATACGATGAAATATACCACCACTCTGAAAAAAGAGAATCGCCACAATCATTGTAATCTCAAGCTTCAAGGAACAGGCGAAATACACTATTAAGGAGGCGCCGAAGACGGTGTCTGGTATTAACAGCTGCAAATGCAAGGGAGCAGCCAGTGTTGGCTTCTCATACGCGCGCTCAAGGGGGGGTTATCCAGTCCATATCCAGAAATATATGGTTTTTTGTTATGAGTTTTCTATAATCCATTTTGATGTTATTTTTTACTATAGGATTTTTACAAAAAGTCATTGTTTGTAGTATTGATGTTCGAAATCGCCTTAGCTCCGGCTACTAGGGCTCATAAAAAGGCAAGTATTTAATTTCACACCAAAAATACTGATTTTCAAAGCAAAAAAGGATCAGCCAACACTTATTATGTTTTAAGTATTTTTGTTGTTCTTACATGTTCAACCTAATACGAAGGATAAAGGGGGGTTCGCTTCGCTAACCCCCTTTACCCTTCACCTAAGCTACCGCAGTATTTTTCCCTCCAGTCTTTGCCCTGCAGTCCAAAAACACAGCAAAGTCGTCGAAATAGCACAAAACTAGCAAGAGAGAACATTCACGCAACTGGAAGTAAAACGGAATGACTTGACACACACACACACTAAAACAGCAACGTTTTTTTTACGTTCAAACAGCGACGTTACGTTCCGTTCCACACATTCTAAGTCAAATTGACATTCATCTTAGCCAAAATTTTACGAAAAACGTTTCGTTTCTCCTGATATAATTCGTAAGTTTAATTAATTCATAATTAATTAAATTCTTAACTCCTAATATTAAAAACTGGATAAATGGTTCAAGGTAAACCCCATCTACCCCCTAGCAACCAATTTTACTAAGTATCAAACGGTCAGTGTTGGAAACCCAACCCCAATGTTCTAGTCCTTGATTTTTCTGCAGGGAGGAACACTGATCATCAGTCCTCCTGAAGTCCTCCCACATTACTTGCGTGTGGTCAAACTTAACAATACATGTGATAGAATACCGTGGACATTAATAGCTTGACATTTTCAAACCAAGTCCCTTTCGCTCTTGCTATGCACCTCTTGCCCTTATAGCATCCTAATCGATAATTCCGTTTGAAAAAGTAAATGAGAGGGTCGCCAGTATGACCGATTAGTGATACCATCAAGTGCAGTTCCACTTATCCCAACTATTCGACTACTCCCCACTGCAAATACCAGTAGACCAATAAGTCATAACGACTATTCCGCACTGCTCAACTTTGAGTAATTGAGCAATCGAGTTGAGCAGTAGGGAAGTAGAGGCTCTTCTACATTAGGTGCATGTAATGTTGAATAAAGAAAATAAAAAACCAACATTCGATCTGTCATTTACAAACTTCAAATCTTTCAGGTGTATCTTTACGGAGTGTGACAAGAATAACGGGCGAAGGAAAACTGGCAGTCGCATCTTCAACTAAAATTGTTACACCAGGGAAGATGAGGAAACAAGAAAGGACAAAGTTTTGCTGGATAATTTGGTATTGGTGTTTTACGACGAACGATACATGGCTTTAACACCAACAAAAAAGTAATACCGTCAGTAAGAAAAGTACTCGGTGAACTCCGGAAAGACATTGGATTTGAAGGCAGTTGCGAAATTCTGAGGCAATACATAAAAAATATAGGTTTCCGATTTAGGAAAACAAAATAGAATCGGAAAGTGGTACTTTAACAGTTCACTAACGTCAAAGTCAAAGTCAACATTTACATATACAGTGTTACAAGGATGTTTTGGCTGGTAGGTGACACTGACAGGGGGGCGCGACTGTTTAATTGGGGCTGCCAGTTAATGAAATATTACCCGCTTTGGGGAATTGAACCTCGTGTATTTTATGGAACCTCGATGGACAGATCTCGAAAAGCACTTCGTACTTACTTACGCACAGTAATTCTTAATCGCTAACCTGGAGACAGTAATTCTTATTCGCTAACGCTTCCCCCACGCTGCCCGCCGAGGCCCTGCGTGTTGGCAGTGTTGCTGCTACCTTCAGCGTCACTCGGTGTGGGCTGCACCTCACTCGGCTGGCCGGCGGGAGCGGGTCTGGACCCAGTTCCGCCTGCCCTCCGCTTGAGCTCCACCTTCACCGAGCCACACTTGTAGCAGACCTTCATCTGCCTTTTCTCCAGCTCCGGGATATCCGACTCGGGGATTCCGAATACCATGATGGCACCCTGAAGCTCCGAGTCGGTGTTTTTTAGCTCCCCATTTAGTAGGCGCCAGCGACTCATGTCGATGCCACGCTGACGTTTTGCCCTTATCAGTCGGAGCCTCAGCCCCTCGATTTCAGTTCCCTGAACATCGGGAAGCCAGACCACCCCTTTGATGAGTGTTGGCAACTCCGTCATGCCGACCGCCATGAACTAGCAGCCTCCTTCCCACATTGGGGGGAGCTTTGCTGTCGTCACCTTAAGCCACGCCACAGTTTCTTGGTCGAGGCAAGTGAATTTAAGTGCGCCTTGCGGCAGACGTTGCGGCTTATGATCGAAGCCCGGGACAAAGTCTTGGGTCAGGTCATCAACCTCTTCTTCTTGTTTCTTCTCCATCTCTAGACGAAAAAGAACGCCTTGTTCGGCCGTCATATCTCGACCGTCAATGGCGACAATCACCATGATCAGGTGCGAGTTCGCAGCCTGGGCATAGGATAGTCCAGGTTGGACTCGCTTGTCCCTTACATTTGGGCCTCTATTACAGGGTCTTTTGAACGGTCCCCTCATCAACTCCCCGTTAGGCGACACCTGGTCATCAGACCTCATTCTTTTTGTTTGGGGTCTGCTTGTCCCGGCCACAGAGCTTGCCCCGTGTGCTTGCTCTGATGACCCCCCCGATCTGCCCTTCCCCACCCCTTTGCCCTTAAGGCGCCGAGGCGGTGGATGGGCAGACGGGGGAGGGCCCGAGATTGCGCTTTCCCCAGTTGATTTTTCTTTTCCCGCAGGCACCTGCCCCTCCCCTTGGGCTGGTTGCTGCAGAATGTATTTCGCCGTGATGCGGCTTGATTTAGGGGGTGGTGCTGTCCCGCACGCGGTCCCATAAAGGGAGCGTTGTGAGCCTGCCTTCCTGACCCTTTGGTGTTGTGGTGCTGTCCCGCACGCTTTCCCGTTTGGGGAGCGGTGTGAGCCTGCACCACAGTTTCGTTGGTGTTGTGGTGGTGCTGTCCCGCACGCGATCCCATATTGGGATCGGTGTGAGCTCAAGGCCTCATTAAGAAGATTAATTGTGTCGTATTCACCATCAGCCGATGACAGTTGACTACCATACAAACAGAACCACTGGCTCCTTTGTTTGTATCAAATTGCTATAAGGGCAAGAGGTGCATAGCAAGAGCGAAAGGGACTTGGTTTGAAAATGTCAAGCTATTAATGCCCACGATATTCTATCACATGTATTGTTAAGTTTGACCACACGCAAGTAATGTGGGAGGACTTCAGGAGGACTGATGATCAGTGTTCCTCCCTGCAGAAAAATCATGGACTAGAACATTGGGGTTGGGTTTCCAACACTGACAGTTTGATACTTAGTAAAATTGGTTACTAGGGGGTAGATGGGGTTTACCTTGAACCATTTATCCAGTTTTTTATATTAGGAGTTAAGTATTTAATTCCTTTCGGCCGCTACCGCAACTGAGTTTCGTAACCAGGTGCGAAAGAAGAATGAAAACTCCTTGTTCGCAACCAGTTGCGAAAGAATACCTTTTATTCTTTGTTCGCAACTATAGGCATAATGCATTTGTTTTTCGCAACCAGTAGCGGTGAAGGATTTTCTGTTCTTTATTCGCAACCTCATACTTTTTCGAGTGCGTAGGTACTTAGTACTAGTTGAAATGAATGGTTGTTATCTAATCTTGACAATTCTGCCATAATGACTTATAATTTATGTTGTGCATCACTGTTGTGCTGTGCATCATTTAAATGTAATAATGTCTTCATCTAATATTTTTCCGACCTCAAGCAAATTAGATTTTATATCAACTAAACGAGGAGGAACAAAACTGCTATACGACGGGCACCGGTTCCACCGTAAGAAAATTTATGTAAACGGGGACTCATTTTGGAAGTGTTGTAATGAAACGATTTGCAAAGGGAACTTAACATTGAATCAGCGCAATGAGATTAAAAAAATTAATGAACATGATGCAAACTGTACGGCCAGCCATGCCAAAAACATAGTACTAAAAGAATTCGATCAACTGAAACAGATAAGCAGCTGTAATTTTCAATCAATACAACAGCAATACGACGAAGTGGTCAAGCAAATAAACGATAGCGGTATCCAACTTCTAGAAGAAGTACCAAAATACAGTAGTGTGAAAACTGGACTCTATAACGAACGTAACAAAATATTAGGTGCTCCTAAAGTACGGTTTGTAAACCCAAGCGACGTTGTTGTACCTGCAAAGTATACTGAGTTTTTATTGGCGGATTATGACGATGATTCCCAAAGAATAATTGTGTTTTGTAGCAAAGAAAATAGAGAGCAAATTAGAAAGTATCATCATTTTTTTGCCGACGGCACGTTTAAAAGTTGTCCAAAAGGATTTAAACAATTATATACTATACATGGGTATAATGAACAAAACAAGTGTGTAACGCCACTATTATTTTGTCTGATGTGCGATAAGAAAATGAAAAGTTACGAAATACTGTTCAACTTGATAAAGACCACATTATCCACATGGGTACCGAAAAAAATTACGATGGATTTTGAACTTGCTGCTATTCATGCCATCAGAAGAGTATTCCCAACAATTGTTTTTCGTGGATGTTACTATCATTTTAACCGATGCCTCTGGAGGAAGGCTAAGGCTCTCAATATCAATACAAGACCTAAGAAGAGGCACGTCGCTAGATGTATAGGACTAGCTCGCTTACCGCAAAATTTCATAAATACAGGATATCGATATGTTATGGCAAGGAGTCCAGTATGTATAGAAATAAATAAATTTAATGCCTACTTTAAGAAGCAATGGGTTTCAAAAGATAAAATAGAGAAAGAATGTTGCTGTCATGATGAAGCTATTAGAACTAATAATAATATAGAAGGTTGGCATGCAAAAATTAATAAATACGTTGGCCGCAAAAATCCCACTCTGGCTCATTTGCTTCACGTTTTGGAGACTGAGTCTACGTCCTTTGACCTCAGAAAAGTTAGCAAGAAGAAAAACAAAGAGTACGAGGAAATTGATAAAGAAATAACCTCGGCAATAGAAGAGTTGAAGAGCGGAATAATAAGTGTCGGTCATTGTATCGAAATAATTTGCCCATATGTAATATGGTAGTTCGATACCATGACCGACGCTTATTATTAATCCACTAAGGCCTGCCGGCCTGCGTCTAAGATTGATAATATAAAAATAAAGTCTCATTACTATTTGATTGTTTTTCTTGATTGTGCTAAGCTCCTCGTAGTATTGGTGTTCCACACTTAAACTTAAAAAAATCTTAGTAAATCCACTTGTAACTAATAAGTAGAGCCATTTAATATGTAATATTACTGATATTGGTTGCGAATTAGGACTACGCTTTTCTTTTTTCTCAACCACATATTTGCAAAGTCCTTTTTCGAAACCAAGTTGCGAAAGAAGAATAAAAGGTATTCTTTCGCAACTGGTTGCGAACAAGGAGTTTTCATTCTTCTTTCGCACCTGGTTACGAAACTCAGTTGCGGTAGCGGCCGAAAGGGTTCAAACATATACAGGGTGTTTTGTTTGGCAGATCGATGCAAAGACACGAAGCTAGTCAGACCATTTAGAATCAATTTTGCCAAATATGCATATGGCGAAGTCTTACAATGATGGACAATTGATGTGAGAAGCTATCTTGACTACTGTTTTCCAAATATGTAGCTGGATCGGCAGAGACGGACCCATTCCTTGGCCGGCTCGTTCACCAGACCTTATTGACTTTTTTGTGTGGGCAGGGCAGAGCACAGAATACATTATCTACTATAGGATATAGAAACATCAGTTTGCCTTGACGGCCAGCGCCTCTGGCGGCCTTGGACGGAACTACACCAAATAAAAACATACCTATACTAGCTGTTGTACTGTACCTACATAATATATAGGAAGGAAGGAAAGAAAGACTACAATCATTGATCTCCAAATAAAGTTTGTATGGAGATCCACACAAGATCATTTGTGTGGATAGCCATGCAAACTTTATTTGGAGATTGATGATTGCAGGCTTGACTATTTTACTGTAAAAATAAAAGTGAGGCAAAATATGTACTAATATTTATTTTTTCTTTTATAATATGTAGAAGCCATTTCTTTGATTACATCATTAGAAGCTGTCTCATCCATCCTGGTTCCGTTTAGGATTCTATTGACATCCCGGCACCAGTTACATAAAAAAAATCTTACAGTTAAATCTGATAAAAACTCTATCATTTTCAATTTATGCTTTTCACATTGTATGAAATTAAAATCAACATATAGCGTTATTAAAGTTTTACAATAATGAGTAGAGTACTGTGCCTGTAGACAAGTGACATCGCTAAGGATAGCGAGTCGAAGCGATAACTTTTTATGTTTGCGATTTGACATTTGGATTCGCTAGGTGACGTCACCCGATTCCAAATGTCATATCGCATACATAAAAAGTTATCGTTTCGACTCGCTATCCTTAGCGATGTCACTTGTCTAGGGGGGCTGGTCTATTCAAACCTAGCGATTAACACGAAAGAGAAGTTGGTTACAAAAATAAGACTAGCTTTTGATATCATGAGAGAGTAGATGATGTTGAAAATTACGACCACAGAAGGAGGGCTCGTGCCTGTGTGTGGAACCTAGGCTCTCATTTTGAGCAAGAATTAAATAAGTTAAATTAATTACAAACGTTCATATCAAAAACTATTCTCCTCCCTCAATCTGGTTTGTCGGTCTTAATTTCAACATTGTGTAAGGTATTTGGGTAACTGATACCTCAAATGATAGAGCAAGCAATAACCAAGCATGTTTTTAAAATGATTTGCACATAAAAGCTTTCACCGTTTTTTTTTTAAATTGAGTCCGATAAACTTGTATTTTTAATGATTATTTGTCGTGTACTTCAAATGTCTGTAAAAACTAAGTGTGAAGCAGCAGATGCACAAATAAAGATTGATTAGAAAGCTTTATTTATTTTAAACTAAACCTATTATTGTTTATTTCTCATTTATTATCGATTAACTGTGAAAATCTGGGAATTTCAGCCAAAAAACAATAAATTACTACAGTTAGTATGCCAATTTCTTTAAAAATCTCTATTAAGGAGTCTGTTCGTTTTAAATTATAAATTGCTCGAATAGCTCTTTTCTGTAAAATAAAAATTCTTTGTATATCCGCTGCTTTCCCCCACAACAAGATACCATAGTACATTACACTATAAAAGTACTTAAAATATACTATATATATAGTACTAGATGTAGCCACATCCGTGTTTTGTCTGATGTTCCTAAAAGCGTAAGCCGCAGAACTTTATTTACTAGCTAATTTATCTATGTGGGGTCCTCACTGCAATTTGCTATCAATAGTTATTGCAAGAAACTTCGTATCTGTTACTAATTCTAACGTGTTGCTGTCTAACACTAAACTGGTCTCAACTTGCCGGATATTTGGAAGTGACAATTTGATACAGTTTTTCCAGCGTTTAACAATACATTATTAACTGTGAACCAATTCAAGCTTAAAGACAATACACCATTAACATCATCAAAATCTTCTTTTTGTCCTTCAATTTTGAAGACCGATGAAGTATCATCAGCAAACAACACTATGTCAGTCAATTTCTCCACCACGAAAGGCAGATCGTTAATTTATACGACGAATAAGATAGGGCCTGCAATAAGTTCGGGGAACTTAGGGTTCAGGGACGGCGCCGGATGGCCAAGCAGCGGAGCTGGTGTTTCCTGTGCCTCGGGCCACACATGGCTAGGGACTGCACGCGCACACAAATGTGCGGATATTGTGGTGGGCCCCACAACAATCTGTTGTGCATGAACCGGTCCGGCCAACAGCCACCACAGGGCCGTACCCAGGGTGACACGGCATGGGGCCTTGTGGAACGCCAATTTTTACACCCGATCCATCAGACTTAATGCCGTTGACTTCTTCCTTTTGAATTATAGTGCTTAAATATGATCTTAGTAGATCCAGCGGTTTATTTCTAACTCCATTAATAGTACGTGGTTGAACAGAGGTATCAGTTTACTGTCTTTCATGAGGTCTGGGAAAGCTCCATCGTCAACACATTTAATGAATATATATTAAGTATAGGGCTATAAATAAACTTACTGAACCAATAACTTCGACTGATATTCGCCGCAGGACTTGAGTATTTTTTAAGTTAAGTAATCTAAACGTTTTGACATTGTCCTGGGGATGAACATGATGAAAATTTAAATATATATTTGTTCGATTCCAAATCGATATTCGATCGATGGTTTCTGAACGGTCATTTTAATTTGACGTTAGCTGTCAATCTGGCTGTTTTGACAACTGACAGAAAAAGCCCTCGCAATGTAAACGCGTTTTGATAAGGGTGTTGAAATTAAATCGCAGGGCATCTGGAATGTATTCGGGATTCCCTCAGGATTGTTAATATAGCTGAGTGTGCCGTTGTCTCTCGAACCAGATAAAGTTCGGATTTTCGTGCCCGATTTGTATTTACCAGTAGAAACATAACCTGTGTTGGACACTGTGCTCACCACGCTGACCCGCCAGTCATACCTGGTTGGCTGAAGAACCTGTCTACCAAGAAGAGCCTAGGGTGCACCCGGGCCTTGCAGAGAGACAGGAGGTTGACGGGACCGAAGCACAGACCAGGTTAGATCTACCCCACATAACTTCAGCTCGGTGAATCGCCGACGTTCATCACTTCTTGGCACCTGATCGTCACGCTACCTCGTAGCTCATGGGCCCCTACGAGGTCATTAGGTGCTGAGAAGCCTGAACAATATTACTAACGCTAATGTTGTTTTTTAATAAAGTCTCTGCTTCATATGGAGATACATTTAGCAGAGCGTCTAAATGTTGTGAGTAAAAGTACATTGATGAAGAATGTTTCAAAAGCTCGAGCTACCTCAGCGTTGGATTTAACAACTTCATCACCTATCTTTAGGCAAAAATCATTGTCCCTTGGTATAACTTCGCCAGTTTCACGGTTTATTATTTAACAAATTATTTTCATTATATTATTTGAATTTTGTATTTTTCTATTAAAGTGTAAAGTTTTTTCAGTTCTACAAACCAACTTGAAAGTTTTGGAATATTTTTTACATAGTCATGAAATCAATCATAGTTATAGGTTATTGGTTCATAAAGGAAATACAAGATAACTCTACTTTTAAGAATTCCAAACGTTGCCCAGTCATTAAATTTAGATTTACTGTTGTAGTCACAGTCTTTCTTTAATTTATACACTTTATTGAATTCTGTTTGAATAATATTGAAGAAGTCTGAGTAGATTTTGTTTGGGTTAGGTTAACTCACAGAAATGTGAGTTATTCCCGTGCTCTGGAATTTTGGCACAAGGCTCAACAGCGATGTTTGAACGTTGAGTGCCGAGGGCGAAGGTCCTTAATAAAACAGATTTCTCCCTGTTGGGGGCGCCCATATTTGTAGAAGGTGCACCGGGCGTTCTGCGAAGTAAGACTGGAGGCCTTGGTTGGGGCTTTGCCACATCTTGAGGAGCTTTCCGCACATGTGGCCCTTATTATTCTGCGAGATTGTTTGTCCCAGCCGAGGTTAACATATTCTTTGCGGACAGCTCCGGTCTGAATGTGCAGGGGGGAGGCAGATTCATACGACCTAGCTTTGAAGAATATTTTGGAGACGATTTGGAATGTGAAGATGTCTCCCTCCCAGTGGTCACAGTCAGCACTTCCTATCAGATTTGGTGGTCTCGGCGTTCGTCGCCTACAGGACACGGAACTCCCGGCTTTCTTGGCCTCTTCGCATGGGGTGTTTAAACTTGTCACTCGCATTTTGAATATTAATGGTGACAATTTGAACATTCCTTTTGCGGCCGAGGCTTTGCGGCTGTGGCAGGTCCGTTGCCCGGGGAGAGATGTGCCGGTGCAGCCTGGCGTGCAGCGTGCCTGGGATAAAGACCTTTGCAGGTCATCCCTTGACGGGCTTCTGGCGCAGAGTACGGGAGCGGATTTTGCTCGCCTGCGTGCAGTCTCCAAGCCAGAGTCTGGCGCCTGGATGCATGCATTACCGTCTCCGCAGTTGGGCATCTTTTTGGAAGACAACTCCCTGCGTGTGGCAGTGGCGCTTCGGTTATGTTGCGACATCTGCGAACCACATCGCTGTGTTAGTGGTGCGGCGGTTGACTCGCTGGGGCGCCATGGGCTGCACTGTGTTTGGAGTGCAGGGAGACTCTCTCGCCATCACTTAATTAACGACATCGTCCGGAGAGCGCTTGTCTCTGCTAATATTCGATGGTTCTAGAACCTCCGGGTTTGAGCCGCAGGTCTCACGTTAATACCGTGGGAGAGAGGTCGTTGCCTATTGTGGGATGCGACCTGCATGTGCACGTACGCACCATCCCACATCAGCTCAACTATGGTAACCCCGGGTGCTGCTGCTGAGTCGGCAGCGCGGAAGAAATGCATTAAATACGCACAGCTAATGTGAAGTTATCTGTTTGTTCCTTTGGCCGTCGAGACCACAGGGGTGTGGGGTTCGCAGGGTAGGGCCTTCGTCAAGGACATTGGGCGTCGTTTGAGGGACCGAGGATTTGATTACCGCTCCGGATCGTTCCTTTCACAGAGGATCTCGCTAGCTGTGCAGCGCGGTAATGCTGCCAGTGTAATGGGCACGTTTGGTGCGGGTGTTTCTTGGGGCGGTTTATTTTTATAGATATGTATTTTGTTTCTTATGTTTAGTTAGGATTTATATCATTGTATTTTATTGTAGTTATAGGTATTACACCTAAGACTGTCTCCTTCAAGTTATGTATAGTTAATTTAATAAAAATAAAGAGTTTGAAAAACTTTATGATTCATCAATATCGATGTCATGGTTCCTAACAAGACCATACAAGAGGCTAGTCTTGCAAGCTAGGTCTGAAGCTACAACCTCGGTATTGCTATCCATCGTGGCTTGCTGTCTTGGCTTAGAACATCGTTTGTTTTCACGATGACAGATAATTTTAAGCCAGTACCATTGCAGTGACTGACGTGTTGTTAACAAGTACATCCAAAATATATTGTAGCCTTATTTGTTCTCACTCATTGGTTAAGAGTTGCATATTCACCAAATTCTTTACGTTCAGCTGCTGTAAACCTAGGTTCTCCTCTAGTTTCAAATAAGATACTTTTTATGTAACAGTTATCTAATAACAACAATAGGTCGAGTTCCTCTATAGTGACAAATACAACTCACATACAGAATAAAACAAATCGGTTAACTAACGCTGGCACGTTCACAGATTATTTCTCCAGGCGTTGTAAGGTGTTTTGTTCTATCAAACTTAAATTTGAATGTTATTCATTTTACGAATGGTTCCTGACAAAATAAAAGGGATATTTTGAGGGGTACTATTTGTGTAGATTTATTTCCAATTCGTAAATTTCAGTTTTAACTAGCATTTTTTTTATTAGATTACCGGTTTTGCCCTTTTGAGTAATAATGTATAACATTATTACTCAAAGGTTTAGCCGTTTTGTACAATACGAAATTACGTTAGGATTTATTCAAAATGGTGGTAAAATTGCAAATTCAGCTTTATTAAATTGCAGAAAATGCAGCTGATTGCAGCTTCAGCAGAGCCATCTTTCAGAGTCCCTTCATCCCACCCACCATCGACATCGGTTACCCAAATCTCCTCTCCCCATCCTATTATGTTCAGCTGCCCAACCACCATGCAGAAAACCAGAAGGTTTTAATCTACCGCGAAACCTATGGTGTCGCCTGAACAGGCTGAGGAACGGCCATGGCCGTTGCAACTACTTCTGGCCCAAGTGGGGATGGAAAGATTCTGCCCTGTGTGAATGCAGAACAGAGGTCCAAACGACGGAGGACATCATCCAGCGATTCTCAATTCATTGATACCCCGGTCCACCCGAAGACCTGTTCCACAACCTAAGCCCTGACGTAATCAACTGGCTGAAAGATCTAATGACACAAATATAGATTGCCTATCTACTGCATAAAATGCCATACGATGAAATGAACCACCACTCTGAAAAAAGAGAATCGCCACAATCATTGGAATCTCAAGCTTCAAGGAACAGGCGAAACACGCTATTAAGGAGGCGCCGAAGACGGTGTCTGGTATTAACAGCTGCAAATGCAAGGGAGCAGCCAGTGTTGGCTTCTCATACGCGCGCTCAGGCTGAGTTAGCCACCCCCCCTTATATATATTTTGGAGAAATAAATTATTTATTTGTAAAAAAAATTGCGGTTGTTTGCCTAAATCTTATATATTATTTCTTACAGAACAGAGTTGGATTGTTACATTCATGGGAGAGAGTACAGGGGGACCTTTCCCTGTACCTCTAGTATGGTAAAATTAAGAAAAAAATCCCTCATTATTTAAAGTATTATTTATTTAACATTTTTACGCTTTATGAACATGTTTTATGGTTAACATGAATTCTAGGAATGGGTCAGACTATCTTCCCTCCTCCACAAACACTCAATCACATTTCTTCAAAACTTTGCAGGTTGTTATAATTGTCCTTGGCAAATAATGTCTTCACAACCCGCCATTACGTTCCAATCCTCTACGTATGTGTCCCACTGGGAGCAATGTAAGAATTTTCTGGGTCACTATAGTTTACCCTTTTATGAATATATCCATAATCACCCTGACAATCATGGTCAATGAGGGTAGGTGACCCCTCCTGTGAAATATCCAGTCTAGGAAATGTATGGTTTTTTTGTTATGAATTTTGAGGTTATTTTATACTATAGGATTTTTACAAAAAGTCATTTTTAGGGTTCCGTACCCAACGGGTAAGAACGGAACCCTATTACTAAGACTTCGCTGTCCGTCCGTCTGTCACCAGGCTGTATCTCAAGAACCTAGCTAGCTAGAGAGTTGAAATTTTCACAGATTATGTATTTCTGTTGCCGCTATAACAACAAATACTAAAAAACAGGATAAAATAAATATTTAAGGGGGCTCCCATACAACAATTATTTCAATACCACATACAAACTTATGGATGCACCTGGTTACGTACATGGAGTGTGAAAGTAACCGCACCAATAACTTTGTAAAAAATATTTTGCTGTGTAAAATCCAAACTATTCACTCCACACCATCGCTTCCATTGAACGGTGGTACGGAACCCTTCGTGCGCGATTTAGACTCGCACTTGACCGGTTTTTTATAGAATTGATGTTCGAAATCGCCTTAGCTCCGGCTACTAGGGCTCATAAAAAAGGCAAGTATTTAATTGCACATCAAAAATACTGATTTTCAAAGCAAAAAAGGATCAGCAAACACATGTTTTAAGTATTTTTGTTTATTTACTTATTATGTTTTAAGTGTTCCACACATTCTAAGTCAAATTGACATTCATCTTCCTTTCGGCCGCTACCGCAACTGAGTTTCGTAACCAGGTGCGAAAGAAGAATGAAAACTCCTTGTTCGCAACCAGTTGCGAAAGAATACCTTTTATTCTTTGTTCGCAACTATAGGCATAATGCATTTGTTTTTCGCAACCAGTAGCGGTGAAGGATTTTCTGTTCTTTATTCGCAACCTCATACTTTTTCGAGTGCGTAGGTACTTAGTACTAGTTGAAATGAATGGTTGTTATCTAATCTTGACAATTCTGCCATAATGACTTATAATTTATGTTGTGCATCACTGTTGTGCTGTGCATCATTTAAATGTAATAATGTCTTCATCTAATATTTTTCCGACCTCAAGCAAATTAGATTTTATATCAACTAAACGAGGAGGAACAAAACTGCTATACGACGGGCACCGGTTCCACCGTAAGAAAATTTATGTAAACGGGGACTCATTTTGGAAGTGTTGTAATGAAACGATTTGCAAAGGGAACTTAACATTGAATCAGCGCAATGAGATTAAAAAAATTAATGAACATGATGCAAACTGTACGGCCAGCCATGCCAAAAACATAGTACTAAAAGAATTCGATCAACTGAAACAGATAAGCAGCTGTAATTTTCAATCAATACAACAGCAATACGACGAAGTGGTCAAGCAAATAAACGATAGCGGTATCCAACTTCTAGAAGAAGTACCAAAATACAGTAGTGTGAAAACTGGACTCTATAACGAACGTAACAAAATATTAGGTGCTCCTAAAGTACGGTTTGTAAACCCAAGCGACGTTGTTGTACCTGCAAAGTATACTGAGTTTTTATTGGCGGATTATGACGATGATTCCCAAAGAATAATTGTGTTTTGTAGCAAAGAAAATAGAGAGCAAATTAGAAAGTATCATCATTTTTTTGCCGACGGCACGTTTAAAAGTTGTCCAAAAGGATTTAAACAATTATATACTATACATGGGTATAATGAACAAAACAAGTGTGTAACGCCACTATTATTTTGTCTGATGTGCGATAAGAAAATGAAAAGTTACGAAATACTGTTCAACTTGATAAAGACCACATTATCCACATGGGTACCGAAAAAAATTACGATGGATTTTGAACTTGCTGCTATTCATGCCATCAGAAGAGTATTCCCAACAATTGTTTTTCGTGGATGTTACTATCATTTTAACCGATGCCTCTGGAGGAAGGCTAAGGCTCTCAATATCAATACAAGACCTAAGAAGAGGCACGTCGCTAGATGTATAGGACTAGCTCGCTTACCGCAAAATTTCATAAATACAGGATATCGATATGTTATGGCAAGGAGTCCAGTATGTATAGAAATAAATAAATTTAATGCCTACTTTAAGAAGCAATGGGTTTCAAAAGATAAAATAGAGAAAGAATGTTGCTGTCATGATGAAGCTATTAGAACTAATAATAATATAGAAGGTTGGCATGCAAAAATTAATAAATACGTTGGCCGCAAAAATCCCACTCTGGCTCATTTGCTTCACGTTTTGGAGACTGAGTCTACGTCCTTTGACCTCAGAAAAGTTAGCAAGAAGAAAAACAAAGAGTACGAGGAAATTGATAAAGAAATAACCTCGGCAATAGAAGAGTTGAAGAGCGGAATAATAAGTGTCGGTCATTGTATCGAAATAATTTGCCCATATGTAATATGGTAGTTCGATACCATGACCGACGCTTATTATTAATCCACTAAGGCCTGCCGGCCTGCGTCTAAGATTGATAATATAAAAATAAAGTCTCATTACTATTTGATTGTTTTTCTTGATTGTGCTAAGCTCCTCGTAGTATTGGTGTTCCACACTTAAACTTAAAAAAATCTTAGTAAATCCACTTGTAACTAATAAGTAGAGCCATTTAATATGTAATATTACTGATATTGGTTGCGAATTAGGACTACGCTTTTCTTTTTTCTCAACCACATATTTGCAAAGTCCTTTTTCGAAACCAAGTTGCGAAAGAAGAATAAAAGGTATTCTTTCGCAACTGGTTGCGAACAAGGAGTTTTCATTCTTCTTTCGCACCTGGTTACGAAACTCAGTTGCGGTAGCGGCCGAAAGGGTTTGAACATAATCTTGTGATGTGTGAGTGTGAGGTACGAGGTGTGTACTCGATGTGTGTGACAAGTGACAACGCGGGGCGGCCCGCACACAACGCACGCGTCTTCATAAACTGATAAAAAACCGCCCCGCCTCTCTCTAAACGAGGCATTAGTGTCAAGAAATGAATGTCAAATGTGTCAAAAAATAACCTAAAACTACCATTAAATAACATCAAAACAAACAAAATCCAATTTACTTTTCATCAAGAAAATGTCCTACTTCGTATTAGGGCTCAAAAATTTCATAAGTTTATACAGAACATGTCCCAAAATTATCTCAGTGGCGTCGTGCCGGCATCTGACGACTGGCGCGGATGACTCGGAGACTGTAGACCTTGCCTATGCCTCTTACGAGAACACAACTGACGAGGACAGCTCTGCTCAATCCCCGGTGCTGATCCTACACGGCCTTTTAGGGTCTAAGAACAACTGGAACAGCATGAGTAAAGCGATCCACCGTAAGACCGGCCGGAAGGTGATAAGCGTAGACGCTCGGAACCACGGTGATAGCAAGCACTCGCCTCAACACACCTACATTCACATGGCTCACGATGTCATAAAGCTTCTCAAGAAATTAGAGTTGTCTAAGGTTTCTATCTTAGGCCACAGCATGGGCGGACGCACAGCCATGGTTCTCTCATTGTTATGTGTAAGTGTAATTTTATTATTATACATATTACAGAAGATAAGCTACAATATGAACTAAATTGACTAATTTTCTGATTTATTTCAGTCTGATTTGATATCAAGCATGATTGTGGTAGACATATCTCCAGTCAAGACGAGTCCCCAAATCTTCACAATGGCAAATCTGTTTGAGGCCATGACTAGTGTTTCTATCAGATCTGGCATTGCCATGTCCAAGGCAAGGAAGCTAGCAGATGAACAACTAAAGCCAGTCACTCCAGATGTCAATTTGAGAAACTTTATAATTACAAATCTGATACAGACTAACACTGGTGACTATAACTGGAGGGTGAATATCCCGGCCCTAAAGGAAAACTTTCAAGCTAATATATCAACATTCCCATCAAATCTAAAGGGTCTGCAATATTGTGGACCGACACTCTTTATTGGTGGATCACAGTCAGACTATATTGGGTAAAATAATTAATATTTACTTCTTACACACTGCTGCTTCCAAGGCATAATGACTTGGTGTAAACATAGATCTAATCAGAAAAACTGCAGATATACAGTCATTAATTGAAATTATAATATTTTTAATAAGAAAAACCTCCAATTTAAGATGGATGATAATTTAATCAGTTGGTTTGTTATAATTACAGTAAAAATGATCTTGAAGGCATCCAAGAGTTCTTTCCTCTGGCTGAGCTTGTGTTTGTGGAAGGTGCTGAACACTGGGTCCACAGTCAGAAGCCAGAGAAGTTTTTAGAGATCACTTGCAAGTTCCTGGCAGAGAAGTGAAACTGTTATTTATTTATTTTAGAAGAAATTGTTGTGATAGCTCAATTTGTGTTTTCTATTGTGATTAGATGTGTTTTATAGAATGTTTATTCATGTTGTGATGTTGTTATAAAAATCTATTAATTTCACCTTCATGTTTAACTTGTATAAGTCAAAAGTCAAGTCATAATTTCTTTATTATTGTAGATATTTACATAAACTTAGTAAATATCATTTTTTGCCTCTGCTCTACACTGGACAACTGTGGGAGAAGTAGGGTTAAGAACTCCCAAAGATTGATTTTTAGATCTCTTTTAAAAATTGGTTGTGTAATACAAATACTACAATATTAATTATTATTAATAATATGCAGGTATAAATAATTACAAAATTATTAATTTCAAGTTCTGCATTGAGTTAGGTTAACCCCATACAGCCTAGTCATTTATGTAATCTTGAACATTCTAATATCCCTTTTTAGACAAATTCGTTTTTTCATGGTTTTGAATTTGCTCAAATGGTAATTTATAACTCCAGAGGTATCTTGTTGTAATAGAGAATGCATTTACCCTTGAAAGAATTGCTAACTTTCACATGTCCACGGGGTGCAACTAGACAGTTAATTTATTCTAGGCTTATTACAGCTATTGCTAAATTTGGAAAATGGTACATTATATTGGTCAATCATTTAACAAAAATATTTTAGGGAGTCTGTGTGTTTTAGATTATAAATTGCTCAAATAGCTCTTTTTAGTAATATAGCAATAGTTTGAATATCTGCTACATTCCCACACAACAAGCTACCATAGGACATTACATCATGACTATGAGACTAGTCTAGCTATAGCCACATCCCTGTTGTGTCTTATATATAATGTCCCATTAATACCTACTAACAATAACAAACCACAATCAACTGGTTGACTATAATTTTTGGCGTTGTTGTGTGACACATCTTTTGCTTGCAGAGACATAGTATAAATGTTCCCTACTTGCGAACATTTATACAAGATTCACACAAAATTAGATTCCTACAATATCATCTATTTGGGATTTTTTGGTACTACTATTAGTTCAATGGTCTTTAAAAACTTCAAATTTACTATGTGGCACACCATATACCGTGTCAAGCTGTCTATCTTATGTAGTAGCAGTGTTAGGAAAAAATGCAGATGGCAGATGCTGTTTTATTGGCCAAATGCGTCGCTAATAACTCCTAAGGGGGAACACAATGCAGTCTTTCAACTAACAAAGCAGTTTTTGGTAAGTACAATAGTTGTTTTCATAACCAAATGTTCAGGTGCTTATTACACCTGAATAATTTTATCTGCTGAAATAGATATCTATATATATAAATATCTGCAGTAAGCAACATTCGGCAGTAATAAATAGTGAAGTTTTTATTTTTTATAAGAACTTACTTACCTACTTGTTTATAAGAACACTCACACATTATAAGAACACAGATTATAAGAATAATGGTGTAGGGCTATACAACCATTGGGGTAATAATGCTGAAGAGACAATTCTTCTGACAAACTTGAGAAACCCACCTTCCCTTTGACCAGTCAATTGCCACTAGACTGTGGTTTCTCCCTTTTTCTGTCAAAACACCAGAGGGTGACTGATGAAGTCATGATGAAGTGTTGATGAGTTTGAGATGCCCCTCATTAGTATAGTCAGATGCTTATTAGACAAAATACTCTTAGATCTAAGAATAGAAAAACAAATGTTAGGAAACTATTTTATTGTTATGTCTATGAATTCCTTTTTTAGGTTTGCCAGATCAACATATGCCTTAAGCCGAGTCAAGTTGAACCCTCAGCTCTTTAACTATGCCTTCTCAGTTTAATTGCAAACAGGTACTCATGAAATTTTCATTAAATGTCATGTAATATTAAATTGATTTATAAATTAATTTAATTTAAATCAATATGATACATATTTACATCATGTATTTCACTCCAGATTGGTTGGGTCCAGGATATTTATCTGTTGCAGAAGAGCAAGGCTTCTAATATATGACCACTTATCTTCTAATGTATGACCACTTATTTACTGTGGTAGCCATAATTATTCTTCAAAGTATTTGCAATAGAAACGATCCAATCTTTTCCAGGCGTGGTGTTCCAACCCCAAACTATGCTGAGACATTTCCTTCTTAGTTTCTTGATTCACAGGTGTGCTTGCAGGCTAGTGAAACAGCTGCTGTTGTCCCAAGTGATGCTGCAGTAAGTTCTTTGTTATTTCTCCTTGACCCCACAACAGTTATCACATTTTTTATCTGTTCCTGAACACAACAATGGCTTGTAGTTTGGTGTCCAAGGACCGAGGCTGTCATTTGAATAAAAATCCATAGGATATGTGCCATCCTCTTTCAGCCACTTGCTGTTTCCCATTGAAACTGAGAACTCATAAGGTGTAAGTAAAGGTTTTGTGAAAGCAGTTCCCCAGTCTATTGATAATCTTGGACAGGCAACCTGTACAAATGCTTCCAACTTGAACAATGCCAGTTTGTTAGGGAAGATCTCAGACAGAAGTATTTTCACAAATTTCTTCTCTGCACTTCTCACTTGCTTCTCTAGATTACTTAACACTTTTGTACTTCCCTGTCTGCCCAGTGTTCCTAAGATCAGTCCAAAATTACTGGCATTCTGAGCAGTCTTCACCTGATTCTGTCTGTTCTCTTGCATCAGTTTGTGTTCATACTCCTCAACAGTAAACTTCTTTTCATAAGGATCATATTTATATGCTGGGATGCCTGGATTTGCTATCATTATTGCCTCTAAATGAAATCTACCATCACCCAAGTACACTATCACATCAGAGTTAACTTTAGGAGCTGTGCATCCCAGTATTTCTCCTGGAGACAAAGGCTTACACTGAGGCACTGTGACAATGTATTCATCGATGCGAAGACTCTTGGCTACTGCATGTACTGTTGTAATGAACTGTATTGTGCTGACTAAAGCCAAGTGTGTTCTTTTTTCGAAATTGTGTTTGATTGTTTCCACAAAATGGGAGGGGTCTATTTTGATGTCCACAAATATATAAAGTACCTTGATGCCACTGGTCTGGTCGATGGGTATGAGGCAGGAGTGTCCGTAGTGAACCAGCAGGTCGACGCCCAGAGCCAGCGCCGTGAAGTCGTCGATACAACAAGCACCATAAGTCACATCACCTAATATCACAGTGTCCGCTTCAGTGAATGCCTCAATAATGTCACATAGAGTTGTCGCAAACATTATCAACCCTGAAATGAGGATGATATCTTAATTACATGCTCCAAAGGAAGGAAGGAATTAAAGTTCGTAATCGTTTGGTCGAAAGGTTACCTTCGGGCATTTGCAGAGCAACTCTCTTCGCTCCCAGAGATCGTATTCTCCATATCGTCTTGTGCATTTCAAAGCTATAGTTTTGGGGCAGAGATTCACAGGCCCGGTTCAACAAAGGGTCATTCAGTAATTCGGGAGGAATCTTGTTTACAGACCGAATAGTGGGCTTGAACGTTTTTCGTTGACCCTCTGGTTTTGCATGGATTACTACCACGCCTGACTTCGCACCAAAATCCTCCATCATCCAGAATCGTTAGTGCACTCTTACAGCAACATTCCGCACTGAATTCTACAGTTATAGAACTTTCCTAGGTTATTTTATCACAAAATAAATAAGAAAACATGCGCCAGTGAAGGCCTACGTGACTTTTTGATAATATTGACGTTCCGTTATAGTGAAATCACATATCTTTCGTAAACATTATAAAACTAAATTTTATGGGAACTAGCTTTTTCCCAATAACATTTTTGTAGGATACAACCATTACTGACTATTTTACTTGCAGTAGATTCGTTACAGTCGTTATATAGCTGCCGCTTTGGCGTTTGGCGTCCACAGCTCTTTGAAATTTACCATACTAAATGTATAATTAATATTTATTTCTAAGTATTTGGCACAGGTAGTAGAACTTGTGCCAAATACTTAGTAATACAGATACCCTGTGTCGTGGGAACCAGAAAGAGCGACGTCAGACACATATAAACATCCAAGACCTGGGGGGCTTTTCTTTTCTTTACCCCCAGCCGGGGATCGAACCCGGGAACTCCCGCATGGTAGGCAGAGCCACAGCCGTGTTAGTTATGAACACTGGTGTAGATTTGAAAAAAATGGGACGTAGGACCAAAAATCATTATCATTAAAAATATGTACCTAAGTAGGTATATTAAAATAATATAAAGGTATATAATATATGTTTACAACATTTTTCCCCTTTTACAGGAAATGTTTTGTAGAGTTACAATATTTTACTAATGATTAATTATAATTATAAAGATATCATATGGACTGTGATGCCCATGAAATAAAGATATATATATATATACATGGTGACTTTTAATTAGCTGACCACTTTTTAACGATGATATCTATGTATGAGTGACCACCACGAATGTCTTGCGCCCGGACAATCCTCAGTGGTTTACGAGCGGTTGCCTTACAAATGTAATAAGATTTAATAAATATGAAATAAACAAATAAAAAAAAATAAAAAAAACTTTTTCTTATGAACTTATGTTTCTAAGTGATTTTTTCTTGTAGGTAACCCATAAACAACTGTGATCAGCTGCTCTGATGAATTAGTTCAATTTTAGTTCAAACTGTACAAGCCCCGACACCACAACGCAGTTGTCAAGTGAAGTCTCCTTATTGGTCAATAAAATACACTTCAAACATTTTTTGTGTTTCTCATTCGACAAAAACCTTGGCAGGCGGGCCAATCAACATCACATGTCGTAGTGTGAGTTTACACCATCGGATGTTTTTTTTTTATTTGCGACCATATGTTTCTTGGGGAAAATTATTCATAATGATGGGTGTTATAGTCCCTGAGCCGGGCGTACATTACAAAACAACAGCCTGTATATTCATTTTTGGCCGAGCAGTCAGCTGATTTGTATGAAGAGGTTAAAAATAAAGTTTCACGGCGAAAGTTGCTCACTATGATGTCCCTTATAAACCCATAAAATTTTACTACAAATTTATGTATACTTAAACTCGGGAGGTGCTAATCATTCAGAGATAAGCACTTAATTAAATAACTAAAACTGAAATTATTAAGACTGTAAAAAATCGAACAATGTTTGATGTTATGTGATGATTATACCTATGAACCGACTGTGATTAATGTGATTAAAACTAAGTTATAAATATAAATGTGATATAAACAGATATATACCTACTCTGATTTAAACAAGTTATAAACTTGTATTTGCGTATTTTGAACTATAATAAACATAAATGGATATAAAATTCTGTTTTTTTTTTCAAATGATTTTTTGTGAGTACGGAAGCTAGCATTTTAACCTTTACACATTGATTGACAGTTCTTAACACTTTCCTCCATTACAGTGATGTCGTTATTGCAATTTTCGTGTACCGATTGACGTGATTTTTAAACACTCATGCCTTAATTTCCACCGAAAAATGCTTTAAGTTGTCATACAAATGTCAGCAAAATCGTATTTCGATGAAGTTTCTGCATACAGATTGCCAGCGCCATAATTCCACCATTGTTGTTTACATCTTAGCTCAACTCTATAAAACTCATTTAAGTTTCATCTGACTTTTTTATACGTCCATGTACAAGGACTTGCTTGACTATCGATAGCCGTAAAAAAAAAACATCACTCTCAGTGTGACCATATGTGTCAGTTTCCTGCCTTTTTGGTAGTATTAGTCCAGTAATTTAGCCTTCGGCAGAATATGGTGCCGTTTTATGAATCTGGCAGTTTTTGGCAGTATTTCACGACATTAAAATATAAGGGTAAAAAATAACCACTTTACCTGTAACCTGGGACTGGGAATCATCTTTGTAACTTGTTATTACTTATGTGTTTATAGTTCATTCAATTATAACGTAATGTAAAACATTGCACGATATTTGGTAACTTTTATTTCTGACTTCTTCGAAACCATTCACTTTGAATAATAAAATACTTCTCACTACTAGACAGATGTCTATACTAGACAGAAATAATGACAACCTACTAAAAATGGTTTTTATGTTTTCAAGTTGGAATAATTAAAGTTTTCAAGTTTCCGTTTCTCATTTCACTTTTCAATTTAATAGTTTCAGTTTGACGCTCAATAGTGATTTTTGTCAGCCAAAATATTTCTCCAAGTTAAAATGAATAATAAAAAATCGGCTCCAAGTTCAAGCTGTATCGGGATGCGAATGTCGTCTTTATATAAGAAAAGTCCTCATCAAAACGTTTGCTGAATGGAACGACAAACCAAAACGTCATCTGCGTATCCTTTTTTATTTTGTTGATTTTGTCAAAAAGCGCTGAATAAATATTAATTAAATTTATACGGGACCACCTCTGAAGTATGATCTACTGATATCAAAAAATCCATTCAATATTGACGGAATAATCTTGTAACAAACATGAGAACATACTCCTTTTTGAAGTCAGTTAATAATTATTTTTTATTGATTGAGATGGGCCGAATTTGGTTTTAACCGAATACGAACTTCGGCCGAACATTCGGTTAAAATAGAAAATTCTGCTGTAGTTCGGCCGAACTTCGGCTTAATTTCGCTGCGATTTCTCGAGAGCGACACGTCATGACTTATTTACGCACTTACATCAATTGTCGAAATGAATATATGTACCCCGCTGAAGTAGAAGTGTTTTTTTTGTATATTTATTCCATTTATGATAGTTACGCAGTAGTTAGGTATTTAAAAATACCAAGTTCATTTTGTTTAGTTTAGGCAAAAATGTATAACTAATTTAATTTCAAAATAAATGACAATGATTAGGGGCCTAATTTTATTTTACGATTATTATGATAAGTATGATTTCTATTCTATTGATTTCAGTACACATGCAAGTGAGTATTTTACTTTTTTTGCACCGAATGTTCGGCATTATACCAAATTTCGGCCGAATGCCGAAGTTCTGTTCAAGCTGCCGAAATTCGGTCAAACCGCATGTATAACCAATTTCGGCCCATCCCTAGCATTTTTGTAAATCAAAATCATACGTTGAAACTTTTACTACCCTTTAAAAAGTCGGCATTATTTCGGATTTTTAATCGAATTTGGCAGTTTTTCATCTTAAGGATGGTTGGATTTCCAATTTCAAGATGGTCACACACACGATACGTCATGACGTCACTCACTCACTCACACTGCTCGCTCTTCTTCCCTCCCTCCTGCTCTCGTCACTCGTCTTTCGTGAAGTGGATTTTTTGAATATCTAAAATAACGAGGAAATTACGTATTTTCTTGCGTAAATTCTATGGATTTTTTCTACCACAATAATCAAGCAATCAATTCCACCTTCAGGTAAGCATTCTTCCACCTCGTTGAATTTCTGCTCACTTAACTATATTTTATAATACCACGTGTTGGACAACTATCGTAAAACTGGATTTATCGGCTACACAGTCAGATTACTATTATATCGTAGTATCGATAGAGTATTGAACAAATCCCTTAATCATTTTCTGATTACAGTATGTCCGATTTTCTTGTTTACTCACGATAAGATTTACTTTGCTTAGTGAAGATTAATAACCTCCTTCACAACCAAATTGTCAGAATCTTTCGGGAATCCTAAATGCCGCACTGCTGGTCAGAGGTCGATAAGGGAACGTATCTACACCACAACCCTTTATTTGGTAAATCTGAATTTAGATGGAATGGTCATCAAAGGTTATGGTTAAGGTTGTCATGTTGCTCTCACATCTCTAGAAGCCACGCGATCTCCCAGATGACATGAATGGCTATCATTATCATCATACTCACATTCTGCTTCTGTCCTGATTTCGTATAGTGAGAGTATGCATTCCCGCTGCTGCTAAGGAGATATGGTGATACACAATGAATGCCAGTTTTTGTAGCCTGAATTGCAATTGTGTATTTAATACTATTTTGGGTCTTACAGAGTAATTTGAAGAGAGGTTAGGACTTTCATGATGAGAGAAAACACGAGCCAAGAGTGTGTATTTATGATTAACACATGATAAAGAATGATAGGCCTGATGATATTAAGACTCATATCTAATACTGCTTGGTCTTTACATATATTCATTTCTTTTTCACCTTTTCAGGTAATATCTCCATTGGGGAAAAGACAACATGCATAGTGGAGTTAACTTAAGTACACAAAACATTAAAAGAAGTTGTTTGGTGATCATTTATCCAAACACAATTTGGTTGACATTTATCCATTCTGGCGGTAATTTCGAATTTATTGGTAGTAAAATAGGTATGTTTTTGGTAATCATTTAAACATAAGCCTTAAAAAATTACATGTTTTCTGTAAATAAACACTTTTGAACATTTTAAATTGGTTCTGGACTAAACAAATTATACCTGAGTCATAGAATACAGTGCGTTATCCCAATTCTGAAGCCAGACAAACCTGCAGATGAGATTCATCTTATGGAACAAATTATTAAATTAAGATTAGATTATTATGTTGAAAGCCAAAACTTATCACCGGCAGTTCAGTTTGGTTTCCGAAAAGGAAAAAGTGCTTCTGAAAGTTTTGTTTCATTCATATCTGACATGAAGACATGTTCATTAGCTCATAAATCTATGTACTTCGGAAATATTAAAATATGTGACAGATGGCATTAAAATTCTGCAATTTGCTGATGATATTTTACTATATTCTGAGGACAGAAATATTACTGTGGCTCAAAGCATGCTTAATACAGCTTTAGAGCAGTTGAACTATTGTTACACACAAATTTTAATATTAACTGCATTAAGAGTTTTGTTTTGGTCTTTGGTAGTAATGATTCTGTAAATATTAAATACGGAGGTATAAATATTGCACAAGAAAGGGAAGAAAGGTTTATTGGTATTGGTACACGATAAATTAAAATTTGACAAATTAAGTTTTGACTAAAATACTAACTGCGATCTATAAAAGTATATTTCGAAGCCACTTTGACTACAGCAGTCTGGCAAACATCAACAGTAGTCCCATAATTAAAAAAAACTAAGTAGATATAAGATACAAAATATAGCTCTTCGGATTATAAGTGGTGGCATGAAAGCTACCCCTATTAATGCGATGGAAGTAGAACTGATATTGTACTGGTATCTTTAATACGACTTCAATTGGCAGAATATTTCAGCCTTAAGTTTAACTAGTAAAAATTCTACTGTACCTATGCTTACAGTCTTCACAAAATAAAAGGCCCGGTGGCCCAAACTAAATCCAACCTTATTACGTCAGCGACACGGAAGCTGTCACCGGGCCTTTTATTTTATGAAGACTGTAATATACTGTAATTACTTGAGACACTAATAAGCAAGAGGCCTAAGCCCAGAAGTGGGTTGATGTGGGAAGCACTTTAGAAAGCGGGCTTCTTTGGCGGACTTCAGATGCTTTTGCCGATTTTTCCTATGCATTATAAGTGCATTTAGAGACGATATCATTTTTTACGCGAAGTGGAAGTTATTAGTTTTCGAGTTTTTTTTTTTCAAAACGCCAATTGCTAACATACGGGACGGTAGGGATGTGAAAGTATTAGGGTTGGGAACGACGGATTTTGCCTATTTTTAGCCACAATAACATAAGTACTCTAGCCAAATTTGGCTTTTATTTGTATACGCTACGCTACGGGGTTGCTTCTTCTAAGTTCCAACCTAACCTATCCTATATCCCAATTGAAAGGCTTGGTTTTAGAATCTTTCCCCCTTAATTAAATTATAATGACGTGTGCAATCGATAGCTGGTAGTAACTTTTCCTAACAAAGTGCTTTTCTTTAAGTGAGGCAATGCGTAGTTAAAAAAAAAACAAAGATGAAAATTGTCATTATTGTGCGTTTGTGGGCGAAAATGACCAACCAAAATGGCCGCGTTCATGACGCCATTCCATTTTCTAATAGTTTCGCGAATGTTCTCTTTTCTTGTTCTCTCGATATTTACAAACAAAAACAGCTAAACTCAGATTTTTTTATTCCGTAGAATTCTGACATTTCAGATATCATAAGGTTCTTTATGAGGACAACTATTATTTTATTCTAAACATCAGAGATGCTATACACAATAGGGCGCAAAACTGCCAATTTCTCATGAAGAAGACTGTGGGAAAATGCCGTGTGTATTAAAAAACTTCAAAGGCAAGTAATGCATCGCGACTGATTCGCGGCTGTGTGCATTGTATTTCAATGAAAGGGATTATTTAGCGATAAGTAATTAAAAAGGCGGTAAATATAGATTTACGATTAGATACTGTTTACTGTAATTTGATGAGATTTGCTAATGTTATGAAGTGGTGTATCAGCGTTGATATCTCGGTATGTATCTGAGGGCACTATACATCAGGATGGTCTTCGGGAATGTCTTAATACCCACCAAAGTATTTGTTTCGGTTGTACGCCTCTAAACTTGAACAGAAACCACATTGTTGTAAATGAATTTCATCAATTTGAGGAAAATACGAAACACCTCGAATTCTTAACATGTTTACCTTTCTATCAGATGAGCTTTATTCCAGCTACTGATATATTTTTCTTCGAAGCTCAGTTTGAAGTTCCCGCACAGTCATCAGCGCATACATTTTGTGGTTTTATATCGCTATTATAAGCACAACATCGAAACCTGATACTTGATACAAACGTAAACAAGGTACTACCGTTGACGTGAGAGTAATATTTGTTCTGTGGCTATCGACGTTTAGCTGTCAGTGTTGCGCTCCATTCGACACTACTTTACACTTAACACTTCACAGCCCCACAGCGAATAATTTAAAAGTGTGCACTCAAAAGACCTGCTTTGTCAGATGGATGCAGAATTATTTAACATTTGGAACGTGATTCTACGCAACGAAGTATATGCCGAACAAATTATATTGGTAGATTTTCAGCATTAAGATATACCAATGCGCTCATGTGTTCTCGGTGTTTGCTGCTATTTGTTGTTATTATCTTGTTAAATTAGTTATGTTTCTGTTATTCTGTTAAGTTTTTTCTGGTTGAATTTTCGTGTTGTGATTGTTCGTTGATGTTTATAAACGTTATCGTGCCACAGCCTAGCCCTTCCCGGGAAGCAGACCCATCTGACAGAGCACAAGGGACAGACTTTCTGTCTCCCAGAAAGAAGCGTGCTCGTGGTGTATCAATCAAATCGTCATTCTCGACAATGTGATTGATACAGTCGCAGACTCTTTACTAATTCATGTCAGCGATGATGATGAAGAAAGTGATATTAGTATTAATGATAATTAGAGATTTTAATAAAAATATGTTTTTTTACTTGTAGTTTTTTAGTGTTTGTGATGAAAAGGGACGTAATTAGCACTCGCTGTCAATCCCCTTTTAATTACGAGCGCCGCACTTAAAAAAACTGGATACATTCAGTAACAAATAAAATGTATAGACTCAATGTTCAGACCCGTATTGAAATTGAAAAATGTGTCCGGCCAAAAAGGAAATTATAGCTGTCAGAATTCTACGGAATAAAACATCACAGTTAAGTGTAGGTTATTGTGGCTACTTTGCAAACGCTTCGCTCCGCTCCGCTCCGGTTTAGCTTCTTCAACGTTCTAACCTTATTCTTTCTGTTCTTAATCCTGGTATATATTAACGATCTGCCTTTTATGGTGGAGAAATTGACTAACATAGTGTTGTTTGCTGATGATACTTCACTGGTCTTCAAAATTGAAAGACAAAAAGAAGATTTTGATGATGTCAATAGAGTATTATCTTTAACGTTGAATTGGTTCACAGTTAACAATTTATTGTTAAATGCTGGTAAAACCAAATGTATCAAATTCTCACTTCCAAATGTCAGGCAAGTTGGGACCAGTTTAGTGTTGGACAGCAATACGTTAGAATTAGTAAATGACACGAAGTTTCTTGGAATAACCATTGATAACAAATTGCAGTGGGGACCCCACATAGATAAATTGGCTGGTAAATTAAGTTCTGCGGCTTACGCTGTAAGGAACATCAGACAAAACACGGATGTGGCTACATCTAGGCTAGTATATTTTAGTTACTTTCATAGTGTCATGTCCTATGGTATCTTGTTGTGGGGGAAAGCAGCGGATATTCAAACTATTTTTATTTTACAGAAAAGAGCTATTCGAGCAATTTATAATTTAAAACGCACAGACTCCTTAAGACAGTTTTTTAAAGAAATTGACATACTAACTGTAGCCTGTCAATTTATTTTCGAAAATATAATGTATGTACGCAAGAACCTTACAAAATTTCCCAAACTTAGCGATAGCTGTAATGTTAACCTAAGAAATAATCACAGACTACTTGCGCCCCGGTTTAGACTCGCGAAGGTTAGCAATTCTTTCAAGGGTCAATGCATTCTCTACTACAACAAGATACCTCTGGAGATCTTGAAATTGCCATTTGAGCAATTTAAAATCCATGTTAAAGCGACTTTGTCGAAAAAGGGATATTACAATGTTCAAGATTACTTAAATGATGGGTCTGTATGGGGTGGGTTAATCTGGCTCAACACAGACCTTGCTGTTAATAATTTTGTAATTATTTATTCCTGCTTATGAATTATGATAATGACTAAATATTATATTTTGTAATAGTTAAGCATAAGCAATTTTTAAAAAGAGATCTAAAAATCAATCTGTGGGAGTTTCTACGCCCTTCTCCCACAGTGGTCCAATGTAGAGAAGTGGCAAAAAATTACGATTGCTATGTATATGTAAATATCTACAGTAATAAAGACTTGGAATTTGGAATTTGGAAAAACCTAACCTTTAACCCAAATGAAAAGTAGCCACAATCCTCCTCTAGCCAGTCGTTTTTGTTTGCATACGCTTCGCTCCGCTCCGGTTTAGCTTCTTCAACGTTCTAATCTAACCTATAAGCCGATTGAAATTTAGCCACAATAACCTACTCTAGCCAAATTTGGCTTTTCTTTATACGCTCCGGAGTTGCTTCTTCTAAGTTCAAACCTAACCATAATCCAATTGAATTTAGTTACAATAACCTACCGTAGCCAAATTTGGCTTTCCTTTATACGTATACGCTCCGCTACGCTACGGCGGCGGCGTTGCTTCTTCTAAGTTCCAACCTAACCTATAACCCAATTGAAATTTAGCCACAATAACCTACTCTAGCCAATGAAGGTAACATGGAAGCCTCACATCGAAAAATTAAAAGGTAAATTAACGTCTCTATCGGGTGCCTTGCGTGGTATTTCTCGTTGCCTACCAAAACGTGTCCGCTATACCATTTATAACTCACTAGTAAGACCCCACATAGAATACCTAATAGAGATATGGGGTGCAGCGGCGAAAACAAACCTGGTTCCACTGCAGATTGCACAAAATAAAGTCATTAAAACTCTCTTTGGCTACGATTTCTTAACAAGTACGACTAAAATCTATACAGAAACAAAATTATTAAACATATCAAAAACATACATATATAACACATGCATACTTATACGAAAAATCCTTACAAAAGACATTCATACCCAAATTACTTTCACAAAAAAGATAGATCTACGAAAACGTTTGACTAGACAAGCAAATAACATTGTTATACTACACCACAGGACAAACTACGGTAAAAACAGCATAGTTGCAGATGGGGCGCGACTGTATAACAAACTACCGAAAGATATAAAAGAGGCGAGATCACTACCAATTTATAAAAAACTTTTAAAAATATACATCTCAAAGTCACCACATTCTTAACATAAATATTTACATTTTTCAAGGACTACCCTACTTTAATGTCTCGCGCGATGGAAAAAATCTATTTGTGTAATTATTTATTTGTGTTGTTTCTCAAGTAAGTGAATATTGTATTCTTTTTGAGAAATAAATATCTTAAACCTTAAACCTTAAGGTGTTCAAAGCGACTCAAACGAAAGTAAACTATATTCTCTGACGCGAATGCAAGCAATGAAGGCCGAAAAGGACCAGATTCTAGGGCCGTAAAACATAATTAAAAAAGAAAAAAGCAAGCAATGAACGAATGAATTTGGCTAACTGCGCTCCGTTACTAAAAACTGAATCTTAGTAAATCTAAAAGAACACATTGAAATAAGCACGCAGAAACAAGCTTGTGACGCAAAAATATAATCAAAAATAGCTTTGTTACAATATAATTCGGTTTAATGCACACTTTCATCTATGTATTCTCATCGTACAATAAGCGTACAACGAAACGTAACACATTTTGAGGTTATTATTTCGTGTTGTGTTTTTGTGTGTGTCATACAAAAAGCAAAATTTTATAGATTTTCAAAAAAACATATCTGAAAAACTATTGAGTTCCGACACCTGAAACTTTTAGACCGTGTTTAAAATGACCCAAATTATCTACCAAAAAAATCACGAAAGCCCTAGCAAACCGCCCGTTTTCTAAAGTCTAGCCGGGGAAGACCTGCGCGTAAAATAAAACTCTATAAATACTTCGAATAATATATGCTACAAACAATATTACACTGATAACCCTAATTGCTAAAAATAGACTGCATAAACAATATGACGACCCGAACCGAATGGCCCAGTCGGCAGTGATCCTGCCTACGAAGCCAAGGGTCCCGGTTTCGAGTCCCGGTGGGGGCAAATACTTGTTTGACGAGAACGGATGTTTGTACCCTAGTCATGGTTGTTTATCTATCTAAGTATAATATTTATCTATATAAGTATGTGTATCGCTGTCTAGTACCAAAGATACAGGGAATCCTAGTTTGGGGCTACATCAATGTGTGTCAATAGTGTCCAAGGTATTATTATTATTATTAATATGATTAAACCGTATAATAAACTAATACATGCCAATATATAGGAAAGAGAGAGATAGTGCTTCTTTAGCCGGTTTTTGAATATATTTAGAGATCGACTGTCCCTGATAGTGTGTGCTGACATGACAATGATTATGATGATGACCTTTTCTGTTTCGAAATCCTGGAAAATTAGGTGTTGTTTTGATGCTCGTCATCACTACCCAGGGTAAGTGCAGGGCGGGCAGTAGGATCCAAGAATTTCTTTTTCTGAGGGATAAATAAATATATTCCCAACAGAAACAAAAAAAGTGTTTGACGAACTTTCAATGATAATTCCGTGTTCCGTTCCCTTTCTTTGCTTATGTTTTAGTCATGTTTAATAAAAGTACTAAAATGAATGGTTTTTCTTCACAAAAATAAGGATTTACTACGATTTTACGTAACCATGTTCTATCACTAAGTTTGAAATTAAATTAAGCATAAAATTATCCATCATATGGTGTATTAATTTTTATGTTTTTCGCGTAAAATGGGATGTACGTTTTTTTTATATTTTTTCATATTGGGTTGTGTTGTTGTTGCCCTGGAAATTCAGTCCTTTTTGGCTAATTGATGAACGAACGAAATTAAGTGAATGATTACGCCGTTCTTTAGTAAAATACTCACTAAACACTTTTTTGTGGTAACGAAATTTAGAAGCTTGTTTAACATTTGTTTACTGATAGATGATGATTTAGCTAAACAAGTCATAATACTGTGTTTTTATTATTTTTGTAGTAAGACAAGTTTTAAAGGCATTATATTTTTTATTTTTAGTGCACAAGCTTATGCAATTTACAAAAAATAATAATTTTGGAGATTATTGATAAAGAATTTTCTTTTTCTTTGAAGTTTTAAAAGAAATTTCTTATTTTTGACTTACAAGACCAATGTTTTTTTAAACTAGCATTGTTGCACATAATAGAAGATGATCTTATAGATAAGATTTTGATAGTGACAGGTCCTCGTCTGTTCTAGGGGCTTTGATGAGTGGTTCTTTGTCATTTAAAGCAAATTACATTGTATATAATATTAAAATAATTTTACATTCAGTTAACCGAGATGTACTGCAGGTCCCATATACAGATTACCATGTCGTGTTGAAGGAGAAGAAGAAGTCAAAAGGAAAAAGCAGCTGGTATGCCGCTATACAAAAAGAATTACCAATTTCACCGTGGTACAAGAAACATAACAGTCATCAACAGAATGAGATTCGGACATTGCTTGATTCCAGCTCACCTCAACAGATGAAGATTTTCTCTACCAGCACGTGTCCTCACTGTGATGCCGACTTGAAAAAAAAAGCGAACTTGAAACATTTTATAGAATAATGTAGTGCTTTTTCAATACAAGGACTTATCTTCATAGGTATATAGATATATAACTCAAATTACAGAGAGGTACCCGCCGCACTGAAGATTTATTGGCAAGTTCAAAATGTTTTATGCCGATGTACAAATACATTTTAGATACAGTCAAGGAACTATAAAGTCAAATAGGTGTGTGGACAATAGTGATTGTGAAAATTAAATTAAATAAAAATTGGCTGGAAGGACATCGACGTATAAAAAAAGTCGGACGTAGTCTCACTTACTACACAAGTGTGTCGCTCAGAGTCGGCCAGCTCACTGTATGTACACGCCGACAAACAAATTCAAACATTAGTCGGCCATTAACCGCCATTATGCGTTCAGGCGTCAACAAAGGAGAAATAATTATGCGGAGAAATAAAAAGCTAAACAGCATGTCTTGCGTGGACAATTGGTGTAAAAACCGAAGTGACCGGAGGAAAAAACATCAAGGAATCACGTTTCATAGGTAAATGAATAAATAATCACTTATTTCCAGTAAAAAAATAAAATCAATCTTCATTCACAAGAACAAAATAATTCATCACAAGTCCATTATCATCCAACATCATAAAGTTCAAATTATGATTATATTATTTATTTAAGCGAAGTTATTTTGGCAGCTCTTTAATTGGTCGGGATGTTGTTATACGGTCAGTTGAATAAATAAATTGACAGTTCTTAAATTTTTCGTCAGATGGAAATTTGGACTTCGCAGTTACTGGTCCGATTTTCTTCACAATAGATATCTAGGGCTCTGGTTGGAATCCAATCATGATTCTGAAGACAGATTTTGAAAAAGTGGCCGCCGTTTTGAACTTCGTATTGACTGGTCCGATTTGCTTCAATATCTGGGGAACTGGTTGGAGTCAAAGTATGATTTTGAAGTCGGATTTTGAAAAAGTGGCGCCTTTTTGAGCTTCGTAGTTACTGGTTCGATAGAACACAAAATAAATCTTATGAAATATACAGCGGAAAAATATTTAACAATTCGGCTTCGCTTCGCCACATTTCAAAATTAGAAGATATATCAAGAACCTCTCAAAGTAAAAGACACTATTATAAAAAACTTACTCAGCATTTGGGATGTTTATCACTTTTACAGCAGTCATAAACGGCAGGAATTGTAAATTTTTTAACAATTAGGATGATGGACGTTTGTCAAGTTAGATACTTTTTAAGAACTGTCGAAACAGTCGAGTTGTATTGAAATCCGAAACATGACGTCATATTTCGTCGAAATCAAATGCCCTCTGGCATAAAAAGCTTAAGCAATTAAAATTAGTAACGACTGTGATATTAACGGTCATTTTTCTTGTTAGGGCTATCAATTTAAACAGAATTAGTATTATTTGTCTACCATTCATGTATCATATCCATTAGGTATTTTTTATACAACTTTGCAGAAAATCCAACAGATGGTGCTGTGAATCGCAATTAGTTTCATGCGCTTATTATTTATTATAACTCAAACGGGTCCATAAATCGAAAAATGGTCCTATGATATTGATATTATTTCTAGAAGATATATATATCCAATGAATGATATATATATTTTTTATATATATATGTTTATCTATCTAAGTATAATATTTCTCTATATAAGTATATATATCGTTGTCTAGTACCCAAGATACAGGGAATCCTAGTTTGGGGCTAGATCAATGTGTGTTAAAGGTGTCCAAGGTATTATTATTATTATATTATTATTATATTTTATATTATACTCTATCCCATAGTGTGAGAAGACCCGTTTGAGAAAAGAAGCGCAAGAACCCAAGAGCGATTCACAGCACCATCTGTTGGACTTTATGGAACATTGTTTTTTTCTTCTCTCTCTCATTAAAATATTTTTATTTTTTGACTGTGTTTTATTAGGGTAAAAATTTGGCTGCCTTGGTAACCCTAAATTTACTCACTAATAGATTTCCGCCGCCATTACGGTTCCTCAGTTTTGTCTAGAGAGACTCAAGTCAGTCTTCAGGTTTTTGACAGCCGCTAACTAAATTAAATTAAACACAACTTAAGCAAAAGTTCAAAGTAGGGGAAATCATTATTATGAAGGTTTCAACGGTGAGAATTACAGCTAGAAGGTCTTAGGTAGAGATGGGCAGTGCTATTAATCATGTTAATATCATTTGGCTAGTAACAGGTTAATAACCGGTTAATAGCCACTTACTAGCCAAAATGGCTATAAACCCTGCTATTAATGTTTTTTATACCAATCATGTTTCTTTACGGTTATATTATCATTAGTGATCTGAAATTCAGATGCTTTCGGTCAAGTCTGTTGCGGACTTCTCAGCCAAGTGCAAATCAGAATTTTCGGGAAATTTTGACGGGAAAAAGTCGCGAAAAGGGTGTCGTAGTTACTAGTCCAATTTGCTTCAAAATCAATATCTGGGGATCCGGTTGGAGTGTGATCATGATTCTGATGTCAGATTATGAAAAAGTGGCCGCCATTTTGAACTTTGCAGTTCCTGGTCCGATTTGCTTCAAAATTGATATCTAGAGATTTCATATTGCCTAAACATTCATGAGATTCATCTAATTAAAACTTAAAAAGTGTGACAAACACACCTATTATCCAGTCGTCTGTGGTTGTCCCGGTCCGGGACAAGTCAGGCAAGTGCCTATCTGTGAAAGCTGAATGTTTGTCCCGGACCGGGACAAAGAAATTAGGTTCAATTTTGCTTCCGTTGCAGCATTCAAGTTAAACCTATCTCTTTCTAACCTATTCAAATTGTACGAGAAAGAACAGGCTATCTAATGAATGGTTGGTTTGATACTCTGTCTATCTGCCTAGTGCCTATCTGTGAAAGCTGAATGTTTGTCCCGGACCGGGACAAAGAAATTAGGTTCAATTTTGCTTCCGTTGCAGCATTCAAGTTAACCCTATCTCTTTCTAACCTATTCAAATTGTACGAGAAAGAACAGGCTATCTAATGAATGGTTGGTTTGGCCTAAATCTTGCTTTATTTTAAAAATAATACAGAAATAAGTACAACTCAGGGAGCTTTATACTATGTTACACCTATTAGCTGTTATCAAACTGAACTTTTTTTTTTTTTTATTGTTTATTTCAAAAATTTTAAATAACATTACATATCAAAGTAATATACTCTAAAAACCACTGAGGTTTATCTAGGTACATTTCATTCGTGGTTGTCATGCGGTAGTACAATATAGTCGGTAGGTACTGTTAAGTAATTATAGTTCACAATCGCAATGTATTTTTACGCGCGTTTATAGCCTCAAAAACACATAAAAACGAGCTCACATCCATCGAACCTAAGCATACCTACTATTCTATGCTGCATGCCCAAGAAAGCAACTCGATCGCTCGCTACTGTGTGTTGTGTCACAGATTAAATAATAGTTGTTGTGTAGTTGCCCTGAGTACCGGTTCTTTTGTTCTGAGCGGTGGGGATGTTATGGGTTCTTCTTGTGTGATGATAGTTAATTGGTTTTGCTTTTATTCTATTTATTAGTATAGTTGCAAATAGTGATTTTTTATTTTGTATTTAAGGTTTGATGTATTTAACGATTCCTTGAGACATGGGGGTAGTTCGTTTATTAATCGGGGTAATATGTATTTATCGGTTCTTCGTCCGTAAGTGTTTGTGAAGCTAGATGTTGCAATAACTTTGTTGATGACTTTTCTCGTGCCGATTTTATGATTTATTGGTTGGAGAATATCTTTTCTGTGGTATTGTTCCACTATCAACGCGAATTTTACCAAGTCGTATATTGGTAAGACTTTACAATGCTTAAATAATTTTTCATAGTTGCCGTTACACGATAATTTGATATTTCTATGGACTATTGATTTAAGTATTCTAAGTTGTAGTGTATATATTTTATCTAGGTTAGTTTTGAATGTACGACCATAACTTGTTAACCCGTAGTTGATTGTGGATTCTGCAAGTGCCATATAAATATTACGTAATACGTCGTAGGGTATCCTGTATTTGATTACATTAAGCCTGGCAAGTAAGGCGCGAAGTTTGTTGCATATTTTTTCGATATGGGGTCCCCAGTTGAGCCTGTCATCGATGGTAACTCCAAGGTACGTAGCCTGTCTAACCTGGTCAATATTAATGCAGTCAACACAGTTCATACTCCTTGAGTGCAGACAGTCGTGACTGTGAGCGAGTAGCCTAGCCATCTCGTTACTGCGATTATGACTTGATCGTATATGCATCATCTGAGTTTTTTGTGCATTGAGAACGAGACCTGCGTCGTGTGACCATTTGCATAGCTCTGTGAAATCGTGTTGGAGCTTTTGTACTGCCCTAGTCATACTGGTATCACTAGCAATGAGGCATGTGTCGTCTGCAAATTGATACAAGGAGCAGTGTCTAATTACATTGATGACGTCATTTACATACACTAAGTAATGCAACAGGCCCAAAACTGACCCCTGCGCCGTTCCGATCGAGACATCTACATGGTCGCTGTATGAGTCGCCTACTCTGACCCTATAACTACGGTTTTTTAGATAATCTCTGCACCAATTTAGGAGCGGACCTCGAATGCCTGTATTTTCTAATTTGTTTATTAGTTGATCGTGTCGCAGAGTGTCGAAAGCTTTACTGTTAACTATTAGTTAACTATTAGGCGTTGTGGAAAGGAAAAAGGGTAAAGAATTATATTAGGAATGTTATTCTAATAAGAATTATCCTTAATTCTAACAAGAATAGGAGAATTTCAACAAAAGCTAAACATCGGCGCTCAAAAGTCATCGAACTGTGCGGTGGGCCTGTCCGGGACACACAGATGACGCGAATTTTACAAAATGGCCGCCAGTTACGAGTGGTTATGCATGCTCAATAGCTATCACCAACTTAAGTACCTATTATAAATCTAAACGAAAACCAGTGAAGTTCGTACAGATTTGGCAAAATATTAAAAAATAACTCAATAAATAAAAAACGAAATCCCCAGACAGTGCTTTTAGTGGCTATGATACCTTCCCCCGACCGCATACTTCGTACCATTCAGGTAGACACACGGGTTCTCCCTCGAACGCAGAACATTTTTAGATA
The DNA here is from genome assembly GCA_949825045.1 of Argyresthia goedartella. NCBI lineage: Eukaryota > Metazoa > Arthropoda > Insecta > Lepidoptera > Argyresthiidae > Argyresthia > Argyresthia goedartella. Next base: position 10,266,807 of record OX463828.1, on the reverse strand, counting down.
TATATTTGTGCCAGAAAGAGATGGAGTGCGTCTTCGCCGATCACTTCTGCCTGCGTCAAGTACCAAACCTCCAGCCAATGGCGATTTTGAACCTTAACTTAAGGCGTTAGAGTTCACAACCTATCACCAGAAAAAACAGATTCACTTAGCTGGTGGAAGGGGATTTGCAGCTCTACTCAGTTGCATAAAAATGCAATTGCGAATTTGTCAGCTCCTTGTACATCAGCAGCTACTGAAAGGACGTTTAGTGCTCAAGCTGATGTACATAATGCTAAAAAGAATAGGTTAACTACAGAACGGGCAGGAAAAATAACGTATATATCCCACAATTGGAACTTAACAAACAGACCATCCTATTCAACAAGTACACTAGTCACAGAAAGCGATCAGATGGATTGCTACTCGGAGTCACAGCCACCAACACCAGATATATACGAAGTTGATGAAGATGAAATCAACCCAACAGAAATTGATCCATTAGAATCTGATCCTATCCAAGAAGCCGATCCAATCCAAGATGCCAATCCAATCCAATTTCTTATCAGGACAGAAGGCAGTGATTGGGCTGCAGAATAACTTTTTAATTGGGCACGCAATAAATAAATGAAAAAAAAAATAAAAAAAACAAAAATCATTGTAAATAAAATAGCTGATTGAAACTTTTTAAATGGGCCAGGTTAGTTCCGAAAAATTGCATTCACATTGTTTTAGATTTCGATTTTCCTAATTCTGATAACCATGAAAGGAAATTTGAAAACAATAATAGCTTGGTTAGTTTAGGTTCTAGGTAATAGCCTCTAGAGGGCGCAACATCCTTTTAGCTTTGCCATAGTCGAATAAAAATGGCAGCCACTTTTTCAAAATCAGAAGGCAGAATCATGATTAAACTCCAACCGGCTCCCCAGATATAAATTTTGAAGCAAATCAGACCAATAACTACGAAGTTCAAAATGGCGGCTATTTTATTAAAATCTAACTTCAGAATCATGATTGGACTCGAACAGGATCCACAGATATCGATTTTGAAGCAAATCGGACTAGTAACTACGACACCTTTTCCCCGACTTTTTCCCGTCAAAATTTCCCGAAAATTCTGATTCGCACTTGGCCGATAAATCCGCTACGGACTTGACCGAAAACATCCGTATTTCCGATCACTAGATAAAATGTACCTACAACCATAAAAAATCAGTTTTGTATTAAAAACATTAATAGCAGGGTTTATAGCCATATTGGCTATTAATTAACTCATCTCTAGTCTTAGGGGCAGCTATGTGAATATCACTCCAAGGCATAAAATACTAAGAATTATGCAGGCTATAACGCCTACTAGCCGCTCTGCCTAATAGTATTATAATTTACGAGATTTTGATGGATATTACTTTTTTTCCATACAAAAAATAAGCAATCTTTTTTTTTCACTATGAAAAATAACTTTTAAGCAAAAATACAATAAAACAGTTATTGCTATTCTAAAAAGCTACAAGCAAAAAAAACAGCGTAATAGCTAGCTCTACTTTGATCGCTATGACCACTACTTACGATTTTCGGACCTCTATGCACCGTGAGGGTCTTCATCGCGTTCGACGAGAGCAACTTGCTGTGGACAATGAACGACCAGCGCAAGATGTTCATTGAGATTAGGGTTGCCATCCGTCCGGGTTTCCCCGGATTTGTCCTAGTTTGAAGGGCGTCCGGGGAGCGTCCGGGCCGGACTTCATTTGTAGTCCGGGATTAAAAATTAAAGTCTTGGGCTGCCGCCCGCAATATACGCACTGTGCCCGCACGCGCAGCCGTGATTAACCGACGACAAAACCGACTCGCTAAATTCACCGTCTCCCTCCCCGCCATCCCCCGCCGCTCCCATCGCAGTTGCCGCCACCGCCCCCGCCGCCTGCCGCTCGCCGCACTCCGCATGTGAGTCGCAAGACGGTTTTGAGTGTAGACGTCGTTACAGCTAAGCGGTTGTACCTACCTACGCAAAAGTGGTAAGTAAACGAGACTTTATTACATATCGTAGTTGTAATTCTGTACAGTAGTGTGACACTGCTCTTCTGAATGCTATCTGCTGAAAGTAACTCTGTCTGTTTGTAACCTTTTTACGCGAACAGATTAGGCTGAAAGTTGGCAAAAACCCCTTGTGTGGAAACTCTCTAGTGACTATATTTTTACTTAAGTGTTTTATTTTTTTCAGATAATATACCAAAATGCCTAAATGCTTATTTAACAGTGATTTGCAAACTAAGTTTCCGATGTTAAAAAAAGGAAAATATGACTGGGAAGCATTTTGTACCGTTTGTTCCACGATTATTTCAATCGCCAACAAAGGCATTACAGACATTAATGAGCATTTTAGTACACAAAAACACAAGACGAATTTGAAAAATCAAGCAAGTACTTCAAATGTAGCAACATATTTTGTGAGATCGACATCAGAGGATCTCCTTATTCCAGCAGCGGAAGGCGCACTCGTCTATCATACAGTAAGCCATCATATGTCTCAAGGACGTACCCAGGATTTCAGCTAGGGGGGGCAGCTCATACCTGTTTCGAGAAGATGGTACGTTTTTAATTCCCACTTGCCAGGAAAATTGACGTTTGGCAGCAGCCTCCCCTGCCCCTACCTGGGTACGCCCATGATATGTCTTTCAATTCATTGGACTGCACTTGTGCTCTCAACCGCGAAATATTTTCGGGGTGAGATACTGCAAAAAAAGTTACATGCAATCGAACAAAAGCAACTGCGATAGCCACCGGGGTGCTAAGCCCTTTGTCTGTTGAAAAACTTAAGAGTGGTTTACAAGATGTACCATTCATCAGCGTGGCTTCTGATGCTAGTAATCTCGGAAGCACAAAATTATTCCCGTTGATTATTCAATATTTTGATGCCAAAAAACGGCATTACTACAAATGTGCTCGAAATAGAAAACACGAAAAACGAGACATCTGACACAAACACTGAACTGATAATAACACAGCCTCGCCAGCATGACCTCTTGTCTAAATGTATTGCTTTTGCTGGAGATAATTGCAATACAAACTTCGGTGGAATAGAACGACATGGAACCAACAATGTTTTCCACAAGCTGAAAGAAAATGTAAACCCAGACATGGTTGGTGTGGGATGCCCTGCACATGTCATTAACAATGCAGTGCACCTCGGATGTGATTTACTGCCAGTAGACGTGGAATCCATCATCTTATTATTATTATTTTTTTTGCCACTTACACAGTACGTACCGAAGCGCTTAAAGAATTCTGTGAAATAGCTGATGTCGAATATAAACTGCTTCTGTATCATTCCAAGACGCGTTGTCTAAGCCTGTTTCCAGCTATCGAGCGACTCCTGAAGCTCTACCGTCCATTAAAGGATTATTTTGAAAGCATAGAAAGGTTTTAATTAAACAGTTTTTTGAAAATCCTCTCTCGGAGGCATACTTGTTTCTCATACACTCAATTATGCATACCGTCCACTCAAAAATACAAAAACTAGAGAAAAGTGATAATTCAGTCCTTGAAACCAGAAGCTTACTTGCATCCGTAACAAAAAGCTTAGATGACCGAATTAAGGATAGTTTCGTGCCGTTGAATGTTCAGAGTGCTATAAATAAAGAAGATGAAAACACGAAACAAGAGTTTAAAAAATGCACGCTGGATTTCTACAAGGAAATTAAAACGTACATTGAAGAATGGATGAAACCGTTAAAACAATTTGAGAAATTTGACTGGATGTTTTTGCCGAAAATTAATAACAACACAGAATGGACTCTTATTGAAGACACTGTCCTTTATTTAAAAGACAAGAACATAGATATTGACGACACAAAATTAATTGACGAGTGGGTGAATTTAAAAACTCTTAGCCAAAACCTAACTGAACAAGATAAGCTTTTGAATACAAATCAACTTTGGGTACAATTTTTTAAAACACCAAATGCAAATTTGTATTCGGAATTGCTGAAAATTGCAGTTTTTTTTTTGTATTCCGGCTCATAATGCCAGCGTGGAGAGAATTTTCTCATTAATTACACAACAATGGACAAAAGAATGAAATTTACTAAGCGTAGAAACAATCTCGTCAGTAATTAAAATTAAATTAAATTTCAAAGACTACAGCTGCATTAATTTTATAAATTTCTTTTAAAAAGGGAAGATATTTTAAAAGCCATCCGAAAGAGCGAGAAATACAAAAAAACTTAAAAGTGAAAAGACAAGAGGATGTGGATGGAAAAAGCTTTAATAGCTAGATAGTCAAATAATATACTTATATGAGTAATGAGTGCAATAATTTCTTTTCCTTTTCGTAGTTAAAGTAATGATTGTTTTCTTATGAAAATGAAATTTCAAATATGGCTGTTGATAGTTTATAATGTAACTTACATTACAGTACGAATGAAACATTGTAAGACTGAATACTATGGTCTCAGTAATTTTAAGACTTTTGTTTAAAAAATTGAATTTTGTTAGGTTTAATATTTTAATAAGGTTTTGTTTTATAACAGAGTAAGAATCTTATTACAGTTTGTTACAAATTGTAAAAACACAAATGAATATATACTTACTCTGTATATAATAATTTGTGTTTTAAATTTGTAACAAACTGTAATAAGATTCTGTTTTTTTAGGTACATAATGTACCTGACAAAACAATTCAGTCATCTTTTATCATCATTTTAAATGTACCGTACATTTAAAATGATGATAAAAGATGACTGAATTTAATTTTAAGTTCTGAAAATAAATAAAAAGGTGATTTATGTCATTTTCGACAGTTTTTATTTATACTGACTATGTTTAAAAAAACCTGTTGACATGTCCGGGTTCTGAGCTTTAAAATCCGGGTTTTTCACGCGTCTTGTCCTGGTTGCCAAATTTTAGAGATGGCAACCCTAATTGAGATGGACAGATTTGTCATCCCGTGTACGTTACCTACATATTAGTTACTTATACTTATCATATGATCATGAGTAATGTGCATTTCAGATAACTTTTCCCTTCGCCGTTAAGTTGGCAGCAATGCAGCCAGTGTTGCTATTACTAGCTTAAAAAGAAAAGATTACCCAAAAGGTAGGAAGAAAATATCTTATCGTATCAGTGGATCAGCTAACTCCCCAGATGATCAAAGAATCAACATGATCTAAGTACATAGTCAGGTCATAATTTCTGTCACATGTGCAATATGAAATAATTTAGACATGTTTATTATTTATGTAAACATTTATATAGCAAAATGAACTTAATAAAACAGATTCTTATGGTAATAAAGTTTATTCAAAATGACCCCCGCGATTTTGAATACAGGCCTTTATTTTGCGCGGCCAGTCGTCTATCGCAGCACGAACGAGGTCCATGTCAATTTCGGCGGCTGCCTTAATCAAGGATGCCTTGAGTGACTCCAAATCAGGACGAGGCTTTGAGCAGGCCTTTTCCTCCAAGTGTTGCAATGCAACGCAATGCAATGTTAGCAATGTATGAACAATTGTTATTTCTAACGATTTTCAATTTGAAAGTTAATTCCCTGAAATAGTTTATTTTCTTATGATTTTTTTTTACGTTTTGGCGCTTACGTTGTTTCAGATTAGTCGCGAGTGCATTATTGGCATCCCGCTTTTTCTTATTCGCGAGTAATTATTGCATCTCACTTCCACTCGACAGCGCATTTTTATTCCATCATCGCCTTAACAGCACCAAGTGGTCTATTAGTCCAGCAGTCATTTAGGCCAGAAAGGGTTAACAGCTCCAATTTCTCTATTTGGCAGGCAGCAATCATTGTTTCTGTTTCAATAGGCGGGGGGGCTCCGCATTGGCGGATACAAGATCGGGGGGCCCTGGGGGCCGATCGCGCTATTTTGTATAGTCAACGAACGTCAAAGGTATGGTTCTGGTTCAGTTCCAGTTGTAATTCAACTTTGGTTCGGTTCAATGAAATTCGGTATCGCGCTAAAGTTTTAGTGGAGACCGAAGCTGAACCATAGCCGAACCATTGTCGTAATCAAAACATTAGAGATGTAGCATCGATTGTGTATAATCGACCGTCGATTTCGCCTTTTTGTTGTTAACTACTCTATTTTTGACCACACTTGGGTGGGAATTCGTGGAATTTAATGTGTTTACGAGGTGAACGAAAAATTACAGATAAAAGATTCAAGTGGATAGAAATGTAGCTTTATAAATAAGTGTACTCCAGCCTCCCTCTGAGGGCGAGCTCGGGATCTACAAGACCTACGCTAGATCCCGCCTCACCTACGCGACCCCAGCATTGTACGCCCTGTGCTCGGAGACAAACAAACGGAGATTCCGAGCCCAAGAGAACCTCTCTCTGCGTACCATCGTCGGCGCCCCCCGGTTCGTGAGGAACGCGACAATCCAGAGGGACCTAAGATGGGAAACCGTGGACCAGTTTGTCCAGAGGCTGGCGAAGGGCATGTTCGCGCGTGCGGATGCTTCACAACACCCGCACAACGCCGAACTGGCGTCGCACCACGCGCGCCTGCCCGACCGCCGCCGCCTGCCACGCGACCTGGTTGCCTAGCCGGCGATCACCCACTGCATACCAGCGCCACATGAAGAACACCGCCCGCAAGGGCCATCCTATGACCTGGGTTGGACCCGAAGAATCGCCTCTGTCCACAGGTGTGGACAGAGGCGATTCTTCGGGAAGAGGTTCGTTGACCTGACCCGTGGGGGGAGTGCGCAGACATCCTCAACCCCTTTAGAGCAGTTAGGACTGCAAAGGAATGAACCAAGGTATGTAGTTTTCTTTATCTTAAACTTGTTCCCTATCAGAATATAATGCTTTTGTAAGAAGGTGTACGAAGTTTAGATAAATAAGAATAACAATGTTAATTGTTTTCATATCCTAAAGGAAAATGTACAGCAAATTGTTTTATTAATATTCCAGCCAGCATAAGCATGTTGGACGTATCAAGGCTGATGGGATTGAAAGTTGAACATCTTAGGGCAAAGGCTGCACAGACTTCCAGGCTGCTCTGCAAAATGCTCAGACCCCTATAGTATTAATACTATAGCAGTCCTTCAAATGAATTTGTGAAATAATAGAAGATTGACGAAGCAGGTAATTCTATACTTTACTATCAGTTTGGTTAGGATATAGTTATGTAGGAAATATGCCCTGAATTGTTACTTAACATAAATTTTAATTTTAAAAGTGCCGTTAGTATAATTTTAACGACATTTTCCCCAGGAGTTTTCTAAACCATGTTTACTTTTCCTGTAAATATGCTGTAGAAAATATTAGCTATAATTTATTAATTCATGCAATCATGTAAGTATAGTATACTTATATAGTTTTATGTAAAATATTTGTACTAACTTGTACATTATTCCTTTTTTCAGTTTTGTATCCAACAAAGAGAAGATGTGTGAAAAATATTTAATTATTATTACTAACATATAATATCCCATTGCTGGGCAAAGGTCTCTAATGTGAGAATAATTAAAGTGAGATAACTTAAGTACCAAGACATGAATAAAACAAATTTACCTAGTTAAATATAATTTATTTTAGTCCTTAATCTAACAACAATTGCGCTCCCCGCAATAGACTTACCATCATAACATTCATAGAATGTCACCCTTTTTTGTTATAGTATCTCTCCTCATGTTCATTAGGGGTAACTATAGACATATTAGTACCATCTCCAAAAGCCAGAACGCCTGGCAATCTGTACTTTTTGAAAAATCTGAAAATAATAAACATTTATACATAAACATTTACATACAGGCACATACATTGCTTCTGGCCCCACACTAGGGTACCCTGGGTTGTGGGAACCAGAAACAACGATGACAAGACTGGGTTTTCTTTTCTTTATCACCAGCTGGGGATTGAACCCAGGACCTCTCTCATGGTAGGCAGGGCAACAACCGCACATGGTAGCAGCACCACAGAAGTTGTCCTATACCTATATTATAATTAGTACAACTTCAAATCAAATCAGAGACTGTCCGTCAACTTACATTTTTTAAAGTTGTTTGTTTGAAAGAACACTTCTCATCAATGTTAGTATGTATTTGTATCTATTTATGTATATGTTATTTATTTATTTATTTAAAGCATTATTCAGTCCGTCAACTTACAATTTAAAAGTTGTTTGAAAGAACACTATCTTTCTCATCAATGCTATTATTATGTATTAATAAATATAAGTATGTACACATATTATTAGTAATATTAATGCCATTACTATTAGTATGTATTTGTTTCTATTTATGTATATGATATATATTTTAGTATTATGTAGATATTGGTAAGTAGTGGTATTTAATGTTGTGAACCTGTAGTTTCTTTTTTACCCCTCCAATCAAGGTTTGCTGGGAGAAATTTCCTGTTAGAGATAAGCTCGCCTTTGTACATGTTTTTTCCTTTATATATTTTTTTGAATTCTCTGTTTTGTGCAGTAAAGTATATATTTAAACTTATAAGCCACACAATCTTGGTATGCTTTTTTTTTGTTTATTACCAAACCAAAAGTAATAATCTAAAATAAATTGTGATGGGCAAACTAATAAATAGGAATTGTATGATGTATGAGGCAGATAGGCAGACCACCGGATAGATGGACGCTGAGACGCTGGCTGGCAAGCAGTGGCTGCGGGAGGCTCAGGACCAGAGTAGATAGTGTGGTAAAGAGGAGGCCTATACCCAGCCTTAGGTAAATGTAATCTGATTTGAATTGAATTGAATGATATTAATATATAGTTACTTACTTCCTTTTAATTTGCTCCCTATCACGAAGTTGAAAGGGAAATTTAAGATTTCTGGCTTGTTGAATGCTAAGGTGACTTGTTTTACAATTTTGGAGACACTTGACTGGTAAACACAGTGTTTCCGGCTTTCTCATCCAATCGTCTGGTAGGAGCCTGAGGCAAAATGCTAAACAACCAGTACCTGAAACAAAATGTAAGCACTGTTACTAAGCTCATTTCGCCCCCTTATCGACACTCTGACCGAAACAGGGAATAAAAATTGTTCATGTCAAAAAAAAAAAAAAGTGTTGTGATACATTCTAGTACTTTGTATAGTGTTACTAACCTTCGTCTCCACATCCAAAGCACTGGTTGGTGGCAAATTAAGGGTCCACTGAGTAATTAACGTGTCCACAAGCTAACTGCTTCGACAGTCAATTTCGCTTGATAAACTCCGATTCTCTGTTTTAGATTGGGCTCGCGCTATAGCTACATCACACTTGTAGGCCATTTCCAAAGTCCAGATACATCAATTTCACGATTTTCACCCACTTTTCATCTCAACAATTCTAAAACGGTCGTGAAAAAGTAGCTCCACACTAACTTTAACAAAACCGTTCGTTTGACAGCGGATAAGGTCCAATTCCAATCGAACTTCGGTTCAACCATCTGTCAAAACATTAGCGCGATACGAAAAGTCCATAAAGTCGTGTTTCGGTTATGGTTCAGCTATGGTTCGGTTGATATTTTTTACCGCGATCGCCCCCCTGGACTTGCCCGCGCAGTAACATGGCTCAGAGTTAAAACGATTATCGATAACTGTCACACAACTTGACACAACACAACAAAGGGGTTGTTTTTAGTCCGTATACTACAGAAGCTGATGCCCGCTCAATATGTGGGGACCCGGACATAGCAGGGAGGTCTGACTCCTGGGCATGGGTAATTCCATTTTTTTTCCCCTCCAACAAAAAATTAAAATAAAAATTGCCCGCGCAGTCGTGTAAAAATGGCCAGTCAGTTCAAAAAACTCCAATCCCCCTCCCTCCGCTTGTTAGGGCTTTGTCGCCATTATGCGCTCATAGCCATTTAGACATCCATTCATCATCTACCTGACACATGGAGCTACACATTTTTTGAGTTTCATGCAACTCTAACCCTACTCTAAACCACACTTATCTCCATTGTGGGGGCGAGAAAAAAAGGAACCCTTAAAGAGCACTTTGTTGTCCGTCTATCTGTCCGTATGTCACAAACCTTTTCTCAGAAACGCGTGCAGGTATCAAATTTAAATTGATATCAATTTAAATTTGATACCTGCACGCTCACGTCTGTGGACCCTTGGAGCTATGAAAATTTCAATCTTCTAGGTCCACGCAATCAACGATCGTTTATGTACGAAAGCTGAACTTGCTGAATTAGCTTGCTACTCGCAAGGGAATCAAGACATATAAGGTACTTCCCGTTGACCTAGAATCATGAAATTTAGCAAAAAGAAAAGTCTTACCTATAGCACAAATAAAGAGTAAAATCGGAAAACTGAAAATTTGTAGTTTGATCACAAAAAATATGTTTTTAGTAAAAATACATACAGATCAGTTAACTAAAGCTGGCACGTTCAACACATTTACAAGATAGACCCTAACGTAAACGTATCTATGAGCTTATCTATTATTTCTTTTTTAAAGTCGGCCAAAAAGCAGAAATAATTTCTGAGAATGGATTTCCGTGATGGACGAACTTTTTCAATATACATTGTCATCGTCAAATCTAATCAACTCAAAATCCTCATCCGAGAAAAATGGCAGGTAGTTTATTGTTTCGCATATCTCTGTTACGATACATACAATAACTGCATCAAAACAAAATGACCACAAATCACCGGTGAGAAGTTGTGACCTTGCACCGCACGCGCTTGATGCGCTATTCCCCTTTCTCTTTCACGCCTAGTGCATGCATGCATGGGTCGCAGCGTTGCACCCACGGGCTATTCAGACGATGAATTGTCAATGTTAGCGCTGGAAAACCCCGCGTGGTACTACGCAGCGTCGCGCTGTAGCACTCTGGCTTTTCAAGCGGTTCGAAATTCTGAAAAGCCCGTGGGGCACAACGCGGCCCAGCGTTGTACCCCACGGGTTTTTCAGAAGACGCCACCGGGAATCGAACCCGGGACCCTTGGTTTCGAAGGCAGGGTCACTGCCGACTCGGCCATTCGGGTCGTCTGTAAGCTGCTCGTGTGTAAGACCTCTACATTGTACCCGCGACTCACTTCAGCCGTCCTAGCCTAGCCGGATGCACAAAATTTGACGGACACTCAGGCCATGCCATGGGTTGGGCCATTAGTTCGCTAACTTTTTCTGAAAAGCTGAGTAAATACTGTACCTATTACCATTCATCTTTTGCTATTTTCGTACTGACATTTTGATAGTTGTTACCCTGAATTCAGTTCCCACGTTATATCGTCCCTTTATCAAGTCTGCGGTTTTGCGCCAAACACCACTGTTTCATTGCACTCCGAACTAACTGAAATTACTAGATATAAAACAGGCAATCGCACATAGAACTTCATTCCACTTCACAGTTTCTGTGGAGTGTGACTAGTAGATTTTGAAAAATAAAACAGGGGCATCATATCCCAGGTCAGGATGTCTGACGTCACCAAAAGTCTTCAGTTGCTGTTCGATCGGCCAAATGAATCGCTGATCACGCCAAAAGGAGACAACAATGCTGTCTTCCAGCTGACTGAACAATTTCTGGTAAGTAGCTCTTCTATCGTGAGGAATCCTTCTTATCTCCATAGGGGGAATCCATTAATTATATGAGGCGTGTGAGTGTGAGTTTTCGTGAGAGTTGTTTCGGCCCCTCCCCCATAAATCACGTGAGATTTTTCAAATTTTGTAATTGGTACCTAAATAAAATTCAATTATATCAAATTTAACAATAAAATACAAATGGGAACTGCTAGAGTTACCTACACATATTTAAGACCAGTATTCTAGCAAGACTAGTAAGATTGATTACATCGTAGTCGAGAATCCGACATAGCTATAGCCACTATTGTGTCAGATCTTGACATATTTTATTCAAGAAACCCATTTTTCTCGCAATTTACACTGTTTTTTTAGGGGAAAAAATACCTGATATTTTCCGAGACCCGCCTCCCCCTGAACACCTCACGTAATTAATGGACCCCCCCTAAAGCTGCGGCGATCGACTAACCCCTGTCACGCAAAACCGGCTAACGTGGCGCAAATGTACGTTTACGCCACATCGTAAGGGGAAAAGACGTAACGTCAAGGTAGTTCTTAGGGTTCCGTACCCGAAGGGTGCCAAACGGGACCCTATTACTAAGCCTCCGCTGTCCGTCCCTCCGTCTGTCACCAGGCTCTATCTCATGAACCGTGATAGTTAGAGAGATGAAACTTTCACAGATGATGTACGTGTTTCTGTTGCCGCCATATCAACAAATATTTACTAAAAAACAGAATAAAATAAATATTTAAGGGGACTCCCGTACAACAATTATTTCAATACCACATATAAACTTATGAATGCACCTGGTTACGTGCATGGAGCGCCAATAACTTTGTAAACAACATTTTGCTATGTAAAATCTAAACTATTCACTCCTCACCATCCCTACCAATGTACGGTGGTGCGGAACCATTCGTGCGCGAGTTAGGCTCGCACTTGACCGGTTTTTATTTTTTTCGGTATTTTTTTTTGCGAGTGTTTTCCTCGACATTAACACACCAATTCTTGTTTATCAGCCTAACGACTACCAGTCCAACGGCATAGATCTGAACAATCGATGGGGAGATGACGCTTCGGAGAAGATTCCGCTGAAGAACTTGAGGAACCCGCCTAAGTTCCCGCTGGCTTCTCAGATGCCAATGGATGCCGACTTCTCGCTTTTTCTGCCGAGACACCAAGACATGGCTAATGAAGTCATTGCTACATTGATGGGTAAGTCTGTTAAACGGAGTAAAACTGAAAATGTTATCAATCAAGAGGTGAAAGGCATCAATCTGAACATCTTTACCTAATAGAGTATATAGTTAAGGGTTATCTTAGTTAGGTAAGTAAACAATTCCGAACTTTAGTGAGAAGAACAAACTAAGAGTAAATTTAAAAAAATGCGATTTGCCTAACCGTCTATTCATCAATTCAATCAATGAGGGTTTTCTGACTTTGTACTATCTGACAGCTGTTTAGACCTGACGCCTACGAGGCGCCTCCTGGTGGCAGAAAAAGTATCGAAAACCCTCGAGGGTTTTCTGACTTTGTACCATCTAGACCTGACGCCTACGAGGCGCCGCCTGGTGGCAGAAAAAGTATCGAAAACCCTCATTCAATCAAACTTTGCAAACCATGTCGTTCACAGACGTACCTGAGAATCAACTCCAGGACCTATTGTCAACATGCGCCTTCACCAGGTCCAAGTTGAATCCGCAGCTGTTCAACTACTGCTTCTCCGTGGCACTTATGCACAGGTAAAGCTACCGCAATGTTTATTGGCGTGTGAGCGGACTGCTTCCTCTCTCCCCCCCCCCCCCCCCCCCCCCATGTATGCATATTTCTTGTACCCATGCGCAGGTACCCCCTCCAGGCGGCATTCAGATGCCAACAAAATTTGTCACTGATCGTTCTTCCTCTTCACAACTTCCTCCACATATTTTGCTAAGCGTGGCTGCGGGATGCCCGTGCCATCCATTTTTAGAAATGAAGCTGGAAATATATGAAAGCGTCACAAAGACTCAGAATCTGAACAAACATTCTCCATTTCAGGAGAGATACAAGGAATGTGCCTATCCCAAATTACGCGGAGACTTTCCCCTCTAAGTTTCTAGACTCGCAAGTCTTCTCTCAGGCTCGAGAGGCTGCAGCTGTTATTCCCCGGGAGATTCCAGTAAGTCAATAGTTTATATCCTTATTGTTATCCATCACCCTCATTTCGAAATCACAACCTTTTACCCCTGCGCGATTTTGACCCATCATTCCAGCGACAGTCACGGTGGAATTGTCTCGGGTTTGGGTCGACTACGTGTAAGGTCAACCACAAATCATTGTGTGATATTATTTTTATACTATCTTTGTCCAGCATAAAAAAACATACATAACTGAAAACTTTATTTCAGCGCACCCCCATCATCATTCCAAGAGATTTCACTGCAACAGACCTTGAGGAGGAGCACCGCCTGGCCTATTGGCGTGAGGATATCGGCATCTGCCTGCATCATTGGCACTGGCATCTGGTGTTCCCCTTCACTGCTGGAGGCCCGCGAGCAAGGGAGATCGTGGGGAAAGACCGTCGCGGTGAACTCTTTTTCTACATGCATCAGCAAGTTATTGCTAGGTAAATTACACCTTTTATCTACCTTCCTACCCAAAGAAAGAAACGGCAACGGTCAAATCTAGCGTGTCTTCAACAGCAGGATACACACAAATAAATCATTTTACTGCAGTTCCAAGGTCTACTGAGAGCCACCAAAGAATTCACAAATATTGAAATGCCTCTTGGCTAATAATTAGTGCATTACTAAGATAGTTTTTGTCTTGAATTTTCTTTCATCACGCGATTCACTTGTTTCCAGGTACAACGGGGAGCGTCTTGTCAACTCCCTGAAGCGAGTGGCTAAGTTCAGCAACTGGCGCGAGCCCATACCCGAGGCGTACTACCCCAAGCTCGACAGCCTGACGTCATCGCGCGGCTGGCCACCACGGCAGGGCAACATGTCCTGGTCGGATGTGAACCGGCCCGCTGACGGCCTGTCCATCACGATAGACCAGATGGAGGTCTGGAGAAGAGCCCTTGAGGAAGCGATCTCTACCGGCCTTTACATAATGGTATCTAAAAGATATGATCGCTTCGTAGGTGACACGTGTGCCTGACCTTTTAGTCAGATTTAGAAACAGAAATCTGACTAAAAAAGCAAACACTCTGATTCATCACAAAGTATTATAAAATATAATCCACAAATGTTATTGTCCTTCTTCTTTCTTAGAAGGACAGAAGCCGATTAGGACCAGAGATTAAATTTCTTAATTCTCCATCTTGTACCATTGTAGCCTGACGGCAGCTCTCGCCCGCTGGACGTGGACACGCTGGGCAACCTGTTCGAATCGAGCATCCTGTCTCCCAACCCTGAACTCTACGGCAGCCTCCACAACAACGGTCACAACTTCAGTGCCTACATTCACGACCCTAACCACCGCTACCTTGTAAGTCTTTAAAACTGCGAATCAGTTTTTACTCAATCATAAATAATTTTCTATCAGCATAAATGACACCACGACGGACTCAAAATAAAATAATAAAAACTTCATGAATTACTTTAATAAAATATAATTTCCTATAGGTACTAGCGTTAATTTTCATTCCTTCGCTACTTTTCCCACAACGCTGAAACTTTACGAATACGTAACAATTTTGTGATATACTTACATAAACCTATACCATCGTTGATAAATATAGACCCAACGTTATTGTTGAATATAATATACCTACCGTTATTGCTGAATATGTTTATACATACCGTAATTGTTGCATATGTCACCGTAAGATTGTCAAAGTTTATAATAAAATCGTTAAATTGTAAACTAATTTAAACTTGAATTGCAAAGGAAATACCAGGGCAAACACTGGCAAACGGTGAATACTAGAGAGGGCGAGTGCAGCGAAGCCCCCGAATACCCAGTCTTCGTGTTAGGTTGACATGTAAGAACAAAAGAAACGTAAGTTCTAAGCCCTGTCGGTCTGGTTTACAATTTGTCGGTAGCTTACAAACTAACGGTTTTGACAATCTTGTGGTGACACATATATACCCACCGTTATTGTTACCTTTAATGTTGAAAATATCTAAAATTTAATATAGGTACCTTTATTGTTGATTACTATATACCTGCCGTTATTGTTGAATATGTACACCTACTGTTATTGTTGAATGGTGCTGACGAATTTAAGAAATAATTTTCTAATACCTATGTCTACCATCTGCACGAATGAACAGAGATACAGAAGACACAGGTCCGAAAAATCACATAAGCGTTGACAAATTTGTATTTTCAGGAAGGAATGGCCGTCATGGGTGACGAAGCCATCAACATGAGAGACCCCTACTTCTACCGCTGGCACTCGTGGGTGGATGACGTTTTCCAGAGACACAAGGAATCGCCCGCGGTCATGCCCTACACTCGGTCGGAGGTACGATACGGGTTGGTTTTATCGACCACACTATACTACTTACGAGTTGCGTGTACAACAGATAAAGGCTTCGGTAATGTAATGATATTTCGGTTTACCCGTGAAACTATTTCAAATAACCATAACGCTAACTTCTAACATTGTTACGAGACTATACCTACATAGCAACTAATTACCCAGAATTACCTTACTACATTATGTAGGTCGAAGTTACGGAATTCGTTGTCTCAATATTGGTACCAAAATCAAATATTATCAAAGCTGTTGAATAAATTATACATACGTACAGCTATGGCGTGGGAGCGAGGTCACCCTCTCTCCCTATCGCCCATGTATGCATCTCTCTTGTACACATGCTTCTCCTTCAGGCGCCAAGAAAATTGGCGTCAGGTATATCAATATTTGTCTACAGGTCAAGCGAACTTTCTCTATATCTGAGTGCCCTTGCGTTTCGAAGAGAGGTTACCCCACAAATATCTGTGGGTTACCCCATCCACGCGGCACTCAGCCAAAGGGAAACTTGGCGCGACCTGGTTGAAAAAATTACATCAAGTGATATTAAATCAAAGAGCAGTGCATTGTGCAAATCAGAAGGAACCTTTTGAGCCATGTCAGATGAAAAGACGTTCACTTCGAGTACCTATACAAAGATGTGTTCTCAGCACAATGAACTGTAAGCATTTCATTATGGTTAGTTTATTTTTAGACACTTTGTAGTTTTTTTTATAAGCAACAGTTTGTTTCTTGATTAAATTAAAATACATAAAAGGCAATTTAAGAACCAATGAAATGATAAAACTTCTACAATAAATGAGCATTACTAGCCCGCGGATTAGAGGAGCATTCTCAACAATCGACACATTATCTGACCCCCCCCCTTTTCCAACCATCAGCTGGAGAACCCTGGGGTTCGTGTGATGGGCGCCCGCATCGAGACCCAGGGCGGGAAGAACAACGAGTTCGGCACCTTCTGGATGCAGAGTGACGTTGACCTGTCGCGCGGGCTGGACTTCTCCAACCGCGGGCCCGTGTATGTGAGGTTCACGCACCTCAACCATCGACCCTTCAGATACGTGTCAGTGAATTTATATTTAATCAAGATTTGTTGGGCTGGACTGCTGCAATTTTGTAATGCCTTGATGATGCTACCTGACATTTCACAATTTCCTTTGCAGTAGGAGCTCGTGGATATATGTCCTGGTGCTCCTACCAGTAGAATTTAGTAGGTGCACCAGAAAGAAATCCGTAAAATTTACTTAGTATCAGTACGCAAGTACAGAATCTTATAATTTAGTTCCCAACTTCTGCTTTAGATGCAATCGCATCGGACATTTTATATAACTAGGCTGAACGTAGCGCCCAACGGCACAGATTAACAGAGTTCGGTATTTTAAACCAAGGGTAGACGTGATCGTGTCTTCCTTTGTTTTCTAACCACTGTCATCCGTCTTGCTGACTCCCGTAACCAAAACCCCGTACTCTTTTGTGAGGACACTTATCTAGGTACCTACGTTACGTCACAGGATCAACGTGAACAATACCGGCAAGGCTCGCCGCACCACTGTGAGGATCTTCATCGCGCCCAAGTTCGACGAGCGCAACCTGCAGTGGATGCTGAATGACCAGCGCAAGATGTTCGTCGAGATGGACAGATTTGTCACACCGCGTAAGTACCTTACCCCCTTGTCAAAATCACTTAACGTATCGTACAATGCTTAGTTCCATCCTTAACGTAACTTCTGGTAACCCAACTCTCATACCCAGGTGTTACTAACTTGTGGTGGGGGCGGCCCCACTTGGCCTTTCAGTGAACGCCGGCCAGAACACCATCAACCGCCTGTCAACCCAGTCGGAGCTGACTATCCCCTTCGGGCAGACGTTCCGTGACCTGAGAGCTCAAGGAGCCGACCCCAAGGCGGAGAGCCTGGGTGCGTTCAACTTCTGCGGCTGTGGATGGCCCCAGCACATGTTGGTGCCGAGGGGAACCGAAACTGGTGCGCCGTATCAGCTGTTTGTGATGCTCTCCAACTATGATTTGGATAGTGTGAGTATTACTGTTAAGTTGGCCATTTGGGCGACTTATACATTCTTACTTACCTGCCTGTCTGCAAATATACTTCTTGTAACTCACGAGGGAGTCTGGATCTTGGACATGTTAAGGCAAGGAGCGGCAAGGCGCTGACTGTAAAACCTGGCATATACCTTACACTGATATACTACCTCATGTAATATCAAAGCCTATCTACATACATTGCCTAATTTCAACGAATATAACTCCAGGTCGACGACCCTAATGCTGGTAGCGTCGAGAAGACCTGCGTGGAGGCGTCCAGCTTCTGCGGGCTTCGCGACCGGAAGTTCCCGGACCGCCGTGCGATGGGCTTCCCCTTCGACCGCCCTTCTCGCAGTGCTACCAACATCGAGGAGTTCATACTGCCTAACATGGCGCTCGTCGACATCACCATCAAACTGCAGAACACTACTGAGAGGAACCCTAAGAATGTACTGAATTAATCACTCCAATTACTCATCCAGCTAAGCTGCGAAATGACCAGCCGACTACCACGAGTGGACCATACTTGGTGAGAATGTCCACTCAAAGTATGTTCTTTTTGTAGTTGCTACTCGCGTCCCACCCGCCAACGTAAACAACCCACTTTAGACAGTGTAACGACGATGCTGGATTTTAGAGCTCAGCCATTGTATACAATGCTCATTTTTTACTATTTATAATGTATAATCTTCAGCAATACAAAATTAAAGGCTGGTTATATTTTAAGTTTTGTAAATAGTGTTCATACCTAGTCAGTCAAAGTTGGTAAACTAAGTAGTAAGTATGGACCCAGTTAGTAATAAATAAAAGCTTGAATTTTAATATGAAGCTTTATTTTTCATACACCTAATATGTTAATATAATTATTATTATTATCAAGTTTATTATGAAGGTCAAATGTGGCTTTTCTTACTTATAAACAGCAAAGTCATTATACAGGGTGTTCGGCAGAACGTTTTTCACAGAAAAATGGGGGGTAGGTGGGGTCATTTGCTATCTCCTCAGCCCAAAAGATTTGGCCTAGGCCCAAATATTTTTTTTATATGATTATTTTTAATTTTTTTAGAATTTTGTCACTTTCATAACTTTAAACTCCTAAGAACTTTTTTTTTATGAGTAGACCTTATTTTGTTTCTTTTTATTATAATCTCAATAATTGGTAGGTCCTGTTAAAATTAATATTTGTTGCAGGTTATTGCTAGAAAGAAAGTAAAAAAAAAACAAACATGAAAAAAGAGTTTTTCTTTTTTTTTAAGCTTGACTTCGTGTTGAATTTAAAAAAAAACTAAAAGTGATGGAAGACTTCTGATTTTTTTAAAACATCTCTAAAGTGTGAGCTTTCTAGCAGTATGACGTTTGTTTTGATATCTGTGTCCTAACCAGAGTTATTCATTGTTATGTACCTAGACGCACCATTTCAACGAAATTCCACTTATGTGGGAAGTTAAGATTTTACGAAATGGATCAATGCAAACGTGAAAATAATGAAACGATTAATTAAATTTCGTAATCTTTATTTTAAAACATAAGAAAAAAACAACATTTTTAACGTTTAGTGCAAATCTTGTTCAAATTGACGTCCGTTATTCGCTATACAAGCTCTGCATCTGTTTCTAATTTCAACTGTTGTTGTTCGCAGAAGCATTTCCTGTTTCATCGTCTCGAACGCAGCATCAATACGATTTATTAAATCTTCCTGACTGAGAACTTCAGTGGTGTAAACCAAATCCTTGGCTCTTCCCCAGACGTAAAAGTCGAGAGGCGTGATGTCTGGCGATCGAGGGGGCCAGGGAATTGGAGCTGGATGCCGACCAATCCATGCGTTAGGGAATCCTGCCGAACACCCTGTATGATTAAGAATTGCTCATTCGAATTATAATAAATATTACTATGTTTTTTATATATTTTTTTTATTTTTTTTCTGTAAATAAATTACTAAATTTCTATCAAAAAAAAAAAAAAAAAAGTAATCTGCCCTAAATCTAACGTAATAATAACACGTGGTTCATTTAACTCTTATCACTAAATCACAAAACAGTGTTTAGTCTCTTTTAATCTAAAGAATCATTATTACTCTGTTTATCTATAGGTATTCACAGAATTCCACTTACCTGAAACAATAATTAAAAAATATTAGTACAAATTAATAAATTGTGTTACTCAAATATCACAGGAAATCTTTATCAGCCCTTATCATGTTGTCATAGAAAACATTTCGGCTAGTGTTTCTAATCAGCATGTGAACTTGCATTCCAAACAAAACGTTAGGTGTAGTTAGGTATTTAAAATTTCTGATGTACATATTTAGACCTATATACGGCTGTTTGGTACATCGTTTTCCACATCAAAATGGCGGATAGAAGGGGTCAATTGCTATCTCCTCAGCCCTTAAAGGAAATTTTTGGCCCAACGGTTTAATTTTGATGTTTTTTTTATTTTTTTTGGTAAATCCTTAAGGTAGGCTCTTTTAAACTTGAATAAATAAAAAAGTTATTGGTATATCCTGCATATTTTATTTATTACTGAATGTGCAATGATGCACTGTTCAATCAAAATCAAAATGACTTGCAAGTAACACCTAGTTTTTTTTTCATTGACTCACGAGTTTTTCAAGAAGTGGAAAATTCCAGGATCAACTTTGACTAGCAATTAAAAAAAACTAAGCATGATCATGTTCTTGAAAGTTTAAAGAAAAGTTCCTCGGTCTATTTTCTTTATGGGCTGAGGAGATAGCAATGAACTCTTTTATCCGCCATTTTGATTTGGCAAACGATGTACCAAACACCCTGTGTAGTACTTTTTGGGTTTCGGTCCTGATTGTGATTTAATATAAGAAGAATATCATACCTTTTGTGTTTCTCATTGTTTGCTGAGTGGACTTCCATCTGTAACAATGATCAATTCATTAAAAGGCTTGCATAAATATAGTTGAGAACTTTAAAATTTTGCCGTAATTATCAGGCCTATCATTCAATATCACGTGTTAATCATATATATACACATTATCGGCTCGTGTTTTCTCTCATCATTTGCTATTGTCATTTCTGGATCAATGAAAACAGGGTTAGAAAACTAAGGTGGACTGTATCTTATCATAGAAAACTTAGGCCCCGATTAAAAAACCACTTAGATATCTCTCAAGAGCTGAGAGTTGTTTATTAATAGAGGCCTTAACATAGGTACTAATATGATTTAAAGACTATAATATATTTACATCAATGAAGTGATTTACCTTAAAGACTAATATATTTACATCAATGAAGTGGAGACATACCTGAAAACCAGACAATTTTTTAATAATGATCAAGAATCAAAGCAGAATTTAAGATGGCTAATGATGTCATCAGACCTATCATTCAAAATCATGTGTTAATCATAAATACACATTATCGGCTCGTGTTTTCTCTCATCATGCTAAAACAGGATCTATGAAATAGTTGTGCAAAGAAGGATTTTATGATGGGAAACTTTTATATATAATTAAATTATAATAATTACCACAATGCATGTTGTCTTTTCCCCAGTGGAGATATTACCTGAAAAGGTGAAAAAGAAATGAATATATGTAAAGACTAAGCAGTATTAGATATGAGTCTTAATATCATCAGGCCTATCATTCTTTATCATGTGTTAATCATAAATACACATTATCGGCTCGTGTTTTCTCTCATCATGAAAGTCCATGAAAGTTCCCGGTCAGAGTGTCGATAGGGCGGCGGAAGCCCCTTATCGACCTCTGACCAGCAGTGCGGCATTTAGGATTCCCGAAAGATTCTGACAATTTGGTTGTGAAGGAGGTTATTATTCTTCACTAAGCAAAGTAAATCTTATCGTGAGTAAAAAGAAAATCGGACATACTGTAATCAGATAAGATTAAGGGATTTGGGTCAGAGTGTCGATAAGGGGGCGGAAGCCCTCTGTTTTTTTTGCCCCCTTATCTACACATTGACCAGGCTATCTAAACGCGGAAAAAATTCTAAGTTTTTTTTTCCTTGGCGCCCCCTTATCTACACTCCAACCGGGATTTGTTCAATACTCTATCGATACTACGATATAAAAGTAATCTGACTGTAGCCGATAAATCCAGTTTTACGATAGTTGTCCAACACGTGGTATTATAAAATATAGTTATGTGAGCAGAAATTCAACGAGGTGGAAGAATGCTTACCTGAAGTTGGAATTGATTGCTTGATTATTATGGTAGAAAAAATCCATAGAATTTACGCAAGAAAATACGTAATTTCCACGTTATTTTAGATATTCAGAAAAATCCACTTCACGAAAGACGAGTGACGAGAGCAGGAGGGAGGGAAGAAGAGCGAGCAGTGTGAGTGAGTTGAGTGACGTCATGACGTATCTTGTGTGTGACCATCTTGAAATTGGAAATCCAACCATCCTTAAGATGAAAAACTGCCAAATTCGATTAAAAATCCGAAATAATGCCGACTTTTTAAAGGGTAGTAAAAGTTTCAACGTATGATTTTGATTTACAAAAATGCTAGGGATGGGCCGAAATTCGTTATACATGCGGTTTGACCGAATTTCGGCAGCTTGAACAGAACTTCGGCATTCCGCCGAAATTTGGTATAATGCCGAACATTCGGTGCAAAAAACAGTAAAATACTCACTTGCATGTCTACTGAAATCAATAGAATAGAAATCATACTTATCATAATAATCGTAAAATAAAATTAGGCCCCTAATCATTGTCATTTATTATGAAATTAAATTAGTTATACATTTTTGCCTAAACTAAACAAAATGAACTTGGTATTTTTAAATACCTAACTACTGCGTAACTATAATAAATGGAATAAATATACAAAAAAAAACACTTCTACTTCAGCGGGGTACATCTATTCATTTCGACAATTGATGTAAATGCGTAAACAAGTCATGAAGTGTCTCTCTCGAGAAATCGCAGCGAAATTAAACCGAAGTTCGGCCGAACTACAGCAGAATTTTCTATTTTAACCGAATGTTCGGCCGAAGTTCGTATTCGGTTAAAACCAAATTCGGCCCCTCTATAATATAAAATATATATATATCATTATTGATATATATATATTTTATATTATACTCTATCCCATAGTGTGAGAAGACCCGTTTGAGAAAAGAAGCGCAAGAACCCAAGAGCGATTCACAGCACCATCTGTTGGACTTTATGGAACATTGTTTTTTTCTTCTCTCTCTCATTAAAATATTTTTATTTTTTGACTGTGTTTTATTAGTGTAAAAATTTGGCTGCCTTGGTAACCCTAAATTTACTCATAGATTTCCGCCGCCATTACGGTTCCTCAGTTTTGTCTAGAGAGACGTCCGACTTTTTTATACGTCCATGTGCAAGGCTTGACTATCGATAGCCGTAAAACTATAAAAAACATCACTCTCGGTGTGACCATATGTGTTAGTTTCCTGCCTTTTTGGTAGTATTAGTCCAGTAATTTAGCCTCTGGCAGATTATGGTGCCGTTTTATGAATCTGGCAGTTTTTGGCAGTATTTCACGACATTAAAATATTAGGGTAAAAAATAAACACTTTACCTGTAACCTGGGACTGGGAATCATCTTTGTAAATTCTTATTACTTATGTGTTTATAGTTCATTCAATTATAACGTAATATAAAACATCGCACGATATTTGGTAACTTTTATTTCTGACTTCTTCGAAACCATTCACTTTGAATAATAAAATACTTCTCACTACTAGACTGATGTCTATACTAGACAGAATTAATGACAACCTACTAAAAATGGTTTTAATGTTTTCAAGTTGGAATAATTAAAGTTTTCAAGTTTCCGTTTCTCATTTCACTTTTCAATTTAATAGTTTCAGTTTGACGCTCAATAGGGATTTTTGTCAGCCAAAATATTTCTCCAAGTTAAAATGAATAATAAAAAATCCGCTCCAAGTTCAAGCTGTATCGGGATGCGAATGTCGTCTTTATATAAGAAAAGTCCTCATCAAAACGTTTGCTGAATGGAACCACAAACCAAAACGTCATCTGCGTATCCTTTTATATTTTGTTGATTTTGTCAAAAAGCGCTGAATAAATATTAATTAAATTTATATGGGAACACCTCTGAAGTATGATTTACCGATATCAAAAATCCATTCAATATTGACGGAATAATCTTGTAAAACAAACATGAGAACCTCCTCCTTTTTAAATTCGGTTAATAATTATTTTTTATTGATTGAGGGGCCGAATTTGGTTTTAACCGAATACGAACTTCGGCCGAACATTCGGTTAAAATAGAAAATTCTGATGTAGTTCGGCCAAACTTCGGTTTAATTTCGCTGCGATTTCTCGAGAGAGACACGTCATGACTTGTTTACGCACTTACATCAATTGTCAAAATGAATAGATGTACCCCGCTGAAGTAGAATTGTTTTTTTTTGTATATTTATTCCATTTATTATAGTTACGCAGTAGTTAGGTATTTAAAAATACCAAGTTCATTTTGTTTAGTTTAGGCAAAAATGTATAACTAATTTAATTTCATAATAAATGACAATGATTAGGGGCCTAATTTTATTTTACGATTATTATGATAAGTATGATTTCTATTCTATTGATTTCAGTAGACATGCAAGTGAGTATTTTACTTTTTTTTGCACCGAATGTTCGGCATTATACCAAATTTCGGCCGAATGCCGAAGTTCTGTTCAAGCTGCCGAAATTCGGTCAAACCGCATGTATAACGAATGTCGGCCCGTCCCTAGCATTTTTGTAAATCAAAATCATACGGTGAAACTTTTACTACCCTTTAAAAAGTCGGCATTATTTCGGATTTTTAATCGAATTTGGCAGTTTTTCATCTTAAGGATGGTTGGATTTCCAATTTCAAGATGGTCACACACACGATACGTCATGACGTCACTCACTCACTCACACTGCTCGCTCTTCTTCCCTCCCTCCTGCTCTCGTCACTCGTCTTTCGTGAAGTGGATATCTAAAATAACGTGGAAATTACGTATTTTCTTGCGTAAATTCTATGGATTTTTTCTACCACAATAATCAAGCAATCAATTACAACTTCAGGTAAGCATTCTTCCACCTCGTTGAATTTCTGCTCACATAACTATATTTTATAATACCACGTGTTTGACAACTATCGTAAAACTGGATTTATCGGCTACAGTCAGATTACTTTTATATCGTAGTATCGATAGAGTATTGAACAAATCCCTTAAT
This sequence comes from Argyresthia goedartella, assembly GCA_949825045.1. NCBI lineage: Eukaryota > Metazoa > Arthropoda > Insecta > Lepidoptera > Argyresthiidae > Argyresthia > Argyresthia goedartella. The sequence goes on along the minus strand of OX463828.1, from coordinate 10,241,643 downwards.
CTTATCTGATTACAGTATGTCCGATTTTCTTGTTTACTCACGATAAGATTTACTTTGCTTAGTGAAGAATAATAACCTCCTTCACAACCAAATTGTCAGAATCTTTCGGGAATCCTAAATGCCGCACTGCTGGTCAGAGGTCGATAAGGGAACTTATCTACACCACAACCCTTTATTTGGTAAATCTGAATTTAGATGGAATGGTCATCAAAGGTTATGGTTAAGGTTGCCACGCGATCTCCCAGATGACATGAATGGCTATCATTATCATACTCACATTCTGCTTCTGTCCTGATTTCGTATAGTGAGAGTACGCATTCCCACTGCTGCTAAGGAGATATGAATTATTACCTCCTCCAACATATTCATCAGCACCCATAGCATGCCGACCATGGGGGTGTGTTGAAGCGGGAAACTGCTTCCGCCCCCCTTCAGAATTGTCATTAATTCTGTCTAGTATAGACATCTGTCTAGTTATATTGGCACTAAATGATAACTATAGCTACTTAATAAAAATCCGCAAAGTGCGTCGTCAATAAGCTAAGAATTACCAAATAATTAAAAACGACACACACACAAAAACTGAACATAATAAAAAACAAAATACTTAACAAATAAACCGCCCCAGGACATGCCCGACCCAAAGGGACCCATCACACTGGCAGCATTACCGCGCTGCACGGCGAGTGAGATCCTTTGGATCAGGAACGCTCCGGAACGATTGTCAAAACCTCAAGTAGTATCTGTCTAGTAGTGAGAAGTATTTCATTATTCAAAGTGAATTTTCGAAGAAGTCAGAAATAAAAGTTACCAAATATCGTGCGATGTTTTATATTACGTTATAATTGAATGAACTATAAACACATAAGTAATAAGAATTTACAAAGATGATTCCCAGTCCCAGGTTACAGGTAAAGTGTTTATTTTTTACCCTAATATTTTAATGTCGTGAAATACTGCCAAAAACTGCCAGATTCATAAAACGGCACCATAATCTGCCAGAGGCTAAATTACTGGACTAATACTACCAAAAAGGCAGGAAACTAACACATATGGTCACACCGAGAGTGATGTTTTTTATAGTTTTACGGCTATCGATAGTCAAGCCTTGCACATGGACGTATAAAAAAGTCGGACGTCTCTCTAGACAAAACAAAGGAACCGTAATGGCGGCGGAAATCTATGAGTAAATTTAGGGTTACCAAGGCAGCCAAATTTTTACACTAATAAAACACAGTCAAAAAATAAAAATATTTTAATGAGAGAGAGAAGAAAAAAACAATGTTCCATAAAGTCCAACAGATGGTGCTGTGAATCGCTCTTGGGTTCTTGCGCTTCTTTTCTCAAACGGGTCTTCTCACACTATGGGATAGAGTATAATATAAAATATATATATCATTCATTGGATATATATATCTTCTAGAAATAATATCAATATCATAGGACCATTTTTCGATTTATGGACCCGTTTGAGTTATAATAAATAATAAGCGCATGAAACTAATTGCGATTCACAGCACCATCTGTTGGATTTTCTGCAAAGTTGTATAAAAAATACCTAATGGATATGATACATGAATGGTAGACAAATAATACTAATTCTGTTTAAATTGATAGCCCTAACAAGAAAAATGACCGTTAATATCACAGTCGTTACTAATTTTAATTGCTTAAGCTTTTTATGCCAGAGGGCATTTGATTTCGACGAAATATGACGTCATGTTTCGGATTTCAATACAACTCGACTGTTTCGACAGTTCTTAAAAAGTATCTAACTTGACAAACGTCCATCATCCTAATTGTTAAAAAAAATACTGTTCCTACCGTTTATGACTGCTGTAAAAGTGATAAACATCCCAAATGCTGAGTAAGTTTTTTATAATAGTATCTTTTACTTTGAGAGGTTCTTGATATATCTTCTAATTTTGAAATGTGGCGAAGCCGAATTGTTAAATATTTTTCCGCTGTATATTTAATAAGATTTATTTTGTGTTCTATCGAACCAGATTGTGAAGAAAATCGGACCAGTAACTGCGAAGTTCAAATTTCCATCTGACGAAAATTTTAAGAACTGTCAATTTATTTATTCAACTGACCGTATAACAACATCCCGACCAATTAAAGAGCTGCCAAAAATAACTTCGCTTACATAAATAATATAATTATAATTTGAACTTTATGATGTTGGATGATAATGGACTTGTGATTAATTATTTTGTTCTTGTGAATGAAGATTGATTTTATTTTTTTACTGGAAATAAGTGATTATTTATTCATTTACCTATGAAACGTGATTCCTTGATGTTTTTTCCTCCGGTCACTTCGGTTTTTACACCAATTGTCCACGCAAGACATGCTGTTTAGCTTTTTATTTCTCCGCATAGCGTTAACAAAGGCGGTACGCCTTTGTTAACGCCTGAACGCATAATGGCGGTTAATGGCCGACTAATGTTTGAATGTGTTTGTCGGCGTGTACATACAGTGAGCTAGCCGACTCTGAGCGACACACTTGTGTTTTAAGCGAGACTACGTCCGACTTTTTTTATACGTCCATGTCCTTCCAGCCAATTTTTATTTTATTTCATTTTCACAATCACTATTGTCCACACACCTATTTGAATTTACAGTTCCTTGACAGTATCTAAAATGTATTTGTACATCGGCATAAAACATTTTGAACTTGCCAATAAATCTTCAGTGCGGCGAGTACCTCTCTGTAATTTGAGTTATAAATCTATATACCTATGAAGATAAGTCCTTGTATTGAAAAAGCACTACATTCTTCTATAAAATGTTTCAAGTCCGCTTTTTTTTTCAAGTCGGCATCACAGTGAGGACACGTGCTGGTAGACAAAATCTTCATCTGTTGAGGTGAGCTGGAATCAAGCAATGTCCGAATCTCATTCTGTTGATGACTGTTATGTTTCTTGTACCACGGTGAAATTGGTAATTATTTTTGTATAGCGGCATACCAGCTGCTTTTTCCTTTTGACTTCTCCTTCTCCTTCAACACGACATAGTAATCTGTATATGGGACCTGCAGTACATCTCGGTTAACTGAATGTAAAATTATTTTAATATTATATACAATGTAATTTACTTTAAATGACAAAGAACCACTCATCAAAGCCCCAAGAACAGACTAGGACCTGTCACAATCAAAATCTTATCTATAAGATCATCTTCTCTTATGTGCAACAATGCTAGTTTAAAAAAACATTGGTCTTGTAAGTCAAAAATAAGAAATTTCTTTTAAAACTTCAAAGAAAAAGAAAATTCTTTATCAATAATCTCCAAAATTATTATTTTTTGTAAATTGCATAAGCTTGTGCACTAAAAATAAAAAATAATATGCCTTTAAAACTCGTCTTACTACAAAAATAATAAAAACACAGTATTATCACTTGTTTAGCTAAATCATCATCTATCAGTAAACAAATGTTAAACAAGCTTCTAAATTTCGTTACCACAAAAAAGTGTTTAGTGAGTATTTTACTAAGAACGGCGTAATCATTCACTTAATTTCGTTCGTTCATCAATTAGCCAAAAAGCACTGAATTTCCAGGGCAACAACAACACAACACAATATGAAAAAATATAAAAAACGTACATCCCATTTTACGCGAAAAACATAAAAATTAATACACCATATGATGGATAATTTTATGCTTAATTTAATTTCAAACTAAGTGATAGAACATGGTTACGTAAAATCGTAGTAAATCCTTATTTTTGTGTAGAAAAACCATTCATTTTAGTACTTTTATTAAACATGACTAAAACATAAGCAAAGAAAGGGAACGGAACGAAGTTCGTCAAACACTTTGTTTGTTTCGGTTGGGAATATATTTATTTATCCCTTGCTCAGAAAAAGAAATTCTTGGATCCTACTGCCCGCCCTGCACTTACCCTGGGTAGTGATGACGAGCAACAAAACAACACCTAATTTTCCAGGATTTCGAAACAGAAAAGGTCATCATCATAATCATTGTCATGTCAGCACACATCTGCACACACTATCAGGGACAGTCGATCTCTAAATATATTCAAAAACCGGCTAAAGAAGCACTATCTCTCTCTTTCCTATATATTGGCATGTATTAGTTTATTATATGGTTTATTCATATTAATAATAATAATAATACCTTGGACACTATTGACACACATTGATGTAGCCCCAAACTAGGATTCCCTGTATCTTGGGTACTAGACAGCGATACACATACTTATATAGATAATTATTATACTTAGATAGATAAACAACCATGACTAGGGTACAAACATCCGTTCTCGTCAAACAAATATTTGCCCCCACCGGGACTCGAAACCGGGACCCTTGGCTTCGTAGGCAGGGTCACTGCCGACTGGGCCATTCGGGTCGACATATTGTTTATGCAGTCTATTTTTAGCAATTAGGGTTATCAGTATAATATTGTTTGTAGCATATATTATTCGAAGCATTTATAGAGTTTTATTTAACGCGCAGGTCTTCCCCGGCTAGACTTTTGAAAACGGGCGGTTTGCTAGGGCTTTCGTGATTTTTTTGGTAGATAATTTGGGTCATTTTAAACACGGTTTAAAAGTTTCAGGTGTCAGAACTCAATAGTTTTTCAGATATGTTTTTTTGAAAATCTATAAAATTTTGCTTTTTGTATGACACACACAAAAATACAACACGAAATAATAACCTCAAAATGTGTTACGTTTCGTTGTACGCTTATGTAAGATGAGAATGCATAGATGAAAGTGTGCATTAAACCGAATTATATTGTAACAAAGCTATTTTTGATTATATTTTTGCGTCACAAGCTTGTTTCTGCTTGCTTATTTCAATGTGTTCTTTTAGATTTACTAAGATTCAGTTTTTAGTAACGGAGCGCAGTTAGCCAAATTCATTCATTCATTGCTTGCTTTTTTCTTTTTTAATTATCTTTTACGGCCATAGAATCTGGTCCTTTTCGGCCTTCATTGCTTGCATTCGCGTCAGAGAATATAGTTTACTTTCGTTTGAGTCGCTTTGAACACCTTCATTGGCTAGAGTAGGGTATTGTGGCTAAATTCAATTGGGTTATAGGTTAGGTTGGAACTTAGAAGAAGCAACGCCGCCGCCGTAGCGTAGCGGAGCGTATACGTATAAAGGAAAGCCAAATTTGGCTACGGTAGGTTATTGTAACTAAATTCAATTGGATTATAGGTTAGGTTTGAACTTAGAAGAAGCAACTCCGGAGCGTATAAAGAAAAGTCAAATTTGGCTAGAGTAGGTTATTGTGGCTAAATTTCAATCGGCTTATAGGTTAGATTGGAACGTTGAAGAAGCTAAACCGGAGCGGCGCGAAGCGTATGCAAACAAAAACGACTGGCTAGAGGAGGATTGTGGCTACTTTTCATTTGGGTTAAAGGTTAGGTTAGAACGTTTAAGAAGCTAAACCGGAGCGGAGCGGAGCGAAGCGTTTGCAAAGTAGCCACAATAACCTACTCTAAACTCTGATGTTTTATTCCGTAGAATTCTGACAGCTATAATTTTTTGACATGTCAGAGATTACAAACCTTTTTGGCCGGGCACATTTTTCAATTTCAATACGAGTCTGAACATTGAGTCTATACATTTTATTTGTTACTGAATGTATCCAGTTTTTTTAAGTGCGGCGCTCGTAATTAAAAGGGGATTGACAGCGAGTGCTAATTACGTCCCTTTTCATCACAAACACTAAAAAACTACAAGTAAAAAAACATATTTTTATTAAAATCTCTAATCATCATTAATACTAATATCACTTTCTTCATCATCATCATCATCATCGCTGACATGAATTAGTAAAGAGTCTGCGACTGTATCAATCACATTGTCGAGAATGACGATTTGATTGATACACCACGAGCACGCTTCTTTCTGGGAGACAGAAAGTCTGTCTCTTGTGCTCTGTCAGATGGGTCTGCTTCCCGGGAAGGGCCAGGCTGTGGCTCCATAACGTTTATAAAAATCAACGAACAATCACAACACGAAAAGTCAACCAGAAAAAACTTAACAGAATAACAGAAACTTAATTAATTTAACAAGATAATAACAACAAATAGCAGCAAACACCGAGAACACATGAGCGCATTGGTATATCTTAATGCTGAAAATCTACCAATATAATTTGTTTGCCATATACTTCGTTGCGTAGAATCACGTTCCAAATGTTAAATAATTCTGCATCCATCTGACAAAGCAGGTCTTTTGAGTGTACACTTTTAAATTTTCGCTGTGGGGCTGTGAAGTGTTAAGTGTAAAGTAGTGTCGAATGGAGCGCAACACTGACAGCTAAACGTCGATAGCCACAGAACAAATATTACTCTCACGTCAACGGTAGTACCTTGTTTACGTTTGTATCAAGTATCGGGTTTCGATGTTGTGCTTATAATAGCGATATAAAACCACAAAATGTATTCGCTGATGACTGTGCGGGAACTTCAAACTGAGCTTCGAAGAAAAATGTATCAGTAGCTGGAATAAAGCTCATCTGATACAAAGGTAAACATGTTAAGAATTCGAGGTGTTTCGTATTTTCCTCAAATTGATGAAATTCATTTACAACAATGTGGTTTCTGTTCAAGATTAGAGGCGTACGACCGAAACAAACACTTTGGAGGGTATTAAGACATTCCAGAAGACCATCCTGATGTATAGTGCCCTCAGATACATACCGAGATATCAACGCTGATACACCACTTCATAACATAAGCAAATCTCATCAAATTATGATAAACAGTATCTAATCGTAAATCTATTTACCGCCTTTTTAATTACTTATCCCTAAATAATCCCTTTCATTGAAATACAATGCACACGAATCAGTCGCGAATCAGTCGCGATGCATTACTTGCCTTTGAAGTTTTTTAATATACACGGCACTTTCCCACAGTCTTCTTCATGAGAAATTGGCAGTTTTGCGCCCTATTGTGTGTAGCATCTCTGATGCTTAGAATAAAATAATAGTTGTCCTCATTAAGAACCTTATGATATCTGAAATGTCAGAATTCTACGGAATAAAAAATCTGAGTTCAGCTGTTTTTGTTTGTAAATATCGAGAGAACAAGAAAAGAGAACATTCGCGAAACTATTAGAAAACGGAATGGCGTCATGAACGCGGCATTTTGGTTGGTCATTTTCGCCCACAAACGCACAATAATGACAATTTTCATCTTTGTTTTTTTTTTAACTACGCATTGCCTCACTTAAAGAAAAGCACTTCATTAGGAAAAGTGACTACCAGCTATCGATTGCACACGTCATTATAATTTAATTAAGGGGGAAATATTCTAAAACCAAGCCTTTCAATTGGGTTATAGGATAGGTTAGGTTGGAACTTAGAAGAAGCAACCCCGTAGCGTAGCGGAGCGGAGCGTATACAAATAAAAGCCAAATTTGGCTACAGTACTTATGTTATTGTGGCTAAAAATAGGCAAAATCCGTCGTTCCCCACCCTAATACTTTCACATCCCTAACATCCCGTATGTTAGCAATTAGCGTTTTGAAAAAAAAACTCGAAAACTAATGACTTCCGACACTTCGCGTTTTTTGATATCGTCTCTAAGTGCACTTATAATGCATAGGAAAAATCGGCAAAAGCATCTGAAGTCCGCCAAAGAAGCCCGCTTTCTAAAGTGCTTCCCACATCAACCCACTTCTGGGCTTAGGCCTCTTGCTTATTAGTGTCTCAAGTAATTACAGTATATTACAGTCTTCATAAAATAAAAGGCCCGGTGACAGCTTCCGTGTCGCTGACGTAATAAGGTTGGATTTAGTTTGGGCCACCGGGCCTTTTATTTCGTGAAGACTGTAAGTATAGGTACAGTAGAATTTTTACTAGTTAAACTTAAGGCTGAAATATTCTGCCAATTGAAGTCGTATTAAAGATACCGGTACAATATCAGTTCTACTTCCATCGCATTAATAGGGGTAGCTTTCATGCCACCACTAATAATCCGAAGAGCTATATTTTGTATCTTATACCTACTTAGTTTTTTTAAATTGTGGGACTACTGTTGATGTTTGCCAGACTGCTGTAGTCAAAGTGGCTTCGAAATATACTTTTATAGATCAGTTAGTATTTCAGGGTCAGAACCCCGAAACACTCCAGCAAGACATCGCATAACATTAATCCTTTTCAATGCCTGTTTGCTTAAATAATTTATATGGCTGTCAAATTTTTATTTATCGTGTATTATTATACCAATAAACCTTTCTTCCCTTTCTTGTGCAATATTTATACCTCCGTATTTAATATTTACAGAATAATTACTACCAAAGACGAAAACAAAACTCTTAATGCAGTTAATATTAAAATTTGTGTGAAACAATAGTTCAACTGCTCTAAAGCTGTATTAAGCATGCTTTGAGCCACAGTAATATTTCTGTCCTCAGAATATAGTAAAATATCATCAGCAAATTGCAGAATTTTAATGCCATCTGTCACATATTTCAATATTTCCGAAGTATAAAGATTTATGAGCTAATGAACATGTCTTCATGTCAGATATGAATGAAACAAAACTTTCAGAAGCACTTTTTCCTTTTCGGAAACCAAACTGAATTGCCGGTGATAAGTTTTGGATTTCAACATAATAATCTAATCTTAATTTAATCATTTGTTCCATAAGATGAATCTCATCTGCAGGTTTGTCTGGCTTCAGAATTGGAATAACGCACTGTATTCCATGACTCAGGTATAATTTGTTTAATCCAGAACCAATTTAAAATGTTCAAAAGTGTTTCTTTACAGAAAACATGTAATTTTTTAAGGCTTATGTTTAAACGATTACCAAAAACACACCTATTTACTACCAATAAATTCAAAATTACCGCCAGAATGGATAAATGTCAACCAAATTGTATTTGGATAAATGATCACCAAACAACTTCTTTTTATGTTTTGTGTACTTAAGTTTATGTTTTAAGTATTTTTAAGTACAGTTATCCATTCATCATTCTCGGGTCTATTCCTTACATTCATTATTTTAACTCTACTTAGGTAATTCCAAATAGTTGAAATAGGAGTGTACCAATTAAGGGATGCACAAAGGCTCCTCCAGCTTTTTAGCGTCACACTTTTTGTATTGTGTAAAGACTCATGGATGCCCTAAGTCATTAATGCCTCTTGGGACATCTTGACTGCACTATCACACTCATCATTCCACCATGAAGCTGGAATTCTATTTTAATGTTTGTTTGTCCTTTTGTATAAGGGAATACAGTCACTTTTTAATTCGTTCAACATGTAAAAAAAAAAACATAGGAATCTAATGGTGTTGATGAATCAAAATCACATTCATTTAATATTTTTTCTGAATCTGAATTGAATTTATCCCAGTTACCTTTATTAAATAAATATTTTTCTGTGTTATCATTAGCCTGGTATAAAGAGGGGGAAATGTTAATATCTATTTAGGTAGGATAGTGATAGATTCCTAGTGGGTCTTCACCAACTTTCTATTCGCAAAGAGGAGCAATATCTGGGCTAACAGAAGTTACATCTATCGCCGATGGATTCTTATTAGGAGCCTGTACTGTTGTAGGGCTACCAGTATTCAAAATACATGTTCGGGGGTGTCCGGAGCTATGAGACTGATTTGACTGAAAGACTGATTAAACTAATTATAAAACTGTATTGAAATACTGGTAAAACTCTAAGGATGAAGTACTGAGCAAATTATAATGAGAACGCGACGCTCGCTTGATGGCTGTACACGAACTGACCCAAAAAGTAGGTAATTGCCAAAAGTGCAATATTGAACGATAATTCAATGCTGATTTTACTATTGTACGTGTTAGCTCGTACATATTCCCGGGGAGAAATGGGTTTAGTATATATGATAAGATGCTGATATGATACATGATGATTTAAGCTTAAATAACTAAAATATTTCATTTTGTTAGTAGCTTAAGATTAAAATATTCTCACTGATACTGCACTTTTCTACATATAATGTTATCGAAACCATATGTTTATAAAACTAAGAATCTAAATGTCCGTCCGATATTTTAAAAACTGGTCGATTCACTATAGGCGAAGAACTAGTGTCTTTCATTAACACTCGCGCACTTTGATCGTTACTAAAAAGGGTACGCTTTGCTGGTCCCGGCGCACGCGCACTTATTTTGGTAAATTCACTCAATTCACTGTAATGTTCAGTACACTGTACACTGGTGGATGCTGCCGCTGCGGGCGAAGCCGCCGGTGGCTCCGCTGCGGCCGCGGCGCAAGCAGGCGTGAGTCGACAACTGAAGCGCCGCCACGCCCACACCACGACGATGACTGCTACCAGAGCGAACAATATATATCGCTGCATAATGATGTATATCATTGTATGATACTCCGACTGCTAGAGGCTCGTTGTTTTTCATTATCTCAATATTCTTTTCGATTTTTTGAAGCTGTATCTGATTAAATTTTGAATCGACTCTGTCCATTTTGGATGTCGATACATTTGGTAATGATATATTGATAATATGATTTATTTGGGAAATTTCTGGTGCCTCTATTTTGGCGCTCACATTAATCTGTGTAAATTCATGTCTGTGTGAGTATATGAAGAAGTCAGCTGTTTTGATAACGCAACCGTGATCTATCTTGAAGAATCCAACGTGAGTCATTGTTAGTGGGGTAATCTGATCGCCACATACAAGTTTCAATTGACACGGCTCGCAACAAAAATAGATAAAAGAATTTATTTTGTTTAGCTCAATCCATTTATTGCTACATGGTCTTGTTATCGTATTACATCTTCTTGTGCTTGGTAATACTTCGCATAAACTTTTATCGTCCTTGATCATACGAATCGGCCTCTTGATATGGCATAGAATATGTTCCGGATCTTTATGTAAACAAAACCGTATTTCCTGAATATATATCTCAATGAACGCATCTCGCCGCAGATCGACTGCGATGTAATTTGACACTGGGACTACTGTTATCTCTTTATTTTCAATCTGTCGGGGAATCGGGATCACCTTTAAAACTTCGTACGTGTCTTCTCCAATGAGGGGTATCTTGATTTCAAATATTATAAAGTTGGCTGTAACTCTTGCACGCACTTGTAGCAAGTTATATATCTGTGATAAACTGTCTGTTTTCTTGATTGGTAGCGACAAGTCCTTTGGGAGCGGCTCAGAAATCACACCAAGTTCATGTCGTAACTGATCCGGGGTAAGTAAATGGAAATTGAATTTGCCGTTATAAATATTGGTCACTGATTCCAGCAGCATCTGATGAATATTTTTTAGATTGAATAAAATATTGTTTGCAATCATTGCGGTTGATAAAAATCCGCTGATAAGCGATTCATTCTGAACGGCTAAATTTACTTGATAAACTGCATTTTCGATGTCGTTAAGTTTCTTGTTTATTATCTTATGATGCTTGTCCATCATAACTTCTGTTCGTTTTAGCATATTAAACTCCGCTTCTACTACGGACGTTTGATTTTTCCACAGTGAAGCCAGGTGGTTCTGATTCGTCTTGATAAGGTTTATATCACGCTCATATTTTTCCGCAAAATGCTCATCCAAAACGCCGAATAGGCTGTTAGCAATGTATCCTATTCCATTGATAAGGCCGCGGCGCCGACGACGAAGCGATGTTTTGGTGTTATGATTCATAATAATATCATGATAATATTGAAGTTCAGTGGCCTCATGACGCAGCTGCAACATGATGCCTTCGCAATGGGACTGCAACTGTATTTTTGTACATATGTTACTCAGGTATGTTATGTACTTTGCCAGTGCCATATTTCCTTCTTGATAAGGTTGAGTATCATAATAGACAACAAGGCGCCAGTCGTCCCGAATTAAATTCATGTTATTAATCCGATCAAAATACAGGGTGTTGTTGTTCTGTAGCGGAGATATATTGTAGGCGCAGTTTATAGATGGTACTGCTAAAAACATGAAAAATAGAGTCATGAGTACTGATGATATAACTGAGGATGTCTTTCTGATTCTTGATTTAGGTTTTGTCTCTTTTGTTTCTTCTGATTTATTTCCTTGTTCTTGCACTGCAGTCTGGCTGACTGGCAGAATAGTAAGTTTTATGACTGGCCTTTTCATGAGGCCACCCTTTGTATTTAAAGTCACAACTCTCACTAAACCATCTCCGCCGGGATGCAGTTGTACTACACGGCCCAAAGCCCATTTTCCGGGGGGAAGGTTTTCGTCCTTGATTATCACTACGTCATTTAATTTGATATTGGGGTGAGAATGACGCCACTTGCTACGTGATGAGAGTTGTGATAAATATTCGTCACGCCAACGAATCCAGATATCACTGAATATTTTCTGAGTCAGATGCCATCTTGTTCTTAGATCTTTCTCGGTATCATAGAGGGTCAAAATGGTACCGCTCGCCAAAAAGTGTGACGGTGTCAAAAAATCTAGGTCGTCGGGGTCTTCTGTTATTGTGCAGAGTGGGCGTGAATTCAGGCATCCTTCTAGTTGACTTAGAAGTGTGGAAAACTCTTCGAAAGTTAGGTTCTGATCGCCTAATACTCTTTTCAGGTGGTGTTTTAGGCTTTTGACTGCAGCCTCCCAGAGCCCCCCTGCTGAGGGCCAAGAGGGTGCGTTGAAGTGCCATTCGATGCCCATGCTTGCTATCTCTGCTCGAAATTATTGATCAAATGTTTCTTGCAATGCTGCTAATTCTTGTTTTAGTACTTTATTGGCCCCTATAAAGTTAGTACCCTGGTCACTGTATAGATGTCCGGGCTGGCCCCTCCGGGCAGATAGTCTTTTTAATGCAGCCAGAAAGGCCGACGTTGTTAAATCGGAGACCAGCTCTAGATGTACAGCTTTCGTAGCCATACATACAAACACTGCCACGTACCCCTTCGTGGTCTTGATACCACGGCCCTTGTTAGCTTTGACGTTGACGTGGCCAGTGTAATCTACGCCGCAGTGATAGAATGGGCGCGATGGGCTGATACGTGCTGATGGTAAGTCTCCCATTAACTGAGGGTGAAGAATGGGGCTGTGCTTTCTGCTTTTCACGCATAAGCGTAGTCGTTTTTTAGTGGCATTGTTGCCACCCAAAAGCCAATATTTCTGTCTGATGAAAGCTGTTGTAATACGTGTCCCACCATGATATGTGATTTTGTGGGCCTGGTCGATGATCAGATCTGCTAGTCTTGTGTTGCTTGGGATGATGGCTGGATGTTTCATCTCAGGGTTAAGGTTCGCGTGTCTCAACCTACCCCCGACTCGCAGAATGCCCTTTTCATCTAATATAGGACTTAAACTGACTATTTTGCTTTTACTGCTGACTGCTTTGTTTTCTGATAAGTTGCTTATTTCATCAAGAAATATTTCCCGTTGGATGCCTTGAATTATTAACAAGTTTGCTCTTCTCAACTCTTGTACTGTCAAATAATCTTGTTCTTCTTTCTTGCTTGTAAATCTTAGCTTGCTTGTATCCTTACTGCTTTATTTAATGAAGACTGCTTTTCCAATAACTGCTTTATCGTATCGCAATCACTTGATATTTGCGTTACAGTTGCTTGCTTAATTTGCTTGGACTCTTCATTGGTTGTGTATTTCTGTTTGATATCGTTTTCTGGACTGAAAGTAGGTAGCCAAGCCGGACCTTGCCACCACAACGAGTGTTTCTTTAGCTGTGAAGCAGTGAGGCCTCGGCTGGCGCAATCTGCTGGATTTTCCTTTGACTTGACGTATCTCCAACAGCTTGCTGGCATGGCATTCGTAACTTCTTTGACGCGATTGGCAACAAACGGCTTCCATTTATCTGCTTCACCATTCAGCCAACCAAGTACCGCCATCGAATCGGTCCAACCATAGACTGTTATGACATGGTTGCTTAAGCATGCCTTGATTTTTATCATTAATTTTGACAATAAAACTGTTCCACAAAGTTCTAGTCGAGGTAATGAGGTGTTCTTGTTGAGTGGAACGACCTTTGTCTTAGCTGCTACTAAACTGACTTTCGTCCCATTTTTCTTGTATAATTTGCAGTAGACGACGGCAGCGTACGCCTTAGTACTAGCATCACAGTACCCATGGAGTTCCACTTGATCTCTCTCATATGTCTGCAGCCGCCTTGGGACTTCACATTGCTGAATTAACTGTATTTCATTTCTAATTTTGATCCATTCGTCGCAGATATTTTGCGGTTCGGACTCGTCCCATTGTACGTTTGCTTTCCATACATCTTGAAACAGTATTTTCAGCTTGGTAGTGACTGGGGCGATCCACCCTAGGGGATCAAAAAGCTTCGAAATGTCTGATAAAAGAGACCGCTTGGTTGGTCTTGACGATGATGATAGTATTCCTGATTGAAACGTAAATACATCATTTTGTGGATTCCACCCGAGGCCTAAGGCTTTGGTTGACTCCGCTTGCTTGAAGTCAAAACTTTCTGGCTGCTTCTGATCTGTTTCTACACTTTCTAGCAACTCCGGTGCATTTGATTTCCACTTCCTTAGATTAAAACCTCCTGATTTTAATAGGTTAATCATATCTGCTTGTAACTGCTTAGCTGTTTCTATAGAGTGTGTACCATGGATCAAGTCATCCATGTAGAATGATTGTTCTAAGACACTCGGTGCTGGACTGCTTTGATAATTCTTTCGTTCATCCTGAGCTAATTGTTTTAGCGTCATCATGGCGAGGAATGGGGCGGCTTTTGTGCCGTAGGTCACCGTGGCTAACTGATACTCTCGCAGACTCTCGTACTGATTGTCTCTCCATATGATCATCTGCAACCTTTGATCTTCAGGATGAACCCATATCTGCCTAAACATTTTCTCTATGTCGGCCGTAAATACGTTCTTATGTTGCCTCCACTTGATGATGAGGCTCTGTAAATCCTGTTGCAAATTAGGGCCCCTATACATTACGTCATTCAAACTCTCCCCTGATGAAGTTTTGTCTGATGCGTTGAAAACCACGCGCAACTTGGTAGTCGTGGAGTCTTCGCGTGTGACGCAATGGTGAGGTAAATAACATTTTAGTAAGCCACCGTTTTTGCTGGTAGGTACTGTGTCAGCGGGTTTCATATGACCAAGCGATGCATACTCGTCAATGAATAATTTATAATTTTGCGCAATACTCGGCTGTCTTGAAAGTTTCTGCTCTAACTTGTAATATTGTGCGATCGCTTTTGATTTTGACTGGCCCAATTTTTCTTGATAGTCTGATTTTAACGGCAACCTCACTTCGTAGTGACCGTCATCCCGTCTTGATGTTGATTGCTGATAATACTCAATGCACTGCTGATCTTCAGAAGATAAATTTGACTCCTCGTATATTTCTTCTATCTCCCAAAATTTCCGAATACTGTCGATATCATTGAGTACTACATTGCACTGATATGTTTTTGCATTGCCACTCAAAATCCACCCGAGCCGAGTTTGTTGAGCGGTCGGTAAAGATGGGTTAACATGGCATATCCCACTCATTAATATATTTGAATAAACGTCGGCACCTAGCAAAATGTCCACAGGGCGACTTTTATTAAATTCTGGATCGGCCAATTGGATGTGCTCCAGGTATGACCAGTCTGGTTTGGAAATAGTCTGACTTGGTAAATCTTTTATTAGCTGCTTCATAATCAACACATCTGTTTCGAAAGAGAAGTCGCTAGCAGTTGAAGAGCAGATGATGGTAATCATGCCTTTACGGTTGCTTTCCCGTGCTCCGATTCCCGAAACCCCACCATTGCATCTCTTCCTAGGTATCTTCAGGAGCTGAGCGGCATTTTCTGTGATTAGTGAGACCTGGGAACCCTGATCTAAAAGGGCGCGCATCTTGATATACGATCCATTTACTGCTTGAACGTTGATGAGAGCGGTAGGCAAAAGTACTTCGTAAAGGTCATTCTGCAGCGACACGTGTGAACTGCTTCTGTTATTTTTTCCTGCGCTTGCATTTCCGTTGGAGGCGCACTTCGCCGCCCCCGCCCAGCGCGACCCGCTTGTACCCGAGCCGTCCGTCGGCGGGTGGGGGGAATGCGCAAACGCCTCGTGTGACAAACTATTATGGGTTTGATTACATTCTCGACAAAGTTTTTCTGAAAGGCATTGATTGTCATGCTTAAAAAGACAATTGGGGCAGAGGTTCAATCTCTTCACTGTCTTTAGTCTGTTGAAAGGCGGCAAATATAGAAACCATTTACAAAAATAGATTCCATGCTCGTCGCTATTGCACAATGCGCAATGATATTTTGCTGACATGTTTTTTGCGCCGTTGACGTTTGATTGCGAAATTGCATTGCTGTTTGTAGTAAATGAATTTTTGTAGTTATTATTATAATTTGATGACTGATATTTTGCTGTGACTTGATTCTTTTGCGTAGAATTATCTTGCTTACTGCGCGATGTTTCTAGAGTCGTAAATTTTAACTCTAAAAATTCCAGGAACTCTTTCAAAACTGGCAGCTCCCTCGGGTTGTTAACGGACTCTACGTAGTCAGTATACGTCTCTGTATCCAATTTCTGTGACAGGAGATAGACTATCATAGGGTCCCATGAACTGATATCGATTCCCATATTTTTCATTGCGTTGAGACATTCGAGAGCTGTGTCATGTAGGCGTTTTATTTGAGCGACTGATTTCTGTTGCATAGCCGGGAGATTCATGATAGTATGCATAAGCGAATTAAAAATTAATTTTTAATTCGTCCGTCCGTCCGTCCGTCCGTCTGTCACCAGGCTGTATCTCAAGAACCTAGCTAGCTAGAGAGTTGAAATTTTCACAAATTATGTATTTCTGTTGCCGCTATAACAACAAATACTAAAAAACAGGATAAAATAAATATTTAAGGGGGCTCCCATACAACAATACCACATACAAACTTATGGATGAACCTGGTTACGTACATGGAGTGTGAAAGTAACCGCACCAATAACTTTGTAAACAATATTTTGCTGTGTAAAATCCAAACTATTCACTCCACACCATCGCTTCCATTGAACGGTGGTACGGAACCCTTCGTGCGCGATTTAGACTCGCACTTGACCGGTTTTTTTTTTGTTCTTTGATGTTCAACCTAACACGAAGGATAAAGGGGGCTTCGCTTCGCTCACCCCCTTTACTCTACACCTAAGCTACCGCAATGTTTTGCCCTGATATTAGAAATAGCTTTCTCATCTGAATAAAATTACCCCGCCCCGCTCCCCGCATCGCACGAATACTTCGTTTTAAACATTAGCTAACTAATGTCCAACATTAACCGAAACGCATTGGCTAATGTGCAATCTAGCCGATTAAAGATGACATCCGTTATCACAAACGAACATGACTTCGGACATTAGCCGAGGCTCGAAATTAATCTTAAGACTAGCCATTTTTATTAATTTGAAATCTGATTTCACATCTCTTACTGCATTTCCAATTAAAAGATGGGCCTTAAAAACCCTGCGCAGTAAGGCGGGGTCTTTTTTTGACGCTACCTATTGAAAAAGGATTTAATAAATACTCAGTCATTTCAGTAATTTGTTTACCAGTCGCTGTATGAATTAGTTTATTACTTGAGAATATTATATATTATGTAGTGCCTTTGAATATTATACATTATGTAGTATTATGTACCAAATTAGTCATACCATACCAGTAGCTACACGAAAGATAGATATTTAAGTTAAATCTGGGAAGATAAAAAATAGATAGTTGCATAGTTAACCGAAATTCAGCTAACATAATATGGTTAAAATGAGTTTAGTTTATTTACCAAGTTTATTTATTTAGGTTATACTGTAGAATAATTGATCGAAGGTAATCCACCAACTTGTACAGTTTCCCTACTTTATCCGGTAGTATCGCTTTTGTGGCAACATTTGACACAGATTTGACAGATTAACAGGTCGCGAGCGTTCCATCCAACATGTCGACACGCACACTAGCAAGCTAAAGTAGGCCTGTTTTCACCGCTGTCATTCAGTAGTGGTTGACGCGGTATCTAGTGTTTGTATAGTCTAAGGTACTGGCTAAGCACTGGATACAAAAGTCACTGATATTATCTTTAATGGATTAAGGTTACCTTCGGAATCCTTCTTGATGAAGCGTCGCACCGCCACGATCTCGTACTCACAAGAAAGCTTCCTGTACCTACCACTCCTCGTTACTCATTTCCTCGGGAACAAAGCGTACTACTCCAATCTTCTCCACAAAGGATGCAGGATGTATGCACGCATGTCGTGTTGTTGAAGGTTATTATTATTAAGGAAGTCATAAGCTGCGCTAGCCTGTTTGAATTCATTTGTAGCTTAGTGCATTAACTCGGTTAATTTCGTGACCGATAGACCGTACTGTCCTTTGATGTATTTCGAAAATATTTTTTGTGTTTGGAGAGGGTCTTTATTTCCTAGCCTACTCCGTGTTTGTTGAGTTACCCGGGTACACTCGATTATAATTGGGTTTGAAGTAGAAATATAACATATAAGAAATATAATATATAGTTTGAAGTAGAAATATAAATATATAACCGAATAGAATATATGTTTATTTACTGTATCAGCACACACGCACTAGGATAAAAGTCGATAAAAAGTGGGCGTCAGAGTAGAGTCGTTGCTATGTGCGCATGCCGCAACAGAAAAAGAGCCCAGACTCAGCATTTTCTGTCTAAACACAAGATTACAAAGTTCGTGTCAATTTTTTGCATGTCACCAGGTGGTAAATTAAGTTGGTGTGTGTTAAATTCGATGCCTAAATAAATGTATATAAATCAAGTGTGATAGTGATACGTATGTCGCAGCTGGTTGGTTAAATCAGACACTTAACTAACTCTCTGAACCGTTAATGAAATACCGACGTATAACCAAGTCACTAGCATTTTGATTTAAATAAAGCATCGCCGAAAACGTTTAACAAGTCTTACCGAAAGCCGTTGTGTTACTTGTGTTGGAAAACAAGATGGCGTCACAACAACAGCTGATTTGCACAGCTTATATCAGGGCAAAACATTGCGGTAGCTTAGGTGAAGGGTAAAGGGGGTGAGCTAAGCGAAGCCCCCTTTATCTTTCGTGTTAGGTTGAACATGTAAGAACAACAAAAATACTTAAAGCATAAACTTAAAGTACACATAAAAAAATATTTATACCTACCTACTGTTAAGTCTTGTTGCCTAGGTACGTTTAGACAACTCGTTAAACGTTTCGTTCGCTCACTCACTTGTCTGACGGAATTTTAGTGACTTGGTTAAACGTCGGTATTTAATTAACGGTCTAGAGAGTTAGTAAAGTGTCTGATTTAACCAACTAACTGCGACAGATACATATCTACTTGTAGAAATAATAGGTTATAATTATAGTTAATAATGGATGATTTAGACGAAATTATAGTTAAAATATCATGGGATCAAATTACACGATTATGTACTATGTTTGGGTCAATGTCAGATAGAAAATCAAAAGGTAATCGCGGTATACAGCGTCGCCGCAGTCTCACACATCTTGCTTTTGTTTTACTAACAGTTGGGGTAGGCAGTGTTTTTTAAATGTGTTTTTTCATCTCTCGAAGCGGAGGTGGGATGTCATTCCAACATTTAGTGACAAGATATCTGAAGCTGCCTGAACGAAACGCCGCATTTCCTTGGCGGGGACAGAAAGGATGGTAATGTTGGTGTGATGACGCGAATGTCTCCAAGTTAGCTTCTCAGATCAGCTGATCGGCTTCGCCACATCAAAAGCCGGGCGTGCGCGGGGCGGCTCCAGCGCGGCTGCGGCGCGGCTCCCGCGAGCAGCCGTCACACCGAAAGCGGGGCGAGCGCGCGGCGGCGGCGGCAGCAGCGCTTCTCGCGCGCCTTGCTCGGGGCCTGTTTGATCGTCAAGTGCGAGTCGGACTCCGCACGAAGGGTTCCGTACCACCGTACAATGGTGTGGAGTGAATAGTTTCGATTTTACATAGCAATATGTTGTTTACAAAGTTATTGGTGCGGCTACGTTCATACTCTATGTACTATGGTTTACATATAAATAAATAAAAACTGGGCAATTCCGGGTAGGTTTTCTTGAAATCTTTGGCCAAAGTCCTATACACATTATATTCTTTATTGCACGGTAAATAATGAGTTCAAACATATGAACACTTATGCGCAAAGGCGATATACTGATTTTTTTTCATAATATTAGACTGTAGTTGCGGAGATAAGGGGGGATGAATGGTCATTATATGCACTTTTTTGATCATAGCTTCTGAAGTTATCAAAACTAAAATTTAAAAAGAAATATTATTGAAGAGTTTTTAAAGAGCCCTTTTCAGCTATTCCCTACATGACTAATTACTGTTTTTTTTTTCCGTTTCGTCATTTTACCCCCACTGTTTTGTAAGCATAACTTTTTTCATATTACGCCTTTGAGTAATAATGTATATATACTAGAGTAGGCGCGCAACCTGACTTTCTTGCAGCTATAAGTAGAGTGAATTCACTCAACACCAATTCAAGCTGTGCCAAGCGCTTCCCGAGCCGTGACGTTTTTGATGCGAGTGTAAGAAACTAAATAATGCCGTCATGTGCTCTGCGGTACCTACTGTAAAAACTACACCGTACAGACCAAAAAAGCCGAGGAATAACTTTTCATATAAATTACCCTGTATTATCAGTAAAATACGCATATTCAATAATATTTTGTGAATTACAAAAATCAACAAAGCGACAGCCATGTTTTCTCTTTGAAAATCAAAGAGTAACAAGATTTTTATATGCAGATGTGTCATTTCCGAATACTTACGTGTTATGCACGTCATATATTTTGTAAATTTTTATTGCACATGAAAATTGACATTACAAACTTAATTAAAAGACATTTACAAAGGCAAGCACTAACAAGACATTTCTTCCAGCAAGCCCAAGATGATAAGGATAAATTTCATAGCAGTGACAGATAGACCCTTGCGCAGAAATACCGCTCATGTTTTACTATCGCAATTAATTAATGATAATTATCATGTGACGAAAATTAAAATTTATTTATTTAACTGACTAACAACATCACAACCAATGGAAAAAAAACCCATAAAAATATAGGAAATGTGCATATTCTCTTTTATTTTATTCCCAAATACATATTAAAGGTCGCCTGCGCTTAAAAGTATACAACCAGTATAGGCAGGATTCACTCGATAGGTATACTTTTGGGCAAAGGCGACTGTACGTCTTCGGCATGTCGCATCTGAGCGCAATTTTTTTAGCTATGACAACTGACACGCCCGCTCTCGTCAAGAGGCCGGGCACATATTTTGTTCGAGCTAGCGTTTCTAGTGTTTATACATTATTACTCAAAGTATTACGTTTGAATTATGTTGCGATTATCATAATAAGTATTTTTGCAGAAGATTTCAAGACACGCGAGTGATCCTATAAGAGTTCATTTTTTACCTTTATAGGTTTGGAACCCTAAAAATTGGACCGCGATATTAAAATGTATCACTTTTAATTAAGATTCAAATCCTCCGACCGCCAGAGGTCATCATATGATGCCCTCGGGCGGTAAGCGGACGATACGCCGGGAAAATCCGTCAGACCAAAATTTCATCGCCGCATTTCACACCGTTTTTATGAGCCTACGTCCAATTTTATGCGTCCAAAACTCCTAATTTCCCATAAATGTCAAGTTTTAAAGGAGATAACAAGTGATATGTACGTAGGTTTTTAATATTAGGTATCGCTACGACGATGCACCTATTCGAACAGCCTTTTATCTACAAACAACTGATTTACCTACTAGAATTTGTTCTCTTGAAATACCTAGCATTTACCTTCTACTACCTAGTAGCGTTGGTAGATCTGTTTGTAGGTAGGTACCTCCTAATAGGCTGTTCCGAGTAATGCGTCGTGGCTCGGCGCCACGAATAAAGAGCTCTCGGAGAAACTGGCGGGGATTACTGCGCATGTGTACAGTCGCGGCATAATTCCGGAGTGCGTTTTTAGGGTTAGTGTGAAGGAATGAGTGTTCAGGACTTTCTTCACTTCTATTTTTTCTCTGTTTGATATTTTGTTGATTGGGATATTAGCCGATGTAAATAATGGACTTTGTGTCAAATAAACTATAGGTACTCTCTATTGACAACATTTGTTAACGTCAAGGTTGAAATAACCCCCTAGCATAGAATGCCCCTAGTCACTAGGGCCTAGTGAATATAGATACTTGTAGTAATAGTCCTGCACACTCTTTTCTTCCCGCTGACTAATAATTTGTAACAATTAAACCACAATTAAGTTTTTCATCAGACTTCTTCATCAGTATTTCATCAGACTCTTTTTTGATATAACAGTTCACATCGTAAACCATTTTTCTAGCTTGCCTAGTCAGTACTTTATTTTTCGGCATTTTCGACCGGGGCGAAAGATAACGTTGGGTAATATTGTATGCGACTGTACTCAAGAAGCTTCGAGACGTGCTTTCGGTGCGGGCATCGGGAAGCGACTGATCAACGAATCAGGTGCCGGCGCTGACTACCGCCCCCGTCGCTCCTCACTTCCCCGCGCCAAACACTTGTGAAAAGTGACTACTGCGCATTCAAGGACAAAGCTCTTTAGTCGTGGCGCCGAGTACCTACCTAGTGGAAGTAGTAGGTAGATAAGATAGATTCGTAGAAGGTAAATGGTATCTTGTTGTGGGGGAATACGTTTTGGAATAGCTCAATGGTTGTTAATTGTACTGTTTGTATAAACAATACTAGGAAATTAAAAGATATTTCATACTTCAATTATTTCAAGGAGTCTACTAGGTAAGTAAATGAATACCAGATAATACCTTTCGCACAAACCCTGTTATTTAGTTAGGTAATTGTTATTAGTATTTTATTACATAACTAATTGGCTGAATCTACAAATATTTTGCTGTTTTGTTTCCGAATAGTCATTTGCATATGCATATAAATATTTACGGTTATATTCTCATAAAGGGGTATACTCGGCGCCACGACTAAAGAGCTTTGTCCTTGAATGCGCAGTAGTCACTTTTCACAAGTGTTTGGCGCGGGGAAGTGAGGAGCGACGGGGGCGGTAGTCAGCGCCGGCACCTGATTCGTTGATCAGTCGCTTCCCGATGCCCGCACCGAAAGCACGTCTCGAAGCTTCTTGAGTACAGTCGCATACAATATTACCCAACGTTATTACGTCTTCCAATGACGATGAACAAGTGCCTTCTACGAGTGCCTCCAGCATCCAACAGCAGCCTTGTTCCTTATCGCAGGATGATTTAATGGAAGGAATATCATTACTGTCAGATGAATAATATTTTTGTGTTAAAAACTTAATTGTGGTTTAATTGTTACAAATTATTAGTCAGCGGGAAGAAAAGAGTGTGCAGGACTATTACTACAAGTATCTATATTCACTAGGCCCTAGTGACTAGGGGCATTCTATGCTAGGGGGTTATTTATATATAGGTTTCAACCTTGACGTTAACAAATGTTGTCAATAGAGAGTACCTATAGTTTATTTGACACAAAGTCCATTATTTACATCGGATAATATCCCAATCAACAAAATATCAAACAGAGAAAAAATAGAAGTGAAGAAAGTCCTGAACACTCATTCCTTCACACTAACCCTAAAAACGCACTTCGGAATTATGCCGCGACTGTACACATGCGCAGTAATCCCCGCCAGTTTCTCCGAGAGCTCTTTATTCGTGGCGCCGAGTGTAGCCAGAGCTGCAGGATCGCATAAGCAATTTATAAAGCAGTTTATTTTATTTTACTCTCTTTTGACATTCCTACTAAAATAGGTAATAATTTTGCATGCTCCTTCAAAGCTTTGTCTCTGTTCCTATTCTCTACTCATGTGCTAACGTTGCGTTCCCGACCCGCGTCGCGACCGCCCCGCCCCGCCCCGCCGCCGCCGCCGCCCCGCCAATCTGTCGTCGATTTGAGCGCGATTTGCGCGCGGCTCCCGCGCTGCTTTCGATGTGACGGGTTTCATGGGATTCCCTGTATTACAAATTCGTTATTGCTGCCGCTCGCCCGCCCCGCGCCCGACCCGCGTTTTCTGTGGCAAAGCCTTAAGAGGTACGTACGTTTTTTTTTTCATTTGCGACCTTCTTTCTTTGGGAAAGTTGGTCACAATGATGTGAATTATCATTCCCCAAGATATGGTCAGCTTATTAAAATGTAAAACATAAACATTTACATAGAGGCACATATATTGCTCCTGGCCCCCCTAGGATACCCTGTGTCGTGGGAACCAGAAACAGCGACGTCACACACATATTGTCAACATTCAAGACCTGGGGTTTTTTTTTTCATCCCCAGCCAGGGATCGAACCAGGGACCTTTCGCATGGTAGGCACAGCCACAACCGCAGCGCCACAAAGGTCGTCAATGTCACCTCTAGATGTAGATTAGATAGGTACTATCGAACCATCTGAATCATGACCCACCATAAGCTTATTTTGCTAAACCCCTTAAATGCAAGTAGGTCGAAATTCGCTTGAAGGTTTATTTCCTTGGTAACGAACTTGTTATCATTTGATTAGACACTGACATTTTGATAGATCTTACAAGTTTGAAAGTTTCAAACGAATTATCAGGCAAGTGGGTCATGATTCAGATGGTTCGATAGTACAATCTAAAGAATTTAATTCCCGACCCGACGATTCACTAACTATAATGAATGGCTATAAAGACATAGCTCATAAGGTGCCACTAGTACTGCCAGCCAGTGTATTATATCTTAGGGGGGTCAGGAATAATGTTAAATGAGTAACTATAGCACTTACCGTAAGCAAATTGCACGCCTTTCCCTTGAATGATCAATTCATTCTGTAGTTGGTATTGAGCATTGTGATATAGGGTTTCAGCAATGCGTGCAATTTGTCAAAGGTGCTTCTTGTCATTCGAAAGTTCACAAAAAGCGATCTTCGTGTGATCACGGCATAAGCGATGGCACTCTCCATATGCTTCTCTTTGGTATTAATCTCATGTACCCATGTTCTTTTTCTACGGTTTAATGCAACCCAGCATGAGGAATCCTTCATCGGAGTCCGATTCGTACCACACGTTGCTCGCGATGACGCGTGTTTTACTTACGTCTTCCGAACACATCAGCATTACGCCGCAATCGTGTATACTTCGGAATGGTCTACGCCAATTTTATGGTTCCGTTATATACTGCGCTATTGCCCAATGTAAATACTCGTGTTATTAAATAAATATTTTATGTGTATTTAAGTTTATATATCAGCGATTAATATCAGAGTTTAAGGGAAATATTAAACCGCACATAAAAAATACTGATTTTCACAGCAAATATCAGGGAAAACACTGCGGTAGCTTAGGTGAAGGGTAAAAGGGACGAGCGAAGCGAAGCCCCTTTATCTTTCGTGTTAGGTTGAACAAGTAAGAACAACAAAAAATACGTAATACAAACTTAAGGACAAATAAAATATTTAAAGTGTTTTTATTGAACCTTTTTTGCTGTGCAAATCAGTATTTTTGATATGCTATTAAATAATACCTTCGATAGCGTGCGTAAGAGACACTGTATAGTTTGGAACTAAACTTTCGTACGCATTAATTACAAACTATACGCGAGTATATTCTAATTCTTGTATATTTTGTAGTTGCACATGTGAGTATCAGCATTCCGAAATATACACGAGCAGTACGCTATGGGAGCGTTGTATACAACGGAAATACCTTGCGTCGACACGTAAGTTACACTAACAAAAACGTTGTGAGCGAGGCGCGCGGGAAACGCGGCGGCAGCAGCGCGGCTCCCGCACGGGCCCGCGTGACTGCCGCCCCGCTCGCGCGCACACACCCGTGGCGAAGCTTTTGTAAGTTTCTGAGAAAAGTTCCTGTGACAGACGGACGGACACACAAGAGAGTGATAAGGGTTATTTTTTTAGCTTTTGAGGTACGGATCCCTAAAAAGAAGGTTTTATAGACATTTATCATAGATATTTTGGAGTTAGCCAACGTGTAGATGCGACGACCAACTCCACGCCAGAACCCTTTTTGCGTCGAAAAATCGACAACTCACGGACACGGATATAATTATGGCTCTGCTGCTTTCGCGTAACGGTCCTTTGCTCCTTGAAACCGGAAGTGGATAGAAATTGAGTATCTTATTTAGAAATAAATCAAATATGATAAAAAACTTGATATTATTGATTACAATTCGAATGAGCAATTATTAATCATACCTAAGTATAATGACAAATAATTAAGCACAAAACTCCATATTTGCAATTAAAGATATTTTCCGATAATATCGGGAGAGTCGTTCACCGTCAAACAAATATAACAAAATGGCTAAGAAAATGGTACTTCTGTACTACTTTTAATTCTTAAAAACCCGTATGTTTTATTATTTATTTGTTGTTATAGCGGCAATAGAAATACACCCTCTGTGAAAATTTCAGCTCTCTACCTATTACGGTTGATCCGGTAGAGCCCGGTGACAGACGGACAGACGGACGGACGGACGGACAGCGGAGACTTAGTAATAGGGTCCCGTTTGGCACCCTTCGGGTACGGAACCCCAGTGTTTGTAGCTACAGTGGTATATAACTTTTATGTATAATTAATTAATCTTACACGTATCCGGGCAAAGACTCTCCTCGGTGGGGCATTATGGGCTACATTTATTTATTATGTTCAGTCAGGCACGATTCGTGGCATTACGATCGTACAGCCGAAGCATCCGAGTTACAGTTTAGTAGTTCGTAATGATGTTGATGACGTACGAAATAATCACGGTAAAAACTAGGTACCGACCTATTTACTGATTGAAGACTAAAAACGTAGGTTCAACCTTGAGAATAATAAAATTTGTAGGACTCTCTCTCTCTTGCCCATCTATGCATCTCTCTTCTATCCATGAGCCCGCCACTACCACAACCACTATTTAGAGGCCAAGAAACCGGGCATGTATATAAAAGAGCTCTATGGTCTTGAGCGCACCCTGGACATCTTGCCCGACTGGCTCGCCAAGTGGCGACTATACGTCAATGTTGGGAAAGAGCAGACGCTCATCACAGGCCAGTCTCCTTCCATCATCGCTCCAGCTCCAGGGACAGGACATCGAGTGGTCTCCGCAGATGAAGTACCTGGGAGTGACCATTGATCGCCGACTCACCATGAAGCAGCACATCGACAACGTCGTCAGCCAGGTCAAGGTGGCACGCGCCAAGCTGCGTCCACTTCTCGACTCCAGCCTCCCTCTGAGGGCGAAGCTCGGGATCCCGCCTCACCTTCGCGGAATGGTACGCCCTGTGCTCGGAGACGAACAAACGGAGACTCCGAGCCCAAGAGAACCTCTCTCGGTGCCCTCCGCTACGTGAGGAACGCGATAATCCAGAGGGACCTAAGATGGGAAACCGTGGACCAGTTTGTCCAGAGGCTGGCGAAGGGCATGTACGCGGGTGCGGATGCGTCACAACACCCGCACATCGCCGAACCTGGCTCCGCATCACGCGCGCCCGCCCGACCGCGCCGCCGCCTGCCACGCGACCTGGTTGCCTAGCCGGCGATCACCCACTGCATACCAGCGCCATATGAAGGCCACCGCCCGCAAGGGCCACCCGATGACCTGTCCATCGCCTCTGTCCACAGGAGTGGACAGAGGCGATTCTTCGGGAAGAGGTCCATTGACCTGACCCCGACTCCCCACGCCCCAGAAGGGGTGCGTGAGATGACTATGAACGACGGTTTCACGCTCGCTCTCACGCAGGCGGTGCCGGTTCGAATCCCGTGCTGACCATTACCATGGGATAAGTAGGTAATTTATCTTATTTTAAGAAGAAGAAGAAGAAGAAAGAAGTTTATTTGTAACAGGAAACAAAAATAGGAGTCAATATTGAACAACTAGGTACTAAGAATATTTCCTGTCACAAGCCGGCCTCAACTCAGCAAATGCTGAATGCGAACAATCAGCGTTGGTCTTCCGTTGTGACCGACGGGTGACACCACGCACAACAATGTGCACTTTTGTGTAAACATTTATAAACACATCGTAGTGTACTAGACTATACGGACGTTCTAACGGTGATGGAAAACATCGTGAGGAAACCTTAAATCTCTATAGCTGCAGCGATGGGTTAGCCCTCTGCTGCCACCCAATATGGGAAAAGGCATGACGCTATCTTATGTGGTACAGTCAGCGTCAGATGTAAGTTAGCACGCAAGCTACTCAAATATATCTAGAATACCTAGATTTATTTGAGTAGCATTCGTAATAATTCTCATCGCACATCTTTTGGGATCCGAGCGCCGCCGCCCGCCTGTAGGAAATTGTGTAACCGTACAAAGTCTTGCTCAACACCTAGCCACAGGCGTCATAGGTATAAGGGCAGTGAACGACCCGCGCGCGCCAGACGAAGCCAAGCCAGCCATGTCAATGTCACGCACGTCAGGCAACTGAGGGGAAAGCAGGGCGGGGCGTTTATTTCTTGCCAGCGACCGAACCTGTGAATCCACGGAGTAGAAAAAACAACTACATAGTTTTTTCTATTCCGTCTGTGTACCAAAACGACGACTGTGATATAGCCACCTAGAATTCTAATGTACCTACCTTTTGAGATTAGTTAAGTACATAATTATGTTATGCTATTAATAAATTATTTACTAATTCCTTGATAATGCTACGAATGATATGATATATGAAAGTATTCTCAGGAAATCTGTTTATTTATTCCTCCAAAAGCCTATCGACCTTTTCTTCGACGCACCGCGTTTTTAGCCACGTGATATAATGTAGTAGCAGTCAAGTCATCCGTGTGGCAGGATTGTCAGCTCAACTGTCTCTGAGACTGAGATAAAGTACAATAGAAGGCAAACAGTTGGTTTGGTTCCCCGAGGCACACGAAATAAGCACACACAGCTAACGCAGCTGCCTGTCTGTCATTCATGAATGAATAACGGGAAACAGCAGCCGCCAGCTATTCGCTCCAAGCCATCTCTCCCTCCAACCGACTAAATGCTCAAAGTAATAATAATTCATATCTTCAAGTTTTTTTAGGCGATGACGTAACGAATTACTTACGAATACGACTGACCTCTAAAATAGTAACTCTGAAATATTATACAATATGATACTATAAACAGTTTTAACTATAATTCGATTTATGAAACGCGGTTGAGCTGATGATAGAACAAAAACTATTGTGTCCTCTTCAGTTGTTTAATAAGTACATTACCCACTGTAAACCTTCACATGATAACATTCCACTTACCTGAGATCGTAAACAAATTAAAGGTACCAATCTGCATAACAGTTTTGTATTTCACATAAAAATACAATATAAAGTTTGCTCTCCAGGATTCCGTAACGGGATACACTTTCGGATGAGGAATATTTAAAAACTAAAGTTACAAATTATTTATCTAACAGTTGCCAACTATACTATCATTGAATGCCTTCACTATTTACATTGCTTATGAAAAATAACTAGTTTGTGAAAAGCTGATACTTACAGCCTATCCTGCGATTTCTGAATTGAGAATTTCACTAATCAAATACTAGTCTTAAGTAACTTTCGGTCTCTGCAGATGTCACAAAATAGAATGTGACAGAATGATACTTAAGTTTTAACTTAGTGAACTTTTCAAGTCAGACACCGGCGCTATGTCAGACAAAATTCATTTGGAAACTTAACACAATTGATTGATAAATATGTTTGCAAGTATTTTCATTTATATTATGTTACTAGATATTATTACGTCTTATGTATAAGATACAACTACGAAATTAAATAAACCGTCATTAAACAGATCCATAAAATTACTTTGTATTGTTCTGGTAGGGAATAAACAAAACATCTTCAGTGGGAAACTATAATCTAATGTTTCACAAAGTCACAATCGCACTTCGCAGTGCAACCTTGTTACTATTTATTTTAAACATAATATATTTCACATTGGGTCCTAATAATTTAAACACTAAATTAATTTTCCTTGATTTCACGATTTCATAGCATACACGTATCAACATCACGTTCATCAGCTCACTACATCTGAAGATATAAATACGAAAATAAAATTAAAGATTAGTTTAGTCCTTTTTACAATACTGATCCTATATTGTCGCTCACTATACACGGGATAATCGAGTGACAGATACGAACTCCGATTACAGGAACGCTCCGGAACGAAATTGAAGTCTCCAGCTATCGCTCAGCGTTATCGCTATTTGTCTTTAGAAGAGGTCGCGATCGCTTTCGCCGGCTGCGGGATGATGGTAATCTCATCGTTGATCTTGATGGGCTTGAGCAGCGACTCTCCGTCGGCGGCTGGCTTGCTAGCGGCGGCGGAGGCCGGGGCTGTGGGCTTGCTCTTGTCCATCACGCGCTTGGCTACGACACTGTGCGCCGAGTACACGTGGTTCTCGAACTGCTTGTACATGCCGAAGGTGGCGGTGCACACGGTGCACTTGTAGGAGAGGTGCGCCGGCTTGAGCGTCATGTTGTGGTCGCGCGCCACGTGGTTCAGCAGCTTCCACTGGTAGACGCGGCCACACACCGGGCAGCGGCCCGCGTCTTTGCCCTTGTTGGCCGCCTCCTGCATGGAGCTGGTGACGAGCCCGTGCGAGCCCAGCAGGTGCCGCTCGAGGCCCTGGTCTGTGAAAAAACGGAACTGGCACTTCTGGCAGTTGAGCGGAGGCCGGTTGTAGATCATCTTGGGGTGGATCTTCACCTTGTGGATCCACTGCATGTGGTTGCGCAACTGCTCGAGGTCCTTGATGTAGCCGTCGCAGATCTCGCAGATGACGAACGTGCCCTTGTTGGCGGGCGCCTGCTGTGCGGCGGCAGCGCCTGCGGCGGTGGCAGCCCCGGGCGCCGCACGCGGCAACGGTGTGATGGAGATCTTGGGCGTGGCGCCGGGCCCGGCCAGCGGGTAGTTGTTGGGCTGTGAGTGCGAGTTGTGCATGATCATGAGGCCGCCGCGTACGAGCGGCGCTCCCGGCAGGGGTTGGTGCAGCGCGCGCGGGCCCATGTGCATAGGCGGGCGGCCGCGAGGGCGCGCCTGCATCAGCCCCGGCATCATGGGGCGGCCTAGTGCTGCGGCGGCGACGGGGTAGGCAGGCGCGGCAGGCACTCGAGCGCGACACAGCTTGGGGATCTTGGCGGGCGGCTCCCACTCCTGCGGCGGCGCCAGGTTGGCCTCGGGCTTGTATTTCTTGGCGCAGGCGAGCAGGTGACGCGCAAGCTTGCTCTTGCTGTTGTCCTCGAACATGCAGTTGGAGCACTGCTGGTAGGCGGGCGCGCGCTCGAGGCGGCCGCGCGTGTTGTGCTCCGCCTCCATGTGGAACAGGATGTCGTGCGGGCTGCGGATTTCGAAGGCGCAAGAGTTACACTTGTACACGTTGCTGCGCATGTGCGGCGCCTCCAGGTGGTGCGACATCACAAGCATGGATTCCGTCTTGAAACTGCAGAACTCGCATTTCCGTTGCTCCAGATTGAATGGGGAGTTAGTTTTCTTACTGAATTTCAGATTTTGAGTAAGAGAGTTGATGGCCATTTCTGTGGCTTTAGTGCTACGTCCTGATTTCTTTTCCTTGTACAGTTTGCGGTTTTGTTGCTTCAGTAGATCTGTCTGCACATATTCTTGAACGAGGTTGACACCGATATCGATAAAGAACTGACCCAAGGAACAATCAAAATAGCTATCTGATTTCCCAGTGGTGACCTTGCCAACACCTAGATCATTGACTACATTCTTAAGGTTGTCAATTGGATCAGATTTATTTTTCAGAACAGTCACACCATCATCATCACTGCCAGGTTCTGTATCGGAAGATTCTCCATCCCAGGAGGCATCATCTTCATCATTACTCCGTTTCTTGCTTTGCTTTGCCTTCTTGTTTGAGGATATATCCTCTATACCCTTTTCCTTATCACTAACTTCATCATCTTCCACTTCTTCTCCTCGCTCTTTCCTCTCTTGTCTCTCTTTCTCCTTCCTACCCCTCTCTTCCTTCTCTTTCTCTAATCTCTCCTGCTCTTGTTTGGCTTTCAATTCGTCTAGCTCTTTGCCCAGGGTGTCTACAAACTCTCTGAATGGCTTTATAGAGGGTTTTTCATACACATAAGGTACTATGAATGATGGTGCCTCAACAACAAACATGTCATCAGTGAGAGAGGGCAGAATGGGGGGCTGTGTGGGTTGTGGTGCGGCCGAGGCACTGATAGTGTTGGGGCCAGCCTTGGCCGCTACTGGAGTTATGGTGGTCCCTCTTGCTGCAATACTCTGACAGAGGTTATGGGCCATCATGCTGCTATTGCCTGATGTCACCACAGCTCTCGCATTTTGTATTGGCATTGGTGCCTTGCCAGACATTATTGAGTTTGTATCAATTATGACTACAGTAGGCTCCTTGTTTTGGTCATTAGATTTAGGTTGCTTTGAAGCTAATTCAACTAGACTCTTAGTGTCACTTATAATTATTGGCTTATTCATGTTTTTATTTTGGCCTTGCACCAGTGGGTCTTCTATGATTTCTTCTATATCTGATTCATCATCACCATTCTCCATGTCCTCATCATCATCATGTATTTCTTCTTTGTCAGTTTTATTGTTTTGGTGTGGAGTCTCAGAGTTGCTATCATTTGTACTTGAGTTTGTGGAATCATCATTTGTCATTACACAGTCATCTTCATCATCACTTGTGATCTCGTGGACTTCTGGACTAACAGATCCTCCATTATGGCTCTCAAGTCCATTATCATTTTCAATATTGTTTTCAATATTGTTCTCATTTTCATTTTCCATCTCATTTTCTAAGTCACTTTGATCGTCTTTGGTTTGACTATCGTGTGAGGTGTCATCATCCCCTTCTGTTCTTTCTTCTGTTGGACAAGACAATAGGAAATTAAATCATTGAATCTATAGTCCAAAGACAGTAGATACTTGCTGTACAGCATAAGTTACAACATTTATGTTAGAAATCACATAAAACAGTAGCAATTCACTTGTAAAATGAACCAAGCAGGTATATTGTTTATACACTTTGTATGACATAGTGTGTGCAGTCAGACTAACATTTTCATCATGTACTTATGTACTGGGGGAGTGTATACAACATAATTTCTTCCTAGCAAGACCTAACCACAAAATTCGGCGTGAATCATTCGCTGCAAAATGAACTAAAGAAGCCTATGATCTGCAGTTTGGGAAAAAATATTTTTATAATGTCACGTACGAATGATGTGGTGGAAGACTTGACCGCCATATGGGCTTCGCTAGTCTCCCCTGCGATCGTAAAGCAATCATTAGGTGGATACCTTCGAATCCACCAGAATTCCGACAACCGGCTATACCAAAATGATCGTGGGATGCTGTAGATGATCCATAACTTACCTATTGCTGTAGAAATTGACATTTTCATCTAATTTGCGAATAAAAACGACTGAAAAGGGCACAACAGCACAGTGGCGGAAACCAAACCGAGTCAAGCTGTCATTTTAGGTTTTTGATGCTACCACTTAAACGTGCATCATGACGAAAAATCGTGAAAGCTATCGATAATAACGTTGATGCGCAAGTTAAAAGGAAACAAAACGTAATTGTAATGTTTTGATGTAACGTTACATTCACAACTATTAGGAATACATATAATTATAAGTCAAGCAACTACTTTATTTGCGTTTAAGGAACGAACAGATAAGTGGGCCTGTGAAAAGACCCTATAGTTTGTGCGTTTCCAGAGGAGCTCCCTGACGCTTACTGCGCTCTCGCTCTAACACGCAAGGTGCAATGGGGAGTAAATTTTCTTTCCCTTTTCGGCGGGAAGTGAAAGAAGTAGTCACAATCCCGTATGTGGGAGCGAGATAAAGTAAAAAGTAGCGCGCAACTTCATAGCTGGTAATACTATAATAAATCGCGCCAACTTTCGAACAAAATTCCCGCGTTTTTTTTTAATTTGTGAATTTATGAATTTTATGTTCGGAAAAGTTTTTGTAAAAGTTAAGGCAAAAAGTTTCATAGATCTGTCTTTGTAACGTTATTTATAAAAATATTTACTAAAATCTTTCTCGTTTTGTTTGTAATATTTATTTATAATTCTTTATTGCACACACACACATATTACATTTAAAACTTATGTTATTTACCAAAAATAATCTGGGATTCTGGGAATATATAGAAACCAATTCAGTAACAGATTTTATAATTTATTAGTTACAAAACTTACAAAAGAATTAATCTCATATGGTAGTCAACCAAACTCTTAGAATGATTTAACTCTAAGATACTTTAGTGCGATGTTTTTGTTGTAATACAAATATTTAACTTTACATTACATGTGATTGTAATTAAGCTCCTAGCTTTTAAACTACACCTAGGCAAGAGCTTTCAGCTTTCCTTTGATTTGAAAGTATCTACTAACTTGATACTACTTAGATGTAATCTGATAAAATATACTATGAATTTAAATATTTCAAGCAAAGAATACAAATTAGATTTACTTATTGTTATGCCCCATCAGCACCACACTGATTGATAGACCAGCAAATCCCTTCTTATATGCACTGATTGCATGTTAGCACATTCATAAAAAATAAAAATAAACTTATTATTATTTTAGATTACTTATGTAAATTCTACCTAATCTTCTTCATCATCTACAACATTATCTGCAAACACATCGACAAGAGGTGCTTCGCCAGGTTTCCTTATCACCCCCAATTTCTCGGCAGCATCTAAACTCTTCTGGGCATTCTCAACAGTCTTTTTCTGATCTGGACTCTCTAACTTGGTCAGAGCCATCAAAATCTCCATCACATCAGTTTCAAATATCCTTGCAGCAACATCTTTGTCACCTTTTACAATGTTATAGATAATGTATGATCCTCTGAATTGAATTTCCTTATTTGGATTTGCCAGTAGACAGTGCAATGATTCTATCCAAGTCTTTACATCTAACAGTTTTCTGCAACAAACTTTGCTTACTGATGTGAGCACACAGAGGGCACCCGCAGCTGCCATTACTGTGTCCATGTCTTCCTCCTGGCACAACATATACAGGAATTTAGTCTTCTCATTATCACCCTCGTAAGTCTTTATAACAGCTTCAGATTGAACCAAATTACAGATACATTGCACAGCAGCCCTTTGGAGCATCAGGTGGTCTTCATACATGTAATGCTCAATCTTGGATAGGCCACCTTCTTTCAGGATCCTGTTTCGAGTGGTCTCGTTCATGCCAGCTAAGTTACAGAGAGCCATGAGAGCTTCAAAGTTTTCCAGAGCAGTGCAGTCTGGATGTAGCAAGGAAAGCAGTGGCCTCACAACTTCTAAATTTCTTTGCCCAGGGAATGCTACCTCCGGATTGATTGTGATCCCTATTCTAGACAAAGCTTGTGCTGCCTGTTGTTTGCCTTTGGTTGTGCCCTCTAAAGCCATTGGAATTAGCACCTTAGCTGCTCCTTGTTGAACGACAATACCTCTGAGTTCTGGAAGGCAACAAATGGCATTGAACACACGGGAAATCAATTCCCTAGAGTTGTGGCTTTCTGTTTTAGAAAGAGCTACTAGACCAGTTGTCACTCCTGCCTTAGCTAGCACAGTAAGTCTCTTGTTAATGAAGTCAGGGTCATCCAGTTCATGTGTTTCAGGCACATGGTGCTTGGCAAACTTAGCCAACTCCACCAATTCTGGGTTCAAATCTTGCTTGTCATATGCATTGCATAAGTTAACTAGTGTTGTAACCACTCCATAGAGAGCAGACTGGTCCCCAGTTTTGGCTAGCTCTATCAGTGCCTGGATAGCTGCATTGTCATCCACCAGCTTCTCTTTAACATCTGCATCTAGAGTCAGGTAAGAGAGACCTTCAGCTGCCCATTTTCTCATATCCTTATCTTTAGCCGGATTGATAAGGAATTTCCTGCAAGCTTCTGCTAGCTTTGTAGTTGAACCCTCAGCAAAAGGTCTGATGGATGCGTCATCACCACCGAAACTGCCCAGTTTACACAATCCCACAAGTGCTCTCACTCTTACTGCATCATTTTTGCTCGCATACAACTTCTTCAGGATATCAACACCCGTGTCAATGATAGACTTAGCTTTATCCTTCTTAGAGGCAGCAGCGATAAGGCATTCACAGGCAACTTTCTGTTGAAGAATATCCTCTGTTGTTGCCATGACCAAGATCATTTGCATGATTCCATCCTTGGAGAAGATGTAGTTTCCCACATCAATCGGGCCTCTTAGCAAAGAAGTTATAGTCACAGTTACCCGAACCTTAGATTCAAGGTCAGGAGAAAGCAGCTTGTCCTTGACAAATTCATCCACTTGAAGATTGAATTTTTCACGGGCCTTGTCATAGTACATGTTCTCATATATACGTGCCAAGCAGGCAGCGGCTATGGTTTTCGAAGAAGGTGTTATATTCATGGCAGACTCATACTTGTACTCTTCAAGTTCACTGCACACTTCAAGCAATCGGTGCAGACCTTTTGAATCTACAAAAGCTTCGGCCCAGTTCAGAGCATCATAATGGCAATTTCTCATAATAAGCTCTATAATGGCATCTCTGGCCAATCCTGAGATGACCCTGTTTGTGATTGAGTATGTCAGGCAAGTGAGAAGAGTGTCAATCTCAGATTTATATTCTTCACACATTTTAGCATCAGGTTTTGTTTCTTTTTTTGTATCCATTCCAGAAAATGAGTTAAGTGTCACTTGAAGGCAGTACTGAGCAGCATTGACTCTTTCCTCATTGTTACTATCAATAATCTCCAGGAACCAGGGTATGCCAACAATTTTGATGATATCCTTGGTCCTTTGTACATTTCTTTTGCTAAGCTGACTAATGACCCTGATTGCGTTTATTAATATGTCATCATTCTTTTCAAGTTTGAAGAGTTTCCAAATATTTTGGATAATGCCACTCTTGAACATAACGTCAGCTCCCGCATTCTCCTTGCTCAGCACCATCAGATTGGCCATAGCCTTCTCCCGCTTCTCTTTGTCTTCAGCAATGTCGAAGGCCACCTTGAACATTTGTTCAACTTTGTTGCTGGTTTGTGCATTCTGTCGCGATCTCTCTGTCACTATAGCATACAATCGCTTTAGTATTGGCTGAACTGCTTTATTTGTTGGTTCCACTGTGAATATTGTCTTGGCATCTCTGTAGGCTTCTTCATACCTTTCTAAGGCCTCGAGCGCTTGCGAGCGGCGGAACAGAGCCTTCGGGTCTTCTGGAACGATCTTCAGAGCGTCATCACAGTCTTTGATAACTTTTTCATAGTCCTTGGTCTTGAGATAGGCAGCGGCGCGGTTCTTGAGGTAAGTTGCTAAGTCTCGGCTGTCGTTTTCGGCGAGACTAATAGCTTTACTGTAAAGAGATATTGCCTCTTCATAGTTATCGGCTTTAAACACCTCGTTTCCCTTGTCCTTGTAAGACTCAGCTTCCTCTTTGTGTACACCCATGGTTTCTTTCTTGGCACTTTAGTTAAAACTTAGGCTAGGTTCAATGTGGTTGCCCTTTTATAGTGCACATAAGGAAACTTCTGGTAAATACTCGAATCCCCTCGATGCCTGTAGTGCAGGTGCGGGCAAGGACCCAAAATAGAATTTTATTTACGGATTCGGTGTCAAATTGAGTGAGGTCGAGGTATTAGATGACAGTACAGTTCGGAAACATAAATTATTGTTAGAATTTGTAACCAGATAAGGCGAAAATCATGATATTTTCTTGAAACTGAGATTTTTGATTACCACATATTTTTGGTTGTTCATAATATTCTTTATTACCTCGTTTTAGTCTTTCCCTTTCGAAATAAATAAAATCTTGCTAGATTCATAAAATAATATTATTGAACTTTTTGATTTGCACTCCAATATGTCAAAAACATTTTTTAGGGTATCGTCTCTGGCAAGAATTTAAAATCGATCTCTCTCACACTCAAAAGAAAATCATATGTTTGTCCCGCTTGCATGAATCATCTGGTATCTCACTCATTTCATTCATTTGCCTGCCTTGTTTCGTTCAATCAATTGACGATCACGCACGCGCAGTGTTGCCGTTCTGGCGACTTTGTCGCTAGATCTAGGGGATTTCGTGACTGTTTAGCGGTTTTTTTTTTCGTTTCAGCGACAAATAAATATTTAGCGACTTTTAGCGTCTTTGTAGGCTAGGCGACTTTTTTCAGAAATATCACGATTGTAATGGTAAATTAGGAGAAGAAATACAAAAACGGCTTTCGACTAACTATGAAGCCCTAGAAAAAATTGCTTCATTGAGCGAGGAAGAGGCACTAAAACAATCGAAAAACACATCAATATTAGATCTTGCAAAGGAAATGGGAATTTAAAAATAGACAAAATTTTGCAGCAATGGCAAATTATTTACTTTGTCGATTGGAGTCCGCTAAATGGAGATCCTATTAGCTTTTGAGCTAAAGTGGCTGCATATTAAAATGCAGTAGGAATAAATACCTTTCAGGATTTACGTGATTTTGCTATCGCTATATTATCATTGCCACATTCAAACGCAGAAGTGGAAAGAGTGTTTAGCTCTATGAATATTGTGAAAAACAAACTTCGCAATGCAGTTTCTGACAAAACTCTAAATTATATTCTTCTTATCAGAAATGAATTCAGAATTAAAAACAAAAATTGCTCTACATATGATCTTCCGGACGAAGTTGTTAACGAAGTAGCTAAACGAAGATCAAACGCAACCGGAGACCTTGGAGAGCCTTCATCTTCCGCTGACATTATAATTGAACACCCAAATGACTTCTTCCTTGATTTTGAATTTTAGGTATAAGTACCTAGCTAATTATCCAGTTTTTTTGTAAAGTATTTAATGCTTACCTAAATAATTAACTGTTTAAAGATTAAGGATGAGGTGTTTTATTTGTTACTGGATTTTTTTTATAAACATGTTTCACTTATTTTGCCTGCTCATTAATTATTTAATAGTTTTGTTAGATTATTATTTATTTATTCATTTTAGTGTAATAAAAGGTGTTTGCATGAATTACAAAAGTATAAAACTAGATTAGACTTAGGCAACAGCGGTTTATATAACAGATAAAATCTAGGGACATCTAGCGGATTTTCAGAAAAGATTTTATCGCATATCTAGCGAAATTTTTATGAATATCTAGCGACTTAAAATTCTGTAGAACGGCAACACTGCGCACGCGACGCTCCGGGTGTTTTCCTTTCCTCGTGTTCACCGGAATTTTACGTTCGAAATATAAATCCAAACTCCGATAATGGCTGCTATTAGCTTGCTAAACCCAAAGGCTGAATTCGCCAGGGCAGCCCAGGCCCTTGCTGTGAATATTTCGGCTGCGAAAGGTATACAAGATGTAATGAGAACTAACCTCGGTCCCAAAGGAACAATGAAAATGTAAGTTTATCTCCATATCTAAGCATAAAATCATGAAATAATACATTAAATCATATGTTTTTCTTAGTTAGTATTTTTACAAGTAGTTAAATTAGTTTCATAACTAAATGAAACTGTATTTTTGGCTTCCTGAAATACCATACTTTGTTCATACCAACCCAACCTATTTTATTGAACACTTATTTTTCTGCCAACTACAGGTTGGTGTCTGGAGCTGGTGATATCAAGATCACCAAAGATGGTAATGTGCTGCTCCATGAAATGCAAATCCAGCATCCGACAGCATCACTCATCGCGAGAGCCTCCACGGCTCAGGATGACTCCACTGGCGATGGCACCACCTCCACTGTGCTGCTTATCGGGGAACTCTTGAAGCAAGCTGATATCTACATTAGCGAAGGTAATCCATGTTGATCATTTCTGGATGTCAAATTGTTAATAATTCATAATTTCTTTGTTGCACACAAATACACGAACAATAAAATCGATGACCCCCGTCGATGACCTTGGTACCACCAGATAGCTTGTTCTCTTGCCTATCCAATAGTATCAAACAAACATGTAATATACGAAACTATGTATCTACATAGTTTTGTAGAAGAGGATAGGTCAAACCATATTTTGCATTGTTTGTGAATCACTGGTTGCAGAGCCAATAACAGTGTAGGAAGCGGGAATAATTAAGCATCAAAAAAGTTTGCGAATTGAACAGTCAGTGACTCTTATGTACAATGATCTAAGGTACATTTTATCTGAGATCTAATTAATACTTTTTCATCAGATTTTCTGATACAAATTAGCCATCATTCATCAATGATTGTGCAGGTAGAGAGCTAGCACACTCTTACAATCAATATAGATCCTGAAAAGTCGAAGAATAGCTGCAACACCGGAACAAGCCGCCCAAGCTGTTGGCCTTATTCAAACAGGGCTGAATCAGATTTAAGTGGCTCGGCTCCTCAACCTCAATCATTCTGATCTTAACAGGAGGTTTTAGAAACTGGTGGCAATGTTCGAAGTAGAGGATCTGGCCGACATTGCATCACCAACAGTCAGCAAGGTGA
Source organism: Argyresthia goedartella (assembly GCA_949825045.1). Classification (NCBI taxonomy): domain Eukaryota; kingdom Metazoa; phylum Arthropoda; class Insecta; order Lepidoptera; family Argyresthiidae; genus Argyresthia; species Argyresthia goedartella. The sequence continues at coordinate 10,201,280 of OX463828.1, read as the reverse complement.
TTCTGGTAATTTTCACCATCATCACCTTCAAAGAACATCACCTTGACAAGGTCCAGCTGCGACAGAGGCTTCAAGAAGCTTTACTGTTAGTCATTGGACAGTGAGAAGAAGACTTGCACATGAGCAGGCCAGATTTGCAAGACAACATTTGAAGACTGGATCAATGGAAGACTGTTCTCAGAAGAATGCAAAATTTTCCTGCATGGTAATGATAGAAGGGGAAGAGTATACTGAAGGCCTTCACAGCGATTCACACAATGCTGCATCCGTGAATGTGATGCTTATGGCAGTGGATCTTGTATGGTCTGAGGAGGAAATTCTCTAGAAGCAAAGACGGAGATTGTTATCGTTGTCGGGTCTGACTGCTCAGCGCTACATTGAAGAGGTTCTTTAAGACCATGTGATGCCGTTTGGTGGATTTACTGGTGATAATTTCCTGTTTATGCATGACAATGCCCAACCCCACACTGCAGCGGCTATGCATCAATATTTTCAGGAAGTCGATATTCCAGTGATGGAGTGGCCAACGCGGAGTCCTGACTTGAGATGTAAGACCGGTATTTAAACCTTTGGTTAATACCAACTGTGCACATTCAACCACACATTTGCGGATTTTGGTAGGGGGTTTGGGTTAAATGCCTCTTACCATAACTACTTGAGTTTTATTTATATTTGCATTGTAAGTTCCTTATGGATGGGTCAAGAGTTCTATAGACCGATTTCCCGACGGCAGTTACGACGGGAATCGGAAAAATATCGATTTAAATGATGTTAAGGGTGCCGAAACCTATAGGTTATACAATATATTGTTATATTGTATTATTGTATTGTTATATAAAAATACAGCGAAAAGGTTTAAAATTAAGAGCCACGAATTAAGAACGCTGGGCGACGTTGGCGGGAATTACTGCGCATATGTACAGGTATTGAAAAGTGAAACTACTGCGCATTCAAGGCCACCGCTCATAACGTGTGGCGTGACGTATAGTCAGAACTGGTTTTGTGTTTTGCTAGAGTTGTAAACTAACCCTTAAACGCAAAAGTGCACGGTTAAATGCTCGCTGCTGTGCCTATTGTGCAGTTAAATCAGTTCGATATTTATATATGTATTACATGCCGACACTACTGCAGATATAAAAATACGTGACATCACGTTCAATACAAATGGTGCATGTAAGAAAAGGCATTTTGTATATTATTTAGATCACACATAAGTGTGAATATTTTTATGAAATATCATAACTAAGTATATCTTTAGCCTTTCTCCATTTCTTTGAAAGAAAGTTACAAGAGATGATCTATTTTACCGTTCTTAATTTCATTTCCATGGCTCCACAAAATGCAATGTACTCTCTTAACTTTTATAGAGAATGAAAAATCTAAAAAAAAATATGCTGTGTATCTCAATACACACTTCCAACGAAAATTGGTTTGAACCAAATAAAAAAAGCAGTATTTAAGATATAAAATAAAACATTTATTACAAACCGAAAAGATAACTTTATCATTCATACAAACACTATGAAAAACAAAGTTACAACACAAAATCCAGTCACATAATTACTTGCTACAACGGAACCCTCCATGAGCGAGTCCGACTCGCACTTGGCCACTTGGCTTATTTTAATTTAGCCAATTTGGTGGTCCTATGCTGAGCAAAGGCATGTTGACTCAAAGGGGGGAACCCCTTGAGTCAACACGTCCCTGTTCTGTGCCACCCCGGCAGAAACGTTTCAAGCTCATCCCGCCATCTCCGTTTATAGGCCTGCTCCTACGCCGTTTTGTTTCACCCATTCAATGGCGATTCTCGCCCATCTGTCTTGAGAGCATACATACGGCCCAGTTCCACTTTAGCTTGGCGGTTCATGCACCCACATCAGCAACGCCAGTAAAGGAAGGAGCGCACTGTGGTGTTCCTTATGCGGTCCGTCCTGCGAACACTAAAGCCGGCCATACATGGACAGCTTGAAGCTGTCAGTACCGACTACTTCAAGCTGCGACTGCACAGCAAACTACAGTATTCTACGTACGTCCACACACGAACCGCTCGAGCAGTTGCGACTGCTTCGGGCGGTCGACTGCACGGTGAAATTTCATCGTGCGGTCAAGCAGTCGCTAGGCATACACCGACTGCTCGAGCTGTCGGCTGCTCGGGCACAGTTCCCTCCCCCCGCGCTCTTCATCGGGCGTAGTTCTCTCCGCCCGCGCTCTTCATTCCAAGTCGCGCACGCATCCCGCCCGCACGCTGAGTGGTTACAATGGACATCGATACTGACGCGCTTATAAGTGCAATAAAATCACAAGAATTTATTTGGAATTACCATCTTGATGACCACAGTGATAAAACAAAGAAAAATACTGCATGGAAAGCTGTTTGTGAACTGTTAATTGAAAACTGAAGAAAAACCAGTGGCGGATAAAAATAAAATTGGTGAGTTTTCAATATAAATTTATTTTTTATAGCAAATAGATATTGACATAATAGATATACGGCTAGTTTATATCATATTCCATTGCCAATCTAGTTTTCCTTCTTCACTCACAAATTCTTCTCTGATTGTTGTTAACATAGGTCCACCTCGACGAACATTCCGAGTTGATTCTATTATAGTGTTTGGAAGACCCTCCAATGTGTCTTCGAATTTATGTCCGTCTCGTTGCTTTATATAGTTATACAAAACACATGCTGCTTTTATTATATCTACTGCAAATTCGACATCGACGTTAAGTGGTCGATGGAATATACGCCATTTGTTAGCAAATAAACCAAATGTGCATTCAATATACCGTCTAGCACGTGATGATCGATAGTTGAAGACTCTCTTTTGCTCTGGCAAATGGTTTCCTCCGTAAGGACGTAACAAATTTTCTTGCAAGCTAAACGCCTCATCTCCTACAAATACATTCGGTAAAACAGGTCCATTTTGCGATATTGAAGAAGGTGCGGGTATATTCAATTTCTTTTCCAGAACCTTTTGTAAAAAGTACTTTCTTCGAAAATAGTCAAATCTGCATGCCTTCCATATGAACCCACATCCACGAAAGTAAACATGTAATTACTGTCACACACGGCCATTAGTATTGTAGAAAAATAGTGTTTGTAATTATAATATGCCGATCCACTTTGTGTGGGTTTTATTATTCTTATATGTTTGCCGTCCACTGCACCAAGGCAGTTCGGAAACTGTTCAGTTTTCATAAACCCATTTATTATTTCTTTCCATCTATCTTCAGTTAATGGTGCTATGCACATATCTTTCATATACATCTATATAATTTTACATACATCTCTCACTATGCCACCAATTGTAGTAGCTCCAATTCTTAAACTATTGCAAATCCACAAATGTTCGTCCAGTGCCTAAAAACCTGAAAAGAAAAATAGCATTGGTAGTTTTATTATTATTTAGTAGTTTTTTAATTACTGTATATTTCATTGTTACAGCTACGTCATTACAGAAGAAATGGAAAGTATTAAGAGATGGATATACCAGGTATAAGAAAAAAAATAAACCAAAGAGTGGTTCAGCAGCCACCAAGATACGACCCTACCCATATTATGAGCATTTATAATTTTTAAAGGTCATTGAGGATAGACCTGACAAAACAGACAGTTTAAAAGAAACATCTGAAGAGAGCGATCATAATAAAGAAACTGCAAAAAAAGTGGTGCTTCAAAAAGAAAAAAATATAATACTGAGGATGACATAATTGACAAACTATCTAAACGCATTGATGAAAAACCCAGTCCAAATCTTGCAGTTGAAGATGATGAAGACAAATTGTTCTTAATATCAATAGCTGGAGAGTTAAAAAAAAATCCCGATCAATATAAACTAGATGCAAGGTCAGAAATCATCAACGTAATTAATAGTACATTACGATATTAGTGCGTAAAGATGGTTATAACATGCGAGGCGGAATTTCAGCCCGAGCCGAAGGCCAGGGCGTAATTGAGCCGAGCATGTTATAACCAATACGCACGTATATCGTACGACGTTTTTTAACACATTTGCGAGGAAACAGAAGAAAAAAACAAGGTGAAAAGGGGGAGCAATTTAAAGGAATACCCCAGCCTACACTGTCAAGCCGTTATGGTGAAAGTAGGGGATATTTTGCACCTTCAGCTAGTGAGCAACGTGGACTTAATTACAACTCAAGTTTATCAAGGGCTATCAATATGCACCCTCTGCATCAAGTGATCATCCTTATAGATCTGCACATGTCACAGCTAATGATGAGTTTTCTTATTCATCCTGTGAAGACAGTCTTCCACCTTCGTCTGTTCTATCTGATGATATTATTAAAACACACTTTTTTTACTAACCTTAGTGTTACAGCTAGCCTTTCTTCTGGTGGAATACTTTTCCTCTTAATAGTATCTTCACTTTTAATTTTTTCCTTGAGTATATTAAACAATTCGTCAAAAGATGAGATTGACATTCTAATAGTAGTTTATGTGACTGCTACATAATGGAGGGCATTAATACTCGAGAGTTTTAATGCCTAATTATGTACAGTTACATACACTAGTTTATCTACACACATATCATAGGCTCTCTTTGATGTGTTCAGGAACCGCATGACCTTCATTGTGGCTCTACAGTTGTTTAGCTTGTTCTATAGTACCAACGTGCCGCAGGCGGGCGTCGGCGTTCGAAATTTGAATGTCAGTACCAACTTCACAGACAAACTAGGGGCGCACGCAGGCGGGCGTCGGCGTTCGAAATTTGAATATGCAGAAAAATTACACATTATGGTCATAATGTGTAATTTTTCAGATAAGAAATGAGTTTTTACCAAGTAGTTTAACATCATGCTGATCGTAACGTGCGGTTTTTGTACGCAGTAAAGAGGGTTTATGATAAGTGTGTAGATAAAATAATTAAAAAACTTTTCTTCGTCACGTCTTAGTTCCAAAAACAAGTGATTAAATTCTCCATAATAATGTCGTGTTTCCAATATTGGATGTACCCACAATTTTCTATTTTTACGCCGCCGTCTGAGCAAAAGCAGCAGAAGTGCTTCCTCCTCAAAATCCATGAAGCTACTGATTTGACATTCGAGCAGTTGAGCTGACCGCTCGAGCAGTTAAGCTGACTGCTCGAGCAGTTATCAATGGCAGCCTCATGCTGATTGACTCTGACTGCAAGAGCGGTCCGCGTATGTTGATCACTAGGTAACTGCTCGAGCAGTCCGTGTATGGCGGGCCTAAGAATGTTGCACTCATTGCTCGCTGACAAACTTTGAGTTTGGACTTCTGAAGTTCGGTCAGTGACCATGTCTGAGCGCCGCCTTAAGTTAGGATAGGCAGGATACACATGTCGATGAGCTTTCGCTTGAGGTTCAGCGGAAGGTTACCCTTTATTAGTTCCTTCATGTACCAGAGGCCCTTCAAGGCGTAAGAAATGCGTCTTTCAGTTTCTTAAACCTGCCTGTTTTTGAAGGAGGCTGGCTATCTGGCCGAAGTAAATGTACTCATCGACATAATGAATTTCCTGCCCATCTACCTTGACCCTACGTTTCAGGCCATTAATCACGGCCTCGGTTTTTAAAAGATTCATCTTCAGTCCAACCTCAAGGATAGCACTGCTGAGTTCCTTTAAAATAGCTGGAGCACATAAAAATGAATAACTAACGAACTACATTTTCGTACCGCTGCAGTCCCCTGCGCGCTGGCGGTTGAGACGACTCCCCAGTCGTCTCAACCGCCAGCCCGCCAACCCCATACCCCTATGGGGAACGCAGGATAGATAGTTTATTAGGGAGTTGGGACGCCGCCTGAGGGAACCGGTTATGACTACGGCTGTGGGGCATTTCTTATGCAGAGGATTTCACTGGCTGTGCAGCGTGGCACGGTAATGTCCCGGGTCGGTTTATTCGGCTAATTTTAAGTTTTGACATCTTATAATTTTTTATTGATATGGGTACAAAAAATATAGGAGTGCCTACATAAATATAATTTAAGGAACATGCTAAACATAAATACTAAATATATACTAATAAATGCATACATACTACCTAACTACCTATAATTCTATACAGAAAGGTAATGCTTCTTCACGCGACTTCTAAATATATTGAGTTGGACTGTCCCTGATGGTGCAGGGGAGTGCATTCCACAACCGAATGGCCTGGATTCTAAACCCGTGCGTAGGGGAACCGGTGTTATGCTGTGGGGTTGTGAGCATGGCAACTGTGTGTGTTCTGCGAGGCCTGCTGAAAGAAAGAAGTGTTTCACTTTTAGTCTCTATAATCACTTGTAATTGTAATGAAGTTATCACTTAGCACATAGAGTTCTGTAGGTACCTATGTAGCAGCAAAACTTCCATGTTTTCTCTATTTTCATTAGGTTATGCAAATTTTTATAGCATTCTTCATAGTGGCAGTTGTTCTCGATGTGGGCTGTTTATGTGGAGTGCCCTCTTTACCTATTCAAATTACCTTTACGACGACATCTGTGGCGCAGCGGTTTTGGTTTTGCCTACCATGCGAGAGGTCCCGGGTTCGATCCCCGGCTGGGGATACATAAAAAATAACCCCAGGTCTTGGATGTTTCTATGTGTGTGACGCCGCTGTGTCTGGTACCCGCGACACAGGGTATCCTAGTCGGGGCCCAGAAGCAATGTTTGTGCCTGATGTAAATGTTTATGTTTATCTATGTTTCCAGGTCTCCACCCAAGGATCCTCACTGAAGGTTTTGATATCGCCCGTGTCAAGGCTTTGGAGGTCCTTGAGTCAATGAAGATTCCAATTGAAATCAAGAGGGAAAATCTGCTTGATGTTACCCGCACCTCGCTGAAAACTAAGGTGAAGATTTTCTTATGGCAGGCATCAGCATGAATAAGTGACCATTTGCATTGTTTACTATGTCAATTGATATCATTAATTAATTGTAGGTTAATTTTTAACACCCCATTTGTTGATTTTGTTTGCTTATTAATTAATGGCCTATCAGATCATACTACAGTTCACGATATTTAGGTTATGATATTAGGGTGTAATGTAAATTAGATCAAATGTTCAGATGCTCGCTTGAGAGCCCACATTCTTCTTAAATAAGGTGCCGTAACTATTGCATGGGTAGGCCAATGGGATTAGTGACAAGTTGACAACAATCAACTATAGCGCAGTGTCCACTGCTGTGCAGGTACACGCATCTCTGGCCGACGTGCTGACAGACGCGTGCGTGGACGCCGTGCTCGCGATCCGCACGCCCGGCAAGAGCGTCGACCTGCACATGGTGGAGTTGATGGAGATGCAGCACAAGACCGCCACCGAGACCGCGCTCGTCAGAGGTACGCACGTAGAAACGTGAAACGGTTCCGAGACCGCTCTCGTCAGAGGTACGTACGTAGAAACGTGAAACGGTTCCGAGACCGCTCTCGTCAGAGGTACGTACGTAGAAACGTGAAACGGTTCCGAGACCGCTCTCGTCAGAGGTACGTACGTAGAAACGTGAAACGGTTCCGAGACCGCTCTCGTCAGAGGTACGTACGTAGAAACGTGAAACGGTTCCGAGACCGCTCTCGTCAGAGGTACGTACCTAGAAACGTGAAACGGTTCCGAGACCGCTCTCGTCAGAGGTACGTACGTAGAAACGTGAAACGGTTCCGAGACCGCTCTCGTCAGAGGTACGTACGTAGAAACGTGAATCGGTTCCGAGACCGCTCTCGTCAGAGGTACGTACGTAGAAACGTGAATCGGTTCGGAGACCGCTCTCGTCAGAGGTACGTACGTTGAAACGTGAATCGGTTCCGAGACCGCTCTCGTCAGGTACGTACGTAGAAACGTGAATTGGTTCCGAGACCGCTCTCGTCAGAGATACGTACGTAGAAACGTGAATCGGTTCCGAGACCGCTCTCGTCAGAGGTACGTTGAAACGTGATAAGGTTCCGAGACCGCGTTCATCAGAAGTACGTACGTAGAAACGTGATACGGTTCCGAGACCGCGCTCATCAGAAGTACGTACGTAGAAATGTGATACGGTGATATGATGGAGATGCAGCACAAGACCGCCACCGAGACCGCGCTCGTCAGAGGTACGTACGTAGAAACGTGAAACGGTTCCGAGACCGCTCTCGTCAGAGGTACGTACGTAGAAACGTGAAACGGTTCCGAGACCGCTCTCGTCAGAGGTACGTACGTAGAAACGTGAAACGGTTCCGAGACCGCTCTCGTCAGAGGTACGTACGTAGAAACGTGAAACGGTTCGGAGACCGCTCTCGTCAGAGGTACGTACGTTGAAACGTGAATCGGTTCCGAGACCGCTCTCGTCAGAGGTACGTTGAAACGTGATAAGGTTCCGAGACCGCGCTCATCAGAAGTACCTACGTAGAAACGTGATACGGTTCCGAGACCGTTCTCGTCAGAGGTACGTACGTAGAAACGTGAAACGGTTCCGAGACCGCTCTCGTCAGAGGTACGTACGTAGAAACGTGAAACGGTTCCGAGACCGCTCTCGTCAGAGGTACGTACGTAGAAACGTGAAACGGTTCCGAGACCGCTCTCGTCAGAGGTACGTACGTAGAAACGAGAATCGGTTCCGAGACCGCTCTCGTCAGAGGTACGTACGTAGAAACGTGAATCGGTTCCGAGACCGCGCTCATCAGAAGTACGTACGTAGAAATGTGATACGGTTCCGAGACCGCGCTCATCAGAAGTACCTACGTAGAAACGTGATACGGTTCCGAGACCGTTCTCGTCAGAGGTACGTACGTTGAAACGTGATTAGGTTCCGAGACCGCGCTCATCAGAAGTACGTACGTAGAAAAGTGAACACCTAATATGGACTTGGAATAATATCTATATTTATTTTTATAAAATAATTACTACTACTGAGTAAATGAAAAAAAAAAAACGGTGATGTGGCTGGCCGCCATGACAATTTGGCCTTTTATATATATATATATATATATATTTGTCTATTGAGAGGGTTAAGTACATGCCTATTGGTAAGTATTTTAATGATTTAACCTTGAGCACATAGGCCTGTTCTTTAACGCATACTGTCCATCCTAGGTTTACTGGAAGAAATCTTTTTTAGAGATAAGCTCGCCTTTGTACACGTAGTTGCCATTTTGATGTATCTGATGTACCTTCTATTTTTGTGCAATCTACGTCACACAGCGCTACGTGTGGGGTAGTAGACGGCGATCGAACGTTTCTCTTGATCAACCCGTCCAGCTGCGACGTTTTCTATATGCACCGTCACGCCTTTCCGCATAAAAAAGAGCGCTGGCAGTATGCTGCAACCACTTTTGCCCACTATTATTATTTGGCATGTGATGATAAGGACCCTGCTCATCGCCGCTTCGCCGATGTTTGTACCCTAGTGATGGTTGTTTATCTATTTAAATATAATATTTATCTATATAAGTATGTGTATCGTTGTCTAGTACCCAACATACAGGGAATCCTAGTTTGGGGCTATATCAATGTGTGTAAATAGTGTCCAAGGTATTATTGTCCATATAATCCTCTGACTAGGACGCAGGTCATCGCAGATTTCCTTACGAAGAGTTTTTTCACTGTTAGTGAGTAGTGAAGGCTTTCATTGAAGTCCGCCCCCCCGCCCGCAGGCATCGTCATGGACCACGGCGCGCGCCACCCCGACATGCCGAAGCGCGTAGAGAACGCTTATATCCTGACGTGCAACGTGTCTCTCGAGTACGAGAAGACGGAGGTCAACTCCGGCTTCTTCTACAAGTCCGCTGAGGACCGGGAGAAGCTCATAGCCGCGGAGCGGGACTTCATTGATCAGCGAGTCAAGAAGGTGAGCTCGCCAAACAACGACGGGAATCATAAGTTTTCTCATCATCATCGGAAGCTTGGGTCTGTCTACTAAGGTATACGCCTCCTTTCTTGCCAACTTATGCGCTCCTGTGCCCGAATCGAATCCAGGTTGTCCCCGCGATATTGGTAATGTCATCGACACATCTGGCTGCTGGTCCACCCACGCTTCTCATTCCTTTTATCGGTCAAGGATCTAGTCCATGTGCCTCGCCATCTGTCCTGCCCAAAAGTTATCTTTATCTTGTTGAAACATTAATCCTCCATCTCCATTCGCAGATCATCGATCTGAAGAAGAAGTTGTGCGACGGCACCGACAAGTCGTTCGTAGTGATCAACCAGAAGGGAATCGACCCGCTGTCCCTAGACGCGCTCGCCAAGGAGGGCATCGTGGCCCTGCGCCGCGCCAAGCGACGCAACATGGAGCGCCTGGCGCTGGCCTGCGGGGGCTCCGCGCTCAACTCGCTCGACGACATGTCCGAGGAGTCGCTCGGCTACGCGGGCGCCGTCTACGAGCACGTGCTGGGCGAGGACAAGTACACCTTCGTCGAGGACTGCAGGAACCCGCTGTCCGTCACCATCCTCGTCAAGGGGCCCAACAAGCACACGCTCTCGCAGATCAAGGACGCCGTGAGGGACGGCCTGCGCGCCATCAACAACGCCATCGAGGACGGTGCCGTCGTGCCCGGCGCCGGCGCGTTCGAGGTCAAGGCCAACAACGAACTGCTCAAGTTCAAGGACACGGTCAAGGGCAAGGCCCGCCTCGGCATCCAGGCGTACGCGGAAGCGCTGTTAGTAGTCCCCAAGACGCTGGCAGTCAACTCCGGCTTGGACGCGCAAGATACTATCGTCAAGCTGCAAGAGGAGTCCCGACTGAGCGCGGAGCCCATCGGCCTCGACCTGAGCACGGGCGAGCCCATGAAGCCGACCGACCTGGGCGTGCTCGACAACTACATCGTCAAGAAGCAGATTATCAACTCATGCTCGGTCATCGCGAGCAACCTGCTGCTCGTCGACGAGATCATGCGAGCAGGCATGAGCAGTCTCAAAGGATAGACGCGCAAGGAAACAAGCTCATTTGTTACACATCTCAAATGCCTTATCGCTTTAGTATTTTATTGATTTCATTCACTTATTACTTTATTGTTCTGTTAGCTAACAACTGCATTTACTGCATTATGTTGTCACATAAAATTTTAAAAATATTAAAAATATATTTAACTTTTCTTACGCTAATGTGATTAATAAATAACTTAGAAATTAACTAGAATTGTGGTATTGTTTCATATCACTTTATTTACCGTGTTTAACACATACACATCACTACATCACAATGCTAGGGCATACTTACTATGCTCCAAGTCCATACATTGCCAATTTTTTAAACTTTAGGGGCTTTTTACTCAAAGAAAATAATGGTGATATCGTTCACCGTTCCTTTTTGGAGAGTAAAAAGCCCCTAAAGTTTTAAAAGTTGTCAAAGTAGACGCCCGGAGATTAGTATTAAATTGTTACATGGCTTTACAATATAAATGTACTGAATGAGTATAAAGATAAGATCCCCACAAGGTAAAGGCCCACTCGGTCCGAAAACTATGGATATAATAGTAAGTGAATTAAGTGTTAATGCCTCATAATTGTGAACGCACACTTATCCCGAACGCATCCGAAGTTGAGGGATTCTATACATAAAATTCTATGGATGCGAGGACACCTTTCCGTCCGCATCTAGCGAAATTCAGAAATCCTGATGAAGTCAACGGATCCGGCGCAGGCTATGCGTTGTTTGTTGTTTGCGATGCATTGCCCGCATTCTGTGTTCTGTTGCGTGCGGTGCGACAGAGCAACGCGCAAGTAGGGTGCAAGAGCAGCGCGGTAGATTTTTTCAAACGTTCGGTGCGGTCGATCTGTAGTTGAGTAGTCTTATTAACTTATGGCTAGTATTTAATTGCACATAAAAAATACTGATTTGCATAGCAAAAAAGGATCAACAAAAACACTATGTTTTAAATATTTTATTTACACGTATCATAAACCCCTTTTTACTGCGTACAAAAACCGCACGTTACAATCAGCATAATGTTAAACTACTTGATAAAAACTCATTTCTTATCTGAAAAATTACACATTATGACCATAATGTGTAATTTTTCTACATATGTATTATGACATTCAAATTTCGAACACTGACGCCCGCCTGCGTGCTGCCCCTAGTTTGTCTGTGAAGTTTGTACTGACTACTGACATTCAAATTTCGAACGCCGACGCCCGCCTGCGTGAAGTTGATATTACAGAACAAGCTAAACAACTGCAGAGCCACAATGCCGGTCAGACATGCGGTTCCTGAACACATCCAAGAGAGCTTATGATATGTGTGTAGATAAACTAGTGTATGTAACTGTACATAATTAGGCATTAAAACTCGAGTGATATTATTATGAAACTCGCCTTCGGCTCGTTTCATAAACCCACTCTCGAGTATTAATGCCCTCCATTATGTATCAGTCACATAAACTACTATTATGTGTACTTAAGTTTATGTTTGAAATATTTTATGTGTACTTAAGTATGTTTTAAGTATTTTTTGTTGTTCTTACGTGTTCAACCTAACACGAAGGATAAAGAGGGCTTCACTTCGCCCACCCCCTTACCCTTCACCTAAGCTACCGCAGCATTTTGCCCTGATATTTGCTGTGCAAATCAGTATTTTTGATGTGCAGTTTAATATTTCCCTGTACTTATTATGTACTTCTGATGTACTATCGAACCATCTGAATCATGACCCACCATAAGCTTATTTTGTTAAACCCCTTAAATGCAAGTAGGTCGAAATTCGCTTGAAGGTTTATTTCCTTGGTAACGAACTTGTTAACATTTGATTAGACACTGACATTACGATAGATCTTACAAGTTTGAAAGTTTCAAACGAATTATCAGGCAAATGGGTCATGATTCAGTTGGTTCGATTGTACTATCGAACCATCTGAATCATGACCCACCATAAGCTTATTTTGCTAAACCCCTTAAATGCAAGTAGGTCGAAATTCGCTTGAAGGTTTATTTCCTTGGTAACGAACTTGTTATCATTTGATTAGACACTGACATTTTAATAGATCTTACAAGTTTGAAAGTTTCAAAGGAATTATCAGGCAAAAGGGTCATGATTCAGTTGGTTTGATAGTACATACAGTCGCAATGCCAATTAAATTCGAAATCGAATATACCCATCGCAAGAAAAGACTGCTCATGTAAAATTAACATTTTCTGTTTGGTCCATTTTTCAATTTGACTGGTCGCGGAACTGTGCGGTCACTATAAAATTATCAGCTTTATTCCCCCTGTTCTGTCACTAGACAAATAACGGTTGTACTTATGTTCTTAGAACTTAGAAGTGAACATCGATGAAACATCCAATCTACAAGATATTGAATACATTTATGTTCATGGAACTTATAAGTGAACATCGATGAAACGTCCAATATCCATCCAATCCAATATTGAATACATATTGTTCAGATCATTAAACTAACAATTTAAATAATTAAAAATGCAAAAGCAATCACAACGAACATGCAAGACAATGTTTAACAACCTTTGCAAGTTTTTTTTTTAACACAATGATAACTACCACAAAAATAAATGCTTACAACTAATTAATAAAGCTTCAATAAAGATAAAAATATTTAAATTAGATATGAAGATTACTTTTGTTTGCCATCAATATTCATTCCGAATATACCTCTATCTTATCAACTAAAAAACATTGAGACCAGTAATATGATTATTGGTTCATATCATTCATTACTCTTGGATGGGAAACATCAAATAACTTATGTAATTTGACACTTATTAACTTTTTATAAAGCTCTGTCCACTATACGCCCACATAATTTTAATCTTATGGCTTGGTAATTAAGTCCTAAACCAGTAAAAATTCTGCCTGTTAATGCCTGATAGCGTTAATAGAATGATAGCTCTATTTGTCCTGTTTAGCGGCACCGGCGGCAGCGGCGGCAGCACGGTCTTGAACATCAATAGTGGCCAGGTTCATGGATGCAACAATACCATGGAGCACCGATATACCGGTCTTGACAAAGGCTATAGGAAAACTGAGCACCATTATCGCCTTGAATAAGCCCACGGTCGGGTAGAAATACATAACATACAGAGCACAGTAGAAAGCTTCATTGCCAGCACACATACAGAAGAGCACCGTCTTATTTGTGTAATACAACCGCATGATCGGGTTACCGGACATGTCAATGAACTTATGGGAGGCTTTTCCCTGGAGGATGGTGGTGTGTAGATAGAGCCAGTGGCAGGTGATGTCGATGGCCATGGAGATCTGGAGCCAGAAGGTGAACTCGGGGTAGAAGGTGGCGAGGGTCATCATCAGGCAGGCAGTGCCGGCACGGTCCGTCAGCTGATCCAGCATAGCTCCGAACTTGGTACCTGCAACATGGTCGCTCAAATAAGAATATAATTATGTATTTTTTGGTATGTTTTATTTATTTATTTATTTGGGATGAAAAACAGCTACACAATACAGTGGTAACAATGGTATGAACTTATGATTATATAACTGTGGAGCCCACAACATCATCCACGTGTACACTCGGCGCCACGAATAAAGAGCTCTCGGAGAAACTGGCGGGGATTACTGCGCATGTGTACAGTCGCGGCATAATTCCGAAGTGCGTTTTTAGGGTTAGTGTGAAGGAATGAGTGTTCAGGACTTTCTTCACTTCTATTTTTTCTCTGTTTGATATTTTGTTGATTGGGATATTAGCCGATGTAAATAATGGACTTTGTGTCAAATAAACTATAGGTACTCTCTATTGACAACATTTGTTAACGTCAAGGTTGAAACCTATATATAAATAACCCCCTAGCATAGAATGCCCCTAGTCACTAGGGCCTAGTGAATATAGATACTTGTAGTAATAGTCCTGCACACTCTTTTCTTCCCGCTGACTAATAATTTGTAACAATTAAACCACAATTAAGTTTTTCATCAGACTTCTTCATCAGTATTTCATCAGACTCTTTTTTGATATAACAGTTCACATCGTAAACCATTTTTCTAGCTTGCCTAGTCAGTACTTTATTTTTCGGCATTTTCGACCGGGGCGAAAGATAACGTTGGGTAATATTGTATGCGACTGTACTCAAGAAGCTTCGAGACGTGCTTTCGGTGCGGGCATCGGGAAGCGACTGATCAACGAATCAGGTGCCGGCGCTGACTACCGCCCCCGTCGCTCCTCACTTCCCCGCGCCAAACACTTGTGAAAAGTGACTACTGCGCATTCAAGGACAAAGCTCTTTAGTCGTGGCGCCGAGTATAACATACTAGACAGGGCCAACTGATAACAACAGCAGGTATTTAAACAAATTAAGTAACACGCGCTGCAATATGTGCCCAGCACTGCGTATTGCAAGTACGCTGCACTGTGCACACATCTCATCGAGTACGTCTGCGCCTGTAGATAGATAGATACTTATTATAGTCTGTCCGTTCTTTTGTTTTATAATTTGTTTTAATTTTTATTGCTTTTTGGTAGTTTCAACAACATTTAGAATTAAGGTAGGTGTGAAAAAGATGTCGGTCAAAAGGATAGTTGAACAGGATATTTGCGCATGGCATGTACATGTTATTATTTATAGGTACTTAAAGTAATTTATAATTAATAGATTCACATAAAAGCTTATGCTTCAATAAATTATTGAGTGGATCCGTGTGTTGATGCATTGTAGTAGTAAATACTGATGTGGTTGAGTATATAAGTGTAGTATTGAAGAAGGGTTTCATATTTTGCAACTATGACTGACCACAACACCGTCTCAGCTTTGTAGTCCCGTCAATATCTCCAAGACTTGCTGTTTGAAAATGTGTGGCGGTAGACAGAATATGTCAACCGCTTCAAATTGTGTGTTGAAGTGATCTACCAGTTTCTGCAGAGGTACGCGTAGACCGGCGTTAGTTCTGCACCGTGTTATAGCGAATAGTGTCCAATTACGCGCAGCACGTCTTTGTGAGGAACGAGGTACAGAATAGCATAGTTTACTTGTCAGGTCTCTGCAGTCAAAATTGTTGTTGCATATATTGTATAGTATCATAGCTCCAAGTATGGCACGTCTGGATTCAAGAGTTGGTAAATTATATAGTCTTAGAAGTTCAGGGTATGAGAGATGGGCACGGTGACATCTAAAATGTAAAGCACGAAGGAATTTCTTTTGTACGTTCTCTATGATTTCTTTATATTTGTGATAATGAGGATCCCAAATGGGGACGGCATATTCTAGTTTTCAAGGTCAGTCTGTATGTAGGCTTATCATGTAACTCTGATGATTAGTAATTTCAATCACTTGAAAATGTACTCATCACAAAACGATGATTTTAAAGAACAGTATTTTATTGCGACTGCTTATTAACGTTTAACGTTTTTTGTGACTGTGCATTCACAAGTAAAAATATAATTAACTGTTTACCATCCGATCACAGTGGTCAAATAGTTTCATTCCCAATTACTAGTAAAAATAAGACTGATCCATCATTTTATAGCCCTATTATATGCCATAGACTAGAGACGTATATGAAAAACTTAGATATAAGTTTGCCAGTACTGGATTTTGATGAACAGAACCCGAACAAAATCTATTCTGACTTCTTTACTTTACATTACTCAAACAGAATTCAATACAGTTTTTAAACTAAAGAAAGTCAGCGCCAACAACGGTAAATCTAAATTTAATGACTGGGCAACATTTGGAATTCGTAAAATTAGAGCTAATCTTGTATGACCTTTATGAACAAATGACTGTTAAAAAATATTCCAAAACTTTCAAGTTTGTTTGTAGAACAGCAAAAACTTTACACATTAATAGAAAAATACAAAATTCAAATAATAGAATGAAAACGGTTTGGCAAATCATAAACCGTGAAACTGGCAAAGTTATACCAAGGGACATTGATTTCTGCTTAAAGATAGGTGATGATGTTGTTAAATCCAACGCTGAGGTAGCTCGAGCTTTTGAAACATTCTTCACGAATGTACCCGTAAGGGTACATTCGTGAAGAATTTAGATGCTCTGTTGTGAGTAATCACAACAGAGCATCTAAATTCATCTCCAAATGAAGCAGAGACTTTGTTCAAAAACAGTAATCTAGATTTTAAATTGGATCATGTATATCCCCCGGATATTGTCAAAACATAAAGATTACTTAACTTAAAAAATACTGAAGACCTATCCCACAGGTCTTCAGTATTTTTTCAGTCAAAGTCATTAGTTCAATAATACTTGTTATAGCCCCACACCTAGCTTATATATTTATTAAATGTGTTGATGATGGAGCTTTCCCAGACCTCATGAAAAACAGTAAACTTATACTTCTGTTCAAGTCGGGAGACAAGGGTGATCCTTCAAATTTCAGACAAATATCTGTTCTTCCAGCACTAAGTAAAATTTTTGAAAAGATTATCAAATGCTCTCACACTTCAACCGTAAAAAAAAACTCCACGCCAAGCAATACAGTTTCACTAGGGGTAAATCGACTATGGATGCAGGTATTACCCTTATATCTCATATTTATTCTGCATGGGAAGCCGCACAGGATGCTATCGGTGTTTTTTGCGATCTGTCGAAGGCATTTGATTGTGTTGATCATGATACGCTACTAATTAAATTAAATCATTACGGAGTTAGAAATAAAGCGTTGGATCTTCTAAGATCATACCTAAGCAATAGAATTCAATGGGCAGAAGTCAACGGTGCTAAATCTCGGGAGTAAAAATTGGCGTTCCATATTGGGCCCTTTCTTATTCCTGGTATATATTAACGATCTGCCTTTTATGGTGGAGAAATTGACTAACATAGTGTTGTTTGCTGATGATACTTCACTGGTCTTCAAAATTGAAAGACAAAAAGAAGATTTTTGATGATGTCCATGGAGTATTATCTTTAACCTTGAATTGGTTCAAAGTTAACCATTTATTGTTAAATGCTGGTAAAACCAAAAACCAAATGAATAAAATTCTCACTTCCAAATGTCAGGCAGACCAGTTTAGTGTTGGACAGCAGCACGTTAGAATTAGTAAATGACTAGAAGTTTCTTGGAATAACCATTGATAGGAAATTGCAGACATATTTACTGTAGCTAGTCAATTTATTTTCGCTTCGTCAAAATGCATTTAAATATCAATTAGAAATTATAAAATGTCAAAACTTAAAATTAACTGAACAAACGTGACATTATTTTCGAAAATATAATGTATGTACTCAAGAACCTTTCAAAATTTCCCAAACTTAGTGATAGCTGTAATGTTAACCTAAGAAATAATCAGAGACTACTTGCGCCCTACTGCCCGCCCTTGCGGTTTAGACTCGCGAAGGTTAGCAATTATTTCAAGGGTCAATGCATTCTCTACTACAACAAGATACCTCTGGAGATCTTGAAATTGCCATTTGAGCAATTTAAGAACCATGTTAAAGTGATTTTGTCGAAAAAGGGATATTACAATGTTCAATGTTTATTATTATTTAAATGATGGGACTGTATGGGGTTAATCTGGCTCAACACAGACCTTGCTGCTAATAATTTTGTAATTATTTATTCCTGCTTATTAATTATAATAATGATATATATATTTAAATGTATATTGTATTAGTTAAGCAAAAGCAATTTTTAAAAGAGATCTAAAAATCAATCTGTGGTAAATTTTTCAAAAGCGATTGTAGTTCTTAGATGTCAGAATTACATGCTAGGGCTAGTTAATGCCTACAGTAATTGATTTGACTGACAGTTATGTTAATAAATTATTACAATAATAATCTACATTATTACTAATAATGCTGATTTAGATATTTACATACAAAAATAACTATAAATTACATACAAGGGTCAGTGTCGATAAGGGGGCGGAACCCCTTAGCTACACCCCAACCCATTCTAGGCATCATGGAGTTATTATAATTGAATTATGGCTTCATAGCAACTAGGTACATTTGTGATTGTACTTACTCTGATTGAAATATCTAGCGGCATGGCCATCAATAGCATCCAATAATGCAGAAACCACGTAGCAAGTTATAGCGACCCCGCAGTTTGTAGACATATAATAGAACGAGATGATAGCCAGGACTACTCGGCCAAACCCTGTAACATTACGGAAATGTAAACAAAAATGTTTATTCACACCATACTTCTATTAAAATAAGATAATTATTTTTCTAAGCTCACCAATAATGTTGGGGACGAATAGGAAAACGTTTTCATTGGATTCTGCCATCTTTGCTAGATGAAATTAGCAAAATATTTGGAAGAAAATCTATCTACGGTGATCTGCGCTGCGCGCTTTTGTAGTTTTCCATATTGAGTTTTCCGCAAACAATATTGCCAGATTGGAATCAGTGTTGCCGTTGATAAATCCCGAGGCTGCCCCACGAAAACAGCCGGATTTGCCACAAAATTGCCGTGCTTTACGTGCTTACATACTTTCAAGAGTCATGATGACAATTCAGTAACGTCACTTCTGTTGATGGATGTTTTAAAACATTTCCTGTTTCACATTACCTTAAAAAATTGAAAATCAATACAAAATAAAATAAAACTTGCAAAAGAGAGGCTTTTATCATTTTAGGTCTCAAAATATTTTTTATATTTATATATTTCAGGACTAATGCTTCTCTATTGATAGAATAAAATGAAAAATTTAGCTTTCTGTAACCTAAATGTTTTATTTGCCATTCCTACTGGTGTCTATGTCACCGGAAAATAATACGATCCGCAAGTTTATAAACCTAGGAAATTTATAAATTTCCTAGGAAATTTATAAACTTCCTTCTAGATTATATTAGGCTAGGTTAGGTTATGTTAGGTTAGGTTAGGTTAATATGTTTATAAACTTGCGGAAAAAAAATAGGAAATTTATAAATTTACGGATCGTATTATTTTCCGGTGACATCTATACTTTTAGGCTCGGCCTTTGCCTTTCATGTTTTTTTGGGGGTGGTTGGAAGGCCCAAGATCTTCCTCTGAGGCTAAGGCAGGGGGGTCTTTCTCAGCGGTTTAGGTACGTTTGGCTGGCCGACCCTGAGTTCGGGATTTCACTTAGGTTGCCGCTCGCAGTCGCATCGCGAGATGTCAGAGTAAAAGAAGCTCTCAGGCGAAGTGATGCGGCGCAATCTAGCCTGCACGACGGGGTAACCGATTCTGTAGGTGTTTATCGAATATTGAACGTAGCACAGGTGCAAGCGATATTGCTCTTTATTGCCGCGCAGCGAGAGTAGCAATTTATTTAAGTGTTTTTCGGAGTGATCTTTATGTACGTAGTACTATTAAGTAATCTGTGGCTAAGGATACCGTTTTCTTTGACTTTAAAATCACGAAGAAGAAAAAACGTAAGCAAAACAAACTAACTCCACTGACGTGAAGGAGAAGATGGCTATAGATACCTCGCGCCACGAGTTATGAGCGGTGGCAGTGAATGCGCAGTAGTCACTTTTCAATACCTGTACAAATGCGCAATAATTCCCGCCAAGGTCGCCCAGCGTATTAAGTACAGGTATTGAAAAATGAATACTGCGGATTCAAGGCCACCGCTCATAACGTGTGGCACGACGTATAGGCACTATAGGTTAATTAAAAAAGTGCTGTGCTATTCTATTGGATTGGATATACAACCGCCAACGACGCCCACTCCGCTCATTACTGACAGGGTACGCGGACTGATAGGGTAGCGAAATACAAATTCAACGCGTGCAAAAGAAATCTCATGATCGTCGCAGAACCGCCTTAAAAACATTTCAGTAGATATTTAAATGAATGAAAGCAATATTACGTATTTTGTATCTGCGCTTTGGGCGGTGCGCCGCCAAAAAACATCTCCTAAAACTTGAGCATGCACAGAGATCGTACTTAAAGTCGCACTATCTCTACCATATAAACACCCAACCACACTGGTCCTTGAACAAGCGAATGTCAACTCGGAGAGGAAGATTTTGAAGAGTTTGTTGTCCCTTCTGAGATACCTCTGCAAGGTGGCATTCAGGTTAAAAGAACCATCCGCTGTCCATCGCACCCAGGCTATACACAACAATACTCCAGTTAACCTATCTAGTCACCATCTCAAAATAGTAATCATCAAGTGGCTTATGGGTCTACATTACGATGGCACCGGGGGATGGGACCTAATTAAATGGTCAAGATAACCTGACGAGTCTTCTCTGTTTTACTTGTTTGTTTATATAACTCTAACCTTATCTACCTACAGTACCTAGACAACAACGTCTATCATGTTCTCAACAGAAATATTGCCTTAAGTATCCCTAACCAAATTAAAAAAACTTGCCATTACCACAGATACTATAATACTTACATACCTACCAGCCACACGCAATTCATGTCAAATATAAATATACTGTCTTGTATTATTATTTCTCATTTTTATTATGCTCATTACATAACCACAACTTAAACATTAGTAGTAGGTAATCTAGTTTTTAGTGTCCAACCGAAATTCCGGTTTCGGTTTTGGCCAGTTTCAGCGCAAAATTCATGTTGCGGCAATGTTTCGGTTTCCGCCAGAAATCAACCGAAATTTTGGCGTTGTCGAAACTCATGTTCGTCAGTTATCGGGTGCGTTCAGCAGTCTCCACCATAGAGAAACTTATTAATACTGTAGACGTCTCCACCACGAGCTGAATGGGTTACGGAGGCCGGCGCGTTTGCGACATGTACATCGTGCGGATGACCTTGGATAACATTAGTCAAACGTAATTCATTTGACGATCAGTACAGTTTGTTTACTTTGTGTTGTTGGTTATTTCTATAGTTTTTGAGTTTTCCCACAAAATAATAGCTACAAGTACAATGCAGAATCCATACTAAATTAATAATTGCAAGAAAAGAAATTACGACCGGTGATTGGTTGTGTGAATTTTAAGGGTTATATTAAGTTTTAAGGCTGTTTACGACTATTAACATAATTATATTGCAGTGCTAATAAGTCTTAAATATAATGTTGATTTGTGTGTAAAAAAAATTGTGTTCATTTTATTCTAATCAATTTAGAGGCTTTATTTTTTTATATTTATTATTTAACTTTTTTATTTAATTATTTTATTATTTAACTAGAAACTTATGAATTCCCATAAATTGAATTAAAAAAAAAACTGAAAGTTTCGGTTTCGGTTTCGACCGAAACTGGGCGTTCGCCGAAATTTCGGTTTCGGTTTCGGCGAGAAATCGTGTTTCGGGATTCACATAAGTGAATATGTTGGTAGTTTAATTATTTATTCACACAAATGAATCCTTATGTGTTATTCCATTCCAAAGATTTTCATTTTCATTTTCTCATTTTCAATATTGACAGCCAGCTAACGCGCTAATGTTCTTCAATGGTAAGTTAAGGTACTAAGAAGGGAAGATTATGGGTTGGAGTAGAGTCGACCCCATGTCGACATTTTAAGATAATCTGGCAATTTCATACTTACTAAAACTTGTACCTATCTTATTTTTTGAAAGTGGGGAATGGTGACCTGAGTCTAGCAACCGGATATTACACCCATTTTTTGACAGTTTTGCAATACAGCCAACTTAACGGCATAGAGAAACGATATGATTTATATCAATCAATACTTACTTACAATTACTTCATTCATTCAAAATGACAAGCATCCTTGCTTTCATACATTCTTTTCATTCTGTCTCGGAAATAGTGTTGCCTCGTATATTTACAGAAGATTTAGGTAAAGTGAATTAGTGAAACTAAATTTGACAGCCGAAAAAACAGACAGACAAAAAAAAACTGATAATTGGAAACGATTTGATTGGTTACGGGGCGTGGCTAGGCCATCGGACAGTGATGACTCACTGAGAATTTTATCACGAATAGACTGTAGTCTCCGAATATTTCTTAGTTTAACATTACAGCTATCGCTACGTTTGGAAAGTGTTGTAAGGTTCTTGCGAACATACATTATATTTTCGAAAATAAATTCACTAGTTACAGTTAGTATGCCAATGTCTTTAAAAAGCTCTCTTAAGGAGTCTGTGCGTTTTAAATTATAAATTGCTCGGATAGCTCTTTTCTGTAAAATAGAAATAGTTTGAATATCCGTTGCTTTCCCCCACAACAAGATACCATAAAACATGACACTATGAAAGTAACTAAAATATACTAGCCTAGATTTAAGCACATCCATGTTTTGTCTGATGTTCCTAACAGCGTAAGCCGTAGAACTTAATTTACCAGCTAATTTATCTATGTGGGGTCCCTATTGCAATTTGCTATCAATTACCATTACCAGAAACTTCGTATCATTTACTAATTCTAACGTGTTGCTGTCTAACACTAAACTGGTCTCAACTTGCCTGACATTTGGAAGTGAGAATATGATACACTTGGTTTTACCAGCGTTTAACAATAAATTATTAACTGTGAACCTATTCAAGGTTAAAGACAATACACCATTAAAATCACAGAGCAATGAAACATCCCGCGCGCGCCGCTACTAGAGACGGCAGTAATGGCAATATTCGTACTGCGCAGTTGCGCTCAGCAAGGATCAAAAAGGATTTTTTAACTATTTGAAAAATGCGATTTGCGGTTGACTTGGAACACAAAACCTCAACCAAACGGGCGCGGTTGAGGATTTGTTTTGCTAGTGAATGCCTTAGTGATGTGTTGCGTTGTATGGCGTCATATCGATAGAGTGTATCAATATCTTTAAATTCCAATGTATTTTTGAATTACCATTAAAAATTGTTAATTTTGGCATGAATTTTATTAATTTTTCTTTTTTCCCTTAATTTTCATGATTTATACATACAAGGTTATGTAGTATCTGTATTGTTATTTGGTTTGGAGCCTAAAATATTGAGCGCAAGTGTTTGGCATTGTAGAAAAAATTATGTATTTTTAAGATGAATCCGTCCACAAATACCAAGTAGATAAAGTACCAGCGAATAGTAAAAAGGTAATTTATTTACATATACATAATTAATTTAGGATCTCTTGAATACCTCATATACTTAGTATGTAATTCTATCAGATCACTGGAGAATATCAACACGAAGCTGTTCAAGGTGATTTATCTCAAAAAGCAGAAGCAAAATGGTTATTAAATGTACACAACATTTTGTCAAGTGTTGTGTAGCCCCTTAAAATTCACTGGTTGCTTGTTGTTGTTTGGTTCTAACCAGGAGCTCTTCAAATTGAGCCGTTTACTGGAATGAGATTCTCCCATTTATGCCATATATTGATTTATAGAGACTGGTTCATACCGAATTTCAGAATTATCTGAAATATCATGTGTATTAACACATAATTTATGATGGAACACATCATGTTCCTGTTATATTTTCAGATCACTGAACTGATGATTCACGAGTCGAGCTGAATGAAGCTGAATGAGTGAAGCTTTTGATGCAAATTTATTAAATGTAAAATTTTCTGAAACTTCGTCGCAAGCCCAACCAGGACAGATTCTACACCAAATATCCAGGACCAATCATAATGGAAAGATATGTGGACATTAGACTGAACTACCTTACTAAAAATCCCAACAGCAGTTTATCGATACGAAGTTATTTTAATAATTTATTTTAATTTTAGGGGCAGCGATGGTGCTCCGGCCCAAGATTTGTAACAAATTGACTTAATTTTAATTAACAACATGATAAAATTCATCATTCTCTTTTAACAGCTACCTTAGTTACCTGAGGTATTATGAACAATATTCAATACTAAAATACTCTTATTGTTTTATAATTCATTACCAAATAATATTTAAAAATAATCATATTCAATTTCTGGCCATTGAAATATCGAAAAAAATATCGACCCCAGCCGCAGCATTCTGCACTTGTAGCGCTCAGACATAGTATAAATAAGAAATAGTAAGTTCACTAGGCCCCTGTTCGCATGATAACTACCTACTCTTGCTCAAACGGCTAGGGTTGTCGCTTAGCGCCGCGGGTTGCGGTGCGGATTTGTTGCGTCGTCGGTCGTCGCTCGCTGCACGGTAAAACAAGTACCTACTTATAGGTGATGCCCCGTATTCTGCCTCTGAGTGCCGCTTGGAGGGGGTATACTCGGCGCCACGACTAAAGAGCTTTGTCCTTGAATGCGCAGTAGTCACTTTTCACAAGTGTTTGGCGCGGGGAAGTGAGGAGCGACGGGGGCGGTAGTCAGCGCCGGCACCTGATTCGTTGATCAGTCGCTTCCCGATGCCCGCACCGAAAGCACGTCTCGAAGCTTCTTGAGTACAGTCGCATACAATATTACCCAACGTTATCTTTCGCCCCGGTCGAAAATGCCGAAAAATAAAGTACTGACTAGGCAAGCTAGAAAAATGGTTTACGATGTGAACTGTTATATCAAAAAAGAGTCTGATGAAATACTGATGAAGAAGTCTGATAAAAAACTTAATTGTGGTTTAATTGTTACAAATTATTAGTCAGCGGGAAGAAAAGAGTGTGCAGGACTATTACTACAAGTATCTATATTCACTAGGCCCTAGTGACTAGGGGCATTCTATGCTAGGGGGTTATTTATATATAGGTTTCAACCTTGACGTTAACAAATGTTGTCAATAGAGAGTACCTATAGTTTATTTGACACAAAGTCCATTATTTACATCGGCTAATATCCCAATCAACAAAATATCAAACAGAGAAAAAATAGAAGTGAAGAAAGTCCTGAACACTCATTCCTTCACACTAACCTGTGGCATCCGCCACTCTTAACTATTACTTATATCTATTCTAATAATTATATACATAATATATTGATATCTGTCTAACTACTTACTTACCTAGGATATTGCGCCCGACGATAGCAGGCGCAGTCAGATACCGGTTTAGCCCGTTCGCCGGCAGCGAGCGACCTCCACTCACCTTCGCCAGTCGAAACACATACACGACGCGGAGCGCATGCCGCCGCTCGGCCTCCCGCTCAGATTCGTAGTTCTCTTTCGCTCAAACCTATTTATTAGCTGCTTGCCGTGCTTATAATATTGTTTCCCGCTTCATCTATTGTGCATACCTGTGCTTGTTAAAGATTGTTACATAATTGCTTGCAACCTTCGCAATAAACTTGGTGTGCGTGTGAACGGCTCTTTCATTCACAATCTTAGCCCACTTTACTGGTGACCCCGAACTGGACACAAGATGAGCAATAACGATCAACAACAGGTCGCGGGAGCGGTCAACTCTGCTGCACTCCCACCGGATGTCTGCCGCGTCGGGATAAAGGTGCCGCCGTTCTGGCCGGAGAAACCCGCCATTTGGTTCGCGCAAATCGAAGGACAATTTGCGATTTGCAACATTAAGGTAGATGAAACCAAATATTATTACGTCATGGCCCATCTCGAACCACGGTACGCAACCGAAGTAGAGGACATAATCACTTCCCCCCCTGAAACCAATAAGTACGAGAAGCTTAAAACTGAATTGATTAAGAGACTAACATTATCTAAAGACAAGAAAGTACAACAATTACTGAGTCACGAAGAAATGGGTGACAGAAAGCCGTCACAATTCCTACGACAGCTCAAAAGCCTAGCAGGTACCAATACGCCGGAGGATTTTTTGCGCGTAATATGGACCAGCCGCCTCCCCAGCAACATGCAAGCTATCATCGCAGCACATCCTGAAGCCACACTCGAGCAGCTTGCAGACATAGCTGACAAAATCAATGACTCAGTTTCTGGCAACCCACAAGTGGCATCAACATCGTCTACTATAGGAAGTACTTTGGACACCATGGCGCAACAAATTGCAGAACTGACAGAACAAGTGCAGGCACTGGCAGCTCACAACCAGGGACGATCTACATCTCGAACCACGAAAAATTCAGGATCACAGAAAAGGTTTTCAACTTGCTGGTTCCATTACAAGTTTGGAAATAAAGCGAAGAGATGTCAGAAGCCATGCGACTATAAGCCGGAAAACTACCAGGGCAGTCGATAATGGCGACAGACGACTGCCTCAACTCACCTGGTCGCTTATTTGTAACTGATCGCAATTCCAAAACGCAGTTTCTCGTTGATACAGGCAGCGACATCTGTGTTTTTCCACGGTCATCAATCAAGGAGCGCCGCCCTAAATCAAATTACCAATTGGCCGCAGCCAACGGATCTATTATAGAAACATATGGATATATAAACTTGTCCCTCGACTTCAACCTACGACGCAAATTCACGTGGCGCTTTGTGGTAGCAGACGTCACGAAACCTATTATTGGCGTAGACTTCTTGTCGTTTTATAACCTGATGGTAGACTGCAGAAATCAACACCTCATTGATAACACTACCACAATTTCAACAAAAGCATCACCAGCCCGTCCCTTGGATTTGGATGACATACATTCAGTGAAGATTATGTCCGGAAGCACACGTTACCACCAAATACTCAATGAATTTCCAGAGATAACGAGACCAGCTGGGGCGCAACGTGTTATGCATCATAACACAGTACATCACATACGCACCACCCCCGGCCCCCCAGTATCTTGCTCTCCTAGACGATTGGCTCCGGAAAAACTAAAAATCGCCAAAGATGAATTCCAAGCCATGTTACAAAATGGAACAGCGAGACCTTCAAACAGCCCGTGGGCGTCTCCTCTGCACCTTGCACCAAAAAAGGATAATAAGTGGAGACCATGTGGGGACTATCGAATGTTGAATGCTCGCACAATTCCAGACAAATATCCGATCCGTCACATCCACGACTTCACTCAGACAATATCAGGAAGTACGATATTCAGCACTATTGATTTAGTAAAAGCGTACAACCAAATACCTGTAAATGAACAGGATATTACAAAGACGGCTATTACAACACCATTTGGATTGTACGAATTTCCTTATATGACTTTCGGCCTCCGAAACGCGGGTCAGACATTCCAGAGATTCGTCGACGAAATGACCAGAGGGCTAGATTTTTGTTTCGCATACTTGGACGATTGTCTCATCTTCTCACCGGACGCAAAGACGCACGAAAGCCACTTACGTCAAATATTCAAGAGGATGAAAGATTATGGAATGCTGATAAATACCGCCAAATGCATCTTTGGAGAATCAGAGGTTACCTTTCTTGGATATACAATATCCACAAGAGGGATAAAACCTCTAGACAGTAAGGTCCAAGCCATTAAAGACTTCCCTACCCCCAAAACAGTAAAAGAATTGAGAAGATTTCTGGGAATGATAATTTTTTACAGACGATTAATTCCCGCAGCCGCTCACATACAAGGCCCACTCAACTCACTGCTAGGTGGATCAGTTAAAGGCAACCACCCCATTACATTATCAGGAGAAACCTTAAAATCATTCGAGGACTGCAAACAAAGTCTGTGTGAAGCAACTCTCCTAGCACACCCGGATTGCCGAGCGAAAATAAGCTTGACGACGGACGCCTCCAATACAGCCATCGGAGCAGTACTACAACAGTACAAAGGAAGATCGTGGCAACCATTAGCCTTCTTTTCCAGAAAACTGAGCCCATCTCAACAAAAGTACTCCCCATACGACCGTGAACTACTCGCCATCTACGAGTCTATCAAATACTTTCGACACATGGTGGAAGCTACTAACTTTGTTATCTACACAGATCACAAACCGATCTGTTTCTCGTTTCATACAAGAAAAGAGAACTGCACGCCGAGACAGTATAGATACATGGACTACATAGCTCAGTTCACTACCGATATAAGGCACATTTCTGGAAAAGACAATATCGTGGCCGACACTTTATCGCGGGTTGAAGAACTAGAGTCACCGATTGATTACAGCCGTCTAGCAAAAGCACAGGAATCCGACACGGAACTGAAAACACTACGTCATGATGACAACTCACTACGACTAGAAAAGCTCAGACTTCCAGGAACAAACATAGAGGTATATTGTGACGTCAGCTCAGACAATCCAAGACCTTTCATAACAAAAGCTCTGCGAAGACAAGTATTTGAAAATCTACATTCACTCAGCCACCCAGGCGCTAACGCTACCGCAAAACTAGTAGCACAACGTTACGTGTGGCCTGGAGTGAGAAAAGACTGCCGAGAATGGACCAGAACTTGTTTGCCCTGTCAACGCGCCAAGATTACTCGCCATGTGTCAGCACCATTAGGCACATACGAGTTACCGCGTGCGAGGTTCATGAATATACACATCGACCTTATCGGACCCCTACCCATCTCACAAGGACATCGCTACTGTCTAACAGCTATCGACAGATTTACGAGATGGCCAGAAGTGATACCTATACCAGATATAACAGCAGAAACAGTGGCAAAAGCTTTATTATCAGGCTGGATTGCGAGATTTGGCTGCCCAGCAGTCATCGTAACAGACAGAGGGAGACAATTCGACTCCGCTTTATTTGGACACCTCAGTAAGATCACGGGATTCGACCACAAGAAAACCACTGCTTATCACCCAGCTTGTAACGGCATGATAGAAAGATTACATCGACAATTAAAATCAGCAATCATGTGCCACAGTACTGGAGATTGGACAGAAAGTCTGCCGCTGGTTTTATTGGGAATCAGAAGCGCTTACAAGGAGGATCTGAAAAGTTCTTCGGCGGAACTCGTATATGGAGAACCCCTCCGCCTACCCGGCGAATTATTCCAAACTTCCATAGAGGGGACAACAGACATTACGGAGTACACCGGCCGCTTACGGTCGTTTGCCGAAAAATTACGACCGTCACCGGCCTCACGCCACAGTAAGCAAGATACATTCGTCTACAAAGATTTGGCGACTACCTCTCACGTATTTGTAAGAGAAGATGCATTAAGAAAGGCTTTACAGCCCGCTTATACAGGACCACATGAAGTACTGGAAAGAAAAGATAAGGTATTTAAAATCCGCATCAAAGGAAAAACGGTGACAATATCAATTGACCGCTTAAAACCAGCGTATGTCATGACAGACACCAATGACACCGGAGACGACCAATCCGAAAAAAGGATATCAAAGCCCTTGACAAAGACTACTAGATCAGGCCGTCAAGTTCGGCCTCCAAATTACTATCGCCCGTAGTAACGGTCTCCGCGGGGGAGTCATGTGGCATCCGCCACTCTTAACTATTACTTATATCTATTCTAATAATTATATACATAATATATTGATATCTGTCTAACTACTTACTTACCTAGGATATTGCGCCCGACGATAGCAGGCGCAGTCAGATACCGGTTTAGCCCGTTCGCCGGCAGCGAGCGACCTCCACTCACCTTCGCCAGTCGAAACACATACACGACGCGGAGCGCATGCCGCCGCTCGGCCTCCCGCTCAGATTCGTAGTTCTCTTTCGCTCAAACCTATTTATTAGCTGCTTGCCGTGCTTATAATATTGTTTCCCGCTTCATCTATTGTGCATACCTGTGCTTGTTAAAGATTGTTACATAATTGCTTGCAACCTTCGCAATAAACTTGGTGTGCGTGTGAACGGCTCTTTCATTCACAATCTTAGCCCACTTTAAACCCTAAAAACGCACTTCGGAATTATGCCGCGACTGTACACATGCGCAGTAATCCCCGCCAGTTTCTCCGAGAGCTCTTTATTCGTGGCGCCGAGTGTATACTTCGCGTATTGTAAAAAGATCATGTCTGAAGTTAGGCAAACGTGAAAAAAGCGACTTTAACGCGACTGCATAATGCGAAACTCGCTCCCGGCGCGCTTCAGGCCTGATCTTTTTAGAATACGCGAACTGAAACATCCCGTTCTTAATTAAAAATCATTATAAAAAGTTATTATTTCTTTATTAAATATAATATATATAAATATAATAATATTTACTTTAATTTAATCAAATAATCTGCGCGCAAATCACAAAAACAAGTTAACACGTGCCGCCCGGACGAATGACATTGACTCGTCGCATGCATTGCATAGCCTCGTCTCGTACCACCCGAAACAACCCGAAACTTGGCAATGTGTGCGTGTGGTGGCGTGTGCTTATACGGAATGCAATGTAGCTGTGTGTTTGCGGCTGTTGTCGCTGATTTGTTTGAAGTGAACCTGGCGTGGCTCAGATGGGTGAGAATGCCGATACGTCATTTATTTGGTAGTGCGTGTGCTAGTGTGAGTAAACGGTGACGTCCACTGACACGCTTGATTTGTATGGAAAGTTGGAACCATGCCTGCATCTCTAGTAGGTGTCTAGTCAAGGGCGTACCCAGGATTTCAGCTAGGGGGTGGGGCAGCTCATACCTGTTTCGAGAAGATGGTCGGTCAGGTATATTGAATGAATGAATGAATGAATGGTGCTTCTCCAGCCAGGGTTCTAAACCTGTTCCGGTCTTTCGGCCGGCATACCAGAGGGCACAAGTTTTGAGGGGGGGCGGAATGACCTGCTCTGTAGGAAGGGAAGGATAGTGAATTCAATCGACGGACTCTTCAGCCTGAAGCCAATATAGGATATGTGGAATGGGGAGGATGTGGGATTTGGAGAGCAGCTGTTGTTTTCTTCAAGTTCTTGTTTTCCTTCTATTTTCAGTTATTGTTAATAGTTGAGTTTCCTGAGTCATGTTCGTTTGGGTTATCCGGTAAGTTCCCAGTTACGCTTTTGCTGTCTGTTTCTGGGATACGGTATATTTGCCTCTAGGCCATCCTGACTTCGTCCCTGTTGTGTGATGATTCTGTCCAGTAACTGTGTTCTTCACCGTAGTATTTGATGTCATGCTTAAGGAAATCTTTCCAGGTGTATATAAGTCGGCCGACTTTCTTCTTCCTTGCTTCGTATTTGAATGGAGCGTGTAGTAAGTGCTGTTGTGGGCGTCGCAGAATATGTATAGTAACATATCCGGTGGTTTTTGATTCGTTTGGTTATCGTTTTGTCCTGTAGTCAGTCATGAATTTTGTGGTATCTTGGATAGCTTCTGGCGTTCTCAAACATATCTCTGAAGATCAGGCGTTCATATACTGACTGTCAACTGTTTGCTTTAGTGAGGGTTGCCGCTTTTTGTCCGTATTTTATAAACAGTGCAATGACCATTTTGTAAATCAGGTGCACTATATTTCAGTCTATTATGGATTTCTTTATAAAATGCATTAGGGCCTTGGAATTGCAT
This sequence comes from Argyresthia goedartella, assembly GCA_949825045.1. Lineage (NCBI taxonomy): Eukaryota > Metazoa > Arthropoda > Insecta > Lepidoptera > Argyresthiidae > Argyresthia > Argyresthia goedartella. The sequence continues at coordinate 10,169,405 of OX463828.1, read as the reverse complement.
ATGGCTTGCCGGCACCACTTTTTTATTGTGTCCTATGTCCTGCCGTAATATATGTGCCGAGATATTTGATTTCGTTTACGGTTCGTATTGGAACTACGTCCAATTCACTGGTTGTTTATGGGGTCTCTTATAAGAATTTTCGTCTTTCTACTTTAAAGTTTGCCATGAGCAGTTCTCCGATGATATTTAATTATTCACTTTTAGCTACTCCGCGGCATAGCAGCGCTGCGTATAAACGCTCTTTCAGGTTGCGGGCGGTCCGACTCTGGAACGCACCTCTTTGCACTATAAGAGACAGTCCGACTCTTTTTTCTTTTAAGAAACATATCAAAGAGCTCTACATGGGGGTCCGGAATGCACGGCCATGGAATGCACGGCCCGGATTGCACGACCCTGGAATCCGTGTACATCGGGATAGCAATTCCGGGGTCGCGAAGTACGGGCCGAGCTTTCCTGGGTCGTGAAATACGCCCTGTACACTTTCTGCACAGGCCGTACTACACGACCCTGGAATGCACGACCCTGGAATTGGTGTACACGTTTTGCACAGCCCGTATTTCACGACCGTGGAAAGCACGGCCCGGAATCCGTGTACATAGGTGTACACGGAATCCGGGCCGTGCTTTCCAGGGTCGTGTAATACGGCCCGTGCACTTTCGGTACAAGGCGTATTGTACGACACGTACTTCGTGTACATCGCTCTCATTGGCTGGATTTTCTTGCTTCTGATTGGTCGGACATTTTAGATTTACCATAGACGGATGTAAGGCCTTGGTCATAGTAGTGAGATTTTTTTGTAAGCAATTTGACAGTTGACGGTGTTGGCACAGCATAAGACTAATAATGTATTCTGTGAGCATAACCATAACCTAAAAATTTATTAGATAAGAGTAAAGTAAATTCAAAACAAAAACATCACAGCATTGAAAATAAATTGAAATAGTCTTAGATCAATACGCGGCGAGCTCCCTAATTTATTATAATCTTCCCTGATACATTATTATACTGCAAAGGGCAGAAACGATAGAAAAAACACTACCTAGATGAAAAGGAAGGTACAATGGATTGGAGCTTCAGTTAAGAGAGGATGCCAAATTCAGAGCTAACAAACTGGAGCGAGATGAAGAAGCCGTCAAATAATGAATAAGGTGTTTCAGCTAACAATAACACTACTTTAAGACAACAGCAGTACATTGGTATGCAGTACAAATTGGTGATAACGATACTAAACGAGAAGAAAATAAAGCTAAATTGTGTTAAAGTGAATATTCTTTTATGTTAAAACCCTCATATATTTGCATATGTTGTGCAATGTAACTATAATAAATAAATAAAAATAAATTATGTTACATATGAATATTTTGCACCCCCCTTATCGACACTCTGACCTACATTTTACAGGTAAGGTAATAATAATAATATTCCGTAAGACATTAAGTTACTATGTAGTCATTGTCAGTGACTCTTGCGCATTGATCATTTCACCTGAACTGGCTCACTTTTTGACTTGTCATGATCAGGGACTTTCTGTTAGCAATTAAAAAACTATGTGTTTGTGACATTGCAACTAACAGCAGCTTTCTCTGCTCCAATTTAAGAAGTTTACCAACATATAAAACGACGTCCATAAGCACACAGAGTTAATGGAAAGAAAGGAACTAACCGGGAGTTACTAACTCATACATATATATTTACTTAACTAAATCTCAGAGGAGTCCAGCATTAGTGTTTGGCTTCATAGGTTAGGTAGGTATGGGTACCTATCTACATACATATGTACAGGAAGTGAATTGGGAGCTATACGACATTTGAATGTGTCTGGAATACTTTTGTGATAGTTCAACTAGGGCAGGCACCTAATTTTGCACAAAATCTCTTATACATACATAGTATTAGAAGTACCTACCTACTCAGTATAAGAACCTCCAAAATATAAAATGTACATACCTTGCACAATCATAATATTATAATGTTTATCTTTAAATTTTGAGTAATAATGTATAAATACATCTGTAATGGCTTACTAATTGACTCAGAATATATGATCAAGGGGGGATACAATAATTCTAAAATGTCTGGGATCCCTGAATGATCTTGCAGCTCTCATCTCATTGCCCCAATTTGAGAATATGATCACCACAAATGAAAGTAAGCCTATGTATGCAAAGCCTAAGGAGAGAAAATTTAAAAATACTTTAAGTATAAATAATTGTGGGAGCATAATGATACTGACTGATGTATTGAACTGAATCACAGGAGAGTCCTCTGTAATTGTAACAAAGAAACCAATGAGATTGATGACCTCTGTGGTGTAGTGGTTGAGGCTGTGCTGCCCAAGTGAGAGGTCCCAGGTTCGAATCGAATCAATGTTTATATGTATGTGATATCGCTGTTTCTGGTTCCCACAACAAATGGTATCCTAGTGTGGGGCCAGAAGCAATGTATGTAAATGTTTATGAAATCTAGCTGCATATCAATATCCAGTCTCCTGCACCATTATTTAGTATTTCTTTAATTCTAAGGATGTAAAAAAAAAAAACTATAAATATACTGTTTAATTTTAATTTGTTGTTCCTTTGATAATTTTACATGTATTTTGTTTTTACACATTCAGATCTAATACTACATCCGAGACACTTTCCTTCACATAATAAACCATCAGTGTTTGTCAATGATCCATCACCTATACAGTATATATTTTGATGAAATTATCACTTGATGTTGATGATGATGTCCTTTAGGGCCTGACAGATGACAGATAGAAAGCGAGTAAATGCTGAACTCGGTTCAACTTGATACAAAATGTGGTTTAGTGCCAACTCACTTTCTATCTAGCCTGACACAGATTCTCTTTGCCCTGTAAAGTTATTAATAAACGGAATTCACAACATGATTCTTTGAAAGTGATTTATGCGATGCACTGATTAGTGAATTTTTCATAAGAAATTGACATTCCGAGATGACAGAACTACGTAATATAGACTAACAGATTATTAGAAATATTTATAATTAAGCTATTTATCAAGTTATCACTCTTCTATCCTGTTTCACCAATCATCATCAAGTTTTAATGTACTACCAGCAAGGGCTCGTACACTATGAAACCAATTGGATGTGAGCAACTTAAATTAATTACTTCTTCGGTGAGCTGATTTCCATGTAGAAGTGAAATGTTACTCTGATGAAATCGGTTTCATAGTGAAAGTACCTAGTACAGAATGATATCCCTTGTAATATCGATAAATATGACTAAACCTGTATAATGGCGAAAATCTTGTAGAAGCCTTGCTTGTAACTGGAGAATACATTTTATAGAAACGGAGATTCTAAGACAAAATGGAAATATTATATTGGGCTACTTGAGGCAATCGCAACTACGCTGCGAAAAATGGTGACACGAAGCTCTGCATCGCTGGCAGTACTGGGTTGAGGCCGCCATTAATGCATTGACTGGGCCGTGTAGTCTAAAGTACAAATGTATGAGCTACAATGCCAGCTTCCACAAGGCTTGTGCCGTGACTATTAGTTGCCAATGCTTATCCACAATAAACACGGTCACTGCATGCTTGTTTCTGGCTGCGAGTTGTCTGGCACGCTAGCTCCACACACGTCACAGTTGTCGGTCCGCTCTGCAAACAGCAAACAAACATCATAAAAACATTTCTAGTGAGTTTCCTGTACCGCTGCTGTAGTTACAGGATAAGATGTTGATGATGAACCAAACAAATGTTTAGTCTACCTAGGCAAACAAAGTCACAGGCCGGAGTCACGCACTCAGGAGGATGCTTGGTATGGAACAGACAAATTAAGAGTCTATTTCCCTGTTGCTATAATCTAGCTATGAGGCATAACACATATTGATTACATAGTCCTTTCTTATGTGAAATGAGAATAAATGTGAGTATACTGTTGCTACTAATTCTATGTTTCACTTCTTTTTGTTTGTTTTGTTGTATGTTAGCTACAGGGCTATAACTTAGCAGGCAATATGCCAAAATAAAATAACAGGGTTGTCATAACACCATCATGTCACATTTATTTTCAAACATTGTTTTCTTTTCATATGAAAAAAGTTGCAACACCCCTGCAATCTTATTTCGGCATATTGCTGCTAAGCCATCCATCACCCTAAAGTTGTGTGTATTGATGAAGAATGAATAAATGTACTTCTATTTCTATATGGGTATGCAGATAAGGTAGACATGGGACCTACCTATATAGGTTCCTAATTAATCCATACCCAGTGTTGGAACTTGTAAGACCACTCGACTCTGCAGACAGTTAGGTTTTTGATGCAGCAGCATCCATACCCAGTGTTAGAACTTGTAAGACCACTCGACTCTGCAGATAGATGGCACTGTCAGCATGGTTAGATTTTTGATGCAGCAGCATCTGAAAATGTGAGAAATTGGTTGACTCGTGCACCTTACAAAAGCCTTAGTGAAGGTATTAAACAAATATGTATATATAATTAACCATCTATGCTATGCCCTAAACTTCCTGTGCCAGCTATTTCTAAGGATGGCAGTGAAGAATTTAGACATTCATGTATCGTCAGACATGTCATAAACAACAGATTATAAAATTTTACTTACCTACGTTAGATATGGTAGATTCGTGGTCTTTTTTTATTTGCATCTGTAAATTCTTCATTCGGAAAATCCACATTCAGAGCGTTCTGTGCTAAGTAAGATCTTTCGGGCAGAGTGTCGATAAGGGGGCGGAAGACACTCCAACCGATCTTTCTTCTTCTTTGCCAGTGTCAAGTGTATGAAAGATTACAATTTACTCCTGCATTCCGGCGAGGTGCAAAGCTCACTTGATTGAGCTGTAGGTATAGGTAGGAACGTTTTCGCTTCCTTAGCGATACTATGACTATTTATTCACATTGCATCCTCTAGAATAGATGCAACAAACACGCCCAAAGAGAATATAATCACTTGAACTGGCCATTGAAATCGCGCGCAGCCGGCCATGTTTTTTTCCTGTGGGTGGGCTCAGTGTTACCAGATGAAAACTATAAACTATCGTGTTTATCTGTTAAAATTACGGTGTTTAAGACTTAAATTACCGTAGAATCATTTGGAAAATACTGTGTAAATTACCGTATAAAATGCAACCGAAACAACTTTGAATTTAGATGTTTTTATTTAAAATTAAACTTCTAAAATAAGAACTTCTTTATCATATAGTATAGTGTAAAATCAACACAGTTATGACCATTCCGGTGAATAGCTTGTTGAGCAAGTATATTTCCCTTAATGGTTTTCGGTATCAGCTTGTTCCTTTTCTTCGTTTTTATGTCGTCGATTTGACTGAATATTATTTCACACAAAAGTTAAAAAATACCATCGGATCTCTGCGACCCGATGTGGGCCTATTGGCCTATCTTCGATTTCAAACTTTTATTGTGTGTGCTACTTCCCTACACGGTAGTTCATATCTAAGAATACCGTAGAAAAAGACACGGTAGTGGATCGCTACCGTAGACCGTGTATTAGCCAAAAATACCGTGGTTCTACGGTAATTACCGTGTACCTGGTAACACTGGGTGGGCTGGCCCAGAGTGACCACATTTAAATTGGACAATCTACTTCTGCGGTTTTCGAAAACTACCAAAATCTACCAGAGCCTTGGTCAAAATATACCACAAATGTACGTTCTTATCCTAACATGATAGGTAAATCAAATAGAGATGAAATAAAACTAAATGACATTATTAATCCTCTTTATCTTTATTATTTTTAATATCTTTATACAAAATTTTATCAGTCACGCATTTAAACTTTTGAGAATCGGGTACAAAATCTGTGCATGGTGTAACGCCTTGTCTGGCATGGAGAATCGCGGCTACATTTTTATTTATAAACCTATTTCGATCTTTGGTTTTGATTCTATTAATTTCTGAAAATATTCTCTCGCATTTGACGTTAGAAACTGGATGAATGAGCATGTCTTTGGCAAATTTAGATATATTTTTGTACTTTAACAACTTACTAATTTCCTCCTAGAACTGTTCAACATTTATTGAAAGAGCAGATGCACTACTGGAGGAAGACATGAGGTTCATCACTTGGGCATCGAATAGGGTTGGTTTTCCAACACGAACTCATTCGTATGAAGTTGAGGGGGGGAGGGGGGGGAGGAAGTAACCCCCCTCTAAAATATCCAGTCTAGGAAATGTATGGTTTTTTTTGTTATGAATTTTCAAAAATCCATTTTGAGGTAATATTACCGCAGTATTTTGCCCAATAGCACAAAAAAGTACCTAATAGTATCCTATCCTAACTTGTAGGTTTATGAATAAAACATGACAAAATCAGTATTTTTGATGTGCAATTAAATACTTGCCTTTTTTATGAGCCCTAGTAGCCGGAGCTAAGTCGATTTCAAACATCAATACTACAAACAATGACTTTTTGTAAAAATCCTATAGTAAAAAATAACCTCAAAATGGATTTTTGAAAATTCATAACAAAAAAACCATACATTTCCTAGACTGGATATTTTAGAGGGGGGTTACTTCCTCCCCCCCCCTCCCTCCCCTCCCCCCTCAACTTCATACGAATGAGTTCGTGTTGGAAAAAATACCCATCAAATTTCATTTCTCTCACACGTCACACTAACCCGGGTTTTCCCTCGAGGGAGGGATGACCCGGTGAGGACTCAAGTCACCTGTTATTCACTCACAACCTACCTATCATGCATATATTTGTTTGTTTCTCGCATATCCATAACTCCGTTTTTGTGAAAAAGAACGCCGACTATGCGTGGGACAGTCCTATGGAACGAGAATATTATAAAAGAAAGAGTCACCATCTCGCTGCCTCAGTGCTTGAATGGTTAACAGACCACTGAGTGAATTTCACAGGAAACGTTTATTTTGTTTGACATTGTTCTATAGCGTAGTCTACGGAAATCTACGGAATGTAAGCATTGTCTAAACGTGCCCAGTAAGTAAAATACATAATCTGAATAGATTTGTAAGCTATGTACTGGGTATTTCAAATTTAAAAGTGGATGTTGAACAAAATGCCGCTGATAAAATTACGCAGTTGGATATTGAACAGACATGTGGAGGTTGCATAGCATAAAATACTTTTTAGTTGCGTGCTTGTGTGTTCAAAGAACCATTGGTAGAATACAGGATGTTTTATTTTATTTGAATCTAAGGTTACTAACGACATGAGGTGTACAGTGTGCGCGAGCGGAAATAAGGTACCCGGTTTTTCTCAGTAACAGGACAATACTGCGTCAGGTGATCATTGACGAAAAAGACTCCGCCAGTTGTGTAACCTAGAGTCTCGAGCTTCAGCTGTTTGGTCTTGCGGCAAGAAGCAACAAAGTCTTCCTTAGTGTAACGATTATTAAAAGAAATAACAATTTTCGACATTCGGGACTCTCGTAGGAATTCGTGCAATATAATTTATATCCCTCTTCTCGAAAGTACGATTACCGATTTTACCAATCTTGTCAGCAATTTCGTATAGATTTTCATTCTTCTTCAATGGAATTCCACGTATCTCGACGTTATTAGCACGAGCCCATTGGTCTCTATTCTGAAGTTCAACTTTCAATGCAGTTACTTCGGCTTGGAGCGCCGGGACATCGCTAACTAGTTTTTCCACTTGAGTAACTCGGGTTTCTAATGCCTTGACGGATCCTGAGAATTTCCCAATCAGCTCATGCGCCATCTCAAAGATTCTCGAAGGTTCCCCAGCTCTGATTTGATGGATTTCACATTTTCTGACAGTGGCCCCAACTGGAAAACGATGTTGTTCAGTTGTTCTTGCATTTTATCCAGTTGAGTTGGAGAGGGTGACGTATTAAGCCTCGAAGGCGATTGGTTGCCTTTACACTTCGGGCAACGCCAGCTCTTCTGTCTCTCTCCAAGTCTACGATAACCATTTTCCGTAATCCCGGAACACTGGAAATCGAGGTGTTGCTTGCAGACACTGCACACCGTTCCATCCGTGAACTGGGAGTCACAACTTGCGCAGGAGAACATAATTAAAAAAAAAACAACTTTGAGTAACGCTGGTTTAACAAGCAAGCGTGCGCTCCGGTTGAGTGATAGCGAGTGACTGATAGCGAGTTATTTACGACCTTTTACATTGCTCGCAGATGTTCGAGTTTTATAAAACTTTTGTTTATTATAAAGCACAGTATACGTCAAAATTATGACTGTTCGTATAACCAAAATGGTTTAGTATTTCTAACAGTAAACACTGCACAACTGGATTTTTCGACAAATTTTTTGAATTTATTTTTCTAAATTTGGTCTAAGGTAATTTATATTTATTTTTTATATTATTCTGATAGAAAAGAGTTATACTTACGATTTGATTTAAAAACGGCATACATTTGCCTATATTTTTTGTTAGCTAGAATGACTACAACAACAAAAAATACTTAAAACATAAACTTAAGTACAAAAAACATAAAAAGAAGTTTGGTGATCATTTATCCAAACACAATTTGGTGATCATTTACTAATTCTGACAGTCATTTTCGAATTTATTGGTAATCGTTTAAACACAAGCCTTTCTTTCTTTATTGCACACAAATCATATAAAAAACAACAGTTAAATTAAAATAGTATACAAAGCCGATCTTAACTCTGATAAGAGATCTCTGGAGCAAACCAGATTACAACTTATAATCTAATATGAAATAATCTAAAAACTAAGTAAGATAATAATATTTTCTCCCTTTCCTTTCACCCTCTTGAACAAACATTTTAATGAAGAAATATACATATCGAATAAAATTTCTTGTCGTATTGGTTAAATAAACAAACTTAAGCTGTCTAAATAACCCGGTACCCTGCCCGGGACTGAAATTAGGCTGTTCACCCTGCCACTTTGAACGTGTTGGTTAACGTGTTCTATTGTTCTAAAATACTGATCAACTCTGTAGTTATAGTAAATTAAAAAAATAGAAGTTTTTAATTTAAAATGATTCTTGCAATAGTTTTTAAATATAAAAATTATAATGACAACAAAAGAAAAGACAGATTCGTTAATACTATAAAAAACATTTAGAATTTGACCATGTGTAGTTCACCATTTAAGTTTAAATTTATGGTTAGCGTCATGCCGTGGCCACACTTCAGGCAACGTATGAAAATTCAGACTATGAGAAAGAGACAAAAAAGCTCGCTCGTATGATTCTGTAGAGACAGAATCATACGAGCGAGCATAATAAAGAGTTATTCGAGAGTTTCGAGACGCCAAATTCGGACCTTCGTCTATAGTGGGGCCTCAACCATAGAGACGCCTTCTCTTCTCTGCTTTTCTTTTCTCGCTGGCTAATGGCTGGATGAAAATAGAATTGATTGATTATAAAGGTTTAACAACTATCAACAACTTACAATATAACATAACAATAACTTTGCTCGTCAAGTCGTCATGGACTACAGTGAGATTACCTCTTGGAAGGGAAATAACGCTTGGTTCCAACGGGGAGGGTATTTTTAAGTTGTGCACAGAACCCGGAATTTGACCAAATATTTGAAGTGCTCATCGAATGGTTGCCCATCTCAATGGAGGCTATCTGATGATGGCGTCGCATCGGCAGTCACGCCCAGCCATGATCACGAGCCGACTCCATGGGTGCTCAGCCGGTAAGTTTGATTGAAAGTGAACCTTGCTTACAAAAGTTGCGACAGTAGAGATGGAAATTGGGAAGTGTTTTTTCCCCTTACTTTGTTTAGGGTACCACAAATAAACCCCACTTTGATCTTTGGGGCTTTTTCTTTTGGAATGGGTGAAATTGTTTTAGAAGTAGTCTTACAGGATAACTAAATGCATCGCATTGGCTATCCGTGCCATGGTGCCGCAGAGGTTAACGTACATACCTAAGTATGTTTTTATTTGTTCAAGGAATGAAATGTTCCAAGCCCTAAAGCGCAGGGCATCCGATTTCATGGAAGCAGGGACATTTATAAACATCTACCAAGAAGAAGTTGTCAGGTTTGTTAAATGGTATACAAAATGATCAATCCAAATGAGTCAGTAGGGAGAAGTCAGAAAATATGAGAGATAGCGTCTTAGGAACCATGGCTTCGATTTTGGATTTAATAATAATGGCATTAAATTCTTTTCTCATACATAACCGGGATCGAACCTGGTCGAAGTCTCTGTAAACAATGTTAGGTATAAATTCTGCAAGTTTTTTCAGTTGATGGTGCGAATCATGTCACAAGGAACACATTTTTAATATTGTTTAAGCCTGCCCGAGGTGCCGGCCATCGCCGCAGCAAGGAACTTGCCGTACAGCGCGGCATTCCACGAGTATTTCGTGAACTAATGGATTATAAGGGTTACTATGCTTTCTGTACCATACTTTGGCTAAACCTAGGTTTACTTATTCACTTTTCTAACTTTAGTTGCGTAGGGGTGCATATAAAAGAAGGGGTTTTATGAAATTCTTCCCTTATAGGTAGGTAGATTCGAACGGATTTAGATTAGAGACGGCCTTATTATATCTTAAATATCAAAAACTTCTTGAATCATGGTGGGAAGTAGTTTTATGGGTTCCATAGCCCTATTATTGTCACTCACATGTTCATCTTTCTGTCTGTCTGTCTGTCTGTCTGACCGACCGTCCAACGTCTAACACCTGTGTTACAGCAATATATAGATATATATATATGACACTAAGATTGTCAAAACCGTTAGTTTATAAACTAACGCGGTAGTAAACTATCCAGAAATTGTAAACCAGACCGACAGGTTTTATAATTTACGTTTATTTCGTTCTTACATGTCTGGCAGCTGAGAGAATGCGATCCTGACAGCTCAAAACCCATTATTAGTATTATTATAAGGTATCTAATACGAACAATTTAATTTACAGGTGGGTCCAGCAACATTCAGCGTGTGTGGAAGCCCGCACCAAACCACTAATGTGGCTGAGAGCTTCCACAGCACGCTGAAAAAGAGCTTAGGCCCACACCCTAATATATGGCAGTTTACAGGTAAAATACATAAATACATCGTGTAGAGCATGTAGATTGTAGAGTAGTTACTAAGGACGACTAGGTAGAAGGCGGAATAAGACTTAAATCAAGTAAACTGACAACTCCGTACGAATTGATATGGATTTCTCAAAGTTTACTCGAGTAAAGTCTTATTCCGGTTTCTAGCTAGTGGCACTTAGATAGTAGGGAAAAGCAGAGTGTTATTACCACCCCCCCATAATGAATGGCATTTTTAACTTTAGAGCCAACTATTAAGGATTCACTGTAGATAAACGCAGTAAGAAATGGTCAAAAGTTAAACAAATAATTAGACAAAATATATGCTGCGTATTTTTTTAATTGTATTTGTATAGTGTTGATTTTATCAAATAAAACATTATTTAAAGTTATTTATTTTTTAATTCAATACCTAGTTTTTACAGTCCAAGCACAACCAATGCCCAATAAATTGATAATCTATTAATTAAGAAATTTTGGCGAAGAAAGTTACTAACATTGCTGTAATCTAACTACATCTTATCTTTAATAATAATAATACATAATAGTAGTTTATGTGACTGATACGTAATAAATAGCATTAAAACTCGAGAGTCTTAATGCCTAATTATGTACAGTTACATACACTAGTTTATCTACACATATCATAAGCTCTCTTTGATGTGTTCAGGAACCGCATGATCTACCGGCAGCGTCGCATTGATAATTGCTCTGCACTTGTTTAGCTTGTTCTGTAGTACCAACTTCAAGTGGGCGTCGGCGTTCGAAATTTGAATGTCATAATATGTCGAAATATTTATACATTGTGTCAGCTTCACTATTTAAACATACAACATATCTGTAAACAGTATTTAGTTAACAAATCGTAAACGAGATGGTTCCACCTATATTCAAAATGCAGCGTAATTACCTGATTGCCAACACTCACGTCACGAGAAGAAGATATTGAGCCTTAAAGGTCGCAGTACTATTAAGTATTCTGTACTAAAGGTATTGTATTTTTTGTGACACCGTTAGAATGTAAACTATCCTGAAATTGTGTTAAAACCACAGATACTATAATGTTAAAACTAAAACTGTGCACGAAATGTCAGGTCTGGTAGGGGTTGGCGATGCGAATCCTCCTTTATCCTTCGTGTTAGGTTAAGGTGACATAAAATAACTAAATAAAAACAGTATTATTAGTAGTACATAGTTAGTTTAGTTTAGGGTTAGTCCACTTTTGCCACACAAAGTTTCCTTCATACAAATGTTCCACACTTGCCCACGGTATTATTTTAATAAAACCTCAATCTAAACTGAAAATTATTCAATTTATATACGACCGAGGCAAAAGGAGACGCCAAAAAATTGTTGCAAACGGAGACTGGCAAAAGTGGGCTAACCCGTAGTTTAGAGGTAAGACAAACCAGATTGAGGAGTTTTCTGGCAGCTCAGTTATCAAAGCGGCTCGCTAGATGGCGCTGCATGGTGGTCTAAGAATTGCCCTAATGTTTACACGCTAGGCGTTATTGCCTATTATTTTATGATCTTGTTAGCGGTGGTTCAGACTGTATTATTTTCAGGTTTCATCCGGAAGACCTTCGCGTACTGCGAAGCTCGGCGTGCGGCCATGGCGGCAGGTAATCCGCCGAGGCGTACTAGGGTTAAGAACTTTGCCCGCCATGTAGCTCAGAGGGGGGCCTTAACCGATCTACGCCTGGGTCGTATAACGATCCGGGAATTTTTGGATAGCACGTGTCAGTTGATGACGCGTGTGCTACACCCCCTGTGGGAAATCGTGGAGGATGTCCCACCCACGTTGTGTATGTGGAGAAAATTTACAAAACACAGAACACCGAGCATCTAGCTAATTGGTAAAACTAGGAAGGTGTTACCAACTAGCTAGTCGCAGTTTAGTAGATTAATTACTTATTCCTGGCTGTTTTTATTTTTTCATTAGCTTAGAAAACTTTAGGCGGCCAATGTCAATCATATTTTCTTATCCATCTCTAGCCTCAACAGCTTGGAGGGTAGTCTGCAGTTTAGCCGGCTATTGTTGAAATCATTTATTAAAATGAGCATAAGTACAGAGTCTGCAGTTTAGCCGGCTATTGTTGAAATCATTTATTAAAATGAGCATAATTTCCAACATAAGTTAAGGTTTGAGCCTAATCTTAACACAAGCTGGCTACACTTAAGTTTAGTTCCACAGCTAGCTTTAGCTGTACGTAGACATAAGTATGTCAATCAACCCACTCTTCTCCAAAGCGCCAATCTTTCACAGTCCTGTGCAAACCGCATCCACTGAGATGATGAGATCCTCTCGACTTGATTATATCGTCAGACCATCGGTCATGTGGTCCGCCTACTGGTCTTGTTGACTCCTTTGCCACTACTGTGACTACCTTGGGTTGCTAATGTGTCTAGAAAAACTAGTACTGTAACTGTTATTGGTTAGTTTCAACTTGAAAATATAGTTAAGTGTAAAATTTTATTTGCTCAGTTTGTACAAGTACCTTTATTTAACTCAAATGAAGGTATTTATATAAAGTATAGTTTGTATATGTAAAATTTTATTTTTGTTTTACATTGCATTTGTCTATAGGTGCCTAGGTAACTTTGTGTGGGCGCCAGTAACAGTGGCAACGTAAATTATAATTTAACTTAGAATAGGTATATCCGTTTCCAGGTTCAGGCTTACTCTTCTCTCTTGTAAATGGTGTTCTCATGACATCATATTATGTTTCTTGTGCAATATAAGGATTTCTGATACGTAAACTGATTTGTTTCACTCATCTATATACTCTAGGTATAGTCCTCAGACTAATTAAGATATCCCAACAAATTCAATACATAGGTCATTGAAAAGGCATTTATTAGTTGATTGATAAAATTATACCCCATATCAACTATTTTAATATGGTTTTATAAGACCAAACCATATATATGTAGGTATTTCATTACAGAGTCTGCAAAAGTCGCCATCATTTATTTTCTCCTCTTGATGACTTAGCAGACAGACCACATTGCTCCTTATCTGTGGCACTTGTGGTGGCAGCAGTGGAGATAAATTACTAGGTATGTAGGTACCATATTGTTTAATATGTTAGTAGGTTGCAATTTCAATCTTGGTCTATCGGCCCTCTTGTTGATTCACTCATTGTTATTAAGTAGGTCCAGCTTGCAGCTGTAACAAAATAATATTAAATGTTAAGATTAAACGATTACATGATTTCACCTAAAAAGTAAGTATGTGGTTAATTCTTACATTTCCTATTCCAGCAACAGCACACATACTCGCCACACCATATAGGTACTGTCTGATAATAGCCAATATTTTCTCAGTATTTCTTTCCCTTATTATCTTCATGCTTCCGCCCCCTTATCGACACTGACCGTTAACTCCAGTTCAGTTGGTATTCATAGAAAATATCACTAACATTCGTATGACGTTCGCGTAAGAATCAAACGTTCGTAACAAAATTATAACCTAACATATCAAAACAAGGCAATGATCACTGAGAGAGTGGTGCGTACGTTTGATTTGATAAAATTCTTTTTATCAAATTCCTTGGCAACGTAGGATTGTGTTAGGTCACTGCAGACTCTGTAGGTCATGTAGGTCATGTGGGGGGGAGACTACCGCGGATGGAACACACTTATTATTTAATTTATATACATGACCAATTGAGGTCACTCCGCCATCCAGTGGCACGCACCTTAATAAATAGGTACGCAACAATTACAATACAAATCACTGTTGGATAGAATATGACTTGTGCTCTTCATCAGTGGCCACATCAACCTACTAAAGTCCTGGCATATTTAAGTAAATTGCCAAACATAATATACCTAGCTAAGTAGTTGTTGATTCTAACAAGCTCGACTGTACCACGGGGCCACGAGTAGGTGGGACTCCAGTTTCCCAGGGATGTGGCCCTTGACAAATTCTATGCGTGAAAATGAGATAGCATGTAAGGCGGGCGTCAACTGACGATTAAATCGAACGCAGCATATGGCTACTTTTTTAGGGTTCCGTAGAGAAACAAATAACCCTTATAGTTTCGTCAAGTCTGTCTGTCCGACTTTATTCCGAAACTATCAAGACTAAACAGTTGAAACTTGTTACGCAGATGTATTCTGTGAACCGCTTTACGATTTTTATACAAAACTTGAAAAATTAAAGGGGCTACATGGAACTGAAACCAAAAATCATAGAACTGAAACCAAAAATATATTTTTCATTAAACCTATGTGTGGGGTGGCTATAGATAGGTCTTTAAAAATGACGTTGAGGTTCCTGAAACCATTTATCCTCAAAGTAAAACGTTAAAGAGACCGAATCTTCCAAAGTGGAAATATTCTTAGTCATTCATACAAACACTGTGAAAAACAAAGAAATTATTTGCTGGTGAAGAATGATGGTGATATTTTGGCTAGGTGTATCAGGTGTAGTGTATTTGAAGTGAGCACCTTCCTCGTTTATTCAAAATTTATGACTCCTAAATGTGCGAAGTTCGACACGCCCTTGGTACAGGCAAAGGCTTTATTTGTTCCTTCCAATGAAATTTTTTGTAATGTTTTGGCAAAGGTAACAAGACCTTTGTTGAAAAGTTCAAGATAAATTCGGCTTGTCGACCCGAATGGCCGAGTCGGCAGTGACCCTGCCTACGAAACCAAGGGTCCCGGGTTCGAGTCCCGGTGGGGGCAAATATTTGTTTGATGAGAACGGATGTTTGTACCATAGTCATGGTTGTTTATCTATCTAAGTATAATATTTATCTATATAAGTACGTGTATCGTTGTCTAGCACCCAAGATACAGGGAATCCTAGTTTGGGGCTAGATCAATGTGTGTAAATAGTGTCCAAGGTATTATTATTATTATAAATTTATTTAAGGTAAGATCCAAATTTTGGAAAATGGTAAAATACAAGTCCAATGGGCTTTTTACAAACTTTTAAATTAGCGGGTTACAAGCTTTTTGCCTGGTTTGACCCCTAAGGCTCTAATAATTTAAGGCCATTTGCTCATATTATAAGTATTGCATCTAATATTTTCAAGAATCACGAATTAATAAATCAATCATATTTTTGTTTAACCACTAGTGTGTGAGATTCCCGCACCGGTACCGGTCACTCTGGCGCCTGTGTGTGGCGTTCCCGCTCCGGAACTGCTGTGATAGGATTCAATTTTGCTTCGTTGCAGCATTCATGTTAACCCTATCTCATTCTAACCTATTCAAATTGTACATGAAAGCACAGGCTATCTTATAAATGAATGGTTTTATACTCTGTGTTCACTGATTGCACATTAAAACTCACTCAAAGACGCCGTCTCAACCGCCATCTCGCAAGTTTTATTTTGATAAATAAATGTATGAAGACTATCTGTGTTTGTGTTTATTATAGTTTTATACACTATAACGCATAAATAAAACCAAACATTAGGCCTAAATTTTGCTTTAATATTAAAATAATACAGAAATAAGTTTAACTTAGGGAGCTTTATATTAGGTAACACATATTAGCTGTATTCAAACCGAAAAAAAGGCGTTGTGGAATGGAAAAAGGGTGAAGGATTCTAATTAGAGTGATATTCTTACAAGAACTAATCTTTATTCCAACTAGAATAGGAGAATTTCATCAAAAACTGAATATTAGCGCTCAAAATTCCTAATGTATGGAATTCCCGCTCCGGTACTCAAAGACATGGCGAAAGTTACAAAATGGCCGCCACAGGCGACTGGTTAAGTACTAGGAGAGCAGGAAGTTGTAAAAAGTTACACGGAGGTATTTAATTCTAAGGCACTAATAATATAAGACCATTTGCTCATATTATAAATATTGCATCTAATATTTTCAAGAATCACGAATTAATAAATCAATCATATTTTTGTTTAAGTTCTAGGAGAGCAGGAAGTTGTAAGAAGTTACACGGAGATATTTTAAGTTTATGCAGAGGTGTACTTGCTTGTTAAAGCAAAACATCTCCAAATCTTATACAAAATGTAATAGGAACACATATTTCCTTAGGTGGTTTTTAGGGTTCCGTACCCAACGGGTAAGAACGGAACCCTATTACTAAGACTTCGCTGTCCGTCCGTCCATCCGTCTGTCACCAGGCTGTATCTCAAGAACCTACCTAGCTAGAGCTGGGGAAAAAAGTCCCACTAGTTCAGCCAATTGAACTAGTGGGGAAAAAAATCCATCTAGTTCAGTCAACTGAACTGTCCAATTGAACAAGTGGGAATAAAGGTGCTTAGATATACTATCGAATATAAATTATTACAATTTTAAATCCTATTTTCATTTATTTTCTTCATAATTGTACTTACTAGCTGATGCCCGCAACTTCATCTGCGTGTTGAATTATCATTAACCGAGATAACGTTACCCTCCTTCTGGTGCAGTCGGATAAAAAGTACCCTATATATTAATCTAGCTCATAAACTACCTCTGTGCTTAATTTCATTCAAATCCGTTCTGCCGTTTTAGCGTGATTGAGGCACAAACACACAAACATCCTAACATCGCTTCTTTCACAATTATAATATTAGTTAGATGGTATTGCGGGAATCTGATAAATTAGGAATCTGGTATGCTGGTCATCAGGTATTTTGGGAATCTGGTATAGAGGACAAACGAAGTAGACTTGTCATGCAAACTTGAAGGCATACACGGTCAAATTAACAGAGACACCGCTTCAAGTGTCATGCAAACTTGACGATAAACTTGATTGTGTATGGCCACCTCAATACTTACGCAAATCGGATCCGGCAAAACTGTGCAACCTTCATCTATTTTATACATTAAATAATGGTGTATGTAAGTAGTTAAAACTGATAATTTTGGTAATTTTGGTTGGATGGTGAGTCATGTGATTGACTATATCAAGTTATCCATTCATCTGAATGGATTACTTGATAGAGAAATGCAAATTTTTATTTTGCAAAATGGGTAATTGGGTATGATTTTCAAGGTTTTTTAGGGTGCTACAGTTCGCGCAAGTTTATTGGCCTTGTACCAAACTTTCATTCAGTTCATCTAGAAACGCAAAATGGACCCTAAATTCCAGGTACCTAGGAATGTGCTTAATGGAAATAATAAACAAAGTAGGTAAAACGATGAGTTTCTGCCATTCGTATGTATGTCGCAGTAAGTTGGTTAAATCAGACACATAAAACTCTCTAGACCGTTAATTAAATACAGACGTTTAACAAAGTCCACCAACAACCAAGCATGCACATGCATATTGATTGCCGCATTGAAGTACACGTTTGATGTCTCTCGCCCTATGTTTCCAGTTCATTTTTTGAAGTGCTCTGTGAAAGCGTGCACAATTTTACTGTGGACTGCCAACTTGCTGCTTGCCGATACTTTATTGGTCACCGACACTAAATGGAAGTATAAAAGCAGCCATTCATACAAGGTAAATGGTATGAAGTATATTTTTCATGGCAGCACCAGACATACCACATGTGTGAGGGTAGCATAAAACTGCAAATATATATCTACACTGTGAACACACCCTAATCTTTGATGTAGCAGTTGTCTATGGACACTCGGACTTCCGGTTTCGGTACACGGAATACGCCCTGTACACTTTCTGCACAGGCCGTATTACACGACCCTGGAATTGGTGTACACGTTTTGCACAGCCCGTATTTCACGACCATGGAAAGCACGGCCCGGAATTCGTGTACCTAGGTGTACACGGAATCCGGGCCGTGCTTTCCAGGGTCGTGTAATACGGCCTGTGCACTTTCGGTACAGGCCGTATTGCCCGGCCCGGAATTGGCGACCAAACCATGTACACGAAGTACGGGCCGTGCATTCCGGGTCGGACAATCCGGGCTGATCATTCCAGGGCCGTACAATACGGGGACTCCTCTACATGTCTCTTTCGTAAAAGTTATTGTATTTATTTTATTATATGTAAGGTTTATGTATATATCGGTAATTATTTCGTATTTGCTATCTATCTGTATTTTACAGATATTTTAATTTATTCCTAGGCATTTTAGTTATAGTAATTATTGTGCACTGCCCACCCTTTTATGATAGCAATTCCTGTAATGCCTTGTTTTGCTGGAAGAAATCTCTTTTTAGAGACAAGCTCGCCCTTGTACATGCATTTTCTTTTGATGTAACTTTTAAAATATTTGTGTGCAATATTGTGAAGGAGGTTTGTTCCTATAATTCCCTTTTTCCTGTATTTCTTTATAGCGTCTTGTCCGATGCGAGCATACAGATACCAGAGATAGTGTTTTGACATATGTATCATGTTTGTTTCCTGTATATAGGCTATGTGTATGTTTTTGTTAGTCAATTCCGCGTCAATGTTGAGTCTTTTAGTTATTTCGGCGCATCCTCTAACCTTCCAAGTAGCAATGCACATACGCTCGCATGTGACTTGTGGTTTAAATATGGGGCTGTTTCGTATCATCGTATATCCGGTGTTGTCTGGGATGTCTTCTGTTGATGTTATGGTTGACCCTGAGGAGGTCATGGGTGTTGCATTAAGTATCGGCGAAAGTATGGTGTTATCAGTTTGGTTATCGGTTGCTTGATCCGTGGGTAAATTTGGCGATTCAAGCAAGTAAACGCTGTCGTAGTGGTGTCCTGTGACGTTGAGGTTGATAGATTTCACTGCATCCGCTGGATTCTTGGGCGTGAATGTGAGCGATGGTGTATTTTGCTGGTGGATTGTTGCGTTAAGTAGAAAGTATTCAGCAGCTGGTATTATAATCTCCTCTCCAGCCCAAGTACCGTAATTTCGTAGATTTTCAGTGTTGAGTTGTTAAGGATTTCAGGCTCAGTGATTGCGAGCTTTGTTCTGTTCATCGCCGTTTTCTTCTACATATTTAACTAGGTCCTTACGAATGTGAGTGTGGTTGCATGTTAATTGACATAGGTGATTAATTTGGTCAGCAATTGCGGTGAATAGGCAGTTACCATCTCAGCGTTGGTAAGGCTTCCATTAGGTTATCTTCTTGGGATGTTGTTGAAAGAAAGAACTTAGAGATAGCGTGATTTATTTGAACTACCTTTGTCTACGATTAACAGATCGTACGGGTTGCGATTGTCAAAGTTTGTGCGTATCTTCGTGCGCCCTTATTCTCGGTAGAGAGCCGCTTAGGACAAAAAGTCTCCGATTTTATTGTTGTTATTGTTCATCAGTGGAAGTCTTTTGTTAATTGCCTGTTTTCTGGAAGATGGTGAAATGATCCTTTTATTATGTGCAATTGTTTGCTGTTTCTCGCTATTTCTCAGAATATGCAGTTATGTAGTAGACGGGCTTGCATTATTGTTTTATTTTTGTGGGCTTGTCGGACCGGATAAAGTTAGATATGGTTATGTTTTGTTTTACTGTTATTGGGTAGGTTCCTGCTTAGTTTTGTATTTAGGTATACCTATCTCCTACCTACTAGTACGGCACTGTGCCTGTGGAATAGTTAGGAGTTGGCGTAGTAATTTGAAGCGAGCGAGGTATCTGTTTATGAAATGGTATTTAGCATTACGAAGGGGGTTACCTGCCAGATATAGAGTTCGTTTTGCCTTTTGATCTGAGTTAGGGCTATCATAATCGGAGCGATCTCACAAGGTTGTTGCTCAGCTAGTGAGACTCATTGCACCGATATCACCTACTTCAATTCACTTCATTAGTGCATATTAGTTAGGTCCGTGACTCGGGTCGAGGTTCAGTCCGTGAACAAGGCCCTAAAGATAAAGTACCCGGTTGTATCTGACCCGGCGGAGGGGGGTACATGTGTTTGTGGCATGTGAGTGTATGTGTCGGTACGGTAAGTATCAAAGTCATTGGTCATCTTATCTTGAGTTGTGCATTTTGGGTAGGCCCGGGGAAGGTGTTTAGATTTACCGCTATCATATTATCTGTTTTTGGGGCGGGTGGAACTTGAGGGTACTTTGTTAGTCGCGCTGTATTTTGGTATGGGAAAAGTGAGATGCTGCGATGTAGATTTGACTGGTTGTTGATAGGTTGTTGATTACGTTTTGGGGCTCTATTATGTATGCGCTGTCGTAGTGGCTGTCGGAAAAGGTCAAGTTGATAGTTCCGACTGACTTATATTCTTGTTGGGGGCTATATACGATTGATGGGCCATTTTGTTGATGGATCGCTACACATATTACGTAGAACTCCGCGGCTGCTATGATAATTTCTTCACCGCCCCACGTGCCCTGTATGTGGAGATTTTTTATGTACTCAGTGAAAGCTTCTGCGTTTGGTGCGTCGATCGCATGTTTGATGCGTGGATAATTGCTGATAGCTTCCACGTATCTAGCTAAGTCGCTTCTGATGTGGGTATGGTTGAATGTCGCTCCAAACAGATGGTTGATTTGGTCTGCAATTGCATGGAACAGGCAGTTTCCATCTCTGGGCATTGGTAGATTTTCCATTGTGAGATATTACTACAGGAGAAAGCCTCGTGGTATTTTAGCTAATATGAATGTGTGTGTGTGGGTTGTTTCTAAGAGGTGTAGGGCCAGTATGATGAGAGACGCTGTTTGGCTTTTTACGATCTATTTTTATTCTAATGTTTCCCGGTATTTCCAAGATGGGCTGACACCATAGAATGGGTGCCAGATGTGTGAGTGAACGTTGTGAGCCTTTTGTGCTTCGAAGCTTTTTCAATTGTTCCTAAATAGCAGTCAATTGTTTTGTCTAGTTCCTGGGAGTTTGGTGAGATGGCCTTTTTATGGCATGCACTTGTTTAGTTTTTGTTTATTGTCGGGTTTAGTATATTTGCAGTTTAGCTACATAAAAATTATTCTAGGATTGTTAAGTTTTGGGTTGGCTTATTCACTGAGTTTCAGGGTTTAGTGGATGGTTATTGTTAATGACTGTTTTGAATGGTCTTTCGAAGATGAGGAGAAAATAAATCTCGAGGAGAATTATCTCGAATTTATTTTCAGGCAAAGCAATATAAGTATATGTAGCTATAATAATGTTTTATTAGTTGATTTTGATATTGCGTAGGTAGGGAATTGTTATATCCTGCCTATGACGCACCTATAAATGTGATTATGCCTCAGTCAATAGGGGCGACCGCGGCCGCGGTAAGTGGTGGTTTATTATTGTCAGGCGGCGAGTGGTGCTGAGAGAAATAAAGTTAGAGGTAGGTAATCACTATCAATGATGTCCTAATCGGAATGATCTCACCAGGTTGGTGTGTTTAGCGGCGGTGGTGGTGGAGGCAGTAGCGTTGAGGGTGTGTTGCGTAGGCGTCGCTCGCTGCCGGCCTGTCGCTGCGTGGCTCAGACGTGCACCTGGCCTAGAATAAATTCTAGGGGTTGCACAGATGGGATGCCTAAGAGTATCGCGCAGTTCTCTGGGCATTCATTACACTTGACCGCACTAGTATCATCACAATCACTGAAATGCGTGGTATTGCACAGATGGGGTGCCTAGATGGATCGAGCACATTCCCCAGGTAACCGTTACAGTAACACGCGGTATAAGCCAGCCTATAAGCCAGGCTCGTTTTCGGGCCTCCGGAGGCAGAACAAAAGGCGCGCGCCGGGGATAAAAACTATTGTTTGTTTAAATGCGTTTGGGAGATCTCGGGGGGACACGTCCGTTCGGTCCGGCAACACAAACGCCACTCCCGAGAAGATGGTCGGTCAGGTATATTGAAACAAAAAAAACATGAAAATTGACTTTTATTAATTAGTTTGATTATGACACAGAGCAAAATATTATATATAGTATTATATATATATATATTAATTTAACAGTAATCTTCTCGGATTTGCCGAAAATTTGTCTATGACAGTCTTTTCAATAAAACCACTGTTTTCCTTTAAATAATTGCGATGTACGCTCATCAGACATAAACCCGTAAGCCTTTCTTCACCCATTGTGCTTCTAAGCCACGTTTTAACTCTTCGCAGCGTACTGAATAACCGTTCTACGGTCGCCGTGGTGCATGGGATAGTGCTTAAAATAATCAATGCCTTTCTGACAGCAGGGTAAAAAAAGTTGGCTTCGTTGAACAGATCAACTACTTCTATGTCCCTTAATTGATGACCTGATAAAGCCTTCTTCACCCATAAATTATGCCAAAGGTTCAGTTCTCCGGTGATATCCAGGTTATAAAATTCTTGGAATGATTCTGCGTTCTTGTGTAAGTCTGTAATGCTGGTTTTAGTCATACACAAGGGATGTAGCTTACTTAAAGCAAACGCCGGAGTGTTTTCTGTGAGTGAGAATCGACTATTCAACGATGAAATGAGTGAATCAATGTATGGTATTATCAGGGAACGCCGCCACTATTCGTTATATAATTGTCTGATGGCGGATTACGTGTTTGCTTGTGAGCAAGACGTGAAACCGAAATTTCTATGTTCAAATCCATAGCAACAGCTCGCGCTTTTTAAAGCATTTCATTACTTATGCTATCAGGAAACTCGCGGTCATTTCTGAGAATGTCCTTGATATTTTTGATGTGTTCCCCCACCCAGATCATGTCGATCGATTTAGCTTGAAGTGCATTAACTACTGGTTCTAAAACTGCTGAATATTTGGCTATTATTTGTAGAGCAACAATAAACACAGGTTTTGTAACGGCTGAATGCAACTGATATGCAGATTTTCTGATGGCCTAATTTCCCTGTACGGATAACGTTTCTAGAGATTTCATGAGCTCTGGGGAATGTTGAGAAAACTTTCTGATTGATTTATATTTTTCGGACCATCTCGTCTCACACAATCGTGATAGGTTTGGAGCGTAGTTTCGACGTGTAGTCGATTCTCTGAAAAACGTTATAACATCATTTACAGTGGCGATAGTATTTCTAATTTCTGGCACTGCGTTCGCATCATTCACAACAAGTTGAGTTTGTGACTTGAGCAATGAAAATATAAAGCACGAGGATATTTTTTCTCAAAATGGCTTGTACGCCACCCTCTTTCCCTGCCATTGTAGAACAGCCATCGAATCCAAATCTACGCAATCTTCGGTTGGGAGGTTAGAACTAATCAAGAAATTGTCAATTGCTTCGGCAATTGCTAAAGCATTTTGTGCTTTTAGTTCAACGAACCCTACAAATTCTTCTCTGATTTTCCTTTTGCTTTCGTCGTAGAACCGCACGCCTATTGACAGCTGTTCTTTCCCAGCTACGTCTGCTGTTTCATCAGCTAAGACTGCGTAAGCTATGGTCTTCTGAACCTCACTTATTATATTCTCCTTAATAACTTCGTCACATAAATTTATCAATTCGTTTTGTATTTTTGGCGATGTGTAAACTGCATTGCGACGGCACTTTTCCAGGTGACTCTTTAATTTGTCGTCCCCTGAATTGATTCTCAACTTCAATAAATCTAATAAAACACCCTCATCTGCTTGTTTTCCCCTAAGAGGCATATCATGTGTACCGCAAAATACTATACAAGAAATAATTGATGACAATATTTGTCTGTTTTCTTCGATTGCTTTTTGGTGTCCATTTTGTAGTTGGATGTCTACAGGAACATTTTCAAGATTTTTTTTTGCAGCATTCGCCGCTGTTAGTTGAAGGTTGGTCGTTGGATGCTTTCGGCAGTCTTCTTTATATATGGCCTGACCATAAATGCTCCCAAAATTCCTCTCACAGTGCTGATGGGCGGAGGGAACAAAACACAATGCTTACAAAGAGCACCTTTTAGTCGCTTGGAATATACTAGCCATGGTGCATATTGATCCAACCAAGCATGATTAAATTTTCTTTCCAAATGGCTTGCATCACTTTCAAAAATGTAATTTCTGGGCGGGATCCAAGGATTTTGTAACAACTCCCTCTTCTTTTCCGTCTATAGCTGGGTAGCCAACCCAACATAACGACCCAGATCATTTTCATGATAGTCATCGTCCAATATAATTTCAGGATCGACGTTGACGTCATAAGTTTTTTGGGATGTCGATGGAGAAGAATAGTCGGCAACAGATATATTTACAGGTTCTGCTGGAGAATGTGACGCTTGTCCAATGTTAGCATGCAATGATCTTGGCATTACATGAGTAGTTTTATCATGGTTGTCATTTTCATCGCTTCCACTGCTACTTTCCCGACCTTTTTTTCTTTTTTCGCGTGTTGTCCCTAAAAATGGATACACAAAATTACTCTTACTGTGTTTAGACATAGGACGAAAATAAAGATCAAGATATCTATAAAACATCACATTCAAATATCATTTACTTCCTATCAGTAAAAGAAAAATTGCGATATTCAAAATTCGTTAACTTTGTGGTTTAAACGCCAAATAATCAAAACATAATATAATATACAATTACAACAAAACCACGTCTTGTAATTAATACATTTTAATATTGTAAGTAATTAATATGCTAAAGATATACAATTACATGAGAGACCTCCTTAAACAAATCAAATAATCATATTAGGTACATATGTATGTGTTTTGTTTTGCTCACCTCTTTCAAAGAATTTCCTGATATCCATTTGACGGAGTAATATTTCCAGTTGTTGCGCAGTAAACGTAAATCTCGTGTCGCCGCAACTAAACTATAAGACACTATGGGGCGCACCGAACTGAATTGAATTGTATTCGAACTGAATTGCCGTGCTCTGCCTCACGATCTCGCTTATATATTCAAATATTCTCGCTCCCGAAATACGTAGAAAATACTCTACTCTATTTCCATCCTTGTCTCATACGTGCTATCACTGTCTTTCCTTTCCAGAATAGTCCATGCTAGAACGCTCTTCGTGGTATTGCTATTCAATACAAGATGTCGCTATCTATTGACCGTATAAATTGATGCTTGATTCTATTTCTCTTTACTGGAAAAAGTACTGTCGTCCGTAACTAGATAGTGCTAGATGTTGTTTTTTCCAAATTATATTCAGCTTTAATCCTAGATGGCTCTGATTATCTCGTTGGGAGCGGAAACTACGAGATGCGACGGTTTCGCGGGAGATTTAAATTATATTGCGTCGCTAACAGTATACTATATCGAATGTTGTAGAATATTTAATTATATATAAAAAAATATTAAATCAAAATATCTGACTGAAAAGATATTTTGTTTCCAACACTTCATTTTGCGCAGAGTAGGTAACACGTTTTTAATTCCCACTTGCCAGGAAAATTGACGTTTATTTTATCTTCTAGGGGAGGGCAGCAGCCTCCCCTGCCCCTATCTGGGTACGCCCTTGTGTCTAGTAGCGCGTGATGATTCAGCGCTCTATGATTAACATCATCAAAATCTTCTTTTTGTCTTTCAATTTTGAAGACCAGTCAAATATCATCAGCAAACAACACTATGTCAGTCAATTTCTCCACCATGAAAGACAGATCGTTAATATATAATAGGAATTAGAAAGGGCCAAGTATGGAACCTAGTGGAAAGCCAATTTTTTACATCCGACCCCTCAGATCTAATGCCGTTGAGTTTTGCCTTTTCAATTCCATTGCTTAATTATGTGCAATTATGCTTAACTATGATCTTACTAGATCCAACGCTGTATTTCTAACTTCGTAACGATTTAATTTCATTAGTAGCACTATCATGGTCAACACAATCAAATGCCTTCGACAGATCGCAAAAAACTCCGATAGCGTCCTGTGCGGGCTCCCATGCAGAGTAAATATGAGATTTAAGGGTAATACTTGCATTTATCCCTAGAGAAAGCGTATTGTTTGGTGTTGAGTTGTTTTGTAGTTGTGGTTGAAGTGTGAGAGCATTTGATTGAGCATAATCATTCAAATGCTAATTATAATGCATTTCAAATATTTTACTTAGTGCTGGAAGATCGGATATTGGTCTGAAATTTCAAAGAGGAGGTCAAAGAGGAAAGTTGACGTTTTGCTAAGTAGTAAGTATAAACACAAAAAAATGTATGCTTATAAGCTTTACCTGGAAATCGTGTAATAGCCGTATTGATTTCGATTACCATATAAATAACAGTAAAATTCAAAGGGTAACACAGGTGAAGGATTTGGGAATACTGTTAGACTCCAAAATGATTTTCTCTGTCCATATCGAGGGTATTGTAAATAAAGCCTATAGGATTCTGGGATTTATTACCCGTATCAGTAAGTCCTTGATTGATGTTTCCTGCATTAAGACCATTTACTGTGCCTTTGTCCGTAGTACTCTAGAATATTGCTGTCCTGTGTGGAACCCTCAGTATGTAACCCACAAACAAAATATCGAAAAAATTCAACACAGATTTCTGCGATATTTAAATTACCTTTCTAAACTAAAATGCTCAGACTACGAGGCAAACTGCATAAAGCACAAACTTCTACCCTTAAAGGATCGTCGTATTTTGCAGGAAATGCTACTTTTACACGACGTGTGTTCCGGAGCTATCGACTGTCCCATACTCGTATCAAATATGCTACTTCTCAGTGAACCGGCCCGTAGAACCAGAAATACCGAGCTGCTATACGTACCTTTAAGGCGAACTAATTATGCTGTCAACACACCGACATGTAGAATTCCAAATAGATATAATAAGGTCTTCTCGGATATTGACATTTTTCATATGACAAAAATGCGTTCAAAAGATTATCCAAATCAATGACGGGACAATTACAATGATGTGATGTAACAAATATCTTTCTTTCTCTCTGGTGTAAACTAATCTACCCACGCTATACATTATAAATGTTGGTTGCATGTAAACCCTACGCAATCACTACTCCACACACACACGAACACACCACACGACTCACCCACAAATACAGTAGGTACCTATGTTGGACAAAGATTCAATTTGTAAAATAGATTTACACGCTAAAATATATATATTATCTTTTTAATAAATAACTATAACTAAGTATTTTAATTAGTGTCACCTATCATTATTATAAGTTTGGTTTTACAAAATAGACAGCCGTAATTGGCCTTATTTTTTATTTAATCTTAAATTGTGTAAATTATTTGTAAATGCTGTGGCTGTCAGATAAATAAACCTTATAAACTAAAGTTATAAAGAAACAGTAATAAAGAAAAATTTACTTTGACTTTAACCCCGGCTAGGGTAAAGAAAAAAAAACCCAGGGCTTGAATATTATATGGGTGTTACGTCGCTGTTTCTGGTTCCCACGATACAGGGTATCATAGTGTGGGGCCGGAAGCAATGTATGTGCCTGTATGTAAATGTTTATTTTTATGTTACGTCCAAACACCAAACAAAAATGTATGAAGTGTGGTTGAGCTTGCCGATTTGTGGTTTGGTGAGCTTGTCGGTTTTCGGCACAAATTAAAGGAGTTTGCGCTTGCCGTTTATGTTTTGTTTAGAGACGTTTGCGAGTGATTGGTTAGGGTCAGTATTGGTCCGAAATTGATGCCTGACGGTTATTTATTTATTGCTTGCGAGTTTGTGACATAATGAGTGATTGTTCAAATCATGAGGTTTTTCTATTTGTGGATAATTAATTATAAGAGTCAAATAATAGCCGACACAAGAGCGACTTCGACGTCTGCCATGTTTGCCTGCCGTGGTTTGTACCTTGCCGCATGCGTCTAAACGCGCCATTTCCAAAAAATAAAAAAATATTAAACTTGTCTATGATCAAAGTTTCGATTTCTCACCGTGAGAGCGCGCTCCTAGTCGTTGAAAAAAATTGGAAAAAAAGTTAGCCGGGATGTGTCTAAAAATGATGAATTCGGTTTTGCGATTATTTAGAACTATTTAGAGTTGTAGACAATTTACCAAAATATGACCATATAAAATTCAGGTGGTGCTTAAACCTTGTAGACGAGGTGGAGAGTGCTTTCGGTGTGTAAAGTCTTCGGACTTGTGTCATCTGACTGCTGTTCCTTCAAGATGGCTCCTCCACCGGAGTACGATAAGGAGCCGAAAGCCCCGGATAAAAGTGCTTCAATCATCAACACTGAGGACTTGAAGATACACAGCACAGCTCACGACCAACAAAACAATTCAGACAACAAAACCGCTAACACGGCCGCCTATGTTGAACCCGAGGTAAGTTGACCTCTTTGCTGCCATTTTTTGGCAATTTCCTGATTTTGCTTTGCTGTTTTTTAGTAATTTTCCGCAGCTGTTGGTGTTATTCGTGTTGCTCACGCAAACAGCAATTATGTAATGATTAACTGAAATCCGAATTTAAACCATGAACATTGCAGTAGAAGCTCAAAATGTTAAATAAGCACTGGCAAATATTTTACTGTACTTTTAGATACAAAGGTGAGAGTGAAGGATATTATCTTCTTAATGGTTACCTACCCTGTTTTATACTTTATTATGTCACTAATTTTTGTGCTAGATTTTTAGTTTAGCTAGAATATTTAGTCTGATCCAAGCATTGGCAAGATTATCATATATAAATATCTTTTCAAAACTGGGTATCTTTAGATGATTGACTTAGGAACAAAAGGTATTCATTGGATAATCTAGGACTTAGTGTTAGTGCTTGATCAATTGAATATTAGATTTATTTCTATGGTTTGCATACTTAGTTTATACCTACCATATCATATCACTTCATCAACATTTCCCTATTGTATGTTTCTGAAATTAGGCAACCTCTGGCATTTGCCAATGCTTTCAAAAGCGATTAGATTGCTGTATCAAAGGTATCATGATATACCATTTGTGGGCTGATGTCTCTTTCATGGTCATATTGAGTATATTTCTGTAACTGTGAAGGAAGTTCTGGTTTGGAATCCACTTTCAAACTAAATCATGTCGTTGTTAAGTACCTATTAGATTCTAGGTGTTGGAGAATTTTAACATCAATTAAAATGCCAAACATTTTAGAAAAAAAGGATTATATCTAATAATTATTTTGACATATGCTTAAAGGTACACTGATAATACCCATACAATTATTAAAGAAAGGGACTGGCAATGGAAGCGATAAATATAATTTAGTTTTTTAGGTACCTAGTTTTTTTAATAGGTATTCCTTCCATTGGGATACTTTCAGACAGAACAGGTTTTTTTGAAACCTAGATAGACTTCTGGGAATCAACATGTTTGGAAGCCACTAGTTCAAGCAAAAAGTGATGAAATTAATTTAAAATAAAGAGGGTAGGCCTCTTGTCTGATGGGAAGAAACTCAAAACTAAAGTCTGGCTGCCAAGAGAATGTGATCCTGACATTTAAAAACCCATAATTTTTTGACATCTGCAATGACAAATATTGCTTGCATTAAGGAAATGTCATAATAGCATTCTCAAAACGGGCGAAGTGTAGCCATTGACCACGAGTTACTCTACTCTACCAAGTCATGTTAAAGCCAATTTGGACATATGGTATAGAACCATAGGGTTCTACTTCCAACAATTATTTTATTGTTAATTAACTTAGTTACTCATGAAATTGTCAAAACTGTGGCCATCCTATTTCCATGGAAATGCACCTCAATCAATAATTTTATAATTGTGCTGCTCCAGTGGATTGATTGATTTATTTAAACCCATAAATTAGGTCCACTAGTAACTAAATGAAGGAAAAATAATTTTGGTCCACAAATCTAGGAATGGAAATTTCACCCACTTCTAGTACTTTTATCATTACGAAACTTGGTGTGTTTAATAGTTCTGATGACAATGCAACAATATGGCACCAGCAAGCTGGTCTGATGACGGAGCTTCAAGGTGGGAGAGGGGACCCTAGGATGATTACTTGTAAAACCGATTGAGTTTGTGTTGATTAGATTCGCCTTGACAAGTCCTGTTCATATGTCCTAAAGATGTTCTCATCATCGTCACCTGAGGATGGAGGCAGTCAGTGGTAGAGGTAAACCTGGTATTCTTCCTTTTAAACCTGTTACTTGTTATTTTGGGATTATTTGATTCATCTTAATAAGACCTCATGATTTGGAAAGAGTGTTTTAAGTTTTTATGCTTCTATAATTGTAACCCAAGAATTACATTATGGCAAAGTGACACTTGCAAAGGTACCATTGTGTAGACTACAACTATAGGTTAGGATTTATTGATTTGTGTAGGCAAATTCATAAATAAACTAACTTATTAACTATGTACCTATGCAATTGCTTAAACTGATGCTGATGTTGCAATATAAATAATGCAATTGTGAAATGGTGCACATCATCCAATCATACATCGTCAAAACAATAATAGTAGTACTCTGAAAAATTAAGCAAACATGTATTGGTGTGCATTATACCAACACCAGTAATTGGCTACTTGACAAGAGTAGTCAACATGGATACATTTTTGAAAGTCAAAACATTTTTTTGTTCATCTGTTGTGTTGTATAGAAATAATTAGGTTGTGATGTGATGCCATCACAGCACATTGTTGTCTTTTTTTTTACAGAAAATAATGTTTATAAAATATAACTGCTGAAAATTTACAATTTGGTATCAACAAGCCCTTTTGTTTTAAGGGCTCCAACGTCAGACATGATTTTTATATTTGTTAAGACTACCCCTCTAGTTGCCAGTTGTAGGGGTAATTTGTAACCACATAAAAAGTCACAAAAAGCCAAGCGGCATTTTCAGTATTTTAACTCATGACTTGAATTTAATCTGACTAACTTAAATTTTGTGTATAACCAACCTTGCAATCTGCAATGACCTCTGATTGCTAATTAATTGTATAAATTATACTGTTCCTATGAACTGCAACCCAGACAAAAATACTGTTTACTTATTAATAATTTAATTAACGGGCTGACAATTCATGCCTCTTACTTCCGTCTTAATGCAGGTAATTAACATGGTGCAACTAACATGACTCAGTTGTACAGTTATCATGAACACATCAACATCTTCACCAAAGCTTAAAGACTATGGTTGGGGCTTTGTGATTTATTGTTATTAAATTAACTCTTTATATGTATATGTCTTAGCCAAATCACAGAATTGATCATTTCATGAAATGGCCAATCATTTCATGATCTGGCCGACCATTTCATGAAAAGGTCAGAAATTATTGAATTCGATGAAACATGGCTTTTAAAAGCATTTTTATTCAGTATTACCTATTTTTTTTTTGTGATATACGTGTTGAACTAACACGAAGACTTTCAGGGGCTTTTCTGCCCTCGGCCCCTTTAGTCTTCACCTAAGCTACCGCAGTGTTTTTCCCTAAAAGATTTAATCATTCAATGAACATTCTAATTCAACCATGGTTGGCCATTTCATGATATGTTCAATTCTACGATATGGTAACAACATATATATATTTTTCTTAATTTACTAAACTTTAGTATTAATTGTTTAGTTTACCATAGTTCCCACCAAATAAAAATATGGCATTATTT
This sequence comes from Argyresthia goedartella, assembly GCA_949825045.1. Classification (NCBI taxonomy): domain Eukaryota; kingdom Metazoa; phylum Arthropoda; class Insecta; order Lepidoptera; family Argyresthiidae; genus Argyresthia; species Argyresthia goedartella. The sequence goes on along the minus strand of OX463828.1, from coordinate 10,137,210 downwards.
AACGTTACTGTTTTAACTTTGTACTGGTTCAGTTACTGTGAGTATACCTAGCAAAGTAGGTGAACTCTTTGGCGCCTTACTACATTCTATCAAACATCTATGGATGTTGACCCACCATCTGGCTTTTCTGGGAGGTAATTCTCGCGCAATATCACCACTCGATAAAATGGCGGATAACGAGTGATTCCTTTACAAAATCACTCGATATCCATATATTGATTTTGTAAAGGAATCACAAATCGACACCATCGTCGATATCCGTATATCGAATGCGCGAGAATCAGGGCCCAGTACTGCACACCATATACAAATGGCGAGTATTATAATCAAGGAATTTAGTATTATAACTCAGCTAACATAGTTCATCGACGCGAGCAGATGTGTTCGTGCACCGATCGCCAAAAATGGCCCTGCCTTTTCTGTCGGAATCAAAGTAGTCACGGTATGTCAAACAACGCCAAAAACCTCATCCGCAACAATAAGAAATTTGAGGTGGTGTTGTCCGGTGAAAACTAGCCGGTTTTTACAATAGCGTTTTTTGGTAGCCTCGAGTCTCGGTTTAAGTTACGGTGTGGTCCGATTCGCATTTGCAGAAAGCGAGACCAACGAATGTACAGGGTTGGGCTGACTAAGTGCCCTACTTTTTTAACTTGATTTTTTATCTTTAAATATAATATTTTACAACAATGGAAGTGAAACGTGAATCGTTGTACCATTTCGCAAACAAAATTTCAGACCTGCGTGATTTTAAGGAAGCTGAAACACACCTTTAATATCAGCTGCATATCGCGAACCATGAAACTATTCAAAGAAACTGGATCATCGAGAATCAGGCCCAAACCTGGCCAGAAACCATCTATCTGTTCGTGTCGAGGACATTATCAAATGTGTTCGAGAGCGAATTAGACGTAATCCGGCTCAGAGCGCCAGCCAGCAAGCTTGCCAAAGATTTGAAAATATTAAGGCGATCGATTAGCCTTATTCTGCAAAACTATCTTAAAGGCCAATTTAAGAAGCAAAAAATTCATGCTAAGAGCTACTTGGTTGGCACGCGAATTGATGACATTTTCCGACGAAAAGATATTTCAATTACAAGATAGACATAATCAGCAGAATGATCGCAAGTATGGTGTTTCGTTGAGGAATATCCCTGCTGATAAATTCGCCATTCACCGATTCCAAAGTAGGTACGTCGGCAGTTATGGTGTGGGGTCCGATATGTGGAAGAGGAAAGTTGCTACTTTTCATTTTCATCGACAAAGCTGTAAATCGATACAAAAATACTACATCGAGACCGTTTTCCGAATCATTTGCTGGAGAATGTAAAAAGCTTGTATGGAGACGATTATTTCTGTTTACAGCAAGATAGTGCTCCCTCCCACAAAGCTCAACTCCCTCAGGACTGGTGTCGAGTTAATTTTCCCGATTTTATACCATGGAAATAATGGCTTTCATCTTCACCAGAATTAACCCACTGGACTTCCATATGGGGATGCATGCTTAGCAAGATCGGGAGTATAATGGGCCAGAATTTGGATTAATTCAAGAAAGTTGGTTAAGATATGGGATGAAATACCAGAGGAGGGCGGAGGTAGTGCATGCCGCGTGCAACTCATTTTTTGAAAGAATGCGTAACGTTATTCATTAATTTTTTTTTTACTTGTAATTGTACTTATATATGTCGGCGGCCGATCGTCAAATTCGGTTCATCAAGATGTGCCTCGGCATATCATGATATGGCGGCATTTCTTGATCTGCCATGTTAAACCCGCCATATCGTTTCAAAACCAACGTTCGACGATCTGCCAGCCTATAACTCGGCATATCGAAAAGTAGATTTGGCTCGGTAGGTTGGGTTAGGTTAGAACGTGTATGTGCAACCAGCGGAGCGAGCTTGCGACTGAAAGTAGTGAAAAGCCAAACATGGCTAGAGTAGGTTATTGTGGCTAAATTTCAGTTGTGTTATAGGTTAGGTTGTAACTTAGTCGACGCAAAACCGAAGCGTAGCGTATGCAAATAAAAACAACATTTTATAATGAGGATAATAAAAGACTCTAAAATATCATACTCGGATACCCAATAGTAGATGATGGTCATCTACTTTTCTTGATTTGGTTAATGATATATTAAGATATGGCGGCCTTTCTTGAAATACGCCGTCGTCTATGCGGCACATCATGATGTGCGCAAACCAAAATCGGACAGATCAATGGGAACCATACGTTTGTCGATATTCCCAGTAAATGCTGCGCCACATCATGATATGGCCAAACGATAAAAAGTCAAACGTATAATAGTTAAAATTTTACGAATGAGCAAATCTATTTAATTTTTACAATTATTTTTTTGTTGTTACACGTATGCTATTTTTATAATTAAAAAAATAAATACCATTACTGGGGATATCGACAAACGTTTATTTCTCATCGCGTTGCCCGATTTTGTTTTAGGCACATCATGATGTCCCGCGTAGACAAGGCGTATTTCAAGAAACATCGCCATATCTTAATATCGCGGCACATCATGATGTGCCCAATTCTACCATCGGCCGCCGGCATATATATGTAGTTTAATTTTTTATGTAAATTTAAGACTTTCTGCCCTTTCAAACTAGGACACTTAATCTGCCCAACCCTGTACAGTACAGTCAACATAACAAGTCCGAAATAAAGAGTAGCGTGTTAATTAAGTATCAATTAGCTAATTATTATTTAGAGCGTGCGAGCGCCGACGCCCCACGTAGATACGACGTGAGAGGGCGTCACGTGCTATTTAATTCGACTCGCAAAATATTAAAATACAAGATGACGATCTAAATATTATTTTATCCATTCAGATTCCACGTTGAAAATGAGTCAAAGTCCACTCATAATTATTTTCTACCGGCACATAGGCGCCAGGCGGGGCGAAGCAGCATTTGTATGTTTACCGTTGGATTTGTTTTCGTGTGTAGGCGCTGCACCTCAAATTTCCTGTTTGAAAAGAAAATCTTCTACCATTCCTGATGCAACAGGATTTCTGTCATAAATAGCTGATGGTATATTGACGAACAAATATAGGTCATTAAACGTATGACCTACGGCGATACGCACCTTATAACTTATACGAATGACCTACGACGATTCGTACCTAATAACTTAAAATACCCATCACCAGCACGCGATTGTGTTTGTTAATAGTTCAGTATGATCCATTACTACTGCGACTAAAGTAATCAATACATCATGACAATCCTTCCAGGATGTCTGTGGATGTGTTTCCATTGCCATTCCAGGTCCTAAAATTTGCAATATCTCTCTATTTGGATATGTCCAAAGTAACGGAGTTATTACTCCATATCCTTCCCTAAACAAATCTCTCACTGGATGTAGATGAGAAGCGTCATACGGCGCGGCGTGTCGTCGATGTAGGCTTACGTTAGGTACGCGGCGTGGTGCCGCATAACGGAAGCTTGCGGCGTCGCATTGTATCGCCGCGTGGTGTCGTCATGCAAGCACGCCGGGCGGCGCCGCCGCGACGCCCGCCCGTCAGCACTCTTTCAAAACACTCTCAGATTCACAGTTCTGCACTCGTGTGCACTTTGACGACCTACTTGACGCAGCCCGGCCGGAGGCTCGGGCAGTTGCAATCCAGAAGAAAAGACGGAATTAATCCGAAAGAAGCAGACCAAAAGTAGTAAAATGTTTTTATCGATTTTATGATCTCGTGACGTGATTTGTGGAGCACTGTTACTGACGCGACATTTGTTCGGTCTACTGTAAAAACCGAGCCAGAGTCTCTTCGGGCTATGTAGGTTCTACATAAGCAGAAAAGAGAGTTGCATCTCTTCGAAATCTCAGATACATTTCAAAATTTTCTTTTGGAATTTTGTTGGTGTCATGTTCAACGAGTCCATTTTGTCTCTTATCTGATTGTGGAATGTGATGTCTATCACTATATTACCATACGAATACGTTGGTAAATTTTCTGTGGTAGTTTTACGGAGAGATCTAGATTGCTTGCAAATAAAAGTCAACGGCGAAAGTATATTATACTTAGCTTTTTATGACCCGTTTCTTTTATGACCTCAGAGCAGACACTGGGAAGGATGTTATTATCTGGTACCTTAGATGTCTTAAAGCAATATCTTAAGTATTCACTCCTGTAAAGTTACGAGCGAAAGCGTAAACTCTGCCCATCCCACCTTCACTCGAGTTAAGGTAATACGAAAAAAAAAAATGGGATTTTTTTCGAATCAATTTACTCCACCATGAAGTCATCTACAGATTTGATTTTTAGGTTAACATTTATTGAGTATTTGATTAAGAGTTTTACTAAAGGGAAACGCCATTGGATGAAATTTTCTCGATAGAATTTAATTACGAAAACACCTCTAAATTGTTTTATTTTTTCCTGTATTTCTGAAATCCAAACTAGGTTCATTGTGGAACTACGTTCAAAATGTGGATATTATGTATTCGCAAAATCTCCTTAAAAACTTTTAAACAAAATAGCATAGTTTATTTTTAAACAATTTTTATGTGGTTTAGCGCTACGTTTTTTTAATTTTTTCCCGATTCCGTCCCTCTTAGACTGCGGGTCTTGCCGCCTGGAGTAATGGGGACCTTTGCACGGACGAGGTAGCGCCTTAAGCTGAGACGCGAGGAAAATGACTCGTGCACGAAGATTGTTTACGATGCTGCACTAAGACAATTTCTCTAAAAATGCGTTCTGGCTAAGGTCCAACGCTGCAGGTTTGTAAGCACAGAAACTGGCTCACCTCCAGGCCAGGGCACAGTGCTCCTAAATCTTAAGTAATGTAGTTAACATCTATTTGACCGGCTATTGAATCCCGATATTCCTCTTACCATATTGTAAGTAACGAATTTACTTGACCTGAAATAGGAGGAAATAAAAAGCGCAAATTGATTGAATATTGTATGTAACACTCGTGAAGATAAATATTAACTTGTGGAGGACTCAGCGCTGATAGAAGCAACAGGTCTAATTCAGGCTCGGGAAAATTCGCGCAATTGCCTCGGGTGATTCAATAAAGGAGGAAATACGTTATCGGGGGCCAAGGGCGGCGCGCCCATCGATCTATCTCCCTGGCCTGACCCTGACCGCGGCGTCCCGGGAAACCTACCTTGCCTACGCAGGCACACATAAATGACCTTTAAATTTTGCTCTGCCCGCCGCCGCTGGGGTTCCTATCGAACGAAATTGGTTTAGAATACACGTGCCTTTTCTTCTTCATTTCTGATAATACTAGGAAATATGAAAGAGTAGAATCGGCTATCCCAGTTCAATCATAGCTTTTAATTAGGTGTAATGTAGGTTATATTTTGAATAATAGAAAGAATTTGTGTTGAATAAAGTTGCTGTTTGTTTATACACCTTTAGAAAGTTGGAATGTTTGCTTTGGTCTGAAATTAAATTTCCGATTGATTAACGACCTGCTTAATTACGTTATGTTTCTTAATTTCAGCGATGTCTATTTTAGTTCAACTTTTGAACAGTTTCCTGGCGACTTAATTTGTACGTATATTAATACATGGGACATTTCTAAAATAAGTAGACAACGTAAAGTGAATTCTTCAGTGACTCGCCATACCGAAAGGTGTAATTGCCCTGGAATATTAGGATGAGCCATGTCAAAATTTGTCATGTCTGTTGAGAAATGATCGTTTGGTGACGCTAAACTCTTCGCGTTGGCGGAATATCAAAGCAGCGATGTCGGGAGACTGGGTGTCTAGGAATTTGGTGTGTTCCTTGGCATGGGTCCACGTGTCTTGCATAGCCAGCGTCGGCAAATGAGCTTCACTTGATGGCTTTTCTTATCTCAAACTGACCGCTAATTACACTGGTTTTGATCAATATTAGTCCGTCATTTGTAAGGTGTGTCGTAGATAAATTGGTATTTAATAGATTTAAAGCGTTCTGGGTTCTAATGTAAGATACCTTCAGATATAATTAATATCTTGCACCCCGATTACAACCGGAATTTTGAGACATTTTACGTGGAGATATGCGGAGCTTTTGACATACCAAAGTGATTGGATAGCCCACTCATTGGCTAAAACTGAGAAAAACGGTCCAGGGAAAAGTAGATGATCCTATTTGAAGAGTCCAGATCCTAATTGAAGAGTCCAGGCATGTGAAGAACATCTTTAATTTAATATATTTTAGTACCGTACTTGTTTGGGCCTCATTTTTACTAAATAATTCTCGTTCAAAAGGATGTACGATTACTACAAACGTTAGAATTGACTGAGGAAGGTTCGTAGAGGGTTGTAGTGGAAGAAATTCGATAGCAGTTGTAAATAAAGTTGATTAGAAGAGATAAATGTTTGGGAGTATTTTTTACTAAATAATTCTCGTTGAAATGGATGTACGATTACTACAAACGGTAGAATTTACTGAGAAAGGTTTGTAGTAAAAGAATTTTTGATAGTAGTAGTTGTAAAAAAAAAGATTAAGTGATAAAGTAAAAAAAAAACTTGTTTTTAGGAGTATTTTTTCTAAATAATTCTCGTTGAAAAAGACGTACGATTACTACAAACGGTAGAATAGAGAATATCTATGTATTTTTTCCTTTTCTATTCACTGTTTACATCCTTATATCATAAACAATAAAAATACTATTATGAAGATAACTATTAAAACCACACTGAAAATCACGGAGTAAATTCGTCGTATTGTCCGAAGTAAGTTTTGCGTAGGTAATACTTTATTACCGCCTTAAAACCTAGTTTTCATAACAAAGCTTTCGATTTTATACGATAAAACATTTCTGTAGAAGTATACTTACAATTTATATAACTGGAAAACAGTACCTGTTTTATCATCGAAGGTAGTGTATACTAAGTATTATTGAATTTATTTCAATAATAAGACATAAGACGTTTATTCGTAATAGGTTAGTATTACATGTCATTTGGTTATTAATATCAATACAAAAATAGCAAAAATAAGTCTTAAGTAATCTTGTACAATATGTCATGGTCATCAAAAATATAAAAAATATGTAGTTCGAATGTCAAGTAAGGCTACAACCTGTAGAGGGGGCTGTACCTAATTATAAATAAATTTTACCTAGATCGTGAGTGCGTTACGAATTCCTCGTGGCTGTAGGGCGTCAGCTCAATAAGCCACCGCTTTAGTCTGGCTTTAAATGCCCCGGTACTTGGAGCGGATGTGATGTGCTCCGGCAATTTGTTGTAAATCGACGGACCCATCGCATGTGTCGATTTACATGTTTTAGTCAGACGGCGGGAGATAGTGACCAAATTATTGGCGTTGCGTGTTGCGTACCTATGGACATCTCTATGGGCGCGATAGGCGTCTATGTTTTGGCGAGCATACACAGCCACCTGGAATATTACCACAGCCGGTAAAGTCAAGATATGGAGCGATTTGAACAGAGGCCTGCGGGTGTGTCCAGGGGCACTAGCGCGATGGCTCTTACTGCTCTCTTCTGCATCCTGAATGCGCGCTCCCAATCAGTGGCGCGCCCCCAAAGCTCTGCACCATATTGGAGCAGAGAGTGTACGGTCGCGAAGTAGCAAGACCGAACAACCTCCTTTGGGGCAGTCCATGAAAGGCGATGAAGCGCGAAACATGCACTTGCCAACTTTCGACACAACCTGTCAATGTGCGCCTGCCAGGTCAATCCCCTGTCCCATTGAAACCCGAGAAATCCCGCGACATCTATTTGTTCTATAGGAACCCCGTTAACCTGAACCGACATTCTTCGTGGGGGGTTGCCTCCCAGCTGAAAGTGCATGAATTGGGTTTTCTTAATGTTTAGGATAAGGCCATTTCGAGAGAACCATTCGGAGAGTTTAGCGACAGTGATATTAAGTTTCTGTTCCAGCATGACCAGGTCTGGTGCATATACTATTCCAGTAACATCATCAGCGTACATTAATACGTCGGCAGTATCTATGTTTTGTGGGAGATCGTTGAGAAGCAGAGAGAACATGATGTTGGACAGGGAAGAACCCTGCGCGACACCTATCGACGTGGTAAGAGGATCGGACCTGACGGTGCCTCGGTCGCCCACCACAATCTGCGATCTGTCTCGCATGAAGCTGGTGAGAAGGGAATGCGGTGGACCGAAAATTCCATAGTGGACCAGCTTGGCCGCAATTACTGCGTGGTCTGCCACATCAAACGCCTTTGACAGATCGCAAAATAGGACTGCCACATGCGACCTGCGTTCACGCGCGTTCAATATGCGATGGATTACTTCACGCGCCAGAGCTGTCGTTGAGCGGCCAGGTCGGTAAGCATACTGCTGGTCGTACAATGCGTTGGTTTGGGTCAGATAATCGACCAAACGTGAACTTAGTCCGTTTTCAAATATTTTGGCGGTAGCCGGTATCACAGATACTGGTCAGTAGCAGTCGATGTCCTCTCTCTTTCCCTTTCCTTTAAATATAGGAGATATTTTACTCTTTTTCAGAGTCATTGGATAGACTCCCTCTTTTATACACGTATTATAAAGATCCGACAAGAGAGGGGAGAGTGGTGTGGCTGCCAGATTTAAAAGTTCCATTGATTGCTCATATACATCTTTTGTACGCTTGTGTGGTATTTTCTTTGTAATTATTTCATGGACTTCAATTGGTGTAAAATACAGCAGTCTTAAAGTTTGGTCGGCTGGTCGGCGGGCCGCAGTGAGATCGTCCTGCATGCTAGATAAGTCTGCGCGCGGGGCTCCGCAGGCTGCAGCGGCGCTAACGAATCTTAAATTCATGGCATCGACCGCCTGCTTCTTTGAGGCAAAATTACCTCCACTCATATCTCTAATGATGTCTGTGAAATCTGCAGTCTGATTAATACCTTTCCCTCTCTCTTTATTGATAACCATCCACATAGCTTTACTTGCATTTTGACTGCTGTTTATGATTTTACTGTAATATGAAGATTTGTTCTCACGTAAAGCTTTGTTATATTTATTCGTCACGATATCGATAGTGGTCGCAAGCGATTGTTGGTCTGGTAGGTGTTTGTTAAGGTGTATTATATCTAATAATAGGGTCTTTAAATTGAGAATTTCGCGCCGCTGCAGCTCCGCAGGCTGCTGCGGCGCTAACGAATCTTAAATTCATGGCATCGACCGCCTGCTTCTTTGAGGCAAAATTACCTCCACTCATATCTCTAATGATGTCTGTGAAATCTGCAGTCTGATTAATACCTTTCCGTCTCTCTTTATTGATAACCATCCACATAGCTTTACTTGCATTTTGACTGCTGTTTATGATTTTACTGTAATATGAAGATTTGTTCTCACGTAAAGCTTTATTATATTTATTCGTCACGATATCGATAGTGGTCGCAAGCGATTGTTGGTCTGGTAGGTGTTTGTTAAGGTGTATTATATCTAATAATAGGGTCTTTAAATTGAGAATTTCATCGGTAATCCAAGTATGGGTTTTTCTCTTGTTTTTCTTTATAAATGGAAAGCATGAATTAATACTTAGTAAACACTACCTCACTACCTCACTACCTAGGTCAAGGAGCATACAGAACATTATGATCCATACATACAACGTAATGAAAGAACACGGAGAAAAAGTGACTGTTCTCAGATATACGAAATTCTTGTTTCGGCTAAAGAAAGAAGTTTTAACTCATTTATTTACCTGCCAAAAACAGAATAAACAGTTGTACCAGCAAACAATTCGATTCACCTGAGGCCGCGCCCCGGCCGCGGCCGTGGCATCTGACGTCACACCCCTTTTCGAACGTGAACGAAATTGTGATGCGTTTCGTAAATTTGATTTTCATGTCCTTATTTTGCTATTTTAATTTAATATTTTAGACAAATAAATGGAGACTAAATAATAAAAGTATGTCATAGATGGGTTGTAAGGACGATAAATATTCGGAAAAATATGAGTTCAGCCAAATTTAAACCAGATCGATTATGCCCTATTGACTGATGAAGGTTCGTAGAGGTTTGCAGTGGATGAATTTTTGTAAATAATTGAAAAAAGAAAGATTAGAAGTGATAATTGTTACTAAATAATTCTCGTTCAAAAGGTACTATAATGTTCAAAAGGTACTATAAAGATTACTATAAATGGTAGAATTGTCTGCAGAAAGTTCGTAGAGGTTTATAGTGTTTTTTTTTATAGCAGTTGAAAAAAAAAGTTGCATAGAAGAGATTAGTCAAGGAAAAATCGTATGGAAGTATTTTTACTAAATCATTCTCGTTTGAGGTGATGTACTATTTTTACAAACGGTTTAATTGACTGAGGAAGGTTCGTAGAGGTTTGTAGAGGAAGATTTTTTGATAGTTAAAAAAAAAAGTAAATGATAAATTCGAGAAAAACTTGTTTGGGAGTATTTTTACTAAATAATTCTCGTAGAAGAATTTACTAAGGAATGATCGTAGGGGTAGATTTTTTACAATAGTGAAAAAATATTAGAAGTGATAAAGTAAAACGATCTTCTTAGGTCGTCACTCCACCGTGTGTAGTAATCGTATGTCCTATTGAAAGATATTTATTTTGTAGAAATGACGCCCAAAGAAGTTTTTCTCGTCTTTATCACTTCTTATCAACTTTTTTTCAACTACTATCAAAAATTCGTACACTACTAAACTCTACGAACCTTCCTAAACCAATTGTACCGTTTTTAGTAATCGTAATGCATTTGAACGAGAACTATTTAATAAAAATGACGCTAAACACGTTTTTCTTACCTTAATCACTTAAAATCAACAGTTTTTTTACTAGTATCAAAAATCGGCATGCATATATTCTTCCACTACTATCCTCTACGACTTTCCTTAATGAATTCTACCGTTACCAAAAAATGCTACACCTAAATTGTTAAAACGCCAAATTCTTAAATATTTACGTTTTTCTGGTTCAGGATTATACAGAAAGGGTATAGATGCCGAAAGGCGGTTGATAAGGTCTTCAATCTGAATCTCCTTCTCTATTAAAACGATTTGTTCACAGCAACATTATTTTTCACTTTGCAGTACATTTTGGGCCAAGCGGTCAGCTGATTTGTATGGGGAAGCAAAAAAATAACGTTGCTCTGATCAAATCAGATTCATTGAGTAAGTTGTTCAAAATTATGTCCCCAACAACCCCTTTCGGCTTGGCACCCCGTATATGTTACAGCCTGTAAACAAAGTAATAGGTATTTCTTGTAAAATAAATATGCCATATTAACAAACAATGAATTATTTTATTTATATAAGCCGGCATAGATACCACTGTCTATAAATTATAATCGATTGATGAAACACGCTGTCCTTGCCATGTCCCAACACTAGCTCGGCTAGCTAGTGTACCTGCGGTAGTGTGGGTGTGTTCGGACAATAGGTGCTTGACATTGCACTGACCAATAAAAGCGGAAGGATTGATGTATGGGTGGTGTAGATGTATGCTTGTTCTTAATTTTCGGCGACACTGATTCCGATACAAGCTTAGCGCCAAGGGCCTATCTCTCGATATCTATGGGTGCCAAGTTCACGCAGCTGCGCGAGGGGAAGTCTCTCTTTAGAGATTAGATCGCCTCGCGCATACATTGTTTTGTAACCTCACCACTATTATTTCTGTGCAGTAAAGAATACGAATATGAAATAAGTCCGCAGCATCCGATTCGCATTATTTTCAGCACGTGCTACTATTTTGCAATTATCGGCGAGACTCTGATACACTAATTGGTAAGACTATCGCCAGTGTTGTGCTCGGGCGTACCTAGAAGTGCGCTTGTAGCCAAGGCTATTAATCGGCCTGCAATTTTTACCTCTTTCCATCTTATTTACTTACCGCGACCTTGTGACCACGAACAGCATCCAGCCTTGTGGAACAACGTTACGAAATCCATGTCATTATAATTAGACCTACACCGATTAGACGCGTTTATCTATTTCGCTATAATTACAATAAGAGACGTAACTGACTCGACCGTGCGAGCTTATACTTTTTTGGAAAAATATTGTTTGCGGCATTTCACCCGCGGTGCTTCAATTTTGATAAACCAGGAAACCTTTTATCTGCTAGAAAACAAACCATGTGTTAGAATACACGCCACAATTTCCGGTGAGCGTGGTTGATCGTACAACGTACTTACCTCGACATCGGCTGGCAACACGCAACTTGTGATAAGGAAATAAATATTCTTGGGTGATCTTCGACGGCTCGTGCATTACAGTCTCAGGGACGTCCACTCAGTAGTCTCTTACCCGGGAATTACGCGAGGATAAATAAAACGATGTCAACAACATTTGGGATTGTACCTAAATGTCGAAGGTTAGGCATCTTACGTGCCTACCTAATTTGTAAACGAGATCTTTACAAAATAAGATATCCCATTTGCCATGCTTCATTCCCCAGCTTCCAGTCAGCTTTCCAGTGTACAGAACTTAATAATGGACTTTTTCTTTACTGTTTGTTATCACTAACATAATTTGCTGGTGCCAAATAACACTGTATGCTAACTAACGTCGGGGCCGGGGGTCGGTCTGATAACGCGATAGAACTTTCTAGCCTTGACATTAATGAGCGGATACATACGATGTTCCGCTCTTGATTGGTTTTCATATCTTGACATTAATTTGGAAAAAAAACTACATGTTTTGAACCAGGTTTTCGTAATGTATTGGTGTGGTAGGAAGCTAAAGACAATATAGATAGGTAAATAATAAAGGCGGTGAAAGACAGCATGCTACCTTATTAATTATAACGCTTTAATCTTACATTGAATTAACTGGTGTCAGTATGTCACTTATTTTTGCGTACCGTATCCGTATCTAAAAAGTTATTTATACATTTTATGGCTAGCAGCAACGCGATGGCAGCATTTTTTGTAAGTCTGCTTTTATCAGTTCCCAGAAAGACAATAAACTTATACATACATATTCAAAAATAACAGTTACTGTGTTGATGTCTGTATGTGACCGCGTTTGAGGTATGAAAATTGAAAATTGAAACATTTATTAAATTTTCGCCAAAATCTGCTAGTCGTGGAATTATTAAGGCAACAAATATATTGTTTACCAATATAAGTTTTGATTCCGAAATATGTTAAGTGTTCATAAAATTTAGTGACCCCTGTAGTTTCACAGGACCGTATTGGTTGATGTAGGTCATTTTCTGTCCGAATACTAAAGTTGGGTTTGTTAGGTTTCAACTTTATAATACAAGCTGGAGCTGAAGCGAAGCGGCTCGGCTCATGGCGACTCCATTTTTAGAATAAATAAGGGTGTAAAGGTACGAGTTGGAAACCGACTGCAGGCAGCAACTGCCGACTTCATGTCGCGGCAGCACTACTGGTTTCTATGCTTTTCTATGAAATACCCTACAAACCCGGCAGCATTCAGCTCGGCGACATGCGGCCGGGCAGCCGACTGCATGAAGCCCGACTGCAGATCAGTAGTGCCCGACTGCAGATCAGTAGTGCCCGACTGCAGACGACAACTGCAGAAGGCAAAATTTACTGATTTATTTATTTAGTGAGTGAGGAGTTCTCTACTCAGCAGTGGGGTGGGTTGCATGTTCACCGAGGGGGACTGTACTCATCAGTAGTGCCCGACTGCAGATCAGTAGTGCCCGACTGCAGACGACAACTGCAGAAGGCAAAATTTACTGATTTATTTATTTAGTGAGTGAGGAGTTCTCTACTCAGCAGTGGGGTGGGTTGCATGTTCACTGAGGAGGACTGTACTCAGCAGTGGGGTGGGTTGCATGTTCACCGAGGGGGACTGTACTCAGCAGTGGGGTGGGTTGCATGTTCACCGAGGGGGACTGTACTCAGCAGTGGGGTGGGTTGCATGTTCACCGAGGGGGACTGTAACCACGCTCTGCTACCAAAATGATTAAATTCCACGCCTTAACCGACAGGGCGTGGAATCTTGGTAGGGTTGGTTTTCACCAGGAGTACTGACCTTTGACGCTGTGGACCGGAATTCGAAAGCTCAATTCGAGGCAGGAACACGGGATGAGGAGCACAAGGGTGGGGGGAGAGGAGTCGAATCTTACTCTCGTCGTAGCCCGATGCTGTCGCCGTCGTGTTGCTTGGCGACACGAAGGGTCGCTGTCCGAATGCGACGAATTGATCCCCGAATCACTTCGTCCCTTCACAACAGGAAGCACTCACTCCGATGACGTGAATCTACTTATTTCCCGACGATTGGACGATTGTTCCGTGATGATTATTACAAATTAACACTCCGACCAGGCCCGACACCTGTGTTAGACAATTATTACTAATAAAAATACAGCCAAGGCCCGAATGCCATGTGCAAAAAAGTAACCTCTAACTCGTCATCACGTTTCTATACAAGTGACAGCTGCTAGTTCCGTTCCGATCACTCGCGGTCCGAGTCGCGCAACGAAAAAAGGTGTGTTCCGAAGCATAAATATTAAACACTCAGCAGTGGGGTGGGTTGCATGTTCACCGTGGGGGACTGTACTCAGCAGTGGGGTGGGTTGCATGTTCACCGAGGGGGACTGTACTCAGCAGTGGGGTGGGTTGTATGTTCACCGAGGGGGACTGTACTCAGCAGTGGGGTGGGTTGCATGTTCACCGAGGGGGACTGTACTCAGCAGTGGGGTGGGTTGCATGTTCACCGAGGGGGACTGTACTCAGCAGTGGGGTGGGTTTCATGTTCACTGAGGGGGACTGTACTCAGCAGTGGGGTGGGTTGCATGTTCACCGAGGGGGACTGTACTCAGCAGTGGGGTGGGTTGCATGTTCACCGAGGAGGACTGTACTCAGCAGTGGGGTGGGTTGCATGTTCACCGAGGAGGACTGTACTCAGCAGTGGGGTGGGTTGCATGTTCACCGAGGGGGACTGTACTCAGCAGTGGGGTGGGTTGCATGTTCACCAAGGGGGACTGTACTCAGCAGTGGGGTGGGTTGCATTTTCACCGAGGGGGACTGTACTCAGCAGTGGGGTGGGTTGCATGTTCACCGAGGAGGACTGTACTCAGCAGTGGGGTGGGTTGCATGTTCACCGAGGGGGACTGTACTCAGCAGTGGGGTGGGTTGCATGTTCACCGAGGGGGACTGTACTCAGCTGTGGGGTGGGTTGCATGTTCACCGAGGAGGACTGTACTCAGCAGTGGGGTGGGTTGCATGTTCACCGAGGAGGACTGTACTCAGCAGTGGGGTGGGTTGCATGTTCACCGAGGGGGACTGTACTCAGCAGTGGGGTGGGTTGCATGTTCACCAAGGGGGACTGTACTCAGCAGTGGGGTGGGTTGCATGTTCACCGAGGGGGACTGTACTCAGCTGTGGGTTGGGTTGCATGTTCACCGAGGAGGACTGTACTCAGCAGTGGGGTGGGTTGTATGTTCACCGAGGAGGACTGTACTCAGCAGTGGGGTGGGTTGTATGTTCACCGAGGAGGACTGTACTCAGCAGTGGGGTGGGTTGTATGTTCACCGAGGAGGACTGTACTCAGCAGTGGGGTGGGTTGTATGTTCACCGAGGAGCACTGTACTCAGCCGTGGGGTGGGTTGTATGTTCACCGAGGAGGACTGTACTCAGCAGTGGGGTGGGTTGTATGTTCACCGAGGAGGACTGTACTCAGCAGTGGGGTGGGTTGCATGTTCACTGAGGAGGACTGTAACCACGCTCTGCTACCAAAATGATTAAATTCCACGCCTTAACCGACAGGGCGTGGAATCTTGGTAGGGTTGGTTTTCACCAGGAGTACTGACCTTTGACGCCGTGGACCGGAATTCGAAAGCTCAATTCGAGGCAGGAACACGGGATGAGGAGCATAAGGGTGGGGGGAGAGGAGTCGAATCTTACTCTCGTCGTAGCCCGATGCTGTCGCCGTCGTGTTGCTTGCCGACACGAAGGGTCGCTGTCCGAATGCGACGAATTGATCCCCGAATCACTTCGTCCCTTCACAACACGAAGCACTCACTCCGATGACGTGAATCTACTTATTTCCCGACGATTGGACGATTGTTCCGTGATGATTATTACAAATTAACACTCCGACCAGGCCCGACACCTGTGTTAGACAATTATTACTAATAAAAATACAGCCAAGGCCCGAATGCCATGGGCAAAAAAGTAACCTCTAACTCGTCATCACGTTTCTATACAAGTGACAGCTGCTAGTTCCGTTCCGATCACTCGCGGTCCGAGTCGCGCAACGAAAAAAGGTGTGTTCCGAAGCATAAATATTAAACACTCAGCAGTGGGGTGGGTTGCATGTTCACCGAGGGGGACTGTACTCAGCAGTGGGGTGGGTTGCATGTTCACCGAGGTGGACTGTACTCAGCAGTGGGGTGGGTTGTATGTTCACCGAGGGGGACTGTACTCAGCAGTGGGGTGGGTTGCATGTTCACCAAGGGGGACTGTACTCAGCAGTGGGGTGGGTTGTATGTTCACCGAGGGGGACTGTACTCAGCAGTGGGGTGGGTTGTATGTTCACCGAGGAGGACTGTACTCAGCAGTGGGGTGGGTTGTATGTTCACCGAGGAGCACTGTACTCAGCAGTGGGGTGGGTTGTATGTTCACCGAGGGGGACTGTACTCAGCAGTGGGGTGGGTTGCATGTTCACCGAGGAGGACTGTACTCAGCAGTGGGGTGGGTTGCATGTTTACCGAGGGGGACTGTACTCAGCAGTGGGGTGGGTTGCATGTTCACCGAGGGGGACTGTACTCAGCAGTGGGGTGGGTTGCATGTTCACCGAGGGGGGCTACCCACTGTTGAGTACAACACTACTGGTCTCTAGGGTTTGAAATTATCAAGATAAATACGCCCTTCGATAATTATCCGATAATTATCAAACAGTTATAAACCTAGCAATCCTTTTTTAATACCTTTTTCTCGTGCCATTACGTAATGTCGAGGAAACAATCTATTTATGTTTGTACACAACTCAAGTTACGCTAAGAATTAAAAAACCAACTGAATGCATTCGGCAGTTGCTGTCGGCAGTCGGGTTCCAACTCGTACCTTAAAATGTTGCTGAACAATTAGTCAATTTGGATTAAAAATTAATTTTTAACATCTTTGTTTTTTTTTGTTTTTTTTTCACATGGCCAATTGATGAACGTTCTTTGCTATCGGTATCGGTACTTTATAACTTATTTTGTGTCATCGTTTCGTTATTTGACACTCAACAGATCTTTGCATCGTTGACGGCCTCCAAGCGAGGAGTCCCGGATTCGAAACCCAGCTGGGGAAGGAAAAAAAACAGATCTTTTGTGTTTACATGTGTGCTTCGGGTTCCCATTTTACAGGGTCTCCTCGTGTGGGTGGTGGCCGGAAGAAATGTATAAAAATATTTATAAAAAAGTGTTTTATTTATTTATTTTGTTCTGTTTGTTTCAGGATAAGAACGTGGAGACGCTAGACGACGGGCAGCTTCGAGCGCTCCTTGACGAGGCTATCACATACAAGTGCCCTAAAGACAGGGAGGGCAAGAGTAGCCTGTTTAAGGTATGCACGATTTCAAAATATTGACAATACGAGCATTCATCATCACATCACACATGGGGAATGAACAAAATACAAAATAACTCCCCGTGCTAAGGGCACAGCGCGAGGAAGAACCTTGAAGCCATTTCTAGAGCAAAATTATTAGGAACTGTGTTTGAGATATTTTAAGCAGAGCAGAGCAGGTTTTGTCCGTCAACATGAACACAAGTGGGTTTATTAAATACTAAGAGGGTACTTATACGGGTCAATTTTCGCCGTGCGGCAAGTCACCAGTCGCATCGAACCGCAACCTCATTTACTTTACTCTCCAGAGAGTGAGCGAGCGCAGCACCAACCAAACTACTCAAGCAAGAAATCGCCTGCGACTGACCATTTTTACGGACGATTTTAATTACCAGCTCTGATCAGGCTTCTCGGCACCTAATGACCTCGTAGGGGCCCATCAGCTACGAGGTAGCGTAGCGATCAGTTGCCAAGAAGTGTGAACGTCGGCGATTCACCGAGCTAAAATGATTGAGTTCGATCTAACCTGGTCTGTGCTTCGGTCCCGTCAACCTCCTGTCTCTCTGCAAGGCCCGGGTGCACCCTAGGCTCTTCTTGGTAGACAGGTTCTTCAGCCAACCAGGTACGACTGGCGGGCCGGCCTCGATCAGCACAGTGTTCCAACACAGGTTATGTTACGTGGTAAAAAACCAATCGGCCACGTAAATGCGAACTTTATCTGGTTCGGGGAACCACAACACACTCAGCTATATAGACAATCCTGAGGGAACCCCGAATACATTCCAGATGGACTGCGATTTAATTTCAATACCCTATCAAAAACGCGTTTACATTGCGAGGGCTTTTCGTCTGTCAGTTGTCAAAAACTGCTAGGTTGGCAGCAACGTCAAATTCAAAATGGCCGTTCCGAAACCATTGATCGAATATCGATTTGGAATCGAACAAGCTCCATGCGGCCGACTACCGCACAGCGACAGTCGAATGCTGATCTACTTTGGGGTTTTCAACTTTAGTCACCTGCGTCCTAGTCAAGCCTGCAGCTTTAGTCAACCCGTGAGAACAACGCCATTTTCGAAGCGTCTCATTTTACTTGCTTGCGATGCCTTTACTCCTACGATTCATCCTCCCTACGCTAACGGTAACCGTCGACATCCACAGGAGTTGCTCGAGGAAGTGGAACAAGACGAGCAGGCGTGCGAGGCGGCGGCGCGCACTTGGGGCTCGGGCGCGGGGCGGGCGGGGAGGGCGGTGCGCGCCGCGGGCAGGTCGCGTCGCGCGCTGCCGCACAGCAACTCGCTGCAGGACCTGGTGGCGGCGGCGCTGGCGGCCGAGCCGCACGTGCGCAGGAGGCATCACCACCGCGACAGGGACCTGCCGGCGCACCAGGTGTCTGCACGGACCCACCATGGCGGCAGCCTGCCCTCCGGAGTGGATACATGTACGTGACGCTGCCGCGATCGCCATTCGAGTATTACCCAGCTGTTAGCTACACTAGCAGCGGCAAGACTACCCCGAGCATTAGTTTCGGTGCAGGCGCACTCAACTTCGAGACCCTGTCTACCAACCGTCACGATAATAGCCTAGTTGTCTGTGTCCCTCGCCACAACCATTCAATTAATTCTCGGTCCCGATTTTGCCCAATGGGGTACTAACATACATACATACATACTGCAGCGTTCCTGCTGAGCGAGGAGCCGACCCGCGGCGGCGGGGTGGAGTACGTGGCGACGGTGCGCTGCGAGAACCCTACGCCGCTGGGCGAGCGCCGCGTGTCCGCCAGCGACGCGCATGCGCACCTCGCCAACGACAATGACGCGAGGGACAGGTGCGGACATTCACTTTCATCATCAGCCTGTCAAAGAACCAACTGTTGAGTATAGGCCTCCTATTGCACTCGCCATTCTACTCGTTCAGGCATTTCCTTTATCTTCTACACAATGTCACAGAATAATGGTATACTATAATGTAGACAAATTGACATCAAAGCACAGTATAATATTTTATATATATAAACAAAGCCCTTTTAATCTAATAACCTCGAATGCGGAATGCCAATGACGGCTTTATACCTAAAACGATGGTGTGCCTTGCAAGCTGTATGCCATGATGGAGAGGTTGCCAATGAAGCATTGTATGCCTAAAATGTGAAATTGACTAAGAATCAGTTTGCCATAATTTACATTACCTCTACAGCAGTTTGCCTCAAAAACAAAAATTGTTTTAACCCCTTACATGTTATAAGCATACACAATTTTTATGAGTTTTGGACTTTATTGCAAAGAAATAAAGTTAAATATTTGGTGGGAATTTATGTCCAAAAAGTGGCCAAGTGCGAGTCGGACTCGCCCATGAAGGGTTCCGTTGTAGCAAGTTATTATGTGAGTGGATGTTTGTGTTCATCACACTGATGTGACAAAATGGTGTGACCAAGAGTCGAAGCGACGGCATTGTATGTATAGTCAATGTTTTTAAATAAATAGAAATATATAAATTGTTAAATAAGATATTGAGTAAATCATAAATATATTGAGTAAATAAAATACCAGTTTTAACCGCAGAGTATAAATGGACATGGGGTAAACCCCATATCCACCTCTAGTCCAAACCAGGTTTCTTCTTCTTTGGCTATTAGCTTACAGACCATCTTTGTAGACATTTAGGGACTTACCACAAAAAAATGAACTCCTGTTCAACACTTGTTTTAAGACAAAAATGTATAGGATCTGACGTTTGTGTTGAGGATAATCTACGTATAACATTTTTTGTGGTAACAGGGTTAAGCTGTTAGTGGCATTTTGCTTTGCTTTTTAAGTCAATCTGACATTTGAGGAATACTGCTTTATTAGCAATCTTCATAACGGCATACAACTTGCAAGGTACACCATCGTTTTAGGTATTATGCCTTTAATGGCACTCCGCATTCAAGGTAACTAGAACAAAACGGGTACAAAGTCTAGCTCTTATATTCCAAATACTGTCCCTTCCTAGACTATGACCAGACATTACTATGAGTTTAACGGCGGGCAGTGAGCTGGGATTCCTGCTTACAAATTCAGTGGGGATTTCTGAAAAACCTTTTGTTTTGGTGCTGGTTCCATATTGTGGAGTTCCATTAGTATAAGGGCCTAAATATAGAAACTTAGCATTAATTGCGGTTCAACATTGACATTCCACAGAAATTTTATATTGATAATGCTAAGCCTCGGCGCACACGGACCACAAAACGTCGCCAAAAGTCGTAAAAAAAGAAACACAAAACAAAACTTTCCTATTTCTTGTACGCTCCATTTTTATATGGACTCACCCACACCACACGGTAAACGCCGGTGGCCGCCACTCGCAACAAATCGCCGCTGCCCGCTTCTTGTTGCGGCACAAATTGCTGACAGGCCATTCGTGCGATTAATATCCGTTTCTCCCTTCGCTTCAGTCAGCCCGGACAGTCGTTTATGATGATCCTGCAAGCAACGGGGTAAAAAAGTAGCGGCCACCGACCACGCGTCACCAAGCCACCTGTGGACAGTGGTCGCCACAAGTGGCGGCGTTTTGTGGCGACGTTTAGTGGCCCGTATGCGGGGAGGCATGATATAATCATTTATCCATTCATCAAAGTGTGATCAATCCGACGTTGATAAGATCGGCTAATCGCATTGAATCTTTATTAGTTTTGCTGTAAACTTGAGTGTTGAGGAAACACATCGCAATATCTACTTTATTTTCTTATTGAAGCAAGGTACTTGCCTTTTCATCTGAGCTTCAATATACATACAAAATACTTGCTTCTTTAGCTACATATTGAGATGATTCCTCAGTACAGGTCGAAGTATTCAACAGGTGAACCTCACATTTTGCGACCTGTTCTATAGCATCGAACTGTTGTCAATGGTATCCTAAATTCTGGTAAAGTCAAATACAATTTGACGGAGGCAAAACCATGGCAAATGGTTGAACCACCATAGTAATAGTTTTGTTATGAAATAATTAATGTTGGTATTAAATGTAGTTGTATCCTTCGATTATTTAGTGGTAAAAGAAAAATCGGTCAAGCGCGAGTTGGGCTCACACACGAATGGTTCCGTGGCATTGTAACGAAAAAACGAAAAAAAAAAAAGAAACACATGTATTGGTATGGGCACCCCTTTTAGTTTTCAAAATTGCGTGTAGTTGGTGTAGCGGCAACATAAGTACAAGTTATGTTAAAAAAAACAACTCTACCTATTACGGACAGACGAACAGATGGACAGATTAATAGGGCCCCGTTTGGCACCCTTCGGTTGCGGAACCCTAAA
This sequence comes from Argyresthia goedartella, assembly GCA_949825045.1. Lineage (NCBI taxonomy): Eukaryota > Metazoa > Arthropoda > Insecta > Lepidoptera > Argyresthiidae > Argyresthia > Argyresthia goedartella. The sequence continues at coordinate 10,115,503 of OX463828.1, read as the reverse complement.
AAGAATGTTGTATACCGTGCATTCATTTACTTTTCTTATTGATTCGGTTTATATTTTAGTATATTTATGTACTTTTTGTAATGTCAGTACAGTATCGGACGTTCAGTGTATAATAATAATAATAATTCCTTGGACACTACACACATTGATCTAGCCCCAAACTAGGATTTCCCTTTATTAGGCAATTCATACATCAATAATTTATTTACAATTTCTATTATTAAAAAACAATGTGAAACATCCACAAAAACAGTTCCGTCATATAAAAATAAAACACGTGAAAAGACGACTGACATAAACAATTACACAAACAAACCGCCCCAAGAATCTCCCGGCCCAAAGGTGCCCATTACACTGGCAGCGTTCCCGCGCTGCACAGCGAGTGAAATTCTCTGGACCAGGATAGCCCCAGAGCGGTTGTCAAACCCTCGGTCCCTCAAGCGGCGCCCAATGTCCCTGACAAAGGCCCTACCCTGCGAACCCCATACCCCTGTAGTCTCGACGGCCAAAGGAACGAACAGATAACTTCCCATTAACTGAGCGTATTTAATGCACTTATGCCGTGCCGCTGACTCAGCAGCAGCACCCGGGGTTACTACAGTTGAGCCGATGTGGGATGGAGCAAACATGCACACACAGGATTCCCTGTATCTTGGGTACTAGACAACGATACACATACTTATATAGATAAATATTATACTAAGATAGATAAACAACCACGACTAGGGTACAAGCATCCGTTCTCATCAAACAAATATTTGCCCCCACCGGGACTCGAACCCGGGACCCTTGGCTTCGTAGGCAGGGTCACTGCCGACTCGGCCATTCGGTCGTTGGTGTTTCGGATGACTCAGAGTTTAGGTCTCGTCGCTACGTGGTAGTGGTCGTAAAACCTCTCCATCAACCCGCACTGAGCCAGCGTGATGCAGTATGGCTTAATCTTACTCGTATCCGGGTAAAGGCCTGTGCCCCTCGGTGGGGACATTATGGCCTACACTTATGTTTATTTGTGTACTTTTTATTTAGCTTAACCTCTCAAAAACCGAATGCAGTTGGGACGGGTCGCGATTTTGAACCTTATGCCATGGTTATAAAATGTGGTATTCAAGAGGTTAATTTAATTACACATGTTCAAGTTTTAAGCAAAATCAAGTAGTTAACATATATCAGCTCGGCTTAACTGTTCTGAAATCGATAGAAGTAGTGTATGTGTCGCAGGTTAGTGATGGAATAAACGTTTAATTGCAAGGCTAGTCACTTAGGTAGGATGAACCACAGCTTAGGTGAAAACTAAAGAGGGCGAGCGCAGTAAACCCCCCGAATAGTATTCGTGTTTATTTGACATGTATAGCACGAAAAACGGAATAAAACGGATATTTCAGCCAGCTAGCTACGACATATGCGCATTGGTAACCAAATAACGCTAACCAGCCAAGCTACAAAGAGACCCGCTTGTCGGCAGAAGGAGTAAAATGGCCGCGTTCCCGATGACGTACACCGCGCGCGCCACCCTGGAGATCGGCAGCGGCAGCGGCAGCGTGGGCTCGGGCCGCGCGGTCACCACCACCACCGCGTCCAACCAGGTGAGACCCCCCACCCCCCACACCGCCCCGCACCACACCCGCTGGCTGTGCTATCGCCGGCCGCCTCCGCCCACCTACGGCCCGCCAGAGCGACTGTTCTCCGAGCTGTACGTTCCGGGGAAACACAGACCCGACAGGAACCAACAGAAATTGCTGAGTGCATTGAAGCCAAAATCTAATGGTGGTGGTACCGCGCCTGATGTGCCGCGCGGCCCCGAGACACGAGAGGCCAGAAGATCTGAACAAGCTCCTGCAAATGCGCAAGACGGACCTATTATAAAGACTTCAAAGAAGAAAAAGAAGAAATTTCAAGGGGACATTAAAGTACCGGTTACTATAGCTAATGCGACGTCGAATTGTGTCAATCAAAGTGCTATATCCAAAAAAACAACAACTACTCAGGTTACTGCAAAACCTAAGCCTGCATTTCCAACTAATACGATTTCACATGTTCAACCGAAGAACGTAGGCGATAAGACTCGCATACAAGTCGTAAATAAAACTCCAAACAATAAAGGGTCAAATCCAGGAACTTGCCCACCTCCCAGAAGTGGATATGTACCACCGAACTTTGAAGAACAACGTAACCAGATTTGGCCCCCACCAGAAGAATCTCGTTCAAGTTTATCAAATGTGAATACTGTGCAAAACAATAAAAGATCACGAAATACACCGAGAGAAGGGTATCACACCAAACAACCCCCTGTCCCACTATTAGCACAACCTTCCTTTGATAGAACATCCAATAACTATCGATATTCTGACCACAATTACGTCGAGATCGACACACGCACCTGTGGACCGCCTGAAGCTCTTTTTGATAGAAAAACTCCCAAATCAAGACTGCAAAAACCACATTATAGCTGCAATGTCGACTATGAATTCTTAAAGCAATTTTGCGACAATAGTGCCTTCCGAATCACTGACCCCATTATTTCTCCAAGAAATAATGCTCGTGGTCGTGGTTATACGAGTATTCAGTATTCTCCTCATATGAATGCTCCTTTTTATTCCAAAAATAAACGATGTGATAATAAAGTTCCTAACAAAACAGAAACAATTAAATCCGTGCGGCTTAGTGCAAATACGTCATCTCTAGAATATGACCCGTACCAGTATCGTGCAACGTCCGAAGACGGACAAACAACGCAGAAAGACTTCGCTCTTGATAATCGCTTTAATCCAAGAAATGTGAAGTTCATGACAATAAGTGACTCTGATTCCTCCATTAAATTTACTGATAACCATGATAGTGTGGATGACGAATCAAACGGAATTGATAACGCAACTAAAGATAAAGACTATGAAAGTGATTGTAAAGCATTGACTCCACCAGATAAACATCCCACCAGCGCGGATAGTATTTGTGATGATGTTGTGATTTCTCATTTGCAAGAACATTATGGACCTGGAAATGATTCAAGTACAGTTGAAGAAATATGTTTAAAGATTAATGTTTCAAATGATGTTGGGAAAAACACAACAAATTATATGGAAACAGATACTATGATATTAGAAATTAATGAAATAGGCCCTAAAACGACTGAACGGCTTGAATATGTTGATGAGGTCATCAGAGAGTATAAAGTAGACACATCTCAAAATAAACAAGTTGTAGAAGGATTAGCCTTTGAAGAAATTAAATCAGTGCTTGAGGAAGAAGAGGTCAGTCACATTAGTAATTGGAAAGAAATAGTGGATTTAAATAAAAATAAAGTCGATAGTGTGAAATGGACCGACCAAGAATTAGATTCGAAGGTGCCTTATCTATTTGAAAATTCTGAAGACACAATCATAGACTCTAAAAACTTCGATTTGAACAAGAATTCTAGTACATGTGAAGATACCGAGGAGATTGTTAGGGATAATAAAACATCGAATATGCAAGAAGAAACTGTTTTGAACAATAAACCTAATACTGATCTGTTCAAAGATGGAGAAAATTTCCGTGGCAATTTCAATGCAAAAGTTGACAAAGGCATAGAAATCGTAGATGTCAGTGACAATGAAATTAAAGAAACTGAAGATAATATAGATAATAGCCATTGTGAGCTTGATGATTTCAAATCTTTTGTGCCATTTGAAACCACTCACATTCAAAGTAACATAAAGTGTTATGAAATGACTACAATCAAGGTTACCAAACCAATGGAGCATAAAGTAAAAGATGAGGTCGACGTTGGCATCGAATTAGTTGACATTCCAAATACACACAATGATAAGAATGAACAACAAGACAATGTAAAGTACTTCTCTGATCAAGTGAAACTTTTTGAAACTTTGGAATATTTTGGTAATCCAATTTCAGACAGCACAAGTGATAACGAAAGAACGGTACTTGATAAAGTTCAAGCAGGATGTGACTCATCAAAAGAAAGCTGTGAAATTTCCATACAAGAATCTTTATCTGTAGTTCCGGCGAATAATGGAGCCTGCATCAGTCGTGACTACAAAAAAGTCAACTCTACAGATAACACCCAAGACATGAAGTTAACTCATATTAACAGCAATTCCTCAGTTGGAGTCAGCTCTGGAGAACAATATTTGCTGGCGGAACTCTCTAACAACGCTTACATCTTCCTAACATTCCCAGAACGCTTGTTGACCACAAATAACAGTAATGACAATAGTGTAACTGACAAGATACTTGAAATTAGCACTGGTAACACCTCCAAGGAAATAAGAGAGAGAAATATTCAGTCCAGTGATCAATCTAGCAGTAGACAGTCACTTAGAAAACTGTTGTTTGAGAAACTTCTGAGAGATGGCGTCCCTGTCAACCGTCACCAGATGCCTTCCAGCACAGATAAGGTACGACCCCCATTTAAAATTTTAGTAGTTTTCAATCCTCTGTGCATGCAGTAAAAGTAAAGTCTATTATTGATTATTATATTCAAAGCAACGATTCCTTGTCAATTGTTACCTCTCCATGATCGGAATGAAGTAGAATAGCAACGTTTTCAGGGTTTACACGCTGGCATATCTCCGCAGGTGGATTCTGGTATTCCATTTAGTTGCATCACGTCACCGGAGGTTGTAACCAGTTGCAACACCACGTCTTCCTCGCAGGCGTCACTCTCCACCGAACAGAAGGTGATTATCTTTCCATTCTGATCACTTAGTCTAATCGTCTCGTGCCCCAAGATATGGGGCCATCTGATTCATCCATAATCTTTGTGAGACATACATGTACGTTGACATCATTTGATGAAAGTCATAGTCATCTTCATTTACTTATATTCAACCGACACAGCTGTATTTGTAGACGCCTTTTAGTTTACTTTATTTATTTAGCTTACAATATATTTCGTATTTGCTTGAACTGTGCCCTTTATAGCGTCCCTTAGTGGTTGGAGTGTAAGGAAATCCCGTCGTTTCTTGTCAGACTGTTTTCTTAATGTAAAGTCAACATACTCGATATCTTTGAATCTTCAAAGGCGAGACGACACAATTCTCTGAATAACTTATGTATTGACTCGCCTTGTGATAACTGAACACGTCGTGCGTGATGTTTGTGTCAGCAGTCTCGCGCCGTCGTCAGCGGCTACGGCGGATTGCCGCTGTCGCGACCCGCCAACTATGGCGCCACCGCCGTCGTCGCCGCCAACGAATACAAAGTATGATTACACTTACATTAGTAGTCCGATGTACCTAAATTAGTGTTATAGGAAATCTCTATGAACTACGTTCGGGGATATATCGCACTGTTACTCATGATGTGCATCGATTCACAGAAGTCTCTGGACGAGAACGGCAACTCAGTGGCCGGCGCGAGCTCGCCCCAGTCGGCGTCCAGTCAGAACAAGAAGGCGAGGAAGAAGAAGACCTCCAAGAACGAGACCGTCATCACCTCTGACCAGATCAACGGCTACCAGGGCAACAAGGACCTCAAGGAGGTGCTGCGCTTCATCGAGTCGAACGAGGAGCCCGGCCGCGGCAAGTTGCCCCGCGTGCACGCCAAGCACAAGGACGAAGACGACAAGAACAAGAAGCGCAGCGCAGACCGACGCCGCGACACCAAGCACGCGCCGCGCGCCAGCTCGCTGGACGACTCGCGAGCCGGTCGTCGCGACCTGCGCGGCGCCGGAGATCTGCGCGGCGCCGTCGTCGTGCCGCGTGTCGCGCCGCCCGGCCGCCGCTCCTGGGGCGACGACGTCTACTACAGCGAGCCGCGTCAGTCACCGGCGTCCAGCGCGGCGCCCGAGAGCGACGCTGCCGCTGCCGCCGAGCTGCTCGACTTCCAGACCGTCACCAAGAAGAAGAAGCAGCGCAAGCGCTTCGACGAAGCGGGCGCGGCGGCCGGCGGCTCGCTGTACCGCGCGGCCGGTCGGGGCGGCTCGCCGGAGCGTCGTCGCAAGTCTGCGCCGCCCTCCGACAAGAGCAACGACAGCAACGACGACATGGACTCCGTGCACTCGCTGCCCGCCGCTGCCGGCAGCCAGGTCGGCAGCCAGCCCGGCAGCCAAACCGGCAGCCAGCCGCCCGCACCGCCAGCCGCCGCGTCCTACGCCGACATCGCGCGCACGCGCAACGCGCTCAACAACATCCCCGACCTCATCGAGTCCTGCAACTACTACGCGGAGGAGCCGCCGCCCGCTGTGCCCGGCGCGCCCGCCATCGACTCCGACTCGTACCCGCTGCTGGCGGCGCGCACGCCCCGCAAGCCGACACCGCCCGCCCGCCCAGCCGCGGCGGCGGGGGCGGCACCCGACGTGCTGGGCGGGCGGCCGGCCGTGGTGCTGCTGGCGGCGGCGGGCGGCGCGGAGCTGGTGGGCGTCACGTTCGGGTTCGACGTGAACGAGCAGCTGCTGGCGGCGCGGCGCTGCGACCTGGTGCTGGGCGCAGCGCGGGACGCGGGGCTGCGCTACGTGCCGCCAGCGCCTCCGCCCGCCCACTACATGGACCACCTGGCCGCCATCGTCGACTACGTCGGACACGGTGAGCACAGATAAACTAACACAGACTCAATTTGAACGTCCTTACAGTAGGGAATTAAAACTCGTCAACGTGAACAGTACAGTTGGTTTATTATTACAGTATTAGTCACGAAGCGGCGAGTGCGAAAAGTTAGCTAATGATAATGACCAATGCACTCGCGTTTCATACGACATTTTTCAACACACTTACAAGGAAAAACACGACTTATATTGGTAACAACCACTCAACGAAAACGTAACAAATATTTATGGAAAATGGCGCTTACGTTTAACAACCGTTAAACCCTCATTTGTTCCCAGTTTGTCACACCCATCTTGGTAACACTGTAACAAACTGGAAAAAATACCAGCTCCCACACTGTTACCAACTGGGAATGAAAATAGAATGTGAATCCCTTTCTGTCACACCCTTGTGTAACAGTGTCACAACTGGGAAATAAATAGTGCCAGTTTGTAACACTGTTACAAACTGGCACTAATTACCTTCCCACTTTGTCATACCACTGATCTTAAGTCTTAAGTAGGTAAATGGTATATTTAAACATAAAATTCAGAAGTAGAAGAAAGGAACTGTAATTTGGAATTAGTAACAATTTCAACCGTAGGTAATTCCTTATCATATCAAACACCACCTGAGTTATTTTAGCTAACAGCAGCTGTTCGTTGATATTAAAAACAGACCACAAAAAATAGTTGGTTTCAAAGGGATTTTGAATCTACCTTTTATACAAAGTTCTAATTTTGATTGATGATCTAGCTAGATTATTAACACGGTGCTATTATAATTACAATATAGAAATAAAATGACTCACAAGTAATTATCATATCAATTACAAAAATTAAAAGTTATTCTGTAGGAAAAATAAGGTAAGTAAGTACACACCTATCTATACACTTATTTTAAAGAAATTTACTAATTATATGACTACTTATTATAATATAAAATTTGCTAATTATATTTGTAAATAGGTAATTGAAAATTATTATATAACTTTAGACTTACTAGCTTACAACATGAACTCGTTCTGCCAAGAGATCAATAATAATATTAATTATGTTGTAAAGTTGGTATTTTTTTATGAATTATAATCAGTTCTAGGTTTACATTAGTCAACCATACACATGTATAAACTTACTTATGTTAAAGAAATTGGCAAGAAAGAAATATTATAAGGAGTTTCCTACAATTGAAATTGTTACGAATTCCAAATTACAGTTCCTTTCTTCTACTTCTGACTTTAAGTTTAAATATTAAAATTTAAACCTACTAAGACAATGCATGCATTGGTATATGACAAAGGTATAGCCAGTTTGTAACAGTATCACAAACTGGCACTATTGCCTTTCCAGTTTGTAACCCTGTTACACAAGGGTGTGAAAAAAGGGGAATCACATTCTATTTTCATTCTGACAAACTGGGAACACATGAACAGACTACAGATCGCTTATCTAAAGCCGGCAAGTTCAACATATTTACACGTTGCGCTTGTGTAGTGTCTGTGAACAAGCGGGCGGCGTGACGTCGCACTGCATGGCCATCAAGAATAGTCTGTCTCTCTCGCTCGCGGTCAAACTTATGAGTATGGAGGAGACAGTTAATGTTTTGCTTTTGCTACTGCTTGTAAATATAGGGTGATATTTTGGCATTCGTGTCACGTGTCCATCGACGCGCGTTATTGTGATTGTTTACCTATTTCGAGGTTAGAATAAAATCATTCATTTTAAACATACTGTGTAGTGAAATTTCATTAGTGTGAGTACAGTGAACGTGCCTCTACATCCATCATAAAAAAGGACTTTTCGAGCATAGTAGATTTCTTACGAGTTCGCAAAGGCTTCTATTTACGAACCGAGAAGTTTACGGCACGAGCAGAAGGCGTGGGTCGTAGCGAGGTTCGCATAGAGACCTTTTCGAACTAGTTACGAATAAAAAAAAACCGCCTGAGAACCCAAAATCAAGCGGAAATGGTGCTATTTTGAAGTTAGAATGCGGAAAAGTATAATTTAGACTGGAACTTATCTATTATTCAGATTTTTGTTATTTAAATGGGTTTAATTACTTTCAGACTCCGTACAAATTCATTATACATTTTTATTTTGGCTCCTTATATTGGCGCCACGCAAATCTTGTTAAAACGCTGTTGGAAATATATTTCTAACGATTTACTTCCATGCAATGGTGATGAACAGGAGAGTGATCAATAACGCCCCCTTGCTTCAATATCTCGGGTGTAATTGATGACTGACCTCCCTTGTATAACAATCTAGTTATCCATGTCCGCCCGACATGGACGCTGCTGTGACTCCTTCCTCAGTGTATGCTGTGCGGGTTCATCGGGTCGGACCGGACGACGGCGTTAAACTTTTCTTTTGGTTTATATAGCGAAGTTAAACATTGTCTTTCTGTGTTCCAGCGTGGGAGGACATCGTCAAGTGCGGCGGCGGCGGCAAAGTGCGCTACTTCAGCGAGTGAATGTCAGTGAACTGACGCCGAGACCGGCCGGAGTGACCGGCGGCTTCGTTATTATCAATAATGTGAATATAATGTTACGAGTGCTACGGTGTAAGTTTCGACACTTTTTGTAAATGTGAAGACAATTTTACCGCGTAGTTAGAAAATATGCTCTCGAAGACTCGTGGCCGGGCGGGGGCGGGGGCGGGGCCACGGCGGATTGGAGTGCGGGGAGAAGATTGTGTGTTTCTCGCTTATTTCGTGGTTCAGTGAAACAGAACTGAGAAAAGAATCTTCCATTGGTGAGCTGGTGTGCGTATTGATGTGAATATTGACAATAATATTGGCGGTCGTCGGGCGCCGCGCCGGCCACGGTCTCGTGACCGCTAGCCGCGACGCGAGCGCTGAGGGGGAACAGCAAACATTTGCCGTATCGAAAGAAAATACGAGTCCACTTGAACTGACGGTAATTTGCATAAGGGTCGCTGACAGCTCGATACGATTACTTACTCGATGCGTAAATGTTCGAAGTAATCCTCGGAAGCGCGATGCACGAGCGGTTCGCTGTGATTAAAATATGATTTGTTTACACGTGTACATAAGAGAGATTAATGAGAGCTATTTTCAGCATTTAATTATAAAGAATTTGCACATAAAAATGTACGAAAAATACCCCAAAAACATTTGGTTATTATTCTGTATTGTCTAACATTACCGTTGGATATTTTTATTGACCTCTGTGGCTTGATTCAGAGACTGTATGTGAGTTTGTGTCGTACATCATTTGTATGTTCGAGGTCATTTTACTAAAATATAAAGATAATCTATGCGTAACTGTTGTACATAAGTATATGGTTAACTTAAATTCTCTGCTCTCGGGTTGAGCTACACTCGAAGTATATTTTCGTTAGGGTTTCGTTTCGTGGCGAGGGGTTTTTGTTTCTGTTGATACTTGTTGTGCTTGAGTTTTGTTATATAATCACAAAAATGAATAACTTTCTCTAACAAGCCGCTTTAAAATAAACTCATGTGAATTTTGTTATGTAATTTTTAGGGTTTTATAGTTTTACTGTAAATAAAATGAAGATCTTTTAAGCTGTAATTGGCCATACGACGAAAATAGCAACAACAATGTGAAATATATCTGAATACAAGTTAGCGCTCTAAAATTGTAAACCTTTGTGTGAGCTGAAGAGTTGACCAAGCCTCATCTGTATTGTACATAATGTAGGTATATTTAAGCAGCATTTAGGTAAAACCTATGTTCATTAGCATCAATGCAAAAACATTTCATACATTATGTAATCCGGATGTGTAAGTAGTGTCTGTTGCGACACAAGTGTTAATTACATCGTTGAACTAGTCGATACTGTAGGTAGGTCGTCTATGATGGTTCCGTTTCCAGCACGAATACATCTGTGCTTGCTTCTTTGCAACTATTGAGCTTGCAAATTGCGCCAAACGGCTGAGCTTGCAAATTTGGTATTCTATTGGGTAGTCAAATAACTAAAAAAGGTGTCTGAATTCAATAATATTTTGAATTAAAAGTGCTCGTCAATATCTGTACCCATCGCATATTTCCATTGATTGCAAACATATTGTTTTGGAATAAGACAGACATTTGGGCTCAAAACATGAGGTCACAAGCAAGTATAGTTTGACTACCCTGCTCAAATACCCAAGCAGCATGCTTGGACTATCGAGACTGTACGAAACGGAACTCGTCCTCTATGTGATCACTTCAGTGAGATACAGTGAATAGAAACACCTACAAAACCTGTGTAATGTACATTTTATACAGACTACAACGCTGTACTTTTCCGACTTATCGGCAATCTCGGAATATGTCTTAGGGTCCTAAGATCAAAAGTCGCGGACGTCACTCGAAAGTAGACTTATTATACGAAGACGAATTGAAGGTATTCTATTCACTCTGTGTCACCAGTATTTCTAAAGTGAAATGTTCCATTTTGTTCCTATAGGTGTTAGAAGCTAAATAATGATGTATACCTAACGTACCACTTCAAGGTCTTTGTCGTATTAGATACCAAACATTGGTTTGCTCACTCGCTAGTATTTCACTTTTACCTAAAATGGGTGCGTGGTCGTCTGGTTTGGAGGTACTAATTGATGATTGTATTTTCATAATAACTTGTTTGTCCGACTTTGTATTTGGCGTGTAAGTATTATGTATATATCAGGAACATTATGAAATCCTCTACCCTCGAACCATTCGTTTTACATTGTGTAGCCAACCATATAAAATGAAGATTAGAAGGAAACAATTGATCTGCTCAAATTGGTTTTATTATAGAAGTTATTTATGATTCTCTAACCATATGATAATGCAATTCGTACTGTAACACCCCTTCAGTTCGCTCAGTTCAGAACGATCATCGATCACCGCCCATAATAGGTTGAAGTACCCGTTTGATAGATCTCTACAAGATGGTCAGTTACATTTATGTAGCATTTCATCTTGTTTTAGTTGTTTACAGAACATGTCATCTTATGTTACACTTTTAGAAGCCTTTATCAATTGCGTTGTTTTGTAAATAATGGTTGACTTCAAGTGCATTTTTTTTGTGTAAGAAAATGTTTGATTTCCCTTTAAAATTATGTTGTTAAACTGTTCGGTCGGTACCAACACTGAAAGGACGCTCATATCAATATTGAAATATAATTTATTATTTCTTTCGCTTGTAAAATATGTATATAGATATGCAGAAAAATATTGGACTTTTTTAACGCTCTTAGTGCATATTTAGATATTATATAAAGATGAAACATCTCTGGGTTCGTGGAATCAGTTTTAGTTTGCTAAGGTGGCTTGTCGCCGATGTTCCACACGAATGCCAACTGGTTACAAAGTTGCAAGGGATTTGAACTGTGGTTGACAAAGTTCCTTAATTATAGCTAGTAACAAAAGGATTAACGCCTAGGTACCGTCGCGTTCTGGTGAAGGTGGTCCGTCGTACCAACACAGTAGTCTCTATGACTCACGAACATTAACGCCTAGGTACCGTCGCGTTCTGGTGAAGGTGGTCCATCGTACCAACACAGTAGTCTCTATGACTCACGAACATTAACGCCTAGGTACCGTCGCGTTCTGGTGAAGGTGGTCCGTCGTACCAACACAGTAGTCTCTATGACTCACGAACATTAACGCCTAGGTACCGTCGCGTTCTGGTGAAGGTGGTCCGTCGTACCAACACAGTAGTCTCTATGACTCACGAACACTAACGCCTAGGTACCGTCGCGTTCTGGTGAAGGTGGTCCGTCGTACCAACACAGTAGTCTCTATGACTCACGAACATTAACGCCTAGGTACCGTCGCGTTCTGGTGAAGGTGGTCCATCGTACCAACACAGTAGTCTCTATGACTCACGAACATTAACGCCTAGGTACCGTCGCGTTCTGGTGAAGGTGGTCCGTCGTACCAACACAGTAGTCTCTATGACTCACGAACATTAACGCCTAGGTACCGTCGCGTTCTGGTGAAGGTGGTCCATCGTACCAACACAGTAGTCTCTATGACTCACGAACATTAACGCCTAGGTACCGTCGCGTTCTGGTGAAGGTGGTCCGTCGTACCAACACAGTAGTCTCTATGACTCACGAACATTAACGCCTAGGTACCGTCGCGTTCTGGTGAAGGTGGTCCATCGTACCAACACAGTAGTCTCTATGACTCACGAACATTAACGCTTAGGTACCGTCGCGTTCTGGTGAAGGTGGTCCGTCGTACCAACACAGTAGTCTCTATGACTCACGAACATTAACGCCTAGGTACCGTCGCGTTCTGGTGAAGGTGGTCCGTCGTACCAACACTGTAGTCTCTATGACTCACGAACATTAACGCCTAGGTACCGTCGCGTTCTGGTGAAGGTGGTCCGTCGTACCAACACAGTAGTCTCTATGACTCACGAACATTAACGCCTAGGTACCGTCGCGTTCTGGTGAAGGTGGTCCATCGTACCAACACAGTAGTCTCTATGACTCACGAACATTAACGCCTAGGTACCGTCGCGTTCTGGTGAAGGTGGTCCGTCGTACCAACACAGTAGTCTCTATGACTCACGAACACTAACGCCTAGGTACCGTCGCGTTCTGGTGAAGGTGGTCCGTCGTACCAACACAGTAGTCTCTAAGACTCACGAACATTAACGCCTAGGTACCGTCGCGTTCTGGTGAAGGTGGTCCGTCGTACCAACACAGTAGTCTCTATGACTCACGAACATTAACGCCTAGGTACCGTCGCGTTCTGGTGAAGGTGGTCCATCGTACCAACACAGTAGTCTCTATGACTCACGAACATTAACGCCTAGGTACCGTCGCGTTCTGGTGAAGGTGGTCCGTCGTACCAACACAGTAGTCTCTATGACTCACGAACATTAACGCCTAGGTACCGTCGCGTTCTGGTGAAGGTGGTCCGTCGTACCAACACAGTAGTCTCTATGACTCACGAACAACAACTAAGAAGAGTATTTTCCAAAGTCTAAAGTTGTAACTATGTGAATGAATGTGACATGTTTTGGTCACCGCTGGCTTATACTACACGACTCCCAACCGGCAAAAAATTATGATACAAATATGGGTTTTAGGTTGTCCTTGTAGATTAAATGTTTACATACATAAATTAGCAAACGCCGTAAACGTATACTTCGTGCAACGAATTAAGAGCGCTGGGCAACGATGGCGGGAATTACTGCGCATATGCACAGTTATCGAAAAGTGACTACCGCGCATTCAAGGCCACCGCTCATAACGTGTGGCGCGACGTATAATGAAAAGTAACTACTGCGCATTCAAGGCCACCGCTCATAATGTGTGGTGCGACGTATACCAAACGTTAGTTTATCTACAGAGCACAATTTGAAATCCAAATTTGAATATTTTTGGCCGAGGGATAGCGGGGTCGTATATGTCAGCGGTGACCTTTACGGCCCGGATCTGACGGGCCGGTAACCGCGTGACTTTACGGACGGAGTACTTTTATTGCATATCGTAATACTAATAAATTCAGCTTCACTTTCTATCCTTAATTGCCTTTCTCGATCAGTTACCTAAGTTATTTATATAACCTATATTTTAGGACCCGAAACACTTCTTGATATGTTTAATAAATATGTATTTTATCTAAAACCTAATATGGGAAATGAAGATATATTATGTAATTTTATCGATCTTGAGTCCAAAATAAATGAATATTTTGTTTAGGAATTGGAGTGATATGAAGCTAAATACAATAATATTGTAAAAATTAATGCTGCAAAATAACACGGTTGCCTTGTTTTCTGCTTACATCGTACGTCGTTACATAATCGTAGTCATAATTAATGTCTGGTGACTTGTCGTGAACATTTTAGTAAGTCCTTAAGTAAGTACAGTTGTCATGTTTAAGGACAGCGGCAGCGGCTAGCAAATTTCATTCAGCCTTTAGACCAACACCATACGTAAGCAGAAAATAAGGCGATACTGTAATAAATAAGTATATGTTATTATCTTTATGTGAAATTGTTTATCCGCTTTAATACATACTCTATTAACTGTCAAATGGTTTGTTTATATAAAAAAGCAATATAACCAACTGCAATTTACAGTTATGTACTTTTTCACTGTTTCCGTTTTCTTAATAAAATGTTGAAAATATTATATTCTTTTATTTGTTGAGTAGGAGTGTTCTTGGTTAAGCTGAAAAGCGCTATGCGAAAAATAATACCACAGAACTGTGAACTGTGACGGACGGACGGACGGACAGTTGCGGAAGTCATATTCATGTCTGCCGCTTTGGCGTCCACAACACTTTGCAATTTTCCATACTAACTAGTAAACTACGTTACTTTATTAATACGTATGTATTTGTAACTATTTGAATTTTTTTAATCTAGGGCAAGTAATACAACACTGATATTATTTCAATAAAACTGGCCAAGTGCGAGTTGGACTAACGCGTTGAGGGTTCCGCACAAATAGCAATATTTAAGAAGGAACCTTAATTTACAGTTTCGGATATTTTCTTTTACTTGTGCGAGGAGACTAGATTTTTGCCAAAAGAAAATCTCTGCCATTGATCTAAGTAAACGCGTGTTAGATATACAGAAGTACCTATTTAGGTATTTTCAATTCCGCGAGGTTACATCGGGTATTCTACGTCAAAACGTTAAATACAAGTCTATTTACAAGAAACCAGAGTTTATGGTCATGCTCACTAAAATCTGCTTAGCGGGTAGCTCCTCTCCATCAAATATGGCGTAGGAGAGTGTGATGGCTGGTGCACGGGTCATACTCGTGAACGGGTGCTGCTTGGGGGGACTGCTCCAGTCTGGTTTCTCACAAGTTATGTTCATTACAGATTTTGCTTGTTCTTATTCTTTTGACGACCCGAATGGCCGAGTCGGCAGTAACCCTGCCTTCGAAGCCAAGGGTCCCGGGTTAGAGTCCCGGTGGGGGCACATATTTGTTTGATGAGAACGGATGTTTGTACCCTAGTCATGGTTGTTTATCTATCTAAGTATAGTATTTATCTATATAAGTATGTGTATCGTTGTCTAGTACCCAAGTTACAGGGAATCCTAGTTTGGGGCTGGATCATGTGTGTAAATAGTGTCCAAGGTATTATTATTTCTTTCTTTTGTAAAAATCTTATTTTGAGAATCTTGTTGGCACTTATATGTAGATGCGATGTTATAATGTTGTCATTAGATTAGATTATTTTATATGGTACATTGTAGCATCGAAAAAATGACGAAATTAAAAAAAATACTTTCTTGTTTCTATGTGTTCTCTGACGTGACGGACGTTTTTCCGAAGCACTGGTGGTGGAGTTAACTTTTCCTGTGCGAGATTCATCCATTAATTGTGTGCGTGTCTCCAGAAAGCCCAAAGAACGGAAAAGCATGGCATACACCAGGTTTTAGAGCACAAATGGACCACTCTGACAGCCAATGTGCCTGAATTAAGCCTCAATAGAAACTGCGCTACAAATTAAAAACCGTGGGCTTGCTGGGGAAAATCCCGCCAGCGACCCCAGCTGGAGCTCGAAGAACTCAAGTTTTAAAGCATAATTCAAGCACTGCGCTGCCAAATTTACAACTTCGAAGACGAAAGTTCACTTCTAACGAAACAAAATGTATGGAAACAGCTGATATTTTTTCAAGTTGTTGCTTGTCATAATTATAAAAAAGCAATATGTGATGGATGACTCGACTCTAATCTAACTCATACGAATATCCCGCTGAAACCGCAGCATCATATTGTATTTATTTCTGAATTCTGATTCTTTGTTACTTGGTAGGTAAGTAGCTTCTGTTGTCTAGTTAATAGTTGAGGTAGATGCATCTTGGTAGGTAAGTAGCTTCTGTTGTCTAGTTAATAGTTGAGGTAGATGATTCTTTGTTACTTGGTAGGTAAGTAGCTTCTGTTGTCTAGTTAATAGTTGAGGTAGATGCATCTTGGTAGGTAAGTAGCTTCTGTTGTCTAGTTAATAGTTGAGGTAGATGCATCTTGGTAGGTAAGTAGCTTCTGTTGTCTAGTTAATAGTTGAGGTAGATGATTCTTTGTTACTTGGTAGGTAAGTAGCTTCTGTTGTCTAGTTAATAGTTGAGGTAGATGCATCTTGGTAGGTAAGTAGCTTCTGTTGTCTAGTTAATAGTTGAGGTAGATGCATCTTTGTAGTTAAAGGACTGTGTTTCTATAAAAGATAGGTAGTAACTTTTAAAGATTGGCGATATTCACACATGATTTAGCAGGTATTTTAGACGAGTCTAGATTACTTCCCTATTTGAAAAAAATATAATACTTACATGCTTGCTTGGGTGTTAGAATATTAACGCAATCCATATTGAAGAAGGTATGCAAGCCCCCGGTCTATAAATTATGGAATGGTCGTGTTAATCACAGAGGAAAATGAGTCTTACCTCTATTGGTGCAAGACTTATTTTTGTATGTAGTGAAAGAACGCCTAAGCTACTTGTACGAAGCGGCAACGGCGTGCAACTAGCTTATTGTGGAATATATCAAGATTTTAAATATTGGCGGGAAAAACTGCTTTTGCTCATTGCGTGGTAACCGCAGGGCTAGCTAGCTTTTCAGATGATGTGGAGCCTAATGCTCTATTTGTGCCCGTCAGTTTGAGATATTACCAAAGAGGCTGCGTCCAGAAATTCTTGATATCGGCCAGGGCTTGTTGTATGCGTGGAGGCCAGCAAGTCCAGGCCTTTAAGGCGATACCTCGTCCGTGTAAAAGGTCCCCGTTACTCCAGGCGGAAAGACCCGCAGTGTGAGAGGGACGGGATCGGGAAAAAGGCCATAACGTAGCGCTAAACCACAGAAAAATTGTTTAAAAATAAACTATGCTATGCTATTTTGTCAAAAAGTTTTTTAAGGAGAGTTTACAAATACTTAATATAAACATTTTGAACGCAGTTCCACAATGAAATTAGTTAGGATTTTAGAATTACAGGAAAACATAAAACAATTTAAAGGTATTTTCGTAATTAAATTCTATCGAGAAAATTTCATCCAATCGCGTTTTCCTTTAGTGAGAATCTTAATCAAATACTCAATAAATGTTAACCCAAAAAATCAAATCCGTATGTAGATGACTTCATGATGATGCAGTAAATAGATTCGAAAAAAAAAACATTTTTTTTTCATATCACCTAAGGCTTATTATTAAAAAAATACTGAACAGACGGTATGAACGATTTGGAGCCTGATGGTCTAATTGTTACCGTCAATTTGAGATATTAACGAAGTCTGTATTTAGTAGTTTCCGAAATCTGTCTGTTCCGAAATATATATTTATATATATGGGGGCTATTTCGTTTTTCAAACTTAAACCATAATGAGTTACTTACTCATTAGTTTAGTTGATCATGTATGATTTATTTTTCTTCAAGTATAATCTACATCTAAAAGCGCATTATTTTTGTCTACTAACAATAAAAATATTTGAGTTTGAGTTTGAAAAAAAGATCTATAAGAACATTTTTTTTGTACGTTTTTGTTATTGGCAAAGGGTGCCCGAGGATCTAACCGCTGGAGACCTGGACAGGGTGCCCGAGGATCTAACCGCTGGAGACCTGGACAGGGTGCCCGAGGATCTAACCGCTGGAGACCTGGACAGGGTGCCCGAGGATCTAACCGCTGGAGACCTGGACAGGGTGCCCGAGGATCTAACCGCTGGAGACCTGGACCTGCTGATGAGGCATCGCGATTTTGAACCTTATACCACGGTAATAAACTTCAAATCCTATAACGGGCAAGTTTGTTCGTTAGAAGATCCCGGAACACAGAGGTTAATTAATGATGTGGTATTGAAAATATAAATAACATATTACTTGTAAAGATAAAACAACATTAATCCACGAAAGTTTGTTTTAATTTTATAATGTACCCTAATAATTATAATCAATCAACATGATACAGATTTTATGGCTTTGTATTCAAATATTCTATTACAATAAAAATATTAACATATATCTTACATCCACAAGAAAATGTACAATTTGTAATAGATCTTACAAAATATTGTAGACCATTGATATAACAAGTTGATATCACAAGTGCGGGGTTGGTAATCCAATTAATAGTTACATGGTACATACTATGGGAGCTTTGATATCAACTGTTATTGTAAAACACTGATGATGTTCTATTTCTCCTATATTAAGAACTAGGTAAAAATTTTCTAGCAGCCCAAAGAATGCACCATCATCAGCTCGCTTGCCTCTTGGCTCTTTTCAGAAGTCAAAAGAAGGTATTTGGAGTAGAGTGTAGAAATACTCAGTGCATTCCTGGACCAGTTAAGGCATTCAATAGCTGCCGATTTCGTATGTGAAACGAAACCGCGTGGGCGGGACGAATACAGTGCGAGGAAGGGATTCTGCGTATCATAAAATATCAAGATTTGTACAAAATATTTATTTTGAGTCACAAAATTAATATAATATCGTGCTGGAGACGGAACTAAGAACAACACAGAACGAGTAACAGTATTTTTAGCAATTATTTAGGGTTATACGAGACTGTCTGTGCTGAGAAAGGGTGTTATGGTTTAAGAGGCTGTTGGGTTCGGTTAAACATTTTCATCGTACCAAAATATTTAGTAAAATTTGTATCACCATGAAAATTAATTCGTTGTAACACATTACCTTTTAGGATCTTTAATACTATGAAGAAGCTATTAAGTTAGGCCTTCAAATATAAACAGAAATAATATGTATCATCACATCACGTTTTATTAATCAGATATATATATTGCGAATTATGTACATTATCACCATTTATAAATTAAAAATAGAATATAAAAACAAAATGAGTATGTATAGACATTACAAATGGAATGAATGAAAAACAACAATTTCTTACAATAAATTAACCTCCGTATCCGGTAGTTTATGAAATGTGTTGGTTATTAGAAGCGACACTGAGACTCTGCTAGTAGTGAATTCATCTATAGCATTAATTTATTAATTAACGTTACATCCACGAAACTCAAGGCACCTTTATTTGTAACCAAAGAGAAGAGGTAACAATATAATAAAATGTAGAAATGCCATTACCTATTTGAGAGATATCCGATAAAATTTGGAAGCGTCGGGGCAGTAAACAATTTTATTTAGTAGAGTAATGAAATACATATTATTTAATAATGCACGTCATTATTTGTGATTTGAAAACTAACGTACTTTAAACTGTTTTACATTTATACTCTTCTATTACGTCTTCGTGTGCAATTTTTATTCTTATAAATTCGGAGATAACACCAATCGTACCGCAAGCTACAGAAACCAAAAGGAAAGGGCTTTTGTTTAAACGATTACCAAAAACGAACCTATTTTACTACCAATAAATTCGAAATGACTGCCAGAATGGATAAATGATGACCAAATTGTGTTAGGATAAATTATCACCAAACTTCTTTTTAAGTTTTGTGTACTTAAGTTCGACTTAGCTACCGAGGTATTTTGCCCTGATATTTTCTGCAACATTTATTTGGTGATGATTTAACCATTTTTGTAACGAAAAAATATTTTGGTGATCATTTAAATTGTAGCCAAAGGAAAGTACAAAATAGCGTAGCTAATATAATAACAGTCACATTTAGGGATCAGCTGCAGTATTTTATTTATTGATGGCCGGATCGGTGTCCGAAAAATGGTACAATCAGGAACTCTTTGTTGTTGACGCACGCAAAAACAACACATTCATCAACCTTCCTCCTAGAATAAAGGACGTATGTGAAATCCTGAAGTAATCGCTCGCCACAGAGAGAAAGCTGACCGCCGTCACCTGTTTGTAATCCGCAGCACAGTCACATACCGAGTACCGAAACACGACAGCGTTGTCGACGACCAAATACAACAAACCGCCGCCGTCCATCATCTGCCGACAGGTCACAGTAGACTAGCGCTCGTGCTAGAATATGTCCGGACTGTCGCTCCAGTCCTGCGTCCGCTTGCAGTCCCAGTACCGCTGGTTGTACAGATGCCGCAGGTGGGGAGTGCCGGGCTGCGGCGCTGTCTCGCGGCTGAACCAGGCGGGGCGCGGACCGGCGGGCGCCTCGCGGCCGGCCAGCGCCGCCGCCTCCGCCTCCGCCTCGAGTTGCCGCCGCGCTAGGCGCTGCTTCTCCTCCAGCCTGGGGTGGAAACCAATGAAATTTAAATACAGGCACATACTTTGCATCTGACCCCATATTAAGATACCCACTAGTCAAAGAGTGTAAGGCAAGTCTTAACTGTTTGGGAAGAACAACAGCAATAATTATCGCATGGGTCATGAAGGGATTCACGGTAACGAAAAAGCAGATGAGCTGGCAAGAAACAGTTCTGATAAGCGTTTTATTGGACCAGAAACAAGATTACCTATATCAGCGACTGTCACAAAGAACATCTTCAACATGATAGCTACGCGAGATGCAAACCAAGAATGGAAGAACACCAAAGACTGTAGGCAGTCTAAGATGTTTATCTTAAGGAAAGACCCCAAAAAGGTCAGGTATTTACTTAATCTTAGTAGGGAAAACTTAGCAATACTGATAGGTGTGGTGACAGGTCATTGCAAACTAAATAGACATCTATCATTATTAAGGCTCGTACAGGACCCATCATGTCCTCACTGTGGCTTGGAGGAAAGTAGCCAGCACTTCTGGGGAGAATGTATTCAAACATAAGATGGCAACACTAGGGATGGATAACATTAAAGCAGATGATTTGTCAAACTTAAAGTTTAGCGACGTCCTAGAATTCATTAACCGAACAAGAAGATTTGGGGAGGGACATGACCCAATAAACAGTGCTCAAACACCGGTAATTGGGTGAAATAGTCACGATAGAGGACCGATCACGCGCCTGTGGTTCAGCGGGCGTCCCACCTCGTCATCATCATCATCATCATCATCATACTAAGATACCTGCCGCCTCACTCCGTAAAAAACACAGTGTCGTTATTTTTATTTATACACTATTGCACAAAAACAGGATATTTGTGTGCGCCTGCGCTTGAGTGTTTATATGTGTGTGTGCGTGTATGTGTTTGTGTATATGTGTGAGCGCGGACCTCAGCTTCTCGCTGTTGGCCTCGTCCCACAGTCCCTCCTCCATGAGTCTCTGGTCGGGTCGGCGGCGCGAGTCTGTCGGCGCTACGCCGTTCTCCGGCTCATTCAGTTGCGCCGCCAGCACCGTGAAATTGTACCATCTGAAAACAGACATATAACACTAGAAAACGAACCTTAGAAAGTTAATCTACGACTGTGAGAAGTATAGCGCGAACATATATCGTTGTATTATTAATACCGGCGGACTCAGCGAGCTCTGTTTCAACCAACTCCTACGACACGCAGAGCTCGCGGATGACGGGGCGGTGCCGCGGTGGCGAGTTATAGGGATGGTGTACGACCGCGAAACATGATTATCGTTAATGTAACTTTTGCAGGACAGATTTTTAATAGATATAGAATGGGATAGGAATTTGTCTGTTTGTAGTTCTTTTATCAAAACTAATTTGTATTAATTATTGAAAAATTACATACACAAGGTTGTAAAAAAATTTAAATTGGTTCATATTGAAATGATTGTGACTGAAATGAAATGAATGATTATTTGTGTGCAATAAAGAAATTATGAAAATGAAATGAGTGTCCTATAAACATGAACAAGGGGCCGCACGTTTAACTGACGTATGATTATTTAAATTGGACTAAGGAAATATATGTCACCGGAAAATAATACGATCCGCAAGTTAATAAATTTCCTAATATTTTTTCCGCAAGTTTATAAATATACTAACCTAACCTAACCTAACCTAACCTAGCCTAATGCGGATCGAATTATTTTCCGGTGACATATACACATCCCACCAGAATTTCACTCTTATGGCTTGGTAATCCTGCGAAATCCAATAATAATCTGCATGCTCATTGCTCGTGGTCAATTAAGGGTTAACGTAGTATGTAATATTTTTCTCTTTGTAAGGTTAAATGAGATCTCCATAAAAGAAACGTAATTTAGTTCGCTTGATACCCTGCGCTAGATTTTCTGCGATACCGGGGCAGAACCATGGATGGGGTGGAAAGGTGAAATTTACTTTCACAATCATAAATTGCTCGCAGACACGTTTTTCAATGTGGGGTCCCCACTGTAGTTTGCCATGAACAACTCACTTTTCGCTGTTAGGCGGCGCCGGCACGCGTTCCCACGCCAGCGCCAGTTTGCCGGTCTTGCAGACGGAGTTGTCGGCGGAGGCGCTGGTCACCGGCGCGACCTCCACGCGCCCGTCCCAGTGCCCTTGTAGCAGGTAGCGCGGCTGTGGGGAGGGAGGAAACTTTTCAATGCAAAGGCTTATTGTAAATAGAATTTCTATGAAATCTGATATAATATAGACATTTATACAGACACCTATATGTCCTCTTGCACCATATTATGTACTTATTCCAATGCGAGGCACGGCTTGTGAGGTAGATCCTCGACTACAACACGAGATTCTCATAGAGTCAGCATACTACGTTCACGTTCAAGTTTAGACCTAGCTCAGGCTCAGATGTTCACATTATCTTTGTATCAATCTATTTAGCTAAGTACCTTTAATTGTAACTTTTTACTGTCCAAGTTTTTTGATGAATAAATATTTTTATTATAATTATTATTATTAAGTAAATATGTACAACAACACTGGGAAATATAACCTCGTATTTGAATGATCAAGTGACGTATTTATGAATAAAACTTTTTGTCTCAAACCACGCCAGCGCCACCAAGCGGGAGCGGCGGCGGGCTAGGGGTGCCATGGACGTTTGCCGAGGCTTGCGAGAGAGCAGGCACACCCCTGTGCCACACCATCTGCGCCCGACCGCCGCCGCCATCCCGTGAGAAGACCACCGCCCGTGAGGGCCCCCCGATGAACTGTCCACATTCTTCAGGAAGTGATCCGTTTATCTGACCCTGACTCTCTAAGCCCCAGAAAGGGTGCGTGATAAGAGTACCCGTCACGTTCCGTTGCAGTTGAGGCTCTGATTCCCAAGCGAGAGGTCCCGGGTTCAGATCCCGGCTGGGAAGGTAGAAAAAAATCCCGAGGTCTTGGATGTATGTGTGAGACGTCGCTGTGTCTGGTTCCCACGATACCATCGGGCATTCTGGTGTCAAGCTCGACCTAAATATTTTGTCTGCCTACAAATATTTTACTATACAATACTAATGATAAATACATGTTATATCACAGTATCTGGGGGCACGGCAGTGACCCCGCCACGACGAGCCAATTGAAGCGCAAGGGCACTACTACCTTTTCTCGAAGCGCTTCGTCGTTTTTTTGAACCATTATAACTTGGGTTTGGATTATACCAGATAAACAAAATTCTCGGGATATGATGTCCACAGTGGACTCTTTAAACATATACCGTCTTACTACAAAAAATAATAAAAACACAGTATGATCACTTGTTTAGCAAAAACATCATCTATCAGTAAACAAATGGTTAGCAAGCTTCTAAATTTCGTTACCACAAAAAAGTGTTTAGTGAGTATCTTACTAAAAAACGGCTAGATCATTCAGTTAATTTCGTTCGTTCATCAACTAGTCTCAAAGGACTAAATTTCCAGGGCCGTACAACACAATATGAAAAAATATTTAAAAAAACGTTCATAGTTTCATTTTACGCGAATAACATAAGAATGAATACATAATTTGATGGAAAATTTTATGCTTAATGCAATTCCTAACTTAGTAATAGAACATGGTTAGGTAAAGTAGTGGTAGATCCTTATTTTTGTGTAGAAAAACCGTTCACTTTAGTACTTTTATCAAACACGACTAAAAATAAGCAGCGAAACGGAACGGAACGACACACGGAGCTGTCACTGAACGTTCGTCAGACAATTTGTTTGTTTGGTTTGTTGTTTGTTGATAAAGTTTTTTGTGGTAAGACGGATAAAGTTTCATTTTAGATTTTATTATATCTAAAAATCCCCGATTTCGTCAGTAACTCATTGATGATTATCAAAATTCTTATGGCACTTTCCAATTCTTGGAAAGCTGGTATTTAAGTTAGTATTAGTGTACAAATAACAAAAAATCCTAAAATTTGGAATTTGGGACATCTGCTGCACCAACAGTAACCAGCGCAGTGTGTGCAGTGAAATAGTCACAATAGAGGACCGATCAGCCGCCTGTGGTTCAGTGGGCGTCTCACCTCATCATCATCATCATCATCAAGCAGTTTGTGATTCCATCACCCCTGAAGAGTGTGCAAAGCTGGTGGCGTCAATGCCACTGTTGTTGAGAGAAGAGGAGACTCACAAGTGGTAGACGAACGTGCGTGGTTAGGGTGGACGAACAGCCTTTTTCGGCAGTTAGGAAATTATTGTTGCTTATAGCATATAAATAAGCCTGAATTCGAGTCCAGCAAAGTACACACCACTCCCTGCGGGTCCTTGATGACTCCCGTGACCTTCCTCTGCGTGTCCTTGCTGAAGTAGCCGTAGGGCACGTACTTCAGGTGCGCCACGTAGCCGGCGGCCGGGCCCGTCTCGCCC
This sequence comes from Argyresthia goedartella, assembly GCA_949825045.1. NCBI lineage: Eukaryota > Metazoa > Arthropoda > Insecta > Lepidoptera > Argyresthiidae > Argyresthia > Argyresthia goedartella. The sequence continues at coordinate 10,090,497 of OX463828.1, read as the reverse complement.
CGGATGTCCATGTCTCCGTGGTTGTCCACCCACAGCTTGCCGACGATGATGTTGTGGACGGTGGTCGTCACCTGGGTGGTGGTGGTGGTGGTGGCTGGACTTAGTGCTTGAATCATTAGTGTGTCGGTGTCGGAAAACGATTGTTATGAAATACAGAAGAAGGGGGGTAATGCTACTATTTGACAAGCCTCGCACAAACATGTCGCAGGCAGTAGTATAATATTGGGCAGACACTTTTCATAAGTGAGAGAATTTCCCTAAATCGTATTGGGCACGCTAGGACACTTTTCCAGTGTGAGAGGCTCGCTGGCATTTACTTCAACCGTATTGGACAAGCTAGGACACATTGGAGGAGGAGGGCGAACGCAGTGAGCTTTAGTGAATTCTCACTTCAACCGTATTGGACAAGCTAGGACACTTTGGAGGAGGAGGGCGAACGCAGTGAGCTTTAGTGAATTCTCTCACACCTGAAAATTTGTCCTACACTTCCCAATACTATGCTAGTGAAGCTGGCTTATCATTTAGTTGCATACGGACCATGATGATTTAACGCCCGTACGAAAATAAAACGGATGGTATAAGTTTGAAGTGTCTATCTGTCTGTGGCACTCTAGCGGTCAAACGGGTGGAGGGCTATTATTGCGGTGTTCTGTAATGGCAGTGTTTTATTTACATCGGTTTAGTGGTTCCAAAGTTACGTGGAAACAATTCAGCCAAATTTAAGAAGTAAGGTTACATTAATTGTGTCACGGTTTTTTATTTATTTATTTATATTCATTTAATGGGTTAGAAGAAAACTGATATAGCGGTTGTAGTCGTATCTCAAATAAAATCACCCCTAAAATTAACTGCAAATTGTAAATTTTAAATATTTTTAACATAGGGTTCCTTACCGGGGTATCGTCTGGTGTTGTTTGATACTGAACTTACTACATCGCAGATAATCTGATACGTGACCGAGATCACAATCATCGCTGCAGTATACCATCAAGAAGAACTAGATTGAATATCAGAGCCGGGAGCACGAATATTTCACAGATCGAAAAGGTGTTCCAGTTCAGATAAAATGAACCTTATGATATTCTACATACGACGCGGGGCGCCATACCGATAGCTCCCGCGTGCGGGGTCAATCCCGTAGTAAATGCGTGCGTGATGAAACCCGCATGATACTAAAAAGGCAATGAGAGTCACTGACAGTTCAATTCGAATACGTTTTCGATGCGTAACTATTCTCACAACGAGGTGTAGGAGGTGCATGTTACCCTGCCGTAATTATATCTGGCGCCGGTCCTTTTGAAGGTGACGGTGGTGTTCATGTCCGGATGAATCGAGATGAACTGTCCGCGGAAGAAGCTCTTGATCACCACCTCGGAGTGTATCTCCCAGCCGTCGGCGCCGGCGCAGTGCAGGCAGCACGTCGGCGGATGGTGCACCACCTGTACTCTCTCTAACCACTCATGTGTTTGTGCCGACCCTCCCGACTACTTGGTCCGCTTTCCCGATCCCTCAACGCGTAATCGGGCTTACGGCTACGGTTTACTTTCCCGTCGCGATAATTTCTACTTCCGTCATTTTTGTTGTATGACAAAAAGGTAGTGAGATGATTTCTCACGTGGTATACAGGAGTACAGGTCACGTTATCATGTAATTCTGACATAAAGGAATTACAATCGTCTTTGATACATTTTCCAATCACCAAGTAGGTCCCGGCTACGTGGTCGCAAAACTTCGTCACGAACCCACACTGAGCCAGCATAGTGGAGTATTAATCTTAATGATATCCGGATGAAGGCATGTGCCCCTCGGTGGGGGCATTAATGGGCTGCATTTATTCTTAGATTATTGTATTATTTAACAAGAGCTGTATTTTATTGAGATTTTGCTTGTTTACGCGATATTAATACTGTAACTGTAATGTTAACCTAATAAATAATCACAGACTGTGTGCGCCCCGATTTAGACTCGCGAAGGTTAGCAATTCTTTCAAGGGTCAGTGCATTCTCTACTATAATAAGAAACCTCTGCGAGATTTTGAAATTGCCATTTGAGCAATTTAAAAAGCATGTTAAAGCGACTTTGTCAAAAAAGGGATATTACAATGTTCAAGATTACTTAAATGACAGGACTGTATGGGGTTAATCTAGCTCAACACAGGCCATGCTGTTAATAATTTCGTAATTATTTATTCCTGCTTATTAATCATAATAATTAAATTTTTCATATTTGTATTTCCGTTTCCGGGTGTCACACCTACCAGACGTGTTACAAGTGCTCCAGCTTTTATTTACCGAAAAGTGTGCTAAAAGTGATTGTAGTGCCGTGTAAATAAGTGACTAGTACTCATTTAGTGCCAATTAATTTAGACAATGTCAGATGTGCCGGGTTCAAATTGAAATAAGCTCGTAATAAGCGAAAGCATCCAGCTAAATTCTGTTGATAAAGCCAGCCATTTTTGAAATTAATCAGTACTACACTCGGCGCCACGAATAAAGAGCTCTCGGAGAAACTGGCGGGGATTACTGCGCATGTGTACAGTCGCGGCATAATTCCGAAGTGCGTTTTTAGGGTTAGTGTGAAGGAATGAGTGTTCAGGACTTTCTTCACTTCTATTTTTTCTCTGTTTGATATTTTGTTGATTGGGATATTAGCCGATGTAAATAATGGACTTTGTGTCAAATAAACTATAGGTACTCTCTATTGACAACATTTGTTAACGTCAAGGTTGAAACCTATATATAAATAACCCCCTAGCATAGAATGCCCCTAGTCACTAGGGCCTAGTGAATATAGATACTTGTAGTAATAGTCCTGCACACTCTTTTCTTCCCGCTGACTAATAATTTGTAACAATTAAACCACAATTAAGTTTTTAACACAAAAAATATTATTCATCTGACAGTAATGATATTCCTTCCATTAAATCATCCTGCGATAAGGAACAAGGCTGCTGTTGGATGCTGGAGGCACTCGTAGAAGGCACTTGTTCATCGTCATTGGAAGACGTAATAACGTTGGGTAATATTGTATGCGACTGTACTCAAGAAGCTTCGAGACGTGCTTTCGGTGCGGGCATCGGGAAGCGACTGATCAACGAATCAGGTGCCGGCGCTGACTACCACCCCCGTCGCTCCTCACTTCCCCGCGCCAAACACTTGTGAAAAGTGACTACTGCGCATTCAAGGACAAAGCTCTTTAGTCGTGGCGCCGAGTATACCAACATTTCATCAAACCATAGACAATAAATCGTGGTCGTTTCCGGTTCGCAAATACCGGTTGTGTTCCGATTTTTATCGTACATCACTACCATTTTTTCAATTCATTCACTCATCAAGATGTCAAAACAAATCATCAAAGCAAAGTGATAGAAGGATTGTAAACAAAACAAAAAATGCAAACCAACAAGCAATTGGTCCAACAAGCGCTACATAAAGGGCTTTTCCACACCCGTCCGAGGACCCAATCTCTTGGCGATGTGTCCAACTTGCAAAATTCGACGCAAGAACAACAAAACTCTTCCGTCAAAAATGGCAAAAGAACTCGCAGCCCCCGGGAATGCTATACCAAACCACCTCACAAACAAGCCAAAGTGGACAACTACTGGCTTAGTAACCCCATACAATTGTCAAACAGCTTCACTGGTCTAGATACTGAACCAGAACCAGCACAATTAGAGGGTGAGAAACAGAAATCTCAACATGCAGTTAAAGAACCAAGACCGCCCCCAATATTCGTAGACAGAGTGGGTAATATACAACCTCTTATTGACCTTCTCAACGAGCATGCCAAAGACAACTACTTGATTAAGGTCTTGCGTAACGACCAAGTCAAAATACAACCTAAATCTGGTGAACACTACAAAAATATTGTTAACCAACTTGAACTCAAGGGTACAGAATTTCACACATACAAACCTAAGCAAGACAGAACCTACAAGGTAGTTTTGAAGAATATCCACCCAACTGATACTGATGATATTAAACAAGCACTAGGCGAGCTTGGTCACACCGCCACTAATATCTGGAACATCAAGGCAAGGTCCACCAACAAACCACTGCCCATATTCTTTATTGAACTACAACCATGCAGCAATAACAAGGACATTTATAACCTAAAATACCTGCTACACTGCCAAGTCAAGATAGAAGAGCAAATTCCAAAAAGGGTGATCCCGCAGTGCGCCAACTGCCAACAATACGGTCACACAAAGACATACTGCAGAAGTCAACCAAAATGCATAAAATGTGCTGGTGAGCACATGTCAGTAGATTGTCCCAGGAAGACTAGATCAAATGATGTCAAATGTATTCTATGTGAGGGGAACCACCCAGCTAACTACAAGGGATGTACAGTCTACAAAGAGCTCCAAAAAATAAAATACCCATCACTAAGACCGAAAACCATACCAGGAAATAAGGCAATTAAAGCACCTGGTAACCTTCTACCAAAGCCCCAAATATACTCTAACCTTCTACCAAAGCCCCAAACATACTCCTATAGTGACGCTGCTAAAGCAACTCAAAAGTCTGATGAAATATACCAGGACAATCTAAACCCCAATACACCACCCAACCCTACAAAACCAGACGAGATGAAGATGCTCATGTCAATGATGCAGCAAATGATGCAGCAAATGATGCAGCAACTTACTACTGTAACAAATCTACTATTGTCCATAACGTCCAGACTGACAAATTCGATTCAATTAAATTTGTCCTATGGAATGCCAACGGCCTACCAAACCACAAGCTAGAAGTAAAAGCTTTTCTAGAAGAAAATAATATTGACATCATGTTAATAACTGAGACACACTTCACTGATAAGAACAACTTCAGTATCCCTGAGTACAAAGTTTATCACACTATGCATCCATCCGGGGCAGCACATGGAGGAAGCGCTATCCTAGTAAAACAAAACATACGCCACTATGAAATGGAGCCATACTGCACAGAAATGTTTCAAGCTACAAATATTTCTATAGAAGATTGGCAAGGCCGACTAACGCTGTGTGCTGTCTACTGCCCACCAAAACACAAACTTAAAAAGGAAGACTACATCAAGTTTCTTGACCATCTTGGCAGAAGATTTGTTGCTGGAGGTGATTATAATGCTAAGCACACATCTTGGGGGGCCAGAACAACTACTACGAAGGGACGGCAGCTACTGCAAGCCATAAACTTGCTTAACTTAAGCGTGGTCTCATCTGGAAAACCGACTTACTGGCCTACTGACAAAAACAAGATACCAGATCTTCTAGATTTTTACATAATCAAAGGACTAAGCAAGGATAAAATAGAATGCAAGGGTAGCTATGAACTCTCATCTGATCATTCCCCAGTATTTGCTACAGTCGACATGAATGTCATTATCACACCCAGACCCTGCAAGTTACACAATCGACAAACAGACTGGGAACACTTTCAACAACTAGCATCCGAAAGAATCTGCACATCTGCACCGCTAAAAAGTGACAATGGTATTGAAAAAGCTGTGGAACACTTCAATCAATGCATACAAGTGTCAGCATGGGAATCAACCCCAGAGCCGAAAGCAAAAGATCAAACACAAATTCCCAAAAACATAAGAGATATACTTGCAGAGAAACGCAGAGCAAGGAAAGCGTGGCAAACTCACAGGTATCCCAGCAATAAAAAGACACTGAACTATATCACCAATAAACTTAAAACACTACTCGAAGATGTAAGGAATGAAGGAGTTCAGAAATACCTTAGAAGTCTTGATGGAACAGCAGGAACTGACTACTCGCTGTGGAAAGCCACTAAAAAGCTAACCCAGCCTCAGAAGCATCACTTCTGAGGCTGGTTTAGCTTTTTAGTGGCTTTCCACAGCGAGTAGTCAGTTCCTGCAAATCTGACCAAACATGGGCGAAAAGTGACACAGAGAAGGCTGACACTTTCGCGTACCACCTAGAAAGGGTATTCGTCCCAAACCCAGACAACGGCTCTACTAAAACCAATGAAGTAAATGAGCTACTTACTAAGACTTACCAGCTTGATCTTCCAGTTGAAAAATTTTCTAAGAACGAAGTTGTTGCAGCAATAAAGAATCTAGCTAACCACAAACCTCCAGGGTTTGATCTTATAACTGCAACCATCCTTAAACATTTGCCAGTGGAATCTGTGGAACTCCTAACATATATATTTAATGCCATTCTACAGCGCAACTTCATCCCAAGGCAATGGAAAGTGGCACAAATAATAATGATTGTTAAACCGGGAAAACCAGCAACGGATGTAAAATCATATCGTCCAATAAGCCTGCTGCCAATCACATCAAAATTACTTGAAACATTGTTCCTAAGGAGACTCATGCCTATAATCCACGAGAAAAACATCATTCCAGAGCACCAGTTTGGCTTCAGACAGAGGCATAGTACAATAGAACAGGTCCACAGATTGATAGAAAAAATAAACACCACATTCGAAAAAAAGGAGTACTGCTCTGCAATATTTCTGGACATCTCTCAGGCATTTGACCGAGTATGGCATGAAGGACTACTCTACAAAATTAGATTGTACTTTCCCATTAATTACTACTTATTCCTCAAATCATATCTGAGTGAGAGATACTTCTTTGTCAAGCTGGGAGAGGACTCAACTACTTTACACCCAATACAAGCAGGAGTGCCACAGGGAAGTGTCCTTGGACCTATACTATATATCCTTTACACCGCAGACTTACCAGTCAGCACTGATGTTGTTACTGGAACCTTTGCTGACGACACGGCAGTCCTAGCCTCAGACCAGAGCCCAACAGCAGCTTCAGCCAAACTTCAACCGAGCATAAATTCCATAACAGACTGGCTCAGGGACTGGAGAATAAAAGCAAATGAAACCAAATCTGTTCAAGTTACCTTCACCACCAGAAGAGACACATGTCCTCCAGTTATGATGAATGGGAATCAAATACCTCAAGAAGATGAAACCAGATATCTCGGTATCTTTCTAGACCGACGCTTAACCTGGAGAAAGCACATATTCACGAAGCGTAAAGCCTTAGGCCTGAAGCTCCACAACTTATACTGGCTCCTAAACAAAAAGTCGCAAATGTCACTGGAGAGCAAGTTGCTAATCTACAAATGCATCATAAAACCTATATGGACCTACGGCATACAACTTTGGGGAACGGCTGCCAAATCAAATATCGCGATCCTTCAAAGGTTCCAATCAAAAACTCTACGACTAATCACAAATGCACCATGGTACATTACTAATGAACGCATTCATCGAGATTTGAAAGTCCCAATGGTACAGGAGGAGATTGTATCCAACCTCAAGAGATATAAAGCAAGACTAGAAAGGCATCCTAACTCACTGGCCCTGAACCTGATGATGGAACCGATAACCTTCAAAAGACTAAAAAGAAGAGCACCACAAGATCTGCTAAACTAATCTTAGAATAAATTTAAAGGATGGTACACTGGTCCCATACCTAAATGCCTGTCTACACATCAAATCTATAGCTGAATGTCCTAGATGACAGATTGCTGTATAAAAGGAAGACATAATATATATATATATATATATATATATATATATATATTTGTAATCAGAGTCAGTCATTTTTTTTATTGAATATAAATAAATAAATTATCTTATTCAACGTCAAAATTATACTTACTTATAACTACAAGTCAATTTTTTTTATATAAAAAAAAGACTACACCGTTTCGGAAGGTGGGCCTCGGGGTTAAGAAGAAACGGCAAGAAACTCCCCCATACCTTTTTTTTAAAAAGTGACTTTACAACAGGTACTGGTTTCGGTCTAAGGAAATTCGCCGGCGAGTGATAGACTTGATCCATCGCCCCTCGTCGAATTTCTGTGCGCTGAGATGGTATGGACCATGCAGTTTTGTCATCTAAGTATTCCTTAATACTATAATAGGACTTTCTTATCAGCTCATTTTTAACATAGTTTTTGAACCTCTTTTCAGGAAGGATCAATGATTCCTGTGGTATTTTATTGTAGAAATAGAATAGAATATGTAAGCACAACCTATTTTTAAAAGAGATCTAAAAATCAATCTGTGGGAGTTTCTACGCCCTTATTCTCCCACAGTGGTCCAATGTAGAGAAGAGGCAAAATTGAAGTTTGCTAAGTATATGTAAATATCTACAGTAATAAAGTACTTTGACTTTGACTATTCTGATTGATAAAATTTTCAAAAGTTATCGAATTTCCTAGATATGAGAATTACATGATTTTGCTACAGTTTTCTTGATTTTGGCCACTGTCACGTGTCACTGTCACTGACGACGTGTCAGTTTACTGTTCAAACTCATCGTATCGGTGTAGTAAATTAGTAAAGAAGATCGGTAAAGTAGACCAATGTAAAGTAGAACTCGCTCTCTTGAACGATCCCAAAGGAGACATCACCCGTTTACCGCACCGTTCAAGAGATGCGGTCAAACTATAACCTATCTATTCCACCACCCGTCCACCCGTCGCCGACCACTGATCCGTTTGTGATCTGATTCCTACACCAGGGCTGTCACACCGCCGCCGCCGCCGCCGCCGGGGCTACGCAACCAACCTTCCTCCAGGAGTACTTGTTGCCGCTCTGCGGGAAGCAGCAGGAGGCGCCTCCGAGCGGCACGATCTGCAGGTATTTGCCGCGGAACTTTGTGGTCATGGTGAACTCCTGCCAGCACTCCCACCCCGAGAGGCTCTCGCAGCACTGCGCCACCATGGGTGGGTGGTGGGACACCTGCCCGACCGCGGAGATTTACTATTTAGACAATTTTGAAACTTGTGTGGCCACAGGTTGAATTTTAGGCTTTTCACCTTTTGACCGCCCCAGGCACTGGGCGACAACAGTCGTGCCACTGGCGCCATAGCCGACACAAACTTTATATTAAAAGATGCTCTATCTCGTATGATTTAAGTTTAATTTAATTTTGCATAGCATAGCGACCATGTTTGGCGTGTATGTGATACATTTTGTATTTGATGTATGGCAGTCAAAAGGTTAAAGTGATCGCTGGGGAATCATATTAAAAATAGTATGAACAAAAATCACCGAACAATGTCATGTGAAATGTGATGAGCGTCAAACAATGACGCATGCAGGCACATTAATTGCTTCTGGCCCCAAACAGACCCTGTGCCGTGGGAACCGGAAACAGCGACGTAACACACATAAAAACATCCAGGACCTGGGCTTTTTTTGTCTGTATCCCCAGCCGGGGATCGAACCCGGGGCATCTCGCTTGGTAGGCAGAGCCACAACAACACCACAGAGGTCGCCACTGAGTTTTAGACACATATGTTTATTTGACATTGTTTTCGTAAGCTATGTCTACGGTGTCATCAAATCACTCATCACAATCTCTCATATGTTTCATACTTATTGTGGGATTTTGTTCATAACAATGGGTTCAGGCAGCTATCAAATACAAACTTGTGGCCACACATATACAGTACACAATAAATCAGAAAAGGTCGAAATTGTCGAAAATAGGAGGCCGGACAAAGGAAGGTTGGCAGGATGTATAGGATCAGTGGTTGGCACAGGTAGGACACAGTGTTAGGATTAAAGGATTAAAGATTTCAAGGGATCATTTACCTGAAAATACTATGACGTCTCTTCAAGTAAAGAAATCCGTCATCGCTATTTTCGTGTAATGTTGATCGTTTACGGACCGGATTCACAACTGTAAACTCAATGTTTACGTGCATTCAACCATAAGCCTTATTGTGCGGTAGAGACCAGATTTTAAGGCTAGGTTGGTAAGCTAGGAAATCTGTATAATAATCCTGGATTGGCACATAATGCTTGAAGTCAATCCAGAGTTGCTAGCTTGCCAGCTTACCACCCTGGATTGAAAAAGTAGCCTCGTGCAGCTCAAACTCAAGCATACGCCTGGGCGAATGCTGGGATGCAGGTGTCGCAGGTCCACGCACCGCAGGCCAGAGCGATTTTGTAATGCATGAACGTACTGACAGCTGCGTACACTTCCTGGAGATCATTTTTGCACATCGGAGATCTTTGGAGAGAGATAATTGGATGATTACGACAATTTCCAAACACAGACGCCTGCCATCTATAATTGTATTTATTCAGTGAGATTTCATACTAAATAAATTTTATCTACACATGTATCACAAACCCTCTTTACTGCGACTAAAACCACACTTTACGACCAGCATAATGATAAACTTCTTGGTAAAAACTAATTTCTTATCTGAATATTGATCATTATGACCATAATGTACCAAAATTTGTCAAATTATGACAATCAAATTTCGAACGCCGACGCCCGCCCCTAGTTCGTCTGTGAAGTTGGTACTACAGAACAGGCTAAACAACTGCAGAGCAATTATCAACGCCACAATGCCGGTTGAACATGCGGTTCCTGAACACATCAAAGAGAGCTTATGATATGTGTGTAGATAAACTAGTGTACGTAACTGTACATAATTAGTCATTAAAACTCTCGAGTGATATTATTATGAAACTCGCCTTCGGCTCGTTTCATAAACCCGCTCTCGAGTATTAATGGCCTCCATTATGTAGCAGTCACATAAACTACTATTATGTACTTTATTAGTTTAAATATTTATAGAGAGCTGTTGTAACTACTACAAAAAAGATAGTAAACCAATAAAACAATACTCAATGTGTTCAATATCACTTTCACTATCAGCCGTATTTATTACGAGTCTATCATTGTAATCGTCCATATGGGGTTGAATTCTTGGATATTCATTCTCGCATTTGATTGCATGATCGCAAACTTTTGTCCATTCTTAAGCCCCGATCATGTTTACTTTTTCATCGAATATTTTCTTTAATTACGTTAAATTCATATCTTCATTTCATTATTTAATTTCAGGATTAAAACCCAAATGATATGGTGGTAATTGCAACGCAGTGTGTCCATGTTCGGCAAGTAATTTGTCCACAGAAAACTCTGTAACTTTTGTGCTGACATAATAATATAGTAAAACTGGGGTTTCGTCAATTTTGGATCAACTGGAATTTCCTGACTATCTAACCAGTTGATCATTTGTGTTTAGCGGTATTTGAATTGGTGGGTGTTTTGACAAATTTATTGTGATAAGGTGCGTTGTCGATAAGTAGAACAGAGCTAATTATTGATTATTACTGCTGTGAAGTAATTAAAGTATGTGAAAAGTACTGCTTTTAAGAGGAGTAAAGTGTTTCACAGGAAAATCATTAACAAGAGCATTGTGATAGGGGTCCTCGGGAACCAGCGGATGGAGGCAAGACATTGTTATAACATCTTCATTAGATAACACTAGGCAAATAATGCGACTATATCTGTTCTCGAAGGCATCGGTGGAGACCACAGACAAATAATTAATCAAAAACTAATTACCTGTAGTATCCATGGATTTATTATACGTTAAAAAGGCTCCAGGTACCAAGCCTTTTTCATTCCCAGAATGAACTATTAACAAACATTGACCTTTTGATATTGGCCTTTTTACTCCTTTTTTCTTGTCATCACTCCAAGTTTTTCCCTTACGTTGACATATACCCACATTATAAGACTCATCCATATAGATAATATTTAAACGGTGGTATTCAATTCGTTTGAGAATTACATTTTCCATAAGAACTTTTCGATTGTCTTCTATTTTAGTTAACCGAAATCCCAGTTTATGAACTACTTTTCTCAGCGTATTTTCAGACCCATTGTAATTAATAGACGTTATTGTCAGCACTTTAGTGAAAATCGTACACCATTTCTTCGAATAACATCATAATCAAAATCGTCCATATCTAAAGAAAATTCCTTTTTTGGTCTCCCTTTTTTTGCGGTAGTGAATTTAACTGAAGGAGGATGTTTCAGCACTGACCTCATTTAGTATATTGTTCAAACTTCTTGAAATTCCAGTGGCAATGGCATCTCGCTCTTGAATCTTCTTAAAATAATTACTAACATTGTCGTCATCATATTTTTTTTAATTGGTCAGCTTCGGTCACCAAATATTTACAAAAATTGTAAATAATTTTCCGTGACTGACCTCCTAAACGTTTTCCTAAACATGCCATCGTACCATTTAAAGTTGGGGGGTCTCAATAACTCTATATTATATATTTTTAACTAAATGCGACCGTCCTCTACTGCATCTGTACAACGACTGACAGCCGTCACGTATATAGTGTGTGACAACGCTCCTCAGAGCCGAAAATCGCTTTCCAAAGACTGATGTGCAAAAATGATCGCCGGGTATTGTACGCTGCGGCGCAGACACGTGTCTGTCTGTCCTGCTATGCGTCTCGTTGTAGTGCCGGTCGTATATTGCCTGTACTAACTCGGACGCGAATGTGTCTGTGTATCTGCGTCACAGCATGCGCTCGCGGCCTGCCTGTGTCTCCCTCGCTGCCCTACCCTGCACTGCAATATCTTTTCTGTGCTGCGTGGCCTGCGTCCCAGCATGCGCTTGTACTGAGATGGGAAGAGCGCAGCTGTTAAACGCACCTGTTCAGATATCGACCGCCAGCCCAGGTCGGCCATGCGGTCACACTCGAAGGTCTCGCCTAGCAGAGGGTTGAACGGTTTACTCGTTCTGCAAACAACAAATACACACCTATAAGTTGCTGACCCGACATACACGTCACGTTGTATCGAGGCAATGACATATAAACTATGTTAGGGACTTGTGATTTTAGAAATACTAAATAATAATAAAAAAATATAAATCTACATTTGCTATTATTATAAATCCGACCGCAGGACCGTTCTGACCGTTTATGAGGAGGCCTAACCCCAACGGTGGGTCCCCTGAGTGGCTGATGATGATGATAAATCCGATCCGAACTTTAGAATGGTGGACATGGAACACGCGTAGACCGCAAGGCAGACCCTCCGCTCCGCCCGAAGATGGGCGGATAACATCTCTAACACCCCTTGGCCCCAGTAGATGAGGAAAGCGCAAGGATCGCGAAAAATGGTATAATGAAAACGACGCCTTTACTCAACAGTGCGGGCAGAGGGCTAACGACCTGTGGCGCTGAGGTTGTGGCTCTACCTACCACGCGAGAGGTCCCGAGTTCGATCCCCGGCTGGGGATAAATAATATAAAAAACCCCAAGTCTTGAATGTTTATACAGTGGTGATCACATGATTAAAGACACTCCTTTATTGACCACCAAAAACTGAATTATGGTAGTGCAATTAGCTAAAATACCTATTTTAAATATCTATTTAATCTAGTAAAAAAATAAAAGAAAACAACATTATGTTTTTCTTTGTTTTGCCGCGTATTTTCATTACACGTCGTTATTACCTAAAAAAACTTACCTTTTTATTAAAATGAATGCGTTTTAAAGGAATAAATATGGGGAAAAAAACAGTTGCGATTCCTCCACTAAGAAGATTATTTTGAACTTTCATAATTTCTTATGAAAGTTCAAAATAACCTTTCGGTCGGTCATACAGAAAAAAAGCACACGACTTGAACTGTTCTAAGAAGATGCTATAGAACATTTCAAAAAGTTCAACATGACCGAAAACGTACCTAGAAAACCGAGACCAAGGAAAACTAAGATAAGATAAGATAAGATAAGATAAGCGTTTGTTCAGACGTCACAATACACAAAATAGACCACAAATAATACCAGAAGTAAACTTATGGCTAGTACATTCAGAAATATTATACATTTTATGGAAGGGATTGGACAAACTAGGGAAAACAAAACAAGACTAACCTAGCGTCATCATGTTCTACTACGTAGTGTGGCACGTGTCACACTACGGTGTGGCAGGGGCACAGTTGGGCCAACGATAAGCCAAAATAATACAAGTCATTGCGTATGGAAAAACAGTCAATCTAGTAGTGTATTGTGTACGGCGACGGTGAAATGGTTCCGGCTCGGCACATGCTACAGGAAGACCTATATAGCGCTGGTATTCTGTCGGAACAAAGTGTATATTTGAGTGTGGTATTTCTGGTGTTAATATTAATCTACAATATTTACAATTAAATATAAGAACTATAAATAAATCATAATAATAAATAACTATAGGTAGATACAAAATAATCGTGTCATCATGATGTGGAGGGTGAGTTTTATTTGTCGGTTTGCACCAAAATATGAGTATTCTAAAGCTTGAAGCTTGAAGATTGAGTATTGTATGTGCTGTTTTAATAATTTTGGTAGAGAAAGTAACTTATTTTAATAAAATTGAATGAAATGTCAGTTACTTATATTCATATAATTATGTTTATGTACCCCTGGTTTTGTTTAAAGAAGGGCTAAAAGGAACTAGCAGGACTACTACTCTGCGGGATGACTCTAAGATGGTATTGTTGGCAAAAAAAGATATGTTCAAGGGATCAAAACTGATACGTCGGAGTTGTTTGGTGCAGGAGGTTGGAAGGGTGTGTCTACAAGAACAATTAGACGGAGAGTATGTGAGGCAAACTTGTACGGAAGAATGTCTCGGAAGGTGCCACTTTTGAAAAAGTAAAATGTTAAAGCAAGATTGAAGGCTAACAAATATGAACACTGGACTGAACGAAAGTGGAAACATGTGCTTTTTCTGATGGAACAAAAATTAAAATTATTATTTTAAAGATTAATTCTGACGGAAAACAGTATGTTAGACGCCCCCCGAAAAAAGAATTGGATCCTAAGAATACCAAGAAAGTAGTGAAATATGGGGGCAGAAATATCAAAATGTGGGGCTGTTTTTCAGAACTTGGTGTTGGACCTGTCAGGAAAATAGACGCAACATGGATAAATTTAAATACAAGAATATATTAGAACAAGCTATGCTGCCCGATGCCAAGCATAATTTTCCAGTCATTTGGACTTTCCAATAGGACAATGATCCGAAACACACTGCAAAAGTAGAAAAGACTTCTTAGGGAACCAGTCTGTGACAATTTTGGTTTGGGCCCCGTACAATCCTTATCGCGGTAGAAGCTTGTATACATTAGATACTGCAGAATAACCCAACTGATATTTTTTTGTTAAGACTGGAAGCAACTACATGCGCGCGGAATGTATGATAGACGTTCAGCAGTACCTAGTGCACAGCTACTCTACTCGCTCTCACAACACACACCTCCACGCGCATGGGTTGGTTCCCGTCTCTTTCGCATTAAGAAATAGTTTAAACTACCTACATAACGAATGTAAACTGCCAGACCGACACAAATAAACCTTTTAGGTTTCGTGTCACAAATTTGTCAATTAGTACGTAAGATTTTTTATGTTAATAAATAAATAAATAATTGTATAAAATTGATCGCTTCCATGCCCAAGAGATGATATGCTGTCATTTCTGCCAAAGGACATGCGACCAAATCTTGATACGTACCGGAATGTTTTATAATGTGTTATGAATTTTGTGGAATAAAGATAATTTCAATGATAGCAATATATTTTTTATTTCTTCTAAGCAAATGGAGTGTCTTTAATTATATGTTTTATTGTTAAGTTTATACTGCTTGTGCGTGTACCTGCACGAGGTGGTCGCATATGAGGACACAGTGAAGGCGGCCACGTATGCCAGCTGGTGCGCGGGGTCGCTGAGCCGCGCCGCCTGGTCCAGCACGGCGGAGTACTCGTAGTCCTCGGTGAGCCGCTGCAGCATCGACAGCGGCTCGCTGAAGTTCACCGGAATCGGGATCTTCGACAGCTCCTTGCCTGCACAATGTCATACCGGTTGTTTTAAACAGCTATCGGAGTTCAAGTTATCGATTTAGGTGCAGATGGGCGGGATGATAGACATTGGATGTCCTAGAATGTCCAAATGTCAGGCAAGTTGAGACCAGTTTAGTGTTAGACAGCAACACGTTAGAATTAGTAAATGATACGAAGTTTCTTGGAATTACCATTGATAGCAAATTGCAGTGGGGACCCCACATAGATAAATTAGCTGGTAAATTAAGTTCTGCGGGTTATTCTGTTAGGAACATCAGACAAACACGGATGTGTTCTACATCTACATTAATTGGCTAATAAAGAGCTATTCGAACATTTATAATTTAAAACAGACTCCTTAAGATAGCTTTTAAATTAAATTGACATACTAACTGTAGCTAGTCAATTGTGTTCGAAAATATAAAGGATGTACGCAAGAACTTTACAACATTTTTCAAACCAAGCGATATCTGTAATGTTAACCTTAGAAATAATCACAGACTAGTTGCTCCCCGGTGTAGACTCACGAAGGTTAGAAATTCTTTCAATGGTCAGTGCATTCTCTACTACAATAAGATACTATCCTCTGGAGATTCCGAAATTGCCATTTGAGCAATTTAAATAAATAAAAGCATGTTAAAGCGACTTTGTCAAAAAAGAGATATTACAATGTTCAAAATTACTCAAATGATGGGACTGTATGGGGTTAATATACACAGACCTTACTGTTAATAATTTTGTAATTATTTATTCCTGCTTATTAATTATAATAATTAATATGTATTGTAATATTTGTATTAGTTTAAGAGTTTATAGAGTTTGCTACGCCCTTCTTCTACCACAGTGGTCCAATGTAGAGAAGAGGCAAAAATTACATTTGCTAAGTATATGTAAATATCTACATTAATAAATAAATTTGAGTTTGACTTTGAAGAGTAACAGAGTGGTGGCCAAGGGCAGCGGCATGGCCATTGGGCAGATCACCTGCCTTATGGTCCGACGATATCAGATCTCACAGGATGTTGTTAACACCGGACCATGTCACACAAAGCAGTTGCCTATACCCAGCAACGGGTCAATGTGGGCCGTGCATCGTGATCTTGAGTTTATTTGATTAGTAATTTTGTTTTGACACGTTTAGAAACGTTCCCGTGTGACAATACGACTTTCGACATAGCCAGATACTGCAAAAACATAGCCTCCCTCCACGCGATGATAGAATCGTGGCTCACCTATACAGTTCTTCATGATGGACCACAGACTCAGCGGGTAGTTCGGCTTGTCCGGTACGCGCGTGCGCCGCGGCCGCCCGTCCACCATGCTCACGACTTGCGATACGTGAGGCTGTAACAAGTGATGCGAGGTTATATTCAAGTATACTCAAGTAAGCAGGCTCGTGTGGGAATAGCCAGAGCTACAGGAACCGAGGCCACGTTCAGTAAAGTATGGCCCTAGTGTAAAAAGGTAGAACCATCAGTGACAAGTTCATAGACGCTAACAGTTGCAACGGGTTTGGACGGTAAAAGCTGATCACAGGTGGCGCCAGTGCGTTCGGTTCCATCATCCATTTGCTGCAATGATGGACTACTTTCTGGTATATTATCCGTGATTAATTGGTTATAATTCATTTAATACTTAATAAATGTAATTTTAGGTGTGTGATGTTACTAAACTTCATTTTGTATTTTTGGCAGCGTTTTTTTTTAAATACAAAGCAACTGATGTGCAATTCATCACACTCTACTAATAATACTGAAGCGTGGGGTGAAATAACCTTAAGTGCCGTATAGTGTAAAAAACCGGCCAAGTGCGTGTCGGACTTCAGACATTTAGGGTTTCGTAAAAAATTTAGAATATAAGCCAAAGAAATTAAATTAGAAAGGTACTCACTACATATACATCTGATACACCTAGCCAAAATATCACTATCATTCTTCACCAGAAAATAATTACTGTTTTTCTTAGTGTTTTTTATGAATGACAAAGTTAAATTTGCGGTTTTTATTAAACGTTTTTTATATTAAAAATTGCTTAGTTTATTTTGTTCAAACTAATTTTCGTTGAAAGTATTTATGGAGATACACAAAATATATATTTTTAGATTTTTCACTCTCTTACTTTAAAAGATAGAGGGGAGGGACACAAATTTTTCCACTTTAAGAATTTACTTTGAGGAAAAATGGTTTCAAGAACCTCAACGTCATGTTTAAAGACCTATCTAAAGACACCCCACACAGATAGGTTTGATGAAAAAAAAAGATTGTGCTAGACCACACAACTGAAGTAAAACTTCTTTAGCTCTAATGCTTCAAAAATACATCTCCTGCACTGTGTCTGGCTATGAGAGGAAGAGAGAAAGAAAATGTGCGCACCTCTCGTTCGCCTCGCCCGATCACACTTTTCGTCACGCATTCGCCAGCTTATTCCCCAAGTCAAGCGTGCGTAAAGAAGTTTCACTTCAAAAATATTTGGTTTCAGTTCCATGTATGGGGAGACCCCTTAATTTTTTGTATAAAATCGTAAAGCGGTTCACAGAATACATCTACATACCAAGTTTCAACTGAGTAGTCCTTATAGTTTCGGAATGAAGCTGCTGTGACGTACCTTGTTTCTCTATGGAACCCTAAAAATCTGAACGTTACATTGAAGGTCTTATGTGTGGTTATCAAACGAGACCCCGTTGCCGAAACCGACAAACGGTTTTGTGGTTAAGAGCGAAGAAATGCTAATATAAAACGGTGCGTCTTTACAAAGCTCCGTCCTACCCGGGTATTGGTATAATTGTGAAGCTCACCCAGACTTTGAAGTCGCCCTCCTTGAGGGTCCCGTCGAGGCGCGAGCCGGCGCCACTCGCCGCCGCCGCTGCCGCGTCCGTCTCCGCCTCCGCCTCCGTGCCGCCCATGGCGCTCTCGGCGCGCTCGTCCTCCACGAAGATCACCTGCGGCAGAGCGCACCGCGGCTAAACGATCGTAGCGTCATGCCTCTGCTCGTACGACGTGGTAGAGCGCGTACGAGCAGGACACGCACACGCGTAGCCAGTCATTCAATACAGGGGGGTAGCCGGCGGCTGCATTAAGGTTTCATGACGTTTTCCTTCATTCAATTTCAATTTTTTCTATTACATTTGTTGGTATTTTGTTTTTGTTGATTGTTGTACTGTTGTTGTATGCAGGTTGCTAACTGTAACGAGCTTGGCTATCCACTCGAAGGGTAGAGTTACTTATAATACGGTATTTGATGAAGGTATTCCAATTAATCTAGAAATGTGAACTCAACTCAAGCTGAACCTATTTCAAGAAAAACGTTTGACAATATCAGAATTGTATATTTCCAGCAGTTGCATTTTATAAATTCAATGTTGTGTTGAAGGCAGAATTTGACTATGACGTCACATGCTAGTATTTTATAGAACTCGTGAACAAAATACCGTTTTGACAGTTCCTAAAAGTATGTATTTTGACTAGCAGTCAAATACCGTATTATTTCACCAGATTTTGGGCATTAGAGTGACAATTAGTCATTAACTCCCATTAATAAATCTATGAGTAATTAACTGGGTTAACGTCACCAATTTTCCCATACGGAATGGCAGGCAGGCGCAGCTGTGGGGTAATATTGATATAATGAATAGAAATTAAACCACCTAGGTTACTGACCTGTTGTGTTTCAGTCACTGTTTCGCCTTCTGAATCGTCGGAGCTCTCGCCATTTTTTACTTTGTTTTTCCTATTTACCTGCAATGATGCACACACATGAAATGAACAAACTCATGAACACACACATCACTGTCAATGCACATAAATATCGGCTGGTCATCATTGGCCGATTCAGAAATTGCTTTTGTTTACAACAGCCAACTTTTATCAGTGATTATTTTATTTATGTAGTGTTTGTTTGTGTAGAATGTCGATTTCTACAGTGTACTAAACCAACAGTTTATTGTTTAGTAAATAACAGATACTAGTTACACAAATGGTATGTTTTCGTCATGCAAATGTATGAATTGTATCATTGTCTCATTAATTTGGGGACACTAACATTTATTAATGACAATGACCATTCAAATTGAAATTTGCTGACTGTGATCTCAAAACTCCAACTTAACATTACAAGTGGCCTAACTTCAGTGGCACAATGGCCCTGAGAATTTAATGTCATATTTGACTAAGAAATTATTTTTAGTTCCAAAGTTATAAGTTATATTGGGTGCTTACCTATGAAATTGGCGAATTTTTCTTCCAGATTCAGGAGTTCATAATTCGAGTAATTCAATGGCTATTTCCAGTTTATTTTTATTGTTTTAAAATTAGTTTCAATATTTTACATCTACTTATTAAATTTTCTTTTAATTTTCAATTTGATAACTAAAATGTTATCTTTAAAATCAGTGCCTCCTAAATGTCATCCATTTTCATGATAATATTCGTAATATTTTTTTACAGCTGACACTTTTCAAAAATGATATAAAATTTTCTGTTAGCTAAATGTTGTCTCATTCATACAATCAAAGTTCATAAAATTAGGATGTCATTCCTAAAAAATATACAAAAATGTTTGTACTGAAAATTGAGTTAACTTCAATTTATCCATACAAAACGCCAATTTCATGTGTAAGGACCTGATATATCATAGTTTTATATAGGTACAAATTTTTGAGAGTTAGTGAATTAGTAATAATATAAGTAAAAACTATTTTTGGACCAATGAAGTTGGGCCCTATAGTAATGAACAACCTTATTCTAGCTAAAAAACTTAAATTTCAAGATATTACAGATAAAATTATATACATAATAAAAAACCGAAAGAAATAAGGCGTTGACCTCATAGGCTCGAACAGTTGACGTTTTTAGCCAGAAAAGGAGGGAATTTTTACTTACTGGTACTTTAATTACAAATGAATTTCTGTCTTGGTCCATATTTGACACTCCCTCTTCCACAGCATCAAAGAATTCATGGTCATCGTCCTCTGTGTCGTTGCTTTGGCCAGTGCCTCCTGTATAAAATTTAAAAATTTAATCATTAGCTGTACTTTGGCCTCCGGCCCCTAGCAGAGATTTTGTTTTCAGGTTCAGTTTTCTGCAGATTAGGGTTTTTGGTTGTAAGAAATTACTGTTATTTTTTTGGGACAAAGGCCAACAATTCCAATTTAATGTTATTATTACTTAACTACAGCTTATCAGGGTTTTTTCTAAGAACCTGTGTCAAGTTTTACAAGAACTTCTAGGTAAATCAATATTAAATGCTGTTCTAATTTCTTTGTGGTGGAACCGATCAATTACTTACATATTTACAATTAAAATTATTGATGTTCTTAGCAGCACACTAAGCTAATGACATTTTAGCAGCCAACTCATAATAAAACACTCGTGTTTCTCTTACAATACAAACTACCATCTACAAAGCAGGAAATTACTGCTGCCAACAATGAAGTGAATGGGAAACAAAACAAGTGGAGAAATCTGTTTGAAATGAGTTCCAACAGACAGAGATTTGATGCTGTTCTGTCTGTCTGACTAATAAAATCTAGTTAAACAAGAAAATAGGTATAATTTTGGTTTTTCCCAGCTCAGCCAATCTATTGTTCTAAAGTATTCCCAACTCAGACGACCTTTATATTTTATTTAAAAAGTATTCCCA
This sequence comes from Argyresthia goedartella, assembly GCA_949825045.1. Taxonomy (NCBI): domain Eukaryota; kingdom Metazoa; phylum Arthropoda; class Insecta; order Lepidoptera; family Argyresthiidae; genus Argyresthia; species Argyresthia goedartella. The sequence goes on along the minus strand of OX463828.1, from coordinate 10,069,214 downwards.
ACTCAGCCAAGCGAAATAAGTTATCCATATTTACTGACGACTTAATCTTAAATTTAAAATTATCACTATTTCCAACTCGGGGTGGCACACATTTGGCCAGTTATTCATAATCTATTTTGATTGACAGAAACTTCCCTCTGAATGGTAAAATATTCTTGTAAGTGTACAGCATCAGCGACATGAGTCGCCCACCTACCTATAGGACATATGAAGTCCTATTTGTGCATGTGTAGGGGTAGGCATGACTGTAGTCGATAACGACAACATAAGGATAAATACGTGAAGTGAAATATAACAATAGCGCATAGCACCGCAACTACTGTGCTTGAATCATTGTTTACATCGATAATGACCTTGCGCGGGCGCCACACACTCTCTGCACTATTTACCTGCTAGTTCTGCTACCTGCTCTGTTGGTTTATGATGAGCAAGTTAGCGCGTAAGATGCGTTTGAAAGGGTTTCGAGGCAACACTACAAATACTAGACATTTTGCGTGACCGTAAAAATTCTTTATATGAAGTTTAATTCCAGTTGCCAACTGCAGTTGTCTGCGGAGACCATTATACTTACTGGCTATCGTAGAATTGTGACAGCTATTAGCATGTTATACATAGTAGTATTCATCCACGACGGTGCGTGACGTAGCTATGTGCTCGGTCTTTCAGTAGAAAGCTCCAATAAAAGAGAAAGATGTAGATAGCGCCGTCGTGAATAAATACTACTATAGCGAGTTGACACACCAATCCGATATGGTAATAAAAGCTACATTTTTATTTTATATTACATGTATACATATTATATATACGTATAATACATTTAGGTTTAAGTAACATAAACAGAACGACTCACTATCATGTATCAAGCCAAAAATATAATAACCGAAACTGTACTTTTATGATCATAAGGATGTGTCCGTGTTGGGAAAAATGTATGACGAATTTATTTTGTCTGACTTAGGAATATAAAATTCATATTTTTGCTTTTTACTTTTTTGGTTTTCTGAGTTGGGAAAACTTAATATGGATTTTGAAAATTGGCTGAGTTGGGAAATCGGCTGAGCTGGGAAAACCCATAATTTTTTAATTGTTCAACCTTAATTGAAGAGGGGGGGTGGGGTGGTTGGAGGTCACCTCATCCCCCCAATATAGTTTTTTAAGTGAGGAAATGTATATTTTTTGAGATATAAATTGTTTAGTTTTGTTAAAATTTGAGGCTATTTTTACATAAATGTTGTGTTATTTATAATCCGAGGGGTGTAGGAGGTTGGGGGGGACCCCTTATCCCCCTGGTAGCCACATTAACCTACTCTAGCCAGTCATTTTTGTTTGCATATGCTTCGCTCCGGTGCCGCTCTGCCCTGCTCCGGTTTAGCTTCTTCAACATTCTTACTTAACCTATAACCTGACTGAAGGGTTTCCATATTTGATTTTTTTAAAACTACACATTTCCTCACTTAAAGAAAAGCACTTTGTTATGAAAATTTTCTGCCACCAGCCATTAAACAACACATTATAATCAAATTAAGGTTGAACAATATAAAAACCAACCCCGAAAATATTTATTTACAAGTAGTATTTATGGTTACTTTTCATAGGATATTTCAAATTAAAGCACTATTCAATATGTTTGCAGATGTAGGTTTCATTACCCCTAACAAGCATCCCGAAGAAATTGACAACATAATTGCTGAGTGACTGTAATATTTCACTCATTGCCTTCTGGGTATCTGTTAGGCCTATAGAGAAAAAAAAATATAACAATGACATGTGAAATTATAATACCAAAATCAACTCAAAACTAAAACCAAATGCCTGATGGATGAGCTGTAGTTATGCCGCCTAGACTCTATGGACAACACAGTTCAGTATAGAGAAAAGAATGCTGTTTCAAACAAAACTAGTATTGTCACCTGAAATTAGGGTCAAGTATTTTCACATAAGACCTACATTCATCATCACTGCATGCTTTCACGTGTATTTGATGCACATAGAATAGACATAGCTCAATGAACCTAGCCAGTGGGCAGAAGCATGTTGATATTGATAACACCAGTGGATCTAATGAGCTTCCAACATTCACCACTTACCACCCATGTCGAGCCGGGGATAATATACGGGACTGAGCACACCCGTGACATTGAAAAACTGAGTGGAAAATAGATTATGCACGCAAAAACTTAGCCTACTGCAAGGCCAAGAACGGTCAGCCGATGACAAGCCTACAGCGTGACTAGACAAACCCTAGCACACGCGAGCACTCAGTACGTGAATAAAATAAGTAAAGAACACCTCGTAAAGCGATACTTCCAGTGAAATAACCTTGACGAGACAGAAAAAGCCAAATGCTACAAAAGAAAGGAAATTAGAAAAAACATATTTTGCGGGTATTTATCTTACGTACCAAGGTGATCCCTAGTGAATTAAGATTATAACATTTTATTTAAAAGGTCAAAACAGCGTAAATAAATACTGAGAATTGCAAAGATTTATATTCATTTTTAGGATTTTTACAATTATTAACATCCGATGACCGACCGTCACGTAGGTACGTCAAATCATTTTTTTTTTCTCTGTGGTCTTTTGCATTTGCTGAAGGCTTGAATACGAGTTCCATTATGCCTGCAGCCGCGTTTCGTTTTAATCGTTGCGATCGGAGTATTGGACACGTTCCGTTTCACGAAAATGGGCTGCCTTGAGATAAATCTTGAGATTTAGCTTATTTGGTTGATTTACCTTTTAAATATAACTTTTAAATATACAGGGTTACAGGAAAAGTCGACCTAGATCCGTTAAGGGCGTATAGTACACATCATTTCTAAATGATTTCACTATGGAACCCCCCATCCTAAACTTAACCGTTTTCGAGATATTCGAGTTTTTTTATTTTTATGAAATTGCCCAATTTTTCGGCTATTGAATTGAATATTTTGTTTTTTTTTGACTCTAATGATTATTTTTTTGGTTTTTTACATGAAAAATGAGATGCTTAATGACCTCAATGACTAAAATTGTACATAAGTTAACTAAATAGGTCATTGTAGACGATCGTAACTTAAGAAAATAAGTACAAATTATAAAAAAAAAGAAAAACTGGATAGCTCAAAAAATTATTATAGCACTTACTCTGCAGATGTGCTTAAAAACATCTACATTTTATCAGCTATCCAACGAGGTATAGCTCTCTAGGGTATTTATTAACCTCAAAGGTGAAACTTAGTTTCTAAGGATACATGGCAGTCAGAATAAATAGCGCTTATTTAATCTAATTAATTTGACTTAAGTTTAGCATCATCATTTCAGCCTACTGGCTTCCATTACTGAACATAGGCCTCCCTCGGCTAGGTACAACCTTCACCATCCACCGATGTCCCGCTATCCTGACCTAGAGATCATTCAGTTTTTATAGCATTTTTTTTTGTTCAGATCGTCGATCGTACAAATAATGACCGTACGCCAACTATTAGTTGAGCGTAAGTGACTAGTTACTGCAGAGCAAGTGCCATAATATTTTTTTGAGATATCCAGAAAAGAAAAATATTTTTTTATAATTTGTACTTATTTTCTTAAGTTTCGATCGTCTACAATGACCTTTTTAGTTAACTTACGTGCAATTTGAGTCATTGAGGTCATTAAGCATCTCATTCTTCATGTAAAAAACCAAAAAAATAATCATTAGAGTAAAAAAAAATCAATATATTCAATTCAATAGCCGAAAAATTGGGCATTTTCATAAAAAAAAAAACTTGAATATCTCGAAAACGGTTAAGTTTAGGATGGGGGGTTCCATAGTGAAATAATTTAGAAATGATGTGTACTACACGCCCTTAACGGATCTAGGTCGACTTTTCCTGTAACCCTTTATATAGATCACCGAAGAATGTCAAAACCGTTAGTTTTTAAACTAACGCGTTAGTTTGTAAACTATCGACAAATTGGAAACCAGACCGACAGGGTTTATAATTTACGTTTCTTTTGTTCGTACATGTCAACCTAACACGAAGATTATTATTATATATTCTACTCTCGTCTTCACCTAAGTTACCGCAATGTTTGCCTTGGTATTTCGTTTGCAATTCGAGTTTAAACCAGCTCACAATTTAACAGTTAACACAATAAACTAACGCGTCATATCCTAAGCAGTACGGTACAAATTACAGTTTATCCATAGTTTGTAAACTAACGGGAAAAAAACATCAGATTATAAACTAACGGTTTTGACTATCTTACGGTGACTTATATATATTTGTCATACCTAATTATGATTTTTCGGCTTTGACTTTTAGATTGTGCCTAATCGAATACATCACTTTTACTCTATTCGTTTGAAAGATACCGGCATGCAGCACATTTTTCACATTGACTTTTTTGATGGCAGGGTCATCTAAAGGGGATGACGATTTTGATGAAATTACTTATTAATTAGCCATCGATAGAAGCTCAGATAAACGAAACTCTCTGTAAAGATGTAGCGTCAATTTTAGATTTCTTGTTTCTTTCTTTCACTTCCTTCGATGGTTTGATCTCAAGTGGTTTATTTTTGCTACAGAATTAGGTAATACTCGCCATATGTATAGTTTGTCAGACAACAACGAACTTTTCAATTGCATCGGACAGCAGATCTGTCATAGTCATATCATAAACAAAGACTGAATATTTTAATTCGAAACTTTCGGGAAACGTTATTTTAATTAAAAAAGTGATCTATCAGTGAGAAAAAATATAAAATTGCATTGGAAAGTCATTCGCCATGAACTTTGCTATCATACAGAGTAAAATTTACGTGAGAAATCATAGAAACTTAGGCGAATTCTTTAGCTACTATAGGTAAATATTAATTGATGTTATTCGTAGATTTTCTTGTATTTTATACATTCTATTGGATACATTAGGATAACGTAAGACTTTCCAAATTATTTCGGCCCAGGAGCTCTATTTTTTAATCACTCCCGTGACATAATATGTCGCATGAGACATATATCACGTTCGACTTACAATTCGCATAACGATGATTTTCTACTTTTTTGAATCGTTCGTCATCGATGATGCCAATAAATTTGGAAATCTTGATTTTTATCCGTTGCACGCAGAAAAAGTAAAAACCGGTAAATATCGCACAGGAAACGGAACGTTAAATGCTGTGATATTGTAGGCTGTATGCAGAGTAAGATAAGTATAAGGGAAAAGAGAGCCCTCTCTCGGGACTTTTATGCATGACAAGGTTGAAGAGCCATCCAGCTATGGCTGTATGACAGTGTCTGTAGTAAACCCTAGCAATAATATGGAACAAATCGGGATACAATCTGTCGCAAATGTCACATATTTAACGTTTTGGATTCCAATTTGAAAAAATCGCGCGAAAAAAGCAAACTGACAGTAGCTTTGACGTATTTGCGGTTTATTCTACTATTCGACTTGCGCAACGAGTGGTGCTGACCACTCTTTGCAGGCGAATGACTGGAAAATACGAAATTTCGGATGTCTAAGGCAAATCAGTAGAAAAGAGCGCTCGCGTGACATAAAAGTCATACGAGTGATTCAAAAATAATAGCTCCACAAACATCAGAAATACGTTTATAGTAGCGTATACAGTACAATAAATTATTTTGTCCAAGAAATATCCAGTGATGTGAAAAATTTATTATCGATAAATTTTATAGTAATATATAATAGTGGTTAATTTCAATGATTTCATCTGTATTTATGAATATTTTCCACAAAGTAACATTAATGTGTGATTAAATAGTACGCTTTTTATTTTAAATTTCCTCATGAAAAACTATTGCTAAATGCGTTTGCGGCCGGCTCTCGCGTACCTCGCGGATCCGGCTGAACGGCAAAAACGAGCGCGAATTCTCAAGATGATTTTACTGCAGAATGATTTCACTAGCAATAAAAAAAACGCAGACTAATACAAACTATTATACCAACACTAATCTCCCGTTCACATCTGTTATAAGAGTAAGAGCTCATTCACACGGGATCCGACATTCACGATTCGCTAAAATATCCCAATAGACATTACACTCGTAAATGCTGCTGATATTTGTCAGTATATTTTACTTCGTCACAGTACGTCAAGGGTAGTGTATAATTGAATCGTGATTAATGATGGTGTGCAAATGTGTGTTTAATTTGTAAAAACATTTGTTTGTTGCTATATAATTGTTGTTTTAAGGATGTATATTTTTTGTACTGATTATGATTTTTTATGTGTTTGACGTCGCTGTTTATGGTTACCATTTATGTAAATCTAAATATCTAATATGTCAAAATAGGCTGCACTTGTAGAATGATTGACAGTGTGCCTTGAAAAGTGAGATTTTACTGGCTTTTTACAATGTTCAATCCTACGAGCCAACATATTCGCCCAAACTGTTCGCACCCACTCTATGACTGGTCATCCTTTCTTTATTCTTTATTGCACAGAAATCTTAATAGTAAGGTAACAAAACATTTTATGAGCAAAGGCGAGCTTATCTCTAAAGAGAGATTTCTACCAGCAAACCTAGGCAGGACAGGAAAAATTGTGCAACAGGAGAGTCCTAGTCCGCAATAAAACTGTACACATCTAATTGTTTACAACTAAAACATGATAAATGATATAATAAAAAAATGAATGAATGAAAATAAAATAAATGATATAGTAAATGATTTACACTAAATAAAATACAAAAGCAAAAAATAAAATATATATCAAACATATACTACTTATATATACATATATAAAAGTACCTATCACGAAAGAGAAAGGAAATGCTCTTTCAATCTTGTCTTAAAAGTGAAAATTGAGGGACTATCTCTAATAGCGCAGGGAAGTGCGTTCCACAGTCGGATCGCCGTTAACCTAAACGAGTGTTTGTAAGCGGCATTGTTATGCCGAGGAGTAGAAAGAAGAGACATCGTGTGGGATCTCCGGTTGCTATGCCTGGAGGAAATAAACTCGAAACGTTCTCGAAGATATGAGGGGTAGCGGGGATTTCGCAAAATGTTGAACAGATAGGAGAGAACGTGCATATCACGACGAAATCGGATCGGAAGCCACCCCAACTCCTTGCGATAATGTGAGACATGGTCATACTTGCGCAGCCCGAAGACAAACCGAATCCCGAGGTTTTGAAGTCGTTCGAGTTTGTTCAGTTGTTCTTCGTTCGCACCGATCCAGCAAACATCAGCATAGTCGATTAAAGGTAGTAGGAGGGACTGGGCAAGGGTAATTTTAGTCTGCTGCGGCAGGAAGTGCTGCAATCTCCGTAGGGAGTGAAATGACGCAAAGACTCGTCTGCTGACCTCACAAACATGGGGCGACCAGGACAACAATTTATCAAATACAACCCCAAGATTCTTGGCCTTCTCGCTGTATGAAATTATGTTACCATCATACACTATAGGGTCGACGGGCATTTTCTGAACTAGGTTATGAGAGTGACGAGTACCCAAAATCATGGCCTGCGATTTGCCCGGGTTGACAAGCAGACCATATGAGGTAGCCCATTTCCTGATGTTATCGAGATCAGCGTTCAACGCCTCTACTGTCAGATTCACATCACACGGAGAGAAGTGCCGATATATTTGAAGGTCATCTGCGTACAGATGATAAGAAGAGGTAAGAACGTCAGAGATGGAGTTAATGAATACCGAGAAGAGGAGAGGAGAAAGGATTCCTCCCTTCGGAACACCTGCGGAGAGATCACACCAGTCCGTTGAGATCTCCTCAGACTTAATGCGTTGCTGGCGATCTCTCAGGTAGGAGTCAAACCAGCGAGCAGAGTGCGAGGAGACATTAAGTGACTTTAAAATTTCAACTAGTATATCGAAATCGACGCAGTTGAAGGCGCTACTGAAATCAAGCAGTGTAAGGACCGTAAGCTGCTTTTGATCCATAGCTAATTGAATGTCGTCAGTGACTTTGAGCAGTGCTGTGGTAGTGCTGTGACCCGGCCTGAAACCTGATTGGTGGGGATTCAGTAACATTTTTGAGGAAAGGTAGAAGGAGAGTTGGGAGTGAACAATTGATTCCAGGACTTTGGAGAGGATAGGCAGAATAGAAATGGGACGGAAATCTTTAAAGGAGGCGGGATTGGACGTTTTGGGGAGGGGAATCACAAGTGCCAATTTCCACTGGCTGGGGTAGCAACATTGGTCAAGCGACACATTAATTATGTGGGTGATGAGAGGTAACAGAACATCAATGATAGTTGTTATCATCTGAGAACAGATCTTGTCCTCACCTATGGCCTTCGACGAGATTGCTAGTATTGCCCTCCTTACTGCGCCGATTCCGGCAGGGATAAAATTAAATGCTGAGTTGAGGGCTATTGCCTTGGACCGTAGGTTACGAAGGGTTGCATCCTTGACGAGGGGGTCCATCGCGACAGGGGGAGTTGCAAAGAAACTATTGAGACCCCGGAGATCGACATTTCCGGCTGCCAAGTCCCGGGACTTACCAACACCAAGGGTCTTCAGGAACTTCCAGACCTGTGCTGGAGTATAGCTCTCGATACATTCGTAGATATGACGGCGTTTAGAATCACGACACAGGCGAGTGCAACGATTACGGAGGCGTTTGAAAATTAAAAGATTCTCTTCGGTCGGATCCTTCTTATATCTAGACTTGGCACGGTTTCTCTTAGACATCAGACACTTAATGGTGTCAGTAAGCCATGGTGCAGGGAGATGCTTAACTCTAACCCTCTTGACCGGAGCATGCTTATCAAACAAGCTCAGGACAATAGAGTTGAAGATCCGTACTTTGTCATCAATGGTCTCACTACCGTAGACAGGCGACCAGTCGACAGAAGAGGCGTCTGAATTAAGGGAGGTTATATCCATGCCCTTGAAGCTACGAATGTCAAGGAATTTAGCTGCACGCTTGGGAGGCTTTATCTTATAAGAGAGGTAAATAAGATTGTGATAGGAGAAAGGGGCGTTAAGTTGGCCATGCGCAGCAACCTTAGACATGTCAGAAGTAATCATCCATCCAAAGCATCCCTCAGGTAGTCAGTCACTATTTGACCAAGGTATTTGAAATTGGTTATTAAGTGTATTACCATAATTTCATTTCAAGACTGTGTTGATTTCTTACGTAGTATTTAAAAAAAATATCACCTCGACTTTGTTTATTGATATACACACACCGGCACAATTACCGGAAAGTAAAAAAAGGGAGAAAAAAGGGGGAATTTAGAACAATGAATGTAATTTTTAAACAATATATTATTTAAAATGAAACAACAATTAAATTAACATGTTTTGACATTCATTTGTAACACCATACTTAAAGTTTAATTAAAATAAAAATTAAATTAAACAAAATGAATTTTTTTCTTAGATTTTTTTATTATAGAGAAACAGCAAAAAAATTCAAGATTTTCCAAAGGTTAACAACAATTTCAATGACTGTTCATTATCGACTCTTTCCTCCTCGTGCTCTGATGAGGGTTTCCATCCGTCTGGGCATGCTGCGGATGATGTTATCAATGTTTTCTTGGGGCAACCTCTGCCATTCTTCAAGTAATGCGTTTCGCAACTCGTTGAGATTATTGGGAGGTGGAATTCTTGACGTTACACTCCTCTTTAGCAAGTCCCAGACGTGTTCTATAGGGTTCATATCGGGGGACCGTGCTGGCCACTCCATCACCGTTATACCAACATGGTTTAGGTATGTCTGTACTGTGCGAGCACTGTGAGCCCGAGCATTATCCTGCATTAGAATGAAGTTGTTACCAATAAAGGGGGCAAATGGCACAACATGTTCTTCTAAAATCTCCCTGATATACCGATCAGCATTCAGATTCCCGCCATCGACCACTACTAACTCCGTACGAGCTCCTAAACATATTCCTCCCCAGACCATAATTGAACCGCCGCCATATGCCACTGTATTTTCAAAATTAGACTGGATATACCGTTCTCCTTTGCGTCTCCATACTCGCTGCCTTCCATCAATTTGATTTAACATAACTCTGCATTCATCGGTAAAAAGAACCTGTCCCCAGTCGTCGAAGTCCCAATCACGATGTTCACGACCAAAGTGTAGACGGTTTGTGCGATGATGTCTCTCAAGTTTTGGGGCTTTGGCGGGCACATACGAGCCTATACCCACTTCTTCGAATCTTCTACGAACTGTCCGCTCACTCATCCTTACTGCTCGTACCTCTTCCAGTATTTTTCGGGCCTGCACCGCCGTTAGTCTAGTGTTCCGTCGGACTTGAAGAAAACGGTCATCCCTCCTTGAAGTACACCTTTTCCGGCCTTGTCCTCTCCTTCTCACTAGAGTATTCGTCAATCTGTATCGTTGGATGCTACGATGAATCGTTGATAACGATCGACGAAGGCTTCTGGCAATCGATCTGTAGGTTTGACCATTTCTCCTCATTTGATCTGCCCTAATGATTTCTGATGGCGTTAAATGAGGCATACTTGGATGCTCATAAATTATCAATATGCGAAAAAACTCAAAAGCCTCAAAAAACTGCAATTCAAAGCTTTTCAAATGGAATGCACGAACCTTCTAAAAACGGACAAGCGGTCGAAAAAAATGAATCAATGAAAATTAAAACAAAAGAATGAAAAAAATGGCAGTCGCTTAGTATTCCATTTTTAAATTAAAACCCAAATTTAAAAAAAGCTTGTTTAGCCGGTCAGTAACACGCAAAAACGCGTAAATACTCCCTTTTTTCTGTTCCGCTAATTGTACCGGTGTGTGTATTTAAACAGAGCTCATAGGTAAATACCAGTCTTCTAAAATATCGGTAAACATAGTAGGTAGGTATCTATCATTTTTGTCAATAGCCGTACTTAGATCGATACTTACCCCATCGCTGGTTGTCACTAAAGTTGTACGCGAAAATAATCCTATCTGTGTCAAAACTATATTGGTTTCAGTCATACAAAGTAAAACGGGCGCATGAGTAGAGAGTGTCGGTATATTAATTTTTGTTTATGGAAAATAGCCCTTCCTCTATTTACTTACTTACTCAAGCTTACTCAGTGGATAGAAAGGTTAGGAAGTGGTAAAAGTTCGTTATTTTACAGATTGACATGATCTTAGTATTATATTTTCATGCCCACTGCTCGGAAATGTGGCGAAAGATGGTCTGTATTGGGGCCCCAAATCAATGAATAATTTAATATAATCAAGACAACAATAACATTTCTACGACTATTGCGTGAATCCAACACAATCAAGAAGAGCAGTGGCTATAACAAGCAGCCCTGTTTTACTCCAGAGGTCACTGGGATGGGTTCAGTAAGCTGACCATTGTGAAGTACTCTGCATGTCAATAGTCAAATAATCTTGTCTGGAACAAATCTGCGTTTCAGTATTTTCCACATACAGGTCAACCTTACTCAATCAAATGCTTTTTCGAAGTCGACGAAGAGGGCAAAGACCTCCCAAAGCATTGCTCCAGGATCATTCTAAGCAGGTGTATCTGGTCCTTACATGAGCGCCCTGGTTTGTACAGGTGGGATGTAAGGCTGATAGGATGGTAGTTGCCAATATCTCTCCGCTCGTCATCTCCGGATAATTTCAGAGTGGCATTATGTTGTCTGGGAATCATTCAGTAAGCATAACAGATTTAAAAAATTTGGGAGTAAAATTATTTCGCCTAAATTCAGCACTTCTTTTGATATGCCGTTGTACGGCTTCGGGCCGTGCACTCTTGATATTGATTGATATGATAAATGATAGAATCGATATGTTTAAAAGTCTTGTATTGATTAAGAACAATTAGTTAACACACGAATAATTATGATAGAATGATATTGATATGAGCCACACGGTGTGCTTGCTGTCCGTACGTGAACTGGTAATAATGATTGATAGGTAAAGCAGGCAACCCGTGTGACCTCAATTACTTACAACTAATGCTACGGTGGCAGTACACCGTACATGCTCCCGAGGGCAGAAAAGGAATAATAACACTTCAAAGAAAATTACTCGATTACTACTCTAAAAATGATATAATGCTAATGTTCCTATAATACCTATTTGCTTGATGTAGGTATGCAACTTGATATAAAGCTTGCTAAGAAATGATTTTATATTAGGTACAAACTAAGTTCATTTAAAACTAATCTCTACCTAAACATGAAATGTAAACTTATGTAAAATTATGATATAAAAACAATTTAACCAATGCTGGGTAGATACTTATACTACTAAAGTCTCATTGATAATGATTTTTTATAAGATCTAGTGAAAGTCGGTGACGACGCTTTGTCTGTTTTACTAGCACTCATTGGTTTTTTAACACAACTTTTCATCTCAATTTGCTCACTGATTTGTTTCTTAATATGCCTATCGGACTCATTAACACTGACACTCGCGCACTTTTCACACACACTGCTCACACTGCTGGGCCCCGGGGCGGGGCGGGTGGCGGGGGCGGCGGACTGAGCACCGAGTCGAGACTCGGGCGCCGCCGCCTCCTCTGCGCCTGCGCGAGGTCCTTGCCGGGGCCGACGTCGCTGCTGCTGCAGTCGTCTCCAACACAGCACTGCTACTACAGCGCATACGATACACACCAACACATAAATTGCTATATAGTGGTGTACTTCATGATAAGAAATTCTGCTTGATAGTTCTGAGTTATCCTTTATCATCTTGATATTGTCTTTAATATCCTGTAACTCCTGAATCGGTCGGCTATCCTCTGTTTCTTCTGCACTTAAATGGGTTGATATTGGTACGTTGATAATGTTGTTAATGGGTGATATTTGTGGGATCAACAAATTTACTTCAGCGTCTAATCTGCTGTAGTCCTGCTTATGGCCATGTAAAATGACCTCATTGGTTTTGATTATGCATCCTTGATCAATGCTAATGATCCCAGTAGCTGTCAGCTGTTGCTCAGACACTTGATCGCCGCACATGACTCTCAGCTGACATATATCACAGCAGAAATAAAGGTACTGATTCAGCTTATTCATTTCGACCCACTTATTAGAGCACGGGCTTGAAACGGTTTGACATGAATTTGAGAGCTGCTCTGCTACGCATAAATCTTGATCTTTATTCATTTGGCGAATCGGCTTCCTGCTCCGACATAAATAGGTATCTCTAAATGCTTGATGTAGACATTCCTTGACATCTACTTCCGAGATTGATAAGTAGGCGTCTTTCTTTAAATTAATTGCTAGGTATTCTGATATTGGTATGACGTTGACCATTTGTTGTTTAATTTTCTGTGGGACTGATATGCTTTTGAATATTTCGTAGGTATCTCTGTTTAGTAATGGGATTTTTATTTCCATTATGAGATACTTTTCCATCATTTTGGTTTTGACTGAGAGAAGCTGATATATTTGTCTCAAGTCTTGATTCTCTCCAGCGGGCAACGTCATGTCTGATGATAAGTGGCCAGATATAATTGTCAACTGTTGATGAAGATGATCTGGCGGCAATAGATGAATGATAGTTTTCCCCTTGTAAACATTTGTGGTAATGTCCAACAATTGTTCTTGAATGGCTTTTAGATTTGATAAGAAGTGGTTTGCTATAGAGAGCGATAGCCATAGCTCTTGGCTTCGCTCGACATTTTGGAGTTCTATATCCATTTTGCCTAATTTATTATTGATTTGATTTAAATGCTTATTGATCTGCTTGTGTTGCTTCTCCATTACTTGTTCTAAGCGACTCAAAACGCTATATTCTGCTTCGATAACCGATGTTTGATTCTTCCACATTGCTAATAAATGATTTTGATTATTTCGAATTAATTCTATGTCTTGCTGATATTGTTGGGCGAACCGGTCATCCAATACTCCGAACAGTGTATTTGTTAGATACCCGACACCATTGATAAGCCCGCGTCGCTGTCTAGGTAGCGACGCGCGCGTGCCGGCGCCGCCGGAGTGCTGCGTCAGGAGAAGTTCATTGTAGTATTGCAGTTCGGAGAATCCGTGTAGTAGTTGGAGTATTACTACGTCATAGCGGGAATCCCTGTCTGCTTGATATAGTGCACATGCTTGCTTCAAATGATCTTGGTAGGCACTCAATGCTTTAATGCCTTCCCAATACGGTTGTAAATCGTAGTACATGATGATTTTCCAGTCTTCTGTAATAAGTTGCATGTTCGAAACCTTGTCCAAATAAAGTCCTTGTTGATTTCTTAATTTGGTGACATTAGTCATGCACTGTGAACTTGATATCAGTGTCATAAACGTCATTAATGCCATTGCCAATGAAACGAAACTATACCCCTTTTGTTGCTTGATAGGTTTGTTTTGAAATGTGACACAGTTGGTTGTTTCGTTGATGGTGGTGGGTTGCGATACTTGATTTGATTCGCTACCATCAGAGTCTTTGCCTGTTGGCAGTACCGACAACTTGATAATCGGCCGCTTCATGTACCCATTCTTGGTTTTTAACGTGACGACTCTCACCAACGAATCCTTTCCACTATGTAACTCGACGACGCGCCCCATAGCCCACTTTCCGGTAGGTACATTGTCGTCGTGAATCAACACCACATCGCCGATCTTGATGTTGGCTTGTGGGTTCATCCATTTGCTTCTTGCAGACAACTGCGCAAGATATTCGCTCTTCCAACGCTTCCACAGATCTTGGAATACCTTTTGTGCTAGTTGCCATCTTGTCCGTTTATCTCGCTCTGTTTCAAATATTGATAATGTTGGCCCACCAGTTAGGAAATGTGCCGGGGTCAAATATTCAAGGTCGTCCGGATTTTCTGATAATGGACATAGAGGCCTTGAATTTAAGCACGCCTCCACTTCTGCTAGTACCGTTGATAATTCTTCATAGGTCAAAACTTGCTCTCCTATGACTCTTCTTAAATGATGTTTGAGGCTTTTCACTCCAGCCTCCATTAGACCGTTTGCTGATGGCCATGCAGGAGCAGTAAAATGCCATTGAATCTCCATTTCAGTGACTTCCTTAAGAAAATCTTGATTATATATCTGCTTTAACTCCTCATATTCTTGCTGGAGGATTCTGTTGCTATGAGTGAAGTTGGTCCCGTTGTCGCTGTATAAGTGGGATACTTTTCCTCTGCGCGCCGTCAGTCTTTTCAGGGCTGCCAGGAATGCTGATGCAGTCAGGTCGGATACCAATTCCAAATGAACGGCCTTGGTTGCCATACATACGAATACTGCAACGTATCCTTTCGTTGTCCTGATCGATCGGGCAGTGCTAGATCGCACTTTTATATGACCTGTATAGTCCACGCCTGTGTGTTCGAAAGGTCGTGATGGGTTGCACCTTGCTTGTGGCAGATCCCCCATCATTTGATGCTGCTTGCTAGGTGCGTGTCTTCGGCACTTAACGCACAGTCGAATCCATTTTTTCGTAGTCCTGATTCCACTGACAATCCAATATCGTTGCCTGATGAAACTCAAAGTTAGTCGCGCTCCTCCATGATAAGTGAGTTTATGTGCTTGATCTATTAATAACTCAGTGAAGCGGCTATCTTTAGGTATGACAATCGGATATTTCATGTCGTCACTGATCGATGCATTTCGCAATCGTCCGCCGACGCGAAGCACGCCGTTGCTATCCAAAAATGGATTCAAACTGTTGAGCCTGCTTTTTGCGGATACGTGTTGATTTTGCTGCAATTCATTTATTTCTGCTCCGAATTCTTTTTGCTGTGTATATTTTATAATAAATGTTCTTGCTTTATTTAATTCCGCGACAGTTAGGTATGATTTTGTTGGACTTTGATGCTTGCTATTTGATATGAACCGTAATACCCATGCTAGTACATTTACGACTTTTGTAAGCGAGCTGTAAGAGATCAACAGGTAGTTGATGACGTCACAATCTTGCTGAGTGACTGCATTCACCTGATGCTGTGTCGCCGGACTCTTGATTTCTTCCTGTGTCTCGTAAACTGGTTGCTCCTGTTTCTCTGCTTGATAGTTTACTAGCCACGCCGGTCCATTCCACCACAGGGAATGCTCATTTAGTTGTGTGGCGGTTACACCTCTACTGGCGCAATCTGCTGGGTTTTCGGCTGATTTGACGTAACGCCAGCACGCTGCAGGCATTACTTTGATTATTTGCTTCGTCCTGTTTGCGACAAATGATTTCCATCGCCCTGGGTCACCCTTGATCCAACTCAGGGCTACCATTGAGTCGCTCCAGCCGAACGTCTTGATACTGTAACTTGATAGAGACTGCGTAACTTTCTCCATTAGTCTTGATAGTAGATGTGCACTTAAAAGCTCTAGCCTTGGTAAGGACACATCTTTGCTCACTGGTACGAGCCTTGCTTTTCCGACCACCAGCACGGTGGAACCTTGTTGCTCCCCGTTTCTCACGATTTTACAATAAATAACGCACGCATACGCCTTGATAGATGCGTCGCAGAATCCGTGTAATTGTATTTCATCTTGCTCTTTTGTACCCAACCATCTGGCAAGTCTTACCTTGTCGATGTTATGGATATCTGATTTTATTTTGATCCACTCTGCTGTAATATCTTCCGGAAGTTTCTCGTCCCACTGGAGCTCCGATTTCCAAACAGATTGGAACAGGATTTTGAGTTTGGTTGATACCGGTGATAGCCAGCCCAAGGGGTCGAATAACTTCGATATTTCCGACAGAAGAGTCCTTTTGGTATATTTTGCTGCTGATGATTCAATCTTTGATAAAAAGGTGAAATAATCTTCCTGAGGGTTCCATGATAACCCCAAAGTCTTCGTTGATTCCGCCTGCTTGAAATCGAAGCTTTCATTGGAGCTAACATTTTTCAGGAGCTCTTTCGTGTTTGAGCTCCATTTCCTTAAATTGAATCCTGCGAACTGCAGTAGAGATATCAACTCCTTCTGTAGATCCTGTGCTGCTGCTACCGAGTGCGAGCCATGAATTAGGTCATCCATGTAGAAGTTTTCCTCGAGAACTTTTGCTGCTACACTCTCTGGTTTGCTCTCTTTCTGCTCGTGAGCTAAATGCTTTAGAGTCATCATGGCCAAAAATGGTGCTGCTTTTGTGCCATAAGTGACTGTGGATAGAGCGTATTCCTGTATGCTTGCTGACGGGGACTCTCTCCAAATGATCTTCTGATACTTTTGATCTTGCTCATTGACCCAAATCTGACGGTACATTTTCTCAATGTCCGCGGTGTATGCAAACTCGTACTGACGCCACTTGATAATCAGTGCTTGCAAATCCTGCTGCAAAATTGGGCCCCTCTCCATCAAGTCATTCAAACTTTGACCCGATGACGTCTTCATACTTGCATTGAACACAACTCGTAATTTTGTAGTCGTCGAATCGGCTCGAGTTACATGATGGTGCGGTAGGTAATATTCCAATTTACCGCTACCTACTGCCGGCGTCATATGGCCTAGCGATAGGTATTCCGCAATAAATAATTTATAATCTTTTGCTATATTTTGATTTCGGTCGAATTTGCGTTCGAGACTACGAAACTGGGCAATCGCTTTTGATTTTGATGAGCCTAGATTCTCTTCAAAGTTCGGTTTTAGGGGGAGCCGAACTTCATATTTTCCATCCTCCCGACGTGTGGTGGTAGACTTGTAGAAGTCGACGCACTGTTGATCACTTGATGATAAACTTGATGGCTCTGTGATGTCTTCTACTTCCCAGAATCTCTGAATGTCCTCGATGTTATTTAGGACGACGTTACACTGGAACGTTTGGACGTTTCCGCATAAAATCCACCCCAAGCGCGTCTGCTGAGCTATGGGCTGGCCTTGATCTGCTCGACATATACCTTCCATGATGATATGAGAGTATACGTCCGCCCCAAATAAAATATCCACCGGGCGACTAATGTGAAATTCCGGGTCTGCTAAACTGATGTTGTAGATATGTGACCACGCCGGCTTGTCGAATGTAAAACTAGGCAGATTGTTAATGAGAGTTTTCATAATGTAAACTTCCGAATTAAAAGTGTATTTGCTGTTGATGGCTTTGCATGCTATGCTCATCATCCCCTTACAGCTGCTTTCTTTGACTCCAACTCCTGATATCACCCCTTTGCATCTCTGACGTCGCAGGCCTAAACGTTGAGCTGCATTTTCCGTGATAAGGGATGTTTGTGAGCCCTGGTCGAGAAGGGCCCGCATGATATGATAGTTCCCGTCCGATCCTTGAATTTGTAACATCGCTGTGGTCAACAAGACTTCAGGAACTTCTCGTTGCAATGATACATGTGTGTTACTTCTCCCTTGCTGTGATTGATCATTCGTAGGGCCGGACGAGTTGTTATGGGCTTGCTTGAACGCTTCACAAAGAGTGCTATTATGAAACCCACGGCAAGTTTGGCATCGCTTTTCCGAGAAACATGTTTTACCTCCATGGTCATAAAGACAATTTTGGCATAAATGTAGTTTTTGTACCAAACTGCGTTTCTTTTGTGGCGTCAACTCTAAATAATTCTTACAAAAATAAATGCCATGTTCATTATTCTTGCAAAGTGGACATTTGAACTGTTCTAGATTATATTGAGAGCGCTGCTTCCCATGTTGCGAAACTGTAGGCACTCGACTACTGCTAAATGCTTGTTTGTTAACTCGATCGTATTTTTGATTGTGATATTTTGATGATGATTGATGTCCTTGATTATGAATTTGTTTCTGCGAAGGGTTTTCTTGCTTCCTTCGAGAGAATTCCAGGCTGGTGAACTTTCCTTCCAGGAACTCCAGAAACTCATTAAGTGATGGCAGCTCCCTTGGGGCCTTGATGTAATCGATGTAGTCATCATGCGTATCTGAGTCCAACTTTTCTGATAATATATAGACAAGTAATATGTCGTTGGCTATGTCACCACCCAGGTTTTTTACGGCATTTAGACACTCGACCGTTGTGTCGTGCATGCGTTTGATAGCATTGACTGAAGCTTGCTGTATGACTGGCAAACTCATTAAAATTTTGACATGAGAGTTGACAATTTTCTTTTTGTTATCATATCTTGCAGTCAAAATGTCCCAACAGGTTACATAATTTTTCGAGCTTATCTGGAGATGTGAGACTAATCTCTCCGGCTCGTCTCTCAGCTTGCTCCTGAGATACTGCATCTTTTGTGCATTGCTAAGTGATGGATTATTATGTATCGCTTCCGAGAATAGATCCTTAAACGGTATCCATTGATTAAATTGGCCGTTGAATGTCGGGATGTCTATCTTCGGGGTTGATCGCTCGCGGTGCACCATTGACCACAGTTTGCTATTGATTGCTCTTTTGATGTTATTGTAGATAGTTTCCGACTTCGTGAACGACCTCTCATAGTCTTGATCTATGCCCTCAAGTTCACTATCTAACTCCCAGTGAACTTTGTCGATAACTTTCCAACGCTCGCCGATGGTACTAAGCAGATCTTCTAACTCCCACTTTTCTGATACGGTCTCCAGATTGATGTTGGAGACAGTGCGCTGGAATGCTCGGAAGTTACTTGCTTGCTTCCGCAGCATCTCATCCGTCTTGCTGTTGCTTCCTGTTGATATCATCGGCTCGCCAAATTGATCTTGGTTTTGCTCTCCCCCCGCCGCCGCTGGTGCAACTTGCTTCACCACGTCGGCTTGTAAATCTTGATAATTTTCCAAGATGTCCTTGATGCTTAAGTACTTTTGCCTGACTACCTCGTAGTAATTTTCTGAATAATATTGATGGGTTTTATCGGTTTCACCACAAAGAGTAATATGATTTACTTGGAATTCATTCCAATAGTCAGATAAAGTGTTAACGCGCTTTTTTAAATAAGAAGAAGTTTTCCTATCGCGACCGTCCTTTTTGAAATTTTCGAGGAGCTTATCCATAGCTCTCTCTAATTCCTGCTGCTTGCTGATCAGATTCATGGTTTCTGCGTCCATGCTGCTTGATAATAAGAGTTAAAATTGGAAATCTCTTACTTGATCAGACGAGATAAGATGAAACGATAATCCTGTTATCTTCGCTCCTCGTCTGCTGCTCCTTGATTGAGTAGCTGGAACGGGCGCCTTGCTGCCTCCGCTCCCTGATAGCGGCAGCTCCTTGATTGAGCCGGGCCGTTGAAGATGCTGATGTGCCGGAATGAGAATCTACTGATCCTCGCCCCACTGACAGTAGCTCCTTGCTTGAGCTAGCCCGTCGCACTTGATTGCTATTGATTATACGATTCGATTCCTTGCTTGAATCGAACGCGCACTGATAGTTTAATAATCCTTGATAGTCACTTGATTCTGATCCGTCCACGCACAATCACTATTCGTATTCACAAATATGACGTACGCTTTTACACGCCGGAGGTCCAAAGTATGCCAAATGTTCCACGCGACGCGACGGTTTCGAAGGACCAAAAAAGATGTACGGCTTCGGGCCGTGCACTCTTGATATTGATTGATATGATAAATGATAGAATCGATATGTTTAAAAGTCTTGTATTGATTAAGAACAATTAGTTAACACACGAATAATTATGATAGAATGATATTGATATGAGCCACACGGTGTGCTTGCTGTCCGTACGTGAACTGGTAATAATGATTGATAGGTAAAGCAGGCAACCCGTGTGACCTCAATTACTTACAACTAATGCTACGGTGGCAGTACACCGTACAGCCGTCATGGCCCGGACTTTTGTTGAACTAAATTGAGCGAAGGGAGCAATAAACCTCATCAACTGTAATTTTTTGTATATTATCAGGACAACAGAAGGCTTAAAACATTTATTTTTTGGCAAATGAGGGCTTGAAGTTAGTATGAAAATCAAAAACTACATGACTTATGTTATGAAGCTAAAATTTTGCAGGTGGCAGTTTTGAGGAATGAGACGTCAATCAAGTAAATGATTTTTCAAATTTACTTTGCAAAGGGAGTGATGGGAGGATGAACTTTGTATGGACATTAAAAAGCGACATGAAGCTGTTTGAACTTGGCAGATAGATGGTTTATAGATGTGAGACGTCACTTCAGTAAAGTTTTTACCGAAAATCGCCTCCATAAGGGAGAAAAGGGGGTTTTAGAGTTTGTATGAAAATCAAAAACTATTTGACCTATGAATCTGTTAATTTGGCAGATAGGAAGTTGAACAATGCAGGCGATCAGCTCAGTAAGAGATTTTTAAAATTCTGCCCCTACAAGTTGGAAAAGGGCGGGAGGGTGTCGCGGTTAAAATTGTATAGGTTTAGAGGAGATGTCTAAATGACTAATGAGGCCATTTGCCGTATTAAGCGGGGGCAGAGGGGTCGGCCAACGAGTGGGTAAACGACTCCTACTCGGTGGGTTGTTTGTCTCAATGTTATCTATTATGTTTGTAAACTTCAGCTTTGTTTATTAAGTACTTAGTTTATTTCATACCTGTTTGAAAACCCATTTCACCCGACTTCACCAGAATGGTAATGGTTTAAATTCTCTTCGATTGTCGCCTAAGAGAACATTCTCGAGAACTTAACCGCAAAATTCTCGCGGCGTGACTGTTCTCGAGGATCCCCCATCGCCAGTAGGGACGACCCCGTGTCAAAAGGGACGTTAACTGTCCCTTTTAGGACGATCTGGCAATTAAATACCCACTATCTTATTTTTAAAGTGGGGAAGTCTGAATTGATTCTGGCAACCGGATATTGCTTTTATATTTTTTTTTTACAGGTAATCCAACCAAAACAACATAACAGCGAAGGGAATAGTTATATGGAATGCACTTTAGTGCTGGATGACATCACTCAGTGTTGCCGTGCGCCGTCAAGAGTTTTACAGTTGACAGTTGCCTGCCGCATCTGCAACTGTGTTACCTACTGAGCTGTGCTTGATGCGTGCCGTTGAGCATTGCTGATGATGGCATCACTCGGTGTCAGTCTACTCTATTGACTTGTGTTACCGTACGCCTGCGCCGCGCCGTCACAGCCTAATCTACCCAGTGACCTGAGCTGCCGTTCGCTGTTACAGTCACAAACTAATCTATCCTACTCACTGACCTGTATTGCCGCGCGCTGTCACAGTTTTCTCCAGAGTGTCATGTTGTCTCGCAAGCTGCTCCACAACTTCTTGCAGGCGCAGCTTCTGTTCCCGCTCGTGCTGGAGGGCTCGGCTCAGTCGGCCGCTGCCAGCTGCCGCCGCGTTCATGAACTCTGAGCACGCCTGAAAACAGCGTACCGGTAAAACTGGGCTAATTTGAAATGTGGGTGCCAATTGGAACCTAGAGAAATAAAAGATTTATTTTGATGCCAAGCGGTAAACGAAAAGAACTACCACTGCATAAAATATATATGCAGCCAATTCTTTTATCTGTTGCTTCCAATTACCCCTACGATAAATTTTGGTAAATTTTGGTAGGTCACAAACATTTTCAATTTTGGCGAGCTCGGCGAGCCGCACCTCCGGGACGCGTCTTCTGAAACCCCGTGGGATACAACGCTAGGCCGCGTTGTGCCCCAGAGGCTTTTCAGAAAGGTATTTTCTTTAGTCACATGCAATATACGAAGGATAGAAACTCACTAAAAGTTCAAACGGTTTCTCCGCTGATCAAAGTTAAATATAATTTCAAGGATCTGAGTTGTTCCAACTTATAAAGATTGGAAAAGAAAGATATTTTATCAAAAATTGGGAAGACCGAAAAATATCAAAAATAAGTAAAAAGTACAGTACAGTAAAGTACAGTTCATTAAGTAAAGTACATACAGTATTTTTATACGTAGAATTTAGAAGCATATGAGGTAGATTATCTGCCTAGACAAATTATAATTTGTTTTTAATCATTTATAATTTCATTGACGACAAGAAGAAGAGTTCCTACTTATGTTTGTTACCAGGTTTAAGTTTAAGTGGATTTTCTATAAATTAATAAAAATATGATAACTATGTTTCTATTTTATTTTATTTTTTTCGAGGGAGTCAGGAAAATTCTTTATTTCACCCAAATGTCCGGGGTTTTTGAACCTTTTGTCCTGGACCCTGAATTTAGCTGATGGCAGCCCTAGTTGTACCCCACGGGCTATTCAGTCGATGAATTGTCAATGTGAGCGCTGAAAAACGTGTGGTACAAGGCAGCGTCGCGCTGTAGCGCTCTTGCTTTTCGAGCGGTTCGAAATTCTGAAAAGCCCGTGAGGCAAAAAAAAACGCGGCACAGCGTTGTACCCCGCCGGCTTTTCAGAAGACGCTTCCGGGACACATTTTCTGACAAGTGTCTTCACAGACTAGCTAGAACAACGTCTGACCAGTGTTGCCGATCGCCGCCAAAGTCATATCTACCGTCTGTCCAGTGTTGCCGTGCCTTTACAGCCTACACTGTTGTGTTACCTACCTACCGTTTGTAATGTTGCTGTGCTCTGTCGACGTGTTATGGGACAAAGAGACTTACCTGTGTTGCTAAGCGCTGTCACATTCTGCTCTACTGACGGGTCTGCCTGTGTTGCCGCGCTCCGACATCAGCGTCAGTAAAGTATTCTCACTCACGTTCATCATCGCGTTGCAAGATATCCGGAAGAGCGTGGCGCGCTCGCTAGCCTGCTTGGCGGAGTCTGTCGGCGGCAGCTCCAGCTCGGCGAGCGAGCGTTGCAGCGCGCCGCCGTGCCGTGCCACCAGCTCCGAGCACGTGCGCAGATCGTGGAACCTGCGGGGCGCGGGGACATAGAGACACGAGGGAGATCTTGCATGTTGTGACATCACATACAGAAAGGGGGTGCAGAATCTAAAGTGGGTGATGATACTGATGATGATGGACTTGTACACATTGATCTGCCGTAAGGTCAAGGAATCGCTATTTGGGTATTTAATGTATCTCACTCTAAACTTCTCAAGTTCAACCTCGTATAGTAATAATGTAGGTTGTACACCTACAAGGCACGCTCTTTGCTGAGACTCCTCAGATGTGAGGAGCCGAGACTGTATGTACAATCGAGTCAGACGATCCCTGTGTGTTGTTGTTGGTTGGTTGTGTGTGTGTGTGTGTAGCTACCTGGCGGCGAGTTCCCTGGCGATGCCGCTGCTGTCCTCCCCCTCCCCCTGCCCCGCGGCCGCGTGCGCCGCGCGCCCCTCCTCCTCGTCGTCGTCGCTCTCCTGCGCGCGACTGGCACACAAACACACACACTTCAGTATGGTACACTGAGTTTTATATCGCGAAGCCGTTAACTTGGTAGCAATTAAAACAGTTTTGAAAAATGTGTTAAAACTTAATACGTATTTCTAATTGTGACGCGATTGTAGCTACCTACAAACCTGCAACCTTATTTTTTAAAGCAGGGAATTGCAATGTGATTTTGGCTGGATATTACATTTGTCCATTTTAAAGGTTCCGTCTATTACTAAGACTCCGCTGTCCGTCTGTAACCAAGCTGTATCTCATGAACCGTGATAGTAAGACAGTTGAAAATTGCCGCTACAACAACAAATACTAAAAAACAGAATAACATAAATTATTTAAGGGGGCTCCCATACAAAATTTATTTCAATACCACATACAAACTTATGAATGCACCGGGTTACGTACATGGAGTGTGAAAGTAGCCGCACCAATAACGTTGTAAACAACATTTTTCTATGTAAAATCCAAACTTTTCACTACACACCATCCCTACCATTGTAGGGTGGTACGGAATAACGGAACCCTTCGTGCGTGAGTCCGATTCGCACTTAGCCGTTTTTTTATTTTGGTGACAGTTGACAAAAGTTGTGGACATAAGCCAAGAGAATGCCGAAGGGAAAGGTCGTATGAAATGCACTCTAATATGGTTACTTGTATCTGGGAGATGGTGGCTGGCTGTACAGTGAATATTTAGTTTGTTAGTGGTGCAAATATAAATGGTGTGTTTCAAATAACTGTGGGCAAAAATAAATTGACCCAACTTTTGACGTTTCACGCAGTCAAACACGCAACATCTACGTAATTTATCGCTCGTCATACAAACTGTCGCTAAAAACGACGTGACAGGCGTTTCATAATAAATTGGTAACTAAGAAAGTTGCACTATTTGCATTTTTTTGCAAAAGGCTGAAAGTTAGTGCTCCTTTTTAAAGTTTGTCAAAAAATAATTTTCATGAACATGTTTGCCACACCTGCCAAGGTCACAGGCTCACCCCGCTATCTACCACGATATTCACATTACCGCGTATTTGCGATAATTGTCATAGTCTTTTATCATATCACTCACAAAAATTATATACATTGCTAGTCAGGGTCCAGTGTATTTTTGCCCGCTGTTATTTGAAGAAACACACCATAGTGAAGTCATAATATTTTGATGTCAAAGGTGTATTTACAGTAAACAACAATTTGATAGTTGTTTATAAATACATATTATTGTTACACTATTTCCTTTCCCTAGAACTTAACTTTCCACCATTCCTATTCTCAATAGCTGCAAATATCCCACAGTACATTCTAAGTCTAGTTTCAATATTCCTTGAATGGTTCTTCATTCGTGTAAAGTTATGATAGATATTGCAAATAACAAACAAACCAAAGATTTTTCCATTGTAACATATTATGGCACTTTGTCCCTGAACCATAAGGCAACCCTCCACCAGGAGACAATATAAGACAAACCTACTGACACTAACATAGCTTTCGCCTTGGCCAGCTCGAGAGCTGTCACCCAGCTCTGTCGCTCAACCTCATCATGTGCTCGGATATGAAACGTCTGTGTGCCGCCATTGCTGATGACAAATGTGCAGGAGTCTGCAGTGTGGATCAGAGCACCGAGCAGTGATATGGTGCCCCGGCATGTGTGTGCCATCTCTGCTTGGTTTCTGCAATATAAAGTGGACAGGCATATTAAATAAATTACAAACAGAGAAAATGTAATAAATGTCAAAAATATGCTTGCAAACCTCAGTATCTTTACAAACCAAGCATGTTTGAATTCAGATGTAAATAAAAGGGTAGGTATGTAAGCTATGTTTGGAATGTAAAGACCATAGAAATCTAAAATCTGTTTTATTTTTGCTTTAATTTTCATGTATATCATGTCCAATAGGCTGGCTGAACTATAGCTAGAGCACCAATCTGTCAACTGACAGTTGACAGTTTGGCGCAAAAACTGACCAACAGCAGGAGTGACATACGTTATTGTTGCGGTTGTTGTTGTTTTTGGCAAAGAAAAGGAAGGGTGACTGACAAAATGCTCTTACTGAGAATAACTTTTATGTCACTTCGTCTGATGGGGTTTTATCACTGGACTCCTGGCCCTGGTTATGAGGCATCGCGATTTTGAGCCCCACGCCATGGTAATAAAATTCAAAATCTATAAAGGGAAAATCACATCTTTGAAAGACTTCCGGCATTGAGAGGTGCTGCTTGACATTACTTTTAATAAATAAAAAAAAAACAATATTAAATAATATAAAAATGTGCAAAAGTGGGGCCATTTAGGTTTTTTTGTCTCAAAATCAGTATTACATCCAAAATAAAATATCACAATCTACACATTATCATTTTGGTCATTTTACAAATGCCTTATAAAAAGCAGGTAATAAATATATAACAGGTCATCAATTACCAGTTGCCATTTAAGTGCGTAACCTTGAGTTTATTAATACATCTTACAAAGACATGTTAAGAGTTCAAACTAAGCAGAAAATAACAAAATAATTTCTTGATCATAATTCTATGCATAATGTTATGTTTTGATAAGGGCTTCATATCTAGGTACCCT
Source organism: Argyresthia goedartella (assembly GCA_949825045.1). Classification (NCBI taxonomy): domain Eukaryota; kingdom Metazoa; phylum Arthropoda; class Insecta; order Lepidoptera; family Argyresthiidae; genus Argyresthia; species Argyresthia goedartella. Next base: position 10,042,661 of record OX463828.1, on the reverse strand, counting down.
TCCTTAAACTTAAGGCTAGGCAACAAAGACGAGCTTTATCATGACATTAATCATAACATTGTATTTGTTGTTCAATTCGTTTGTATCATGCAGATTCAGATAAGAATATCCAATAGCATAATTGGACTAATTAATTGCCTTGTATTATAATGACAATAAAAACAATTAATATACTACAAGTTACTTATCAATAGCAAACTTCCTGGGTACAGGCCAGAATATAATAATCAGCAGGGCAATTGAAATTGTAGGTATTGCGACGTAGTTACGGAAATAACAAAACGGAATTATTTATTTTGAATTGACTGACATTCTCAGTTAAAGTTGGATAAGAAGAAAGGAAAGAAATTATAAATATTATGAGATAATTTACCAAAATTACCTGTAATATGATAGCAATCCGTCCGACAACACAAACCATCTTCGTTGATATCCCTTAAGATAATTGGTCCACTTGAACAACCACCCTTTCTTTTCTGGGTCACCAACAGGTTGACCTTTCGGAACGAGAGAATCCGACATTTTATTATTATTTTTATGTGAAAACGAAGAAAAACATAATCTTCACAGCCTAGGCCACGTCCACCATCATGCCACTGTATGCCATTCTAAAACCACAATAGCGCGACGTGACATTACGTAATTTACAAACAAATAAATCCCAAAGTATGAATATCGTAAAAAAAAAAACTTTAGAAAAAAAAATCGCCTACTGTAACTGGATAACTGAAGTTCTAACTAAAGTAAACATGAAATACAAAGTTACGGTATTGTTATTTGGTTTAGCCTTCACTTTCTAATTTCACTTTCGTTTCAAAACGTGATTTACAATAAAAAGGTATTTCGTGGATATTTCAAATGCGCATTGCGAATTTTCAATAGGAAACGTCAAAATATTGATTTTATTTATTGTTTAGTCTAGCTCTTACGCAAACCATACACTCTTACTTAAAAATATATCAAAAGTAAATATTTTTAAATTTTGTCTTAACATATTTTTTAAGGTTTTTCGAGTTTAAGAATGTATTGAAAATAAAATAATAATTTTTCTACCCTATGATAAATTAATCGCAGCCACAAAAGACCTACTAACATTGATGCCATAATCAATTAACAAATTTACCAAAATTACGCAAAAAAATATAGGTATGTGATTGGTGAATTTTATTATGAACTGAACTGCAATGGTACAACTAAAGTAAAGCCTACTTGAAATTCCTATTGTAACATCTGCAATTAATTAGGAAATTAAGTAAATCGATGAAATGAACTGCAATGGTACAACTAAAGTAAAGCCTACTTAAAATTCCTATTGTAACATCTGCAATTAATTATGAAATTAAGTAAATCGATTCATGAGAGCATGGAGCATATGCGCGTGCATTTACAACAAGTGGCGCGCACTGTTCGGCCTGCCGCGCTGACGCAGGCTGCAGCGCGAGCGGCATGTTCACATTCACATTTCTTCAACAGAACTTGTCGTTAACGAGTTCGAGCTATGTAGTGCTGCGTAGTGCATTTTCAAATTTTCAAAACAAATCAGCTGTCACGAAGTAGATAGGTATACTGATAGGCTTCAGGCCCCTAGGTAGGTAAACTTACTGCTTGCACACTGGTCACTGAAGTCATCTTCAGTCACGATGTCAGGTATGTAACCAGCAACAAAGGTTATCATAGGTTAGCATGTTGGTAACTCTGTTCGTTCGGAAGACGTTATTTATTCGTCGGATATTGAACTTTGACCTGCTTCAGTTGGTACGATGGTAGTACAACAAACCACGAACTCTTCTTCAGTTTTTCATAAGATAGTGAGTGATGTCTTGATGAAGACAAAGGAGCTGGCCGCTTGGTGAGTGCTGGATACCAAGGATAGGAAGGGTTCTCGCTAGCACACAGATTGCTGTTGTTTTTATAGTTTTTCGGGGGAACGGACAGGTATAGTTACTTTTTTATGTTATTCTCCTTGCGCGGGCGCTTGGCATCTCGCCGCCTGGCAGCTAGGCATGGACTTTGATCCACGGTTTAACAGTAATACATTCATGAACTGTCGGTCGGGTGAGAGCTCCGTGTGTAAATGTGTACGTTGATAGGATATTCTACGAGTTAAGGAAAGAGAGAGAGAGACTGTTATTTTACACTTTATTTATAAAATAACATTTCATATAATTATACATTTGTGGAATAGGTACTTAACATAAACGTTATTTACTATGTTAAAGCTCAAAACTATAGGTGTAATAGTTTATTCATAAATTGTACTAGGCTCGGTTCACTCGCCTAATAATATACTACCCTCAGCAGTTAGCTAGGCGCCCCGCCTGATGACTTCCCGTGACGAAACTGGAATTATTTGTATTTTCTTTCTCGAAAAACTCGAAGTAGGATTCTCGGCAAAGGCTGCCATACTTTTATTCTTGCAGGCCATGCCTAAAAAATTATGGTAAATTTTATAATCATATGGAAAACGTTGATTAACTGAAGACTGTGGTAGATTTTATAATTATACATTCGTAAACATTGATTTGATTGAAGACTAGTTAATTTTATAATAATACTTACATAAGTAAACGCTGATTTGACTGAAGACTGTGAATGGTTTATTTTTTAGTACTGGCATTAAACGTTGATTAGACTGAACTGAAGACTATTTATTATATCTAGCATAAAAATACAAAAAATCGATTAATACAAAAAAAAAACTCTTAAGAATAGTTTTTTTTTTTCAAATAGATTTTTGTAGGGAAAAAAAACGATTAATTATTTATTAATCGATTCTTTTGTGCTAAGTTACATTCCTAGTACGTACTGACGCGTCGACTTGGCGAGAGCGAGTGAGAGAGGGAGGGGATTCCCCTCGTGGAGTAATGAAATTCCCCTCAGAGCAATGCAATTCCCCTCAGGGAAAATGCATTGCTCGATGGTGCCCAGTTAATTAACTTATACGGGTAGTATGTTATTTTTAACCTACGTAACATTTTTCTAACGCCTTCAGCGTTAAATTAACTTAACCTAACTTTTATGTATGTACACCTATGTAAGTAGGTACGCACCGCGGATGCGCATCAATAAAACCAGTTTGGTACCAATCGCCTGTCGTTTCACTCGTCTCCCTACACATCATTTGGCGCAGTCGGTATTTGTTTTTTGCTCGTGTCGTGGAAAGTATTCGCTATGCCGTTCGGGAAAATAGAACATTACGATCTAGGTTCCCAAAATTGGGATGCTTATGTTCGTCGAATCAAGCAGTTCATAACTTTGAACGGGATAGCAGCGGACTTGCACGTGGCAGCACTTGTGACGCATGTCGGCGTAACGTGTTATGACCTAATGTGTGATTTATGTGCTCCATCATGTTAGCATTATACAGATTCAATTACTTTAGTATTATATAGCTTTAGTAATATTTATAACAATTAAGCAATTTCATGTTGCCATTATTGTGTAAAAATTGTTAAAAACTGTATTTCCGGTGCACGAGGCGCTCAGTTTTCGCGCGAACCTAGAAAATATAAAAGGTGGCTCTCGAGCGGAGCGCGCCATTGCTGTTGTAAAGTGCTTCGGATAAACAAGTTCTAATAGTGAAGTGTTATAGTGTGACTGGTGAAAACAAATTAGGTGTAAGCCGAGTGGGAACTGATTATAAGTGCTGGAAGTAAAGTGTTACGGTGTGATTGGTGAAACAAAATAAAGTGTGAATCGAGCGGGAACTGTTTTATTTTACAATCATTACCAGAAGATAAATCGTTTGAAGATTTGACAAGAATCGTCAAGGAGCATTTGGAACCTCAGCGATCGGAAATAGCCGAAAGGCATGTTTTCCGGTAAAGAAAGCAGTTGCAAGGCGAAACAATTAGTGATTACTTGCAGATATTGATACACCTAGCGAAGAATTGTAACTTTGGTAATTCGCTGGAAGTAAATCTACGCGATCAATTTGTTTCGGGCCTGTGAGTGAGTACAAGCGCGCTGTCGAGTTGGCGCTGGCGCTGGAGTCGGCAGAGCGGCACACGGCGGTGGCAGGCGCCGGAGCCGCGAGGCCGAGCCGCGCGTGTGGTGAGAAAGGTCACTTAAAGGTGATGTGTAACAAAAGTGAGTGTAGGAAACACGAAAAAGGTCAGTTCTTTTTAGAAGATGAAGATGACAGTGTTGGTCATTTCTATAACATTGTTGGTGATGGAGATGACAAACCATTCAAAATACTAGACTAGACTAAATTAGAATCTTATTTTGAAAATATCTGGAATTTTATTTTGGTTCATTGCCATCCCATTTGGGAAAGATAATGTGTATTTTGCCTATGTACACATACCATGAAGGTAAATAATGAAAATAATGTTTTATTGTAGGTGCAGGTCTTTCCCTGCTCAACCATAACCTTTCCTACCCATCATGGTTTGCTGGAAGAAATCTCCTTTTAGAGATAAGCTCGCCTTTGTTCAAGTTTTTATAGTATAAGTTATCGGTATGTCTGTTTTGTGCAGTACAATAAAGAAATTACGAATAACGAAAGAAATTGTTAGGTGAAAAAAAATATATACTTCTACAAATTATTATTTTTCGAAAAAATTTTTTTTCAATATCTCATAAACGGTACGCCATAGAGCAAAATGGTTGAAATTTTTCCCCCCGTAGACCACCATAACAATGCTGCCTTTAAGAGATAATATAAGTTAATTCAAGCATACCACCAAATATCGGTTTTTAAAAATATATCCTTGAAATATATGTATATTGATGATGTAATTTTACAAACTTTTGTCGCTGTTTTATTTCTTGTTTCCAGTAATCCGTTTTAATTCCGTTTCGAGTCTCCCGGAGCCCCAGCTTGATTCTGGGAGCCACTGCAGCAAGTCTGCCACGCAGTCGGGGGCGCAGTCATGAGCAAAGCGAAGTTAGCAGTCGCGGACGCAGTCAGCCTCGCAGTGGAGGATGCAGCCAGTTTCGTATTCGTGAGCATAACCATATTTACAGTCGCGAGCGCAGTCCTCTTCGCAGTCGTGAGCGCAGCCTGCGCAGTCCGCTACGCAGTACGACCAGCAGTTACAGGCGGAACCAGTCTCGTAGTCGTGAGTACAATAGGCCCCACAGCCGTGGGTGCTGTAAGTCTCGTTGTCGCGAGCAGAGAAAGTCTCGCAGTCGCGAGCAAAGAAAGTCTCGCAGTCGCGAGCAAAGAAAGTCTCGCAGTCGCGAGCAAAGAAAGTCTCGCAGTCGCGAGCAAAGAAAGTCTCGCAGTCGCGAGCAGAGTAAGTCTCGTTGTCGCGAGCAGAGTAAGTCTCATTGTTGCGAGCAAATAAATTATCATAGTCATCCTCGCAGCCGCGAGCGCAGCTAATGTAGCTTACGACATGGTCCGTGTTGTGGCGGCGGCAGAGAAGAACAAATAATTCATTATGCGATACCTAAATTAAGAGGGAACGCTAAACGCTGCTATGAGGGATTAACGACGGTCAAATTTACTTGCAGGCTAAACTCAAAGCGGTATTTCCTGCAGAGATGCTTCACGATATGTTGCAAAAGAGGGCTAGGTTTGGGGATTCTTTAGAAGATTACTATTACGAAAAAACAGCGCTAATAAATTGATGCGAAATTGAAGGTAAAAGGGCAGTCGACTGCGTGGTTTTTGGTATAGAGGATAGGAAAGATAAACTTTCTTGGTTTTGAGGTGTCTGAGGATGGTATAAGGCCAGGACAGGAACAGGAAACAACACTATCCATTGCCACGCATCGAAGATCAGTTGGACCGGTTATCAGGACATTGGTATTACACTTCTTTGGATATGGCTTCCGGTTACTACCAAATAGAACTAACGGAAGAAGCCAAAACAAAAACTGCATTTGTAACGCCTGATGGACAATTTGAATTTAACCGAATGCCGTTTGGCTTAACTAATGCACCTGCAGTATTACAAAGGGTTATTAACAAAGTTCTAGACAAAATGCGCTTCAATTCGGTAATTGTTTACATGGATGATGTTTTGATACCATCGACATCTTTTGACGATGGTTTGCACAAACTCGAAATGGTCTTGACACGTATTCGCGATGCAGGACTGACACTTAAACTCTCTAAGTGCAATTTTTTCCAAACAAAGATAAACTTTCTTGGTTTTGAGGTGTCTGAGGATGGTATAAGGCCAGGACAACATAAAATAGATGATGCGGTTGAAAAGTTTCCAACTCCCAAAAATGTCCACAATGTTCTGCAATTCTTGGGTTTGGTGAGTTACTTCAGAAAGTTTATTAAAAACTTTGCTGGATTATCTCGATCAGTATCCAAATTATTAAAGGCTGATGCACCGTGGTCCTGGGGTCCTGAACAAGAAGCCGCAAACTGATCTCCAGACCGGTTCTTGCCCTTTATGATCCTCAGGCAACCACTGAATTACACACCGATGCAAGCAAACACGGCGTTGGAGGAATCTTGCTTCAAAAACAAGCAAACTGTTTAGGAAACCCCGTAGCTTACTACAGTAGGCAAACGTCCCCCGAAGAACAAAACTTTTCGTCTTATGAGTTAGAGACTCTGGCAGTCGTTAGCTCGTTATCAAAATTCAGGCCGTATCTCCTTGGCATAAATTTTACCATCGACCGATTGCAACTCGTTAAGAGCTACCTTTCTGAAAAAAGACATGATCCCTCGTGTCGCTAGATGGTGGAGTTTTGTCCAAGAGTTTGACTGTGGACGCACTAAGTAGAAACCCGTTGGTAGAAGAAGGTGTGATAAGAGCAGACGTTATGGATGAGAATAACTTAGAGGTTCTCCATATTTCTTCGGACTGGCTCTCAACCGCTCAATGGCTGATAGTGAAATTCAAAGAATTAAACAAATTTTGGCAGATAAGGAATCAGATGAAGTAATGAACTTGAAACAAAATTATTGTGTTAAACGCGGTTTAGTCTATAAAATATCAGAGGAAAGACACAAATGGCTGGTACCGAAAGGACTGCGATGGCAAATTCTGCGCGCGTGTCACGATGATGTTGGCCACTTTTCAATTGACAAAACAATGGATAAAGTAAAGGCTGATTACTGGTTTCCTAAAATAAATAAATTCATTAAAAATATGTTCGATCTTGTTTGCAGTGCGCCCATGGCAAAGTTCCAAGTAGGAAAAGATCAGGGTACTTGCATCCCATCCCAAAAGTACCAAAACCATTTCATACACTGCATGCTGACCACCTAGGGCCATTCAACTAGAGTAAATCAAGAAACAAATACATATTACTAATAATTGATTCATTTACAAAATTCATTGTTCTGAAGGCTGTTAGAAACACTAAATCAAATACAACAGTAAAAGTATTTAAAGAATATTTTGCATTGTTCGGTGTCCCAATGAGGTTAATTACGGATAGGGGATCAACTTTTACTAGTTCCATATTTAGAGACTTCATTTCAGAAATTGGCGTAAAACATGTTCTAAACGCGGTCGCGACTCCACGAGCTAATGGCCAGGTGGAACGCTATAATCTTACGGTATTGGACGCGTTGACGACAATGGTTCATGATGCAAACGAAAAAATATGTGATGAACAATTTACTACGGGTTCAATGGGGATTAAATAATACTATAAACAAAAGTACTGGGAAAACACCAGCGCAGTTGCAGTTTGGTCTAAGACTTACTGGGGACAGCGAAAGTAGTTTGAAATTTTTTAGTAAATAACGATGAAAATGCCGTAACAACTGATGTTGCTCAGCTTAGAGAGGAAGCGAACGATAAAGTAACAAAAGCGCAACAAAGGCAGAAAAACAGGTTTGACCTTTCACGTTGTCGGCCACGTCAATTCAAAGTTAGGCAACTAGTTAGAGTTGAGCGAGAGATCGGAGAAAAGGGTAAAAGTAAAAAACTAATTAGAAAGTGTTCAGGTCCCTATAGAATTGTAACGGTGTTGCCAAACGAAAGGTACGAAGTTGAGGATACCACGATAACAAAAAAAAGGGTAAAGCTGTATACAAAGGTGTCTTTCCGGTAGATAAAATATATCCATGGTTAGCATTTCAAGCGCCAGATGACAGTGATACGTCTAATGATAATACTGATGTTGAATAAACGTCGTTGTGTATGCTACATGTGGTTGGGTGTGAATGTAAGCAAGTGTGAAAATTTGCAAAGCGTTAATTTGAGGTATTCAATTGTAACTAAAGTTTTCAGAAAGTTTTTTTTTATTGGGTAAGATCTCTAATATGATAATTATAAATACAACGAGGATTTTTCATATGTTTTGTAGCTAGGGTAGCCCAAGTAGGGTAGCTAGTGAGTTCTGTACCAATTTTTTTTTCCTTTCTGCACTTTTCCTTTGTTAAGGATTTCTATGAATGAATGAATGAATGAATGGTGCTTCTCCAGCCAGGGATCTAAACCTGTTCCGGTCTTTCGGCCGGCATACCAGAGAGCACGAGTTTTGAGGGGGGGCGGAATGACCTGCTCGATAGGAGTGGAAGGAGCGTGAATTCAATCGACCGACTCTTCAGCCTGAAGCCAATATAGGATATGTGGAATGGGGAGGATATAGGATTTGGAGAGCAACTGTTGTTTTCTTCAAGTTCATGTTTTCCTTCTATTTTCAGGTATTGTTATAGGTTGAGTTTCCTGTCCTGTCGTGTTCGTTTGGGTTATCCGGTAAGGTCTCCGTTTCGCTTTCGCTGTCTGTTTCTGGAATATGGTATATTTGGCTCGATGCATTTCTGACTTCGTCCCTGTTGTGTGCTGATTCTGTCCAGTAACTGTGTTCTTTACCGTAGTATTTGATGTCATGCTTAAGGGAATCTTTCCAGGTGTAAATGGGTCGGTCAACTTTCTTCTTCTTTGCTTCGTATTCCAATGCAGTGAGGAGTAGGTGTTTTTGTGGGCGTCGTAGAATATGTGTATAGTAACACATCCGATGGTTTTTGATTTGTTTGGTTATTGTTTTGCCCTGTAGTAAGTCATGAATTTTGTGGTGTCTTGGATAGCTTCTGGCGTTCTCAAACTTGTCTCTGAGGATCAGGCGTTCATATTTTCTTAGACTAGAACGGTTTGCTTTGGTGAGGGCTGCCGCTTTAAGTCCGTATGTTATACACGGTGCAATAACCATTTTGTAAATCAGGCGTACTATTTTCCAGTCCATGTTGGATTTCTTTATAAAATGCATTAGGGCCTTGGAATTGCCTATGGCTTGCCGGCATCTCTTCTTTATTGTGTCTCTCCTACTATGTCCTGCCGTTATATATGTGCCGAGATATTTTATTTCGTCTACGGGTCGTATTGGAACTCCGTTCAATACGATCACTTGTGGGCACTGGGTGTTTATGGGGTCTCTTATAAGAATTTTCGTCTTTGTTTCGTTAGTATCGAGCCCTACTGTTTTTAATAGTGCTTTCAAGTGCGTGACGATTTGTTACGTTATGTTGTAAATCTTGACAAACGATGATGAGGTCATCCACGAAGGAGAGAATAAGTGGTAAGACTATTTCTTCATCTTGGTCCAGTTTTATGTTGGGAATTTCTTCTTCCAGTGTTTTGAGGACATCATCCATTAATATTGTAAATAGTCTTGGTGACAGTGGACAGCCTTGTTTTACTCCTTTTCCTTTGTTAATCAAGTTACTTTGCTGTCCGAACCATTTGATGCAGGTCCGTTCATACATGCAGGCTTTTATTATCCTATTGGTTAAAATCTTATTGGTCCTTGAAAGGAGAATATCCTTGAGCACGTTTAGGTCTATAGTATCAAATGCTTTGGCGATATCTAGCGCATATGTTCTGTTACCCGCGCGCCATTCTTCTTCTAATACTCTGCGTAGTGTGAAGATGTGGTCATCGGTGGATCTATTGCGGAGAAATGCTGCTTGATAGTTCCCGAGTTCTTTTGTTATCTCGTCTAGTTTGATGAGCAGGTATGTCGCGTATATGCGATATCCTGTATTACACATTGTTATACGGCGATAGTCATTGGTGTCTTGAGGGTTTCTGATTTTGGGGATAGGTACTTGGACCGTTTCATTCTAGGACTCCGGTATTATATTTTCTGTCCATGCTCTGTGCATTGTTTTGGTAATAACCTTTAACAGTTGTGGCGGTATTCCTTTGTACAGTTCCGGGACTACCTGATCTGTACCCGGCGCTGTTCCGTTACCCATACGGCTGATTATTGTTTTTATGTCGGCTATTGTTGGACCATTTTCTAGATAGTCAGGGTTTAATGAAGTATCGTTAGGGATAATCATATTTTTAGGGCCTTCTGATTTCCTTAATTCCTGTTCCCAGCGTGACATTGGGATAAATCGTTGTTTTTTTCCACCGTCTCGATTGAAGCTGGTGTCGTCTGTAATAGTGGTACACGATTTGCATGCGTTTGCTTGGGTGTTTTTTTCCTAGGCCTTAAAAAAATGCTCTGCATTCTCGTTTTTCTTCATTATCAATAATTTCCTCAAGACGTCGTCGGCGTTCTTTGAGTTGTTTATTGATTGTTTGGTCGGTTGGTCGACGTCTTTTAAGGAATTTGGCCTTTTGTAAATTTGCCAGAGCAATTCGGTGTTCCCGCGATCTAGCGGGTTTTACGGAAAGTGTTTTTTGGGCTACTGACTTCATAACCCCTGTAATAGATTCCCACGGAATGTCGGGCGTATATTCGTCGTCATTTTCTATAAATTTGTAGTTGTTCGCCGTAAGTTCTTCCATAATCCCGTTATGGTATTTTACTTTTGTGTCATTCATTTCATCTCGTGCTAGGGCGGTGTACGAACACTGTTTATAGTTGAACTTTAAAGCTGTTTTCGCTTTGTACTTAGTTTGGGTTGTACTCTTTGTTGATTCCATTTGCGTGTCGCCAGTTCTTGGAAGCAGGTTTAGTGGGTCTATTTCACCCCAGATTATCTTGTGGTCGGAAATATGCAGGTAGCTCCATTGTCCTTTGATGAAGTTAAATGTGTGTGGCGCATTATTCGAGATAATTATATGGTCTAGTTGTGATTTTGTTTTCCCGTTAGATCATGTGGTCGGGCCACATGACTTGCGAGCCCAGGTGGTTTCTAATTTTAAGTTTTCTCGGGAACAAATATCCATTAGCATTTCTCCGATGATATTTGATGATTTGTGTAGGAGATTTGTTCCTATAATTCCCTTTTTCCTGTATTCCTTTGTATCGCTTAGTCCGATATGCGCTTTAAAGTCACCTAGCATTAATATTTTGGCTTTGCTTGGTTTCTTTTGAATAATCTTTATAAGTTGCGAAAACGCTGCGGTTGCTCTCGTGGAAGAGCTGGGGATATGTGCGTCTATTACATATAGTGTATTAGTGGCCGATGTTATTGTTGCTGCCATGGTTTCCAGGTCGCGATTTATATTGTGGACCGTTAATTAGTATACCTAAGCCACAGTGTGCGATGCTGGTTGTGCCTGATAGATACCAGAGATAGTGTTTTGACACGTATGTCCCCGATGTCATGTTTGTTTCCTGTATACAGGCTATATGTATGTTTCTGTTTGTCAATTCAGCATCAATGTTGAGTCTCTTAGCTATTTCGGCGAATCCTCTAACGTTCCAAGTAGCAATGCGCATACGCTCGCATGTGACGTTTGGTTTACGATGATACGACACAGCCCCATAGGCTGTGTCGTATCATCGTATATCCGGTGTTGTCAGGGATGTCATCTATTGATGTTATGGTTGACCTTGAGGAGGTCATGGGTGTTGCATTAAGTATCGGGGAAGGTATGTTGTTATCAGTTTGGCTGTCGGTTGCCAGATTCGTGGGTATATTTTGTGATTCAAGCAAGTATACGCTGTCGTAGTGGTTTCCTGTGAAGTTGAGGTTGATAGATCCCACTGCATCCGCGGGATTCTTGGGCCTGTATGTGAGCGATGGTGAATTTTGCTGGTGGATTGTTACGTTAATTAGAAAGTATTCGGCGGCTGCTATTATAATCTCCTCTCCAGCCCAAGTGCCGTAATTAGGCAGATTTTTAATGTAGTCATTGAGGGTTTCTTCAGGCTCGGCGATTGCAAACTTTATGTTCTGTTCATCGCAGTTTTCTTCTACATATTTAACTAGGTCCTTACGAATGTGGGTGTGGTCGAGTGTTAATTGATATAGGTGATTAATTTGGTCAGCAATTGCGTGGAATAGGCAGTTACCATCTCTCGGCATTGATAAGGCTTTCATCTTTTTGGAATGTTGTTGAAAGAAAGAACTTAGAGCTAATTTGATTAATTTGAACTACCTACGTACCTATTGTTAATGGTACGGGTTGTGGCTGTCAAAGTTTGTGCGTATCTTTGCGCACTTATTCTCGGTATTTTCTAAGAGAATTGAAGGCTGGGCCTGGAAGATATAAAATAGGCGTGAGAGAGACCCGCTTAGGACAAAGAGTCTTTGATTTTATTTTGTTATTGTTCGTCAGCTGCCTTTCGTTAATTGCCTGTTTTTTGCAAGATGGTAAAATGATCCTTTTATGATGTGCAAGTGTTGGCTTTTACTCGCTGTTTCTCAGAATATGCAGTAGGCTTGCATTATTGTTTATTTTATTTTTGTAACAGGTCAAGATGGGCTGGTTGGACCGGATGGTGGCAAATAGTTTAGTTTTGTTTTATTGTGCTTGGGTAGGTTCCTGCCTAGTTTTATATTTTCGTATACCTATCACCTACCTATTTGTACGGGACTATGCCTATGGAATAGTTTAGAGTTGGCGTAGTAATTTGGAGCGAGAGCAGTATCTGTTTATGAAATGGTAACCAGCATTACGAAGGATGTTACCTGCCAGATATAAAGTTAGTTTTGCTGTTTTATCTGATATAGGGCTATCTTAATCGGAGCAATCTCACCAGGTTGTTGCTCAGCTAGTGACACTCTCTGCACTGACATCACCTACTTCAGTTCACTTCATTCGTGCGTAGTAGTGAGGTCCGTGACACGGGTCGAGGTTCAGTCCCTGCACAAGGCCCTATTGTTTATTGCTCGTTGGAATTCCTTTTTTCTTAGCTCGTTGTCCAGAGAAGGGGCTTGTTGCACAAAAAAAACGTATTTGCTTCGCCGTTTTGCAGCTGTGTTAGTTTGAGGAATGTTTTCTGTCGTAATTTATCTCTTTTGTTTAACTTTTTCTGTCCGGTATTATTTGGGTTTTAGTGTCCTTATTCACGTGCCTGCAGGAAGTGCATGAAAGGGCCTGCCTCTTGGCGTGGGATAACACCACGACTAGTTGCGCAACTCTAGTTTCTATTGACTTAGTATTTATGATGATGTATCAAGCACCACGAATGTCTGTGATGAAATGAAATAAGTCTGTTTCCCAGGTTGTTGCTGTTGAGAGAGCTTAATTTTATGGGTTAGATTCACTTAAGAAATACCTTAAATAATGAAGATTCTACGTCCTATGTAATCGTTTGTGTGTCCGGAGAAAGCAATTCATTGATAAGGTTAGGTTATTGCCGGTTAATACTCCAGGATAACGGCGTGTCGGTAGGGAGTACTGTTATGTATTGCGTGAGACGTAAACTCGGGGTCTCTTCTAGTAGATTCGTCTGTGGAGATAAATATTGGTTGCATGCGTTAGGACACTGAATAGGAACGGGCTCACCAGGCAACACTCGTTGAGTTGTCTCAGCTATGTGCACCTATTGTCGTACACAATATTGTACACGTATTGTCACAGCAGCGTGGCGTAGCCTATTATCTGGTAGGGCGCAGTTTACAACCTATCTAATTCACACTTTACGCACTCTACTTTCACACTTGTAGCTATATTAGACACTCTCATATCATCTCGCTGATACAAAATCTCCGAAACGCGAGAAACCAGAGACAGAACAAAGGCGCGCGCCGGGTTGTAAACTATTGTTTGTTTTAATGCGTTTGCAAGATGTCGGAGGTCTATAGACACGTCCGTTCGGTCCGGCAACACAAACGCCACTCTTTCCTTTGTTAAGGATTTCTAATGTAATTATTAACTTGGTATAAAGTCTAGTATATAGTTTAGCTCTGACTAATCATAATCTGTATTGCTAATAACTATGAAAAAATAAAAGTTCATTTTTTCTCTTATATTGTGTTAATATTTTCAATTTATTACACAAAGTTAGAAGTATTTTGATTGTTACATTGCGAGGACGCAATCGTATTGTCAGGATAGACGAATGTTAGCATTATACAGATTCAATTACTTTAGTATTATATAGATTTAGTTATATTTATAACAATTAAGCAATTTCATGTCGCCATTATTGTGTAAAAATCGGTAAATCCTGTATTTCCGGTGCACGAGGCGCTCAGTTTTCGCGCGAACCTAGAAAATATAAAAGGTGGCGCTCGAGCGGAGCGCGCCATTGCTGTTGTAAAGTGCTTCGGATAAACAAGTTCTAATAGTGAAGTGTTATAGTGTGACTGGTGAAAACAAATTAGGTGTAAGCCGAGTGGGAACTGATTATAAGTGCTGGAAGTAAAGTGTTACGGTGTGATTGGTGAAACAAAATAAAGTGTGAATCGAGCGGGAACTGTTTTATTTTACAATCATTACCAGAAGATAAATCGTTTGAAGATTTGACAAGAATCGTCAAGGAGCATTTGGAACCTCAGCGATCGGAAATAGCCGAAAGGCATGTTTTCCGGTAAAGAAAGCAGTTGCAAGGCGAAACAATTAGTGATTATTTGCAGATATTGATACACCTAGCGAAGAATTGTAACTTTGGTAATTCGCTGGAAGTAAATCTACGCGATCAATTTGTTTCGGGCCTGTGAGTGAGTACAAGCGCCAGTGTCCCGACCTTAGGGTATTTTCCCCTAGATTTAGGGGATTTTTGAAGGTTTGGGGGATTTTTTAGGGTATAAAATTATTTAGGGGAATATTGAGGGTAAAAAAATCTGTCGGGGATTTTTTAGAGAAAGTTTTGATTTTCAGTTCGCAAAAGAATTAAATGTGTGACTGCGTGTATCCGAACGTATCTTTGTATGGTGATGTGCCGTTCTCGATGCATGATTTTGGAAGAAATGGAAGCCCAAACAAAGGACGCATTCCATGAAATAATATAGTGTGTAACTCTCCTGAATTTGTGTTATATTTTTAGAATAAATTATAGGGAATTTTTTTTGAGAAGTGCCTAATTTAGGGAAAATTCACGAGGAGTCCGGGGAAAATCAAAATCAGAGGGTGGCAACACTGACAAGCGCGCTGTCGAGTTGGCGCTGGCGCTGGAGTCGGCAGAGCGGCACACGGCGGTGGCAGGCGCCGGAGCCGCGGGGCCGAGCCGCGCGTGTGGTGAGAAAGGTCACTTAAAGGTGATGTGTAACAAAAGTGAGTGTAGGAAACACGAAAAAGGTCAGTTCTTTTTAGAAGATGAAGATGACAGTGTTGGTCATTTCTATAACATTGTTGGTGATGGAGATGACAAACCATTCAAAATAGACTTGCAGGTGAATAAAAAATCAATTAAATTTGAGGTAGATACAGGTAGCAAAATATCTGTAATAAGTTACGATTATTATTGTAAAAGTTTCTCTGACTCAGATATTGTTAGGCGACAACTAAGATTAAAATCATATACTGGAGATATTATCACACCAATTGGTTACATTTCTGTAAATGTAAAGATTGGTCAAGTAAACACAAAATTACAATTGTAAGTGATCAAAAATGGCGGTCCGCCATTGTTAGGCCGCACTTGGATAAGATGTCTCAATTTAGATTTAGATTGCTGATATAATTTGATAGAGATATACCCAGTAGTTGTCACATTAAGAAATGAGTTTCCCGAAGTATTTGCTGGTGGGCTGGGCACACTCAAGTCGAGTCGACCGCTCACTAAGACTACATCTATTCACTCCGAGCGAAGTTTATCGCATTATAAAATTACGAATCACGCATAAACCCACCAAAGATATTTATGACATTTCGACGGAACTTATACACTGGGCCGCAGAGCCTTTAGCACCGATACTAGCTAAACTCTTTAACGAGTGCGTCAGACGAGGCATCTACCCGACAGCGCTAAAGAAGAGCAAAATAGCACCGATATTCAAGGGGAAAGGAAAGAGGGAGAATATCGATGGATAAAGACCAGTCGCAGTCGTGCCCATACTGTCCAAGATCCTAGAGAACAGACTTAGCTCCCGACTCCTTGAATTTCTAGCGTCGACTGAAGAGCTGTCGGATCGGCAATACGCGTACCGCGCGGGACGCTTGACGACTGCACTGACGAGGCCGGTGGTGCGACGCGTGCTCGAGGCGAGAGAGAGAAAGCTCCAGGTGGCAGTACTCTGCTGTGACCTCTCGAAGGCCTTCAACGTGGCTGATCAAGGCGTTCTCGCCGTCAAAATCCGGCATTACGGTATCGATGGAAAGCCCCTATCTCTGCTAGCGGATTTTCTGAAAAACCGTACCCAGATCGTTGTTGGTGATGGAGGCAGGACGAGATCAAAACCAGTGATGACACATATGGGGGTTGCTCAGGGCTCTTCTGTATCCAATATTCTGTTTTCGCTCTTGCTCAACGACCTGCCACAAGCAATGACCTCCAGCCAAGTATATATGTACGCTGACGATGTGGCAGGAATTATTACGAACAAAACGATTGGAGGCCTTGAGCTAAGCCTAAACCATACAATAACCGAACTGTCTCACTGGTTCCGCGACAATGGCCTCGTCCTTAACTTGAAAAAAACACACTTTCTCCACTTCGACCTGTCAGGCCGCCATCTCGTCCCGCTGAACGTCCATGTGGGCGGAGTGCGGGTCGAGCAGGTGGAGGCGACAACGTTTCTGGGCTGCGATCTGGACCGCAGCCTCACGTGGAGTGCGCACGTGGACAGGCTGTGCGTCGCGCTGCGACGGCTGGCACGCACGGTGCCGCGCGACATAGTGAAGTTGTGCTACTTCGCTACAGTGCACTCGCTGCTGCAGTACGGAGCCGAACTGTGGGGACGCGCAGCAGATTGGGAACGGGCATTCAGGATGCAAAAGCGAGCCGTGAGAGCTATAGTCCAGGTCCGCTGGGACGTCTCCGCGAAGCCTCACTTCAAAGCGCTCAGGATCCTGACGTTGCCGTCCGTCACCATTCTGCAAGTGGCCGTCTACGTGCGCGAAAACCTGGACTTATTCCGCACGCTCCGCAAAACACGACGGTCCCCCACACATTGAGGAATTCATCGAAGATGACTCACGTCATAGGTCAGGCGGTATATAATCGTCTTCTCGCCAACGTAACCGATGCTCCCAATCCTAGCTCTTTCAAACTGCGCCTGAAGCGCTGGCTTGTCGAGCAAACCTTCTTCTTTTTCGGAATTCCTAGACCTACCCAACTAGGTAGACTCTCTCTAGACAACATTTATGTTAATTAAGTAAATGATTCTTTTTTTATATTTTTATATAATTCAATATAATTTATTATTATTATTTTAATTTAATTTGACACAATTTAAGTTTAATGTCATTTTTATTTGACATTCAACTGAACTAACTCTATTTACCAATAACAAAATGACATGTAACTGACGTTATCAATAAATAAATATGAAATATGAAATATGAGGATGCGATTTCACTTGTCGGACGAGACGCCCGTGTTGGTGAAGGCGCGGTCACTGCCGATGGCGCTGCGCGCGCGCGTCGAGGCGGAGCTGAGCCGGCTGCAGCGCGAGGGGGTGGTCTGCAAGGTGGAGCGCTCGGACTACGGCACTCCGATAGTGTCGGTAGTTAAAGCTAATGGGGACATACGCATTTGCGGTGACTACAAGATCACGATCAAACCGCGTTTGAAAGACTGCCATTACCCGCTGCCGCGCATCGATGAAATTTTTGCTGCTCTGGGTGGCGGGCAGCAGTATAGTAAGCTGGATCTGTCCCACGCTTACCAGCAAGTACTTTTGGCTGAGGAGTCACAGCCGATGACAGCCATCATCACACATATAGGAACTTTCATGTATAAACGGGTACCTTTTGGTATTAAATGTGTACCCGGAAATTTTCAAATACTGTTGGAGGAAACATTTGGTGGTTTGCAATCGACAGTGATATTTCAGGGTGACTTTTGTTGTACTTGTAAAGATTCTTGATTCTTTTAACTTAATTAACACACATATTTAGGTTTACTCAGCATTCAATCACATTAAGAAGGTGTTGTGTAGTGATCCAGTTTTAGCACACTTTGATGCGAGTCTGCCACTTATACTGTCAGTAGGCGCGGCGCGGCGGAGTGATGCGTGACGCTAGTGTGGGAGACGCGGTGAGAGTACGCGACTACGCAAGGGGTAGTACTAAGTGGACGGATGCCACTGTGCAGAATAAGACCGGCCCTGTGTCGTACGTTGTTAAAACGAATGACGATCATATTTGTAGGCGTCATATTGACCAAATTTTAACTAGCAAGTCACGTCATTCGTTGTCATGTGTTGAAAATAAAAATGAGGATAGTTTTCAGACAACTGACAAAGAAGGTTGATCGACACCGACGCAGGGGTCACCTGTTTAGTACGAGGTCAGTATGAACCAGATTTGAATGATAATTTAGGGGAGGCAGAGACAAGTGAGCCGATCCGCAGCGATCAACAGACGCCGAATGAATTTGCATTGGTCTCTCCTACTACAACTACGGGTAATGTGGTAGACTCGCAACAAAGTAGAACTCGTCAGTGTCGTCACAAAGTTACCTATCCCCCACATTCTATGGTTTTAAAGATCTCACGTTAGGAAATAAGTACTACTTAGTATAGATACTTACTTTTATTTTATATCATAAGTACCACTTTTTGTGTTTGCTGTTTTGTTGCGATGGTTAAGTTTTGGTAAAATTCTCATAATGCCTACACATGTGTACATGTGCTGATTAGAGGAAATTAAAACAATAGCAACATGTGGGTTAGTGTTAATTTTATCATAAGTAGGGACACTACATTAATTACAACTATCTATCTTTTGTTTACTGTTTAGTTCGTAAAATATAGTTTTAATTATATGGTTTATGATATCATACACTGTTACACTGTTTGGTTTAATCTAATACTTATCTGGATATTAGTTATTTGAGGTCATTGTGATTTTGGGAAGGAGCAGTGTTATGTATGTACACCTATGTAAGTAGGTACGCGCCGCGGGTGCGTATCAATAAAACCAGTTTGGTACCGATCGCCTTTCGTTTCACTCGTCTCCCTACACATCACTAACCTAACCTAACCTACCTGCCTTTTTATAACGCTTTCAGCATTTACTTTTTTCCCCTCTGCGGATAGTTCTCTGCACCACCTTTATATTGTAAATAAATATATCTTGGAACGGTGGGTAGTTTTATTTCACATGAATTTACCACAATTCCAGAAATTTGCTTTTATATGGCAACTGTAAATATGACAGCTGATTAGCGGGTTGAAGGAAAGAATTTCGATTATGGTTGTGTTTGTATTCAGAAGCGGAGTTTTCATCAAGGTCGCTCGACGCTTGTTTGTCCAAGGTAAATCCTTTCTCTGCGTGCTCTGAACTACATTTGGATTAATCTGACGCGCGTACAGCTAATGAATACAATATTTATTGGTTATAAAAAAAGAGATTTGAAGTGTTGTTCAAGTTCCAATTCCTACTTTAGACCGCCATAGTATCAAGATGGGAAGTTCGCTTTCAAGATCCTACTCTCCGAACAATTGCAGCTTTAGAAATGCGTCCTCTACTGGTGAGTAAAGATTTTTAGATGCGTTTATAATTTAACATCATCCATGTGAGCTCTACAATCAGCATCATCTCTTAAAGTAAGAATTATGATGTGCCTTTTTGTTGCTTCCATCCTTCCTGGCCTTTTATCAACCTACCTGCAAAGATTCTTGTTATTGATTTATTATTACATTCATACAAAGTAAGGAAGATAAAACACGGTTGGAGTGTAGATAAGGGGGCGCCAAGGAAAAAAAACTTAGAATTTCGTCCTCAAAAAGTGATAATTTTTGAATATTTTACAAGTGGGGGTTTCCGCCCCCTTATCGACACTCTGACCGATAATTAAATATTATCATTATTTTATTTTAGATAAATCAAAAACATTGAGAAATTCTAGTTTGCTCCTGCTTTTGTGAGTTTGCAACTACCTTTCAGCCAGATAGCGGCTGCCAGATATTTTTTTAATATAAACTCAGTCTTTAACACTTCTCTGGTAAACAGTGAACTTAACAAATAGCAGATCAAGTAAAAGTTGTACATCATAATATTCTCAACAAAAATATTTCTTAAACATTTTACCTGGTTTCATGACATTATATCGCAATTCAAAAGTCAAAGAAGTTACATATGGAGCACATTGTCCGCACCACCAGCAAGGCGCATAACGAAAGGGTACCTTATATATATATCTCATGAACGGTAAAAGGTACAGAGTAGAAATTCCTCAAGAGTTTATAGTTCTTTTGCCATTAAAACAAAAAAAGAACTACACACTTTTATACAATTTAAAGGGTAATCCCATACAAGAGACTTAATTGTTTCGTGTTTTCTTGTATGTTGGCATAAAACCATTAATGTCTGAATAACACAATGATAATATACCATGGAGTACACCTACCGGGAACACCATGTTGAACATAAAAACCAGTTTAATTTGAATTGGATTCTCACAGAAAAAGCTCTGTTTCATCCATCACCCAAGAAAAAAATTATATAATCTAGTCTAGTCTCTTGCATGGAGAACACATTAGTTTAGCCTAGCGGGTAGTGACCCTGCCTACGAAGCTGATGGTCCTGGGTTTGAATCCCAGTAAGGGCAAATATTTTGGGACAAGCATGAATATTTGTTTCTTAGTCTTGGATGTTTTGTATGTATTTACATTATCTGTATCAAATATATCGTCGTCTTGTACCCATAACATAAGCCTAGTTGAGCTTACTATGGGCCTAGCTCGGTTTGTGTAAGATTGTTCTCTAATATTTTTTTATTATTTGTTTATTTAAAAAAATGTGTGGTAGATTAATTGTTGTAAAAAAATATGCATACTGTGAAAATTAAATTTTTCTACTATTCATGTGTTACTCAGTGAAAATCAAATTTTTCTACTATTCATGTGTTATTGCTTGCCAGACAGTATATGCATGGACAGATGGACGCACAGACAACGGGCTCTTTGTAATAGGTTCCCCATTTTAGGTACGCTTCAAGAATTAAAAACCCTAAAGAGGTACCAAGAATACCAACTTAAAGTTGGTTCAGACTGTATCATTCAGACAGACAGGCTTATGTATAATTTATTTCTCAAAAACTGTACATTTCCTCGCAAAAAACTATACTAGGGGGACAGGGGAGCTCCCCCCTACATGACGAGCATACATTATATACTATACTAGCTGTTGCCCACAACTTCATCTGCAAGCTCGCTCATAGGAATTATCATTTACGAAGATAACGTTAGCGTCCTTCTAGTGCAGTCGGATAAAAAGTAGCCTTTAAGTTAATCTAGCTCATATATTATCTCTGTGCTTAATTTCATTCAAATTCGTTCACCCGTTTTAGCGTGATTGAGGCACAAACATCTAAACATAGCTTCACATTTATAATATTAGTTGGATACTTATAGCAACAATAATAAAGTAATGATATCGTAATCTCTGGTATGTTAGGTACCTATATAGTATCGAGCAGTTCCAGTGGTCATCTGTGGTCTTCATCATCATCATCATCAGTTCCACTTCACAAAATGATACTTCCCGAGAGTAAATGCACGAGGTACTATGAAAACACAAAAATCGCCTTTAATATTTGAAGAGTTCCTCCGATTTCTCCAGCATTCCTTCATCAGTTTCTGATCTGATGTCAATAGGACCAATTGGATGGTAAAAATTTCAAATAAAAAATAATGATTTCCAAATCGGCCAATGGCCCTGGAAAAATCGAGGCACATTCTTAGCAGCAGATTGACTTTGACATTTCAAGGGGTCGAAATTTTGAACTTTATGTCATGGTAATAGAATTTAACACCTATAACGGCATTTTGGGTACCTACCCAGGGTACCCAAAGTCAATCAAGGGGAAAACAACATTAAAGATTCCTTTGTTGAAGTCTGTTAAAAATACGACTTTGTTCGACTGATAGATCCGCGATATCTCATTAGGAGAAAAGGTGTAAATAAATTTTTGTAGATAATATTATGAATTTGCAACTTTTAGTGTAAACTTTTTTTGATAAAACTTACCGTTTACCATAAAAATGCAAAAAAAAACGCTTGCTTTCACCTTTGACTTTGAATAATATTTTTACCAGTAGTGGCCTTGGTGAAGACTTTTATACGTGCATTTTCAGCTCAATGCAAATTCATGAAACCTCCAATGACAATTATGACTGGAATATTGTATTATAAAAATGTTATAGAAATGATAAACATGGACGCCCGCAAAATCACTTATCTATTCGTTCAGTTGACGACCATTTAAGTTCCTTACATTTTTGATACGGCCGGCCGCTAACTCACCCCCTCCTATTGACAACTAGTTAGATTGCGACCACATGGACATTTATCACAGAATTCAATATTATACTGGCGGCCGTAACCTGTGATGTACAATCACGAACCTTACAAAGCAAAAATAAAAAAGAAAAATATATTTGATTCATCATGTCTGATATCCCACCACCCGGCCGCAAACTGAAATTATTGCGTTTTCATATGTCAGTTCGAGGCACTTCGAGGCCGCGTAATATTTCACTGATTTTTTCACATTTTCCTCTAAATAAGTAAGAAATGTACAAAAGCAACAAATACAATCATAATAAGTAAACACAGGACAATATTCACTTCTAAAGCGGCACGTGCTCGAAGTTTTGCGAACATATGCGTCCAAATGAATGGGATCGTCTGGTCCTCAGTAGGTCCCTCAAATGGCCGCCAACTAGCCCCTGGCCGCCAACTGGCATAATGAAATGACCCTACTTTAGGTACTTGAGCTACATTTTTGTGTTAAGGTGATACGAAAAAAAATTGAGTTCTTTTCGAATCCATTTGCTCCACCATGAAGTCATCTACAGATTTTATATTTGGGTTGACGTTTATTGAGTATTTGATTAAGATTTTCACTAAAGGAAAACGCGATTGGATGAAATTTTCTCGATAGAATTGAATTACGAAAACACCTCTAAATTGTTTTATTTTTTCCTGTAATTCTGAAATCCTAACTCATTTCATTGTGGAAGTGCGTTTAAAATGTAGATATTATGAATTCGCAAAATCTCCTCAAAAAACTTTTTAACAAAATAGCGTAGTTTATTTTTAAACAATTATTCTGTGGTTTAACGCTACGTTTTTTAATTTTTTCCCGATTCCGTCCCTCTCACACTGCGGGTCTTTCCGCCTGGAGTAACGGGGACCTTTGCACGGACGAGGTATCGCCTTAGGGGTCCAAGTTAAAATCGCAGTTTGTGAAATATAGTATTCCTGTAATAGCAGCTTTGGGTCGTTTTTTGAATCGTTCTCCCTTCATTTAATTATAATGAGGTGAGCAATGGATAGCTGGCAGACACTCTAGTTAACAAAAATAAAATAAAAAAAATCGCGAGGAATTGCATAGCTTTTTTTTAAATAAAATATTATAATTGAAAACTGTGAAGGAAACGTAAAAATTGACGTACCGAAACGTCAATAATACCTTACACAGGCAATATTATGATATATTGTCAATATTGTATGTTCATGGGCGAAATGGCGCGAGATGCTAAAACGTCATTCCGTTTCTATCCTAGCTACACGAATATACACCCTATTCTATAGGATTGATTAGGTACTATTAGTTATTCTAGGTAATATAGCGTTGCGACCTAATAGGTCTGTTAGGTCGCAACGCTATATTGCAACTGGAGCCGAATCGAAGCGGAGCGGGGCGAGCGACCCTACGTAGTGTCACAGGACCGAATTCGTTGATGTAGGCCACTTGATGTTTGAAATCTAAAAATAGGTTTGTTAGGTCACAACATTATAACACAACCGGGAGCCGAAGCGAAGCGGAGCGGGGCGATCCCTAGTCTGACACCAGAAAGATAATATTGTATGATTAAACATAAACATAAATAAACTTCATTTTTTTACGAGAATGAAGTTAACTTATAGATTATTGTAAGATTAAACATAAACATAATATATTTTTACGAGAATCAAGTAACCTCATTTTTTGCACAATTAAATAATTTTTCCTCTAAAAGTATATTTTCTCACAAAAAAACTATATCAGGGGGATGGAGAGATCCCCCATCCCCTCGCCCTCCTCCTCCCCTCCCCCCCCCTCCTCCCCTCCCCCCTCCAATAAAGGGACAACTTCCTTGCAAAAAGTAATGCATTTTGTTATTAAAATTGACCGCCAGCTATACATATTATAAATAAGTTAAGGGAGAATGGTTCAAAAATTTACCCTTTTGTTTCCACCTACATCCAAAAGGAAAATCCTTTTCAGAAATAATGTACTTTTACAAGTCAAGCACTCATACATTTCTGCTCATGTTTCCATATGGAAGGATCTATTCAATTCATATTGGATAAATGGTTTTATCTATTAAATCTTCAAAGCCTACCTGGAAAATTATAAAATCAAATAATGTATGGAGTAAAAATTGGTTTTATTTTCATCTGTCAGAAAATTATATAAAGTGCTATTTATTAACTTATCAGTTTCAGCTAGGCGGTCAACCCTGGCACATTACATTCTGCTTGATTTACTACAATACAAAACATTGGACCTACAATGTTTTGTGGTTGCATAAAACAGAACTATTTTATAATCAATTACCAAATGTTACGTAGTATGCCTTTTATTCCTTACATTTTATTCAAGAAGAATGGAAAATACAATAATGACTCAATTTATTTTCTTCAGCCGGCGGTTCGATCGCCCGCGTCGATTCCACCACCGAATATGTGGAAGCGGTAGTGTGCAACGAAAAAGATCTACAGGACAATGAGATGAAAGTTTTCGACATTGGCGAAGATGGCAAAGTCCTCATTGTTAAGCAGAAGGGAGAAATCAATGCCATTGGTACTAAATGCACCCACTATGGCGCTCCGCTAGTGAACGGTGCCTTAGGCGATGGCAGAGTGCGGTGTCCCTGGCACGGGGCCTGCTTCAATCTGAAAACCGGTGATATTGAAGACTTCCCCGGCTTTGACTCCCTGCCTTGCTATCAAGTGACCGTTGGCAAGAAGGGAGAAGTGAAGGTGAGATATTATACTTGACTTGAACTCATACTCCTAACATTTGTTGTTGTTGACGACCCGAATGGCCGAGTCGGCAGTGACCCTGCCTACGAATCCAAGGGTCCCGGTGGGGGCAAATATCTGTTTGACGAGAACGGATGTTTGTACCCTAGTCATGGTTGTTTATCTATCTAAGTATAATATATATCTATATAAGTATGTGTATCGTTGTCTAGTACTCAAGATATAGGGAATCCTAGTTTGGGGCTAGATCAATGTGTGTCAATAGCGTCCCAGGATATATTATTATTATTATATTAATTGTTATTTTAGATGAATTTAAATCATAGGTGTAGTTTTCATATTTAAAAGTACCTAGTCCTCCCATAAATTCTGTCCCTACTTAAAATATTCCTAGCTCAAAGTAAAACAAACAAATAGTAATAAAATATAGTTTGGTATATTCTTTATTTCCTAATTAACTAAATAAAAAGGCAATCTACTCAAAGTGACCACCTTTTGCCTTCACACACAACTTCAATCGATCCGGCCACTCGTCTATCGCCGTACGCACCGTTTCTAGAGGTATCGAAGCCGCCGCTGCCACCAAATCACGTTTTAGCGACTCGACATTCCGATTAGGTTTCGAGCAGGCCTTCTCCTCTAAAACTGTTGAGGGTTGAGGTCGGGACTTCCTGAGGGACAATCTTCGCACGCGATAAACTCCGGCAAATTGTCCTTTAGCCACAGTTGAGTGGTTCGTGCTTTGTGTGCCGGGGCTGAGTCTTGTTGAAAGATCCAATGCTCTTTGGAAAACATAGTCCGAGTGAGTGGCTTCACAACAGGCTCCAACATGTCGGTCTGGTAGTTTGCCGCTTTCGTTTTTACGCCTTGCTGGCAAAAATGGAGCTTGGTAACACCCTCGTATGATACGCCCCACCAAACCATGACTGATGCCGGATGATGGCCTCTTTCCACCTAAGCAACCTTCTGCGAAGCCTCCTGAGAGCTGTGGGCGTACACCCTGTCATTTTGACGATTGTATTTCTCTTCAACGGTAAAGATTTTCTCGTCGGTAAACAAGATTCTTTGGTACCCACCCGTAGCGTGCTTCTGAAACAGCTTTTTCGCTCTGGTCGCTCTTATGTTACGTAAAGCTGCTGTCAAGCGATGTCCTGTACTTCGTCGGTAAGCGGCAAGCTTAAGGTCCTGTTTGATGATGCGAGACATGGTTCTAGGTGGAATTTTCATCTCCCTGGACAGAATTTTCTGCTTGCGAAGAGGATTTCTTCTGATTCGCTCAGCAACAGCTTCGATCGCCACTGGCGTCCTAGAATCACGAGGGCGGCCGCTTCTGGGTCTGTCATCGATATAGGACATCTCGCTGAATCTTTTGATGGTACGATATACGAATTTGATAGTGATTCCTAGTGAACGTAACAGAAGATCTGCACCGGCGTTTTGTTGCACTTGTGTACAACTATAACACCGACTCGGTTTTCCTTCACACCCCACTCCATGTCTTCTGCTTGGATTCGTGCCGTCAAGTGAGGCTTTCCTAGAAGACCGAAGCCTATTTATGTCATACGAAAACAAAAACATATCAAATGACATTCGGTTTTCTGACGTTTTTATTCAAAAGTTCGGGACAGTATTTATGGCCAGACTAGGTTCACCTACGAATTAAACTACCTTGTCCTTAATTCAGTAATGGTTTTTGATATAATCGATAACATACAACGCAGGCGAGGTATGTAATTAAAATGCTTACACATAGGCGATTATTCTCAGAACTTCCTATGATAAGAAATGTTTGATTTGTGACTAACCAGACGCGATGACTAAATGTGTGACCTCATTTGGTTATGTTGTACTTATCCGCCAATGTTAAAGTAAGTATACATAAAGCTATATATGAATGATCACATCAAATCTTCGAGCAAACAATTATGTCAGTCCATTTTCAAAGAGAGCCACGGCCCACGATGGACGTCTTCGGAAACTCCATTTCCTTCAACCTTTGTTGCGAATTTTGTACTCCCAAAATGACTGATTATTATGGAGAAAGTATTGGACTTCTAGTCAAAATAGACACTTTTTAGGAAATGTCAAAAATGTGAAGTCATTTTTTACCCAGATTTGAAATTATATCCACTCGGCTGTCAACAGATGATTGATTATTTTTCATAAGTTTTGAACTTTATACACGTCGCTTCACGAATTATGAGCGGTGGCCTTAAAAAGTAATTTTCAACCGAATTGATAAAGGAGGAGGTTCTCGATTCATCTGTTTTTTTTTTGTGTGTGTTTGTTACACGATTACTCCGTCAATTGTGAAACGATTTTGATGATTCTTGTTTTGATTGGTAGGTCATACTTCAGAGGTGGTCCCATATTTTTTTTATCAAAATTTAATCAGCGCTTTTTGAATACATCAAAAAAAACATCTGGAAATATACAATCCTGATATTGTCAAGCCAATTTCTACACTATGCTTCTACTTCAGCTGACATGTTCCTAGATTTATTTGACTACCTTTTCCAATTCCAATAGCGAATTCGGTATTGGACTGGAATTAAAATAGATACTTTTTGTGAACTGTGAAACGGTACTTTTGTTGTGAAAGTACAGTATTGTGAAAATACAAGCATGTAACGTCATAGTCAAATGCTGTCTTTTTACACAAAATTGAGTTTATAAAATGAAGCAAAATAAATATACTTAAGTACTTTTCATTTTCTTATGAAATTTTGAGATTATTTTAAGAAACATATTATAATATTTCGAGTAATAGATGTCTAAATACTTTTTAAGATAATGTTTTAATTAACACCCCTTAACAATCTCAAAATTTTTTAAACCTTTACTGGCAGCTGGGATTTTCTGAACGAAAAAATCGATGTCACTCACATGTCACTACTGAACAACAGAAACATACCAGAAAAAACTACTTCATCGACTGGGGTATCGTTGTTTAGAGAAAAAATAATTGGGTAGTTTAAAAACTACTCACCGAGACGATTCTAAAGAGCCCAAACTTTTGTGTTATTTTATTACAGAGTTACTGTCACCACCATTCGGCTCTATCATCAGATTAGCGCGATATTCAAAAAATAAAAAGTTTATTCAAATTCAAAGTCAAAGTTTTTTATTGCTGTAGATATTTACTTATACTTAGCAAACGTAATTTTTTGCCTCTTCTCTACATTGAACCACTGTGGGAGAAGAAGGGCGTATACCCTCACAGATTGATTTACCGATCTCTAACTAACTAATTTTCAGAAGTACAGTGATATACACAATTTTAATACTAGAAATAAAGACAAGTTGGTTGCTTATGTAAGCCGACTACATAAAATTAGTAATTCTTTTAAAGGCAATTGTATACGCTATTACAATAAGGTCCCTACTGATATTAAAAACTTACCTTTAGACAAGTTTAAAATAATAATAAAACAGAAATTGTATAAAAAAGGTTACTATAGGATATCTGATTACTTAGAGGACAGATGTCCATGGGAATAGATTGTTTGAGTAACAGGCTGTTTCGATATATTATTAGCATTCATTTTGTAATTTGACAATATTTTATTTAAAAAAGGAAACGCAAAAGATGCGACGACTGTGGAGTTTCTTCGGTGAGCTCTTCTCCACAGATTCCGCCATTGTGTTAGTGAACTCACCCAAAAAAATGTAATGACGGATCTAAGTGATGTAACAACATCCTATGGAAATAAATGATTTTTGATTTGATTTGATCTTTTAAAAATTGGCTGTGCTTAACTCTAATACAAATATTACAATATTCATTATTATATTTATCATAAATTTACACAACGCCGCGTTCTTTCTGCAAATCGTTGAGTTTATGCGGCACCCATCTCGAACAACGCTTATGGAGGGAAAGTTGTCCATTGCTTTTGGTTTGCAGTGCAGCTGATCTCATGCCTAGATCTCGCTCAAGCTCTACGTATGTAATTCGTCGGTTCTCACGGATATTTTTTCCACGGCTTGCACATTTTCTTGAGTAACTGTGGTTGGCGGTCGCCCCGACTTCGCCTCATCTTCAAAACTCTCCCGCCCTCTTTTAAATTCAGCAAACCAATTGAAGACAGTTGCACGAGAACAAGCAGTTTAACCTGTCCATTCGCGTATGAACACCTAGTATTAAGTCCCAGGCTTTGATTATTGGTTCCAGGTTTTCCCTTAACTTGTTACAGAATCTGTCCATTGCCTTTGTAACCTATAATGGAACTATAATCTCATATAAGGCCAAAAATCTAGGAGTTTTCTTCGATAACCAATTTTCCTGGTCAGCGCATGTCAGCGAGGTCAGTAGCCGAGTCTTTGCCACTTTTCACTCCCTCAGACGACTACAATACTTCCTGCCTCGTCAGACAAAAATAACGCTTGCCCAGTCTCTTCTCCTTCCCCTGATCGATTACGCTGACGTATGCTGGGTGAGCGCGAGTCAAGAGCAACTGAACAAACTCGAGCGACATCAAAACCTCGGGATTCGGTTTGTCTTCGGCCTGCGTAAGTATGACAACGTCTCGGAGTATCGCAGGGAGTTAAAGTGGCTCCTGATCCGTCTTCGTCGGGATTATCATATCCTCATCTGCCTCTATAATATCTTATTTAATCCTCGCTATCCTGTCTTCTTACGAGATCGTTTTGAATTTCTGTGCTCGGATAGGCCTCGGCGGTCTCACGCTCGGTCACTGTTTATGACGCCGCAACACAACACAGCCGCATATGAACATGGGTTCAGACTACGAGCTATCAGGCTCTGGAACAAACTTCCTAGCGCCATCAGAGACAGCCCGTCACTTTCTTTTTTTAAAAGTCGCTTAAAAGAACACTATCTTTCTCTTCCATACTAGACTAATGTAGATATATTGCTTTGATATATATTCTGTAGTATAATTTTGTCTATTCGGATTGATATTATGTATTTATGTACATATTAGTAATTAGTTTATTATTTTAATACTTTAACGTTGTGCACATAGGTCTACCTGTTATTTCATATATTCTGTCCATATTAGTTTTGCTGGAAGAAATCTCTTTTTAGATATAAGCTCGCCTTTGTACACCTAGTTTCCATTTTGATGTACCTGTATCTTCTGTTTTTGTGCAATAAAGTATAAAGTGTCGCGTATGAATACCCATTGACCTTAAAATTTAGTGTTGTTTATTATTACATCCGTAAATGTTCCTAAAAAATAACGTCGAAAAGGTTATATCAGTTTTATGCCCTTGAAAATCTTTTACATACCGAATTCTGTTATTGTCAAACCTTTGTATTCAAACAGTTTTAACTTGAGACAGGTTTCTAGATTTATACCTATACCGAATTATCATAATCTATTGATTAAAAGTACCGTAAAAGAATAGATATGTAGTATCTAAATTGTCTTGCGTGTAATCGGATTAGATCTTCATTTCATAATAATAATTTATATAATTTAGCCCATTAATGTGCCCACCGGGAGGAACGGCCCTTTATCCGGATACCAGTAAGATCGAGCCATACTCTACCACGCTGGCTCAGTGCAGGTTGATGGAGGAGTGTCGGGCTAGCAGCAAACCCGACTGTCAGAAGTTATCAAGGCCTGATAGGCCGCCTACCCTATTAGGGCCTCTGACACAGCTTTACGACTACTTCCTCCGAGTAGCGAAGTAGCCGGGAGGCGTCTTCTGAAAATCCAGTGGGGTGCAACGCAGGCCGCGTTGTGCCCCACGGGCTTTTCAGTATTTCGAACCGCTCGAAAAGCCAGAGCGCTACAGCGCGACGCTGCGTTGTACCACATGGGGTTTTTCAGCGCTCATATTGACAATTCATCGTCTGAATCCGTGGGGCACAACGCGGCCTAGCGTTGTACCCCACTGGATTTTCAGAAGAGGCAGCCGGGAGTAGCTTAACGTGCCATCCATGAAGTTATGTATTCAAACATAATAGAAATGAGAAAAGAAACATGAAAACAGTCACAATCAAAAGTTATTTAGTTCGTTAGATAGTTTTATAAGTAATTTGGTATTTCAAGAGTAAGAAAAAAAGAACGTAATTGAGTGTAGTTACGTTCATAATTCATTTATCACCCCGTTATCTTTCAATCCAATTAGTTGTAGATAAATAAGGCTATTTCTTCTATCTGCCCATCGGCGGCTTGGCGTGCCGCCTCCGACAATCTATCCATGTCAAACCGTTAAATTGTGAACTGACACGAAATATCAGGGCGAAGCGGCGGTTTACCGAAACCTCTTTTATCCTTCGTGTTAGGTTGACATTTAGAACAGTAGTAGGCAGCATCTTGTCGAAATCGTGTTTTACATTCAGTAAAGTATTGCAATAGTATGGCACGACTTTTAGTTAAATGTATCATTTGTTTATTTGTTAGAGTGCGATTAATTTAGAATTACTGACAGGCTGATGATGGAATCGCTCTATCGGAAGTTACCAAACAAGGACTTTCTCTGCGGCTAAATTATTCTTGCGTAGGTTTTCAGCCGTCCAAGTCGTCACAAAAACCTGTCCGCCTTGCGTTGCCTGCTTGACCACCTCACCAAGTGGCCGTTACGCTGGCATTTCAGAGGTTTCCTTTTCGAGATGTGGGTTGCGGATATTCCTACAGATGCTGATATACCTATCGATGAGGATGAATCAACGATCAGCGTAAGCGTGTGTGATATTTTAGTCTTAGGGCGACCTGCCCGAGACTTTTAGCACCCGTTAAATACAGTTTATAGATAAATTAAGTACGCGTCCCGCCTAACGATGGGATCCTTCTCGGAAATAAACAAATTCTGGGAAAAAAGGCGGAATAATTCCGGGGAAAACCCAAAAAGTAGGTATGGTAGTAGTATGTAGGTAGGTAAGGATAGAGGAGTATTCCATTTATGTGTAATATAGGTATAGGTATGATTAGATTTGTAGGTGACTACTATTTTCTATAGGTACTATTTGGTAGCGAGCGACAGGCGAAAATAAACTATGTCCAATATTTGGGGCATCATTCATAAGATAATTTAGGGCTCAAGGGACAGTTTTTCAAAAGCAATTGTAATTCCTAGATGTCATAATTGCATGATAATTGATAAGGCCCCCTCGCCATTAGGTGTTATGGAAATATTTGTAATTGAGCTTCTTGTATTTTGAGTTAGAATTTCGATGTGGATATGACCGCAACTACTGTTGTTAAGTAGCCGAGTCTGTCTTAGAACCAAATACGGGATGCAAGGCTATCGAGTCGGAGTTGTCAATAAATCTTTCAGGGTTACAGTGTACCCAGCGACCGGAAGATAGTAAGAGAAGGGCGGCCGCACGTTGAGAGACTTAATATAAACTGGATAAGTTAGGATCCGTGTCTCCTAACTTATCCAGTTATGACGAGTCTTGCATCCCATAGCTTGGGCGTTCTTACTAGGTCAATAATGTAAATAAATGTCACGTGATTACAAAACTCTATATTCAAAAGGGATCACTCGATGTTGGTTACCACATTCAGTTGTATAGACTACTTTAAACACAAATACACTAAATTTCTACTCCGGAAATTCTAATTCCGACGAAAATCTGTACTCCGATTAGGAAATGTGTAGACACTAAAACGAATAGTGATGGGCAATATGTGAATTAAAGTACGAATGCTTGACATTTAATCTAAAGTAGGTATTCTGTGGTTCATTCGTTTCTGCGCTTTGCTCGATGTCGTATGTTACAGGTGTGCTCTTAAGTTTCTCGACTTTAAAAAACCTGGCATTCTTCTGGACTTCTGTTTGCTCTGTGATTTGGACTCTGTTATTCTCCTGGACAACTTATTGGCTTTCTTCTGGACTTCTGTTGGAAGGACCTTAGTAAAATGGCCGTTTCAGATGCGTTTGCTGATTTTTTCTAAGTTTTATTAGAAGATTTATAGATGGTACTTATGGGGATACCTCGTCCGTGCAAAGGTCCCCCTTACTCCTAGCGGAAAGACCCGCAGTGTGAGAGGGACGGAATCGGGGAAAAATTACATAACGTAGCGCCAAACCACATAAAAATTGTTTAAAAATAAACTACGCTATTTTGTTAAAAAGATTTTCAATGAGAGTTTACTAATACATAATATCCACATTTTGAATGCAATTGCGCAATTAAATAAGTTAGGATTTCAGAATTACAAGGGAAAAAACAACAATTTAGAGGTATTTTCGCAATTAAATTATATCGAGCAAAATTCACCGAATCGCCGATTTTTCTTCTGTGACAATCTTAATCATACTCAATAAACGTTTACCCAAAAAACAAATCTGTAGATGACTTTTTAGAGGAGTACCATCTACGATAGAATTTAATTGCGAAAAGACCTCTAATTTGTTTTTTTTTCCTATCACCACAACCCCATATTTTTTTCGTATTTCCTTAAACTACGCGAACCGTCGGAAATAATTAGCTATCGAGTTATACTTTTTTAAATCGCCATTTCAAGCATTTGGGGCCGTGGAGATGCGGGAGTATTAGGGTGGGTATTTCCATCTTGGTTTTGCTGGAAGAAATGTCTTGTTACAGATAAGCTTCCCTTTCTAAATGTGTTTTCTGTGACCTTGTAATGTGAAATATCGATCGTGCGGATAGCAACATGTGGCCGAGACGGGTACTGGACACAACACATAAATTTTCACATCTTAGTTTGAGAACAAGTAAAAAAATAAAAAATTTATTTACTCGACAATTCACAAAACTAAATAACCTATTTTGATGATTAAAATTTGTTGTGCTCTTCAAAGGTCTTTAAAAACTAAGACTGAATCAGCAGATTCATAAATTAAGATTTATTAGAATTCATTTTAAAATAATCCAATTATTGTTTAAATTCAACTCTGGGAATTTTCGCCACAAACAATAAATCATCAATAAAAAATAAACGTTTAGACTTCGCCCTTGGCATATTTGGCTATTTTTAGCCAAATATGCCAAGGGCGAAGTCTTTGGTTCTAAATGGTATTCTAGCTTCGCTTTAAGTATTTGCATCGACCTACCAAACAGCCGGTATATTAACGTCCTACACAATGCACAACATTTAACTCCCCGACTATATGTGGGCACAACTGTGCATCTTCCACCCCGAATGGGAAAAGCTGTGACGCTACGTTCACGCTATTTAACTCCCTCCTCTACAATATGCAGGTGCGCGCCAAAGCAACAGACCTTCAGACCAACAGGCGCATCAAGGAGGTCGGGCATGCTTCGCCCTGCGACGGTTCCGCCGTGGTCATCGTGGGCGGCGGTCCGTCCGGGGCGACCTGCGCCGAAACCCTGAGGAGCGAGGGCTTCATGGGCCGGATCATCGTGGTCGCTAAGGAGCCCTACCTGCCGTATGACAGGATCAAGGTCTCCAAGATTGGGCAGGCCACTGATATTGAGAAACTCCAGGTGAGGTTCTACCTACTTCTGTGTGTTAAGTGTTGTAGCGAAGCAGACCGACATTGTAGCATGGATATTTCATAATAGAAACTACGACCTACGAAGACAAGGAATCTACCCTTTCGGCAATTTAGGTCCTATTACCGGAATGTCCAGTCGGTCCATTAAGTCTATTTCCCTGTGCCTCCACTCTTCCCTGAATACCCACTTCCTTGAATTTCCACTTTCCTGAAATGGGGGAGTGGAAAATAAAGTTGCTCTGATCAAATTGGTTTCATACGTCATAAAATCACTAATCGGTTCTATAACCCTTCGTCCATTTTTGTAACCAGTTACGAATATGTTTTTTTTTCCACATTTGTAATTGAGTTACGAAATTTATTATTTTTTCCACATTCGTAACCGAATTATTTTCCATTTTTGTAACCATCCATACATAGTAACACTTTCAATAACCGAATTTGCCCAGATGGGAAGGCATTGGCATAACTTCACATAGGACTTATGCAATTCTTTATTTTTTTTATGCAAAAGACGGCATCACCCCGCAATACTCCCGGCCCTTCCTCTTTTTCAAAAATCTGTGGCATGAGCCGGAAATCCCAACATACATGTTCTGTATATGTATCCATTATGGATAACATCTCATTTCTAATCTCATTTGCCGTTCAGGTATGCTGGCTTTCGCGTATGACTTCATTTGACTTGCACGCAATTGTCGCAGAACATTCTGAGCGCATCCTACACCTCCATATTGTAGTCCATATCCTATTCTTCCGATGAAAAATATACTTGAAGCCATTTCTCAATAGAGAGGTCTCGCCCGGATATCATTATTCTCGTTCATTGTAAAATCTTATTTGGGCATACATTATAGTAGTTTATGTGACTGATACATAATGGAGGGCATTAAAACTCGAGACTCGAGAGTTTTAATGCCCTCCATTATGTACAGTTACATACACTAGTTTATCTACACACATATCATAAGCTCTCTTTGATGTGTTCGGGAACCGCTTGTTTGACCGGCATTGTGGCATTGAGTTGTTTAGCTTGTTCTGTAGTACCAACTTCACAGACAAAGTAGGGGTGGCACGCAGGCGGGCGTCGGCGTTCGAAATTTGAATGTCATCATAATATGTAGAAAATTTACACATTATGGTCATAATGTTCAATATTCAGATAAGAAATGAGTTTTTACAAAGTAGTTTAACATTTTGCTGATCGTAACGTGCGATTTTCGGACGCAGTAAAGAGGGTTTATGATATGTGTGTAGAAAAAAATATATATTTTACCCAAATAAGATTTTACTTCTTCGAGCACAAAAGAAAGCACAGAAAGAAGAACTCTCGACAAATATCAAAATTAATACAAAAAAGAGTCCAATCCGATTTTCCCTGGAAATTCAGGGAAAGGGGCATTCATGGATTGGACGTTCAATGAAATGGACTTAATGGACCGACTGGACATTCCGGTAATACCTAGGACCTAAAGTGCCTAGAGGCTACGCCTAGTCCTTTCCAGTGCGTTAGCATAACGCGTACCCCGACCGAAACCATCAGTCCGAACGAATTACAACTTCGATCAGAGACTTAAATGCGACCCTCATGTGTTACTGATCGCTGAGTAGGTTTGCTGCACCATTTGTACTATAGCATTTCTACTGTAACAAGGGCATACCTGTTGTGGAGTAATAAATAGGCTAGGCACGGCCATTGAACTACTATTACTAGCGTATGGAACCGACACCGCAAACCATTAACCACTAAAGGCAATAACGCCAACCGGCGTTATTGCCTTTAGTCCCTCGCCAGCGCTCATAGCGACCGCATGCGGATATTGTGACTAAAAACAGTTCAAAAATACCTTCTTGCGTCTTGCGATATTGTAAAAATGCGACTACTACGAAGGAAAAAGATAGTGGCGTGACGTATCATCAGTAAGTAAGCAAAATATCAGCTTAAATAATACAAAACTAATTTTGAACATTATTTTCTGCTGTACCCGACTTTTGTATGGAAACCATAGAATATGAAAAGTGAACCGTACAGATAAGACACGTAGGTACTAATGGTGGTACGAAAAAGCACTTCACAAATATGTGAGATATGATGAATGTGGTAAATATGGGTAGAGGACTCCTAAACTAACAAAACATGTTTGGTAATATTTTCACACAACTGCCCCCAAAAACGGAGTGTATTGTTTTCAGGGTTCATAATGATTTCGGGTTTTATAATTCTATATTTATAAATATATAAAGGGTGTAAAAATAATTTGCTTTTTAGTTCATTTTGAAATTATGGCAGTATAGATAACGATAACACATAGCTAAAGCGAAGGCGCAAGTCATCTACATAAACTATTGTTTA
This sequence comes from Argyresthia goedartella, assembly GCA_949825045.1. Classification (NCBI taxonomy): domain Eukaryota; kingdom Metazoa; phylum Arthropoda; class Insecta; order Lepidoptera; family Argyresthiidae; genus Argyresthia; species Argyresthia goedartella. The sequence goes on along the minus strand of OX463828.1, from coordinate 10,005,767 downwards.
AATCTCGGATCCAATGAATACTTAGATCGGTACATTTTGTAAAAGCCTGCACTCAATCAAATGAAGTGTTGTAGGTATAAAAGCGGTGTCACTTCTGCGGTGTGTAACCTACAGGGACGACACGTCGAGCTCGCGGCAGGCCGCACCATCCCGCCGCCCCGCTTGTGATCTAGTTGCGACACGTTTTTGGTTCGAGACAGCGTCTCTATAGTAATGGTACAGACCTATCAACTTAAGCTGAGAATTGCATTTGTGTGAGTGATCGCCAAAAGTACAATTAGTAAAACACATACAAATAAAATCAATGTTTTATTTAAACGAAGTCCATAAAACACAATGTTACCAACTGTCCAATTCTCGACCTCATAATGACTGAATCTTATAACTCTTCTACTCCGCTCATTGCATCTACATCTTCACTCTCGTCTGATGATTCATCAGAGTCAGAGCCTGTGTTAATAATTAATCGTTCCGTTATATCGTCGATTGTGGTTTCTCGACTTTGGAATTCTTTTTCTTTTGTAATTGCATGGTCACAAACATTTTTCCACTCTTGTGCAGTGATCGCGTCAACTTTTTCATTTGTTAATTTCATTATAGTGTCCATATTCATTGACACGTTTCTTTTGGCTACGTATCCTTTTACCATTGACCATATATTTTCAATGGGATTGAAATCAGGGTGGTAGGGTGGTAGACGTAGAACGCTGTGACCATGTTCTTCGAACAAATTATCAATTTTATATTCAACAAATCTTGCTTTGTTTTGTAAGTAGAATCAACTGATAAAGTTGCGGTTTGAGCATCTCTGCAGAGTGGTCAATATTTCTATATTTTAGCCAATCAATGATAGTTTGTTTACGATGGTTTGAATTGGGGGCGGGATTATGTAACGTATTATGATATGCAGCGTTGTCAACCACCACAACACTATTCGGTTCTAAATTTGGAATCAGCTGCGTTTGCAACCATTTTGTGTAATTCTCGGTGTTCATATTATGATGATAGTCGCCAGTTTTTTGGTTTGCCTTGAACATGAGTAGGGCATTGGATATAAAACCGTCCTTTCCGCCGGCATGAACTATTATTAAACGATTTCCCTTGGAAATTGGTTTCTTTAAGCCAGAGGTGCTTCCATCTGAATAAGACTTCGACGAAGTGTGACACGTGTCGATATACGTTTCGTCAGTATACACGATTGGACGGCCCTGGGCACGATATTCAGCTATTTTAATCAGGAACAATATTCGCAGATATCTTATTTGGTGCTTCTCCATAAGGATTCTGCGATTGTCTTCTGTCCTTTTCCATTTAAATCCCAACAGAGCCACTTCTTTTCTCAGCGTCGTAACTCCAACCGGATAATTAATTTCTGTTTTTAACTTTTCGTGCAATATTTTCATGGTGGGAACCTGTTTGTCAGTGACGTGAAAGTTGTGGATTGTTCTCCGTATTACTGCTTTGTCAAAATCGTCAATGACGATGGTATTTTGTCTGCATCTTGTTTTTTTCGGAGATTTAAATTTACTTCCATGTTCCAAAGCACGTTTACCTTCTGCTAAAACTCTGTGTACAGTTGACAGCGGAATTCCCGTCGATGTCGCTACCAATTGGGCCGATGTAACGACACTTGACACATCCTTTTCGTTCACTCCTTTAAAATACGTATTCAATTTGCATAAAATTTCTTTCACTTGGCTGCTTAATGGTTTTCGTACAGGAAATTCACTTACAGTAGGAGCCATTTCACTAATATTTCAAACACAATCAATCACATAAAATTACACGTCTATCTGCTACCAGTACCGGAGGTGAAGTGAAGTATGTGAGCGGGCGGCAGGGAAGCGGTGCGTAGCGGACGTGCCGCGCCTCAGGCCGCTTGCTATAAACTAGTATAAACCAGTTTAAACCATGCGCGGGACGGGCCGCGCCTCAAGCCGATTGCCACTCTACACTATCGGTGTGCACTCACACAAATGCAATTATCAGCTTAAGTTGATAGGTCTGTAGCTCAATGGGCACGGCACCTCTTTCTTCTGAGGAATGTGGGGATGCAATAGCAAATATGTTTTGAATTTATTTTATTTATTTCCAGGTGAGAACGCAAGAATATTACAACAACGCAAACATTCAAGTATTGAAAGGTACTGAGGCAACGAAAGTAGATCCTGAAGGTAGGTACGTTCACTTGAATGACGGCACTAAATTGCAGTACAGCGCTCTATACCTGGCGACTGGGTCGAAGCCTCGCGTGCCGGCCATTCCCGGTGTGGAACTGAAGAACGTGTTCACCGTCAGAAACTATGAGGACTCCGCTAACATCTTGTCAGTCCTGGGATCCGAGAAGGACAAGCACGTAGTCGTATTGGGATTGAGCTTCATCGGACTAGAAGCCGCAGCGTCGTGCAACTCTCTCGCGAAGTCTATGACAGTGGTGGGCACAGATACCGCGCCTTTGGGCAGTGTGTTCGGAGAGCAAATCGGCAGTAGCCTTCAAAAGATGTTTGAAGAGAAAGGGGTCGTTTTCCACTTTGGAATGACTATCCGCAACATTAAAGGCGAGAATGGCGTGATATCATCGGTGGAGCTCCCCAATGGAACCATACTTCCCGCAGACATGCTAATATGCGGCGTGGGGACCACGTTGTACACAGACTTCCTCAGAGACAGCGGCCTCGCCTTCGAATCGAACGGCGCGTTGACCGTAAATGATAAACTGGAGACTAACATCAAGAATGTGTTTGCCGGCGGTGACATAGCACACGCTCCAGTGCACGCCAACGAGAACAGACCGATGAGTATCGGGCACGTAGGCCTCGCGCAGTACCACGGCAGGGTCGCCGCTCTCAACATTCTCAAGAAGGACGTGTCTCTACGAACCGTCCCTTACTTCTGGACGATGGTGTTCGGCAAGTCCATTCGCTACACCGGATGCGGAAAAGCCGACAGCTACCTCGTAGAAGGTGATATAGAAGGCCTCAAGTTCGTGATCTTCTTCTTCGATAAGTCTGAGAAGGTAATAGCAATGGCATCCTGCATGAGGGACCCAGTGGTCTCACAGTTTGCTGAGTTCTTGCATCAGGGCAAGACCCTGTACAAAAAGGATCTCAAAGATGATCCATTTGCGTGGACGAAGAATATCAACTAATTGGAAAACAATAGCTATATACAAGCTGATGATCACAAAATAGTATGAAGTCCTGGCAATTTGTCCTGTAGATCTATGTGCAGTATTAATACTTTATATGTGAAATATAAGTACGGATGTTTGTTCTAAGAATAAATGGTATAGTTACTGTAAAATGGGGTGAATAGCTTCGATTTCAAGCTTTGAAGCAAAATTTTAGATATTTCTCTACACTTCTGCAGTGTGAATTCATAATTATGCTATATACAAGGGTATTTGATCTGTAAAATAGAAAAAAAATATAGATTTCTCCTTTATTCAACTGTTGCGGCAGCCCTAGAACAACAAACCTTTTCACCCCGTTGGTGACTCACACCTCACTTGACCTTAACGACCCCAAACATTGCCAAAAACTACACCGTTAGATAATTCAGAATTAAACCTTTAAAGTCAACTTAATTTATGTAACGTAGGTAGGTACTTATTAACTTCTAGCCTTCTTTAGAACATAAATATGGTGCATTCCGAGTCACGTCAACAAAGACCTCATCGCTCACGTGCCGTCACCACCATCATGCTTGTTCTGTGTGGGAAATGACGACCATCGTAGATATCCATTCAGAACGCTTTGAACGCGACGGTAGACGCTGACACTGACAGATGATAGGGATGTCGAAAGTGAAAAAAAATATCGATATATCGATACATCGATATTTAAAAAAATATCAATATCGGCATTGATATATCGCGGAAAAAATATCGATTTATCGATATATCGGCAAAATTTTAAATAAATTTTTGTGGTTTTAAAATAACAGTGTATTTAGCTTAGCCTAGCGCAATCATATCAATAGTAATTTTTATACAAAATGTAAATTATTATAATGTACAAATATCTCAATAGAAACGAAGGTATTTTTATATATTTTTTTTTTATTAGACAAAATAACAAACATGTCAGACACAAAAAAGCTATCTTCTAACTTTTAATAAATCAGGCAAACCAGTATTTGTCCGGTAGTGAAAGTAGAAAAACTCTGCTCTTTACATGTTCCGCTGTCTGCCGGCTTCTTTCTATTGTTAGGAACCGCAAGATTTACGGCAGACGCCACTCTCTCTGAAGGTACAGAGGAAGCCGTAGGTATCAAGTATTTAAGTGCCAGATTCGAAAGAACTGGGGTATAATGTCTCTCCACGTGTCTATCCAAAACTTTATCGGGTTTTCCTTACGGGATAGATTTGGAGCATCTAGGAATTGCTTCAACTCGTCCGGCATTCTGTTACTTCGAGAGACTAGATTAGCTGCATTGTTGCTGGCTGCAGCAGCTAGGAGCTTTTTGTGTCGAGACCATAATGATTCTGACGTTGAAGAATTTTGTGTTTCAGTCATTGTGTCAGTATTAAGATTAGGCGAAAGCTGTCCTCGTCGCCTGTTTTCTGCGCGTATTTCATCTGAAAGCTCAGTTATTGCTTTTGTAACGGCCAGTGCGGAACTGAAGTGAATCTTCTTGAAACGCGGATCTAAAATTGTAGCTTTTGCCAAGTATACATTTTCCTCCAGGGGCCTTAGTCGTGTAGTAACCCCTTCCAACAAACTGGTTTTTACGGCAATACCTAATATTGTTGAGGGTTTTTCGTGTTCCAGTCCTTGCGCCAGCAAATTAGTAATTGGTATTGCTAGACTAGAACTCACATAATGATCACCGCTGATGTCTTCAGTGGCCTGCTTAAATGGTTTAAGCAGTGTTATTAGCTCTCGGATGATATTCAGCTGCGATGATGTTAGCATATCTGGCGCATTTCTCCTGCCAGATAAAATTTTAGCCACTATAGCTGACAGCTTATTAAATCTTTCTAGCATATCTAGGCACGAATTCCATCGAGTGCTGACCGACTGAATGAGTGTTAGCACTTCCCCTTCTTTTTTTTGAAGACTTTGTTGCTCTGCTCTTAATTCGTCCATGGCGTTGACAGATTGCTTAAAATATGTCACAATAGATTTGACTTGATTAGCAATTTCCAGAACGGGTGCATTATCTTTCGTCAATGTGGCATCTACTATTAAATTAATTAGATCCGCCATACAAGGGATTCTCTTGTTGTCTCCCAAGAATTTCTTCACTGCAGATACCATATTACTGCCACCATCAGTGGTCATCGAATGGATACTTGTCTTTTCTATTGAAAACTCTTTGATAATGTCTTCAAAACATTCCCGTATGTAATCAGCTGTGTGCGCCTAGAGAAAAAAAAAGAAATTATTAACTTCACCACAAAAATGAAACACGCGCTATACACACGATATTTTTTGTGGATACGGTGTTAATGTTAATATTTTTATTATTTAAAAAAATATTTTGATTATATGGTTTACTTATTGATACATTTTTTGTGCTGTTAGCGTCACCGACTCTAGCTCTGGAACAGAGTCTTCTGTGGCATTCAAAAAATGCGCTGTCATAACTATGAAACTCCTTGTCGAGTTGGTGAGTGTTAATATATCACTTGTCAATGCTATATTTTCAGTCTCACTGAGTTTATTTTTTAAGATGGCTTTAGTAGTAGTATATCGCTGATCTGCTAAGCTGGTTACCTACCATGAATAATTAATAAATATGATAATGTTAATATAGACAATAT